>JAVLUX010000018.1:8957500-11357500 GCA_032164185.1 Moxostoma hubbsi | reverse complement strand
ACACACACACACACACACACACACACACACACACAGCAGGGGCTCAGAGGACATGGAGACTGCCCATGTGTAGGTATGACAGAGGAACACTGTTGATTTCCTCTGGGACGACTGGTGATTATTACAGGCCCTGTTTACTACCACACGCAACAGACACACATCCACACACAAACATGTGTGGTTGTGTGGATAAATGCAACCATGCTTACCCACAAACATATTTCTCTTGTAATACTGAGAGATACAAATGGTAACTGTAACAGAATAATGAAGAAATTACATTACTGAACACTATTAATATATACATACAGAACAGAAAAGAAGGAAGGGCTAGGTATCGATACAGATTTCCCAATTCGATTCCGATTCACAAGCTCTAGATTCAATTAAATTAATTCAGTAATATTAATTAAACATTTTTTTTTTTTTTTTTACATTTTAGATTTTTTTAAAATGTACAAATTCCATGTATTCCATCAATTAATATGTCTTGAAATTGCATTTATTATAATGCATTTATAATAATACAGTATATATACAGCATATATATATATATATATATATATATATATATATATATATATATATATACACACACACACACAGTATACACACAGTATACACACACACACTGATCTGCTACAACATTAAAACCACCTGCCTAATACTGTGTAGGTCCACCTCATGCTGCCAAAACAGCGCTAACCCGCATTCTGAGATGATATTTTTCTCACCACAATTGTACAGAGTGATTATCTGAGTTACCACACAACAGTCTCTACAGTCTCTAAAAAACATCCAGTGAGCAGCAGTTCTGTGGACGGAAACGCCTTGTTGATGAGAGAGATCAATGGTGAATGGCCAGACTGGTTTGAACTGTCAAAGTCTATGGTAACTCAGATAATCACTCTGTACAATTGTGGTAAAAAGAATATAATCTCAGAATGCTATTCTGAGATGTGGGTTGGCGCTGTTTTGGCAGCACGAGGGGACCTACACAATATTAACGGTGGTTTTAACGTTGTGGCTGATCAGTGTAAATACTCTACCAGTCAAAAGTTTTGAAACACTCATTCTTTATTATAATTTTTTTCTACACATTTTAGAATAATAGAAAAGTCACCTTTTACCTAGAATTTGCAGAAATGTACTCTTGATCTCATTTTTTCTCAACCAACTTGTTGAGGTATCGTCCTGGGATGCTTTTTAAACAGTACTGAAGGAGTTCCCATCTATTTTGGGCACTTATTGGCTGCTTTTCTTTATTATTTGGTTCAAGCCATCAATTTCAAAAACGTAAAAAAGATTGTGAGAAACATTTCAGTCAAGCGTTTCAAAAGTTTTCACCGTTAGTGTGTGTGTGTGTGTGTGTGTGTGTGTGTGTGTGTGTGTGTGTGCGTGTGTGCATACAGTACTGTGCAAAAGGTTTAGGTACTTGTGAAAAATGTTGCATAATGACGATGTCTTCAAAAATTATGACAAAAAATTGTTTTCATTTATCACTTAATGTCATACAAAATCCAGTAAACATAAAAAGCTAAATCAATATTTGGTGTGACCACCTTTGCCTTTAAAACAGCTCCAATTCTCCTTGGTACACCTGGACACAGTTTTTCTTGGTTGTTGGACGATAGGATGTTCCAAGAATCTTGGAAAATTTGCCACAGTTCTTCTAACTATTTAGGCTGTCTCAATTGCTTCTGTCTCTTTATGTAGGCTTTAAACTCCCTTTTCTTCTATTTTAATCTTTTCTATTGGCAAAAGTAATGTTTCGGAGTCTAACATTTATATTTCCTATTTACACACTAAAGCTGAAGATATAATAACCATCTTAAGACAATTTTTTTTTGTGAAGCACCTTTCTCTAAAGACTTTTAGAAATAAGACTTTTGCACAGTATTTTATATATATATATACACTACCGTTCAAAAGTTTGGGGTCACATTGAAATGTTCTTATTTTTGAAGGAAAAGCACTGTACTTTTCAATGAAGACAACTTTAAACTAGTCTTAACTTTGAAGAAATACACTCTATACATTGCTAATGTGGTAAATGACTATTCTAGCTGCAAATGTCTGGTTTTTGGTGCAATATGTACATAGGTGTATAGAGGCCCATTTCCAGCAACTATCACTCCAGTGTTCTAATGGTACAATGTGTTTGCTCATTGGCTCAGAAGGCTAATTGATGATTAGAAAACCCTTGTGCAATCATGTTCACACATCTGAAAACAGTTTAGGTCGTTACAGAAGCTACAAAACTGACCTTCCTTTGAGCAGATTGAGTTTCTGGAGCATCACATTTGTGGGGTCAATTAAACGCTCAAAATGGCCAGAAAAAGAGAACTTTCATCTGAAACTCGACAGTCTATTCTTGTCCTTAGAAATGAAGGCTATTGCATGCGAGACATTGCTAAGAAATTGAAGATTTCCTACAACGGTGTGTACTACTCCCTTCAGAGGACAGCACAAACAGGCTCTAACCAGAGTAGAAAAAGAAGTGGGAGGCCGCGTTGCACAACTGAGCAAGAAGATAAGTACATTAGAGTCTCTAGTTTGAGAAACAGACGCCTCACAGGTCCCCAACTGGCATCTTCATTAAATAGTACCCGCAAAACACCAGTGTCAACATGTACAGTGAAGAGGCGGCTGCGGGATTCTGGGCTTCAGGGCAGAGTGGCAAAGAAAAAGCCATATCTGAGACTGGCCAATAAAAGAAAAAGATTAAGATGGGCAAAAGAACACAGACATTGGACAGAGGAAGACTGGAAAAAAGTGTTGTGGACAGATGAATCCAAGTTTGAGGTGTTTGGATCACAAAGAAGAACGTTTGTGAGACGCAGAACAAATGAAAAGATGCTGGAAGAATGCCTGACGCCATCTGTTAAGCATGGTGGAGGTAATATAATGGTCTGGGGTTGCTTTGGTGCTGGTAAGGTGGGAGATTTGTACAGGGTAAAAGGGATTCTGAATAAGGAAGGCTATCACTCCATTTTGCAACGCCATGCCATACCCAGTGGACAGCGCTTGATTGGAGCCAATTTCATCCTACAACAGGACAATGACCCTAAACACACCTCCAAATTGTGCAAGAACTATTTAGAGCAGAAGCAGGCAGCTGGTATTCTATCGGTAATGGAGTGGCCAGCGCAGTCACCAGATCTGAACCCCATTGAGCTGTTGTGGGAGCAGCTTGACCGTATGGTACGCAAGAAGTGCCCATCCAACCAATCCAACTTGTGGGAGCTGCTTCTGGAAGCGTGGGGTGCAATTTCTCCAGATTACCTCAACAAATTAACAGCTAGAATGCCAAAGGTCTGCAATGCTGTAATTGCTGCAAATGGAGGATTCTTTGACGAAAGCAAAGTTTGATGTAAAAAAAATCTTATTTCAAATACAAATCATTATTTCTAACCTTGTCAATGTCTTGACTCTATTTTCTATTCATTTCACAACGTATGGTGGTGAATAAGTGTGACTTTTCAGGAAAACACAAAATTGTTTGGGTGACCCCAAACTTTTGAACGGTAGTGTATATATATATATATATATATATATATATAAAAATAACGCGATAAAAAAATTTCCGCAATTAATTGCAATGCCCCCGGACCGTAATAAGAATTTCGGAGAAATGCAAGCTTGTAGTACCACCTGTTTACTCCAGAGGGCAATAAGTGAAATTTCAGCTGTATGAGCTATGCGCAGTTTATACAGTGAAGAAAACACTTCAGTAAGCAGAACAACACAAACTTGCGTTACGTTCTTGCGTTCAAAACACTTGAAGGAGCATAAATGCGAACTAAGGGATCTCAAGATGTGTTTAAAGCTTGAGTATTAAACTATATATAACTTGACACAGTGATCTAAACATTTTGTTACATTGTATTCTAAAGCCACTTTTTGTATTGCCTTATCGATGATTAACTCTTCTGCCACAAGAATGTAATGCATTTTAATTATCTGAATATTTTGTATTTTATATATATATATATATATATATATATATATATTTTCAAAATATATATATATATTTTGATATAAATATGTATAATTATTATATATTGAATTATTGTTATATGAGGGGCTTTCTCAGCAAATATTTGTATGTGCGATTAATTAATCAGGACACCATGTAATTAATTCAATTAAAAATGAATCGATTGACAGCCCTAGTCTAAAATTAAGACTTTTGAATTCTGATGAAATTTTTAGTTTAAAGTGCTACCGAGGAAGTCAAACCTCTTTCAAACAGCTGGAGGCCCCGACATTCTATTCAGCACTGATAAGGAAAAATAACAACACTCTGCATCCATCAAAATAAAGTTGTTTTTTTTTTATTATTATTCATCACGATTTTACAGTTGTGACAGTAACTATGGAATTTTTACATCAATATTATAGTTTTAAAAAATACAAATGTTTTATAAAAATATATGTTTTAATTTGTACTACAACTGTGGCAGGTGTTAAAAAATACTATTTATATTGGCCTAACCACAATGATTACATAGCCTAAATCATTAGGAAATTTCATCTAATGAAGATGAAGATACAGCATGTTAACAAAGCTGCTTCACATTGAAACTGTAATTACTTCCTTATAAACATAAATTACCATAATCACAAGTTTCCAAAAAGTAAAAACCATTCATGTCTTTTTCAAATTCAGAATTACATGCTGAAAACTATTCACCTTCATTGTATGGAAAAAATATGCAATGAAAGTGAATGGTGGCTGAGCCTAATATTTAGCCTAACATTTCCTTTTTTGTGTTCAGTGGAAGAATGCAAGTCATACTGGTCTGGAACAACAAATTTTCATTTTTGGGAGAACTACTCTATCCCTTAAGTATTTTAAGAGTTTAATTGCTTTTAGCAAGGCTATTCTTACCATAGTGTAGTGCAGTTTGCCCTTCATCATCCTGTGAGAGACAAAAAAGAGAAAAGAGAGAAGCTTTGAGTTAGTGATGAGAAATATATATTTTTTAAAAGACCAAGCAAAAGAACATTAAAGATACAGTACCATGACACATTGTCTAAAGCACAAATGGGCACAGAGACTATAGTGAAATCTACCATTCAAACTAATCATTCAAACTAGTGAGAAGCTCTTTAGATGCTTTCGAATCATTATCCATAATGATTTTGATTACAAAAAGAACCATAAATCAATCAAACATGTTCAAGTGTCAGCCCTGCCTGTTTAGTTCTTACCATCCCAACATTTTAACCTAAAACAACAGGTGAATTCAACTGTGAAGGGATTAGGAGAACAGATTAAATATTGATTTACTGTACTGTCAACCACACAATCAGACCCTTTAACCTCCAAAACAGACCTTTGAACAAGTAACCAATATCAAAGGAGCCAGAGGTGTATGTTAGGGTGGATTTATAAACCAGTTTAATATGTTGTAAGAGGGACCTGAGTGCCATCATGCTTTAAGTCTGGGATGATCTATTCATTGCCCCCTGTAGGGACCATGTCCGAAGTATTAGCCACGGGGTCTGCAGGCATCATTCTTGTACAATAGGGCCCAATCTGCCTGGTGTGCTTGTGACAAATTGCAAAACAGCTTGTGGTGTATGTGTGCAGCAGAGGTGCGATGCAGAGAAAGCCATATTTAGGGCAAGGATTAAGGATTGCGAGTGTGTGGTTATAAAGTTGAAGTCAGAAGTTTACATACACCTTAGCCAAATACATTTAAACTCAGTTTTTCACAATTCCTGTCATTTAATCGTAGAAAACATTCCCTGTCTTAGGTCAGTTAGGATCACTACTTTATTTTAAGACTGTGAAATGTTAGAATAATAGTAGAGAGAATTATTTATTTCAGCTTGTATTTCTTTCATCACATTCCCAGTGGGTCTGAAGTTTACATACACTTCGTTAGTATTTGGTAGCATTGCTTTTAAATAGTTTAACTTGGGTCAAATGTTTTGGGTAGACTTCCACAAGCTTCTCTTTTGGCCCATTCCTCCAGACAAAACTGGAGTACCTGAGTCAGGTTTGTTGGCCTCTGTAACAAGTTCATAATCTGAGCAAAGGAGTCAGGAGGCACCGAACTGTCAAAGTGAGTATTTTATTACTCTTCTGCGTCACTCACAAAAACTTGAACAAAAAGGGCTCATAGTGGCCAAGTATACACACAAACGAGTCATAACGAGAAATAATATCCACAAACAGTTTCTCTCTTTTCTCTCTATGCATACTGATGTGTCTGTCGGCCTTTTCAGGTCTTCCTCCGCAATCACTATAAAAAGACACAGGTGTTAGAAATAATGACAGCCCAGGTGATGAGCCTTACTGCTCTCTCTCTCCCACAGACAGATACACGACCACGCCCCCATACCCACAGCCTCCTTGCTCGCACATGCTTTTTAGGCTCTTCCCACAAATATTCTATCAGATTGAGGTCAGGGCTTTGTGATGGCCACTCCAATACCTTGACTTTGTTGTCCTTAAGCCAATTTGACACAACTTTGGAGGTATGCTTAGGGTCATTGACCATTTGGAAGACCCAACTGCGACCGAGCTTTAAATTCCTGCCGATGTCTTGAGATGTTGCTTATATATATCAGTGTTAATTTCGTCAGACGAGACGAGACTAAATATGTTCGTCAACGACCTTTTTTTCCATGACTAAGACGAGACGATGACGAGACTGCACCAATGTCCAAAAACGCTGACTAAGACTAAATTAACATGCATTATTGTTGACGAAAAAAGACGAGACTAAAATGTTTTGCATAAAATAAAAACTAAGATAAAATCTCTCTTCATTTTTGTATACAATCGTCTCTACTTTTTCATCATGAGATAGAATATTCAGCTGTTACGCCTTCAAAATATTCCGAATGAGTTCGCGCTGTTGCTCTAGTAACGGCTACAACAGGTCTCATACTCCTGTGGCTGCAACACGAAACTACATGGAGCAAGAACACAAAAGACACGCGACGAGCGCCGACGACATGCTAGGTAGAAGGAAGAGGCTCGATATTTGGTCGCATTTTAGGTACAATGATATTGACAAAAAGTCAGAATGTGTCATTATAACTGACGGGAAGCACTGCGGACAATAAATATCGGGGAAAAACACCACCAACCTTAAGCGACATCTAAAGGCTAACCACCCACACATTCAGGGAAGTTACCTTAAATATACGTCTCATAAGCTAATGCTGATTTTAGGCATCTACGCTGTAAATTAACCAGTTAGCTATGGTGTTGTGGCACATACGTTATGCAGGTTATATATATATGTTATGTAACTTATTTGCTTAATAAAATACTCTTCAGAACAAGTTCATCATTTGTGAATGTGTCTCTTAAATCAGAAAACCAGACACGTTTAACAAATTGAATTCAACAAATCATTCAATAAGTGTATTTTGTCAGGTAATTATGACATTTAACCAATATTTGAGATGTGTGAAACATTATTTGACTGAAATGGTTATCTCAGAATTAATCTCAGAAATAATTTATTTAAAAATGACGAGACTTTTAGATGACTAAAACTTGACTAAGATACCTTAAATTCTCTTTTGACTAAAACTAGACTAAAATGACGAGACTTTTAGTCGACTAAAACTTGACTAACAAAAAAAGATATGTGAATGACTAAATATGACTAAAACTAACAAGGACATTTGGCACAAGACTAAGACTAAGACTAAATTAAAAATAGGTGACAAAATTAACACTAAAATATATCCACATCATTTTCCTTCCTCATCATGCCATCAATTTTGTGAAGTGAACCAGTCCCTCCTGCAGCAATGCACCCCCTCAACAAGATGCTGCCACCCCAATGCTTCACGGTTGGGATGGTGTGCTTCGGCGTGCAAGCCTCACCCTTTTTCCTCCAAACATAACAATGGTCATTATGGCCAAACAGTTACATTTTTGATTAATCAGACCAGAGGACATTTATCCAAAAAGGAAGATCGTTGTCCCCATGTGCACTTGCAAACTGTAATCTGGCTTTTTATGGCAGTTTTGGAGCAGTGGCTTCTTCCTTGCTTAGCAGCCTTTCAGGTTATGTGGATATAGGACTTGTTTTACTGTGGATATAGATACTTGTCTACCTGTTTCCTCCAGCATCTTCACAAGGTCCTTTGCTGTTTGGGGTTGATTTGCACTTTTTGCACCAAACTACATTAATTTCTAGGAGACACAATGTGTCTCGTTCCTGAGCTGTATGATGGCTGCGTGGTCCCATGGTGTTTATAATTGCGTACCATTGTTTGTCCAGATGAACGTGGTACCTTCAGGTATTTGGAAATTGCTCCCAAGGAAGAACCAGACATTTGGAGGTCCACAATCTTTTTTTGTAAGATTTATTTTTTATTTTTTCCATGATGTCAAGCAAAGAGGCACTGAGTTTGAAGGTAGGCCTTAAAATACATCCAGAGGTACACCTCCAAATGACTAATAAGCTAATTGGCTAATTCCCTAAAGGCTTGAAATAATTTTCTGGAATTATCCAAGCTGCTTAAAAGCACAGTTAACTTAGTGTATATAAACTTCTGGCACACTGGAATTGTGATATAGTTAATTAAAAGTGAAACAATCTGTCTGTAAATAATTGTTAGAAAAATGACTTGTGTCATGCACAAAGTAGATGTCCTAAACAACTTGCCAAAATTATAGTTTGCTAATATGAAATCTGTGGAATGGTTAAAAAAAAGGTTTTAATGACCTCAACATAAGTGTATGTAAACTTCTGACTTTAACTGTAAATCCAGTGGAATGCTATATTCTGTGTGTGTGTGTGTGTGTGTGTGTGTGTGTGTGTGTGTGTGTGTGTGGTCGGGACGTTCTGCGAATGACATGCAATGTAAGGCTAAATTATATTTTAAATGCCAATTCACTGTGGCTTTTCATCCTAATAATGATGACAAACGGCATTAATGTTTTTGCTATTTGGTTGGTTAATATAATCAGAACGCAATAAGATCAGAGTGAGTTTTACGGCATATTGTACGCTTGCCCCCTTGACACAACATCAGCCTGCATTATCCTCCATAGACAATATCATTAACCCACATTAAAGACTTTCACTCATACTGTAGTTCATTCAATTCGAGTGAATTTACTGTGCAGGTAAACTGTGTTGGTCTGGGTGTAACAAACCTTGGCACTCAAAGGTGTGATAGATTTACTTTAAAATGACTTTGCCATTAAAACGAATGTGTTATTATTTAGGTAAGTTGCTACAAACATACTGATATGCTCAATAAGATTTTCTTCAAACTGTTGCTCCATCATCATGACACTTTTTGACTGAAAGAAAAACCTGACAATAAAAGAAGATAGTTTATGCTAACGTCCATTATAACAACCTCTGTGGCTACACTGAGAATGTGATGTGAGAGTCATGATTTGCGATTAGATACATTTCAGAACACAACTACACATGAAATCAGTGCCCGTATTCACAAAGATTTTTATCTTAACATTAGGAGTTTCTAGCTAGGAGTTTTTGCTTAAAACATTTCACAAAACTGCTAAGAGCAAGTTTTAGTTAGGAAATCTTAAGATAATAGTAAAGTGGAGTTGAACTCATTGCTATGGATGATGTCATGTTTTATTAATGTGCTCTTTTAATTGCCTACAGTGATTGGTAGACAGGGAACTGCTATTTGTCAGCTCAACAACCCAATAGATGATAGACAGACAAACAGATATTTTGTTCGGTTGATGAACATTTCTTCATCCTGTGTTAATGAGCATGCATCCCGTCAACAGCATCAAAACAATGGGTAGCCGTGATTCCCCATGAATTTTTTCTCTGCAGTGAGCACTTAATTTCATTGTGTTGTGGCTTACTTTATTTGTGTTTTGGCTTAAATGTTTTGTGTTGTAGCTTAATTTCTATTTGTTGAGACTTAATTTAATTGTGTTGTGACTTAATTTATTTGTGTTGTGGCTTAATTTATATTCGTTGAGACTTAATTTATTGTGTTGTAGCTTAATTTCTATTTGTTGTGATTTAATTTATTGTGGTTTGGCTTAATTTTGTTGTGGCTTAATTTATTTGTGTTGTGGCTTAATTTGTTTGTCGTGTTGCTGAATTTTGTTGTGTTGTATCATTATTTATTTGTGTCGTAGCTGAATTTTGTTGGGTTGTGACTTTGTGTGTTGTGGCTTAATTACTTTGTGAACTTTTGTTTGCTCTGTAAATTGTATGACACATTATAATAAAATGAGTACTCTATAACTGTACATAATTGATATGATAATATTAAATATTATGAATTGAAGTAATTAATTAAATGTAAATACTTATTCTATGATAATGTAGATTATTTAAAGATTTTGTTTCATGGAAATATGTCGTAAAATTGAAATGTGCAAAATATTTGGCTGAAATATTTTGGTAACACTTTACAATAAGGCTCCATTTGTTAAAACAAATTAACAAATTAACAATTAACAATACTTTTACAGCATTTATTAATCTTGGTTACTCTTAATTTCAACATTCAGTAATACATTTTTAAAATAAAAAGTTTGTTTGTTAACTTTAGATTAGTTAGTGCACTATGAACTAACATGAACTAACAATGAACTATTTTATTTTTATTAACAAACATTACCAAAGATTAATAAATGCTGTATAAAAAATATATAGTTTGTTGATAGATCATGATACCTAATGCATTAACTAATGTTAACGAATGGAACTTTATTGTTAGATGTTAACAATATTTGTTTAGTGGAAGTGTAGATGGTAGTTTAATTTTGCTGTCTACTTTTTGGAACTGTCTTCGTGCCAGAAGAGTGCTAATGATGCCTTATATTGCAGTCTAGGTAGGCAGCTCACTAGGTTTAGGAACAAAGATTTTCATCCAAAATATTCTATATTTTTAGCAGCATCCGAGTTAAATTTCTGCCTTACAACAGTCAGCTAAAGCAGACACCTGATCTGTCAATCAGGAGCTGGATCTCATTGTTCTGAATGCAAAAATCTTCATCACACCAGGGCCAGGGCTCTCAAACGTTCCCAGAGTCAAATGCTATTGTTCACGGAGAGGCGCGAGAGCGACTTCAGGGGCTCTCTGATTGGATTAGCCAGTTAAAATCTCACTAGACGAACAGAATACTAATGCTGTCTCTCTCCTTACTCTTTCTGATCCATTTACTTCTACCAGAACAGAATGGAGAGTCCAGGATTAGTGGTCATTCAAATAATAAAACACTGGGGGGAATGTACTAAGATTGAAGTGCACCCCCATATTTTGAGAAAAAGACAAAATTACGAGGATATAGTCATATAAATATGAAATTAGTCCTAATATTTTGAAAGTAAAGTAAAAATGACGAGAATAAAGTTGTATTATTATGAAATGAAAGCTATAATATTTTGAGAATAAGTCGTAAAAAAAGTGGAGCGTCTGGGTCTTTGGATACAGTAAACGCCACTAACCAGCAAGATAACATTGGCGATGCTACTTTGTTGTCAAGTTAACAGAGCTGAATTTGTGGGAAGGTTTTACACCTTGTTTAAATATTGTGACTTTATTCACAGAAAATACTACTTTATTCTCATAATTCTGACTTTATTTTCAAAATATTACAAATTAATCTCGTAATGCTATGACTTTATTATAGTAATTTGGACAATATTCGCAAAATATTACAAATTAATTCTCAATGCTGTGACTTTATTCTCACAAATTTGAATTTATTTACTAAATATTATGACTTTGATCTCATATTGCTGACTTTATTCTCGTAATTTTTACTTTATCATCTTATTATTTCAACATTAATCTCGTGATGCTACGACTTTACTCTCAAAATTACAACTTTCTCATAATTTTTCCTTTATTCTCAAAATATTACTACTTTATTCTCATAATTCTACGACTTTATTCTCATTATTTTTACTTTATTCTCATAATTTTATGACTTTATTCTCATAATTGTAACTTTATTCTCAAAATATTCTGACTTTATTCTCGTAATGCTATGATTTTATTCCCGTAATTCTGACTTTATTCTCAAAATATTACAACTTTACTCTTGAAATTCTACGACTTAAATTTTTAAGTCTTTTTTTTAAACTTGACAACTCTTCCAAACATTCATCATGGTAACTTAAAACTGTGGCAACTTGTTATTAGCCACCACTGACATCTCCTTCCACTGCTTGAAGTAGATCCCATACTGATTTTCTATCATTTTACAGTTCTAAAAACTGACTATGGTATTTTGGCAAAAACTGCACTACAATGGTACATTTTTGTAAGGGACACATCTCAACCTCCCACTACATTAAATCTATATATGAATATAGAAATTAACCCATTAACAAAATAATTAATAATTACATGCGCTTAAAACACAATTGGGTGGTGATCAGGAGCAAAAATGATCCCTCTCAATAGAATAATAGTGGCAGATGTTTATGTGAATGGTCGACACAGGGAATGGAGATGCACATAAATACATACAGCCATAATTAAACAGTAAAGGCTTTACTAAACATAATCTCCTTTTACTAATCTTGTGCGCCAGCAACATGTACTCTGGCCATATACTCTGTTTCACAGTGAGAGCCCTGAGGATAGAAGATACAAAAAGGCTGAACATCATATAAACTGCTATTGGAACTCAGAAATGGATATGGACAAGAAACTTAAAATAATTAAAAAATGATTAAAATAAACTTTAATTATTGGTGCTTGCTAAGGCAACTCCTTTGTTACTTTATTCAGATCCCTAACCCCAAGTATTAAACTTTCATGCATGATAATTTCATCCTGCAGCTTGTTGAGGAGAGATTTTTTATTACTCTAAGTGATCAGACTGGCGTATTTCACTTGCCGGATGATAAAACAGGTGAAAACATTCCACACACTTACATTGAAGGAGGCATATCTAGAGATCAAAATATCAAGAGTAACGACATAATGCAATAACCACTCAGAACACCTTAGGACCTAGCATCATAGTGTCGAGGTTTGCATGGTAAAACAACACTTACATTTTCTTCAGAAAATGTAAACATATAGTTTTAGGTACCATTTAGACAAGCTTACTATTTCTGAAGCTCCAGTGTCACGCATGCAAAAATGTGAATGTTCAGGCTGAATTTACCATGTTGCAAATAATTAGAAATTTGATGTTATTAAATAGAGAATTTGCTGCATGACAGTGTATGTGTGAGTGTATGTGGGTTCATGTATGCATGCGTGAGTACATGCTTATGCATGTATGTATTTGTGTGTGTATGTACGGGGGTCAGAGACTAATGTCTCGAGAGAAGTCTGATGGAATCAGGGATAAATTGGATTGTCCTCCATTTGGCTTTAAAAGAAGAAGTGGAAAGGCAGGTAAGAAGCCAGCGTAGCATTTTTTCCTAAGAGTGTGTTCACTCCACCCTAACTGGGAAATTCTGGTGGCAAGTACTAGATCTGTAGGTTTGCCCTGCACTGTACAAAACACAGATATCCCTGTGACCTACTAACATTAAGACACCAACATGAAACCACTGAGAAAACCAGGATATTTATGAGATTCATGAAGAAAACCAATTCACATGCCACTCTAGACGTGATGATGGCCGTATATGTTTTACCATGTATTTCATTCAAAGAAGGGGAAATATACGGAGTATATGGCCCCCAAAAAAGCCTTTGGGCACTTACCACACTTAAAAAGGTATGAATGTCAATGCATTATCAAAATACAGTATCAAATTAATTTGAAAACAGACGATGACAGGTGTGGTCTATCAAAGTAAGAATGGACATTTTCCACAATCATTTGACAACCAGAAAGTGGCTAATTTTGTTAAATACAATAAACCTAACAAACATATTTTTATGAGACGTTATGATCTTATGCTTTGCTTGAAGTGTACTTGAGCTATCTTTCTTTAAAACAATAAACACCACTTTGATACTTATTATCCAATGCAATGACATTCATGTGTTTTTAAGTGTGCCAAATACATTTTAGGGCCACTCTAATGTATATCCATAGATCCTTTCACTCTCAAAAGCAATAATTGGGTACAACTGAACTTTGTATTCAAATTGTATATGTATGGAAATCATGCCATGGGCATCAGTGCACACTTAAAACTCTATCAGAACATTTCTCTTTGCGCATAACTACCAATCTATGGATTCAAACATCCAGGGACCGTTGTCCAATCAAATTAGCCTAAACAGGAAGACTTCAAGGAAACAGAAAGTAGCTTTTATGATATAAAAGATCTGATAAGGAGTGCATTAGGCTAAAGAGGTGGGCTAAAATGAAGTGAAGATGTGGGAAAATAGTGAGACATCCCCTCTCAACTAAACAGATCAGCAGTGTTTGTGACAGAGCCTAGCCGGTTGTACCATCTGTGTAGGCTGCTGTTGCTTCAAAGGGGGCTGGCATACATTCTCTGTCCACCAGGCCACTAAAAGCTTTCATGTTTTCATACCAGCACAACCCGTGATCTCCTCGTGGCATATGGTAGGTGTGCTGGTAGCCACTATCTCAGCTTTATCACTTAACGCCATTTTCTAGTACAACTAACTCTCTACCAGGAACAACATTTTTCTATTTATCTTTTTATCTCACTCACTTTTTTTCTTTCCCTCAGCTGTTCAGAACAGAAACATTAAACAAATGGGGAAAAATGCATATGCAATTATGATTTATGATCACTGTATGGCAGGGAGCGCAGAGTTTTTTTTATAATCCTGGCAGTAGACAAGAGATAGGGAAGAGAGAGAAGAGGGATACACAGAGGGGTGAATCGATACAACCACAAAGCAATCATATGCAGATACACTTATGATATGCAGGTGCCATTACTCAGAGCGTGGAGAAAATGCATTTATGCGGCTGGTATGCATAATCGCAACACCAGAGACAGAAAACAACATACTGTATACGAGTAGCTGATGCATAAAGGTGATGATACTTTATATCAACATCAAGATTTTAGATTAAATCTTATATGTTTAAAGGCAGGTGTATATCTTAGGTCCAGTAACTGTCACTATTTTTAACACATTTCTGCCTTCACTAGTTTATTTTTAAGGGCATGAAAAATATATTTTTTTTTTAATGTACAAATATTCCTTGAAGTTTCTCAATTAATATGAGCTCATGAAAGAAGAATGCAAACTAATTATTAAAGAGTCAGCAACAAACTGTTTAAAATAGTTTTAGATAGAGTAGAACATGTCATAGTCTAGGATCAAATTCTCAAAAGTACAGTATTTAATGACAACTGGGATTGGAACGGAAGTAAACTATAGCTGGGGATACTTCTATATAGCTCCCACTTGCTCTCATTTGCTCCCACAGCAAAAGAAAAAACCCACTATTGGTGTTTCCACAACTTTCAAAAAGAGGAAAATACTGAGAGAAGGATGGATATTATGGCAGTCAGATGAAAAAGATGCCAAATTTACTATCACTCCCTCAGTGGGTGTATTTGAAACCTCATTGTAGCTGTGTTTTAATGCCATGGTAATATAACACAAAGTAAAGAAATATAAAATATACAGTAAATTAAAAAAGAAATTTAAAAAAAGTGTGTTTTCTCTGATAACTCAGTCTCATGAAAAGTCATAATAAATAGTAAGAGATGGTGAAATCAAAAGAAATCGTGCGAGTTTGCTCATTTGACTTTCCCTCCAATAAATACAAATAAATAAACCAACTAACAATATTTTTACGGTTTTTCCACAGTTTTGAGTACGACAAAAGAAAGAAAACAACCTTGTCTCATAATAAAAACGTAACTTTAACTACATTTTTGTAAAAACATTCTACGTATTGCTGCAGTTTTCTGGTGAAACAAACACTAGTCACTACAACAAGAGTGAGTTTTATTCACTTTCAAGGCAGATTAACAATTTATAAACAGTTATTTTTCGCTCTGTTCTCCACAAAATAGTGTCGCATTATATCAAAACATTTTTACTGTAACGCAATATTTCAAAACATTATACATTAACGTTAGCATTACATAACCAACTACATATACAGTTGAAGTCAGAAGTTTACATACACCTTAGCCAAAAACATTTAAACTCTTTTTAGACATTTAATCGTAAAAAACATTCCCTGTTTTAGGCTATTCCCTACTTTATTTTAAGAATGTAAAATGTCCGAATAATAGTAGAGAGAATTATTTATTTCAGCTTGTATTTCTTTCATCACATTCCCAGTGGGTCTGAAGTTTACATACACTGTTAGTATTTGGTAGCATTGCCTTTAAATTGTTTAAGTTGGGTCAAACGTTTTGGGTAGACTTCCACAAGCTTCTCTTTTGGCCCATTCCTCCAGACAGATCTGGTGTAACGGAGTCAGGTTTGTAGGCCACCTTGCTCGTGCATGCTTTTTCAGTTCTGCCCACAAATTTTCTATCGGATTGATGTCAGGACATTGTTGTTCTTAACCCACTAAGCCATTTTGGAGGTATGCTTGGGGTCATTGTCCATTTGGAAGACTCATTTATGACTGAGCTTTAACTTTCTGGCTGATGTCTTAAAATGTTGCTTCAATATATACACATAATCGGTTGGGATGGTATTCACGGTTGGGATGGTGTTCTTCGGTTTGCAAGCCTCATCCTTTTTCCTCCAAATATAACGATGGTCATTATGGCCAAACAGTTACATTTTTGTTTCATTAGACCAGAGGACATTTCTCCAAAAAGGAAGAACTTTGTCGCCATAAGCACTTGCAAACTGTAGTCTGGCTTTTTTATGGCGGTATATCACTGGAATTGTGACATAGTTAATTAAAAGTGAAACAATCTGTCTGTAAACATGTGTTGGAAAAATTACTTGTGTCATGCACAAAGTAGATGTCCAAAACTTTCCAAAACTATAGTTTGCAAAAAAATGTGTTTTAATGACTTCACCCTAAGTGTATGTAAACCTTTGACTTCAACTGTACAACCTCATTCAAGCAAAACTGACTTGCGTGGAAGACCAGGGTTCAGGGCCAACAAAGATCGTGTCTAGAAGGTTACCTCCCAATTACCTAAAGACTTATTAGAGCTGCATGTGACGTTCAACACTGTCATATGGTAGTTGAAGTCATACGCCCAAAGTCAATGGCATGGCCATGAAGTTCAGGTATTTTCATGCAAGCACGCACTAAGTCAAGGCGTAAGTGAGTTTAGCAAATTTGCGTGTGCAAAGTGCTAATGACTGGATCAAGTGCAAATTAATACTGAGGTTCCATTCCCTGTCAAGCACCAGCGAAATCAACAAAGACAGTATATTTATAAAATGTTGGTAGTGTAAATGAGCTGCCTATATGCAATGAATAAGAAGAATATAAATATGGACTTCCATTTTTTTTTTTTTTTGTGCATTAAACGAATCCTTGTTGAATGTCAGGCAAATTTCTAAGACAGTGACACACTTCTTTTGAATGCTTGGAAAACTTGGTTCTCGTCAGGATTTGGAGGTTGGCTCCATTAAATTGTAGGGAATGTAAGTATTATTAATCATACTGATCAAGTGGCACAAATCATGGCTATTTTTAACACTGATTAGATTTTTGCATGCACTTCACTTCTACTGGTCGATTTTGCTTTAAAAATGAAGATCATTTACTGAACACGAAAAAATTTAACCAAAAATATTTCTCAATTCAAATTACATTTCAAAAGAAACAAAAAATATAACCAAAATAAAAAAATCGAAATAACCACCTGTAAAATCCAAACATTTTACTCTCTTCTGCAGTGACTTAATCACTAAGACAACAGGTGGAAAAATATTAATACAAATTAGATCATAAATATTTTACATATAAACATAATAATAATTGAAAAATAAACCATGACCTCTAGAAATATTTTAAACAAATCTCATAAATTTTTGTTTCAGAAAACGGCTACAACAGTGATTGTCATTTGTAACATTGACAGTAAAATAATTTGATGTTCGAGGGGTGTTACCTTCAAGAGACAGCTGCCAGCAAAGCCCGCAAGTTGACACATATGCCGAAATTGTCACAGAAGTGCCACAAATTGACGTAACTGCTTCAGCTATTGGGTTTTTACTGTGACACTATCAGATAGGTTTAGGTGTCGGGTTTAGGGTAAGAATGTCTGTTTTGTTTACCTCAGCTTTTGTTACAAAGGGGAAACAGTTATGCTTGTGTGTATGCATGTGCACACAAGGGTACTTTTTGCTGGGAGAGCCATATTAAAAGGATCAGTAGGGTGGGCCACTCTTAACTGAATTCATTTCACCTTTGTGTGCAGTGTATTAACCTTGCCAGCCAGTGTGTGTGAGGGTTAGCCTGACTGTGCATATCACTTAAACCCAAAATGTCCTTGACAAACTCCTTTCTCAGAACCCCCTGTAAAGCTTAGGTCAGCCTGTAGACTTTACTGCATCATCTTCAAATTTTGAACAATTATGTGTATAGCAAAAAGACAAACAACATGCATGTTAACATGATTTTACGGTGATAAAAATTGCTTATAAACTTTTCTGTGTAAATTTATAGTCAATTGAGACTTGAATATATAGAGGATACAGCAGGGCCATAACCCACACCGAGTCCTTCATATTCAGATTAGTGGTTGCTGAATATGGGTTTTTCAGTGAAAGTTTATCTTTTGTCCCTCACAACCATAAATATTTTGTTACATTCTTGCAATAGAGCGCATAATTGCTGGCGAGGACCAGGTAGATCAATAGTGATAAATATCTGCCTAGGCTACAAGTAGTTCATGAAAATATGAACAGAACAATATTTTTGCAAGCAGGTTTTTTTATATTATTTAGCTGTTTTTTGTGCCTTAGCTCTAGAAGTACAAAAGAGAATGGAATGAGACATATAGAGGTATAGTAGAGAGAGGTAGACACATTGTTTCCAAGGAAACACCTATGGAGGACGGGCTGCTTAAGTTGCCTGTTCTATTCAGAATGAGATTGATTAGTTCCAACAAAACTGATTGATTTTTTTTTTTCTTTTACAGTCAATCCTTGAATCGAGCAGCACTCGCCTCCCTTCTCTCTAATGCACATCAGCACATGTATGTTAATCAGCTGCATAACTAGCTATCTGACCTTCCTACAACCACATTAAAGATTTGTTTTGCTTTTGTTCTTTATGAATTAGTGACTCTCTGCTCCCATTGACAGTCCATGGTTAAACGCAGATCATTTAAGAAGAGCAAATTAAAACAAAAAACACATTCATGGAATTCAGTCCCGCCCCCATCATCTTTCTCTGTCAGTGTCTCAGTGTCCATCCCAGGGGACATCTTAGGATCCATTAAGCAATTTCACATGGGCCAAGAGTGGCAGAGAATTACCATGGGAAAGCCCAGGATCATCAGAGCCGTTCAAAAAGAAATACATAAAATAAATAAATGCATAAACTGCTCTAATATGAAAATCAATGTTGCAGGCACAGCTAACTCGCTGCGGGAGGGGGGACTAATAAACCACAGGGCAAGT
This sequence comes from Moxostoma hubbsi, assembly GCA_032164185.1. Taxonomy (NCBI): domain Eukaryota; kingdom Metazoa; phylum Chordata; class Actinopteri; order Cypriniformes; family Catostomidae; genus Moxostoma; species Moxostoma hubbsi. The sequence continues at coordinate 11,338,042 of JAVLUX010000018.1, read as the reverse complement.
TATGCCCCTGCTGGGAAATCCGTTCACTCACTCACACTCTCTCTCTCTCTTTCTCAGCACACATAGCTGTGGACAGCTTTAATGTCCCTCACAATTTATGTGGATGGTTTGAAAATAGGAAGAAAACTGTTGAGTATACGTATTGTGGCAGAAAGAGGGAGAAACAGATGGTTCTGGAGAAGCTTTTCATCAGGAGTTTAGCTGCCTGCGGCTGGAATGAGACACTGTTGAGTCACTGATCTTCAGCTTAGTGATGCACTGTTTGCAAACATTGCTGACGTAAAGATGATGCAGTTAAGCATCCTCTGATTCATTTGTAAAGCATGGCTGCATAGCATTTAACACATTAAAATTATTATTTTTTTCTCTCATATTTGCTCGCTCTTTGCGTCTCTGTGTAGTGATGCCCAATTCCTGAACGAATTCTTTAAATGATTAGGTTGAGCCAATTCAAAGTGTTTGTAAAGCTGAATGGAAAATTTTGAGGGGGAAAAAAATGTAAGGTTGGTAATGTTGGAACCATAAACAGTCAAAAGTCTAAAACCACACAGAAAATCTTGAATACAAATTCTAATCTACACCAGGAAACAAACCAAGATTTTAAAACAATATGAAATATTGAAAGGGATAGTTCACACAAAAATCTAAATTCTATCATCATTTATTCACCTTAATGCAATCCCATATATGTATGAATTTCTTTCATCTGCAGAAGAATATCTCAGCTCTGTTGGTCCTTTTAATGCAAGTGAAAGGTCCAAAAAGCAGATAAAAGCAGCATAAACGTAATCCATAAGAATCCAGTGGTTCAATCCATATCTAAAGCGATATAATAGATTGGATAAGACAGAGATCAATATTTAAGTCCTTTTTTTACTTTAAATCTCCCCTTTCACGTTGAGTGAAACTAAACAGGCACCAATGCAAATTTCAGATGTGAAAGTGAAAGTGGAGATTTATATCAATATTTAATAAATTTTTGTTCTGTTTCTCACCACACCTATCGTACCGCTTCGGAAGATATAGATTTAACCACTGGAATCTTATGAATTATTTCTATGCTGCCTTTATGTGAGTTTTGGGGTTTCAGATTTCTGGCCACCATCCACTTGTTGGCACTGAAAGGCCATACAGAGATGAGATATTTTTCTAAAAAAATCTTTGTTTGTGTTCTGCAGAAGACAGAAAATCATACACATCTGGGATATCATGAGGGTGAGTAAATTATGAGATAATTAAAATTTTTTGGTAAACTCTCCCTTTACGATTCTGCACTATTTTTGGTCACTAATCAAATTTGTTTGATGTTAACTGTTGAACATTCAACAGTTAAACAAAAATGATGCTGTGATAAGATGGATCATCAGGTTTTGCAAAAACTACCATGTCAGTCCATGCTAGCTCAGGTACATGCTGTCAATAAAGGAAAAAAATAAAAAATATTTAATTAAACTTTTTACTCAAATTGATACGCTAATAATATAATTTGCAAAGAAAAACTCTGATTAGAAAACTACAAAATGACATTTGATCAAGCAATCTATTTAACCTAATCGGAAACAATAAAACAGCAGTGTTTAACTAAAAAAAAATTGTTTTACGAACACAAAAGCAGAGCAGGGACTTCTGTGAACACTGGTGAATTGTTTTTTTCCATGAAGAAAACCAATCTGAGCAAACAGAAATCTTATAATGAACCAGATTTCCTAATGTTAGCCTATGTTCCTCAACAATCGCAACCAGGGAAAGCATGATCAATAACTTATCTGGTATCTGGATGTTGTTTCTCAGCAAAACCCTTTACAGCTACTTTAAGACTTTCAGTGTGCACCCTTTCATGATTATGTCTACAATTTGTATTAGCAAAGCTAGTCCCAGATCAGAACAAAAACTCTTCAGAATGAGTTGTAACTGTGTGACCCTCAGGTGTGTGACCCCACCCACCACAGAACAGCACCATTCTCATGCAGCCTGCGATTGGATGCCTCTCTTTGCCAATCTTATGACAGATTGCCTGGTGTATTTGTTATGACATGGAGGATGGGGCCATTTGTTATAGTGGGACTGTGGCAGCAACAGAAGGACCTGAACGTGTAAGAATGTTCTCAACAAGGAATAATAAACAGCTGCTGGGATTAAGAAAGTGTGTAGCAAGAACGTGTGCATTCTCTAAAAAACCTTAAACTGTTTGTTGATAAGAATATCCACTGTCTACTCAAACATGCCCATTTCTTACCTAATTTTGACTACCATAACTACAAAAAATACAGTATATGTTATTACTAACTGTTGGAAAATTACAGCATCATTAATCAAATATATATGTCAAGGTTTACAATTTACAATTAACCCATCCATTATTTCAACCATATTTTCAGGCTGTCCAACTGAAAATATTAAAGCTGAAGTGTGTTTTCTTTTTCTCAGATGTTAAAATACCTTCTACAATAACATCTATTTTCTCTTATCATTTACTCACCCTCATGCCATCCCAGATATGTATGACTTTCTTTCTTCAGCAGAACACAAATTATGATTTTTAAAAGAATATTTCAGCTCTGTTGGCCCATACAAAGAAAGTGAATGGGTACCAAAATTTGGAAGCTCCAAAAAGCACATAAAGGTAGCATAAAAGTAATCCATATGACTCCAATGGTCTTCAGAAGCGATTTGTTGTGGGTGAGGAGCAGATCAATATTTAAGTCCTTTATTGCTATAAATTCTCTGACCAGTGTGTGGCAATATGCACAAAGAATGTGAATCGCCAAAAACAAAAGAATGTGCAAGTGAAGATTTAAACAGGGGTTTAAACAGTCATTAATTTTTGCAATTCCAACTCTATTGGCCCAGAAATTACACATTTCAACTTTACGAACTTCAATCATGAATCTGTGGCACAATTTCCACAACATTACTAAATTACCTATAAATAAACAGACTTCCTCTGTCCCAAACCATTCCTCACCATGAACTACTAGTAGCCTAGGCAGATATTTATCACTATTGATCTACCTGGTCCTCGCCAGGGCCTTTTGTTCTCTCGGCTCTAGGCTCTGACCTCAATTAAGTTATGAATTTCAATCTGATGGACTGAGCGCGTGTGGCTAGCGTTGCCGTGCAGGAAAGGGAGTGGATTAATTAGAGGGAGCGGCTCAGGGATTCACTCTCCACTGCTCGTGCCTCATGTTGTTTTCATAAGAAAATGCACAAAAAGAGAGGAGGAGGAGAAAGACGGGGAGGCGGGGAGAGAGAGAGAGAGAGAGAGAGAGAGAGAGAGAGAGAGAGAGAGAGAGAGAGAGAGAGAGAGAAGACTGTCAGAAAGTAAAGGATGAAAAGAAAGAAATAGAGCATGACAGAGAGAAAATCATTTTGTAAAGATTGCACTTACAAAGAGCGATTTCTGGCCAATTAAATATTTTAGAGCTGAGCATAACAAGAAAAAAATAATAGTTCCTATGCAAATGTCCATGACAATTTGAGGTCTGGCAACCACAATTCCCTGTTATTTCCAGGTTTGCCCTGACTGTGGGAACCCTGTTCATAGAAAGCATGTTGTTTTGAGCCTAGTTCTTTGTTTGAAAGTAGCACTCATTAATCAGGCCTTTGAAATAAAAACATGCTCTATGGTGTTAAGCTCATTAAGCTCAATGTAAATGTGACATGCTCTAATTTCTGATCGTGCCACTGAAATTGTACGTTCTACTAACTTTGACAACATCAGATGCTGAATTTGTGTAATCTTAAAAATATGTTAAGATCTCAAGGTAGTGCATAATAAACACTATATTGACTATAATAACAGGTTAAGATCACTTAATTACAGCTAGTGGCAGTGCAACTTTTGAAATCTTTGTAGGACAATTGATCGTTTATCAGCATTCACACACATAAACGCATGTCCACATAAAAAGGCATGCACACAGAAACACACACACAGTGGGTTTTGCAGTTGACTATGCTTTTCTCATTCTGCAGTTCAGCTGAAAACAATAGCGACATGAACTCATGGGCAGTCAGGATGCAATGTTTTTATTGCTTTTTCTGCAACTGCTCAAGTCTTATACGGACTTTCTCAGTATATCTTTTACTATACCAGACATGAGCTGCACTCTATGAGCCCCATTACGAGTCCCACCAAACTCTCCCACGTGTCACAATTTTTGGTGCAATTATGCAGAGAAATGGAATATGTTGTCACTGTGATGTTGTCCAGGTGGCTGTTGACAGGTGGCATATGAGCTAATCTGAGAGAACAAGGGGGACTTTTTGCTCCTATTGTGGTTCCCCTTGATCCAGGATTATACCTAAACACCACGATATTCCAACCACCGCACTCCACGACCACTGTGCCCATCAGCTGATTAATTTCAATACAATTTTCATTAAACACATAATAGCGTTTGTCTCCCTTCCCCCTTTTTCAATCAACAAATTAAAAATATAAACCACTTTTATCTTTTTTTAACACTAAGCTGAAATCAGAACACGGGACAGATGTTTGAACATTACACTCTGTGTTTTCAAAGTTTATGATTCACCCAGGACATCAATCTATCACGGCACGTCTATTGTGATACTTTTCAATTATTGTTATATGGGATGAATATTACATTGTGATTAACCTCATTAATTTTGCATTTACAGCCAGTCATCTGAAAAGTATATTAATTCAATCTCAGTGTATTCGGTTTTAAAGGAATAGTTCTCCCAAAAAAAGAAAATTATTTACTCATCCTCATGTCGTTCTAAACCAATATGCTTCTATTTTCTTCAATCAACCCAAAAGTAGACCCTTTTAAAGGTCTTCTCAGTAATTTTAGTACCAATGATCGTGCTTCACACTTAGACGGTATTTCATACATGTCGAGAAGGTCTTTTTCCTTCAATTACTGATAAATGAATGGGAACGCTGTATGTATGTAGAAAGTCTTTAAAAATCACACAAAACTGAATGAAACAGAAATGTACCTAATGTCAAATTAAGTAAATGTGTTAAATATAACATTGTTAAACATGTTTAATTCATCTCAAAAACACGTCATAACACATTAACTTTGGCACCCTAATTGTTAAATAATCCAAGTCAAAATGAATAAGAGAAAATGTCTTGTTAACAAGATCTATTGGTATAATTGTTGTCCAAATATGTGCTTTCAAACATAGTCATGGCTCAAAGTTTTATATTGCTATCAAATCACACTTCCTGGAAGTATTAACATAGGATAATAATTTTGGCAGGAGCAGTAGCATGATTTAACACAGCCATATTTTCTCTCATGCCACCTGAACGCTACTTAATAAATCTGCCCTCAATAATTCTCCTGCTGAAGTCCAGCTGCCTTAATATTCACCTTCTGCTGGTCAGTGCTGTAACCCAGCACACAACTCTGAAGGACATCTGTAGGATCTACATGGATGCATTGCTAGTAGTGAACCACCTAAGACCTCTAAAGCTGCAAGAACATGACCAATTCTAGTCTAATTTAGCAAATCCAAGCTATGATCGGAATTTTCAAGAAATTTGTGCAAACCTGATGCTTGGCTTTATTTCAAGGTCAATTTCAAGGTTATTTTCAATTATAAATGGGTAAAATGGTTATAAGCAATGGGCTGCCAAACCTTTGTTTGAATATATTATGTCGTGAATTTTTAAAAATGAATCTACTTCCGCGAATCAATCAATCTAAACACGTTTTAATGATCAGTATCCTTTACAGTACTGATTAGCAGATTAATCTTTGATCTGTTATTAAGAACACAATAACTTAAATTACATAGCTGGTGATAAAACATGTATCTCATATAATATTACTCCATGTTCTCTACTGGAGCTCTAGTGGGGATTTCACATTAGCATTCACATTTAACTGTTAAAACAGAACAATAGAAAGGCATTGATTGTAGTCTAGGCAAAGCTTTTGCTCCCCGCCCACACAATAAAGGTCCATGGCCACACATAAAAAAATACAAATCATTTGCAAACGTTCTGATTATATGGGTTGTATAATGCAAACAATTTGGCTGATTACTTCCAATTGATTTGTCTTAGCGAGAATCAGATCAAGGCAGTGGCCACATTGCTGTACTGTACTATACTGTATTAAGTTCCCAATTAATTATTCAAACTGCCTTTATGACCTGTTTTGTGTATTTTAAATAACGCCGACCTGTTTACATTGTGTTGCTTAACGCCCATTAGGATAAGCTGATATAATATCCCTCAATGATTAAAGTACAGTCGCTGCTAAATTCAGTAATAGAGAAGGTCTGATCTTTACAGATTATTGAGGAAGAGGGTTCATTTATATATATATATCCAGTTGACCAGTGTTCAGCACATACGTAGTATTCATTATAAGACTTCTAAAACTTCGGTCATTCATTTTACAGTTCATATTAAATATTTTTGTTTAAACATTGGCCCCTAACACTTATTTAGTTTACTCATTTTAATTCATGACTTGTACTACACATACAGTAAATAACTAATAGTGGCATTTTATTCATGATGTTAGCCAGAGGGGAACTGGCCCCCACAGTGAGTCTGGTTTCCCCCAAGGTTATTTTTCTACATTAACCAACATCTTATGGAGTTTTGTGTTCCTTGCCACAATCACCTTCAGCTTGCTCACTGGGTGTCTAAATATATATATAATTTACTTACTTATTTATTTAATTCATTATTTTTTTAAAGGCAAAATTTACAATAATGTTTTTATTTAAACACACTATTATGACTCGAAGACATTACTATATTAGAGCTTCTTTTTCTGTTGCTGCTTTGAAATGATGTGTGTTGTGAAAAGCGCTATACAAATAAAATGCCATGACTAGATAAAAACGTATCTAATGGGGGGGTGTACTAACTCCCAATGAAAATCAAATAATACTAGTCCAGTAACTTTAAAGAATGTTCCGGTTTCAGTTAAGTTTAGCTCAGTCGAAAGCATTTGTAATATAATATTGACTCGTCCCTAATTATTAAAAAAAAATAGAACTTTTGGAGGGTTTAATGGAAGGAATTTGAAGCTTATACATTTATAAAAGCATTTCCATTAATTCTTCTGTAAAAAGTAATGTATTATTTGAGCTGTAAAGTTGTTAAAATCATAATTTTTACAGTCGTTTTATGCTTTGTTGATATGACATTGTCATGGCAATGAAGTTGTAAAATTGACTATGACTTTTCATGGAAAAGGTTAGTAGGCGCTTTTATCACACTAAAAACATGTTAACGCGCATATTTTATATCAACAACTCATTTTATAATCAACAGTGGCAGTTGTAGTTAAAGTTTCAAGATGGGGATAAGGGATAATAATGGGCTCATAACCTATAAATAAATATTCTCTTAAATTTTTAAAAGGGGGGAGAGAAAACTTCCTGTAGATTTTTGTTTTGCTGACATCAACAACAAAAATAACATCACTTGATGCATGCCCTTATACTTGAAACCATGAACAAATCTATGCAAGATAAAAGAAAATGCGACCCAGGATACATTAAATACAGGTTATGTTTTTACTATAGTGGGTTGCTTCTCGACTTCCAATTCAAAATCTAGGTCCCGAAGCAAAACCAGTTGAAAACCACTGATGTAGATAAATGCCTAAATATGCCTTTTGGACCGTCAAACAGCCATCAGCACTTTGGCACCCATTCACTTTAATTGTGTGGACATACAGAGCTGAAATGTGCTTGTAAAAATCTTCATTTCGGTTTTGCTAAGGAAGAAAAGACACATCTGGGATGGCTTAAAGGTCAGTCAATTATGAGATAATTTTCATTTTTGGGTGAACTACTACTACTGCTTTAATAAGACATTGAACTGCTTATTAAAAATGTATGTCTTTCATCATATTGCTGTTGCTGCTGTTTTTTGAAAGCAATGAGCCAAGAGAGTGTAAAGGGAGAAGAATTTAAAGTGCTTAAGAATGCCCCTTACCTGTGGTAAAATCAGCCTCTTGTGGCATATAGTATTAATAAAATAATACCAGTAACTCAAAAAGGATTTTTCACTCATTATTGGAGGATATTTGAAATCGAAAATGTAAAAGGTCTTATTTTTTCTATACCAGGTTTTAAAAGAAATTAAATGTTTTAAGAGTGTGTGGTTTGGTTAATAGACAAAACAGTTTCGATATATATATATATATATATATATATATATATATATATATATATATATATATATATATATATATATATATATATATATCAGCCATGAAAATTAACTTGCAATCGGAGTCTTTATCATTATTACATCTCTATTTGGCGGCTTGAGTTTACAAACTTACCTGGCTATTGATTTCAGCATTACTCTGCAGCAGTAGGGACACCATGTCTTTGTGGCCCCTATCACACGCCCAATGAAGGAGAGCTCGACCCTGAAAAACAACAAACAATCATTATTACAAAACTTCAAAGCAGAAAAATATATTTTGTCATGCTCACAGTCTGGAACACTAGGTGAAAAGCTGTGCACTTACACTATGCACCCGACAATCTAATCTAAAAAATCTAATCTATCAAATGAATCTATATGACTCCAGTGGTTAAATCCATATCTTCAGAAGTACTATGATAGGTGTGGGTGAGAAACAGTTCAATATTTAAGTCTTTTTTAAGTCTAATTTTTCCTATGAATCTCCACTTCCACATTTTTTGTGGCCTTTATGTGATTTTGGATCTTCAAAGATCTGGTCACCATTCACTTACATTGTAAAGACCAACAGATCTGAGATAATCTTCTAAAAATCTTTGTTTGTATTCTGCAGAAGAAAGTAAGTCATACACATCTGGTATTGCATGAGGGTGAGTAAATGAAGAGAGAATTTTCAGTTTTGAGTGAACTACACCTTTTAGTGTGGATTCATCTCAAATGGAACACCAGCTGTTTTGTACTACATGTATTTGGGACATATACGATTTGAGATGCAGCTATAATCTCTCAACAGCAGTGGTTCTCAAACTTTCTCAAGTGTTGGATCACTTCAGCAGTACAACAACAATTTGCAGACCACCTGACATCCCAAATCTCATTCAAGAGTGTTATTCGAAATTCTCTTCGCCAATCCATAATATTTTCTTACATTTTTGTCCTGTTTTGTTCTTAATTCGAATTGAAATTAACTAGACTGATAACACAATCAGTTACTTCAATGTTATAAGTTGATTAATGATGCTTTTTCAATTATAATTATTCTATTTAATTTGGGGATGTTCTGATGATTTATCAGCCAATTATTGACCAATTAAAAAACATATAGACATATCAGTCTTTAGCATTAAAATGCTGATATGAAAAACCAACAGTTTATTTAGAATTACATACATTTATTGTGCTGTATAAAGTTTATAATCACCTTTTCAATGTGTAATACAAAGAAACACCTACCAAAATAAAAGCTGTAAAAGTAAAGCATGTATGAATTTGTAAATTTCTATCATAATATGTCAAATGTGTGAATTGCACAAAAAAAAAAAAGGGAAAACATATTTTAGAAGAGCAAAATAACATGTTTCCCCCACATTATTAATCATATTATCATATTTTTTTCTTGTATTCATCTTTAATTTCATTTCGGCCTGTAATGTGAACTATTGCTCTACAGAAAATAGTTCGCTTCCATGAAATCACAGAGATGCCAATGTTTTGCTCAATTTCAAACAAGGCACAATACATCCTTGAGTCAATCTAAAGAGTTCGATCTCATAATTAAATTCCTTACTCTAATTTAGATACAGTTATTGAATAAACTCTCTTTCTGCATTTGATCATAGAGCATTTAAATGAGCAGCAGCCAAGAGGCGAGTAGAAAAATTAATAATAGCATTTTTTTTAGGCCCTCTGCAAACCAAGACCATGGAAGTGTCTACAGACCATCCAACCTTCAGATGGATGAATCCCTCTTCACCTCTAACACATTCATTTATTCCCTTTTGTTATGCAGGCTTCTATAAAGTTAACTTCACAATAGATTTCTCTCCTCCAGAAAAAATAAATTATGCACAACAATTTATAACTCAAGAGCCTTTAGACCCAACTATTTAACGATGTGCTGACAGGATGAGTTCTGCTCTGGCCACCACGCAAGCGAGAGAGAAGGGCATTGTGGGAGGGAAGGATCATGGGCACTCCAGAAACAAATTGCGGTGGGACGAGAGAGTCTTTAGCAATGAGTGATGGGGTTCTGGGAACAAAAAATAGAGTAGACCCTTGATCACCAATGCCGTCCCCGCTTCTCCGACCGCCCCCAGGCCTGAAGCTGCTTGTACCTATCAAGGCTGCAGAGTTCATTTTTCAGTGAAGGCCAATTAGATAAAGCAAACTTCTTAAGTCGTATTCCATGGCTGAAATTATATTGATCTCCACTGCTGCATGTTAAAATTGATATTTATGAGAGAGTCTGAAGCCTTACACCACAAGGGTTTTTTTCTTTTTTAGGGGGGAGGGTATACCCTGGACTGTTTGTCAAATTTTCATCAGAGATATAGCCAAATATTTTTCTTTTCTCATTCTCTCCTCCCAAGGCACACCATTTCTGTGGAACAACAGCACTGGAACTCTTGGATCACTAGCCAAAAATACCAGTTTTTGGACATGGTAGAATACCTTGGTTTATATACATGTACCATGCTCGCAGTATTAAGTTAATACAAAGGTACATCAATATGGTAATTATTTTGTACCATGGTATGGGAGACTGGAGCTAGTTGTCACAAGGCTATTGTCGGAACGGTAAGATTTGGAGACAAAAATCCAATTGCACAAATTAGTGATTTCTTTAGCAATGGTTTTGTATTTTGGTTACCCTGGTAAGTGTGTGTGTGTGTGTGTGTGTGTGTGTGTGTGTGTGTATTATTCCCTGCAAAGTAAAATTCTAAAACTCTTGGCTAAACAAGTGAACATAATCAAACCACACTGGCATACATTAAGGCAAGAGTCAACTATATTTAAATGTGTTCTTAGGACAAAATTTATTTTCATGAAATTCAGGTCGGGAATGTTTGTCATACTTTTTTATTTGGGCAGGTGTGACGTGCCCAGATGTGTATGACATTCTTTCTTCTGCTGAACACAAACAAAGATTATTTGAAGAATATTTTAGCTCTGTAGGTCCATATAAATTCTCCTCCCTGCCCAGTAGGTGGAGATATGCACAAAGAATGTGAATCTCCAAAAACAAAAGAAGAATGTGAATGTGGAGATTTTATAGTAAAAAAGGACTTAAATATTGATCAGTTTCCCACCCACACTTATCATTTTGAAGATATGGATTTAACCAGTGGAGTTTTATGGACTACTTTTATGCTGCCTGTAATGACCTACAGACCTGACATATTCTTCTACAAATATTTGTGTTCAGCAGAAAATAGAAAGTCATACACATCTGGGATGGCATGAGGTTGAGTAAATGATGAGAGAATTTTCATTTTTGGGTAAACTATCCCTTTATTGAAAAGCCTATAATATTTTGTGTAGTGCAGACATAAATTTAAAGAGAGGTGTAGATTTTGTTTTGTTGGTTGTGATGAGGAGTATCAGGGGACCACATCCCCCTAAATATTCTCATCAAACCTACACTACTGGTTTAATAGCAGGTTCTACTGTGACAACTAACCCCATACATGTGACATCATGCCCAACTATCGGGTTGAGTTGTCACAAAATGTGAACATGTGTTCATTAACCTTTTTTCCTGGACAATAACGGTGAAAATACTCAACAGCTTTTTTTGTAGCCAAGACTTTTTTTGTAGTCAATGCAGAAAATTTTAAAAATAAACTTACTCTAAGAAATATTCACTGGAGTAAAAAGTGTGACAACTAGCCTCAGTCTCCCCTATATATAATATCTAATATCATCCATTTACATTTATGCATTTGTCAGACGCTTTTATCCAGAGCGACTTACAGTGCAGTTATTACAGGGACAATCCCCCCGGAGCAACCTGGAGTTAAGTGCCTTGCTCAAGGACACAATGGTGGTGGCCGTGGGGATCGAACCAGCGACCTTCTGATTAACAGTTATATGCTTTAGCCCACTACGCCACCACCACTCATAATCCAATCTCCAAGTTCGTTATTTCGTAATCAAGTTACTTCAGAGACGATATAAACTTATATAAGTGCTAAAACATCCTTTTTTTGTCATTATAACAATGTCTTGGCAAACATAAATAACAAAGCCAAAGCTCATCTTTCCAACTTAAAGGAAGAGCTCTCTAAAGAGTAAAGACCTAAAAATCCCACTGATTACACATTTCTGCCCCTGTGTAAGAGCTCTGGATTAAGTGTGACAGGCATGGACTCTACAGTGAACAGGTCTCAGTGCAGATGAATAGGAAACCTCTTGCTTTACAATGTCCCTGCCAAAGAGGGTGGAGATCTGGCAGCTCAATTGCATGTAATTGATGGGGCCGCTCCAACACAGACAGAGGGAGAAAAAGAAAGCAAGAATTTCTTGGGACATTTGCACAAATGATTCCAGCCCTCCTTTGTTCAGGTGGAGGGGCTCGTGTCTGTTCGTGACCTCAGGGCATTTAAGATATCACCATCACAATAAGACAGAAAAAACACAACATGAACAGTGCACATCTGACCACCACACTGACAATTAAGCAAAAGCGCTTCAAGAACCACAGCGTGTTGCTCCCCCAGGTTCAAGCTTCCTCTCCACACTATCTACCATCAAGTTTCCCAGTGTATTCTGATCTATTATCATCATCATTGAGATTATTTCCCCACTGCCACATACCCGGCTAAACTGTACATTAAGGGTAATGTATCTGATCTCTGCAGAGGCAGGCTGACCCTGAGGAGATCAAAGGGCAGTCATGAAGCTCATCTCAGCCCAGATCAAGCCACTGGCAACAGCCTCTGCTGAAAACATCAAATGGCATTACGTTCAGAACAGAGTCCATTCGTCATGTCTTAATGCTGCAGTGAGTTAAAGCTGCATTTTGTGGGTTTCGGGTTGGAAGCTAGGCCTCATTGTTCACATGTGTGACCTTGAAAACGGTACAGTCGAGTGTTGGCTACATGTGCTTGCTGGAAGACGTAGTACGCCATCTCTTTGCATTGTGATTTTAAAACACATGATGAATAGACTCTAATTTAGATTTTTGTGCTCAGAAGGGAATGTTGGGCCACTTTAATTTAAAGTGTTTTTGCAATTAAATAAAAATAGCATTGTGGCCAGTTTGAAGTCAGCATAGTCAAAATTTATGACAATCCTGGTAAAGAAAGAAATGTTCAAAAGCTGGTGGAATGTTGATCTTGAGTGTTGATCAAATGTCTTATGATAAGAAATGCTTAGTGTAGTGCAAAGATACAAACACAATTATGTATACAAATACAGTGGGATGCCAAAGGCTGAGACCACACTGAAAATCTATGATAGAAAATCTAAATGAAGTCTGGATAAAACCCACAGTTTTGGGATTTTGTAAGAAAATGTAAAAAAGAAATGTTCGTTATTTGTAAAACAAATAATAAATTCTTAAGAATATGCACCATTTCTAGCTCACAAATCAAATCTAAATTTTATAATAAGTTTCTTTGAATAAAAGGTCAGATTTCCTTGCTTCCATTGAAGCACACAAGATTTTTAGACCCCACTGAGCATATATATAGCCTTTTTTTTGCTTTTATCCATATATCAAAGAGGAGAGGAAATGATAGGGAGAAACTGGCTCGAAAAAGCCAGATTGAAACTCACTTATGCTGTCAAACTCACAGGAGCATCACGGGTCAGTCCACTGAAACATGGCTCCAACACAAAACGTATTTAATATAATATATTCCAAAAAAAATGTTTCAATTTTAAATAAAAATCCACCTGTTTTTTCTTCTCTTATTCACACCCCAATGAAAGTCGGTGTGGCTTGCCCTGCAAATGTAAACAGTAATTTTTTAAAATTCACTAGTGCCCTCTAGAGGCTTATCTGTTGAACCAGACAACAATAGTGGATTGACAAAGGCGGCCATCTGGCTGACCTGGTGAGCCAACTGGTTGGAGTGCTGACAGAAATGAAACAGGCCAGTTGGTCACAACGATACATGAATAAAAATGGGATGAACGGATGGATGGGGCACCCAGTGACCTTTGGGGTTTTAGTCGTGTGGGAAACGCAGAGGGCTGATCTCTACACGGATAGAGAGAGATAAAAGTAAGGTGACAGAGTGAGAATGCAGGTTTTCAGTTGTTCAGCCGAAATTATTGCAAAATTCAGGTTCAAGTAGATGGGTTTAACACAACGTATCAAGCCAATATATTCCAAAAATGACATTACTAAAGGGAAAGTTCACCCAAAATTGAAAATGGTATCGTCATTTACTCAACCTAAATGCTGTTCCAACTCCATATGACTTACTTTCTTCAGTAGAACACACAACGAGATGTTAGGCAGTATATTAGTCTCACTCACCATTCTCTTTCATTACATCATTTTCCATACAATGGAAGTAAATGGGAACTGATGCTGACTGTCCCTAACATTTGGCTCAACATGTATTTTTGTGTTCCATGGAGGATAAAAAAATCATATGGGTTTGCAACGACATTAACATGAATAAATGGCATCCGAATTTTCATTTTGGGGTGCAATAGCCCTTAAATAGTCAAATTAGTTTTTTACCTCTTCGTCCTTTGTGTTCACATCCACTTTCTTGGAGCTGATGGCTTTGCTGACGTGTTCGATGTTGTTCTCTCGGCAGTAATCAAAAATGTTTTTATCCTCTTCCCTGTGGACAACAAAACAGGAAGAATGCAAATGAGTGCAAAACAATGGTGATAACCCTTTGGGTAATGTCAGAGAAACATTACAAACATCATCAAAGATCCAGTGGAAAAAAAAAAAAAAAAAAAAAAAAATATCACTAAATCATAGTCAGACCGCACAAACAAACAAAGCAATGTTGAAAGTATCACAGAACCACATTGAAGACATCTACCAATGGCTTACTTATAGTTGTATCTTAAGTTGGGTTGGGAGAATTTTTTTTTTACACACATCAACTTTAATATAACATAACCAGAGCCACAACTGTCACCCTAGATAGAGAGCTGTTTTAACTACATAGAGTGTAGAAGCCTCATTCTTTACAAATAATGGGATTTCCTAGCCACCTACCACCCAAGAGCAGAAGCCACTTCAGACAAAATAAACATTTTTTTTCCTGAAAACAGATCTAGTGTCCACACTGATGTGCACAGGTGTGACATGTTGCAAACATAATTTTACTGGCATGCATCCCACGGTTCACCTCTGTGGCGAATTCTCATGAGCCTGCCAAACACCACAGCAGTTTTAATTATTTTCATCTCTAAATCACCTTGTGCCATTTGGGCCAAGCCAGGCAGGGCAGAGCGAGGGATAGAGAGAGACAGAGAAGGAGAGATAGAATAGGGTTATAGGGGATGAGGTACAGTTGGTGGGAGAAATCTCATTAAGAGATGTACCCCTGCCCCTGTTGCCCATGCAGGATGGCAGATTAATTGAATTTGGAGCCCTATTGTGTGGTCGCTCCTCACTCTCATTACAGGGGGA
Organism: Moxostoma hubbsi; assembly: GCA_032164185.1. Classification (NCBI taxonomy): domain Eukaryota; kingdom Metazoa; phylum Chordata; class Actinopteri; order Cypriniformes; family Catostomidae; genus Moxostoma; species Moxostoma hubbsi. The sequence continues at coordinate 11,322,488 of JAVLUX010000018.1, read as the reverse complement.
GGGCAGAGGAGACTGCCAGTGGACGGGACCTTCGTGCTTGAGAGATTTAGGAAATGGACAGTGTGCCCAACTTTAAATGAACCGATGGGAGTGAATCAGTGTAGTCTAGTTTTCTAAGAATCTTTGGATAGGTGGCATTATGGAAACTGACACTAATCATCAGTTTGTATATTAGATATTTGAACAACAAACCCCTTATCCCAAGTATTAAACTTCAGCTTTGGTATCATTTGAAAAAGAAATGACTTAAAAGTAGGACCAAAATATTTATCTGCGTATATGTGCACAGTAACCCTGGCTTTCTACATAAGCATGAACGTGTGAGTGTGTGTGGTCTTACCATGACCCGGTGTGTCTATGCCATGTGGGCATCATCTGTCTCCCGGGGCAACTAATCAATAAAACTACTCATTCGTCAGACTGATGCTGGCCTGTGTTCCTAAGTCTCAGCACGCACACACACACACACACACACACACACACACACACACACACACCAGCACACTCTTACACCTGATTAATGGCCCACTGATAAACGACATGGCATCAGCGCTGCCGCTGAGCATGCTGGGAAGGTCACTGGCAACTCTGTCATTCCACCATGCTTGATCAACCTTCACTGACCAAAAGATAACTGTTTATAATGAAAGGTGGTTACACACAAAGCTAAATATACTCTATGGAGTACATAAAACAGTAATCTAGCTGTTTTGTTTACAGCAGTGACTCCCAACTGAGGACACAAAAGTTGGTCACAGGTCTGTTCTGATGGCGTCGTGAGCAGCAGGAAAAAACAATGCAAAATGCAATAATAAAATGCAACAAACCATATTGCTTGCTTAGTTAGGACACTAAAATATGTATGCTTATCAACTTTTAGAAGAGAGGAAAAAATGCTTCCTATGTCTTTTGTTGTTAATGTCAAAAAGAATTGGGTCGTTACATTCAATGGGTTTTTACCATTGTTTAAAGTGTTTTTGGATTATTCCGCTGACGAAACATTGAAAAATATCTTTCCAAGAAATTTCAGTAGACAAAAATACACAGACAACACGAGTTGTGAAAAATTTGATGTGATGTAGGAGCTTTTTCTAGCTTCATACAGTGCATGACTTTGAATGGACGGTAAGTCTATCCCTCACAGCTTCATTTACATCACAGCCTCAAAATCAAAGACGGCGCTTTGAATTTCTTTCTTTTTTTTTGTGATTGTTTTGGAGTGGCACTTCTCATCTGGTGTGCAGCAGCCTTTACACGTCACACCACCTCCAAAAGTACACTGCCTCCAAAAACGGCCTGATATTTATGAACTGACACCGTTCCCATCATAGGCTTTATTTACAGGTAAGACATGTCCCTTCCACTTTTTGCCTTTGCCAATTTTGGCCCCCACAATAACTTTAGTCAGGTAAGTGTCTAATGAAGAAGAAAGAGTTTCCATTTCATTTGTGTGTGTTATAATAAATGGCGAACCAGCATTGGAGTTTGTTATTTTGAATGTTTTGATGAGTGCTCGTTGTGGCTGTTATTAGTGGTGTTAAATGACAATGGGTGGCGAGGTTCTCTCGTGCAAACATACACGCGCTATACTCGCTCTGCTCACTCCTTTCCAGTTAAATCGCAAAGCAAAATGCAAACAGATATGTCCTCGCTCATGATATACATCAAATATACATACATGACATAAATTAAAAGGTTATTTATGGGTGCACTGCATCCTTGTACTAGAGGCAAAAACTTACCATGAGACCAATCATTCATTCTGATTAAAGCTTACTGATCCATCTTTTTATCCAATGACTAACAAAATCTGACTTAGCGCTTGAACGATAATGTCTATTTATCAAAACAATAAATGATTATTTGACTCTGCACATAACCTAAATAATATGAGTTTCACCACTTTGTGACATAACCACCCCTCTTTTTCATCACCCTTCCCCACCACTTTTTAAAACAAATTGACACCCCTGGTTCCCATCAATCACATCGTTCTTTTTTCACATCACTCTCTCGCCATGGCCCTCTAAAAGCACAACTCCATCTGTCAATACATTCTTTTCACAGGAGAAAGCTACCTTGGTTACAACTTCCTGCAGGGACACTGGATCATGCTACATACACAGTAGCACTGTCTTTGATTTTTGACAGAGATGAAAATAAGGCTGTGAGGGATAGACTTACTGTCTCTTCAATGTCATGCACTGTATAAAGCTATGCAAGCTGGACAATACAGAAAGATTTGTGCTTGTGAATATCTAGTGTAAATTTCCTTGCTACGAAGTGCTTCAAACAAAACTCTATATATCTTTCCGAATGTGCCAACATCAACATTTGTTGGCATTAACATCACAAACTTTTTAAAATCCAGAGATTAGTCCTTCCTCACGACCTGGAACCAACATGATTTATTTTCCAGGTCGGTCTGGTGCACCTCGATTCTTTGAAGTTGCGTAAAGCCAACGAATCAGAATGGAACTGATTCTTTTGCTAGGTCTTGCCAGTTTTGTGTGATCAGATGGTCAGTGAACTACAGGGTGTCTAATTCAGCAATCAAGCAACACAGGGGCCATGCAAATTTTCTAATCAAATGCTAACGAGAGGTTTGAATATGCAGGAGGGCTCTCAATCACTGAGGTTGGAAATTGGAAAGCAGTGAAGCAGTCTGCGAGGCGGTCTGATCGGGTCACGCCCGAGGTAGGCCGCTCAGCGACCGACAAATGGGAGGAGAGGAGGGGGAACGGGAAGATAATTGTCTCTTTGCTTTCCAATCCCCAAAGAACAACAGTTCTCTGGGGACGAGTCAACCCCTGTTGCATTGATACTTCCATATTTGTCTTTCACCCAACCATTCATCCTTGAACGGATCCATCCATTTTACATTTTCATCATCGACATAATCATAAAAATAATAATAAATTCCACCGTTTTCTCAGGCCTCTTCACCTCCTTCGCATGCATACTAATACTCTTAATTTAAGAGGTAAAACCATGTGAATTCGGCCCTTAATTTTCTCATTAAAGGAAGGAAGCACCGGGACGTCTGGCATCCTTGTGTTCCATGAGCATGAAAATGAATAATGCCTCACTGATCAGCCACGTCTCTACAGTAGGGGCAAGTGAGGCTAAGCTCCACCAGAAGGTTAAATTTCATGTTATCGTCATAAACGTATTTTAAAAAATAATATATTTTCCTCAACTTAAACATGTTTTATGCCCATTGTACAAGAAAAAATTATATATTCTTTTGAGAAATTCTATTATTATTAAGGATGCATAAAAGCCAAATAAGTCCTTCATCTTCAATGTTAATCAACGGAATGTGCAATGATCGTTCAACGATGGCCTGAGGGCTTAGTTTGCCTTTGCCCCTGAGTTAATCAAAAGCTTCGAAGTGAACTTCATTGGTAAGTTTTAAAAGCTATTTTTCTTCTAATGTGCTTTTGGTTGGATTAGTTAAGCACTGTTCATCATTTCACTGAATTGTATGCCATTGCGTTGAGGTGTTGTGTTGTTGATGCATTGGTGTGTATTAGATATCAATGACTGCTAAATATTAGGAGACTGTCATTTTGATTCGTTTTGTATGCTGTTCATTCGAGTTAATATGCACACCCTTTGACGATTTGCCTATTTGTTGTTTACGTTCACGGTAACTAGAGCTTTTTGATGTGGATGTGCACATCTTAGTGGTCTTTTGTGCTGAGATTAAATTATTAGGGATGTTTGTGTGGCATCATGTTAAGAGGTTGCCCAAAAATATGTCTTTATTCATTATTCTTTTTTAAAATTTCTGTCATGATCTATTTTTGTCAGTCATACTTGTTCAACAAGGGCATTGAACATTACAAAATGCATGCTGTAAAATGTCATTTGTAACTTATCCCATTAGATTACACAAGGTCAGTAACGTATTCTAAATACTTTGGATTAGTTCTTCAGCACTGATAGATTTGTTTTCACTTGTTTTGACTATAAAAACTCAAGACAAAATACACTTGTTAAAAATACCTTCTCCGATGCAATACCAGGCATTAAAGAGCACATATTATGTTTTTTAAACGTGCCTAATTTTGTTTTAAAGGTCTCACAATAGATTTACATGCATCCAAGGTCAAAAATCACTTTATTTTGCTCATAGTTTAAATTGCAGCATTACCTTTTTTTCCACCAGTGTCAAAAACGACTCGTTCAATGATCCATTCTAAACTCCTGCTTTCAGAGAGCCTACACTGCTCTGATTGGTCAGATGTCCCAGTCTGTTGTGATTGCTCTACCGTTTACAGCACGTTTCAGAAAGGAAACACCCACTACCATATCCAATTTTCAGCTCCGTCTGAAAAAAAATTCTGTTTTAACTTAATAATTTGAGCCGGAGTCCGACATCGTAAGATCAACCCGAACCACCATCGCAACGGTTTCTCAGTGGCAAGTTTATATGTAGTTTGACAATAACATGAGTTAGCCGATTAGCAGAGGCTAACAGCTAACAGGCTAACAGCATGCACTGGTTGTACACGTATACAGACCAGAGGCAGGTTTTTTGCTACCAAATTACGTAGGTTAGTACAGGAAGGACTGGAAATTCTGGAATTACTAACGACTCATTTCAGGTGGACAGAATCAGTTCTTTCATTTGGGAGTCAATAACAATAACTTGTTGTGCACTTAAGATTTACATTTTTACATTCACAAACAGCTATATAACACCATAATTGAAAAACCATAATAGGTGCTCATTAATGATGATGGAAGCAGTTAATACACATCTAATATGCATATTAATACCAAAGAATAAACAAGGCCCATGCATAGCAGGAATGTGAGGGAAGTCAAAACTGATGCACTAGGTTAAAATGTTTTTTTATCTGTCAAAATGACAGAGACTTTTGAATTATTTGTCACTGTTTCAAAGATCGGTCAAATAATTGGTTAAAAAACTGTTTGTGCCCCACACTAAATAATGACCCCGAGACGCCACTGTCACTGATACAAGTGTAATCACTGCATCAAATGAAATTACAGGGAAATTATAAGAAAATCTTTACATTCATAGGCGGTATGTGTTACCTTATCATTTCCTCCTGGTATAGACAGCTGACTGCTGGCCCACCAAAACCAGTATGCTTTTCTCCTCCCCTTCGCTCTGACGTCTAAGGAAAGACACAAAAATAACAACTCAACAACAAGGTCTCCAACAACAAACCGAAAGCAATCAAAATGACCACATTAGAAGCCTAGAGACACATTAAAGGGCATTTAACATCAAAACACACAGTGTTGTGTAAATTACTTAAATATAGTAATCCACTACAAATTACATATTATTGCTCTAAAATTGTAATCACATTACTTAACTAATTACTTTATTGAAAAGGTAATCACATTACTAATTACTTTACTTTTTTGTTACTTTCAAAAACACTTTTTCTGCTCAACAAATTAAAAATAATGTCTGTACTTCTTCCTTGTTCATTATTACACCCAAGTCATACACTCAGCACCTCACATTTATCCTTCACAGTGGCTCGTTACAGGGCCATAATTCATGTATCCTACATAAATAATATATTAGAAATATGCATAACCCTATAATGCACGTAAAAGTAATTAAAGTTGGTAACTGTAATCTGATCACCAAAATATGAAATGTAATGCATTACCCTTCTTTTTTTTTTAACTAAAAGTAATTAGATTACAGTAACTAATTACTTTGTAATTGGTTTAGACCCAACACTGCTTATACAGAACATATAATAAAAAAAATACAGAATTCGTTAGACCATAGAGTAAAAAGCACTCACCTTCTCAGGTTTAACACTTCTAAAGATATACATTAAGGGGTCTTAAACATCTACAGAGTTTCAAAACTACAGAATTCATTTGTTCATAGAGTAAAAAAGCCCTTACTTCCTAAAGAAAAACTCTTGAGTGTGGTGTGTAGCTGATAAAATGGGCAAAACACACACACACACACATACACACACACACACACACACACACACACACACACACACACACACACACACACACACACACACACACACACATTGTGTACTATATAAAAGAAATTGGTGGCCCATAGGAGCCACTCTAACAAACAATTTATCATACAATGAGCTGAACAAAGAAAGGAACAATCACCTAATACTCGAGCTCAAACATGACAGAAAACTGGCAGGACGTTGCCAATGATGCTGGACATGTCAGGTTTGTTATTTCTGACACGGTTGCATTCATTATTTTTCCTTTTTTCATCCTATACTTATTAGCAGACATCACATCATTGAGTAATACAGAGAGAGATTACAAAGGATTCGGTATTCAAAAGAGATAGGAACTCACAAGAAGAAAAGATTACAATTTCTTTGTGCAGCCACCCGGCTCTTTTCTACAGCAATTTTAATTCAATGACTTGAAGAAGAAAGAAAATATTATTGCTTTGAGTGGAAAAGCACAGCATCTGCACTTTTTGCTAGAATAATAAACTATGTTTTATTAAAACACAAGAAAATTCCTGCTGATGCGCTTTTCTTTTCTACCTCTAGAAGCACACAGGAGGTCAGGAACCAGCTATTGTCTCTCTCTCTCTCTCTCTCTCTCTCTCTCTCTCTCTCCTTCTCTATCCTGTAATGGAGCTGTCTGCCCTCTTTATAACAGACTAACAAAATCAGTTTATTATGTGAGTGGAGAATTTGTTTATGTGCTTTTGTGCCAGTCTGGATGGAAGTCAGATTGCATTAGCTCCACTGGTGTCAATGAGAGAGAGATGTTACATAAGGATTCAGAGGAGAAGTTAGGACTGGCATGGGGATTGTGGGTAAAAAGCAGGGAGAGGAAGGGTGGGGTCACACAAAAGCAAGAAAGAAATCAAGAGCGATTGGAAGAAGTATTTATGAACGTAGGAAAGAGGGATGAAGGGTTTTGAGTCAAACCTGACTCATTCATTTTAAGGGATAGCTCATCCAAAATATTTTATTCTGTCAAAATTGATTCACCTAGTACCTACATAAACCGTATGACTTTCTTCCATGGAACACAAAAATGTTATGCAGAATGTTAGCCTCAGTCACCATTCACTTTCATTGTATGAAGAAAAAAAAAATACAATGAAAGTGAATGGTGACTGAGGCATTCTGCCTAACATCTCCTTTGGTGTTTTATGGAAGAATGGAAGTCATTCAGGTTTGAAACAGCATGAGGGTGAGCAAATGATGCCCATTTTCATTTGTGAGTGAACTAACCCTTTAAGATCCCTCAGAGTGTGATTAGATTTTCTTTGTCAATGGTCAACTACCCAAAGACTTTTGAGTAGGACTGACAGATCTCAACACACGCACTATCCGAGATTGCCCCCTGCTGGTCATTATGTCATCACACCCACTTATGTAGTGTTCTCACAGCACAGAATTCCACATATGTTTATAGAATCAGTAGGTAGCCACTTACATATCACAGTTTACCTAAGGAAATTAGACAGATTGGTAAAGATAACTAATATACCATAAAAATAAGCAAGAAAAGATCAATGCCGTTTCATTGTGATAATACAGACTGACATATTGTATCATATCAAGAGACCGCAGAATGGACGACTAACTAAAAGTCTTTTAAAAAAGGTTCATCTTGTAATTTAGTGCAAAGGAAAGAGGGCCCTTATCTATTACAAACAGTTCTATATCATTATTGTTTACGTTATGGTAGAAGGCAACATCTTTCTGAACATAATTCTAATTTAGTTGCTTGGATAAAAATAATCAATACAGTGGTCAATGACATATTATTAAAGGGTTAGTTAATCCAAAAAATGTATCTCTCATTATTTACTCACCCTCATGCCATCCCAGACAAATAAAGATTTTTAGAAGAATATCTCAGCTCAGTAGGTCCTCACAATGCAAGTGAATGGTGACCAGACATTTGAAACTCCAAAACTCACATAAAGGCAGCATAAAAGTAATTCATTAGACTCCAGTGGTTTAATCCATGTATTCTGAAGCATTGTCGGTTTTGGGTGAGAATAGACCAAAATGTAACTCCTTTTTCGCTACACATCTTGTTATTGCAGTCTCTAGGCATGATTATGATTTCAAGCTCATTTACACTTGATAGCGCATAAAGTATGCTAGATGGCTCTATAGGAAGAGTAATAGAGCCTGAAATCATGATCGCCAAGGACACTGCTATCAAGATGTACAGTGAAAGTAGTTAAATTTTGGTCTGTTCTCACCCACAACCTACTGGATTGCTTCAGTAGACATCGATGGACATCGATAAACTGATCTTATACAATGGCCCCTGCATTGAGCAGCATGACCTTTACCTTCTGTGTGCCTTCTGGATCCAGGGCATGTACACAAGACACATACTCCTGCATGGCCTCCTCTGCACTCATGTCCCCCAGTTGTTTCCATGCTGACCTGTAAACCGGAAGTACTTTGTTTAACAATAAAGCTTTGATATGAACTGTCTTTTGGCCATTTTGTTCCCAAAAAGCTCAAGTTATTGGACACAAAACCAAACTAGTTTATCACTTAAATAATCAACAAATGTTGCATCTTTGTCAATTGTGAAAAGAACCCAAAAGTCTTACCATTTTCTTTGTCCCTCGAAATCAAAGAAACCAGGTTTTGGTGTGTTGCACTTTCCAACTTTGACCTGTCAAACATACAAATGACTAATTAATGCTGAGTAAGTTCAGCATTGATATACCAATTCTCCACAAACTGATACCAATGTCAGATGATCACAGTAGGGTAAAACGGGGCTAAAGGCACACCTTAAAGAATTAGTTCACCCAAAAATGAAAATCCAGTCATTGTTTGCTCAACCCTGTTTTGTTATAACCCTATATGACTTTCTTTTTCTTAACTAACGAGAGCGACAGTTCACGCAGCATCTTCGCAATATTGGGGCGTTCAAGCGAAAACTAATTTTGTTCTGTGGTAATCTGAGTTTTTGTCCTAACCAGCAATGACGAGCGATGGTACATTCTATCGGTCACTTTTTTTTTTTGCCACTGCGCGTGTAACTCCGTCCATTGTGAACTGGCACCGGTCCAAAATCTTTATTAAAAAAATAAGGCTGGGCATAGAAATGCATAAATTCTTCAACTACAAGCTCTTCAGACATGTTTAGTAAATGAATTTCTCTGTTTTGTGTGCAGCTGTGTTGTACATTGAATACAGTAGAATAAATTGTTTCTCACCAAATATTATTGTATGCTTTCATAACAATCATGAGTCTCGTGGAATGATTTATTAGACTTTTGAATTATACGTTTGCATTTTTTTAAGCTTGAAGAGGTTGTTACCATAAACTGCTATTGTATGACATCACTGAGCACAATATTTTTTCATTTTTTCAGTCATAAACGTTTATAACAACACAGGAGTGCGATAACAATGACTGAATTTTCATTTTTGGGGGAACTAATCCTTTAACTAAAATGTGCTTTTTCTGTGGTCACAAAGTTTAAAAAGATTGAATAAATATATATATAATTTTTTATTGAATTTTGATTTAGCTTATTTTTCTAAAAAAAAAAAAAAAAAAAAAAAAAAAGCTTATTTATTTAATAAAAAAAAATGTTAAAGGTGGAGAGGGAGCCTTTCACCCCACACTTTGGGTAAAAGGCCCCCAGGGGATATATAGTGATATCGTGTAAGAAATAGGGACAATAGTTATTGGGCAAAATTTGTCAATTTAGGTAAATACTAAAGACAGCAAATTAAGCTTTTTGAGTAACAAATTAAGCTTGTTTCATTCACAAAATAAGGGTTTACCATTTTCTGATCGTTTTAATCACATTTGGCATTCCATACCATCACAAGTACTCTATAACTTTATATTACTATAGACTATAATATTTACATATTTTTTACTATAACCAAATGAATCTCCACTGTGGTTGAATCAGTGAATGTGAGCACACTTTTAACATTCTTCATAACAAATCATTCCACCCCACTTAAGAAAAAGATGTGTTTTATATGAGCTTTTAGCCCCTGCAACAGGGGCTTTTTTTACCCCAAATACTAATCTTTCACTTATTTCACAGTTATTACAAAAAGTTTTATTAATTCACCTTGAACAAAACTGAAAATGACAATAAGTATTTTGTCTCGAAATAAATGTGATAGATTCTGGGATTATCATTAGCTACATAAATTATCAAAACAATAAACATAAAACTTTAGACATTGCTCACAATGATCTCATGGATCAGGAATATTTTGCAGTGTAAAGTGACAAAAATGTGTTTAGCAAAGTATTGTGGTAGTTTTTCTTGTTTTTCTTGTGTTTGGGAGGAAACAAAGTCAAAAGTGGCTTTTAGTGCTCCATTGTTTTAGTCCTACATTAAAGACACTCTTGCATATCTCCATTGACTCTCATACAGAATCAACAGACACATCTGTCAGAGCTGCACACCAATGAATGTTCCAACAAGTGACTGCCGAGAAATTGGTATTATAATCACTGTCATAAAAAAAAAAAAAAGAAAGAAAGAAAGAAATATTCTAAAAGTTTAAACAGTCGGTTTTGAATGAGATAGCATATTAATAATTAATGTATTAGGACTTTGCAGTAGTAACAATACCCGAATTAACTATGGCATTTTGCGGTTGGGAATTCATTATGGCGGTTGGGAATTCAAACTTTTTTGTTGTTGCTCTGAATTCGCCTTGCCCTGTCGTAGACATGTAAACTAAATTTACTGCGATTGTTAAAGAGGACAAAGACAGATGTTGTGAGTTTACCTGTTTGAACCTGGCGTATAAATAGAGCAACTGTTCTCTACTGGCTGTCTGGACCAGATCTCGGACCCGGTCTGCTGCCGCCTCAAACTCGTTCTCCAGCTCTGCTCCTTCCAATCGAAGCGCTGTATCCGCAGGGCCACAATCAAATTTCTCTAATCCGAAATCTGAATCCGAATCGGATCCTGCACCGAGCGGCTCTCCGGTGTCAGGCCGGGCTGGATCAGTACCGGATCCCGTCGCTGAGTCTGGGGAAGATGACGGAGATCGAGACGCCATTGCAGTGAACAGAGATGTCCTAAAGGGAAATCAAGTTTATTTATGCTTTAATTGTAAATAAATATTAAGACTACGTAAACGGATGTTAGCTACAGAACGTTATGAGTAATCTGATTTAGACGGACTTGTTTTGAAAATTTGGTCCGTCACTGGTACGTCACAATAAAAGTCACGAGCGCCAACTGTGACCGCGCGTAACAGTTCCAGTATTTAGGTCCTACCATATACACCATTGACGCAAGTGTGGGGTAAAAGTCTTCCTTGCCAAAAAAAAAAAATCATGAATTCTAATCAAAACAACCTTCCGTTATTATTTATTTTCATTTTATTATGTTGCTCCATCAATAATCAATAAAAAAAATCCAATCTTTTGATGCACATCGTGACCAGAAAAATTACATTTTGGTGCCTTTGCTATTTAAATTAATCTTGAAGGCATGTGTTTGACCTCTTTTGCTGACCAGGGAATGGTCAGATAATTAAAGGACCACAAAAATGTACATATTATGTTACACTGCATATTACCTAATAGGACATATATCTATTATTTCCCTGAAATTGTTTACATCAACGTTCAACATAAAAAGGAATATATTTCTGATGTCTTTGGACATGTATAGGCTACTAGAGTTTACTGAAAACAGACATCTCACATTATTTCACAATTTGCCTGCAGCAGACTTTATCGTTTGCTCTTTTTCTATTAATTTATTTAGTTCATTATTAGAAATTTAACAGCAGATTTTGCCAGATAAACAATGACCACAAGATGGCACACAGTCCATATCTTTCAAACCGACTGGCACATCTTTATGCCCACTACAAACTTATTTCTCTTCAACTGCACGCCGAAGTCCCTTGCAATATTTCCAAATCAATTTTTTAATTATTGAATATTTGATTTTACCATAAATTGTATCTGTCTCTTCGGAATACATACAGATGAATGGAAAAATATCTATAAATTATAAATGGAATTTGCCCAGGGGGATTAAATTGTAATCCTGCACATTTCTGGTTGGAGCATAGTAGTTGGGTTTGTTGGGATCTCCCTGTGTTGTCCCAAAGCTAAAACTGGCACCAGGGTGTGTGCTAAAATAAAACAACATTAGAGGGGAATGAAGGCCTCTTAATATTTACATTTATGCATTTGGCAGACACTTTTATCCAGAGCGACTTACAGTGCACTTATTACAGAGACAATCCCCCCGGAGCAACCTGGAGTTAAGTGCCTTGCTCAAGGACACAATGGTGGTGGCCGTGGGGATCGAACCATCAACATTCTGATTAATAGTTATGTGCTTTAGCCCACTATACCACCACCACTCCAAAGGGACATATTCATATTTAAAATGGTTCTAAATCAGAAAAGCAATATATCAATAAGTGGGTTAAACTAAAACAAGATTGGAATACTTGGAAGGTCTTCGAGGTCGTAGTTTTGACTAACTTTAACTTTATGTATTTGAATCATTCATTTATTTTTCATCATTTTGTTTTTTTGTCGGTTTCCTGAATCTAACACTACAGCAAAATCATGATCGTAAAGGGGTCGTGACATGAATAATCACATTTTCCTTGATCTTTTGACATATAAGAGATCATTGTACTTAAAAAACATACTAAGTTTCAAAACTCAAAACATCCTCCTCATTGTAAAAGGAACATTTGTTGAAATCAAGCTGCCAAAATGACTAATTCTCTACTTCCTCCATGTTGTGATATCATACTGTTGTATATTTTGCATCTGACCGCCTCCACAACAACACATCAACTTTACCTAGTCACTTCTCTTGTCCCGCCCAGTAGCGGTGAGCACCAAAAACAGAAATAGAAAGAGCACCAAAAACAAGCATTTCTGACAGAGAGTCAGAATGTGAAAATTGATAATGTTCTACAAATATCCTTCCGGTCTAGCTTGCCATATCTGCCTGGGCTTGCGGTTCTCCATGATGCGGGCATTGTAACTGACTCTGTGATTTGGCTCTCAAGCCTCCTCTGCATGGTCCAGCTTTCCACTCCATATATGATTGTGGGCAAGCAGATTATTTGTAGACATGCAATTTGGTTTTATGACTGATTTCTTGTTTGCCTACTGTGTTGTTGATGCTGTATTAAATCTGGCTGGCCTTGCAGATCCTGTTGTTGATCTCCACGTCCTGCTGGTTGTCTGACTTTAACTTTTGTCTGACTTGAAGACTTGACTTGACTTTTTGTTTTGTTTGTTTGTTTTTTCATCAAAGAGGCAAACCACTGCCTTTCCATCATCCAAGAAGGCAAAGAATATATGAATACTTTATTTATTTCATAATTAATTCATAAGAACATTAATGCAAATTTGAAGGCTTTCAGCAGTATTATAACAATTAACAATGTAAGTAAGGTTCTTAAGGTAATTAAAGGGTGACTGCATTAGATTCCCAGAAGCTGAACTAGCAAATTATGTCTTTCCGACAGGACAAATCTGTCCAGGATATTTTAAGTGCTGCTTTACAAAGCTACATTTGGGCTGCATTCGAAAACTGGAAAATGCCTTTGGAGGCTGTATACAGAGGAAGGACGTCATAAGGTGCTTTTCAAACTGTTCGGAAAACAGTTTCATTAAAAGTTCAATTAATTCAAAAAAGCTGTCGGTTAAGCCATTAACTGATTAGGCAGCAAGTCAGCTGCCTACGTTTTTTGGATGCAGCCTTGATCTTTGGCCAGGCCCTTCCCCCATAACTACTGTTGCTAGGTCTGACAAGCTTTCCTACTAGCACTTGTTTTTGTTTTTACAAACATGGAGAAGAGGCTACGTAAAACAGGTTTATATGGGAATGAGGAATCACACAGTTAAATTCATAGCATGCAGTTCTCAAGATTATTAGTATTCAGAAATATGTTTTCTCTGTGAGTGCATTGTGTCTCTGTTAAAATGGCTGTTTTACCGTGTTGTTGGGTAACTTCAGTGAAAGTTTTAACTATCCAAACACACAGGACTTCCTTAGATTAACATTAGAAAAGAGCAAAAGGCTTGAAAAACTGACGGCAGCAAGCTGCCAAGGTATGATTGGTCAATAACGCACTTAAGGCAGGGCTTAGTGTATGAAATAAACAAGTAAATAAATAAAAAGGCTAATCAGGGCTCCAATTAGCCTATTTGTTTTTTATTATTATTATTATTTATTTTATTACTGAGAACACAGGAAAAAAATTATTATATTATAAATATTACTATTATAAATGTTTAAAGATCATATGAAAATATTGATCGTTTTCACAACTTTGCTATTAAGAGTCAATATCTATATAAAGTTGTATATCCATGAAATTAAAACAAGGCTCGGTCTATTAAATGTACACTTTTAGTACTCAAAATAAAAGAGTGATCACTAAACAGCTATTTCTACACGCGCCTCTCGGTGCGCTGTGACGCACAATCGTATTTCAAAGAGCGCGTGCTGAGGGCGGACAGCAGCAACTACAAGCGCTTGGAGAGTCGCGAGAGAGAAAGTCACTCCCAGCTACGCCCGGTCCGGGGCTTCAGCGCTGTCATTCAGTCACCTGTTTCGGGAAGGAGAAGGCTACTTTTAGTCTCTTTATGTTGCGCGTTTCACTTTGAAAGGGCTAATATGTGGGAACGAGAAATAGTGGACAGTAAAAGGCTGGACGGAATTTAGACAGAGCGGCTGCGTAACTTAGTGACAGAAATAACAAAAGCCCACAAGAAGACGCTGACCGACCGACCCGAGGATATTATTAAAGGCCGGCTGTGGATATTTGCTCAGCCAGCATGAAGTTTGCGGAGCACCTGTCCGCTCATATTACTCCAGAATGGAGGAAACAATATATTCAATATGAGGTAAGAAAGCAGAGATTTATTTATGGATTTTATTTGTATGAATCAGTGCATTTAGTTTGTGAAGTATTCAGACACACTGAACTAAACATCAGTTGATAAATGTATTTTACTAGTTTGTAAATGTAATATGCATTATGCAGAAGCAATGAAATTATGTTTGCTGTAATTGGGTGATTTGCGTTAAAATGTGTAATGCATTTTTTTTTTTTTTTTTTTTTTTTTGCCATTTAAAGTACATTTTGACTGTGATACAAGGGTCATCTCGATTAAATATTAAATTATTAAGTTCACATTATGGAATGAATTACATGTTAAGTCTCTGTGCTCCGAAATGAATGAGGGTCAGTAACTTTAGCAGAATAAAAAGCAATAAAAAAATGCTTTTATTTAGTTATTTATCCTGTCTCAGTGGATAGTTTATATTTAAATTAATTTCAGGACCTGTTCAAACTCATTCTCGCCTACTGACATTGTAACTGCCATCACTGTGTCTGGGGTGCTGCCAAACACCTGCCTCGAAGTATGGTAGAAAAATAGAGAAATCACCTCAAATTCATCATTCAGAATGGTAAAGTCATATCAAGTTGATCAGTTCAACTGTTCATCAGTTGTTGATGTTTTATTTTGGGGATAAAGCCAGAAAGGACATAATAAGATCTGATGTAATTAGCTTGCTCGCCAACTTTATGTGTGCATTAATTAATTTGCTGTGTGTGGGAGCTCAGAGGAGACTATTTCTAGCCAGAAAGCGTTTACTTTCTTCTTTTTGTAAATAGTGAAATTTTAGGACATCGTTTATCCAAGAGAATTTTCTATCCATCAAACACAGAGTCCAGATTGCTGCTTGTTGAGATATGTATTCATCATTCTAGTAACATTCTTTTTTTCCCAGTAAAATTTCATATTTTATGAGCATTTAAAGAAAATAATAAAATAAGTTAATAAAATAAATGTAAAATGCACTCTTATTATTTTTATGTATAGAAGGTTTTAACATGGCAGTAGTTTGTGGTTTCAAAGGTTTCCAACCTCGATTTGTTTTATGAATTATGAACAAAGGAAGAGGTCTGGACGTTGAGCGACTGATGGTATTTTCATCTCTAAATGTAACATGCACAAAGCATCAGCTTCTGTAGAATGCAATAAAAATAATCACGAAAAACCTTCTCAGTTGAAATTACTTGAGATATTTGACAGGTTGAATATGCAAAGAGATTTATTGTTATCATTATGAATAAATATTAAATTATTACAATTTGTGTACATTTTTGCTGTCTTATTTTTATTTATTTATTTATTTTCGGTTGACATATAAATAGGGAAAATTTGGAATGGTCATTCCACTGTTAGATTAATAATTTCAAGGATGATTTTTCTTTCATGTTCACTTAATATTCCTAGGCTGTGAAATTATTGATTGCATTGCATGCGTAGCCAATAAATCAATGTTATTTGTTGTGTAATGGTGGATGGTCAGGGCTTCAGTGTGCATCTTGGCGCAAAGGAGGAGAAATCCTTTGTCTGGAGCCCTGATTCCGTAATCAGATGCAGAAGCCCGAGAAAAATATTAAAGTACTGCAAACAAAATTCATTCATCCTATAAAATATCAGTAACTGTATATAGATTTTCTATTCAGATATAAATTGAATATCAGTGTGCTCAAAACACTACAGCACATCTGTTGCACATTTTTTTAGTTGTATCATTGGCATACTGTCTCTATGATGAGGCTGCTTTGTTTAAGATTATTTGAACAATCTCGATCAGCTTTTAAATTTGGCTTTGCTGGGACTTCACACATTTCCCTTTCAAACCTCAGTGACTGGCTGCTTGTGCCAAATTACATGAAAGAATGTACTGCAGAGAGATTCCAGCTTGATCTGCCAAGGGCAAGACAAAAGAGGCTTGAATTCATAAAAAAACATTCAATTCATTATGATGTAAATATCAGGGAATTTTGCATTGATCTGCGTGCACAGATGGATGATTAGCAATATCCTTTCCAACAGTTTACAGACTTTTCTTTGCACTGTCTGACTATTCTTTATCTATTGTGATAGATTGTAGAGAAGTGGGGGTCTAGGCTTTGATTTGCTCTAGGGCAAGATAAATACAAACAACTCATAGTGGTTCAGCCATATTTAATACAGTCTGATCCATTGGTGCTCAGTCCTACAGACAGCTCAATGTTTCTTGAAGAAGTCCCTCTGTGGGCAGTTAAGCCATGATTGCTGGAAAGACTCGGTCTTGGCTCACCTATTGCCTTACCGCTTGTAGCTGACAGCATAAAGTCATTGGGAAGAAGCTCCACAGGCTCTATACAATAAAAAGAGTCAATAAATCAGCTTTAAGAGCCTTATAAAGAGTACCAAACTTTCTTACCTAGTCCATTCCTTAAAACTTTGAATAAGATGAGATGATTACTATTTTATATTTGATCTAACATGCTAAAACATTTGTGACCTTGGAAATGTTATGAAATATCGATCTTTACAGTGATTTTGGGTGAGTGATCACATCTACGTGCGACAGTGCTGTGGAAAGTTGCCTGCACTAATAAAAGTGTGAAAGAGGGTTGATGAATCGCCTAATTCCCCAGCTGATAAATTGACAAACTGATTGGGGGATAAATGAATGAGGTCTCACACTTCTTGCCCTGCATATTAAATAGCTGTATCATGATTCATTCACCATTTAGAATGACTACAAAGAGAAAGAGAGACAGAGCGACAATGATGGAGAGGTCGCTAAACAACTAGAGAAAGAGAAAATGATACAATGTTTATGTGTCTTACATCTGAGTGAGGAGAGATGAATGTAGAACTGTAAAGGTGTGGGCAGTTTAACAGATTTCTGTGTGTTATAGCTGCTGTAATCACTCCCGTGGGCTCAACAATTCACTCTGAATGGCAGAGACGCCTAATTATGATTATCAATATTGCAATCACAATAAATATTCATAAATTCACAGTAGGGTATTATAAGTGGAAATAACCATACTATTGGACTCAAAAATGGGTTGCAGGTTTGTTCTGATAGTCACGGACAGCAGGAAAAAAAAAATGCAAAATGGAAAATGCAACCAAATTGTGTATGGTTAAAATAGCAAAATAAGTAAGCTTTTCAACCTTTAAAAGGGAGGAAAGAATACTTCCTGTATCTTTTGTTGTTGACATCAAAAGCTATTAATTTAATTAAACTATTAAACTATTTTTTTTTATTTTATTTTTTTTTTTTTTTTTGCACAATTCATTTGTCACTTGGTAGAAGCTAACAAAATAAGATAGATGCCAACATGGACAGGTTGCGTGATATGTATTGAAAACCATGAACAAAACAACAAAAGTAATAGAAAATATGACCAAGACTATAATTATTGTCTCATCATAATAAACTGTTAAGTCAATGGTAAAAAGTAATGTGCACATTTTGTATTACAGTATATAACATATTTTCTTATTAATGAACAGGGAACGTGTACCAGTTAGCTGACTGGAAATTAACAGCAAAGATGCTTTGACATTATGGCAATACAATTTGCAACCTAAAGACATTGAGATAATGCTTGTTTTGCACATGCATATATATTTTTGGAAGCAGCAAGGCATTTGGTCACTGGCGGGGATGTATGGATCTTGCTGGCTGACTCAAGACCTGCTGTTCTTCCGTGCGTGCACACACACATGCACGCATGCACACATGCACGCACGCACACACACACACACACACACACACACACACATACATACTGTAGACACACATGGACTTATTCTCCAACTCCCACTGGGATGACATCTGCTGCCAGGCTCACTGGACACACAGATCTGACTAAATCTCACAGTATTTCAAACACAAACATTTCTGGAGGAAGAGTAGATATTTACCGCACCTGTAGCCTGGTGGTTGTATAACTTGAATACTCCGGAGAGAACATCTTGCCTTTGTGTCACCATCATCACTGCCATGGCAATAGTGCCATCTTGACGATTCTCTTATTTCATTTGCTGACATTCAGGCCAGGCTTTGACCTTGAGTGTAAAATTGTTATATATTGAAAAGAGGTCTGTATTTCATCCATACAGCCCAAAAATAATTGGTTTGGTTGGGGTTTTGATTGAACTAAGGATTTATGTTTAGCAAATAAATGTTATTGACTGTGATTTTTTTCTTTGTTGTGTCAAGATCGGCATTTCAATCTATATTGATGGAGCAGTTCCCTGCACTGACAGCAGCTTGTATAGTAAACCCCCAGATAATGTTTCATCCCCTGAGTGTTGACTAGTTTTATGTTGGCGACTTCCGATACAATTTTTATTTGAAGAAGTAAGTCTAAGGTAACCTATAAGGTGCTTGATTGGGTAACAACAAATTAAGTGGTTTTATTCAAGTAAAATCCTTTATTTTATATGACTGAACTTACCTGACTGCATTAGATTACACCATGTACACTGTAAAAAATACAGTGACCATGTTTCGGGCTTTACGGGATGCAATTTTGATACCTGTATATTTTACAGTTCACTACTGTTTATATTATTAAATTATATAAACTTAAGATACTAAATTTCTGGAACTATAAAAGGCTTCTTTTCACTCTAAAATGTATGTCAATCACCGTAATAACTACAAAAGGCCACATGATGTCTTCAAATTCATCAAGAGTGACCCCTCCAGGAGCAATACATGTAAGCGAAGTGTAGTTCTAATGGGAAGACTCACAGCAGTAAATTATCAGTCCATTATCTAGGTAGCTTCTTGCCATTGCTCCTTGCCAGCCCTTGCTTTATAAGTCTGCTTAAAATCTATCAAATGACTGTTTCAGTGTGCCAACACGGCAACCTCCACCAGTTGAGTCCTGTCCTGCATGGGGGTAGGCTCCTCGCCCCCTGCCTCTTATCTCCGGCAGGATTTGACGGTTTGAGTAGCAATTTCATTGGACCGCCAGACAAGGCTTATGCCAAAAAGAGACATTACATTCCTGTGTTTCATGATTTAGCAAATAAATGTCATACCAACTTTACTTAAGTCTGTGAGTCTTTCTGATAGAATTTATACACATGCAGAGACAGTGCTCACGTGACACTAAAACAATGCAATAAACATTAACTACACTACATAAAATATAACACAGAACACCCTATTGTACATAACTGAAATAAAAAATAAAAACATATTCCCATAAAATGTAATGAAATGTGATTGGTCACGTAGGAACTTCTGTGAATGTCCAATTATTGCAGTAAATTTAACAATAGTTTAATTTAAGCAAGAGAAAACAAGGCTGCAAGTGATAGATATTCAGTCCATTTAAATTGGTTATTCCATGTCAAATCAACAAAATTTCAGAAACATACCTGGCTCAAAACTCTTTATATTGTTTATACTATTTATAAAGAAAGATAAACATAAATGATGATTAAAGCCAAAATATCAACTGCCATGGATCAATAATTAATGATTAATCCATTATTTTTTAATGTGGTCAATTTAAAATTTCAGCTTTGATTTTGGAGCAAAACTACAGTAAAACTGATAGCGTAATTATTTTATAAAGAGACAGGTAAGTCTATCACTAAAGTCAGTTATAACTTCTGCTTCCCTTGTTGCATTATACGGCAATGGCGTGTCCAAACATTGAATAAAGCACGTTTTTTTTTTTCAAAGTTGGAGTGCTTGTAACTCCAGAAATATTGAAAATATCTTTTTATCCTTTTATTTTCTGGTTCAGAACAAATTTCTCTTTGCGTATCTTCCCAGAGATATGGGGCACTTACTGTGACTCCATGCGTAAATTGTAAAATATTATTCATTTTCAATGGTCAAAAACCAAATATGGGTGATGCTAGTTTTTCTTGTCCAAAGACCTGAAATACAAATTCTGTTGAAACTACATATGTAGTATTTTTTTTTCTTTTCTTTATTTATTCACATAAAAACAATGATTTAAAAATCTAATTTTTTGAGAGTCCACATAGGCTATTATTAAGAATAACCAACACAAGTGGCAATGTTTCTTCGGCTGAATGAATGACACCAAGTTACATAACAGTAAAACCTATTGGTCAGATTGTACATCTACATGGCTACAATAGGTCCACAATGCTTAATTTTCCTAAATAAAATAAATAAATAAATAAATAATGGACCAACATTAATTCATAAGAAGAACCTTGCTGACATCAAATCAGATCATTCAAATTACTGGCCTGACCCTAGAGATCTATCAATCAAACTAGAGATCAAAGCCCTTTGGAATAGAGTTATAGATTTCTCAGCCTCAAAAATATGGCAACAGACAGTACATAATTGTCTAGAAAGGTTAACGGCATGCAATGAGTTACAGTATGTTTAAAGAAACAATAACGTTTTAATTCATCACCAGATCTGTAGAAAATTATCGCTCATAAGGCACTCATAGCATGCTAGAACATCTGAAGTAACCTCAGTTACCTTGCCAAAGTAAAACATCTTTGCCTTGACAAGTTTCCTTAACAGGGTCTTATGATTCATCAAGGAATTCAGTGTAACTGAGAAGTCTGTTTGCCATTGGCCCATTGAAAAATACCATAAGACTGATCTCATCGTTAACGTCTTGATTTTTCTGACACAGGCTTTCAAGGAGATGCTGTATGCAGCCCAGGACCAGGCTCCATCCATAGAAGGTAACAAAACTGCCTACCGAACACTTATCATTACCAAACCCTTTTTCCATCTTGTGCTCATCTCCACTACCCCAAAACAAACTCTCTGCTATTAATAGTGGACATTTCAGCGATGCCACATCTCTTGCAAGACAGTGGGGCAGCTTGGCATAGCTATAATTAATACAGGATGTCAGATGTCCACAGAGGCCTGAGGGTGGTGGGTGTTGCAGGGAAATTGTTAATCTCAGGCCTGTTAAACAGGAGTAAACAAAGTTCTTGGGTATAAAATTATTTTGTCTCATAAGTGACAGATTACACCCAGCATTGCTGTTGTTGCAGTCCTTACAAATTGGTCTCTGATTTCTTCAATGTGTCGAAGGGAATTTTCGACTGGTGGAATTACTGATGTACTGATGAAAGACTGCGGGGTTGGTTATTGTTACTATATTGTTGTTTTTTCAGTGTGTTTGGAAGAAAGGCAACATCAAATGTGACATTTAATGAAAAAGTTTATTTTATCAATTCAACCAATGGAACAGTTAAATTGAACATGAATTCAAAATTGACCCTATTTACTGCAAACTCCAAAAGAATGGAAGCCCACTTTTCACAATCCATTCAATAGACCTTATTCACATTACCACCGTATTTGATTTTTGACATGAAGAAAACAAGGCTGGATTGACTCAAAGTCTCCGCAATTGCATCCACAGTATAAAGCTGTAGAAAGCTCTTAGATTACATCACATTTCCATAGGCTTCAGATCAATACCTTTTTTTACGCATGTACGCATAAACTGCAGGCTCATGGTCTCACTAGGCTGCTCAAATATCTGCTGTGCCACGGAGCACAACTTACATAGTTTTCCATTAAATTTGACCCAAATCATTATCAAAAGGACAAAGATTATTTCCTCCAGCCATCAGTGGATGATATATTGTGTATATGTATCTTTCATAGAGCCAACACCATGCATTTTCAGTTACAAGTATGTCTTATTGTGTTTTGACATCTTGAATGAAACCTCTACAAAGATACATAAAGAGAAATTGCATAATAATTTCAAATTGTTCAGTACACCAATTTCATACACTAACCTGCAAACTCAACAACATCACTCTCATTCATATACTGTAAGTAAAACAACCTTTGTAACTTTTGTGTGTATGCGTTCTGTGCACTGATAATAATAGTAAAGTCATCAAAACTATGGAATAACATAAATGGAACTATGGGAATTATGTTGTGACTAAACAAAATCCAAAATAAATCAAAACTGTGTTATATTTTAGCACCTTCAAAGTAGTCACCCTTTACCTAGAATTTGCAGACATGTACTCGACATTTCCTCAACCAACTTCTTGAGGTATCACCCTGGGATGCATCTATGTTGGGCACTTATTGGCTGGTTACTTACATTACCGGTCAAAATTTTTGAAACACGACTGAAATGTTTCTCATGATCTTAAAAATCTTTGATCTGAAAGCTTATGCTTACATTTTTGAAATTAGTTTTGTTGATAAAAATATAATTGTGCCACCATATTAATTTATTTCATTACAAAACTCTCAAAACTCAAAAATAAAAAAAGTTTTTGAAATTGATGACTTGGACCAAATAATAAAGAAAAGCAGCCAATAAGTGCTTTAGTGACCAATAAGTGACCATGAGAAAAAGGCACTTTTTGATAAAAACATAAAACAAGAAACTCTGAATAAACACTTCGATGTTCACAATGAATTTGTCTGAAAATGTCTGTTTGCATCTTACCTCAGTTTCAGTGAACTTGTGTACATTCAGCTGATATGTTCTCTGATGAAGTTTGTTAGAGGTGGATATTGTTTGATAAAGACATACAGTATATAACTTGCTCAGGCTTTCAAGAAACAGGAAAAATACCCAACTTTAAATCAATAAATCAATAAATATATAATTACATGTGTCAGACATTTGCATTGTAGGGATGTACATGCAGATTTGAGATATACAATCGGTGATTGAATGACTAAGGTTTACTCACTGAAATGAGATGATTTCCTTTTAAGTCAATAGGGACATTGGAATATTTGGGCATAGCAATATGGTGGTGCAGTGGCTTCACTGATATGATGTCATGAGCAATACAGTTCTATATTTAGATCAGTTGTTCCGTGCAAGGAGCATATACCCGTCCTATGCTGTGATACTAGTGCCTTTTGACCTGCTTCAGTTAATGTCATATCACCCCCTTTTGGTCTCCCAATTTTATTACGCCGGACATTCAACAAAAGCCCAACTGAGTGAATTGGAAAGCATGCAAATTAGGCTTCTAATTCAAATGTTGGCTAATGTTAATATATTGATGCCTCAAAAATATATTGCTAAAATAAAGTGCCGATCAGTGATCGATATATCGATATTTTATGACATACATTTTCCATAACTTGTGTTTTCTGTTTTTTTTTTTTACTGAATTTCTTGGAAATATGTCCCTCACAGCCACATTGTCATTCCCATCAAAAATGAAATATGGTGCTACTTTGAATAAGGTCCATTTCCAATGCATAATATCTAGTCCCATCCTTAATTTTTTTCCCCCACTGAAAATCCTGTTTCACATGGAAATATGTCACATTATAGAAATAAAATGGGTTGCAAATGTTGTTCCATGTTTACTTAAAGTGTTTTATGGCATTACATTACACAACAAAACATGACATGACTCAACATCCTTTGACAAAATATAAATTATAGAATTTGTGTGAAACATACTGTAAAGTCAAGTTGTCCTATGAAACAATCAGTTGAAACATGAAAGATTGTATAGTATATTTTACCAGAAGCAAGACACATCCCACAAAGCAGTGTCCATTTTTTAAGAACCAACTAATAGCTCACAGGAGATTCTCGTGTGTGTGTGTGTGTGTGTGTGTGTGTGTGTGTGTGTGTGTGAATAGGTATAAGCTCCTGCCAACTAAAAAAAGATATGTTCTTTCCAGTCAGTGGTTCTGTATTGTGTGTGTATGCCTGGCAGGCCACTTTGACCTTGTTTTTGGAATATCGGGTTCCGTTGAGGTGGGAAAGGAAATAAAGTTGGCATGTCATTTTGACAGGATAACAGATTTATTGTGTTAAAAAAGGTTTGGGAAGAAAACAAGGAAAAACCTGAGCTGAATTGTAATTGTGTTTTGCTTACTGACCAGCCTTAGAAATACTCGTTCCTGCATGTTGTCAATTCTGGTTAACATTGCCACTTAAATCCACAGGTTGCCTGTTGATTCACAACAAGCACATGATGATTATTACTGTAGATTCATCACTGATCCATTTGTCTCCTTTAGAGTTCTTTTTTGCAGTCAAAGCAAGGCGTACCATGTTCAAAAAATGCCCAAGCAAACAAGTTATTTCTGGGTAAGGGTTGCTTGTTCGATCCTTGCAAATAGTGACTTTAGAACCATTGCCATTGTGCTCTTGAGCAAGGTACTTAACCATTTTTTTAAGGGGCATTGTCAAAATAATACGTGTACTGCACTATGGTTTTCCCTTTAAAAATGTGAGAGGGAGAGCCATAGATTAACAGTTATGATATCACCCAACACCAAGATTAAGCTTGTTAAAGTTTAATGATAATGTGGCCAGTGTATAGTATTGTTATCCATGCCAGCATCCAGGGGCAGGGGGGGGGGGGGGGGGGGGTGTATACAATGACACCCTGGACGGAGAGGTGCGGCGACCTTGGTGTGCGCACATGTTAAGTTTTTACATTTGTACAGAGATGATTTCACCTCAGAACTAAATTGTGCCAAAATATGACCAAAAAATTTACTAAAACAGCAATTGTGAGTGGGGTGGCCAATGGGGTGGTTACGGCTACCCCTGGCCACCCCCTAACTCTGTCACTGCCAGAATCTAAATCCTCCAGATCAGCACTAATCCTCCAAAAAAAAAATAGCTTTCCCAGCATCTAGTTGAAACCCCACACAGTTTCTAGTATCACTACAGCGCAGTCCTTTCTTTCCTTTAAATTCACTTTGATATTCCTCTGCAGTAAAAGTGGATTGATGGATAATGAAAGAGTGGAAAATAGAGCAACAGAGATATTGAAGCACCTGTAAGGCAGCTTGAATTTTTTTCTTTCCTGTCTATCAAAAGTCGTAATGTGATTTGTGAGACACATAAAGCTTAGTGCAGCAGTTATTTCACATATAGGTCTGTAGTGTCAGAGTCTGTTGGGCTCAAGTGATGATTTCATTAAATAAACGAGCAAGAAAGAGTAATTTCCGTAGTTAGATTTATGAGGATTTTTTTCCCTACACTGTCTGTGGAGTGATAGAAAGATGGAATTTGATATTCTGCGAACATACTGGTGCCCCAGGGAAGCAATTTATTGGGTTATTACAGTCTTCTCTCTCTCTCTCTCTCTGACCAGATCTGATATAGTCATATTGAAAGCTCAATGTTGAAAGAGGTGCAGTTCAAAGGGTCTGTATTCCCATACACTGTCATGAACACAGATCGGCTCAGTATGCTAACATGTTCAGGCACGGAAATGAGCAATTGACGTCCCTAATGGGACTGTGGTACGTGAAAGTTTTATAAATGCTTGGAAAGGGGGCCTGGGTAGCTCAGCATGTAAAGACGCTGACTACTACACCTGGAGTCGCAAGTTCAAATCCAGAGCGTGCTGAGTGACTCCAGTCAGGCTTCCTAAGCAACCAATTGGCCCGGTTGCTAGGGTGGGTAGAGTCATATTGGGTTAACCTCCTCATGGTCACTATAATGTGGTTCTCGCTTTCGCTGGGGCGTGTGGTGAGTTGTGCATGGATGCCGCGGAGAATAGCTCGGGTCTCCACAGTAGTATTTTTCCCCATACATTTTTTCCATAGAGATTTTTAAAAATCCTTTATAAAAGAGTTCTAAGCCATGAACCAAACCAATCAGCTTCAAGGTGAATCGCATCATTACAAACTTTGATTTGAAGCAATTAAAAAAATTATTAAAAATCAGACAAAAAGAAAAATGTACAAGCCTGTGCATTTAACATCTTTAGTCATGGAATGAACTACTGTCCCATGAAGCTCTGCAAATTAACAAATAAATTAAAAACAATGGAAAAATATAAAACTACTGATTTACAGTTTAGAAGTATAGAATCAATATTTTAATCATACTGCAAATTATTCAAATATATATACAAATACTGTATGTAAGTAGTTTGAAAGTGTAGAGTGACCGACAAAGTTGCGTCACTCGCAGTGCATTGTGGAAGTGGGCGGTAGCTACTGAGCTGTTTTTTTTGCATGCTTTGTTTGCCAAGATTCTCTGATTGGATGGATATTGCTCTGCTGGATCATGGGTAGTTTATTTCTTAACCAGAACCATGAAGTTGAAATAGTGCAGACTGATGACTTTAACTTTGGAGCTCTCGGTAGGTCAGTCTTTTAAGGTTTATAAATGATCGTTAACAATCACTTCCCCTATGGAATTTCTTTATTTGGGAACCAGACTTTGAGGTTCTATTTCATGTAGGATTCTAACTTTGAAGGCTGATGTCTATGTAGGCAGTAGACAGCAATGCAGTTAGTCACAAAATTCATTTGCATTTAAAATTACAAAGTTGTGACAAATATGCACTACTTTGCCACAAGGGTTGGTCAGAACAGTATATTATTGTAAGTGACAGCAATTGTTTGCCCATGGTTACCTACAGTAAATGTCATCTGACTCCCACCACTAAGCAGAACAACAACCACAGAGCATTTCAAAACATTGTAGTCCTTCCTTTCATCTTAGCTTTCCATTTTTTAAATCAGTTGAGGTCTAATTAAAGTGAATGGATTTAAACAGCTTTTCATGCTAGACTTTTGTGGATTTGGATCTCATTTGTTATTTAACCTGCTCTGCAAGCTTTTTGTCTGAGCCCAGCAGTTGTGTAATTAAAGAAGGAAATATGAGCACTAACTGGACAGCTTTCACATTCCTTGCTTTCTCTCTCTGTCCATCTCTCCCACTCTTCCTCTCTTGCCAGAGCACTTGAGATTGAGCTATATCAAATTAATTTGAGCATTACTTAAGATTTACAAATAATAACTACAGTATTAAACAGGAATGAGTGGAATCTTTAGTGCCTGTGGAGCTATTTGTGTCGGGGTCAGTACAGAGTGGATTTCTCCATGTGACTACAGGGATGTGACCTTGCGTATGTTACTGGGTGGAGCTTTCCCTACTCTAGCTTTAGTGAGTGATATGGAGGTGGACAGAGCAGAATAAACAGGTGTGCTTTATAATGCACAGTGCAACATGTGCAACCTTATGTATAAGGTATAAAACCTTATTCAACGACTAGTTCCTCTTCTGGATCACTCATTGTAACAGTCTGGTACCATATAAACTCAACTACAGTGCAACCTGACTCTCAGAAAGTTTGAAATTATAAATATATTTCTTTATTAATTTTGATGTATAATATACCTCTTCATACCCTAATGTCTGAAATATTTTTTTTTTTATATACAAAGGTGTCTCCTTTGTATGGGCATATTCAAGACTGATCTCCCTGGTTTCCATTGAATTCTCCAGCCTTACAACGTTTAATGTCTCTGAATCAATATAATCTTCATCTACTCTATAGCTTGAGCTCCTGACTGGCTGTCTGCTCAGACACACCTCCAGTAATCCAATAGAGAGAGAGGGTGAAAGGATCTTCACATCTAGAATAAACACAGGGGAATAATAATAATAATAATAATAATAATAATAATAATAATTTCTAGAGCAAATATTTTTCTTAAAAATATATTTCGAGTTGGGAAATTTATATGTTTTTGTTTTATGTATCCAGGAGTGTTGGTTATTCATGTTTTTGAGACATTACATACATTACAGCTGATTTTCTGTAAAGCTGCTTTAGAAAAACGTGTATTGGGAAAAGCACAAATAAAATAAAAAAAACTATACAAATAAAAAGTATTTGGTTTGAGTTTTATGTTACAATGTTTTTTTTTTATATATTGGCAAAAGAAGTAAAAAAAAACAAGTGATCATTGTCCCAATCATACATTTGCATAAATAATTCTGATTCAAAGTAAGGGCCAGTGCCATCTAGTCACTGCCAACCATGTTAAAATAAAAGAACACATTATAAATTCTGAATCTATGTACTGATTACCATAGTCCCATGTCTGCCAAACATGCTGAGTGGTCCAATCTTCATCTGAAGCCTGAAACGTTTGGTCAGATGTTAAGAGTGAATGCTGCATAGGAAAGCTATAGGATGCTCCCTTGCTCCCTATTTAGTAAATTACTTAACCTCTAGTGTGCTAACTGTCTGCACTGGTCTCAGAACAGTTAATGCACCTTGTTTTCGCACAAGATCAAATTTTGGAGTGAAAATCGTAAATTATAATTCTATGTGTGTATGGTAAACTGTAGTCACTTCTGAACTCGTTGACTCACTTCCAAACTTCCAATCACTGACATGTAAAATTCTGTTGTCACTCCTGTAAAAAAACAAACTTTGAATGTACAGAATACAGTGATATCTGTATTTAGCTGCATGAGGTATGTTGTACCCAAACTGTAATGTTTACATCTTTGTATGTTTTGTGTTAATTGCATTGTATTGCATGTGAATTTACATGTGTATGTGTCTGTTGTTTATGGATTTCATACAGCTCTTTTTAAGATGAGTAGAGCTCTTGTCAAGGGGAGCTGTGAGCAGCTTGTTGCCTGCTGAGAGAGCAGCCTGTATAATTAGTGTTTGGGGCTTGTTCTGATCAAAGAGCAGCGAATGGCTATATTCTCTTACTTCCTCTTACATAAAATCTGGACACACACTCTGTAATGGGCCAAATTGTCCATTCTTTTTTTTTATTATCAATTTCCATTCACACAGGCTTGATTAAATGCCTAAATTAAATTCAAAGCACATATTTAAAAAGATCTGGCTACATTTGCCTTTCATTCAGTCGCGTATGAATAAGCTATTTTATTGACCATCTGGACTACCCACAATTTTAATATAAATATTTGAATACAGGGTTCCTATAAAGGTGAAGTGTGTAATTTCCGTCCCTTTAGCAGCACCAAACAGAATTGCAAAAGTAATGAACACCCCTCCAACTTGCCAAACAAATAGCCACACCCTGTGAAAAATAGAATGTAACCCAATTAATTTAAAACATAGCATAAATAATAATGGGTTATTTTTCTTCCAACCACCTCTAATTTTTTTTTGTGTTGCGTAGGTCTAATATCAGCTTTGTCTGTCATCTGTCTTTGTCTGTCTGTTGTTTTGACAGAAATGTGGCTGCTGTTTTAAGGATAGGAGGTCTTGTTGTTGTTGTTGTTATTTGGCACACGTGTAGAGGTTCAGCAGCTCTCATTAACACGGATTCCGATTGGGAAGCTTTGGGAATGCATCGTTCACCAGTTGTGCTGGCCCAAGGACAAAAGGGGACACAGGGGCCTCATTCAAGGGGTCGGTTGCTTGGCAGAACCAGCATGGCTCCAACCTCCCATACTGTGCATTATTAATGGACTTCTTCACAAGCTGTCACTCAGTTTTGGAGCAAAGATGCTAATTATGCACTAGCTGGTTTGTGGTTACCTCTTTCTTAGTGGAAAAACAAATAAGCCCACACTGATAAAAAAAAAAAAAAAATGCTTCAGATTTGTTTTTGTTCATATGAAATTCATGTATAGGAATAAGGATATAAATAAGGTGGAAAAAACACAAGTTGTAAGCCTCCAGCCACAAATGAACTTTTATGATAAAGATGGTACGTGCAACCTATTCAATGGTAAATATAGTAGGCGGGACTTGATTTTATCCTCCAGGATTTGATTGGTTCTAAACATGCTAGATTAATATATTTTTTTCCCACCCGCATTGACTTGTTGATATCTACAGAAAAAAAGTTGTTTTCAGAGGCAGAGGTTTTACATTTTGATGAATGATTATGAAAACAAACAAAAAATTCAGTTTGTTTACATAACATAAGAGAGTAAATATGGTCAATTATGATGTCATGTTTGTCTTTTCAGAATAATGCTATGAGCGTTTAGACTAAAAGAGTTAAAAGGGAAAGATGGCAGCAGTTTATAGAAATGAAAGCTAAGAAAAAATGTGTGGTTGGTGAGGGAAAAGCATTTATAGAAGAAAAAACACTGGAGTTTGTGTAATAAGAAATTACAAACCACTTCCTCTTAAAGTTAGGTAAAACATCTCATAGCAAGACGAGATGTCTGAAATGTGCTCTCTGCAGTCTAAACCAGCACAAAGCCAAACAGACGAGAAAAAAGATGCAGTCAGGGAGACAGTAGAAGAATCCCACAACTCATGTTATATGCAGTTCCTGCTTTATGGCTTCAGCTACAGTGCTTAGAGCAGTGAACTCCAAATCCAGGGGACATGAAAGTCTGTCCATCCATTATTCATCTGTAAATTACATCAAGGCCGAATGGTGTTGGTTTGGGGGGTTGTAGAGTGTAGGCAAAGGGCAGGGGGAGGGGAGGACAGGAGGTTATCGGTGTCAGCAAGAGTCAAGGTCTTCTTCAAAAATGTGCACTTAGTCTTTAAACATCTGAGACAGCATGTTATGGATGCATCTGTTAATCTCCGTGGGTGTTAGTCAAAGGTGCCAATTCAATTTACTTTAGTCATGTGTTGGTCATAAAGATAAATAAAAGGTATGGGCGTAAAAAAATGGTATGGGTGTTTTGTATCATACATTACGACGCTCTTGATTCAATAGCATATGTATTATTCGATACATTAATAAAAACATAACTGGTAAGATTAATAAAACTAAGCAATGCAACAGTGATGCAACAAGAGCTACGAAACAGTCTCCTCCGCGGAGAGGCGACACTGAGTGCTCATACGAAAACAGAGCAGCTAGTCTACATAGGCGTGTTGAGAGCACAACATATGTCCTGATATTATCTGCTTCCTATACTGGACAAATCAGACCAATGCCAATAATTAAAAAATGCTAATATGTTGATAGCCACCAATATGCAGTAATGTGGATCCCTATTTTGCTCTGTATGTTTAATTTATCATTGTGGCACATGAATTCTTGATCATGTCCAGGGGCAGACTGGCCATAGGAAGAACTGTAACTTTTCCCGGTGGGCCGGCCTCGAAACGGGGCCAAACGGTGCAGAACGGGAAGCGTTATTCAGAAAAGGACAGTGGCAATGTAGACTGGATGGGCTAGTTTAGTATTTAGTTGAAATTCAGATGAAATTCAGTTTGTCTCAATTCCAAATATGTAGATTTTTGCATTTCCTAAAAAAATTTGAGTGGTGCTTGGTTGTGTAACACTTGCCAATGAGATGCTAGCGTGTTCTGAGTGGTTGCCAGGATGTTGCTATATGGTTTCTATGGTGTTCTGGGTGGTTGCTAGGGTATTTCTAGGTAGTTGCTAGGGTGTACTGGGATTGTTTTTAGGTACAGTTTCTTACAGACCCGATTCAAAAGATACCTCTTATCAGTATCTTTATTATACTGACCCCTATATATGGCTCGGGTCCATCTTTCAAAATAAGTGTATGGGTTTTTTCACCATAAATGCAAAAATGTAAATCTGATCACTTAGAAAAGTAACCGTATGTCTCCCGTCAACAAGCCACAGAATTTAAATTATTATTTGTGTCTGTAGCACAAATGTTGCAGGATGAGTTACACTGTGAAGTTTAGAAAAACCCAACAAATCCAAACTAACCTCAGTAATAAACACACAGTATTAGTCAGTATTGTGTCTAGGACATCTGTAGTTATTAACACCACAGAACACAGATGTCATCAGTGTCTTTACTTGCACATTGATAGCTGCCATCTTTCTTTGTGTTGCTGGGAGGTCTGCTGTCTTCAGCACATTCATCTTTAATCAATATTTTAAAGGTATTTTTCTACATGGAGTTCACAGGTGCTAGGCACCCCTATAGCAATGTGAGGAAATTACTCAGACCTATGCAGAGCATCATGTAAGCACTGAAATGGAAGGGGGGTTTTACATTTTGATGGGTTGTAGTGGTAAACAACAACCACAAACTCTAAACCTTTTTCTTTATCCATAGTATAAATGTTTTTCTCATAGGAGTAACAATTTCCAGTTAGACATCCTATTCATGCAACTATCCATTTTGTCACCGTGACCTATTTTCTTTTTTTGTCAAGAACTCATTTACTGGAAACATTTTACTCCTTTATAGGGGCTAAATTTATCCTGGTGCCTTTGTGAACCAAAGCAGGTAGGTTTAAATTGACTGTGGCCCCTCTGGATCAGTGTGTATTGGGTTTTGTGTGTGTGTGTGTGTGTGTATTCCCATGTTGGGTTGGATCCTTTTCCTGCCGTACTGTAGCCCTGAGCAATATGCTTATTGAAGAGACATTGGCTGACAGTACAGACATAAGGAAAGTCCTGGAGCTCATTTCGTTACAAACACCCACAATTATGGTTGGACATTATAGCTATGTTTAATGTTTATTTTCATTTACATGCACCACCAATATAACAATGCATAGTAAATATATAAGCAAGTAAATACATACAATAATACAACTTTTGAATCTATTCATTGAAACAGACTGATTCACTTTAAAGAAACGAACTTCCCAACTCTTAAAGGAATATTTCAATCAACAGCATTTGTGGCATAATGTTGATTATGACAAAAAATAATTTAGACTCATCCCTCCTTTTCTTTAAAAAAGCAAATATCAAGGTTACAGTGTGGCACTTACAATGGAAGTGAATGTGGCCAATTTTTGGAGGATTTAAAGGCAGAATACTTACATTAATTCTTCTGTTAAAACTCATGTATTATTTTAGCTGTAAAGTTGTCATATGACATATCGTCATGGCAACAAAGTTGTAAAATTGTCAATAACTTTACACAGAAAATTCAAGTAAGTGTGTACTGTAAAATACATGCATTTGTTTTTGTCTTGTCACTATACTTTTGAAAGACTAAGTATTTTAATTCTTACGATTGGCCTCATTCACTTTCATTGTAAGTGTCACACTTACTTTTTAGAAAAAAAGGGGCAAGCCAAAATAATTTTTATGGTAATCAATATTATGCCACAAATGCTGTTGATTGAGCATAACATGTATTGTACCTGGAATATTCCTTTAACTGTTTTTGCTACTGACGTTTATCTCAGAGATGCTGTTAAAACCGCATTAAAGGTGCTGTAAGCGATTTTTTTTTTTTTTTTTTTTTTTTTTTTTTTTTTTTTCATGGAACGATATGCAAAAATCATTCCTACTCCCTGAAAGATATTAATGATAAAAGTGTTGTGAGATATCTCACCTGTCTCTGTGACAGCTTTTGGCTCTGTAAACAGCAAACAAACATGTTTCCATGTTTCAGCCCATGGTCTCTGATGCTTTCGACCTGTCAATTGTTTGATTGTTCTAATTGTATTACAGTTTTAGAAATTATTGAGGCTTACTGCCATTTTTATCCCATGTTGTTCATAACAGTTGTCAGCTGAGGGTGCTAATTTGCTGCAGTTGTTTTTAATAGTTTGTGCATGATGTCGGCCTCAAAAAAGCTCATTTGGTATCTTCGGTGTGCAGGGATTTGGAAAGAGGGGGTGTGGCTTATTCAATGGCTAAAATCACTCACAGCACTTTTAATGCATACTCATGACTCGCAAGATAATAAAGATTGTGGAAAAATCTTTAGGAAACACAATGGCCAAAAATAGCACATTCAAATTATTGTAATATCATTCACAATGTTGCCTAATTTTATATGGGAAGCAAATTCATTGCAAATATATATATATATATGCATATATGATATATCGCCCAGCCCTATGCACAATAGATGACTTGAAGTTCACAAAACAATTACATAATTAAAAAAATATAAATACTGAAAGAGATGTTTTTCTCTAAGACTCTTCAGATATAAATCTTATAGGAGCTCTCTGAGAAGCCAGACATACTGAGGGAAAGGGCTATATGAATTATTGATGGTTATTGTTTCTGGTCAGCTTGATTTATATTAAATGATAAATTATTCACAAAGTAGAAGATGAGAGATGCAGGTTCACCTCAGGATTTTATCCCCATTTATAAGGACTTTATTGGATTAAAAATCAAATAAAACTATGCAGTCACCAGATTAAATATATTAGATGTGTTATTTACACCTTTTATTATATTTTTTTTATTACTATATAATTTTTTTTTATGACAGTGATAAATTGCTCTGTTTAGTGAATGTTGATCTGTGAGTTGTTTTTAGGCTTTATCATGTCAATTAAAGGAAGCAGGTTTTACAATATCATTAGTTAATACATTATATTTCATGAACCAACAATAAAACATTTTTATGCATTTATTGATCTTGGTTAATATTAAGGTATGGTTATTGTTAATTGTTATTTCACGTTAGTTTATAATGCATTAATAAATGTTAACATTTACAATCTTATTGTACCAATTCTTCCACTGCTCTACAACAAACCATTTTCTTTTGTTTCTAAACCATTAGTTGTACATCTCAAACAAGTACACATGGTCCCACAAAACTGAATTTGTTATATTATTTATAAATCGCTCAGCGTCATCATCTCAGCCACTCCTTGAGGATGCTTTCAGAGAGCAACTCTGTTATTCTTTGTACAAGAGTGCAATGATTATCCACAATTTACATTTTCACAATCTCGCCTGAGGATGTTTCAGTTTCACTGCTTGTTAGTAATGTTTTCAAGATGGGTATTAATAATCACCAATTACCACTGAAACCTAATTGTAATCCAACACCAGAGTCTCTCACACTACGTACAGATGGCTCATTTAAGCCCTGGGGAGGGAGAGTTGGGGACAGAATGTGGTAGTAGAGGAGGTAGAGAAATAGAAAAAAGGAGAGATCTGATGCTACGACAAGTGGGGGCGGGGTCAAGGATACGGAGGAGGACACAAGATTCAATTTAAAGAGACCATAATGCAGATTCGTTACCTATATACACTCGACTTCATAGTGTTTTCCACAGTTTAATCAATCCATAGCTTTGTAGTGCCTTTATTCTCTAATATGAGTTACAGAGATGGATATTTTAATCATTGTATCTTTAAAAGAATAGTTCACCCAAAAATGAAAATTCTCTCATTATTTACTCACCTTCATGCCATCCCAGATATGTATGTCTTTATTTCTTCTGCTTAACACAAATGAAGGTTTTTGGAGATCTCAGCTCTGTAGGTCCATACTATGCAAGTGAATGGTACCAAAATTGTGAAGCTCCAAATGCACATAAAGGCAGAATAAAAGTAATCCATAAGACTACAGTAGTTAAATCTATTTCTTCAGAAGTGATCCAGTTGGTTTTGGATGAGAAAAGACCAAAATATAAGTGAGAAACAGATAAATATTTAAGTCCTTTTTTTACTATCAGTCTCCACTTTCACTTTCACATTCTTCTTTATTTTGGGCAATTCGCATTGTTCTTGCATAGGAAAATGTTTGGTAAAAAATTACTTAAACATTGATATGTTTCTCACCCACACCTATCATATCACTTCATGTTGTGTGGATAACTTTTATACTGCCTTTTTGTGTTTTTGGGCCTTCAAAGATCTGGCCACCATTCACTTGCATTGTGAGGACCAACAGATCTGAGATATTCGTCTAAACATTTTTTATTTTATTTTCTGCTAAAAAAGCTGAGAATTTTAATTTTGGGGGTGAACTATCCCTTTGAAATATTTTATATATAGTTTGTGCCTAATTAATAATTTTAACCATCTTAATTAATCATATGGTTTAATATTATTATCATCATCATCATCATCATTATTATTTTATTTGATATGATATTAATATTAATGGGCGGCTGTGGCTCAGGTGGTAGAGCAGGTCGGCTGCTAATCGCAGGGTCGATTCCCGGCCGACACGACTCCACATGCCGAAGTGTCCTTGGACAAGACACTGAACCCCAAGTTCAAGGCTAGCGCCTTGCATGGCAGCTCTGCCGCTATTGGTGAATGAGTGTGAATGGGTGATTGGGACACAGTGTAAAGCGTTTTGGTAACCTCTAATAATTTAATATAATAAGTGTTAGTATTAGTAATTATATATTTTATAAATATATATAAATGCAAAATCACTTCCAAAAACCAAATAGTACTTGTTCTTGAAAATGATTGTCAGTATGACTCAATTTCTGAAGTGTTACTTATAGATAACATGGTCACAGTTCTGCAGTAACAGGTTACATGAGGTGATCTGACCATATTATGTCTGATATAATATGACATTCATAACGTTAATGACAATTAAACTTCTTGTCATGAGTATAAATCATGTTAATGATCTGTGTTATTCATTAGAAATTTAAGAGCATGAATATGCATGCTGTATGCAAATGCAATGTTAATTTAGAGATGGCTGCTATCACAATTAATAGAGCCATTGTATTTTGCAGAAACATTTCTGAAGTGAACTTTTCATTCAGCCCTATAAAGGATAGAAATTAAATAGGCTTTTTTGTGACCAAACACTTTTCCTTCTTTTCATATTAATGTGCTTTTATTAATCATGACAGATTATGTGAAATTTACTGATATCTTAATCTATTTTTTTTTACTGAATGTACCAGAGACTAGGATGTGGTGTAGCAGTTAAAGATCTGGACTAATAGATTACATTTTGTTGGTTCAGACCTAGTCTCGTGTAGCCAGACCTTTGATTTAAACAGCAAAGGTCTGGGGTCTATCTCAGCTAATATTGGCAAAGTACCACCCACTCATGCAGGAAAAGCCATCTAACTGATGTGTAAAACGACCAGTCACAGCTGGGTTTGTCATTACATGATGTTTAGGGGCAATGTTATTGGAGACGGCTCATACCATAACCGGCATGGGGAAATAAATTATGTATATAATGGCGTTAGACTCTGTGAGCGATTGCACAGAAAACATACGGGGAAATAGCGGAAAATATGTAGTGAGGGTAAAAACAGCACAGAACCTCATTTCACAGACGTAACTAAGTAAACAAGGCAGAATATACAACTCTGCTCATGGATATCCACTTTAATTTATGCTACATGCCTCAAATCAAAATCATAATATCTTTAAATTAGTTGATGTGATTAACCTGGCAAACTTGGGCAAATTCTGTGATTATTTAGTCCTCAAAAGCGCTCATTGTATCAACAAGGAACCATGTGAATTCGACTTGTGCTTCCACCCGGACCAGTGCAAACTATGCTCTCCTAAATTGTGTAGAAGACAGCAAATCAGATTTGGTCAGACTGGACTGAGAAATCGTTTCCAATTTTGTGTGCTATAGGCATCAGATGGTTAGTAAACAGACTGTGGCTGTGCCGTCTGAGGCTGAGACTAGTTCAGACCTAGCTTTTACACCTTAGCAACCACTTAGCAATGCCCTGGCAACCACCAATAACACTCTAGTATCGTGGTGGGAAAGAACCACACATATTGTCTTCAGAAAATCTAAACATATAGTTGTACTGTAATATTGGTTTGTTAAATATCTGTAACATTCTCTTAGATGTTTTGCATTATAATTAAATTACCATGCAACGTGTGTCATTGTAAAAACAAAAAAGAAAACAGGCAAGGTCAATGTTCATTTATTCAATTAAGCATGGAAATTGCTTATAATCAAATCAAGAGCTCAGCATTTCCGTATAGAATCCTGTGTCAGGATGATGAAGAGGAAGACTAAAGGACATTAGCAATGGAATCAAACATCCAGGCAGAAAGGATGTCTCTGTACGGTGACAAAACAAGTACAGGAATGATACAGGACAATACCTTCCCATTAAAGTTCATGTGCTGTTTATCAGTAACCCATAAAGTCTTATTTAGAACTGCTTTTTTTGCCAGGCCTACCTATTTGGCATAGCCGAGCCAAGGAATGGCAGACAGGGGGAGTACAGAAATGACACCCTTTACATATAAATATCTGAACTGGTGAATGGATTTAGATTTATTTTCAGACTTTACAAAGAATGATCCATGAACCATCACCTGTTCTCTGAGCAAAGCACTTAACATAGCACTGTAGTTTACTTCAGGGCGACTGAACCTATAACTGGATTAGTGTTATGCTCTGTAAGTTGCTTTGAATAAAAGTGTCAGCTAATTAACAAGTTACAGTTGTGTATTTCACATATAGTATTTGTTACACCTTGGTAGAGAGAGCCCATTGTAGAACAGCTCATCTACAGATTCATGGTGTTGACTTCCTGGAATCAAGAAACATAGTTAACTAGGTTCATGCTAGTTCCCAAAGAGAGAGAGAGAGTGAGAGAGTGAGAGAGAGAGAGAGAGAGAGAGAGAGAGAGAGAGAGAGAGAGATAGCAAAAACAACCCTGCTTTCATTCTTTCATTCTTCTCCTTAACATAAATGAAGATTTTTGGAAGAATATCTCAGCTCTATAGGTCCTCATAATGCAAGTAAAAAGGAGATAAAGTCAGCATAAGAGTAATCCATAATACTCCATTGGTTTAATCAATGTTTTCTGAAGTTGATCCAGTTGGGTTTGGTTGAGAACAGACCAAAATCTAATTAAATTTTTACTGCACATCTTAACATCAGCAGTCTCCTTGGCGATCATGATTTCTAGCTCAATTACACTTACTATAGTGCCATCTAGTGCTCTCAAATGCTAGGAAGTGTAATTGAGTTTGTAATCATGAGTGTGCCTAGAGACTGCAATTATGAGATGTACAGTGAAAAACGAGTTATATTTAGGTCTTTTCTCATCCAAAACCAACTGGATCACTTCAAAAGAGATGGATTAAAACACTGGAGTCTTATGGATTACTTTTATGCTGACTTTATCTCCTTTTTGGAGCTTTTATAGTTCTGGTCACCATTAACTTGAATTGTATTGACCTACATATCTGAGATATTCTTCTAAAAATCTTCATTTGAGTTCTGCAGAAGAAAGAAAGTCATGCACATCTGGGATGGCATGAGGGTGAGTAAATGATGAGAGAATTTTAATTTTTGGGTGAACTACACCTTTAAGAAGCTATTTTTGCCTGATGTAACCCTTAACAATTTGTTTTGTTGGTGTAACTTAATGTAATCAGGTTAATTCAGACATGTTAAGTAATATTTTAACTTTTTTGGTTTCTGTGTGTAATTGTTAGAAATATTGCACTGTGTGGTAGATTTTATGCAAAAAATTGTATCCCCTTTTCTCCCCAATTTGGAATACCCAGTTCCCACTACTTAGTAGGTCCTCGTGGTGGCATGGCTTCCGCTTCTGAGACAGTCAATCTGTGCATCTTATCACATGGCTCATTGTACATGACACTGCGGAGACTCCCAGCATGAGGAGGCTCACCACATGCCCCACTGAGAGCAAGAACCACTTATTGCCACCAAGAGGAGGTTACCCCATGTGACTTTACCCTCCCTAGCAACCTGGCCTATTTGGTTGCTGCTTAGGAGACCTGGCTGGATTCGCTCAGCACACCCTGGATTCGAACTCATGACTGCAGGGGTGGTAGACAGCGTCAATATTCGCTGAGCTACCCAGGCCCCACTGTGTGGTAGATATCTGATTCTGTGTATGGCAACACAAGCACTCTAGATCCCATTATAAGCCAGACTGTTGAAATTTTGCTTAT
Organism: Moxostoma hubbsi; assembly: GCA_032164185.1. Taxonomy (NCBI): domain Eukaryota; kingdom Metazoa; phylum Chordata; class Actinopteri; order Cypriniformes; family Catostomidae; genus Moxostoma; species Moxostoma hubbsi. The sequence continues at coordinate 11,282,347 of JAVLUX010000018.1, read as the reverse complement.
ATTTATTCTTTATTCGGACCCCATTTGCTTCCACAGAGTGGTCGCTAGTCTTCCTGGTATCCATAAATATACAGTATATCATTTTTGTACCTAATATATATTTCACTTTATACCTTGTAGTATTTTTGGAATGTGTACATATAATAGTTAACCAACTTGCGAATTAAACATAAGAAATGCTAGCATGCAACATTTTATTCTCTGTAGCCAAAGATATTCAAATAAATATTCAGTATATGTGTGGCTACCCCACAATGTAATTTTGATCATGTGCTGATTAAAATATTCTTTGACCATGGTGCTGGTTTCTTCAAAATGAATGAAACGAATGAATCCAAAATGATTCCTTTAGCCCTATTTCTCACGGTAGTGCAAAGTATTTACATGTTTTAAAATAATTTCATCATCAGATTGGATCAACCCACTTTTTCAATTCATAATAAACGTTTGGGAAATGACATGTCTTGTGTTTAAATGATGCATATTTAATTTAAACTGTGTACACCACACCGGTTCACCTGTGAAAGTCAAACCTTGAGTTCTCTTGCTAGCCAAACTTTTCTTCATCTCTCATTCTATCGTTTCCCAGCATCCCATAATGGGATAAGGCAAATAATGAGTGCTTTTTATGGGATGGTATATGTCAGGGCTCAGCTGGATTTGTTCCAATGTGGATTTGATGTTTCTCACCACTTAAACTTCAGCCGAAGTTTCCAGCGGTGAACGTGTCCATGCGAGATGACAGAATGATAATAACTGGGTGCAAACCCTTTACACATTGTTGCACTCTGTATGATCTGGTCCAGTGGCCCTCCCTTGCTCAGCGCAGGCTAACTCGGTGGCGATTGTTTATATATAAATCCATCGTTGGGACATTGCCACCTTATTTATGTAGGCTTATGTCCTTCAAGGCCAGCACTCGCTCTTTGCAGTCTAATGATAATCTCCACATGATTGTGCCTAGGGCTCGTACAGAGTTAGGGAAGCAAGCATTTAGAATTTCTGCCCCATCAGCGTGGAACTTGTTACAGAATGACTTAAAACTTAATAACTTGGTCTCCTTTGGTCACTTTAAGAGGCTAATAAAGTACTGGGAAGCAAGTACAATGGGCACCTGTCCCTGCTTCCCAAATTAGGATAAGTCTATTGTATTGTAATTTGCAACATTTTATTTCTAACTATTGTAAGGCCATTGTATTTATTAAGTATGGTTGATTCATTGTATTGTTAACGTACTATGTTTTGTATGTTATTGTATTTATTATATTTTGTATTTTATGTGAAACTTTTATTGCGGCCTTCTTGGCCAGGGCTCCTTCGCAAAAGAGACTTGTTCTCAAAGGATTTCCCTGGTAAAATAAGGGTTAAATTAAATAAAAAAAAACTGAGAAACTAGTTTTATTTCGAGCTAAGTCATCAAGGAAAGGCTGTAAAGTATTTTTGGATGTTGTATAAGGAAGGATGGATGAAAATACTGTTTTAAAATTAGATGCATTTCAACATTTAATGATGTACATTTGAGTAAAAGTGTCATGTATAAAATAAGTAGCAGACATTTGTTATTCTGGGAACACAGGTAGTGTTTGTGCCAGTTTTGTTGGGCGTTACTAATATGTCAGGTATAGACAGAGATATAGAGAGGAAGAAAAGGACAGAAAAAGCAAATTAGTTTGTTTATTGAAAGTTGATATTTCATGCTTTTTAATCCACTGCCGTTAGCAGCATTTCCTCCTATCTCTCTGTCGCACAGAGAGCTCAGACAGGCCTGCATGAGCATGCCTGTTATTCACTTTATTACTGTCCTCAAAGAGAAATGTTGGTTTCACTCCTTATCAAGAGCCTGCAGCTGCTTCATGGGTGAGACGCTGGCGATGCAAACATCACAGGTGCCACAGGCTAAGTCTGCCAAGTCCAGAAAACTCGAGAAAACTTTGCAGAGACTTTATCACAATCTCAACCCTGGTCCATCAGAGAATAGGACTTTACCCTATACAAAGTTTACATGATTTATGAACGTTATTTCAGCTAGTTTTGAGGTTAGTGTGCCTGTATCTGTTTTTCTTGAATAGCATTTTGTAACAAAACTGTGACATTGGTAGTTACAACAGTTCATTGAAGAAAACGTGAAATCAAAATAGACCCTAGTTACTATTCTTAATAAATATCTCTGGTCATATTGTGCAAAATTCATCAGTGCACATTATTAAAAAAGAAAATCTATTAACCCTCTCCTCCTCAAAAATATATTTTCTTTTCTGATGACATTACCAAGGCCCTGCAGGCGGGGGAAATAATATTAACCAATTAAATAATTGCCCACTTTTAACAATCCAATCAAATCCTAATGGATAAAATCAAGTCCAGCCCTACATTATTTTCAGTTGAATATTCTATTTCACCCAAGTACAGTTAATCACACGCCTTCTATACAATACATTCAAATTTCATCTCACATTGTCTTTTAATGCATAGTACTGTATGTTTCTAAAAAATATGGCAACCCAGTCCACAAGCTCAGAAAGTTGTTTATATTCCTGTGCTTATTGACTGTACTGCCAGTTCGAGTTAGGAATTCTCTCTTATTATAGGCTGTGGTTGTGTACTTTACTTCTCTGAACTGTAGCCAAGACACTTTGGTTGAGATTAATGTCCCCTGTTCAGGGTATTGACACAAAACTTATCGTAGCGTTTATGACTCCTGGACTGCATGGGGTGGTCATATCTCCTAATAAAAACCCCAGCAGAATGCAAATTACACCTGCTGTACCAGTCTAGTGCACTGCATTATTGATATCCTTCTTAGTGCTAATGGCTGTCTGAAGTTTAAACCAGCATCTGTTTTAATGTTCCAGATCTTTTACAGATTACTGATCAAATAAGCTCTCCCTCTGGGCTGCAATTCCTTTTTACCTGCAGGATCAACTGCTCACTCAATCTCACATCACAGAGGCTGTCACAGGCTGTCTAACAGTTTACTCTGCTAAAGTTGAGGATCATAGGGCTGTCAGTTTGTCTGACAGAGTGAAAGTATTAGAGATGTTTTGTGACAGCAGTGTTTTTGTTCTTTTGTTGGTAGGATGGTATCTAAGACCTTTACCTGTGTTTAATAGTTCAAACAATGCTACTCAAAGCAAGATGGGGATCTTTTGAGACAGAAAGATGAAATAATCTGTAGCATATGCCAGAAAAGTGTGATGTCTCAAAGCATGTTTGCATTGGTTGCTTTTGAAAGACTCACTTGGATTCTCTTTCCTTTTGAAAAGGAACTATTTAAGTCAACTTAGTCGACTTAACAGAAAGCATTTTAGTACAAAGTTACCTGTAAGGAAGCCGGTTTCAGAATGCTTTTAAGGCACCATAACCTTGACTGTTGCTTGACCAACACAAAATAGCTATCATTTTAAAGCTTACTTTGACATACATGTTACATGGAAACAGGTGTTCACAACTTTTGAAACTTCACAAAAAATAAACAGAACATAAGCAATCATGTATCATTACTTAGAAGACGTGATTACCTTTAAAACGAGCCCCACTCAATGTAATCAGATGCATAGATCATTAGGTAATCCACACGAAGCACGATGTGCACACACCACATAATGTGCCATCTGGCTAAAAACACTTTCCTGGATCAGATGACTTCATCAGAAATGATGTAGTATGTTGTTCAGCTTCATGGAATGCTAAACCAATCATATTAGGATTCAGATTGCTGAAACCAGAGTTGGAAGTCATCCAAATATGGGCAGAGATGATCGTTCACTCTAATTACATACGGCAACCAGGAGATGGCTCCAAGTACATGACACAGACTCAGTGATGGCTCAAATGACACAGAATAGAACTGAATGAGATCTTGTTATTCATGCCTGCATGCTTTATCAAGATACCTTTAGTCATTGTTGGATAATTAGTTCTTATGTACAATTATTATGTTCTATTTGTTTGGAGTGGCATTTGGACAATTGGAGACATTTTTGGACACAACAATAAATTATTTTTGTAATGCTACAACCATTGATTGCTTTGTCATATCAGCAGAACTTTTTACTAAGTCACTGGTGTCATGATTTGGAACAAAACAAGAGCAATTGTTCAGATCTTGAAAACCCTGAGATATTTAATGTAAAATCAGAAAAATAAGGAAAAAGGTTGATTTTGACTCATGCTTTTGTAATGTGATTTTTCAGCAGTTTCTTAGGCTGAGAGTCTCAGAATTTATCATAATCGTTATCATTAACAAATGTGAAACATTATCTTTGAGATCTCTTGTAGAAATTGTAGACCATTCGTTTTTTGTTTTTTTTAGTTGTAAGCCTTTAATTTGGGGTATGGCCACTGAAACAGGAAATCTTTAAAACACTCTCAGAGATTAAAGGGTTGAAAGAATTTTGTAATATTCCAAGTCTTCTGAAACCATATGTTTACATTGTTGTTCATTGATAATCTTCCCATCTGCTGAAGTTCTCAAGTGTCATTTCGTATTAGAAGATTTGGAATGTAATGCAATTTTTATTTATTTGTCCTTTTGGGCTTGGCAGTATAAGTCACCATCTAATTTTTTGTATGCAAAAAAGCAAATTTTTTTGTTTCACAGAAGAAAGAAAACAATACATGGTCGGAGAAAGTAATGCGGATAGATAATGATGACCATTTCCATTGACCGGTGCCATTTCATGGCCAAAATCTGATCATTTGCCAATTGTTTGATCAGTCTTGGCTTTGCAAAACATATGCATTTGTTTGTTGATGGATTTTCTTTATGACACTTTTTATTCTGTTTTAAGAAAAAGCAATTATCCTAATTTTCATGGTTAATGAGTTCCACCACAAAGAAAAACAATAATGTCAATTTGTTTTCTAATCTGTAGAGATGCTCTTGTGCTTTGATTGTAGATTTGATGGACAGGTGGATGTGAAGACTGATGAATGAAGGAAAACGAGATTGAATATTTAGATGGATACATGTTAGATGAACATTCTATACAGGTAGTGCTGTCATGTGCGGATGTTTAGGTAGTGTAGCAATGCAGCAGAGGCGGTATAAAAGGTCAGTGGGTCTGCCGAGACTGCGGATGTCGGCATTGATTGCTGATTGGCTGATGGATGTGGAGCTACTGTAAGTATCCAGGCACTCAGGAGCGTTGCTTGGTAACAGCAGTTTCACATATTGTGCAAGTGGCCTTGAAGTTGATTGACAGTCCAAGTACTCTAAAAAATAAAAATGGCAACCCACCTCCTGTCATTACCTGACTCTTTCTTTATCTTTCTACTCTTTTTATCAAGCACTCTTTATTTACATTCAGCTTCCAAAACTTGCTGTCCATGACTTTTGTATCTTCTGTTAGATAGCAAAAAATGCAGGATTTCACACAGCAATGTGGCTGTAACCAATACCGGCTTATCATTGGGGCTTTATTACCCAAAGTGATTGCATCATTGGGGCTTTATTACCCAAATTGATTGCACTTTGATGTCGAGGGTTTCTAGCTGACCTGTGCCCAATGAGACATGACAAACTATAGCCTATTAGGCGGGGTTGGGATTAGTTTTTCATATAAACTCACTGAGCACTTTATTAGGAACACCTTTACATCTACTTATATTATTTAATAAGCCAATCGTATGGGAGCAGTGTAATGCATAAAATATTGCAGATACGGTCAGGAGCTTCAGATAATATTCACATAAACCATCAGAATGGAGAAAAAAAACAGCCTGATCTCATATAAAATTCGGCAAGTGTGTGCCAATTTTTCTTTAGCTGAAATCAGTATATATTGACCGAATTTCAAAACGCTACCCCCAGAGGCTAAAGCGGTAAATGTTTCAGAGCATATAAACAATTGTGACATCAGTTTATATCCAGGAGAGGTCGCCAGAAGCCAGTTGTAAAAAGAATTGTTTTCAGCTGAACAAGGTGTAAAACAGTGAAGAGAAATGCTTATTTCATTTAATCTACCTCCCCAACCAAAACCCAAATCTAACCCTAACCATTAGTAGAGACAAAATGCAATGTTAGAGATAAAAATGCAATTTCCTAATCATGCTCGTGATTGTTTATACAAATGTGAATACCACCTTGTTTGAATGGGGATTGAACTGTGGTCTCCCATGCAATTGACGCAACACGCTAACAGTTGTGACACGAGGGAAGGTAATTGTTGTTGAGCCGTTCCAAATACTGTATGTCCGATGGGAAATAGGGCATGTCAGTGAGTTGGCATACTGTTGCCGATCCTAGGTTACCGGAACATTCGTAAACAGCATGCCGACTTCCCGTGTGATCATGTTGGAAAAAAAAAATTTCTGACCGTGGCATGATTGTTGGTGCCAGATGGGCTTGATTGACTATTTCTATAACTTCTAATCTCCTGGGATTTCAGTGCATAATGGTCTCAAAGAGTTTACTCAGAATGGTGCAAAAAAAAAAACAACAAAAAATAAACCATCCATTGAGAGGCAGTTCTGCTGAGGGAAACTCCTTGTTGATGAGTGAGGTCAACGGAGAATGGCCAGACTGGTTTGAGCTGACAGAAAGGCTACAGTAACTCAGATAACCACTCTGTACAATTGTTGTGAGCAGAATAGCATCTCAGAATTTGTTTAATCTTGAGGCAGATGGGCTACAACAGCAGACCATGTTGGGAGCTTTATTAGGACCAGAGTGTTCACAATTAAGTGCTCAGTGAGTGTATAATTTCGAGTTGAACAGGTTTTTCAATTAATAATATATTAATAATACTATATTAAATTATGTAAAAATTATTAGAATTTTTTTTTAAATTATAACGCAATTCATGTTATGCATGCATGCACACACACTTCTTTATCTTTTGAGGCACAGACTGTAAGAATTTGTGCATCTGGTTCTCTTTAGTTAATAATTAGTTAGTAATAAAAAGTTGTTCTAGAAAAAATGATGACGGATAAAAATCATCTTTCATTCAAAAGTTCTCCATCTTTGAAACAACTTTTCTGGTGATATAACCAAAGCCACATGGGCAGAGAAGAAACATTTGAACTAATAATATAATATATAAAATCAAATCCTAACTGATTAAATCAAGCCCTGCCTGATATATTTTTCAATTGGAAATATGCTACATTGTGATTTCCTTTCCATTGTAAATCAATGTAGTTTTTTTTCCCTAACATAACATACAGAACACAAAAAATCTGCATATGCATTCAAAATACTACTCTTAAAGAGCACACATCTTGAAACAACCAGCAATTAATTTATTGAGCAATGCAGTACTGTATTTGATGTTGTTTACTGTGGTGGGTGCTGTGTTGTTTGTGTGGCTTGTAAGGGCTTTTTTAAGAGGTGTTTTGGTCTCTGAAGGTATCAGTTATGTAGGCAGGGTGTACTGATACAGAGACCCAGATTCTGCTGTCTGATTCACTGTCTGGATAGACGACTCGCAGACTCAACCCACTGCAGACTGCTGTATTTAGACAACAAACTTTGGGGGTCTGCTATAAGCTATGTTTATTCGCTGTCAGTAAGAACTCTGGCTGAAATATGGCTAACAGCCACTGCCCAGCACTTTTGCTAAAATCATATTTTGCACTCAAAAGAGCCCCTTATTCTATATAAATGTCTCCTAGAGTTATTATTAGTTATAATGTGTCTCCCCCATTGGTGCACAAGACCAGTTAATGTTACATTGAATACAAAAGTGGAGAATAGAGTTAAACAAACACACACACACACACGCACATACGGTTCCAGACTATGTAATATGAAATGAGATTAGCTAAACGTATTGGGGTCATCAAATGGTCAGTGAGGTATAAATAGCTGGCTATTTCCGCCAAGCTGAACCAGGTACACCATACATATCCCAAAGTACCATAAAAGAGTAATTCAACTTAACTCAGTTCGAATTTATAACAATTTTGTATACAATACAGCTTTTTTCCTTTGTTTTGGCCGTTTTTCATTATCTTCTAATCACCGTTGTTATTGCAACGCCACACCTCACAGTCTTGTTTTGCGTGTCCATTAACAAGTAATCTTGCGATCTCCGCCCCTTTCCCCGCCTCCCGCGCCAAGGGCTGATCACGTCCCTGCTGAACTCTTGCCTCTGTTGCCATGCCAACAGTCCTTTCTGGGCAAAACTATTCACTCTCCATTTGATGGCGTGATAAGTGCTGCAGTTATGCAAATTCCAGTCAAAGCAAAGAGCTTTTGTAAAATTAGCCATCACTGTCACTCTCTTTCTTTCTAGCTTTCAACTTCTATATGTGAACTTGAAAACTATCTGTCTTTGCTGTGTTGTCATGCTGATTGATACATCTACATGACTAAGGCCACCATCCCTGTTACCATAGCTTACACTTAGGGATATGGATTTGAACAGACCCCTGACCCTATAAATACAAATTTTGGTGTGTAACTCGTCTTGCACCATTTGTGCTATGCCTTGTTGAGGAGAGATGTGCTGTTACTGTTACTTAATTTTGCCAGTCAGACAATAAAACTGGTGGTAAAATCCCATAGATTTATAGATCATATCCCATGGCATTGACCATATCTAAGGACCAGAATATCATAAACACTTGGGCCAGTAAGCAACCACTCAGAACACCCTAGCAACCACCTAGAAATTCCCTATCAACCACCCAAAACACCCTTGCTTCTTTATGGCAGCAACTTTTGCACAGTCAAGCGTCACTCACATTTTCTTCAGAAAATTCTAGTTAATTATACACTGATGAGCCAAAACATTATGACCACTAGCCTAATATGCTGTTGGTCCTCCGTGTGCCACCAAAACAGCGCAGCACTGCTGAGGCATGGACCCTTCAAGACCCCTGAAGGTGTCCTGTGAATGTCTAGCACCAAGACATTAGATTTGTTGGTCCAGCACATCCCACAGATGCTCGTTAGGTTTGAGATCTGGGGAATTTGGAGGCCAGGGTAACACTTTGAACTCCATTGTTTCTCAAACCATTCCTGAACAATATGTGCAGTGTGGCTGGACACATTTTCCTGCTGAAAGAGGCCACTGCCATCGGGGAATACCATTGCCATGAAGGGTGGTCTGCAACGATGTTTAGGTAGGTGACATGTGTCAAATTGACATTAATATTAATGGCCAGACCAAAGGTTTCCTAACAGAACATTGCCCAGAGCATCACACTCCCTCGACCGGCTTGTTGTCTTCCCACAGTGCATCCTGGTGCCATTACTTCCTCAGGTAAATGGCACACACATCCACATGATGTAAAAGAATATGGGACTCATCGGACCAGGTGACCTTCTTCCACTGCTCCAAGGCCAGTTCTGATGCTTGTGTGCCCATTGTAGGCACTTTCGCCAGTGGACAGGGGTCATCATAGGCACTCTGACCGGTCAGTAGCTATGCATCCCCATACGCAGCAGAGTGCGATGCACTGTGTTTTGACACATTCCTTCCATAACCATCATTAAAATTTTCTGTGACTTGTGCCACAGTAGACCTTCTGTCGGTTCAGACCAGATGGGAAAGCCTTTGTTGTCCTCGCGCATCGATAAGCCTTGGGCGCCCAACACCCTATCGCTTGTTATTGGTTTGTCCCTCCTTGGACCACTGTCGGAAAGTACTCATCACTGCTGACCGATAGCATCCCACAAGCCTCGCCATTTCAGAGATGCTCTGACACAGTTGTCTGGCCATAACAATTTGGCCCTTGTCAAAGTCGCTCAATTCTTTACTCCTGCCCATTTCTCCCGCATTCAACACATTGACTACGAGAACTGATTGTTCGCTTACCATCTAATCTACCCAGACCTTGACTTGTAGCCTTGTTATTAGATAATCAATGTTATTTGCTTCACCTGTGAGTGTTCATAATGTTTTGGCTCATCAGTGTATCTCTCCAATGCATTTAAACTTTACAATCAGTGATAGTGACACATGTAGCAACAACTTAATTATGCATGTAAAATTATGCTTTCTACCTCCTAGCCAATTATTTTCAGTATAATTAGTATCTGTGCCTTACACGGTACACTTGTTGAGCTTTAAGCAAGTCACAGGTCTCTTCGTACATGAAGAAATGCAATGCACCTTATTACTGCTGAACAGTGTCAGCCATGTTTGGCACTAGAGCGTAGAGACCAGAGCTTACTTTAAAGTTGGCCCTTGACGGCTTCACTTTTGGTTTTATTTGAAGGGGTTGTCTGGGAATTAGTAAGAATGAACTGGAGTTAATTCAATGCAAAATCCTGGGCATCATGCCAGCTGAGGAGAGCATTGAGAGACTTGATTTGAAAGGGCAGAGAATGCTTCTTCCTGATAACTCTTGTGAACCGTCCACAGTGGCAGGGAAATCCGAGACCCAAAGGAAAGTAATCTGCTCAGTGATTCAGTTTGTGTGACATTAACAAAATTGTTTAGCAACAGGAAGTCACACTCTCAAAGCACCTTGCAGCCAAAACAATGTATTTCATTTTTTTAATTATAATCCTATTTCAAGGGAGAAGTCTAGAAATCCATTGGGTGTTGTATTACATTTTTACTTCTAATTGAGAAACTGTTTGATATTACTTTTTGTCAAAAAATTTAGTTTTGTTTACATACTGTATGCTATTATCATTATCTGCCTAGAATTTTATTTTTTATAGAGTCTGTCTCACCTATGTTACCGTTGCTCATCCCCAATAAGACACACTATTGAGATGTTAGTTGCATGGTAATACAGCTTACATAGATAGATATTAGGGATGTCATAAAATATCAATATCGATTATTGATCAGCAAGTTATTTTGTCAATACATTTCTGAGGCATCGATATACAGTATTAACTTCAGGCAACATTACAAATTAAATTAATATGCTTAACTGACAGTTGCATCCCATTCAATCTTGTCTGGTGTAATAGCTTTGGGAGACCACAAGGGGGCGGCATCAAATTTACTGAAGCCAGTCGCGGCATGGAAGAGGCGCAGGTATCACACACACATTAGAGTTGATGGCAGTCCAAAGATATAAAGATTTTTGTACTGCTTCGTGAATTAGCAAAGTGACGTTGATGACTTTGCAGGTTAGTGTATGAAACTGGTATAACTGTGCAAACTGAACGATAAGAAATGTCTGCGTATTACGCAATTTTCCTGTATGTAGTAGCATTGAAAAGGTCTTTTTAAATCAAGCTGTCAAACCACAAAAATACATGCTTGTAACTGAAAATGCATTGTGTAGGCTCTAAGAAAAATACTTATACACAATTTATTATACAGTAATGACTAAAGGAAATGATCTGTCCTTTTGGGTCGAATTTAATGGAAATCTATACCAGTTCAGCTCCATTTCGCTGAAGAATTTTTAACTGCCTCCGGAGATGGCAAGCCCGCGTTTTTTTTGAGAAATATGTTTGAAAAGACAAAGACTTTTGTATAACAAGCAGCCCTGTTTTTCTCTGAAAAAAAAAATCCAACAATCATCTGGGAAATCTTCCAATTATCAATACGTGAATACACCATCGATCCCATGCCTGATAGATAGAAAAAGACAGACAGACAGGCAGACAGAAAACAGGATACCACATTATACAGTTACAGTATGCAATAAGCAGTACACTTGAACTCCATAAGTCTTATAGGCTATTATTTCACATGGGTTCTCATTATAGAGAGATGTTTGCAGTGTATTGCAGATCTTGCAGGATGAGCTTGGGTTTCCTCTGAAAGAATTAAGGCCTGCAGCACATGACAGTTTATTATTCAAGGAACATTTTTATATGTAAATAATGTTTATATGTAAAAGTTTGAAAGGGAGAGGAGGATGCTTGTAAGAAAGAAGGGAATAGTGGAAGGTGGAATATACATATGTAGATGAAATGGTTATAATATTTTGAGCGCAGTGGCTGTTTCTGACTTTCATATGTGTGTGTGCGTGTGTGTTTGTGTGTGTGTGTATGTGGTTGGCATTACAAGCAGAGCGATCAATAGTGAGGTCATGACATTAGCATTATACTATTGTTGTGGGGCAAGAACCAATCAGTGCTTTTTTTCTCTAAGGTCACATCACACATTTCTGAAATCATGAGGGCTTTTAAAGTTTCATCTGAATTAAAACAAATTAAAAAAAAAAAAATACGTTTGTAACTATTTTCTTTTTAAATGGTATTGGCCGAGTAGGCTAGCCAGCCATTTGACCATACGTCTGGTCCACTTTTTTAAAGCGTAAATCTGGTCATGAACCACCTATTTGTGCTGTTTAGGGGCTAGTAAATCTGAAATAAACGATACCACAGCAATAGACCGTGGTCCTCTTTATTCATTCTGATAGATTCTTGCATTGCCCTTTCCTGAAAGATTATCTACTGCTCCTCTGTGTGTTTACAGCTGGTTGAATGATGGTTCTGGTAAAAATGCATGTGAGCTCTTGATGAACACCTGTAATATAGATAGCTGAAGGTAATGACATTTATAAATAGAATTTTCAAAAGGTTGTTTGTGTAGGTGCAGTTTGTGTATGTTAAATGAGCAGCCAAGTGCGATTTTTCTCCATTCACTGCACAATTAAATTAAATAAAAAAATGCAAATTGGACCCCATGTCATTCCATGTCTCTCTCTTCATTTCCCTGTGCTTCTCTGTTATACTGTACATTAAGGGAGCCTGAGTTTGTCGCTGTAAATGTTTCTTGCCTGATGATCGGGATTCTGGGTGACTGAGTTTCAGGTGATCTTTGCTTCTCATCAATTTAAACATCAACCTGTGTATTTGTTTATGTGAAGTCTAGAAAATCAAAACTTTCCACTATCGGCATAAAGTCTGATCCAGGTTGCAGCTAAGAACCCCTGTAACGACAGAAATAGGCCGTCTGGACAACATATAGCGGTGTGTAGGCCTTGTGATCAGATTTTCTCCTTGTATAGAAGTAATGTATTTTGATTATTTTACAAACATAACAGCACAGCAGTTCTGCTTATGATTACCTAGTTTACTTGCTACTTAGTGTCTCAAATGAAAGTCTGAGTATCTTTCTAAAATTTTATCCTGATATCCTGGCAAATTTCTTTCTCAAATGTGCTCATTGCATCATCCTGGTTACTTGGGTTGCCACCTTGGCCATGTAAAATTCCTGGACACCTGATCAATGACTGAAAATTATATACAAGAAATAAAACCTATTTATGATTGTTTACTCTTTGTTTGTTTGATATGGAAATTACTGCATATAAAGTATATAATTCAATCAAACAATAACATCAATACACTCACTACACACACACAAACACACACACACACACACACACACACACACACACATTGAATAATATTTAACAAAATTAAGTTAAAAAAAAGAAAAAGAAAAAAAAAAGTAGATATTTTACCTTTGGAGAATTTAATTTGGTTAAAAATCACAAAATTCAATGAAAATTTGTAGTTGAAGTGCGTAATCTCAATTATTTTATTTATTCATTTGTTGATTTTGGCACGTTGGGCATTACGAACCTAAGAAATCTTACAGTGAAAGGAAGGACTTTCCTTTTTTGAACATGCTGTCCAGAATATTATAACATTGTAGTAAGTAGACTAAACTTTAATCAGTTGTTCACACAAAAGTGAAAAATCTCAATTTTAATCATCCCACAAAAATCAGCTCACTAAAATTAATCAGACATTCTCATGGTTCACATAAGATCTGAACACCCCAATTTCATGGGTGTCACTTTGTTTTAAAAAGTGGTGAGGAAAGTTTGTGGGGTTAGGGGTGGTACAGATGAAACTAATAAACATTAATCAGGTTATCCACAGATCATTTGGTGATGATTTATTAAGCCAGTGATGTTTTGAGTGTGTTGATGAAAATATGATGAGATATAGTGAGGCCAGGCTTAACATCACTGTTTCATTCATCATGCAATGTACATGGCGAGGGCAGGGCTGATAAGGGGCGGGGCTGAGAAGAGGGGGTGGTGGGGTCTTTCTAGGGGTTACTCCACCCATCATGACCCTAAGAGCTTTTACAGGGGTGCATAAATATTCAGATACACATGCACAAATGTCCCACAGGTCCTCCTCTTGCAGTTCACACCCATCAAATTTGTCACATGACCTGGTCTCCATAGTAACAGTAGACAAGGGCCTTCTGGTAATTACCAGTGTGAAAAACATGACCAATTAATGGCTAGGCCTAATACACTGAAAGAAACACATGCATGACAGGCTTTATGTACAGTTTCAGTGTTTAGAGTTTCAGAAGATCTCAACAATGGCTCAAACTGTGCTCAGATTTGCAAGTCTGTATTCAGAGAGAAAAAAAAATAAAATATAGACTCTTTAAAAAAAATGACCCGATTTTAGTTTTATCTTTCTAAATCAAATTATCTACACTATGCTATCCACATTATTTTGCTGTTATTGCATTGCATTTTACTATCCCATATAATTGTATTGCTCTATACTCACACTGTATATCAACAATAATGTCTCATTTGTGTGTGGTGCTTGCTAAGGATAATAAAACAGGCTAAAAAATGTGACTTAAAATGAATGAGGAATCCAAGTCATGCGTTATGTAGGGACCAAAATATAATAGATTTGGGGAAGGACTTTTGGCTTGGTCCAGTAAGCAAACACACAGGACATGAAGCATCTGAGAAGATGATTAATGGAGCTCTCAGTTATTGTGTTTAAGTCTTAGCTGTGAAAGAGCAACTGAACGCATTCTTGCATAAAAAAAAAAGCCAGACATGGCACAACAAATATAATAGAACAGAGATGTCTCGAAACACATTTTAAAAGTTGACTAAGGTCTATAAAAATGTGCCGATCCTGCGCAAGATAAGACATGCTACAATGGTCAAATCAAGTCTGTCTTGCACATGTTTACTTAGAGAAACAATTGAAAAACTACATAGATGGGCGCAAAAACACATTTGGTGTGAACAGTCAACATCTATGTTAGCCTCAGTCACAATCAACTTTCATCTTTTTTCCATACAATGCAAGGTAATTATGACTGAAGTTTTAACTTTGCAAACGTCCTTGCTTGTGTTCCACAGAAGACAGTAATTCAAATGGGTTTGGGACCTCATGAGGGTGAGTAAATTATAACAGAATTTTCATTTCTGGCTGAACTTTCACTTTAAATTCTGGACCCAAACTTGGTTCTGTCCACTTAAAAATTACAAACAGTTGCGCTATCTCGTTTGTATTGATCAGTCACTAGTATTTTCATACAAATTGTGATGGCGATTTTGGTGGATCTTATTATCCGCTGCTGTGTAATGGTTCTGTGGATGGTAATAGTTGTATATATTGATTACAGGATATACATAATCAATGGGTGGGTGGATGTCGTGAAGCAAAAAGGCAGGAGGCCTTTCCAATCAAAGCTGCATTGATTAGTTTTCCTGCTGATCACTTGCAGCGTGCTCCTGTTGAATGTTGTTGAAATTGATGCCATCTATGTATGTGTATAAATGCTTGATCTGCTTCATCATCTATGGAAAATTGAAAAATGAAAAAACATTGCATGCACAAAAGAAACAATAAGTAATCACACAGACACATATAGCCGCAATGCTGCAGTCCCAACTCCCACACACACACATGCTAAAATGCATGGACACCCACAGCAAACACCTGCTCATTCGCATGCATGCACACACACTCATGTGAAAGCAATTGGCTTGGCGGTTGAAAGGCCGTTCTCTAGGCGGTGGTTGCTAATGGCTACAAGGTAACAGCAGCAGCCTTGTGGCGGGTCGATAGCAGCCATGTCAGTCCCACAAACACAGTTGACAGAAAATTGCTGTTTGGGAGGCTATGTCATTATTTCATACAAGAAAAGATGGAAATAGATGTTTTAAAAGGAATAGTTCAGCCAAAAATGGAAATTCTGTAATTATTTACTCACCCTCGTGTTGTGCAAACCCATATGATGTTCTTTCTTCCGCAGAACATGTACAAAAGGAGACATTTTTATTTTTTTTAAATGTGCAGGTCATTCTTTTCAATGCAATTACAGTAAATTGTGAATGGAGCTTTAAAGCTTAAAAAAATGCTAAAGTACAAATTATCTTAAAAGTAGTCCATACGACTTTTGCTATATCTACAGACCAAAATTTAAAGGGATAGTTCACCCTAAAATTATAATTCTCTCATCATTTACACACATTTGTGCATCTCAAACTCATATGACTGTATTTATCCTGCAGAAGCTCGTTCACACTGAATGAGCTTCTCTCATAAGTAGTCTGCAGATGTCAAGTTTTATTTTACATTATTCATTTTGGTCAGTTTCTGACCCAAAGCAATCGTATCATTTCAGAACACATGGATTAAACCACTTGTGTCACATGGATTACCTTTATGCTGCCTTTATATCCTTTTTGAAGCTTGAACGTTGTGGAACCCACTGACTGGAAAAAAAAAATTAATGTTTTCCACAGAAGAAAGAAAGTTGTAAGAGTTTGACAAATGTATTTGAGTAAATTATCTGTAAATTAATTCGTTTTTGTGGAGACATGAAGGCTCAAACTGGAAAAAAAAAGTCAACCACATGTTCAACTTCTCTCTCTCTTTCTCACACACACACACACATGCACGCACACCCATGTGGTGTCTTCAGAAAGCAGCAGGGAGCAGCTGCTGTGTGTCTTAAAGGGCCTGATGACGCAAATATGTGAGACATCTCATTAACTGCTGTTTGAATATGTCGTTCAAGTGCCCTATACATGTGAGACAGCTTACGACCCTCATCAGCAACAGATTAATTGAGTTGATCGTTCGTTCCTGATTTGACATGCCATCACAGAGGTTACATGTAACAATTCCACAAAGTACATTACATCAATCTAATGTTGTACATAAAATAAGGTCCCAGGTAATTCTTAATTAAATATACTGTGTGTACAGGTCATAACATTTTCTGGATCGACTGAAATACATTCTAAATCCAATTATTGAGTCATCTTTATTTCCTGTAAAAAAAAAGCTTCCGCACATCTCTTTTTCTTCCTCAGCATCAGTAATAGAGATCTATGCCCACCTGTGTGCATTTAATGGGCCTGAAGGAGTAATGGAATGTATCCATGAACAGGTTACTGTTTTTGTGAAGATACTTAAAGGAGGAGATGATTATTAGCCATGTCATGTTGGCTTAAGTAGGAGAGAGATTTCATGGAGATTCAAGATTTCAATTGTTCTCTTTCTGCCTAAAGCAATAAAACGTCTAGGTTACGGATGTAACCTCCGTTCCCTGATGGAGGGAACGAGACGTTGTGTCGAAGAAGCGACACTAGGGGTCTCTCTTGAGCGCCGGGGCAGCGCTTGCAGGTTCACTACCTGGTCTCTAAAGGGCGTGGTAGGAACCTTGGGCACGTAGCCCGGTCGCGGTCTTAGGATCACAAACGTGTCTGCCGGACCGAACTCCAGGCAAGTGTCGCTAACAGAGAACGCTTGCAGGTCCCCGACCCTCTTGATGGAGGTGAGCGCGATCAGCAGGGCCGTCTTTAGAGAGAGGGTCCTGTGTCCAGCTGATTCTGGCGGCTCGAAGGGAGGTCTCTGAAGGCCCGAGAGGACCACTGAGAGGTCCCATGAGGGGAACAGGCTTGGCCGGGAGGGATTTAACCTGCGGGCGCCTCTTAGGAACCTGATAATTAAGTCGTGCTTACCCAAAGACTTGCTGTCTACTGCGTCGTGATGGGCCGCGATGGCAGCGGCATACACCTTTAGGGTGAAAGGGGACAGCCTCCCCACCAGCCTCTCCTGCAGAAATAAGAGCACTGACCTAACTGCGCACTTCTGTGGGTCTTCAGCCCGGGAAGAACACCAATTTGCGAACAGACGCCACTTCAGGGCGTAAAGATGCCTGGTAGAAGCTGGTATAAGCTAGATCTTCTGCGTCCTGTCCAGGGGCCATGTTGCGGGAGCGTACGCCACCATGGCGATTTATTTACACTACCACGGTGGTGCTGTCTGACCTGATTAGGACATGTTTGCCCCAAACTAACGGGAGGAACTTCCGTAGGGCAAAGAAAACAGTCAGCAACTCTAGGCAGTTGATGTGCAAGCGCAGCAGGGCCTCTTTCCAATGGCCCGCAGCTGCGTGCCCGTTGCACACGGCACCCCAACCCAATCTGGAGGCATCGGCCATGACCAGGACGCATCAGGACACCTGCTACAGTCAGAGCATGAACCATCCACAAACGCTGCCTTGGTGTGATCGCTGCCCAGACACACGAGACAACGCCTGTGGTCGTCTGAAGCGGAGAGCACTCTTCCTCTACCAGGAACTACACAGGGGCGGAATGGCATCTTTATAAAGACGCGCCCTGAAAAGGATGTTCAACGCCGCTGTGTATTGCTCTAATAGAGGAAAAACACTCCTTTAAAATAAATATATATTTTTTAATATAACTTTAGAAAGCCGCTGTAGTGCGCCGTAAATCCAACAGCAGAGAGCGTCAGAGGAACAGGAACGGGTGTGTGACTCGCAGCTCGCTGCAGTACAACCATCGGCTCCGAAGAAAATTTCTGAATGAACTCAGCGTATTTCCCTGCTTTTATACCGGTATGTCTGGGGGAGGGGTATGCAAATACTGGCTGCCAACTTCTCATTGGCCTTTTTTCATAGATCAGAGGCATATTCGGCGCTCAAGAGAGACCCCTAGTGTCGCTTCTTCGACACAACGTCGAAGTGAGCGACAGACGGGGAACCTCAATTCATTACTGTAATCACTCAACAATCTTATTAAGTTAATAGCAATGCCCTACTGTAAGTGGTTGTAAAATTTAAGATTAAGATCAAATGTTGGTACCCTGTATTTGGCACATAAACTCTTAACAGTGTGATTAGAATTGGATGGAATACCAGGGATGAAAGAGTCTTATAACTGAAGTAAGCATTATATGCATCACTTACGCTATGAGGTAAATAAGTCACTGACAATATGGTTGTCCGGGGTGATTAAAATTAGAATAAAAAAAAAAAAGTCTAGTTTATAACACTGCTAAGTAATAGAAATGTTGTCTTTGTGTCCATGATGGTTTCATAATTTTTCTGAAAATCATTTAAAGCATTTTCTACAAATATTTATTTAATTTCCTTGAAAATGGCATGTGTCAACCAAGTAAAAGGAATAAAAAATACTTTCCTTGCACCTGAACTTTCTGTGTACACTCTCACTGAATACGTGAGAGTGTACACAGCTTAATCATTAAATCATAAAACTTCACGCACAACATTTTGAAGGTTTTAAGGGGTTCTTTCGGTTTTATGTTTTTCTCTTTTCTTTTTAGCAAACTACAACTGACTGACTTGAGTTGGTTGACAAAGGTCTTATAAATATGAATGGCATTTCACAAAAACTAAATCATTTCACTGTTTTTTATTTTGTTTATGTTTTTATCAAATAGAAATAAAAGATTATTCTGCACTATTCATGCCATAATTACTTCATTATTCATTATTGTAAAAAACAAATTAGAATAATATGAATTATTAGCCTACATGTAAATTGCATAAATATGCCAGACATTTTCTCAATCAATCATAAATATGCCAGACATTTCCATCAACCCAATCCCATGGCATTTAAAACAACTAAGATAATTAAGAAAGACAAATATTCAGTGAATTTTTTATCAGTAACCTTTACAACTACTGTACCTATGAGTCAGAGAGAGAGAGAGAGAGAGAGAGAGAGAGAGAGAGCCTTCCATTCCCACATCAGGCAAAAGAGAGACTATTTTAAGATGGAACTGACTGAGCCTCTGAATACACATATTCTTGAGTTTTGAGGGATTATGTTGAGATAAGGAGGTGATCTTTTTAGAGCTGTTTTAATAGTTACACAGTGGCCCCACGTATGTGCCACTGCCACACTTAAAAATGGATTAATTATATTGCATTAGATAAAAAATATCAATCAAAGTGGCATCTGCAAACAAATTAAGTGGATGTATAAATTCAGTTCCCCTCAAGTTCACACAGGTGTCCTAGCAGAATAACACACAGGTGTAGTTCATCACATTAACTATGGGCATGTTGTCTCTCTTTTGACAACCAGAAAGTACAAATACTTTTGTTTTATCGTTTAAAACACATCAAAATTCTGTTTGTGAAATGTTTTGCTTGAAACGTGTTATCTTTCTTGAAATAAATGCCACTCTCTTTGATGTTCACTGATGCAATGACATTTTCCATTTTAAAATGTGACTTGAGTGTCCAAATACTTTTTGGGGCCGCTGTATTATTCAAGTGAAAAAGTATTTTCAGTGGATGGTAAGAAAATGTTTAATGGGAACTTAAATGATGTATAACGAATCTCTGCACTTCATCTGTCTCGTCTCATCAACTCAGCAAAAGATGTCTTGTTTTCTGTAGTCCATTTCTTTCATTTAAGTTCTGTTTAAAACCCTAAACTTTCTCTGTAATTTGCACTCAGAATCCATGTTTAGTTTGACCTTCTCATTAAATCTATTCAGTCAATGAGAATAGTTCCTCTAGCCTAAAATTGTATGCACTTACAAAAACAGTCCAAAGGACTATATTAAGACTGGCCAAGATCGCATAGTCTTTCATGATTAACTCTAATGCAATGTTTCTACCCGAGGACACAATTACAGAGGAATATCCTATCTTGCTCTATAACAGAGCAGAATAGATGGCCCAAATTATGTTTGCTTGTTTGCAGTCGTTTATGGTCAAGTCACATTATTGGTGAGTGGAAAGACTGCATTTATCTGTCAATATGACAGATAAGACTTGGATTAGATCTCTTCTGAATTGTTGAGACCAAAGTTTAGGCTATAACAGATGTGCAGTTTTAGGCTAAATATTAAGGTTTTCTGTAATGCAGATTGAAAAATTAAGGTCAAACCGGGGTCATGAGTGCCTTTTTACTGTAGCCTTTCTTTCATGCTTTTAGATTCAAATGGAATGGTCCATTATAAAAAGTTTAATAGTGTTTTCGCTTAAATAAATAGTCAAGGAGTTTGTTGGAATGCTTTGCTATTGGAGCACAATTTCAGAACCATGGACAGCTCACATACTTGATTGGAGCCACTTTTAAACAAGGCCAGACAAATACTGTAAAATGTTCCATTTTAAACCCTCTCCAAACTCTGAAATATATTTTCAATGTAATGATTGATTAAAGTAATGCTCTGGTTTCAATATAAGAGAAGCTCCATCTGACAGTATTTGTGCTGTTGATTACCACAGAAAATACAATGTGTTAAAAACAAAAAGAAATTGCACAGTAGTGTACTTAAAATGGAATAATTTTAAACACACTTAAACATTTTTAAACTATAGCCATAAAATCATTATGCAAAATAACACGAGACCAGTCTGATCAAATCTCTTACTAAGTTTGTCTGTGCAAAATTACACATATGTCCATATCCTGTCATGACCATGTAAAGCTGGTAAACTCAGTGACTTTTGCACAATATGTAAAAGAATATAAGAAAGTAATCTTTACATAGAAAAACAGAAATGTCATGTCATGCATGTCACAGATGCTGTCGATAGGGCTTATTTATATTCCTTTAATTTGGCAAATTTAATTAATATTTAACTAAGGAAATATGGCTAATGTGGTTTATTACATGAAATGCTTAAGTTTAATTGCCTTTACTTAAACTCCCCTTTTTCTGAATCCTTCTAGAACTGTCTCGTCAGATTGAGTCAGGCATAGCTGAATATTCACGGAGTCATTCTTGTGGACCAAATCTGCAGCAGCGTCATATCTCTGACCGGCTCAGATTACATAGCCCACCATACAACTCACATCCCATCTGTGTCATCCACCACACTTCCTAATGGATTCACCCGGTCTGCATGCTGACGGGAATCCCTCCCCCACCCCCTACTCTCATATCCCCAACATAACACCCACTGAAACCAAGATTTATCTATGTGCTGAATGGCATTCATATGAATGAGTCTAGACTGAGACATCTAAAGAGCTTATCCCTCTTGCTTACTTTGCAAGTGTTTTAAACATGTTATTTACACAGATGCTGCCCTGGGTGTGCCAGATTCATAAATGTGCATTGCTAATAACCTCCCAGCTCTAGACGCTCTCTGATTGGTCAGCCTAATTGTGGCTTGAGGGAAAGGGGCTGTTACAAGCACTCTCTTTTATCTAAGAGTGTCTGGTTGAACTTAGCGAGGGGGCTGGGGAGTGTTCGGGTGGTTGCAAGAGGCTTTTATCTGTTGCATTTCATGCTCACTTTGTGTCACAGGTTCCAGCTCATGGCTGTCCTCCTGCAATCCAACCCACTCACTTCAGCTTTGTAATAGAGCATCCCAGTGAGAGCGAATAATCACCCCTTCTAATTTACTCGGGATGATGGGCCCTCATAAAAACTCTAACAACAAAAGCATTCCCTTGCCTCTTTATTGCCACCAGGCGTACAGTTTAATTCAACGGCAATGATTGAGATCCATATGTAGAGGGTAGATAAGGAAACATGGGGGCTCTCACCGCTGTTCAATCACGCTGTAGCAAAGCAAACAGCAAGACACGGGCGATAAACAGCACTGAGACACCATTACATCGGTTAAATGGATTGTAAAATGAGGAGAGGCCATACATCTGTCTGTCTAAGAATTTCTGTGTTCACACACTTGCCACCAGTAGCCTTTCATGAGAGATGATACTGTTCACCCTGGACAATACATGCAATGATTGTTCTTTCTCTTTCTCCAGGCAAGGATATGTTACAATAAGGATTTTTCTGGTGGAGTTTTACTTGCCCTGCCAGCATTTTCACAGGACATACCAGAAAATATAGTTTTTAGCAATATAATTATAACCAAACATATAATTATTATTTAACCTAATAATAATTATTTGTGTCAGAAAAAGTATAATAACATTTTTTAATTAACAAGGTTCTTCTTAAACTAATAGTTCACCCAAAAATGAAAATTAGCTGATAATTTACTCTCCCTCAGGCCATCCAAACTTTATATGACCTTCTTTATTCATCACAACAGGATTTAAGATTTTTAGGAAAGTATCCCATGTTTTTAGCTTCATCCATTGCAAGTGAATTGACACCAATTTTTGAAAGTCCAAAAAGCACACTTAGTCAGTATCAAAGTAATCCACACGACTCCCACCGAACAAGTAATGTCTTCTGAAGTTCGATAAGTTTTTGTGAAAAAAACGAATGGCTAATTAAAACTTTATTAACTTAAAAAGATTGCTTTCTGTATACACTGAATGCCTCACGTCGCTGTCATGTGACATCATCATGTTGGCGCATTCACACGAGAATTCAAAAGTTCCGCTCTGTTTACCACAGAAGAATGTACTTCACCCGAGAGTTAGGTCAATTCAAACATCTACAGAGTGCCAGTTTAAAATTAAAACATTTTAATTAGCTATTTTTTTTTCACACAAATGTATCGATTAACTTCAGAAGACATTACTTAATCAATTGGAGTCATATGGATTAATTTGATGCTGCCTAAATATGCTTTTTTGACTGTCAAAAATTGGTGTCCATTCACTTACATTGGATGAAGCTAAAAACCTGGGATACTTTCCTAAAAATCTTAAATCCTGTTCTGACGAAGACGGAAGGTCATATACATCTTGGATATCCTGAGGGTGAGTAAAGTATCAGCATTTTTGGGTGAAATATTCCTTTAATGTTCTAAATGCTGTAAATCTACAACCAAAATATAATGTTAGGTCTTCATTTTGCAATAATGCCAGGAAATTATACAGCTATAATGGAACTTACTTGACAGATATAACTTCATACACATAAGATACACACCTTGTATACACACCATCCAGTATATTATGATTCAATACGTCATGAGTCATTACGTTATAATCTAGCTGCAGCAAACTCTTACGAGGGACGAGTGTCCCCGCACCAGTGTGTGCATTCGCGGGGTTCAGTTTCAATGTTCCCCCATTAGATTGGTTCACTTCATGTGACTCATAGAAATGGCCAGGGCTGGACTGGTAATCTGGCATACCGGGCATTTTCCCGGTGGGCCGATGCCCTTTGGAGGCAATCATGGGCAGACTGGCCATCAGGAGAACCGAGCGGGCCGGTGGCTCAGCCGCAAAATGTGGCGAATGGTCCACGTTAAGCTAAAATGAGCAGCCGCGTTATGCAGAAATGCATTTCCCCTTACCCAAATCCTATATCTAAACCATGATTTTAATTGTCGCATTTTTGGGTAAATTTTTAGGTAAATTGTTTAATGTAATGCCTGTATTGTACCGATTTGAAATTGTTTGTTAATTTGTTAGTCTCTATGGGAATAAACTTGTACGAGCATATATATTTTTGTTGAGGCTTGCTCTCTTTTTCTCTGCCGTAGAATGCTCAGTTGTATATGTTCTTGCCAATCTGGCACGGTTGTATCCTTTCAGGGTAAAAATTTGTGGGGAATAAAAAAAAATATTTTTATTCTTAGAGGCTAGACAGATGCCTCTTCCTGCAAGGCCTTTTTTTTTTTAGTAAAACAATACACAGTCTGATCCCTTGATCTTTGGGCTCAGTCAGTTCTGGTAAATCTAGGTACTCAGAGGGAAAATGTTGTATGTGAGCACGAGAAGGTATGTTAGAGAGAGAGAGAGAGAGAGAGCAGTGTTAGTCGCAGCTCAAGGATCGGAGTACAAGATTTATGTCTGGGATATGTCTGGAAAAGAAATATCCCAAACATTTGCTTTTTAACTAGGCAGGCAATGCGTTTTTATGTCAGGAACCATAAAAGTTGAGAAGAAAACAGCATAAATGCTATATAAGTACTATACATCCTTGTCTTTTCTACAGTAAGCTGTCCATTGACCTGAATCTCTGAATTTCACTGTGAAACTAGAGACCACTTCCATTAACAAAACTCAATTACAGTAAAGGCAGAGGATATACTGTACCTGCATGTTTTCCTGGCAATTTCTTCTCTTCGTCACTTTTCTTTCTCTTTCATTCTGTGTTAATGTAGGTTAACCGATAGAGCATGGTGCAATGCCAAGTTCATGGGTTCAATTCCCAAGAAACACATAATGAGAAAATGTATACCTTGAATGCACTGTTGTAAGGCATGCAAGTCATGTCTCTTCCATCTTTATATAACTAAGATTCTAATTCCTCAATCATAAATTAGGTCCTCTTATCTTGTGGTTGTCAAGAAAAATAGAAGTCTTTTCTCACTTTGGTTTTGTAGGTGTTTTTGTTTGTTTGATCATTAAAAGTTCAATTAAGACCAGGGATTTTTTTCCCCTCTCAATGTGATCATGACAGAACAAAGAATTAACAACATCCCAGACTTCATGTATTCATAGAAGGCTTATAAACATTAGGGTCCCTAGAGCACTAGTGATAAGCGCAGCACTATGCCATTAGTCATAAGTGCAAAGTCAATGTGCATGACCGTGAAGTTTTGGTATTTTAGCAATTTAATTTATATTGTCCATTCACTCGAGCACCAGTAATGTAAACAAAGACATCACATTCAGTTGGTAGTGTAATGGACTGTATGCAATGAATTAGAAGAATAGAATATGGACTTACATTATTTTTGCATTAACTGCGTCTTTGTAAAATGGGACATACTCTTTTATAAGCATAGAAAATGTGGTTCAGGATATGGATGTAGGCTCTGTTAAATTATAGAGAATGTAAGTATTATTAATAATTTTCATCCACTGACACACAAATCATGGCTAGTATTACAAGTTATTGTATCGGCACGCACCTCACTTCTACCGGTCGATTTTGAAAAATGTAATTAATTTATTGAAAAAAGTATCAAAAATATTTCTAAATTCAAATTACACTTTAAATGAAATGAAAAAATAATCAAAATAACAAAGTGGTCAAAAAAATCATACCAAATCCAAATATTTTTCTCTCTTGAACTTCTTCCACTGGCCCCTTTTGCAGACTTAAAAATCACTCAAAGACAACAGGTGGAAAAATAACAATACAAATTAGATCATAAATACAATTGTAAATTTTAAACATAACAATAATAATAATTGAAAAATGAACCATGATCTATTGATAGTTTAACGCTAATCTTATAAATCTATGTTTCATAAAATGTTTTTTGTCAGGGACATCGTTTGATGTTCCACTATATTTTCAATGTTTATTGAGGTTTCGTGAACTTTACTACCACCTGCTGGTGGAATTTCAAAACAGCAAATGAAGAAACTGAATTTAGACTGCGCTGACAGGCCTAGGCATTGAAAAATCTTAGCGCAATGACCTGTTTCTCAGGAAAAATAGCAAATTGAGCTATAAAATAGCTCAAACACTCCCACCCACACCCACTTGCGCTTTGCATGGGCACAAAATTTGCGCTTAGAATTAGCGTTCACATAAGACTAGCACACGGTCATAGCGTGTAGTGCTTTGTACGCTTTAAAATGGTAGCAATTTCGACCAAAAAATTATTGATTGCAACAATAATTTTAAATCTAGTCACATTGGCTACAGTGGGGTTGTGTGCGTTCATATGCGGTTTTGTCACATATCATCTTGTGAGTTGTTTAATACATTTTTTGAACATGCACAACCAGTGTGTCTCACGCAGATTTTTCACCCATTCTGTTTCTGATGAGCTCACTGCACCGCACGCAACAACAAACCCAGTGCAAGAGACTCGTGAACAAAAGATTCTTTTGGACCGGATCTTTTTCTTGAATCACCCGAAAAGAACTGAGGGTCAGACATTTCAAAATAAGAGACTCATGTGTTTTTCGGGATTCTTTATAATTAAAAGTCCTGTATTGTGTGCCACTTTTATTCTTCTGTTATTTATTGATTGGGATTGGAGAAGCACAATAAACTGCATCTGGGATTTCATTCAATTTGCACTCTTGTAGTTTCTGTGTCTGGAGCCACAGTAACAGTAAAGAAAGGCAATATTTTAAAACAATTAAAATTATATATATAAAATCAAGCTTTTGACACTTAGGAGAATTGAGGGACTTGTAGACAACTATTCCACAAGGTGCAAACATTCATTTATAAACTCAAGAAGCACTCAAGAAGACGACACGCTAATATTTTACTATTCTAACTAGAAAAAATTATGTGGTTAGTTGTATTTATTTATTTGTTAATTTTGCATTGTTTTTAATCTGCTGTCCAAGACCCCATCAGAACAGACCTGTGGGCCATATTTGGATTTAGATGCACCAGTTCTTAAATTAACTGTTGCTTTCAGAAAACAGGTGCCCATGAGTGTTTTCCTCTTCCCTTTCGATCTCCTGTATTTTTCATCTGTGTTCCTCGATACATCACACAGAGAGACACAGCGGAAAGGGTCAGAGGTCACTTTGGGTCCTCAATTCTTTTTGTTTTCAGGGTTTGTAAATTGCACAAAATGAATCTTGTATGCTAATAAAAGGAGCCTTTGAACAAATATTGACATTTAATTTTCTGAAAAATAATGCATCTGACTTCATTTGTTAATGTGCAGTCTATGTTGAGATGCAAGCAAAATGTTAATATTTTTAATAACTTCAAGTAGTTTGAGTTACTAAAAGAACAGAAAGTTGAGTAAATTATCCTGTAGTTACAGCTGAAACAGGGATAAGCAAACCATATCCCTGGATAATGATTCAATCCACTGCAGTGTAGCCACAGACCCCAGATACCAACATATTTTTCCAATGTGAAAATGAAGCAGTCTGAATTTTCCAGGTTATAATAGTTGATGCATAGTCTATATAACATATTCCAGGTTCAATACAAGTTAAGCTCAATTGACAGCATTTGTGGCATAATATGAATTAACACAAAAAATGTATTTAGACTTGTCCTTCATTTTCATTAAAAAGCAAAAATCTGGTTTCCAGTGAGGCACTTACAATGGAAGTGAATTTGGCCAATCTGTAATGTTAAAATACTTAATGTTAAGTATAGCCACAAGATATAAACAGTATGCATGTAAACTTAAAATCACTTACTATCCTCTTCTTTGTAAAGTTATAGCAAATTTAAAAAAATGCAATGTCAATAAACCCTAAAACCACAAAATGATTGTAAAAAAACAATTATGATTTCAACAACTTTACAGCTCGAATAATACATTAGTTTTAACAGAAGAAAAATGATAAATGTTATAAAATTATAAGCTTCATATTCTGCATTTAAAGCACAGAAAAATTGGCTCCATTTATTTCCATTGCAAATGCCTTACTGTTTTGCTTTTTTTTTTTTTAAAAGAAAACAAGGGTCGAATCAAAATTACTTTTTGTGGTAATCAACATTATTCCATAAATGCTGTCGATTGAGCTTAACGTGCATTGAACTCTGTATATTCCTTTAAGTGTGTGTGATCAGCTGTAACATCTTCTACTAATAGAGGCTAAAAGCTTTTACCTGACTCTCTCTCTTATTTAAAGAGAGTAGCAGCTTTGAAAGCCAAAAGCCTCAGCCATCCCCCACTTAATAAAGACAACAGAACTGAACAGGCATTAAGGTTGACAGCTGCACTGTAAAGCTTTTTTGAACACTGAACATCCATCATACTATTAGAGTTTATTCCACACAAGCACATCATTTATGCATTTAAATATAAATACACATGTGTCATCTCAAAGCACAAGTTTTATGGCACACTCTGCTCTTGAAGACTATGAAAGGTTGAGGCTGTTAATGTTTTTGTGGGTTTTAAGACATCACTCTCCAGTACTGAAGTGTATTAGTGGCCACTACTGAATGTAAACATGATCACAGATTGACCTATTTGTCTCTTTTCTCTTGCAGTCACAGATGAAGACACTGTCAAACGGTACTATGCCAAGTTTGAGGAGAAGTTCTTTCAGACCTGCGAAAAGGAGCTCTCCAAAATCAACACATTCTATTCAGGTATTGTTTTCTCTACATCCCAAAAAAATATATGAATTCATCCATCAAATTAAAGGAATATTTTGTACAAAAAATGGTATTCTATCATTATTTACTCAATTCAATGAATATTATAAATTTTCTTCAGTAGAACACAAAAGGTGAATTTTTATAAAGTCTTCAAAAAGTTACCCAAAGGGTTTATTTGCCATAATGTTAGTGAATAGTGACTCTGGTCTGTCAAACTCGAAAAAGGGCAAAAATCAAAACCACAGTAAATGTATTCAGTATGACTCATGCACTATATTCCATGTCTTTTGAAACAATACAATCACTTTATGTGATAAACAGAATTACATTTAACGGGAAAGTTCTCCCAAAAGTGAAAATGTTCTCATCATTTACCCAACCTCATGCCATCCCAGATGTGACTTTCTTTCTTCTGCAGAACACAAAAGACAGTTTTTAGAAAAATATCTCAGCTCTCTATGTCCATACAATTCAAGTGAATGGTTATAAAAAAAAAATAAGCTCCAAAAAGCACATAAAGGCAGCATAGAAGTAATCCATATGACTCCAGTGGTTTAATCTCTGTCTTCTGAAGCTTTCCAATCAGTTTTGTTATCCTTTTTTTCCAAGTTTGACAGATTGGAGTCACTATTCACTTCCATTATGGCAAATAAAGACTGTGAGGACTTTATAAAATTTACCTTTTGTGTTCCATAAAAGAAAGAGAATCATACGGGTTTGGAGAGACATTAGGGTGTGTAATTAATGACTTTTGGCTATGATTGCTAAGTTATTTCATAAACACATGGTGCTGGTGGAAATAGAATTTACTGTAAGTGGAGGAACTGCTGTAGCCTGCTAAATTCCGGTGTGGGATTTCCTGTGTATGAGGTCTGGGTGTTCAGCACTATTAGTTAATATGATGTAATGTGTAATGCCTGCTGTAGTCATTTTGACATGTATCAAGGGGAATGGACTATGGACTCATAATATATGCATACTGCAACATAATGCAACATAAGCTGTTGTGTCATGCAGTGACTACAGCGAACTGGAATGCCTAAGCGCCACTGCCCCTGGTGGCTGATTAAGGAATAGCATAAAAGACAATAATTGTTTTATTTAGAAGCTTGAGATTGAAGATTTGTTTACATATTGATAAATTGTGTTTTGCACAAAAATTTTGCAATAGTATAACAATAATTAAAGGGATAATACATTCAAAATTGAACATTCTGTCAAACATATTTTTTGTGTTCCACTGAAGATAAAAAAATAATACAGGCTTTAAACAATATAAGGGTTAGTAAATTAAGGCAGAATTATAATTTTTTGGGAGACTACCTATAATTTATCCTTGAAATTTAAATCTCAGAAGTACTTGAGACAGGATAAGCATTTGTTCAGAAGCAAAAAAGCAGATGTACATTAATAATTTAACACAAAAAGGATAGAAATACATTAATTATTTTTGTAATCAGGGTTTAGTCTTTTTATCCTCCAGTTGCCAGTGCCTCATTCCACTTCCTCAAGATGCCCAAACAAAGAAACCTGGCTAGTCCATTAAGATGCAAAAATATACATTTAATATAAAATTTTAGATAAATGAAAGAAGATAATGTTCTAGAAAATGTCTGCAAAATACTATTAAACAATGCCAATGTAATTTATTTTTATCTGCAAATAATCTGCTAAAAGTACACAATGGCATCTTTGTATAGTATCTGCTTGTTTCCAAGGTTTATTTGGTGATATTTGTTTGATGTTGAGGTGCCATCATTTTTAATCTGAAATACATATTAGGATGGAAGCCACTCTTAGTGCAACTGAACTAATTCTGTGCAGTTGGCCCAGACTGAGTGGTCCTGAATTACCAACATAGCTTCTAAACACTGAGTACATCCAGTCTTAGTCCCAGTGGACTTGATCTGCTAAGCACAGAGATCTGTAGCACCATGTTTGTCATGTCCAGCATGAGACCCCACGTCTCCCATGTTACTGCTTTTTAAGGACACTTTCTAAAACTGTGTGTATCTGGATTTTGGGGTAACAAGAGAGTGAAGGGCCAGACCTCTTAAGGATTAAATTTGCAGTAGCATATACCCAGAATTGGGAGGGTTACTTTTCAAACGCATTCCACTACAGATTAAAGAACATGTTGTCAAATGTCATTGGCCACATTTTGCATTGGATTACTCAAGGTCAGTAACACAATCTAAATACTTAGGATTACTTCTTCAGCACAGATTTTGTTCACCTGTTTTGACTATAAACAAGTTAGTAACAAGTGATAAAAATCTACTAGTACATTAAGCAAAAATACACTTACATTAAAAATACATTCTCTTAAAAAGCCTAAATATCTTGTGCAGTGTTGCATCTAAACAAAATAAATGTATCTTGTTTTAAGGATTTTTAGATATTTTTAGAGGCAACAATACATAAATTCTCAAGAATAAGATTTATGCAGGTGCATGCAAAAGGACAAAGGGAAAGTTCCTCAATTATATCTGTGTTTTCACTCATAACAGTGTGAAAGTGCCCTCTATCCGCTCAAATGAATGTGACATATAACAAATTGTTTTACGGCTGTTCAAACACTCCTCGGATAGCATAATTTACATATATGGATAAATGTTTTCCAACTGAATAGACTAAATAAAAATTAAATAAATGACAATAAAATGCAAAGTAATCTCTTCAGTAATCAAAATACTTCTTGAATATTACTGTATTCTGATTAACAACTATTTAAATTAGTAGTGGAATACAGTTACTAACATTTTGTATATTAAACACGTAAAGTATTTAACATTTTAAAAGTAATTTTAAAGTATTGCTTTAATGTGAGTAAAGAACAAAAAAACAATGTCTAGGACAAAATAATAATGGTGTGGTCCCAGTCCCCATGCGCTCAGCATTTTAAAGACACATTCAGTTGGCCACCCGGTTGTCCTCCTTGATGATGGCCCTGGTCTGGGCTGGTAACTGAAAGGTTATTGGTTCAAACCCCAAAAAGAAACACTCCATGAACTATCAGCCCCGTTGTGCAATTGAGCAAAATTCTCAATCCCAAGTTACTCCAGGTGGTTTGGCATGTAATAAGTCGCTTGGACAAGGAAGTGTCTGCTAAATGACAATATTAGCAGGGAGAGTTACTGGATCAGTGTCTAGGGATACAAAGTATACCAGCTCTCCTACTTACTCAACTATTCTGCCTGCACTGTGCCGACACTCACTGAGGGTTATAACCTATACACTAAATGGGCTCCCAGCATTTACACATCTGCTAAACCTAATACCCTCTTTCCTCTTCCTCTAAAAGCGAAATGGGTGAGCAGGTTCTTGCTTGCCAAACTGAGCTGGGACTCAGGCCAGCACAGATAATGCTGTCTGTGATTTCACTCTTCCAGGAAGGGCCTTGTCTCCGTCAGGAAATCTGTCTGCTCCACTCTCTGGTTAATGGGTAGAATGAGGGATTTATTTGCCATGCAAAATGGATTCTGGTGTTTCTCATTACAGAGTTGTAAGCCAAGCAGGCTTTATGTCTGTCAATAGAAATCATTTTAATACAGTTTTAGATGTTCTTCTTCAGGGCTGTAGTTCACCCAGGCTTTTAGCTTTCCATGCCATAAAAATGCATAATTCAATGGTTGTGCCATTTGACATAAAGGAATAGTTCAGCCAAAAATGAAAATTCTCTCATCATTTAAGTCCTTTTTTGCTATTAATCTCCACTTTCATTTTACATTCTTCTTCTTTTATTTTTGCGATTCAGGGAGGAGAATTTATAAATAAAAGGACTTAAATATTTATCTGTTTCTCACCCAAACTTATCATATCACTTCTTAAGATATGGATTTAACCACTGGAGTCTTATTTATTACTTTTATGCTTCCTAATTGTGCTTTTTGGAGCTTCAAAGTTCTGGCTGCCATTCACTTGCATTTTATGGACCTACAGAGCTGCAATATTTTTCTAAAATTCTCCGTTTGTGTTCTGCAAAAGAAAGAAAGTAATGCACATCTGAGATGGAATGAAGGTGAGTAAATGATGAGGGAATTTTTATTTTTGTGTGAACTATCTCTTTAAGGCACACAAAAGGCACAGATTGTTCACAATTTGTACTGGTAACATAATTATAATTCTGATTGCCAATTGAACTATTAAAAGTAAATTATCATTATCAGGTGAACTTTGGGGTTCTGTGGTGCTATCAGCCCAACATGGCAACACTGATCCAACCAAGGTAGTGAGTTTGGAGTCTGACTGTCAGTTTTTTTCAGAACGGCTATGTTTTTTGTTATACCATTTGGTGATACTAGTGTCACAGAAATGACACACTATCTTTAAATTACTTTATTATTATGTTAAGCTTATTCTTTGTATGGATCTTCCCATAGAGAAACTGGCTGAGGCACAGCGCCGATTCGCAACTTTGCAGAATGAGCTGCAGACATCTCTGGATGCCCAGCGGGAGAGCAACGCTCCGGGGCTGCGCAGTCGTCGCAAAACGGTGTTCCCTTTGTCCAACCAGGAGCGCAACAAACATCGTAACATCAAAGATCTGCAGCTGGCCTTCAGCGAGTTCTACCTCAGTCTCATCTTACTGCAGAACTACCAGGTCTGATATTTGTCAGCATTTTCAAGCTATTTCTTTTTGTTTGTTTGTTTGTTTGTCTCCTTCTCTCTGCAATGTCCTCTTCCTGACACTCACTTGGGATTCTTGACCTTTCAACGCTGTCTTACTTTTTTTTTTTTTTTGGTATTTATTCATTTATTTTGTTGTTCTCTGCTGAGGAGACTAGCTTAGACAACATGCTGCAAAAATCCAATGCTGCAAAAATAATTTCCTTCTTGTTTTTTTTTATTGTTTTGCTGTAAGAATCTAAATATCTAAGATGCATTTACTTAATAATGCTTGTTTTCAGAGAATTTATCTTAACTTAATTCATAATTGGTAACACTTTACAATAAGGTTCCATTCATGAACATTAGTTCATGGATTAGTTATCATGAACAACCAATTAACAATATATTGTTTGTAGTATTTATTAATCTTTGTTAATGTTTGTTAATAAAAATACAGTTGTTCATTGTTATTTCATGTTAGCTCATAGTGCATTAACTCATGTTAACATATGCAACTTTTGATTTAAAAAAATTACTAAATGTTGAAATGAAAATGAATTAAGATTAATAATGTGAATGCTATAAATGTATTGTTCATTGTTAGTGTTGTTATCTAATTGAACCTTATTGTAAAGTGTTACCA
The DNA here is from genome assembly GCA_032164185.1 of Moxostoma hubbsi. Lineage (NCBI taxonomy): Eukaryota > Metazoa > Chordata > Actinopteri > Cypriniformes > Catostomidae > Moxostoma > Moxostoma hubbsi. The sequence goes on along the minus strand of JAVLUX010000018.1, from coordinate 11,248,262 downwards.
TTTTATTTTTGAATTTTCATTTTTCTTATACCAATGTCAAATATTTTCTCCTGTTTATGCATAAACCTCATTAAATTAGCCAATGGGGTAAGAACTATAAACTTAATTCAAATATATTATTTAAGAACAAGTATTACTAGATATATTTATCTTGTTTTAAGAATAATTAGGTATTTTACAACAAAAAATGTACAATATATCTAACTTAAAGATACTGTAAATTTGTCTAGTTTTTAGGATAATTAAAAAAAAAATTATTGGAAAACAAAACAAAAATACTGAATAAAGTGCTGGTTTGGTGGTGCAGGTGTACCCAAAACTCAACATTCAGTATGTCGGTTTCTTCAGCTGGATCCTCATTTATTCAATCCTCATTCTTTTTATACTACACATGTTACATCTCTTCCATTATTCTTTTCTCCTTGTTCCATATCCTTTCAAAATTGCCTTCCTTTTGTCTTTTGTATGAGAATCTTTTCTCTCTGTTTGATATAATCAGTCCTCAGTACAGAGGAATTATAGGATTGCTGTTTCCTGTGTGTTATTGGATGTGCAGCATCTCTGCTTAATTTCATTTCTGCTAACTTTTGATTTACCGGAAACCTCATGCAGAATCTGAACTTCACTGGATTCCGGAAAATCCTGAAGAAACATGATAAGATTCTGGACACACAGCGCGGAGTGGATTGGCGTGTGGTCCATGTGGAGGTGGCTCCATTCTATACCTGTAAGAAGATAACACAGCTCATCTCTGAGACAGAGGTAGACTTCCTGGCTCCACGTATATTACTTGTGACTTCCTGCTCATTTCATAATCAGATTGCATTGGTGTAACTGCAAACTTCTATAGCTGCACGATGCATATTATTATTGCTGCTGTAGGTGATTGATGATGATAATAGCCTGTGCACTAAGGTGCTGCTTTAACAGCATTTTATCTAAAATGAGCAATAGTAAAGAATAACTGAGCTGAAATTGTCTCTACTGATAACTTGATCTTTGACCTTTGTGTGCCCAGGCCCTGGTGACCACAGAGCTGGAAGGTGGTGACCGTCAGAAGGCCATGAAGAGGCTGAGGGTTCCACCTCTTGGAGCTGCTCAGGTGTGACACAACCTAATAATGTTATACACATAGCAATTGTCCATCTCATTCCTTCAATTGGGTGACATTGGATTGCAAGAGTCAACTAAGCTTTATTGACATGATTGTTAACATTTACAGTATTACCAAAGCATTTAAAGATCTTATATTCCAAAAATAGTTCGGTAATTGATGACCGCTGGTCTAGAGCATGTTTATAGACAAAAATAAAAAAAATAGTCCAGTTGGGTCCCCTTTGGTGTTCAGGAATAGTAAGAAGGCCACACTAGGCCTGTCTGTCCTGCTCGCTCTCTGTTTATGAACTGAAGCACTGCGATGATAAAGAAGGCATTAATTAATTAGCCCCCAAGTGACGTTTTTGCAGCTTGGTTTCAATAAATGCTTTTGTTGCATCGGGGATTAAGTTTTGAGTTCTGAAATTTACAGTATGTTTTTATAGTAGAATAACCTCTTATATGATAAAATATAAAGGGAAATTAGATTCCTCATGACATAGCCCCTTTGACTAATTGAATCGAACATTACACATTGCATTTACATTAATTTTCCGGCCAAAGCAAAGTTTTTTTTGAATATTTATTGTTTATATCAAAGCGACTTGTTCTAATGATTAATTTATCTATTCCAACAAATGACAATACAAAACAGAAATGCTAAAGGCAAAATCAGAACGGATTACAACAAATCTGAATAATAAAATAATGGCAAACAGCTAGGCTTGGGATCGATGCTTTTTTCATGCGTCAATAATCAAAATATTGTCCAGTTGATTATGGATGTATGTGTGTTTGTGTGTGTGATCGTTACTGCGACCAGATTTAGTAAATTGTATGAAGGCTATATCACCTTCTTGTGTCTCCCAACACTATTACTCCAGACTGTTAACAGAGGCCAACTTAGTAAATTGGAAATCATGGCAATTGGGTTTCTAATTTAAATATCGGCTCATATTAATATATGGATGCCTCGCAAATATATCGATAAAATTACGTGCTGATCAATTATCAATATATCAATATTTTATGACATCCCAACAAAAGCATATGAAAAATTGTTCAGGTATCTGCAGTGTATTTTTCATGCAGTGCTCTTAGTTCTGGGTCAATAACAGTTGTGTAAGCCCTGAAGAACTACATAACACAAATGGCAGTGTGGGTGGAGAGATACACTTGTGCAGGGAACATTATGTACAATATACTGTATAGCAGGATTGAAAGACTCTTACAATAATGACTTTACCGAAGACCCTTGCACAACATGGAAGTAGAAAAATAACATTTAATATGAACTTTAATTATCTAATATTTGCTTCATCTCAATTTAGCCTGCACCTGCCTGGACCACCTTCCGTGTGGGACTGTATTGTGGGGTCTTCATTGTCCTGGCTGTATCCTTCGTCCTTACTGGTGTGGTTATTTTCCTTGTTTTCACACTCAGAAACTAATAAAAAGTACCATTGTATTAATATAAATACATTTTAAAAAAAATTCACATTTACCATGGTAATACCATGTATTTTAGGTTATGTTGTAATATCATGATATTCTTTGAAGGACCTTGGAGTACCATGCAAAAACAATGGAATATGAATATGATAATCATAGATGTCAAAGAACCAAGCTATTACTATCTGATACATCACTGTACCATGGTACTGCCATGCACATTTGTACAATAATATGTGATCATGTTGTTCATTCATGCATTCCACATTAATTTCTGCAATTAAACTGCTAACATTTGAAAGAGCAGGACATTATTATAGACATCCTTGTTAATAATCCACCTGTGTGACTGATGTTTCCTTTTCAGGTGCTTTTTTCGTTCGGAATCAGAACATCTGGCCATTGGTACGCATCTACCGTGGCGGTTTTCTGCTGATTCAGTTTCTCTTCCTGTTGGGGATTAACACTTATGGCTGGAGGCAGGCAGGGGTCAACCACGTGCTGATCTTTGAGCTGAACCCTCGAAACAACCTCTCACATCAACATTTGTTTGAGGTGAGACACGTGCCGTAGAGAAGAACCTGATGATTTATAGGTATTACTGCTTCTGGATGCTCAATTTCATCAAAGTTTCATCTTCCTTTCTTTCTCTCTCTTTTTAGATTGCAGGATTTTTGGGGGTGCTGTGGTGTCTCAGTATCCTTTCCTGCCTGTTTGCAGACTATACTTTTCTCCCTATGCAGGCAAACCCGCTCATCCTCTATGGATTTATGGTGCTCTTCCTCATCATACCCTTCAAAACAGCCTACTACAAATCCCGTTTCTGGCTCATCAAACTGCTGGTGAGAGTCAAACCTGAGCAGATGTTGTCAAGTTACACTAGTGATCTAGTGTTACTCTTTTACTCTAGTGCATTACAGAATTCAAATGCTTTATTAAAATGCAATACATCCACCAAAAGAAAATGTACGTCTTCCATTTTCCAGATGAAATCTCCCTGTCACAACTCTTTCCTTCTTCTAAAGACAAATGCAGACACAGATACCAAAACCAATCTAAAGAGCCTTACATGTAACATTGAGAAAATGTTTAATCTCCAAGGAACCATACAGTCAACTCGAAACCTATACAGTGAAAAAATGGTTCTTGAAGAGGGTTATTTGCTGAACCTAAGGTGATGAAAAGAACTATCTACGAACCTTTATTTTTTAAAAGAGTGTGCTATGTAATCAAGTCAGCAATAGAGCGGTTCTGCTTAGCATATTTTAAAGATCGGCTGAAGTGTCGACATATTAAAAACATATATTAAAGTATTTGCAAGGTTTGTTATGGATATGACTTATCAGAATCGTGAAATTGTTTCACATTTATCTAAATAACTGTGTCAGTTTGTCTTTGTTTTGATTGTGTCTTGAAGTAAATGAGCTATTGAAAGAGTCTTACTTTGACTTGCTAACATAATAAAGTAATAAAATGTATAATGGAATCACTCTGCTATCAGCAAAGTTACACCCATTCAATTACTTAACTAATTAGCTAATAAGTTATGAGCTGGATGGCTCATTTTAATGCATGAGCAGCAGTCTTTTCAAGCCTCATTTGTTTGCTTTTTCTTCTTTATTTATTGCCTTCTCTGCCCTTGTGCATTCGTTATATTGCAGTTATAATCGTCTTACCTTGGCCTGTGTGATACAGGTGTATTTGTGTGCTTTGTGTACATGTGCATTTATGTATGTGTACGGAGTAAAATATGTGTCTGTGGGCTTTGTGTGTGTGAACACGTGTGTTATAATGCATGTGTCTCTGTGTGTGACACACAGAGCATTGAGGTGAGGGCAAATTGATTGCTGCTCTTTCTCTGCAGATGTGAAGGCTGTGACTGTGCAATCATTATTGAGATGGAGCCATCAGCGGCCGCCTGCCTCTGTCTCACTGCCCTCCCCAATTGTAATTGGCCTAGACTGGAGTCTTATTCTATGGAGCACACACAGAACAACCTCAAACTATCACTTCCTCTAGATTATAACCAAAAGTAACTTACGGTCAAACAGTCAAAACAGGCCTTTTCCCCAGAGCTGAAACATTGTGTTTAAAAGAATAGTTCACCCAAAAATTTTTAATTATAAAATTATTTACTTGCCCTTATGTCATACCAAACATGTATTTTTCAAACATAACACATAAGTACTAGAAATATTTGGAGAATCTATACGCATGTCTTTCCGTATAATGACAGTTCATTATGGCCATGTCTACCAAGTTCCACTATACATTTATAGCACTATAAATTTAGTCCATAAGTGTTAGGTGCTATATTTGAAGTACTTCGAAGTCATGAAATAGCTTGTATGAGGAATAGTGGAAATTTAAGTTGCCATTTACTGATAATCGTCCCCTCCTATTTTAAGAGCACTAGCACTAAGCACACAAGTGCAAAGTCAATGGGCATTGCCATTAAATTTTGGTATTTTCATGCATGCTCTAAGTCTAGGCGCAAGTAGGTTTGGCAAAATTATGCTTACAAAGCACTAATGAGCTTGATCAAGTGCAATTTAATTCTGAGATTCAATTGCACTTGGAATTAGTGCAAATGATCCAGAATGCAGCAGCACATCTGGTCTTTAAAGAACCAAAGAGAGCACATGTTACACCACTCTTTGTCTCTCTCCACTGGTTGCCGGTTCATGCACGTATTAAATTCAAGGCCCTGATGCTGGCATACAAAACAGTCACTGGGTCTGCTCCAGCATACCTAAAAACATTTATGCAGAGCTACGTTCCCACCAGAAGCCCGCGGTCGGCAAATGAGCGGCGCCTTGTCGTACCAAAACAAAGAGGCACCAAAACACTTTCCCGGACTTTCAGTTTTATCATACCACGTTGGTGGAATGACCTCCCCAACTCAATCCGTGAAGCTGACTCACTCTCTATCTTCAAACACGGCTACAAACACATCTTTTCCAAGAGTATTTAACCAGTCACTAAACAAAAAAACAAAAACAAAAAAAATTAACAATTATTGTTGCACTTAAATCGGTTTTGTATACTATTCTGATGATAGTGAAACTTTGTAGTATGGCACTTTTCGTACCACTGTCTCCTTAAGATTATTCGCTTATGTTTTTCCTCTTTTGTAAGTCGCTTTGGATAAAAGCGTCTGCCAAATGAATAAATGTAAATGTAAATTAGCACTCTCATGACAATTGGATAAGAAGAAGCACATGGCCTTTGCGCAGAGCACAAAGGACACCAAAGTCCTTCTAGCAAGTCAGTCCACTGTTAGTCATCTTTAAAATGCTCTCTGGATTGTTTCCAGTCATGCCAGTGCAGCTCTAATTTACTTGAATGGGGAAAGACTGAAAACTCAAAATTGGTTTGTCAAGATTATGATCAAAAAACATATTTCAAATCATAAATTGTGTTTCTTTACCTCATATTACGCTTAAAAACTAAATTTTCCCAGTTTGTATAGCTAATGCCCATGCACGTTCTCGAGTTGATTGACAGGCAATGTCTGTATCTAAAATTTTATTGGCTCTTTTACCTTTAAGGCGGGACTTCCTGTCTACATCCGTTGGCCGTTGGATGCTAGAGCTCCTTGGTTGAGTGTTCCAATTTCTCCCATTCATTTTAATAGAAGTGGCCCATCCTCTAGCCCGTGTTCATGCCCACATTGAAAAATTATGCGTCTGCATTATTGATGTCAAAATGGCATTGGTTCTCGCGTGGGTAATAACCATACTTTTATGACACTACGGTGTGTTTTTTCTACTTTTAATGTCTACTTACGTGTTTCACAGGGGAAACATTTTTTATATAAAAGCATAATGGTTTGGAACAACATGAGTACTAATGACAGATTGTTAAGTTATGGGTGAACTATTCATTTAAAGAGCTTATTATGTGGGACTTCACCTGTTTCGTCAGGTAAAAGGATCAGAGTGTGTGTGGGGATAAATCAATACTCGCTGGCATTTGAGTCTCAAGAGTACAATGGCTCAGATTGGTGTAGTGCAAAACTGTGTAGCTAGGAAATGTCAGCACTGCCCTGAAGGCAGAGAGAGGTAGATTGCCATTTCATAGGGTAGTTTAAGATACAGAAAAACTAAATAGGAAATATAAAATAATGTGATGCCCATATGCATCATATGAAACTCACCTCGGTGTGTACATGCAAAAAAAATAAAAAATAAATTCTTTAGTGAATTATTCACTGTTGTCTAATTTAGAGTAGTTTTCCTTACAGATCACATTTTATAATAACATTCGTGAAAGTACTATGTGTATCCTAACAAATATGTACCATGGTGACCATAGTTTCTGTAAAATAAATACTAATATTGTCAGTATTTTTGCAATTTTGTTTGGTGATGCTAGTAGAACAATAATAACACATTTCACCTTTAAGATTAACAAATTAGACAGTGAAAAATAACATTTATAATTTTTAATCATGTATTATGTATTGGGAACACAAGGAGTTTGTTACCTTTAAAATGTAATGTATTGAAAAGACAGTCAAAGCTGGTTTATTGGTAAGGTCAATGAGTTGAAATTACAGATCATGAGCCTATGAAAATCCTATTGATTTTATTTTTTTTCAGCCAGCTGAGCTCTCATTATGGTCTTGACTTGCTCTCTCATTGAGTTCACTCTGCCTAAGGGATAAACTGCCTCATCCTGAGAGAAAAAGCAATTCAAATGACTTCTTTTGTTTAGCGCGATCCACAGTGCTTCCTGTGGGTATACAGTATAAATATTTATGGTTAATAATTTTTTATTTCTCTGTCTTTCTCAGTTCCGTGTGTTCACTGCCCCGTTCCATAGAGTGGAATTTGCAGACTTCTGGCTGGCTGACCAGCTCAACTCTCTGGTGATCGTGCTCTCAGATCTGGAGTATCTGGTCTGCTACTACAGCATGGAGCTGAAATGGGGGGAACTTAGTGGCTTATTGCCCAGCGCATACGGTAATTGTTTCGGAATAAAGCCATTCTGAAATGCACTGATTTAGACAGACATTTTTATTATCCCAATTTCAATATAATATGTTATGGTAAATGAGTAGACTGTCACAATAAGTTACTTTTGATTGGTGGCTTGTTTCTCAATTGCCAGTGATCCACATAAGACATGAATTAAGTCAGTGTAAACAGACATTAGTCCTTCAGGTTCAGTGGAGTTTATCATGTGAAATGGACCAGGAAACTCAGAGCATCAGCATCAGGGTAATGGCGCAGAAATGTGCCACACTGTGACCAGCACAGGATATCGGAAAATTCTGAGAGAGAGAGAGAGAGAGAGAGAGAGAGAGAGAGAGAGAGAGAGAGAGAGAGAGAGAGAGAGAGCGAGAGCGAGAGAGAGAGAGAGAGAGAGAGATTTATTATTAAGTTTCTCAATTCATTTTTTTCTATATAATTAATTTTTTACTCACCCTTATGTCGTTACAAACCAATATGACTTTCTTTTGACATAATTTGCATTTTTGGATGAACTATCCCTGTAATATCATAACAAGAAATTTAAAAGAAACCTAAATTACAGTAAAGTGTGTTTAGTTTATATAAAGCTCTATCTAGTACGTTGGGATATGTTTTGCTTACCAAATGTGTCCTCCTCTACCAGGTGATGAAAAGTGTAACAGCTACTCTTATGGTGTCCGTGCCATAATCCACTGTCTCCCTGCCTGGTTGCGTTTTGTTCAGTGTCTGCGACGTTACCGTGACACCAGGAGAGCCTTCCCTCACCTGGTGAATGCTGGAAAATACTCCACAACCTTCTTTGTGGTGACGTTTGCAGCCCTCTACAGAACTCATAAAGGTAAAAACCATTGCAGGTAAACATCATATGTTCTTTTACGTGGCCAGAACATTCACATTAATGTTCTTGGCAGGCTCATACTTATCAAAGAAATTTATAATATAATTGTAACAAGTTCTTAAGTGGGGAAAGGAGGAAGCGGGAGACATCCAACTCAAAGGTATCCAACTCAAAAGTAATTTTTTTTTTCCAACTCAAAAGATTCCAACACACACGATTGATGCACAAACACACACACAAGTGTAGGCTCGGCTCTCTCCCTCTTCATTGACGTCTGGCTCGCTCTTAAATACATCTCCAACTCTCACTGCAATGAAAAAAAGCTGTTAGAGACAATTATTTCCAGGTGATGATCCTTACCGTTCTCATCTCCTGATCTCACTCTCCATTCACAAGCTCAACCACGCCCCTATCGCCCAAGGGAGCCATCCGGCCTGCCCAGTACTCCCACCACATTTCTGGAGAGGAAGTACGCAACAGCCATCTGTGCCCCCGGCCTGTGGTCTACCTCGAACTTAAAAGGCTGAAGAGCCAGATACCAGCGGGTGATCCATGCGTTGGCATACTTCATGCAATGGAGCCACTGGAGCGAGGTGTGGTCCGAACAGTGGGTAAAAGCCTGTCCCAGGAGGTAGTAACGAAGGGTGAGGACCGCCCACTTGATGGCCAGATGCTCCTTTCCGACAGTGCTGTACCATGCCTGTCTTGCCGAAAGCTTACGGCTGATGTCCAGCACCGGGCACTCTTCCCCCTCGACCACCTGGGACAACAAGGCTCCCCATCCCCTGTCCGACTTGTCGGTCTTTACAATAACAGGGAGAGCAAAATCAGGAGGATTTAACAATGGCTCATCGCAAAGTGCAGCTTTCACCTGCATAAAAGCCTGTTGGCACAGCTCTGACCACTGGACCGGGTCTGGGGATCCCTTTTTAGTGAGATGAGTCAGCAGTCTGGTGACATCCGAATAATTAGGCACAAAGCTTCTATAATAGCCAGCCAGCCAGCCCCAGGAACTGTCTCACCTCCTTTTTGGTCTTCGATCTCGGGGAACCCTGTGGAGGCTTGTGGGACCTCTCGAACTGCGAATAATAGGGGTTCAAGCCACTTATCCCAATTCTGAGCATCTTCGTGCATTTAACTTACGAGTCATGTTTTTACACAAGAATCCAAGACTTCCATCTCCCTGACGTCATCCTGACGCAGAGCTGACGTAGATGGCCCCTGCTCTGCCTCCCCAGTCAGCGTATCAGTAATCCCACACCAAGAAGCTTTGTTACAGGACCCATCCGCACAAACTTCCCTTAATAAAGTGATAAACACTGGCCAATTCAAATAGCACTTAAATATCAAATGAAGGCACTAATCATCAAGAATATGACTCTACAGTATTTTGTTGCCCTAATACCACAGTTCGAAAGATTTTCAAAAGAATCACAAAGTGAAATATTATTTATTTAAGATATCAAATACAAATGTCTCTTTTATGTGCCAGTAACTGCTGTTGTAAGTACCAAATAGATAAAAGCTTTATATCTGCTTCTACCTTTCTAAAAAATGTGCGTATTTGTAATTGTCTGTGTGCTTGCTTGTGTGAATAATCCAATGTTATATCTTAGATGTTCAGAACAAAATATAGTATGTTGTCCATCAGGAAAAGCATGCTAAATAAATAATTGAAATATATTTTATCAACAACTGATAATAAAATGATGTATATCTCAGCTTTTTAATGACACAGAGTTTAAGCTTCTTGTCCACTCAGAGGCAGAGATATTCAATGAAACAATGGGGGTAGTGCATGAACTGAAAATTAGACTGAATGTCTATGGACAAGCACATCTGTAATACATAGATTATAGATAGATGCTGGATACAATTTCATTTCTTAATGAACTTCTTAGAGACTTCCTAGAAATAGCCGTTGCAGGTTACAGTTGACTCTAACGTAAAACAGTCAGTATAAAGAGAACACCTGTGTGCCATTATTTGTCTTTACAGTTGAATAAGCGACAAAAGCATGTTTCGACAAAAGCAGAGAAAGAAAGAAACTGACCTTGAGATTCTTATCCCTGAGCCTGTCTTTGTCTGTTAGTGCCTTGGTTTAGACAATATAAAGGAATGAAAAGATAGGAATATAAATTATATTAGAGAAACTTGATGTTAAAGATGAATTGTATAAATACAGAGACAGATTGGCACTAAACTGATCGGCAAAGTCATTGTTACATTGTTTCTTTTAAGCTTGCATAAAGAACTATAACGTGTCCTGATATGTAAAAACCTATTTGTCACCAAACACAATCCCCTGTATTCAATTACAGTAATTGTCCTACATCTGGGTAATATCAAGTCTTAAAGAGTTTATAAGCATGCCATTAAGATTCCAGGCATATATTTTACCCTCTTTCTACAAGTAGTGTCTGATTATACGGCCACTGAAATCCATCTGAAGTGCAAAGACTGCTGCTCAAACATTCAGCTGTCTTTGTCTATCTTTTTGTATGTCTGTCTCACTCTCTCACTTATCAGCCTCCACGCTTTCCCATATCTCTTCAAAAAGACAACTTAAGCCACAATCAATCACCTCAAAGCAGTCGACTTAGCTGTTTCATCCATTTTGTTATTTATTTACACACACACAGTCTGTTCTGGTTATATATTTATTTCCCTTAAATGTCAGTGTTTAAATAGCAAGTATGGGTAAATGTTACTTCAGTCCACTGCATTTATGTTTTAATTTAATAGAATATAGCAGGATAAAAAAATCATGCTCTGATGAATCCAAACCTTAGCTGACAGCTCTCTAGACATCAGAGTGTATTATAAACATCCTTGTATCAGTTTTATAGATGGGATCTGGACCACAGCCCAGAACATCTGCTTCATAGGAGTAAGAGGAGCCCCATTCGGCCGTGACCCAACAGGGCAGCATTGCCACGCATTTGATGCACTCATTAAGATTCACTCAAGACGTCCCTGGCAGTGAGCCCGTTTAATATACAAAGACATCAGAGATCACCTCTATCATTTGTGGCCTGATTGAAACTGATGTTTCGCTGCAGTAAACCGCCCAGATAAATGAGTCTGTGTATTCATTTTATTTTAGTTTTAATGTGGACTAATCCCAAAGGAAGGCACCATGTCTGAGCATATAATTGATGTTTAAATTGACATTAGTCATGCCCAGGCAGTGCAGCAGATGAATCAAACAGGCCTATCTCCTCATGTTTAGGGTGTTGTGGCTTAGTGGTTCAAAATCTGAACTGGCAACCCAAAGTATGTGGGTTCGATCCCCAGAAGAAGTGATTTATTGGACACCTTGGATAAATAACTGTGTGTGAAATTAATAACTAACTAACTAATGCTTTATTACCAATTCTAGACATGCAGGAAAACATGGAAAAGGTATATGGTGCTTGTTAAAGCATGCATTACTATTATTATTGATCATACAAACAGCACAGTAACGATGCTGACATGCAATTTGCTTTTTCTGGCGGGTGATAAAATCTTAGACTTACATTGTACCACATTATCATATCTAATAAGCAACCTTATTACAACCATCCAGAACACCCTAGCAACCACTTAGCAAAGCCTCAGCAACCTTTCATCAAACACTAGCAACTACAAAGAACATCACAGCATGCACTTAATTTTTCCCTAGCAATCACCCAGAACACCCTATCATTTTTTGTTCTATTACATTATAGAAGTTCTTGTAGAAGAGATAGAGGGCTCACAACTTCAAAGATTTTATTTACAGTAAACTCCGATCTGAACTTAGGCTTAGTTAAAGAGCTCTATGATATCCAACAAGACAGAGCGAAATATTAACGAGAAGATTAACGAGATGGCGCTATGTGAAACCTAGAAGCTTGAAAAAACCAAATTGGAGACAAACAAAGGGAACAAAAAAAGAGGAAATGAATGAAAATGGACTAGCCAGGGGAGGTTGCGCTTGTATTGCTTGCCTGTGGCAAAACAGAACTGTGTGAGCGTACCGCTAGAATAATGATGAAGCTCTAAAGCACTGGAATATGATTATCATTTATTTATTTTTTTACCTTTTTAAATGAGATCTTGGTTACATGATCACCTGTACCTGCCTGCCCTGATTGCTTTATGGCAGATTTAAACCATGGCATCTAGACCATATGGACCCAGAAAATTATTGAAAATAGATGCCTGCTTGTGTTTAAATATCACAGCTGGCTTTTAAACCTCACTGTTGTGAAGATGTGCATAGTTATGGCAGTTTAGTACAGATTAATCAACAAAAATTGCCATTACAAAACAAGATAATTCCAACTCGGATATCTGATTGGATGAGCCAAGTTTGAAGCTGTTGTAAAATACTGATAAATGCATACCTGTGGCTGTACATTATAAATGAGTTATTCATTGTATAAAACCTTAAAGGGATAGTTCATCCAAAAATGCAAATTCTCTCATCATTTCACCCAAGATGTGTAAGATTTTTAGATGAATATCTCAACTCTCTATGTCCATACAATGCAAGTGAATGGTGACCAGACCTTCCCAGCTCCAAAAATCACAGAAAGCCAGCATAAATGTAATCCACATGACTCTTCGGAAGCATTTGAAATTTTCAATTTCAAATTCTGAAAGTGAAAATGGAGATTTACAGTATAGTAAAAAAGGACTTAAATATTTATTTAAGTTTATTATATTTATTTATTATATGTTTCTCACCCTAAGTGATTACATTGCTTCAGAATACATAGATTTCAAAACAGTATGACTTTCCTTCTTCTTTGGAACACAAAAGGAGATGTTAGGCAGAATGACTGAGAGCCTCAGTCACCATTCACTTTCATTCTATGTAAAAAAATAATTTAATGAATGTGTATGGTGACTGAGGCTGTCAGTCCTTAACATTCAGTGTAACATCTTTTTTTGTTCCATGGAAGAAAGAAAATGAAACGGGTTTGGAATTGATGCAGTGATATGTTAATAAGATCACAGTTATGACATCATAAACATGACAATTTCAGAATAACACGTTTTTGCAGGACTTGTCTTGGGCTGGACTGGGAATGAAGCCTTGAGTTTGTTTGGTTTTGTTAGAATGAATAATAATCTGTCATGTGCATCAAATAAAGAAATATGTAGAAATGTTGCAGTTAAGTGTAAAATGTGAAACAAAACAAACTGTAGAAAATCGGCCCAAGTAATGATGCTTTTGCGAACAGCCTGTGTAAAAAGATTAGATTTGGATTACACTCTTTAAGGGGTGTGCTGGCCAGGCATTGTGGGTTTTGGGTTTAATCTAAGGACACTGTATTCAACTTGAGCACTTGTAACTCACAGCACTGAAATAGAAATGGACAGGGCAATTGTGTTTTCCGGTGCAAAATGTCCTCCGCTGGTTTCCTGGCGCCTGGATGGCAGAGTGTGAAAAGCTGCTTATTAAGACTGATGGGCCAGTTCCAGATTCAGCCCTGTCTGCTGTCTGAAAAAGGAGATGCCAAAGAGGTTTAACCATTTACTGACCTGAGACCGGCCCTTTCCCACTATTTGATAAATGTCTCAGTCCTCATTAAGTGATACTGCTGGTCCAATATTGTGCAGGAATTATTAAAAAATATTTATTAAATAATAATGAGACTTTCAAATTAAAACACTATGAGGTTAGCTCAAAATGATGTATGATGTTTCTTATAATGATTCTAATTTTTCAGTTCCGCCTTTTGTACTTTGCTCAATTATTTACATCATAAACAACCTGTCATATTTTGGTTTGCGGACATGAAATGCGCTGGAAGATTTATTTAAAGGTGTGGATGGCTTGCAAGGAGCAAGTCATGAACTATCACCACAGTGCCCTTTAGCCAGGCGTTTAAACCCAGGTCACTCCAGGGGTACTGTCCCTGTAATAAGTGTATTGTCAGTCACTTTAGATAAAATTGTCTGCTAAATGATGACTTGATGACTTGGTATTGTCTTATTACTGTCTTAATACTGGCGTGGTGGTGGCATAGTGGGCTAAAGCACTGAACTGGTAAGCAGAAGGTTGTTATTTCGATCCCCACACCAAGGACACCATCGTGTCCTTGAGCAAGGCACTTAACTCCAGGTTGCTCCTGGGGGATTGTCCCTGTAATAAGGCCACTGTAAGTTGCTTTGGATAAAAGCGTCTGCCAAATGCGTAAATGTAAAAAATAAGATTTGATTAAGAATATTTAAAACCATATGCAGTATGTTATCAAAAGTATAGATAGGGACATGCTATAGCTTTGTTTATAGGCATAGGTAACCCAAAATGAAACTTCCGTCATTATTTACTTACTTTCTTGTTGTTCCAAACTTGAATGACTTTCTTTTTTCATCAGGCAGAATATTAATCTCAGTCACCACTCAACTGTATTGCATCTTTTTGACATAAAATGAAAGTGAATGGTGACTGATGTCAACATTCTGGCTAACATGTCCTTTTGTGTTCCATTGAAGAAGAAGAAAAACATGCCATTACTATTCCTTAAAGTTAGATGGGTGATTTGACTTTTTAAAATGTTTATATTTATTTATTAAATGTTTTGCACATACGTTTTAATAGTTTTGTTAAAGAGCGTGAGATGAGGTAATAGTGTCACAACATCTTGGTTATTGCGCAGGCTTTAATTATGATGTCTAATTTGACAACTGTAAGTTG
This sequence comes from Moxostoma hubbsi, assembly GCA_032164185.1. Taxonomy (NCBI): domain Eukaryota; kingdom Metazoa; phylum Chordata; class Actinopteri; order Cypriniformes; family Catostomidae; genus Moxostoma; species Moxostoma hubbsi. The sequence continues at coordinate 11,233,222 of JAVLUX010000018.1, read as the reverse complement.
AAAACCACAGACACATTGTCATCCGTATGCAATTAAAGTCTTAAACAGCAAAAAATGTCTTAGCTATGAAAATTGACTGCAATCCAAGCGTACTGCACTGTTGTTGTTGTTGTTGTTGTTTTTGTTTGAGGTGTAGACAGATGGTGAAAAGTCTCCCTCTTGTGGACATTTCAAATGCATGTCACAATCTTTTCTGAACTGTTCTCAGATGGATCAGAAGGCTGTTGTAAATCAGTCACAGGACATCAGACTGTAACTATCTACAGTATAATAATAAGTGTATCATTCTCTCTGTTTCAGATCAGAAACATGCCGATGCTGAGGTGTTTTTCTATATGTTGATAATTTCGTCAGTCATCAGTTCGCTCTACACACTGATCTGGGACTTGAAGATGGACTGGGGTCTTTTTGACCGCAACGCTGGCGAGAATAACTTTTTGAGAGAGGAGATCGTTTACCCACATAAAGTAAGACATGGCAAAAGTAATATGCTATCCTAATACACCATATGAACCTTCCAGAGCCAAGTAGAGGTAACTGCAGGCTGGAGCAATGGGCGTGCCATAAGGTCGGAAAGGAATGGGGCGTGCCATGAGGAATGGGGCGTGCCGTAAGGTCTTTACAATTGGACGCGAAAGCTTCCTGATCCGGCCAACAAATAATTATACAAGACCAAATACATTTCTTTCACTGTAAAAATAGCAATAATGATATTGAGAATACATTCAAAAGTACGTTACCTTTGAAACCTTCTGTATGGCGCGGGTTACATGACGTCATCACCACCGCGACTTTTTTTTTTAGCATCAATCATTAAAAAACATTCATACTGTTTGTGATAAATGCACTTTTTGTAACACATCACTTGAAGATATTGAACATTTATTTTTGTATTGCCCTTTTTGTATTTCTTTTTGGACTGACTTTGAAATAGATATGACAAACAAATTTGTCTTAATTTAGAACCTCATGACATTTTTCTTTGTTTCCAAAACCCATATTTTTCTGAAAAACTATATAATTAAATTATTTTGGCGAAGTTTTATATTCATAAGACAAAAATAATTCAAAAGAAACTGTCCTATATTACCTTTTATAACACTGATCTCAGAGTATACTTTGAAACCCTTTCAAACATGAGATCACAAAACAAAAAGTTTTTGAAAATATCTATAACTGCCTTGATATTATAAACTTTTATTTTTGTATTTATATATATTATGTTCATTTTATACTTCAGTTGTTATTGTTATTCTCTGGTTTACACATTTTGAGCTGTATTTACAATGCCTTGTATTCATCTTGTTTTTTTATTGCATTATACTTGAAATGTCTATACTTGAACTAAATAATAAAATAAAATCATTAAAAAATAAATTAAATTATTATTTTAAAGATAAAAATGTCTCCTGACACTATTAAAGTCATACTAGTTTTGTACTTTCATTTAAATTACATACAAATTAAAAGTAATGTTATTTTTATAATAAAATGGTACAGAAAATGTTTTTGCTGTATAAAGGCATACATATATAAGTGTTTGATCAAACACTCATCATATAATTAAAAAATGACGTAAAAACGGTTTAATAAAAACTCATTTGACCAATGAGAAACCTCTTGCCACGCCCCTACCTCTTGCCACGCCCATTACTCCAAGCTGCAGCTACCCCTGTCTCTCCAGAGCTGGGAAGATTACTTCTGAAATGTAATCCAGTGCTTAATCTAAATACTTTTGGATTACTTTTAGATTATTCAAGGCATATTTTGATGAAAATCTCATAATTCATTTTAAATATATTAAGCACCAGTTAGCACTCCTTTCATTAAACATTAGTAAACGTTAAATCAAACAAAAACTTGCTATTTGTCAGTTGCAGAGTAAAACGAAGGTGCTTAAAAGGTCATAACAAACACTTATGCTACCCAATGTGAAAGACAATGAGTACATGATTGTATTTCTAATTTCAAGAGAAATGTTGTTATTTTTGAAATTAGAAAAAGGGATTACATTTTTTATTATCCAGCTCTGAAATCAGTAAGTTACATACTAGTTATTGCAGTTAGCTGATTGGTAATTTAATGAATAATTGAATCATGTAATCCATATAAAATTAACCTTTATCTGATTATACATATGATAAAATGTAATGAAGTCCAATTACAAGTACTTGATTTTTGTAATCTGATTACATAATCTAGATTACATGCTGTGTTGTATGTATCTGATAACAATGTAATTATCTACTATAATCAAATTACTTTTTAGTAAAACAAAGTCATGTGAAGCACTACATTTTAAATTCTTGTATTCAGATTACAATTACCGACTTGCATAGTAATTACTTTTAAATTCATTACTTGGGCGAAAGTAATATGTACTGTATAATACATTTAATATATTAATATGTATGTCTGTCAGCGTTTTTGTGACAGCTGAAATGTGTGCATCTCTCCATGTTTCTGTGACAGCTGAGAAGTGTGCATCAATGAATGAGGATGAAATATAGACATTTTGAATTTAAGTGGAAATCCAAAAACATTTTTAGGGAACGTGACTTAGAAAGTAACTTGAAAGTAAAATAATTAGTAATGTGATTACTTTTAGATTAAGTAATCTGATTACATTTAAGATATGTGATTAGTAATTTGTAGTGGATTCCTTATTTTGAGTAATTTACCCAACATTGATTACATGTAATCCATTACCACCCAGCACTGGAAATGTCAATACATATTATGTAGTAAAAAATTATTTGTTTTGATATGTTGGTCATGGGCGGTTCGGATGTGACGTAGTGCTTTAAAAAATGCAAGAGCAATTGCTATTGTGCCCTTGAGCAAGGCACTTAACCCCAGATTTTCTTTAAATATAAAATAAAATAAAAAATCTTTTGGAAGCTTCCATTAAGTTCTTAAGTACTTCCTTTTCCTCTAAGGCCTACTACTACTGTGCCATAATAGAAGATGTGATGCTACGCTTCGCCTGGACTCTGCAGATCGCTCTGACTTCCATGACTACCATTCCCTCAATCGAGGATATCGTGGTTACCATTTTAGCTCCTCTGGAAGTGTTTAGGTGAGTAGTTGCAGCATGCAGAACACCAAAAACATGAGCTGAACACCCAGGGAAGAAATTAATTGTGTTTTCCCCCACCTCTCATTTACCTTGATTCTGTATTCTCATTTTGGGCTGTCATATATTTCCCATCTACATGCCAACTCTATTTGTCCCTGTCTATTTCTCTTTTCTTCTCCTTCTAGACGTTTTGTATGGAACTTCTTCCGTCTTGAGAATGAGCACCTGAATAACTGCGGTGAGTTCCGAGCGGTGCGAGACATCTCAGTGGCTCCTCTGAACGCTGATGACCAGACGCTGCTGGAGCAGATGATGGACCAGGAGGATGGAGTGCGGAACAGACAGGGCAAAAAGAGCTGGAAGCGCAGCTACAGCCTGTCCTTACGACGACCCCTGCTGTCCTCTCAGTAAGTGACTATATATTTTATGTTGCCCTCACTTTTAGAAATGTGTAAATTTGACAAAGACAATGTTTCTGAAAGGTTTAGTTTTTAGGCTGTATATATATATATATATATATATATATTTCAATGAATAATTTGATAGCACTTTATATACCTTCATTAGGAAATATTAGGTTAAAGCTGATGTAATTTTTTCTGTAAGACAATACTGTATTCTATCCCAGTTTAAATATGCAGAGGCAACTATAAGTAAGCCATGTATAGGTTAATTTTCTCGAAAGCAATGTGTTTCTGTGGTGCTATGAAAAATGCTCTTTTTGTTTTGAGAGACCTGCTTAGACCCACCCCAACAACGTTACTCAACCAATGACATTAATTGGGGCGGACTATCTATTTGTTTGAAAAGTGTTTTGAAAACAAAGTTTATTTTGCAATTCTGTTTGGTGGCAATAGTGGCACAGAAATTACATACTTTACACCCAAATTGCATACATAAATTACATTTGAATACATACCTATATTGTGTTTCTTGAACTTTGTACAATTTCATGTCATTTTCAACAGATTTCAACTTTTTTGTTTACATTATATGAAGGTCACATTAAATCTTACTTAGAAACTTTTACCAGGCCTTTATAATTTCTTCTTGGTACTTTTAAATGCCTTTTATGTATAAATTTGATTGTTTTAGACTTGTCCCAGGTCAACATATCAATATTAAGTCTGTAAATCCATTATAAAACATTTATTATCTAGTCTAAACAAATAGAGAGCCTAAACAAAGTCTAAATAGAGTCTAAACAAATAATGAAATAAACACAAACCATTTCAATATTTATTGTGTAAAATGTATTTCTATCATTATAAAGTTTTTTCAAAAGTTAGTGTACTTATTTAGCAAGTTTACGAAATTGGTCAGGAAAGAGCATGTTTAAAATAAAATATGAGAAATATTATAAGATAATTCAGGGCAAATATCACTTGTCAGCAAAGTATTTCTAATGGGCATCATTTCCAGTCAAGCTTTTTTGCAAAAAAAAAAAAAAAGGTGAAAATACTATTTAACTATTTAGTATAAATGTAATGTTAGCTATGAAATTAGCTTTAGCAAGAATAAGGAGTTGGTCACTAATCTCAAAAAACATTTTGACCACAGAATACTATTAAACACAATACAGAATTGTTCAATAGGGTGGAAATGGCATACTGGTGTTTTTTTTTTCTTTTTAGCATTTTTCTTTCTAGAAATTCACAGGGCTAAAAGTGCCCCAACGTTAAAGAAACACCCTCATATACTGTAATGTTAAAATGTCAAATTATTAGTTGCTCTTCAATGAATACTAATACCCCTCATGTTTATTCCCCTGTGACTGTACTGCTCTGAAATTTGTGCCTGTCTCACAGGTCTAAGAAGGACACCAAGGTGCTGATTGAGGATACGGATGATGAAGCCTTTAGCTGAACCCATATCTCACTGTCCCTCCACCTTCCTCAGCTTTCTATCGGTTCCTCACAGAGCTGCCTCAGCACAACTGATTCTAAACACACACATACACACAAGTTCACGCGCACACTCACAAACCAATCCAGAGACAGAGAAGTGGACAGAGTTAAGCACAAAAACAGCCGTGAGACATATCAGGACACAACAGTGATATCGTACAAACACGGACACACACATATGTCGAGATACACACATGGAAACACACAGATTTCCCTCAAGGTACTTTTTTATTAGACTTTTTAATTGTGTTCCTCTATCTTGATATGTTTTTGTACTTTTGTTTAGGTTTTTGAAGTTATATTACTGCATATGACTGTTTACAAACTTATAATAACTAGGAATCTACAGGGAGGAGAGAGTTATCATGTAAAATACTAACATGAAAAGTTATAATATCATGCACTGCACAGACTCAAGCAGCACACTACAACCGCAGCTTACTTTTTTTTCTCATATTCTTTTAGTTGTTTTTTCTTTCATTTAGTTTTTTGAGTTGTCGTGATGTCAGAGGACGGCCCTGGTGGCACTTTTAGGAAATGCTTGACATTTTCAAACCATTTAAAAACATAAATATGTTTAGTTAAATATTTTAATCATATTTAATGTGGAAATATGTTTTTTTTAACATGCATTGCTTTGATATCAAAGCTGTCATTTTTGCCATTTATGGTTTGTGTTTGAGAGAATGGAGGGCGTGTAGGTATTTTTATTCTTTGGAAGAGGAATAGATGATGTTAAACTAAATGTTTACACTCTTCTGTCCTCTGTATAGATTATCTACTTTATTTCTTACTTTGACCAATGCAACTACTGTAAGCAAACTTGACATTAGAAGTAACATTTGGGGAAATGTTTTTAAACTGTAATCATTTGTAGTGATGCACTAAGCAAAAACAATCAGGAATAATAGCCACACATCTTAAGTGTGAATATTTGTGATTTTCATGGAATCAATGTATTCCACACATGGCTTTTTGCATCACTTGCCACAACCACTACAATCCAAAGAGTAAATGCAAACACTGCCAGTGAATTATTATTCTTATGGTTGTGATATCATTCGAATTTTGTATTATGAGGAACCATGAGAGATGCTTAAGACCGTTATATTTTGTGCATCAAATAGTAGTTCCTGTGTGGTGAGGAGATGTCTTTCATAAAATCTTCTGACCGGCATCCTTAATTGTGGTCGCAGTTTGGTTATTTGTTTGCTTGACTCTTTAGTATGTCAATCTGTTTATAATCAGTTATAAACATGTAAATCACTACCATATATAAAAAGGAAACACCAGGGTTGTTTTTAGCTGATATGTATATTTCGCTTACTTTTTTTACAGGTTAGTTCATTACTTTTTTCAGTAGCTTGCGTTATTAGTTTTTGCAAGCACAATCTTTCAACTGTAATCTCTCTCTCCTGATTCTTTCTTTTTTGCTTTCTCTTACTGTTTCTTATTCTCAATTGCTCTTTAAAAAGAAAGTGTTTGTTCATGCTTTATGAAAAATGTACAGATATACAGCAAGTGTTGTGTCTGTGAGTTACTCATTTTAGTTTACTTAAAGTTTACTGTTTTGCTTAAAAACACATTTGAAGCAAATTTTTAATATCAATTTTATTGATAGCAAATCCAGTGCAAACCATGAGATATGAAGATTTCTGCTCTGACAAAGGGGAAAAACAGTCTGTGCATTCCATGTGTTTTATGAGATTTGTGGTTGCAAAACAAGGAGTGCTATCCTCATTCTAAAATGTGGTGTTCATGTGTTGTATAGGTCCTTTTATCTATTAATATTAATGAAATGGTAATCTTGCCATTCTCAAAATGACAACCATTTTGGCACACAGTGTCTTAATTTGCTCTGTCTTCAGCTCTCAAAACTGACTTTCAAGGGGCACACACAAAATTTTTATAAATTATACACTTTTGTCCACACATCAACTTAAATGGATGCTGAACACAAATTTGCCCAATCCACTGCTTATGTAATGCATTGCCAATTGTCTTGCCTGCATGCTGCTTTTGTTTTGCACTGTAAATAGTTTCTCCCCCCTTTTTTCTACATGTGTAAAAGAATGTTGGTTAATTTATTGTACTAATTATTTATGTACAAGTTGGAGGTTTTGCTTTAAATGAGCAGTATTATGTAGATGTAGGGCATTATGATTAGTCTCAATCCCACAGTGTCTTGAAATATACACATGTGAATTATGTCAAAATAATGTAATTTAAGATGCTTTAGTGAATATGGAATGTGATCTGTTTAATCTAAGTGTATATTTCTACTCATGTCACTTCCATCACCAGGGTTTGTGGCCATTTGTCAGGACTTGTTGGGTGACAGTGGTTTTAATATTGTGAACTCTGATAAGACATGACAGAGGAAAGGATTGCAACATTTTAAAATTCTCATTAACAGCCTAAATATGGGCTCTGTTATGAGAGGAACCCTCAAAATGTTGGGTTTTATTTTAAACATTACTTTTTCTTTTTTCATTTTTTTGATTACAGAACTGGAATTATACACAAGCCCAGACATCATGTCTTCATGGGGGACAAAAGCTATACATGTTGTTTTTTGCTTGCTAAACCCATGATGTTGAGTGCTTGATATCTCTGCATCTTCTCTATCTCGATGTTGTATCCTTTCTTAAACAAATGACTGTGACAATGTTTGTAGTTGATATATAGTTGTACTTTTGAGCAAGTTAAGACTTAAAGAAATAGAGAAAAAACTTGTGGTTCTGTGATTAAATAGAGACATAAAAAGAGAAAACATTTATCACAGTTCCCACCTTTTACAGAGTAGTTTGTAAATGTTGAGTGTATTACTATGATGGTTCCACCGATGATCTCATTTGTATTTCTGTATACACTTTGGTGATCCTGTCATATTTGGGTTTTATAAACCACGCTTATTTTTAAAACCTTCATTTTGTGTCAGCCCCTTTTCTTTTCTTTAAAGACAAGATAATGACTAAAGTAATTGGTACATTAAGTAATATATATATATATATATATATATATATATATATATATATATATATATATATATTAGCTGTTGATGTTGCTACCGTTAGCCTGGGTGCTGAATAGCATGAGAGTTTTTCTCTCACTCTGGCCTTTATGGTGACTAGCAAGAGTTAAAATGAAATTTGCAGACCATAGTTATTACTCACTTAGTTTAAAACAATTTAGACAGTTTAAAACTTTTGGACCGTTAATTGGCACCAAAACGAAAAGAAAACTTTCCAATCTAGCTGTAATTTTGCCATATTGTGCAAAAAAAAAAAAAAGAAAAAAAAAGGTGAAAATACTATTTAACTGTGTGTATTTAGTATAAATATAATGTTAGCTAGCTTTAGCAAGAATAAGGAGTCTAATGACTTTAACTACATTTTATCCTGTATTAGGCCTTCTATCTTTATTTTGTAAAACATACTGAGAAAAAAACGGGTACAAACAAGGGAGAAACAACAAAAAAAAATATTTATAAAATAATACATTAAAGTAATATAAAGTTCTGTTTTTATTTTTAAAGCAACATCCATATTATTGTAATAATTTACAAAATTAAATGTACATTTTTATATAAAGAACAGATGTTTTGGCACATTTTTGTTACTGCTAAGAGTAATCAATGGGTCATAAAACGTGTTTTCATCGATGCAAAATACGTTATCTATATAACACACTTTCTGTAAATATCCATAACACTCTTCCAATAAACAAAAACGTGTGCAGAATCTCATTCATGCCTGTGGCCGCTGAGATTCCATAAGCCCCGCCCCCATTCAAGAGCATGCGCTCTTCATTCCTCCACATCTCCCTCGGTTTCCGGACGCTAAAGAGCGAGCGCTCAGCTGCCGCCGAATTTAAAGAGACATGCACCACTTATTTAAATAATACGACCATCGGGGGAAAATAGATACATTGTTTATCGTTTTCTACTTCCATATAGGTGGAAGTTCATTACGGATCCGTACGCTTGATGCGATCATTTAAGTAGGAATTAAGAGGTCTGAACACACTTGGCACGACCTCTTCTCCTATATGCGGGCTTGAGCTGGAAGTATACTGGAGTAACTGGGTAGCCGTAAAGTAAACTGGACTTGTAGTAGGGGGGAGTAGAGAGCTAGGTGGCCCCCTCAACCGAAGTATATCTGAGCACGCCAGAACAACCTGTAAATACGGAGGGACGGTAAATAATCGTGGCTTGGGTGGCTGTTGGTGGTGTTGTGGAAGAAGGAACACACACCATGGCGAAAATTCAGGCTCACGGCAGCACCGCGAAGCAGATCAGCCAGATCCAAGACAAGGCCTATGTGGTCCAGAAGCAAGTCCAACAGCAGCACTTTCAAAAACTAAAGGTAAGAGGCACTGCAGCAAGGGGAAAGGAGAACAAAGTACATGTTTCCCTCGAGTACAATGCATTGTGCATTAGGAAGTGCTGCGCTGTTCTTCTGCATATAGGGCATATCAAAGCATTGACTGAGTGTGTGTAAATGCATTTGAAAATCTTACGCACTATGCAACTTATCAACATCCGCACTGTGATCACAGCAAGAAAAGTCAATATATTTTCGCTTACCAGTCCTGCTTCGTGGCCAAAGCGATTATAGTTTACTAGTCAACATGAAGAAAGCGTGTGTGCTGTATTAAACTCTAATGTTTACCCCCCGTTGTGTTATCTCTATTTTCACGGTCATTTTTTCGCCGCTCTTTGTTAACACCGAAGCCGGTGGGAATTTATGTGGGTCGCCAAAAAAAATCAGTTAACAGCCCGTTTCGTTTTGAAGATTAACCCGGTTTATTTTGATTGAAATGAAGTAGATAAGAGCGAGAGAGAGGGGATTTTGCTCAGCTAACAGCTGTTTTTTTGTCAAGAATGTGCCCCATTTCAATTCAACGAGACCTTCAAAATAAAATATGAAGTGTTTTATTAAACACAGCTCAAGTGATTCTCTCTCAAAAAGCACTTCGATACCGTTTGAATGTTTTTTGGTGCTAATTTATTTTAGCGGGGTTGTTGTGTGTTGTGAGTGACTAGCGTTAGTGCTAACGCAGCAAAGCTAGAAGAGTCAATGAGCTCTCAACTGCCCTTATTTTCAGCACTGAATATTAATAAAACCACAAAGAGGTCATAAACGGGAAGATTTTTCTATTCGATAGCTTGTTTCGGTCCGTTTTTATGCACAACAGCAGTTCAATATCTAAGCTGAAGCTCTGAGGGGTGATTGTGTTTTTTATGAAGTAGGTTTATTCAGGCGTGTTTTTGGTGAGGTTTTTGTTCTTGTGCGAACAGAGGAAAAAAGGAAAACACTGGGTTTTCAAGGTGTATTTCGGTTTGAAATGTACAAAGTTCACTGTGCCTGTTTTGTTTGTTGTATTAATTGCATTATGTAGAATGACGACAATGTATCACTTATGTTAGTGTAAGCAAATGCAAGTCATTCAATGTGAAGAGGCTCCACAATCACCAGGAATGAACCTGGTGAACCACACATCTTTTATTTTTAGTGCTTTCACTAACAAAATACCATTGTCCTATCATGGTTTTGTTGGTCTGGGTATTCTTTAAAGTACCATTTAAATGCCAATGTACTTGACTATGATTGAATATGTCAGTCTTTGAATATATGGCAGTCTTTGAAATCCCATGGTAAGTGAATATGGTAGTAATTCAGTCCCATGTTATATATCATAGTAACTTGGTATATACCATTTTAATGTACCATTTGTGCACTATGGTACCTCTACAGTACTTTTTTGTAAGGGCTCTTTCACTGGGTAAATGTTTGTCTCATTTTGTTTGGACTGCTTTAGGTGGAGGATGCCTTGTCTTACTTGGATCAAGTCAAAATACGGTTTGGAAATGATCCAGGGATATACAATAAGTTTCTGGATATCATGAAAGAGTTTAAATCGCAAAGGTATTTAGGTGTCTATACATTTTTCAGTGTTTGAATGTGCTCTTGATCACACACAAAAAAGCATTAATTAATGAATGAATGATTGTATATCATTTATAGAGTTCGACCGATAGTTGATTTTGCCAATACGATAGCTAAGGTGGTGGGAAAGGCCAATAACTGATTAATTGGCCGATAGTTTTTAAAAGCAATTTATAGAATGTCAAAAATTATATTCTTTAATTACTATAGCAGGCAAAGACAACAAGACCAAAATTAAAAAAAATCCAGGATGCAGATTTTGGCTAACACAAAATCCCAATAGTAACCAGAAAGTAGATGATTTAGGTGCATAACGCAGGACTTTTAAGTATAAACAATCCCGAAACAGACCGGGGACTCTTATTTTTAAATTACTATATGATGAAAAACTATCTGTAACTATGGACGTAGATTTTTGCAGATAACCGATAGTTCCAAAAAGAAACTATCTGCACAGATTAATCGGTAAAACAATTCATATCTCTAATCTTTTATCTCCATTCACAGTATTGACACACCAGGAGTCATCAACAGAGTTTCTCAACTATTCCATGGACATCCAGACCTTGTTCTGGGGTTTAATGCCTTCTTACCGCCTGGGTATCGGATTGAAATTCCAAAGAATGGAATGGCATTTCTACAATCACCGTTTTCCACACAGGTAAGACGTCCGGTGCATCAGTTTACAAATAGTCATCATTGCCTTCTGTGTTCTGTTTCTCAGTTCTCATAAATACTGGGAAAAGGTTTAAGGCAACATGAAATAGAATTACCCATATTACTTCTGTAATGTGACCTATTTCCAGGAGAAGCTGAATCTTCTACAAGTAAACATGCATAGGCTTGGAATTTTATTCATTAGGAATTGATTGGATTGTATAAAGTGTGCGTTCCATACCTGATTGTGAGATTGCTAAAACAATGCCTGAATAACAACATTATCTAATATCACGTGCTGCTAAGGTGACATCAGCAGAAAGGGAAATACGTTGCAAAGGCAGAGCAAGTTTTAGTAAAAAAGTAAGTGTTTTAATGTCGATTTTAAATCAACTTTATCATCTATGTTAATGGTGCAATCCTTGATTCCTTTTCTGGCTAAACAACACCAATAATTATTTTTACATTTCAGAACAAATGGGACGGATGCTATAATGGAAATATATTGAAGGTTTATTATTGTTTGCATGTGGTGATGGTTGTTGTCATAGTTAAAGCTGAAGTATGTAAGTTCTGCGCAACCAAACGGAATTGCAGGAATAAACGTTGTTTTCAAAACCTTTTCTGAATACGCCTCCCTTCTGCTGACGGTTAAACAAAGAGATAGTCCCGCCCCAACTCACGCCATTAGTTAAATTACGTTGTTGGGGTGGGTCTAAGCAGGTCACTTAAAACAAAAATAGCAATTTTCGTTGTGCCACAGCAAGAGTTTACAGTTTTTGAGAAAACTAACCTATGAATGGCTTAATTATAGTTGTCTTTGCATATTAAGCTGGGATAGTAGAAAGTATTTTAACTCAGAAAAAGTTACATACTTCGGCTTTAAATAACAAACTGCATTTTTAATATTAGTGCAGCTATTTATCCATCATTTGGAATATAATTGATTATCTGTGCTGGCTAACTGAGGTCATAAATTCAAACATATGCCATTTCTGTTTGATAGAGTTAAAAACGGAGCAAATTGTCTGTTTCTTTGTTTGGTCAAATAATACAACAGACTGCTAACTTTATAATCTGGGAAAAGTATGTTTTGTGTAAAAGTGCTCCTGTTTCAAATCGATATGTGTATTTTGGCATTAGTTTTATCATTTAGATATGTACTTTGGTTAAAAAGTTCTCATTCTTTTCCAGCAGGTCTCTCCGGCAGGAAAGAGCACGGGCAGCTCTGTGGTTAGTGCTGCTTCGTCAGCATTGGCCGAGGCTGGGTCGGCTCAAAATGAAGCGGTGACCTCTCCGGAGAGTAATGCTTCATCCTGTGGACCTCCTGAGCAGTCAAGCAGGTTGTCACTTCTGTTGCCCAGCCAAGAGAGCCAATCACAACCAGCCACCACATCGGTGTCCCCACCTACATCGGAGCCCAGCCCTGTGGAGTTTGACAGCGCCATCAGTTACGTCAATAAGATCAAAAACAGATTTTTGGACAACCCAGAAACCTACCGGGCTTTTCTGGAAATTCTACATACATACCAGGTGAGGACAACGCCATAACCAGCTTTGTACAATAGTGATGCAGGATTTGGGGTACATAACCACTATGCTTCTAGTCTCGCAGAGCCAGACTTTTGACTATCGACATAAAGTCTGGTCCACTTTGCAGGTTATTCTGGACAGGAACCACCAACTAAGACAGAAAAAACTTTCTAACTGACATGTTAAGTGACTAAACACAGTTTTTTTTTTTATTCTGTTCTTTTAAGGGGCAGATACATTTGAAATCCGTTCTACTACAGTAATAGACTGGCGTGGAAATAACTTATTCAAATAATTTTGCAGTCTTCTCAAGCATTTATTTTAAAAAAACACCCAAGAAATTAGCAGGAAATATAGACTTTGTGATAAGAATTAGCGATGGACTGATATATCGGCTAGGCTGATTAATTGGCCGGTATTTGAACATTTTACGATTATCGCCATATAACCATGTTCACTTGGCTGATTAACAGCAGTGTTAACTTTCCCATGTGTCAATTCCCAAATCTACCAATAGATTAGTAAAAGGATATAATTTATGTTACTTTTTACAAATTCGAGTAAATTGATGCTAAATTGCACTTCCTACGGAATTAGCAGAGATACATGTTAGTGAAATTACAGTACATAGAATAAGACATTATAGAGTAGAAGACCCTCTCATAGGTTTTATAGGTAGGCTTTCGTCATGTTTGTGCTTTCTGTCACACAAATGCAGACCTGCCAACCTGTACGCATTTTGCGTAGCGGGTACGCATTTTGACCTCAAAGTACGCTGGTACGATTTGTCGCTCTAAACTACGTAAAAACCTGGTGACGCCTCTGTGCACGCGCTGTATTCAAATCAAGCAACAGCCAAAGAAGAGTTCGACCAATCATAGCGCTGGGTTCATTCCCCAAATGGCAATCGGGCATGATTGACAAATACGCCTATCCTTAATAAGAGACTGCAAATCGACAGCAACACAAAGTCCTGTTCGATCCCCCTTCTGCTCCCGCCGTCTTTACGGATTTCTTATGCGAGGACAGTACAGTAGTCACTGTAACTCCTTAAGGTAAACGGGTTGTGGTGGATGTGGAAAGTTGAAATATTGAATTGAGTTAACTTAATCCTCTGGAGTCGACGTGATCGCATGGATTAAGTTAAAATACTCCGTCATTCATGGTCATTCGGATAAGAGGAAGACAAAATTCAGCCATGTAAATTATAAAATGCTCAAGTAACGTTGAACAATAAATGGTGATTATGCAAGTGCTGTGATTGAAACATTTTGAGGCGTCGCGTGTTCCAGAGTGAAGAGTTCCAGAATTGTTCTGGCGCGTGTTCTGTGCTCACACACGCGGTGTTTTTCCGTCTCAGAGCGGCTCATTTCACTGCTGCTCCTCACAAACTGTGAGTTTGTGCCAATTATAACGTTAAATTTCGTTTATAAATCAGCGCTTACGACAATTTACCACGGTTTTATAGTACTGTTGTCCTAGCTTTGGTTAGATTATGACCAGTGTTTCCTCTAAAATACTGCCTTAACAGGGTTAGCACAAAGGTGTGTGTGTGACTGAGTGCAGACCTGCTAAGCTTTGGAAAATATTTAACATTAATAACGTTATTCTAACGCTACGTAATTTGCAAGCTAGCTTGCTTGTTCACCTGGGGCCGGTTGCACCAGCTTTGCGCAGCTTTACAACTTAGCCTAGTTGTGGCGTAAATGGGCACGAAGTCACAATTTACGCACTACTAAATATTTGAGCGTTGCACCATTAAACTATTAGGACGTAACCCTAAATATTTACGGAGGCCTCCGACCAGGAGTAACTGATGGAATAAAAAAGCAGACTCATTTAATAACATCAATGAACTCATGTTTTGAAATTAGCCACCAAGGAGCTTCAGGTAATAATTTAGCTATCTAGGAAGGCCTACATTTCTGGATATTTTTTAATTGAATAGGCTATATTTTTCATTTTGCCTATTTCAGGATTCGTGACTATGTAGCTGATTTAGTTTTTAAACAAAATGTAAATCCTGAACTCAAACTTGGGTTTTACTCATATCTCATTGACAGTGTTTTACATCACAACATAATTGTTTTTAATTATTATATTTTTTTTTACATATGTAAATTAGGGATGTGTGAGACTAGTCGCCTAAATGGTACAGCTGCTAGTCGGCATTGGAAAATAATAGTCGACAAGTCTGTTAATATCGAATTCGCAAACATTTTATTTACACACTGCGTTGTATTGTTTTTATCATTACTTAAAGTAATTATTAACACAATTATTTAATAAGTGTTTATCTGGAGGATGATTTCATGCTTCTCTCTTTCACTCGCGGTGTGCACAGAACAATGTCCTGATGAGCAAAACAATGGTATGTTATCAATCCCCGTCGCACTGATGGTACTCAAAAAAAAATTCCAAGGTTGGCAGGTCCGCAAATGCTGCAAACGGGTTTAAGCGTTCATGTGCAACGTTATAATGGGCAGACTGTTAGTTCATGCATTTATTTGATTAAGTGCAGAGCAACAGTAGGCCTACAATATGTTTAACCTCTTCAACGCCGCGGACCCAGCCGGCGAGTCCAAAAGGAGACGCTATGTCGTGAAAAAGGTTTATGCTTAAAATGTTAAAGTCTCTGAATAAATAAATCTGGTATATGTGGTACCGTTTGAAAGCTTTGAATCTGAACTTTTCAAATGTAACCACCACTTTTGCATTTTGTTACATAAAATAACAAAAAAGGCCTGAAAACCTCATGTCGCAAATCAGCGCCACCTAGGGCTAGGGGTTATGTGGTAGAAATATTCATATGAATATCAAATGAAAGCTATGGTTCTCGGGAATGTGACTACAGTTTATATTGTTGCCCTAATACTACAGTTCGAAAGATTTTCAAAAGTATCAAAGTGAAATCAGATTTTTGTAAGACATCAAATGCATATGTCACTCTGATGTGCCAGTCATTGCTGCTGTAAACCCCAAACAGCTCAACTTTATATCTGCTATTACCTGTTTGCCAGTTTTTAAAAAACAAATACCATTTTTCAGTGATTTTCTGTGAGCTTGTTTGTGTAAATAATCCAATATTATATCTTGGATGTCCAGAAAAAATGTTGTACAGCAGGAAAAGCATGCTAAATTCATAATTGGAAATATGTTACTGACTATTGATACACAATGTTATACATATAATGATACCTAGATTGAGCTTCTAGTCCTCTCAGAGGCCGAGATATTTGACAAAACAATGGTGGTGGTGCATGAAGTGAAAATTAGACTGAATTTCTATGGACGAGCACATCTGTGAGGGCTAAAATTAGTTATAGCGCCACCTACAATCAAATTAGTATTTTGTGATGGAAGGTGATAAAGGAAAAAAAGAATTCTAGTACTTGCTGCAATCTAGTGGAAAAAAATAATACTTTTTGCAGGGAGGTGGAGTGAACAGAACCAGAATTACTTGCTTACAAAAAAAATCTATTTATCGTAAAATTTTAAACGTATACAATATTATTTATGAATTATTGGGGGGTGAGGGGTGTTCTAAAAAAATTAGACACATTTTAGGAAAATAATCCACAGTATGTTTAAATGGTGAGCTTTTGAATTTGAGTATGAAAAATTGCAGGCGACAGCCCAAAAATTCTCGAGTTCAAGAGGTTCAAACTAATAATAATACTGTATGTTTTATTTGTAAAGTACTAAATGGGGTTTACAAAGTGCTTAAGGCATACAGGAAATGGACAGTGATACTGTAGCATAAAATAGACAGTACTGGGGAAAAACACCAATACATTTTTCAGTAGGTATTTTTTTTAAAGTCAAACTAAATTACAAAAGCAACAAGTAACTGAATCTAATCTGAATTATTAACCAGGGCAGTAATCTTTGAATAAATGGACCAACTGTCTGAGGCTAGAGCTAACGGTAATGGACTTCTGTACTGTTTTCCTAGTCATCCTGTAAACTTATTGATGTTCATTGATTTTGTGGATTCTGTGTCGTTCTGCAGAAGGAGCAGCTGGAGGTAAAGGAGAACAGAGGGCGTAGCAGCGGAGGTATGACAGAGGATGAGGTTTTCTCGAAAGTGGCGAGTCTGTTCAAAGGCCAGGAGGATCTGCTTGCAGAATTCGGCCAGTTTTTGCCTGATGCAAAGAGATCTCTGGTTAGAAAATGCATTTTCATTGCTTTGTTAAATGTGTCTTGTGCTTGTATTGATTGCATCATAAGAATTTGGTTGTCAATTAGGGTTAAATTAAACATTTCCAAATAGGGTTGCACAGTTATGTGAAACCTGGAAATACCAGATCATTTTTAAATTGTTTTTTTCAGGCCTGGAAAGTCATGGAAATTTCTATATACATTTTTTTCGTGTCTGCTTTGTTGTTATAGGTGATATTAAATTGGTTAGGCCTATTGCTATTGTGTAGAATACAACTTGCCATAATTAATATGGTTAATAAAACCATAAGTCCATTTTGAGAACAAATTGTTCTTTAAATTGGATCTTTTCAGTGGATCGATCAAACCGGTTCACAAATTGGCTTGATAGCAAATCTGGATCCAAACTATTAAAAAATAACTATTCTGTAATAACAACGACTGGAAAGGGCATGGAAATGTTTTGGTCAGAAGGTATGGGAACCCTTTTCACAATAAAAACCCCATAACAAGCAATCACTCGTCATTTTGACATGAAATAATGTTCTTCTCCACATTGGTACTGTAAGGCTATTACATTTCATGGACTGTGTGTGGGATTACAGTTCACAGGAGGCTCTTTGACCGGCAAAGAACATATGAAGAAAGCAGAGGATGAGGAAATGAACAAACAGAGCAAGAAGAGACCTAGACCCATGTTAATGCCTCACATGACCCCACTTCTGAAGGTCAGAGTTCACTCATGTCAGCCAGCATGGATTCTTTAAGGCTTTTTTCACACTGCAAGCAATTCAAATCTGTTTAGGTAGGACTGACTATCCACACTGTCTGATCTCATTGTTCATGCAATATTTTTAATATCAGGTGTATCTACAATGGTTGCTATAGTTATGATGCGACAGCAAGTGATTTACTCATACAAAAACTGAGATTATTTGTCAATGTGGAAAAAGGACGGAAAGCTGGAAATTGCTATGCTGTGTCTATCATGACTTCTCGCTGCAGTGCTAAACTCATGAGGTGCATGAGAGAACAAAGGCAACAGAGGCATTTTATGCTGCTGGTTTTAGACAAAGTACTCAATCACTACTCACTAAATAGTGAAGGTCACCTAGTTTGAATTTGCTGTGTGGTGTTTTTGTTTCTCTTTTTTTTGTTATTTTCACACTACAAGCAACTAAACATTTGAGTAAGATTCGCCAATAAATTTGTGTTTTACTGCTCGTCTAAACAAAGCCTAAGCCTTAAAATAAATGGTTCAATAAAAAAATTTTAATTGTCTAATTTTCTCAGTCTCATGCCAACCCAGATGTGTAGGACTTTCTTTCTTAGCAGAACACAAAGATTTTTAAGAGAATAATTCAGCTCTGTTGGTCCATACAATGCAAGTGAATGATGACCAAAATTTTGAAGCTCCAAAAAGCACAAAGTCTGTATAAAGGTAAGAATCGTAAGAATCCAGTGGTTTAATGTCTTTTGAAGCGATCCAATGCTTTTTGGTTAGAACAGACCAAAATATAACTCAAGCATGTTTGCACTTCCTAGTGCCATCTAGCATTCTGCACATGGGTCAAGCACTAGGAAATGGAATCAAGCTTGAAATCATGATCGTGCCTAAAGACTGCAATGACAAGATAAAAAGACATACATTTCGTTTTGTTCTCATCCAAAATCGATTAAATTGCTTTAGAAGACATGGTTTAAACCTTTTGAGTCATATGGATTACTTTTATGCTGCCTTTATGCCCTTTTTTGGAGCTTCAAAGCTTTGGTCACCATTCACTTGAATTTTTTTGGACCTGCAGATCTGACATATTCTTCTAAATATCTTTGTTTGTGCTCTGCAGAAGAAAAAGTCATGCACATCTGGGATGTCATGAGGTAAATATGAGAGTAAATGATGACAGAATTTTCATTTTTGGGTGAACTGTTCCTTTAAAGACCTACAAAGTTTTAATATCTCACATCATGTTTGGGTTTTTGTGCATAAAACTATTATTTTTCATCCATCTAGAAGAAAATGAAGTATTCTTGTTCCAAGGACCCATCCTTTGCCTCTGTCGGAAAACATGGAGTCCTAAGGGAATTCACTTTCTTTGACAAGGTGAATTTCTTTCAATACAATTACCTGGAAATGTCAGCAGCAATGAGTCAGCATTAGCCTGACTATTTATTTTGTGGTCTCAGCCATTGAACAAATGTATTGAATTTATTTATTGTTTTTAGGTTCGTCGGTTGCTCAAAAGTCAAGAGGTTTATGAGAATTTCTTGCGCTGCATAGCCCTTTTCAATCAGGAAGTAGTTTCAGGGGCTGAACTCCTGCAACTTGTAACTCCATTTTTGGGGTAAGAAAGATTCGAAATGGCATGTTTATGCATTTTCATATAGTGTATTTCAGAGCCCATTTATGAGTCATATTTCACTTTATTCTGTAGGAAGTTCCCAGAACTGTACACCCAGTTTAAGTCATTTTTGGGTGATAAAGAGCTGTCTCACTCGATCACTGGCTTTTCTGACCGCTACATGGAGGCTGGAGGCAGAGAAGTGGACTATGCATCCTGTAAACGCCTGGGATCCAGTTACAGAGCCCTGCCCAAGACCTACCAGCAGCCCAAATGCAGTGGCCGAACAGCTATATGCAAAGAGGTTCTAAGCTTTCACCAGCTTTAATAGGCTATATATTCATGCCAAATCAAAATTTAAAAATCAAAAAGTAATTGTTACTGATTCCTAGTGGCTAAACTTTTAAACAGAAAAATTGAACATTTTCGAAATGATATAGACTAACATGAGATATCTGCTCTAGTCATAAAAGCCTTAGAGGAAGCTGCTTTATTTTACAGATGGTGCTGGGCGCACATTCATGAACGCCACCGTGTTGATCATGAGACCAGCCGAATCTTACTCTCTTTATTGCAATAATCCTTTGTAATTGGATGCTGTCACTTCCGGAATAAATTAATCATGGCTGACTGCGAAAAGCACATTGTTATAATGACATCAGTAACTGATGTCTGCATAATGGTGCATCTACGGCGCTAGTTGTCAGTGCAGCATAAATATGGATATAACCGAGTGCACCTTTAATTAGCCCTTAGTGGTAGTCCAGAATGTATAAAAAGTGTTCAAAACAATTATATATGTTGTGTAAATATTTGGAAATATAATGATAATCATAGCGGTTCATTGTTTTGTTTTTAGGTGCTGAACGATACTTGGGTTTCATTCCCCTCCTGGTCTGAAGACTCCACATTTGTGAGTTCCAAGAAAACCCCTTATGAAGAGCAACTTCATCGCTGTGAGGATGAGAGGTTTGAGGTGTGACTATGTCTGATAAATCCAGACTTTTATGTCCAGAGTGGTTTTATGTTTAGGTCACTGTGGTTAATGTGTATCGTTTATTTTTTTGGGGTTGTTAGCTGGATGTTGTCCTAGAGACTAATTTGGCAACAATCAGAGTTTTGGAAAGTGTGCAGAAGAAGCTATCCCGCCTTTCACCAGAGGATCAAGAGCGCTTCCGACTGGACGACTGCCTGGGTGGCACCTCTGAGGTCATCCAGCGGCGTGCAGTCTATCGTATCTATGGCGACAAAGCTCCAGAGATCATAGAGGGGTTAAAAAGGAGTCCAGCCACTGCAGTTCCTGTAGTACTCAAAAGGTTAAATAATACTATCTTTTTGTCATCTTGTCAACACTAAGGCTGGTATTAATAGAGATTTCTTGATTCGATTCTGATTCACAAACTTTCGATTTGAGAGATTCATATATTTTAGTTATAATTTCCCTTCTGCTACTAATTATTCAGGGAACCTTCTAACTAGGTACATTACAAAAATATAAATTTGACTAATTATATTTGAGTATATTTTGAACACATTCTAAACCAGTCATTTTTGTAAGTAGCATCTGAAGATGAGCGCATGTTAACGAGAGGACTAAAATGGCTCAATCTTATCTTTGCTATACATGATAACTCATGCTTTCTATCCTAGTCCTGAAATCTTACTCGTGTTTCCACACTTTCAAATCTGGCATGTTGATGATTAGAGAACCCCATTACTCATTTTGTGTTCCGAAAATCCATAACACCATGTTTTGACGTAAGGGTGGAGATGACATTTCTGGGTGAACTATCTGTGCAGTTACAGTAGTCCGTTGTAGTTGTTTATCGAGTTTAAAAAATGCCTAATTCCAGCAGAAAATGCCCTTTGATAGTGTGACATGCTGTTAGATTGCAGAATAAACATAATTTATTTTAACCGCAGGTTGAAAGCTAAAGAGGAGGAGTGGAGGGAGGCCCAGCAGGGCTTCAATAAAATATGGAGAGAGCAATACGAGAAGGCGTACCTGAAATCACTGGACCACCAGGGTGTTAACTTTAAACAGAACGACATGAAGGCCCTTCGATCAAAGAGTCTTCTCAATGAAATAGAGAGCATCTATGACGAGGTGAGTTCAAATTTATCTTCAGCTTTTGGCCTTGAGTTCAGTTGTCATGATGGTGTAAATGAGTTAAAGGTCACCTATTATGCCCCTTTTCACAAGATGTAAATTAAAAAATGTTGTGTCCTCAGAATGTGTCTGTGAAGTTTCCGCTCAAAATACCCTACAGATCATTTATTATACCATGTTGGAAATGCTAATTTTTGGGTGGGAATAAAAACGAACTGTTTTTGTGTGTGTCTTTAAATGCAAAAGAGCTGTTGCTCCCTGCCCCGTATTTAGAATAGGGCGGAGTTTTGACATCTCTGCTTCAGATAACTTGACATCATAAGCAATATGACTGACAGCTAAAATAGTGGTGTTTAGCTCTATATGTTTGAACTGGAGTCAGACACTGAGGGAGGGACTCTGTCAGAAATAACAACTTGGAGAATGAAACAGGAAGTTTACGAATGGTTAGTTGATACATTTATTTATTTGTAGAGTTTTTTTTTTAAGCAGTTTTGCCACGATGGATGAGCAATACACACACATACTGTTACAACGTTCGCTATGCGCTATAACGAAACCACACACACACACAAACATGTCCGTCGGCAGTGTGTCCATCGGCAACTGTGAAGCATTGGGGTGGCTGCATTATGTTGTGGGGGTGCTTTGCTACAGGAGAGTCTGGTGCACTTAAAAAAATAGATGGTATCATGAGGAAGGAAAATAATGTGGTATATTGAAGCAACATCAAGACAACAGCCAGGAAGTTAAAGCTCTGTCGCAAATGGGTCTTCCAAATGGGCAATGACCCCAAGCATACCTCCAAAGTGGGTTAGTGGCTTAAGTACAACAAAGTCAAGGTTTTGGAGTGGCCATCACAAAGCCCTGACCTCAATCCATTTTAAAATTTGTGGGCAGAACTGAAAAAGCATTTTCTAAAAAGGAGGCCTACAAACCTGACTCCGTTACACCAGTTCTGTCTGGAGGAATGGGCCACAATTCCAGCAACAGCAAAAAAAGATTGTGGAAGGCTACCCATAACTTTTGACCAAAGTTAAACAATTGAAAGGCAACGCTACCAAATACTAACAAAGTGTATGTAAACATCTGACCCACTGGGAATGTGATGAAAGAAATAAAAGCTGAAATGAATAATTCTCTCTACTATTATTCTGACATTTCACATTCTTCAAAGTAGTGATCCTAACTGACCTAAAACAGGGAATGTTTTCTATTAAATGCGATTTTTCTGTAATTTATTCCGTCTTTAATGGATTTGTTGTTTGTGTTATTTTGTCTTTTGCTAGGTCACTCTTGCAAAGTTTTTAACCTGGTTAAATGTTACCAACTACTTTTCCTCCTTCACAGCGGCAGGAGCAGAGCACGGAAGAGGGCGGTGTGGGCCAGCAAGGCCGTGATGGCTCTGGCGGAGGTTCAACCAGCGAACCCCACATGATCTTCACCTATGAGGACAAACAGATCCTGGAGGACGCAGCCTCGCTCATCATCTACCATGTCAAAAGGCAGCCCACAATCCACAAGGATGACAAGGATCACATCAAACGCATCATACAGCATTTCGTCCCTGACCTCTTCTTTGCCCGCCGTGGTGAGTTGAGTGAGACCGAGGAGTTCACGGATGAGGAGGCTGAGGGAGAGGATGGTGCCGTTGCAGGGGGTGGAGTCTCAATGGCAGGTGGCCAGCAGCAACTAAACGGTGATTCTAGGCGAAGACGATGCACATCCCCGGAAAACATGGACACCTCCGTGGCCGCCCACAGCATGAATCCAGAAGGGGAGGCGATGGATCTGCGGGACCCAGAGGCGGAGCACCAAAAGGAACTGGACGGTGTCTACAACCTGTTCTTCGTCAATAATAACTGGTACTTCTTCCTGCGGCTGCATCAGACTCTGTGCTCACGGCTACTGAAGGTTTACAGACAAGCGGAGAGGCAGTTACTGAAACACAGAGCAGAGCAGAATCGAGAACGGCAGCTTACGGGAGAAGGGCGTAGGGAAAAGACGAGTGATCTCGCTATGGAGCTTCGTCTAAAACAGCCGAGTGAGTAGACTTAATCCATATAATCTCTGTTTCTCTTGCTCAGTCTCCATTTTAACTTCTAATCAGTGATGCTTGTGAGTGTACTCTTACGAATACTCATTATATTTAAAGGAATGGTGCACCCAAACAATTACATTTTCGCACCGTAATATTGCTCCAATCCCCGATGACTTTTCTTCTGTGAAACACAAAAGTAAAATATATCTCAAGCAGCGATGATGGGCCCAGGCACCATGGGTCTGTTTCCACCCTGTGGCTTTTGGAAAACAATGCAAGGTGGACACATGCATTTGGCATTTGACATTATTCTAAGCAATTTGAGTAAATATTTTAGTCTGTTGTAAGAGCCACACTTCCTGCTGCCAGGTGGTGGCGTTATGACGGTGACTCAAAATAGTCACATCCATGTGATTAGCCCCTAAGACAAAACATACATCTCAATTTTGATCAAAATCACACTTTGCACACAGAAGATATAAGACATTTCCCATTTTTTGCCATTAATGCCTCACCATGGCAACACCTTTCAATATATCAAAAATCTATTCACAATTTAGCATCTTCAATGTGTTGGCATAATGTTTGACATTTCTAAAATCCCCTAGGAGTAGTATTTAGAAGTTCAGAGAAGGCAATATTAAAATATCCAAATTGGCCGACTTCCTGTTGGGCGGACCTATTTACTATAATCACAAAAGTTGTCTGGCTTGTTGAACTATATATGTAAAAATTTTGGTAACTGTTGTTGAAAATAGGGTGCTACAGAGGCTGTTTTACACACCCATTTTAACTGGCCAAGAGGTGGGTCGGGCCGTTTGGGGGTGGCTAAAAAACAGTTTTTGTTTTAGATCAAAAACTTCATCAATATTCACATACTTGGTATCAAATTAAAGCTTAAACTAAACTTTCATCTTCTGCAATCTATTTTGCAATTAGAACATTACAGTGAAAAACATATTTTAAAATGTTAATAGCATTTTTAGAACATGCATCATGTGAGCAACAGTAGGTCTTGTTCTCTGCTTTGATCCAATCCAATGATTGGGGGGGGAAAAAAAAAAACAGCATGCATTTAATTAGGCTCGTTTGAGATGAGCTAGTTCTGCGCAGAACCAATCACTTGTGATCACCGACAGGTGTGTGCCGGTTAGTAATCTGTCCAATTTGTTGTGATATCATGAATATGTATGTCAGTTATACTCCCGTGTGACAGCGAGGTGGCTGCAGTTGTAGCAGGCAGGCGGCGCAGTTGCTTTTTCAGAGTTGCGCGAACTGCAAGCATGATGGTAAATTACTTGCTGACGACACAGCTAAATGCTCATTTGCTTACACAACCATGATGTTTTGTTCTCTTTTAAAATTGTCAATTTTTTTATCATATAATATCTTTTTTTTTTCATGTGTGTGAATATTCCCAATATTTTGACAATGCAATCTCTGTATGGGATATTTAACTGGTATCATATTTCTGAAATATCCAATATATGTCTTTATTAAACAAAAGAATTATGGAAAGATGCATCTTATGGGTCGGGTGGCTAGACGTCCTGTGTTTCCCGTATTAAAGCACTTTTTCTAATGTCCCGATTTATTAAAAAAAAAAAAAAATCATGTTTTGTCCCATATTTCCCCTCTCCTAAAATGTCTATCGCCTATGCTCCTTTCTTGCCTTTCTCAGTCACGTGAGTATTTAAATCAAAGGTTGCCAAGGATATGGCTTGTAAAACCACACTGTTATTTGAAGTACATGATTGGATTTAACTGTCAAATCACAATCCCCTATCAATAGACGTCTAGTTAGTGAGCCGTTTGAAAGAGCACACAGATGAAATTGTGTTTGGAAAAATGTTGTTTAAATAAAAATGTAAAAAAAAAAAAAAAAAAAAATACAGACAGAACCTGTTAAAGTGAGGGGTGCGATTTATGGAGCTCACTTTTCCATTGTCCGAACACTTCTACTCCAGAATCCCCACTCTCAGTTTGATTGACGAAACCATTCTCTTTGATGAACATTCACTCGTCGATTCACCGAGTGGAACATGAACAAGACAGCAGTGTCTGAGAGATGTACAGACATTTTTGTGAGCTGGAGAGCAACACCATCATCTTTGGAGTCTTAGCCAAGGTCATGGAGTTTGTTTTATGCCTGCCTGGGACATCTGCATCTGTGGAGCATGTGTTCTCATTAATGAATGCACCATAGACACCGGATAAATCTCGACTCGCTGTAACAGTCATGAAGGCAATGCATTCGTACGTCTTAATTTTGGACTGAATTGTTCTGCATTTTACGATAAACTCTTGAAAGACAAACGCACACTGAGAAAAATTGCTGCCAGCGAAAAGTGACAACGTAGTTTTTCATTGTGTAGTTTTTATCAAACTACACAGTGATGACTCTGACATTAAAGATATTAGTTACATTTAGTTAATGCATGATCTTCCCTTAAAGCTGCTTAGAAACTATGTGTGTTGTGAAAGGTGCTATACAAATAAAAATGACATAAAAATAAAAAATGACAACAGTTACAGATGCACCCTTTACTTCGCATTGATCTGCGCCTAGGTAAGGATACGTTAATTTCATTTTTGCTGGGAGGGGGCTGTCCTGTTTTCCACAAGCAGGAATCGGATCACCCTAATTATGGGGGAAATTATATAATGGGTACATTTTAGTGTTTTGTTCATAATTATTTTAAAGCAACAATTTTAATTTCATCCACTTTATTAACAACAAAGCATTTGAACGTGAATCACATGATATCTGCCTTTTGATCTCGTAGAGGCTGATCCACTGCAAGAAGTGAGAACTGTCCGACTTGATTGCTCTTATTTCACTTCTCCCAAGACTCCACCAGCCTGCTCAAGTCTAGTTTCAAGAAGAGACATTTGGCATCTCAAACAAGCCTAACATGAGGGTCCAAGATGAAAATGGACTCCACCATTTTATACAAAACATGGGAAATAGGGGGTAAATGGGGGTAAAACCTGACTCATCCTCCATTTTTATGTTGGCATGTAATCAAAAATGTCTAATTTCAATAAAATATTGATGCTAATTCATTTGATCAAAATCGATCGCTGTGTCTGAAATCAGTGCAGTGGTGTAGAGTGCACTATATCTCAGCAGCGATTGAACGAAATAAGTGAATTTGGTGTAAGTGAATACACCGAGCGTCAAAGCTCTGGGGCTGTCGCAGAAACAACGTCACATATGAACTTTTAAAATACTTGGGGCCCAGTTGCATAAAGCACTTAAGTGCAATTTTCCCTTAAGATGCCCTAAAGTGTTTTTTTAAGGGGGTAAAAGTCATAATCCCTTTCAGTTTCCCTGAAGTATTTATTTTTTACTTAAAGCCCTTAAAACACGTTACATTTTGCATAAAGCCACTTAAGTGCCATTTTTCTAAGTAAACCTTAAGGTTGGGAAGATAAAGTGTTTCAAAAAAACAAGATGGTTTAGTTTATATAACAAATTGAAGAGTACAGTAGGTCAAGGCGTGTGTGTGGTGTGGTGTTTTTTTTTTTTCTCCCCTTCTCTCCATGATAGGAAAAACTATTGCAGGAGTACATATTTGACCATCACATAATATGAGAAATTGCCAACAAGCTAAAAAAATGCACATTCAATCCAAAATAGCCAACTTGTTGTTGGGTGGAGCTAATGTCTGTAATCTTGAAAGTTTTCCAGCTTGATGAGAACATTATATGTTGCAAGTTTGGTGAGAAGAACGGACCCACCACTTTTGTCAAAAGGTGGCGCTACAACCGCTATCCACAATAGCTACATCAATGTGATCACCCTGCAAAGCCAAACATTTGGCTCAACTTTTATGTAATCACACAATACACGCAAAAGACATGAGACATTTTTTTAAGTTATCGCGCCACCATGGCAACACCATTCGTTTCCATGAAAAAATAATAATCCTTAGAAAAACAATAGGGCCTCTGCACTTTCAGTGCTTGGGCCCTAAATAATATAATGAAAGTGGTTATTGACTGTGCTTTTAAGATTCAAAAAAGAAAACACTAAAAAAAACCTTAAAGTAGTCGATATAACTCATGCACTATGTACCAAGTTTTCAGAAGCCATGCGTTCACTTATGTGATGAACAGACCATATCAAATCATTGGTCAGCCTAGTATGCAGTGCCCAAATCAAAGATGGTGAGTACGGCACAGGTTGGACATCAATAACATCAAATGTCATTGGGGATTTTTTTTTTTTTTGTCTCGTGACCTAACGTCAATAGATCAAACCTGCATATTTGATTTCTTCAAAAAAAAATTATCTAGTTTTAAAAGTACATTAAAGTAATAAAAGTAGTAATTTTGTTTTATCAGGCGAGGTGGAGTTAGAGGAATATTACCCAGCTTTCTTGGACATGGTACGCAGTCTACTGGATGGAAACCTAGAAGCCACTCAGTATGAGGACACCCTGAGAGAGATGTTCACCATCCATGCTTACATCGGCTTTACTGTTGACAAGCTCATCCAGAACATTGTCAGACAGGTGGGTCAAAGAATCAGGCTGAGCTGCATTTCTTATCATTTTGTACAGTAGACGGAGAGCTGATCTGATTGTCTTAGTTTTATATACAAACATTTATTTGCTGTAGAAAAGTTTTAAGGCACCAATAAGCATTCTGTGTGAACACGCTCATCTTGTGTCCGATTGGCTTCAACAGCTTCAGCACCTGGTCAGTGATGAGGTGTGTTTGCAAGTGACTGAGCTGTACCTCTTGGAACGGAAGAGAGGGGCTGCAGGGGGTAATCTGTCCTCCCAGTGTGTCCGTGCTGCTTGGGAAGCCAGCTACCAATGGAAAGCAGAGAGAGTCATGTCTGAGGAGAACTGCTTTAAGGTTGACACTTACATTGTGCCTAATCCTAACAATAGTTTAATAGTTATATAGTTATTACTGTTCCTACATATTATCAATATTTTTCTGGAAATCTTTTTTCACATTTTATATACAGCCAAGCTGGTTTTCCGTCCTGAGTTACATCTTCTTGAAGTGCTTATTTTATTTTCATTTAAAATAGCAATTTGGTGATGCATTTATAATGCAAATCTTGTAGTTTTTGCCTGTTTTGTGAGGATTTTTTTTAGTTAATGTTATTTAATCTCTGTTGCCTTTGGTAGGTGATGTTCATTCAAAACAAAGGTCAGGTGACCTTAACAATTGAGCTATTGGACACAGAAGAGGCCCAGGGTGATGACCCGCTGGATATTCAGGTACCACCACAGGAATATTACACAGGGGACAAGTTCCACCTGAAACTGTTTATCTGCTTCATCTGGCAGCAAAGCTTAAAATATTAAAGGAATATTCTGGGTTCAATACAAGTTAAGCTCAATCAACAGCATTTGCAGCATAATGTTGATTACCACAAAAAAATATTTCTACTATTTTCTTAAAAAAAAAGAGTTTACAGTAAATGTTGACAAATTTTTGAGGGCTTAAAGGCAGAAATGTGAATCTTAAAATTTTATAAAAGCACTTACGGTAATTCTTTGGGCCAGCTCCAAAAGGGGTGTCACTTCCACTTACGGTTATGGAAAGGGTTAGGGGCTCTGTATATCTTTGCTGCCGATTTGGTGCTCATGCGTGCATGCGCCAACTGCCTGTGTATGCTTGTACTGCCTAATGAAGTATGCTTTGACAGGCTGAAGGCCAAAGGATACTTCAGTGGTCCTCGCGGACCTGCTGATCAGAGCGCGTATGCGTGACACAGATTTGTCATCAGCACAGTCTGGTCACTTTTTATGCTCTGCCCATATTTTCTCAACAGACAGACAGTCCTTGTCTGTGTGCATCGTCGGTGCATGCGCCTCTCGTTGAGTGGTCTAAAAGAGTATAACAAAGCAGTCATGGTGTGCATGCGTCGAATGAGTTCACATTCACTCATTCAAAAAAAGTTAGCTATTCAGTTGTTTGTATATTGTTTATATATTAATTTTGGTAGCATTTATATTTGCCAAGTTTGGAAGTATTTCTTATTTGTGTTTCAGAGCCTGTCGAATTACATGGAGCAGTATATAGGGACTGAGTCGGTGTGCTCTCAGACAGAGGGCTACTACTTCAAGCCTGTATTTTTACCCAGGTAAGACCTATCTAAACACAATTTCAACCTTTTAAATTTCTCTTTTGCATCCAGAAAGTTTTTAGTTGCAACTCTAAATCCTGAAGAGCTTTATTGCTGTTGCATCTGCCCGGGAAAATGTGGAATGATCTCAGTCTGAGCGTGACCTTTGTTTAACACTTACCTGCAGGAATCTGAGGCATTTCCGTGGCTGGCAGCTGAAGCAGGTGGAAGCCATGCGCTGCCGGAGAGAGTGGCATCGGAAGATGGGTGTTGAGACAGCCGGGAATCTGGACTGCCGTTTTAAACTCAACACGCACAAGATGGTTTTTGTGATGAACTCTGAAGACTACATGTACCGCAGAGGAGCCCTGGTGAAGGCTCGGAGGGTGAGTTGATTGGAGATATTGGTCCCTCAGTTGACAGCACACCAATAGTCCAACTTAATCTAGTTGTGGTGCGGCTGAGAAGCTGTCTTTATATTCATAATTAATATTATATTGCCTACTTTTAGGATAAAATTGTATCATGACACACAGTGATTTATATCACTGCTGTGAGCGATACTAGCTCATATGTAAGTTTTAAATTATGTAATTACTATCTTGTGTATTGTCTGTTTTTATTTGATAAAAGTACAGTGTGATTATAATATCTGTCATGTTTGCTTGTATTTTTTGTCACTGTAGTCCCAGCACAGAGTAGCACGAGCCCAGCATGACCGTTTTGACCAGTGGCACCAGGGCTGGCTGAACGAGCATGTGTCCCCTGGTGCTGAGCACAATGTGCAGGACTGGCTCATGGGAGAAGATGATGAGGACATGATCCCTTGCAAGACCACCTGTGTATCCACACAGGTCAAAGGCTTACCTGTCAACAGGTACCAGGTGCACTACAACAGCAAGGCCCCCGCCTCACCGTAACAACCTCAAGCCTGCGGGTGGATTCTCTCTCTCTTTCTCTGTCTGCCTCTTTCTCGCTCACTCATTCTCATGGCTGAGATCAATAAACGGACAAGAGTGGTATGAGGACAGACTGCTGCTCAGAGGAAAAGCCTCACACACTCTGTCATCACCAAACTAGTCCATCATTACCAATGAAGTGACCAGACGTTTTAGAAATGTGAATGTCAATTATTATTATTTTTTTAAAGAAGCAAGTACATTGTAGTTTTTAGCTCCTGAATCCAGAGTTTTGTTTTGTTTATACTGAAGTATTGAGAGACTGTTTAAAGTATGTCTACAACATCTGTATGTGTTTTTTGTACAGTATGACTCAAGAGCTTGAGCAATTGCATATATACAGCAGGAGAATATTCTGTGTGCATTTTCTAGCTATGAATGATGACTTGGAAAATTATGTTTCTCTGGTACACACTGCTGGCATCTTATCCATAATGTCCTCGTTTATGTTGTATGTTTCGTGTTCTTTCTGTTCATCGTCTCCTATAACTAAACGGAGGATCACCAGTGTCATCTGTCAATTACTGCTCATAAATTATAGTCGATTTTGTTAAGCAACCAGATCATGTATCAAATCAATCTTGCCAAATCCTTGCTTTTGTTTGGTGTCATTTTTACATATTAAAACAGAAAAATTACAAAATATCAGTGTGTTGAAAAGATTGTATAAAATTGATCCTGTATCAGTTATCACAAAATAAACAACCTAGTTGTGCAGTTCTTAAGAATTAATTGTTTCTTGCTGAATACTACATCAGTAAGTTGAACCTGCAACAGCATAGCTTTTCACATTTTTTTTAGTTTATGCTGCGCTGCTGATTATTTACAGATGACTGAGGAAAATTAAGTGCCATTTTCCACTTTTGTTTTAACAAGCTCAAGGTTTTCTGTAAGTGTTAACTATCAACAAAACATTTCATACTAAAATTAAAAGAACAAAAAATTACAGTACTATGCAAAAGTGGTGGGCACATAAGATGTTTCACAAAATAATTTGTCTTAAGATGGTTATTTATATCTTCAGCTTTAGATTGTCTAGACGATATGTACATTTTAGACTCCAAAACATTCCTTTTGTAAATAGTTTAATAGAAGAACAGGGAGCCCTGCAACAGATGTCATGGCCCCCACAGAGCCCCCCAATGAATACTGAGTCAGTCAGTATTCATTACTGAATAGAAGCAATTGAGACAGCCGAAATAGAAGAACTGTGGTGAATTCTCCAAGGAGCTTGGAACATCCTATCTGCCAACAACCAAGAAAAACTGTCCAGGTGTAAGTAGGAGAATTTGAGCTGTTTTAAAGGCAAAGGTGGTAACACCAAATATTGATTAAGCATTGTTAATTATGGTAATTGATAAGTGACAACCATTTATGGTGTTATTTTTTTTTTTAAAGAAATCCTAACTATGCAGCATTTTTCTGAAGTGCCTAAAAATTTGCTCAGTATAGTATTTTTTTTTTGCAAGAAGAAATTAAGTATTTTTGTACCATTAAAACTTTTATTGAATTGTGAAATTATTCACAATAATGTTCACCAATTCTCATTACTGTAATTTATTGAAATATGCATACATTGATTCAATACAAATACCACCCTGATGTATAAATGCATTGCTATGTAAATCATTACCCCCCCCCCCCATTAAAAGTTATTTATTTATATTATTTTTACACTAATGAGAGTTGGAGAGATCTATGAAAGCATTTTGGTTATACAAATGGGCCTAATTTTCTTTAAGGAAAAGATTATTCCTTGTTTTTCTCTTGATTTTGAGCATGAAATTTGACCTGATCATTTTTTTATGGGTTTCAAAAGATTCACCCAGGAATACATTGTTGATATGAATTGCACATTGCTTTGACAGCAACAAATGTTCAACAAATGACAGCAAACTAGCGTTATAAGTTTATAAGATTATGAACTTTTGTTGAAGTCTGTTTTTTCCATCTCAGTTGACCAATTCTTTCGTGTCTTTCCCCCCAAAGTGTGTGCGTGTGTGTGTGCGTGCGTGCGTGCGTGCGTGTGTTTATTCTCAGTTTTTTTTTTAATGTTGCCTCAAAGATAGTTACTCTCACAGTTGCAATTGGCCACTTCCTCTATCAGAAATTATAAATAGACCCTGACCGAACTGTTTCAATCAAGAAAGGGGATTTGGCACATTATTGTTAGTTGCAGGATTAAAAAAATATTTTAACCTAACTGCCTCTATAACAAGTTTTAAATGTTAAAACGGCTTGCCATACAGTTATGGCCACATGAAAATACACTTTATTGTTATCAAAGTACTTTTCTATTAATTTTAGGCTTGTGTAATCATTCGGAATTCAAAACAAACATGAACTTCTGAAACGTTTAATGCTGGAGCATTATAATTTCCTTTTTAATTGAGTATTGCCCCAGTAGAGGGTGTCATTTGCTTGTTATAGGATGCGCGCTCGTGCAGTGGGTGTGGGTGGCCTTAAACGACAGAGTGAGAAAAAGAGAACACACTGAAAAAAGGAAAAACGGAAAGTTAAATTGCTGCAGTCATGGACTTGCGCTCAGAACTGCTCAAGTCCATTTGGTATGCTTTTACTGCTCTAGATGTGGAGAAGAGTGGAAAGGTGTCCAAGTCTCAACTTAAGGTGAGCTGTACGTCCATTCATATAATATAATAAAATAATCAGGATGCAGCATCCGAAAATTAAGGTACCTTACGACTCGGATCTTAAGATCTAAAGGTCTTAAAATGTTTAAAAATATTCCTGGGTAAAAAATTTTTTTAAAAAGCAAACATGAGTTATTGCTGGTAGCATTTTTCTCAAGTTGTGTTTTTGCTGTATTAAAGATGGCACGCACTTGCTTTAACTGTTTGTAGATGTGTTTCCTGTGTGTGCAAATCATCATATGCCACATGGTTTACAGTGAAATGGCTGAATATGTGTGTCATAGGTTTATTTTACAAATGCCCATTTACAAGACTCAACCTACTTGAAGAGGACTCTGCATTAATAGATTAAGGTTTTAGCTTTAAAGAAATGGAAAATCTTTTTTTTTTTATTATTCAATTAAAAATTTAATTAAAGCCTGATATCATACTTTAATAGTTTTCTGAGAGCACTGCTGTACACCTTTAAAGTTTGCGCTTTCGTATGTGTCCTTGTTTATTTTTGAAAAATGTATAATTCCAAAAGCATGTTGCACTGTAATAAGCCTAGTTCTGTTTGTACAGACTACTTTGCATGGAAGCTCAGATTTTTTGTTTAAGCTTTCCTTAAAAAAGCTTAATTTGAGTCCAGTAGAAATTGCATGCTAACCGGCTATATTAGGGCATTTCTGATCAGGGGGCCAATGTATGGAGTTGCAGACAGGTCTACACTGATCAACTTGCAATCTTCAGCTTTGAGAGCTGATATGATGATGATAAAGGTGGTCACCGGATGTGTGTAGTGGGCTCGGTTTCTCTTTAACATCACGGCTAGATCAACTCATCTCTCGTCCATTATACCTTTAACCTTTCATTTTCAGAGAATCATATAGAGAACTTCCTGAGCAAGATCAGTCATGCCCCCTACACACTATACGACTTTCAAATACGTTGGATTGTGGTACCGTTCATATTACACAGCTGTTTGTCTTGTCATGGACGTCATAGGGTTTTCAAATGACATGAGGGATCGGCGACAGAGGTGAACACATTACAAAACATTTCACTATTGACGAATCCCCGACGACTCTGCCTGGACTCCAAATTATGTTTCACAACAGAGAAGTGATACGAAATATGAAAACAAATGCATGATCATATGTTATGCATTTCAGAATATGATGTGTATGTTTTTAATCGCCTTTACGTAATGTGTAATGGCATCATATATTTTATTGGTTACAATATGAAAAAGTACCTCTTACTGAAAAATCTACCTATTTGCTTACCTGACTGTACAAGAGAATTGGCAATTTCTCTCCAACTCTTCTCTTTCTCCATCCGGTTGTGGTACAGTTCAGATGAAACATCAAATAGGCACTGGTGCTCTTCCCAATGTTCCACAAATTTTTCCTCAATTTCTTCGGTCCAGTGAGACTTTTTTTGATACCGCAGCCATGCTAGTTGATGTTCTGTTGCAGGTACATCAGGACTCCTCCCACTGAAACTTCCCGTGCCCCGTTTCTTGCTCTCTCATTGGCTTTTGGCCTTGACTTTGTTGTCCTTAAGCCATTTTGACACAACTTTGGAGGTATGCTTGGGGTCATTGTCCATTTGGAAGACCCATTTGTGTGACCGAGCTTTAACTTCTTGGCTGATGTCTTGAGATGCTGCTTCAATATATCCATATAATTTTCCTTCCTCATGATGCCATCTATTTTGTGAAGTGCACCAGTCCCTCTTGCAGCAAAGCACCCCCACAACATAATGCTGCTGCCCCAATGCTTCACGGTTGGGATGGTGTTCTTCAGCTTGCAAGCCTCACCCTTTTTCCTTCAAACACAACGATGGTCATTATGATACATTTTTGTTTCATCAGACTAAAGGACATTTCTCCAAAAAATAAGATCTTTGTTCCCATGTGCATTTGCAAACTGTAGTCTGGCTTTTTATGGTGGTTTTGGAGCAGTGGCTTCTTCCGTGCTGAGCAGCCTTTCAGGTTATGTGGATATAGGACTTATTTTACTGTGGATATAGATACTTGTCTACCTGTTTCCTCCAGCATCTTCACAAGGACCTTTTGCCGTTGTTCTGGGATTGATTTGCACTTTTCGCACCAAACTACGTTAATCTCTAGGAGACAAAATGCGTCTCCTTCCTGATGGCTGCATTGTCCCATAGTGTTAATACTTGTGTAATATTGTTTGTACAGATGAACGTGGTACCTTCAGGCATTTGTAAATTGCTCCCAAGGATGAACCATACTTGTGGAGGTCCACATTTTTTCCGGAGGTGTCGGCTGATTTCTTTTGATTACACCTCCAATTCAGTACCCTCCTATCAGAAGCTAATTGTCTAAAGGCTTGACATATTTTCTGGAATTTTCCAAACTGCTTAAAGGCACAATGAACTGTTCCTGTATGTAAACGTCAGACCCACTGGAATTGTTATATGGTCATTTAAAAGTGAAACAATCTCTCTGTAAACAGTTGCTGGAAAACGTACTCGTGTCATGCACAAAGTAGATGTCCTCAACGACTTTCCAAATCTATAGTTTGCTAATATTAAATCTGTGGAGTGGTTAAAAAATTAGTTTTAATGACATTAACATAAGTGTATGTAAACTTCTGACTTCAACTGTAGTTCTAAAAGGAAAATATTTTGAAAGCACTACTGAGAAACAAAGAAAATATGACTTCTGGTTCCATTATCAATCTAAACTCTGCTTTGAACATGATAAATGCTTAAAATTAATATGGATAAATAGAGTAACTGCAGACCTCAAACTGACTTATTCCTGTTCCTCAGAACACCTTGTTATTCACAACATGGTATTTTGTAAGGTAGTATGGTACAATAATCCTATATATAATACATTAATTGCTTTATCTACATTATATGATTTGCTAACTGTCCCATATTAGCTGGGACAACACATATTTTGTCCAAAATGAGGCAGCAAAATATCAATAACCCATGGTAAACACATTGTGTCAACCCTGTTACATTCAGAGTGTTTTGGGGTGAAAGAAAATGACAGTGATAGCTTACTGTATATCAGCCCTTACTAGCACATGTAATTGCACTATTCCACATTATTAACAGCACTATTCTTGTGTTTTGTTTGTTTAAAAAGTGCAACATTATTTCAACCCTCTCACAGAAGTTTTGTAATTCAAATACTTTTTTTGAACGTGGAACTGAGCACATTTTGGTAGTATTGCTCAGGTTCAGTGTGATTTGTTAGAAATCACACATTTATAAATGTATAAATAACAATAACACATGATGTATTGTGTCAACCCTGTCACAATCAAAATGTGACAGGTTTTGGGGTTGAAGAGAAGAACAGTAATAGCTTATATTGACCTTAATAAGCACATGTAACTGCACTACACCACATTATGTATGTCAGTATCCTTTTGTTTTGATTGTGTATTATTATCAATAATAATAAACATAATAAACATGTTGAGTCAACCCAGTTACATTCTAAATTATTTTGGGGTTGAAGAAAAGGACAGTAATGGCTTATATGGACCTTAAGCTAGCATATGTAATTGCCCTACACCACATTATTTAAGTCAACATTCTTGTGTTTTGAGTGACAAATAAGTGCAACATTATTTCAACCCTGTATTATAAACCTATAATTTGAATAGAGAATTGAGCATTTTTGGTAGAATTGCTCAGTTTCAGTGCTCTGTGATTTGTTATAAACCACACATTTTTAAATGAAAAAAATAGCAATAACCCTTGACAAAAATGTTGGTCAACCCTGTTGCATTCAAAATGTTTGAAGATTATTTTGGCCTTAAACAGCACACGTAATTGCACTACAATAAATGATTTACTTACAGTCTGTTTTCTTGATCTTGAGTTTTGTTCTGATTGTGAATCATTATCTTATTAGTGCTCTTGCCTTTAAGATGTGCGTTGTTTTTCTGCAGGTCTTGTCTCATAATCTTTATACAGTTCTGGGAATCCCTCATGACCCAGCAGCTCTAGAGGACCACTTCAGAGATGATGATGATGGTCCAGTGTCCAGCCAGGGATACATGCCCTATCTCAACAAATACATCCTGGACAAGGTACTCACCCTCACTTTATCCTTACACCTTAGCAGGTGCATTCATCTTAAGGAGTAGGGTTTTATTTCATCCTATGCAAAATAATGTGTGTGTCTGTGTCAATGCAGTACATCTGTTCCAGCAGAACTTAGAAATTCACTGATTTGCTTTCACTGATTCTCAATATGTTCCATTTACATTACATTTGGTAATTTAGCAGACGCTTTTATCCAAAGCGACTTACAAATGAGGAACATAACAGGTAATTTAGTTTTTTTTAAAAAGTCATCAATATCTGCAGTATCACACTGCCAAGTTCCAGGAGTAGCTAGAGTCATTTGGAAAACTAGTGCAGGCATATGCGCCATGTTCATATGGTCAATATACGATCAATGTGTTCAGGCTTCTAAAGTCATGGAGAATTATCTGTTCTTATTGTTCTTTGTCTTCTCTTTCCAGGTGGTGGAAGGCATGTTTGTTAAAGAGAATGTGGATGAGCTGTGTTGGACTCTTACTGCCAAGAAGAACTATCGACCACAGGGGAAGAGTATCCTACCTGAGAAAGATGCCTTCCGCCTCTGGTGCCTATTCATTTTTCTCTCTGAGGACAGATACCCTCTGGTCATGGTCCATGATGAGGTGAGATGGTACATTTTAGAGTACACATGCTTTATCATTACCTGCAAGGCTGTTATACAGTGGCTCCAAAACATGTTAGAACATTAGAAGTCATGCTTGAAAACATATGAATGTCTTTGAGTTAGTTGCAAAAACTTTTGGGCCCGTTGTAGCCTTGTCCTCCTATCAAAAGCTACAATATGTTTTTTGTGGTGACCGGTCTCGAGCCACTGTGTCTTGTACATTGCTGAGAACTTAAGTCTAAATCACATAAGGCAGTATAAACCTCCAGATAACCACAGGACCACAATTAGCTGTGATGTTGTTTTCTTTTTCTGTTGTTCCTTTACACTTGAAACTGTTGATCATGAAAACCCCTTTAGGGTTTTTGCTTTCTAATATAACCATATAGCCAAATCTAGTGTATACTACTTGGTAATTTTTATGTCTTGTCATCTTTTAGTTGTTAACGGCACAGCCATTGTTGCCACACATAGGATGTGCATCTACTTTACACTAGCATCTGTTTGCTACCCTTTTAAAAGCCTTTGTCAGGAAACAAATGCAATGTAGCTGTCACAGGCTACATATTTAATTGAGCAAATCTAAGTACCATCAGAGCACATAAAATAAGTTGACTCCTTGTGTTTTCTCTTTTTCGTTTTTGTCCCCTACAGCCCTTGTGCTGTATTTCATCTTACAGTTTGGTTGATTTCCTGAGCTCTGTTTGGCAACTTCTGGCAAATGTAGCATAACAGTTTCACAGAAGAGAACAAGCCAAGAATAGAGTGAAAACACATCCGGGGGCTTTATAGCTAATGTACATTCACAGTAATTACTACTGTATTGAAATAAACAGAAACCCAGGCATTTGTACAACAACTGCTTTAATGCAGTATTTTAAGTTGGTTAGTATACTGTGTATGCATAACATCGGCGTTAAGACATTTGCTCTTATCTCAACAGAATCTCATTTGAAAATATCATTGCCTCTCTCACCACAGGTTGAATATTTACTGAAGAAATTTAGCATGGCCATGAGTGTCGAGCTGAATCTTGTTGAACTGGAGGACTTCATTTCCCAAGATTCAGTTCAACAGAATGGCTTTACTGTATGGGCCTTTCTGGAGATGATGAATTCTGGGAAAATTACAAGGGGCATTGCCAAAGAAACCCTCAGCATGGCAATTGAGGAGGTGTATAGGGAAATAGTGGGTGATGTGCTGAAAGAGGTAATAGCAATCTTTTAATTTACTCTATAGAAAGTTATTGAATAACAATATTTGTATGTTGTTAAACGTAATTATATTCTAATTGGATATATGCTTATACACTGAGATGGCATAACATTTTTATTTTGTACATGTATATACAGTAGCACCCAAATGTATTGGACACTGACTTCAAATATCTTGGTACCAATTGGTTAAAAGTGGGCAAAAATGACTAGAAAAGCTTAGTTCTGAGAAAAGTTCCAGCAGCCTTTATTTGCAGATTAGTGTGGCTTAAGTGTCCGAATACATTATGGATTGACTGTATGTGCACGTGTGTGGATTTGTTTAATATATATAACAAAAAAAATACTTTTTTGATCCAGGGATACCTTTGGAAGAAAGGTCAGTTGAGGAGAAACTGGACAGAGCGTTGGTTCACCCTGAGACCCAGTACTTTAGTTTACTTCACCAGTGAGGACCGCAAGGACCGCAAAGGCAGCATTCAACTAGACGGAAACTGTTGTGTAGAGGTAGGTATTAGAATAAAAAAATCCAGCATAATTATTTGTTTACATAGAACCAGTGGCATCACTGTACACAGTATGAGACTTTTTAGGGTGCCCTAAAAAGTGGAAATCACTAAATTAGCACTAGTGAAGAGCAGTCCATAAACCAGTTGCCCTTTTAGTAGACAATTTTATGTACAATCCACTTCTTCACAGGGCCAAACCCCATAGTGAAAATAATTAATTTAAAATTTTGTATGTTCTGAGCTCTAGTAATGTAATGATAAGCAGTTTTGATTGGCAACCACAGACCACTTTTGACACAATTCAGAGTGAACATTAACCGTTCTGTTCGGATTACTACAGCTGTGTGTAATGTTTCTGGTAACATCTGCTCTGTATCAAAGGTTCTTCCTGACAGAGATGGGAAGAGATGCATGTTTTGCCTGAAGACGCTCACCAAGACCAATGAACTTAGCGCCTCTGATACCAAACAGAGGAAGGAGTGGACTACAGGTCTGTAGTCTATCTTTCTTTGATTTGTCTTATGTTTGTTTGTTTCCTCTGAATTGTGGCAATATTAATTGCATGTAGATTTTAAAGATGTTTATTTTCTAGTTCCCTTTATTTTATCCATGCTCCCTCACCTCAAGAGGCTTGTTCACTAAGGGCACTTCTCTTTAACATATGATTTACCCTTTACAATTGGCTATTGTTGTTGCCTAACCTTTACACCAGCCTTTCGTGAGCTGCTGAAACACACCCTTTGTCGAGGGAAACCTTTGACATTTCACAGGTTGAATTTTTACTCTTTGGAATGTGTCATGAGACTAAATATGAAACTTAATGTACAGGTAAAGCCTTTTGAGAGATGTGCTATTACTTACCTAATGTAAATGACTCTAAATCATTAGACTTTCACCTGGCGGATGATACAAATGGTAAAAAAAAAAGACCCATAGATCCATAAACTTACATTGAAGGCCCAATGAAATGATGACCCAATAGAATCATATACAGTAGGAGTGGGCTCTTTTGAATTGGGCCAAAAAAGTTATCTAACAATGACATAGCAATGCTCTAGAAACCACCCAGAACACCCAGTAACCACATAGTAATGCTCTTCAAATATCTCAGAACACCTTAGTAATCAAAAATAACTTACAACACCCTAGCATTGCGGCTAAATCATTATGAGTTATAATAGACCAGGGGTTTTCAAACTGGGGTCAGGCACCACAAGTGTATGCTAGGGTGTCTGCGGAAAATGTATATTAAAGAAATGGTACAAAAAAATTAACATTTACCAAATTTGACATTCATTTGTTTCA
The DNA here is from genome assembly GCA_032164185.1 of Moxostoma hubbsi. NCBI lineage: Eukaryota > Metazoa > Chordata > Actinopteri > Cypriniformes > Catostomidae > Moxostoma > Moxostoma hubbsi. The sequence continues at coordinate 11,192,019 of JAVLUX010000018.1, read as the reverse complement.
TTCTTCTTTCTAAAGACTAGTCAGAAATCATATGATTAATCATGATTATTCTGTTAACAGCCCTATTTACATAACAGTAAAAATTAAAGCAAAATAAAAAGCACAGTTCTCTGTAAAGCTGCGTAAAAATGTGTGAAAGGTGCTTTACAAATACATTTGAATTAAATTTTCAGGTTTATACATTTAACATTACTCTAGTGAGTAGAAAAAATATATGCTTTACCAGATTATATTTAAGTAATTTCTTTTGGCTTTAGAACAATGACAATAAAAAAGAAAAATAAAAACAAACCAAATTTTACAAACAACATGTAGTCTTTATAATGTCTTGCGTACTATTTCTCACACACAGTGCAAATAGGTCTTTACACATCTAATTATATATATATATATATATATATATATATATATATATATATATATATATATATATGTTACCTGCCTTTATATTTTAGGAAGGGGGTCCCTTTCAAGGGGATCATCAAATTTGGGGGTCCTTTGCATCAAAAGTTTGAAAACACCTGTAGATTATAATAGATGGCAAGTTATTATATTCTTTCTCCACCAGCTATCCAAATGGCAATCCAGATGTTTGTAGAGGGTAAAAATTCACTTCATAAAGATCTAAAAATGAAACGTCGTGAGCAGCGTGAACAGAGAGAGAAGAAACAGGAGGCGAAAGAGCAGGAGCTGCAGCGCTTGCAGGCTCTACAGGAGGAGCGGGAACAGAAGATGGCCGAGCTGGAGCTCCTGAAGGAGGCGCAGATGCAGGCGCAGGCACTGTTGGAGCAAGATGAGCTGCGCAGACGCCAGCAGCATGAACAGCTCCAGCAGGCCCTGGCAATCCAGCTCAAAGAGGCCGAAGAGGTTAGGGAGGGGGAGATGGATGGATGGATACATGGATGGATAGATGGTTACATGGATGGATGTTGGAAACATTGGCTGGATATATGGATGGATGTTGGATACATTGATGAGATACATTGGCTGGATGGATGGATGGATGGATGGATAAATGGGTACATTAAGGATGGGTGGATGGATGGATGGTACATTGGTGATGGATGGATGATTGTTGGACACATTGATGAGATACATTGGCTGGATTTATGGATGGAAATATGGATGGATGGATGGGTACATTGATGATGGATGAATGGATGGATGGATAGATGGGTACACTGATGATGGATGGATGGATGAATGGATACATTGAATGGATGGATGGATAATTTTTGTATATATTGATGAGATACATTGGCTGGATTTATGGTTGGATTGATGGAGAAATGGGTACATTGATGATGGATGAATGTATACTTTGGATTGATGGATGAATTGATAAATGGGTACATTTATGATAGGTAAATTGATATATTGATGATTGATGGATGGATGGAATGAATGGCTGAATGGGTTTAACGTCCATCCACCCATCCATTTTCTATAACTGTTTATGTAGTTCCTATGTAGTCTTGCGGGGTAGGTTTAATGTGATATACACAAGTATATCCTGGATCAACATCCTTTCTTTTTCCTAATGAAAACAATCATTACCCTTTAATGTTAGGATAAGGGATATGATTGGTTGATTAGAATGTTGGCTCAGGATCAACAAAGGATGTTGATCCAGGAACGCATCCTACATTTAAAACTGACAATAGACACATTGATGGATGAAAGAATGAATGGTTGGATACAGAAAATGTACAATGAGTGCCTTGGGACAAATGGCAGTCAATAAGAATACCCTTGTTTGGTTGTGTACAGGCGCGGGCGAGCATGCAGGCAGAGATGGCACTGAAGGAAGCTGAGGCTGAAAGACAGAGAACCCGAATCAGAGAACTTGAGGCACTGCAGCAGCGGCTAGAAGACGCTCTGCAACAGGAAATCAAAGCCAGGCAGGACGAAGAGGCCTTCCGCTACGCACAGGCTCAGTAAGAAGCAGCACGCAACAGTGTTGAGTAACAGACACACACACTCTCTCGCACACACACACACACACACACACACACACACACACACACACACACACACACACACACACACACACATGTTGGTGCGGCTATCCTTATGAGGACTCTCCATAGACATAAAGATTTTTATAATGTACGAACTATAGATTCTATCCCCTAACCCTACCCATAAACCTACCCTCACAAAAAACTTTCTGCATTTTTACATTTTCCAAAAAACACAGTTTAGTATGTTTATGGGGACACTAGAAATGTCCTCATAAACCACATTTATAGCATAGCTAGTTTGTAACCTAGAAAAAAATAACCACCCACACACACCCTCACAACAAATGCATTTACATTATAACAATGCTTCTCACTGGTGCGCACTCACTGTTCTACTCAGCAGTACTCTTTAGGGAGGATATGTCAACATGAGTCTAAAAGCTTTCCCCTGTAAACAAACACATGAGGTTGTGGAGGATTAATCGAGAGGAAGTTACCAGAAGAATTAATTGAGAGACAAGAGGCTTATTTACATTTACATTTACATTTATGCATTTGGCAGATGCTTTTATCCAGAGCGACTTACAGTGCACTTATTACAGGGTCAATCCCCCCGGAGCAACCTGGAGTTAAGTGCCTAGCTCAAGGACACAATTGTGGTGGCTGTGGGGATCGAACCAGCAACCTTCTGATTAACAGTTATATGCTTTAGCCCACTACGCCACCACCACTCCTTATTTAACATGAGACCAATAATAATAATGAATACATTTGTCCTTTAGAAAGGAATAAAATAATTGTATTGTTAGTTCAATAAAGACATGATAATTCTATTTCAAATATGTTCACTCTGCAATAAATATTTGTTATATGGTATATTTGTATCTACAACTTGATTGTCATTGTAGACAAAATACTGTTTCACATTTATATAAATGCCAACTGCAACATGTTGAACTGTGCAGTGGGGTCCAAAACTATGAGACCACATTAAAAATATTATTCAATCTAAATTAAACCTAGATATAAACAACGTTTTAGTATTTGGATACATTACAGATTACTAATCAAATGAGCAAAGTTGTGAATTTGAGCATGTTAAAGGGGTCATGAAATGCTTTAAATAATAATGTTAGTAATGTTTTGGTTTTTTTTGCATGAAAACAGTCATAATTTAGATATACATGATAATTTTGCACCCTGTCTCTAGTCTATGTCTGTCTGAAATGCACGTGTAACAGTTCGGGAAAGGAGGATGTGGAAACCGGAGTAACAAACAACAAAACTTTAATCAGACAGAACATCAAACTGAAAACACAGCAACATAAACACACACAAACAGAGCGCCCGTGTGTGCCTCTCTCCCTCTCTAGCATCCCGGATATTCCCTTATCTCCTTCCTGCTAATTAGGCAACTCAGTGCCGGGCATGTATTCTTGTGGCCCGGCCACACCCTCCTCCTCGTTACATATACACACCAATATACTATAATAATCAAATTAATTCTATAATATTCTGTATATTTAATTTAATGTACACATTAAGTTGAGTGCATTGTATGATTTGATGCCAACACTTTCCTTTAACCTCACTGTTTTCATTAAAGGCTACTTGCTGAGGAAGAGGAGAAGATGAAGGCCCTGATGTCTCTCCGTGAAGAGCAGGAAGAGGATATACAACGAACCCAACGAGAGAAGCAGGAGCTCAGGCAGGAAATGGAAAGTAAGTCTCGAGCTCTGGAGGAGGCACAGAGACATCTGGAGGAGGTCAGAGCCAATCGGCATAGAGTGGACCAGGATGTCATGGTGAGCCTCTCTTTGTCTTGATCTGAATAGATTTTAATGAATACTTTGGCATTAGGACATTAGCCTTACAGTAGTTCAGGTTTCTATATAAGTTACTATGACCTAGGTTTGTATGGCTCAAAAGCTATTAATATCTGATGTTAATAGTATTAATAATAGCATTACTGATAATATCTTACAACATGGTTGCATACATAGACATGAGTTCTCACAATAGTTAACAGGAACTAACATTCAACAATACTCATACAGCATTTATTAATCTTGGTTCATGTTAATTTCTCTATGTACTAGTAATGTTAATATTTGTTAATGCATTATGAACTAACATAAACTAAGAATAAACAGTATTATTTTTATTAATTGGCATTTAATCAAGTTTAATAAATGCTGTAAACATAAATGTAAAAATAGTGTTCATTTTAGTTCATGATAACTAATGTGTTAGTTAATGGTAAAGTTTAGAAACTTATTGAAAATTGATGCAAAGTATTCATTAGTATTAGCTTATGGTGATTATTAGGTGATTATTACTGCAGTGGGAATTGTCTTAAGTTTATTGGACTAAATTATTAATTGGGTGAGCACTAAATTAATCTTTATCTTTTTATCCTGATAGGCTGCCCAAAGGAAGCTTCGTCAGGCTAGTACCAATGTTAAACACTGGAACGTTCAAATGAACAGATTAATGCATCCTATTGGACCAGGAGGTATGTATATGAAACAGTTTACATGAGACAGAAAACTTCAAACACAATTCGGCTCACACTTTGTATTCAACAGTATTGTAATCTGATTAACATCAATGCTCTATGGTTTGAATTTGGCTGATGTTGAGATCACTCAACTACAATTATATAAACAGCCAGTCAAAATTGACCATACTTTTTTTTATTATTATTATTATTATTATTACTTCTTTCCAAACACTTCCTCAACACTTTACAATAAGGTTCCATTCAATAACATTGCCATTGTTAACATAATGCATTAGGGATCATGAACTAACAATGAACAAATGTATACAGCGTTTGTTAATCTATGTTAATGTTAGTTTACAAAAATTGTTCATTGTTAGTTCATAGTGCACCAAATAATGTTAACATATACATTGGCGGCCAAACGTTTGGAATAATGTACAGAGTTTGCACGTATGGAAAGAAATTGGTACTTTTATTCACCAAAGTGGCATTCAACTGATCACAATATATATAGTCAGGACACTTATAGCATAAAAAATGACTATTACAATTTGAAATTTTTTTCAGAACTTCTTAAAGAGTTCTCATCAAAAAATCCTCCACGTGCAGCAATGACAGCTTTGCAGATCCTTGCCATTCTAACAGTCAGTTTATCCAGATACTCAGGTGACATGGTATTTGAAGACTGTAGTGTACACCTTTATATGAAATCTTCATCTTTTTGGCAATTTCAAGCATTGTATAGCCTTCATTCATCAAAACAAGGATTAAATGATGAGTTTCTAGAGAAAGCTATTACTTTCTTGCCATTTTTGACCTAATATTGACCTTAAGACATGCCAGTCTTTTGCATACTGTGGCAACTCAAAAACAAACACAAAGACAATGTTAAGCTTCTTTAATGAACAAAATCGCTTTCAACTGTATTTGATATAATGGCAAGTGATTTTCTAGTACAAAATGAGCAATTTAGCATGATTACTCAAGGATAAGGTATTGGAGTGATGGCTGCTGAAAATGAGGCCTGTCTAGATTTGATCAAAAATTACTTTTTTTTCAAATAGTGATGGTGCTGTTTTTTACATCAGTAATGTCCTGACTATACTTTGTGATCAGCTGAATGCCACTTTGGTGAATAAAGTACCAATATCCTTCTGAAACAGCAAAATCTGTACATTATTCAAAACTTTTGGCCACCAGTGTACATCTTTTGATTTTAAAAATCTATGAATATATGTTGAAATTAACATTAACCAATTAACCATTAATAAATGCTGTAAAAGTGTTGTTAATTGTTCATTCATGTTAACTAAGTTTGTTAACCTATGTTAACAAATTAAACCTTATTGCTATTGTTACCTAGGAAAGCTATGAAATAACAAAAATGGAAGCATGGGAATTATGTAGTGAAAAATGTAATTAAACTAAAGCAAATCAAAACTATCTTAGATTTTAGCTTCTTTGAACTAGCCACACTTTGTCTAGATTACAGCTCTGCACACTTCATGAGGTGCCACATGAGAACAGTATTGAATGAATTCCCATGTATGCTGGACACTTGTTGACTGCTTTTCCTTCACTATCCAGTCCAATATATATATAGTATTATATATATAAGTAACAATTTATATTTGTCAACAATACTAATTTCAAGCATTTGAGCATACACATATTGAAGGATAAGATCATGAGAAACATAAATTCAGTGAAGTGGGTCCAACATTTTGACTGGTACTGTAAAAGGTTAATGTCAAGATCTTTGACTAACTTGGCATTTAAGCATAAGTGTGAGTGTGTGTGAATTCGAAGTTACTGCAGAGGCATGTAACCTAGTAACTGCATACTATCTAGGTCTGCACCCCTTGTTCTCACTGCTGTTTCAGAGAAAAAACGCATATAACCTTATTCCCCGAAGAGTGATGCAATCAGTTTTATTGTTTTACTAACTACTTTATTTTCTCACCTTGCGTTTATGTGGTGGCCAGACAAAAGGTCCTCTGGAGGTGGATCTTTTTCCAGCTTTCGTATACCTTCACAGAAGGATCTTGGGCTCCGTGTAAAGCAGAAAGCTGATGACCAGAATGAAGAAAGCAAAGAAAACATGGAGAGCATAGGAGGCTGCGAAGCCGACAAGCGACTCTCACAAACTTCCAACGGAGAAATGGAAATACCATGATGGACAAATAAAGCTGTCTATGTTAAAGGCACTAAGACTTATTGAGAACAAATGGATATGTGTTTTTGCAAGGTGCCAAGGAATGCCCTTATGCTGTTATACAAGTGATGCTTTTTAATGTATATTTACTAGTGCTATGTAGTTATTAAGTGTTAATATCATGTGAAACAGTAATGCTTTTGTACACTTTCCCACACCTTTTGAAGAAGTATTGTACTGTAGTTAGTGAATAATCTGATTGACTTTTAAATTGTTCAAACCATTTTTTGTAGACTAGGATGTACACTGAATACAAATAAAACATTTTTCAAGATGTTTCCTTGTGGTAAAAAGTTGAATAGTGCCATATAGTCTAATTTTCAGACTGTATACATGCATCCATATGTTTAAGACAAAGAGATTTGCAACAGTTAATGCAAGTACACTGGATGTCTTGCGAGGGAGGAACATGTTGAAGAGCTGAAGTGTCTGTGGTTTTCAGAACTTCCTGCTTTAGCAGTCAGATAATAAATGCAAGAAGACAACTGCATAGACCGCACATGTGCTTTAACAGTTAAATGTAACTAATGCTAAGATTGAGTACGTTTATTATTAAGCATGTACACTAGAGTATTTTAGTACTTATTAAGATCCTGATATATTTATAAGCTTTTTTTAAAAAAAAAATCAGTAAATGTTAGTAATAATTGTAAGTGTGTCAGAAAACTCAGCTACCACAGTAATTTAATCAAATGTAATGAGATGTAATTTTTCCAGACCAATTTTGTATTTATCCAATGTTTGTTATGTCAACAAACGAAATCGCAAAACAGAGACACCTGCTGGTCAGCAGTGGTTACTACAACTTAACAGTTTTTGCGTTATGCTACACCCGGGACTCTGGGTGTCAGTAGGGTCCATATCAAACGGATGAAACCTCCTTTTAACCCGGAAAAAAATAACCGGGAACGGCAGCTGTTCCGAAACACAGAGAAATCGGGTAAAATGGCTTCACGCCTGAGCCGAATCTGGCCCACCTTGTCCCGGGTTCGTTTGAGCTCGGTGCTCGTTAGTCGCTGTGTGTCACAGACGCCGAAATCCAACGCGTCAGGCGCGGCGACGGTTTCCGATCTGCAGCCCGTGTCTCCCGCTGCTCAGGACATTCATGGACACGCAGAGGTCAGCCCGTTTGAGAAGGTAAGAGAATCAAAACTGTACCATAGACACGTTTGTGATGCATGGGAAGTAATTAAGATTGGATTCACTGTTATTAAAAATGCATTCAAGAAGGTTTGGATGCTTCCAGGTTGCTCAATAAATAGTTTTAGAATAAACCAAATTAAGTTTGACGTTCTCTGACTTGTAAAAGTGTGCCTTGCATATAGTATTTTCCCAGCTCCCTCTCTCTATTGTGCATTGTCTATATGAATGAATAAAGATTATTCTATATTTTCAAGATGAAACCCTGTGTCTAGCAAATTGTTGTTATTAAATTTGCGTTTTAAAATGATTTATTATTGTGTTGTTATATTTAACTATATTTTAAAACATGCATTAAACTAACATCTTTAAATATGACTAATATTTTAATATTTGTCTAACAAAATGTATTTATTTATAATATTGTTTAAATTACTAAATTGATTATTGATTACTTCATTAAATGTTTAAGTGTCACTCCTAGTCCTCTATATTCGAGTGTTCCTGCATTGTTGGCAATGTGATGTTTGAAATCACCATTTTTAAGATGATCATTTTGGCAATTCATACATTGGTCTGGAGGAATAAGATTCGCCTTTTGGCTTGATAAGTAATACGTGTCATAAATGCATGTTTTTAAATAGTAAGTGTTTAGCTTTGTCTTCGCAGAATCCAGATTTCCATGGCTTCCATCATCAGGACTCGTTTGTGGATGAGTGGAACATGAGGCTGGCGTTTTTCTTTGGCATCTCAGTGGCCATTGTTATCGGAGGCACTTTCATCCATTACTTACCAGATCACGGGTAAGAATGTGAACTCATTTTGTGGAAATTCTCTCACACAGTATCTTAACAATAAATATGTAGTCATAATACAAATGCCTCTTGGTGAACCATGACATTAAATATACTGTTGTAAATAGGGCTGGGTAAAAATATTGATTTTCCGATGCATATAATCTCGATATCTAATTTGAATCCCAAGATCGATCTTTTAGTCTATGTGCAACCCTCCACTACTTTGAGAGGAAATCACTTGCATTTGCAACCAAATTTCGTGCTATGTGACTAAAATGTTTATATTTGTAAACTGGCTGGTAAATGTTTAAATTTCACTCACCAGTACTTTTGTAGTATAGTGGTGGAGTATTCAGCAGCGAGATCCTTTCATGTTGAGTGTAATGTTGTTCTGTGTAATGCGTGTCCAAAGACGAGATCCACGCGACCCATTTGGATTGAATATAGTCAATATATATATATAGTCAGTTGTTGATTAAAAAAAAAAAAACAAGCACATTTCATTCTAATCATGCATGGCATAGATGTGAAAGTCATTTGAGTCCTCTCTCGTTAACATGCACTTAGATCAATATTTAAGTCTTTTTTTACTATAAATCTCCCATTTTACTTTTACATTTTGTTTTCGGTGATTCGCATTCTTTGTGTATATCGCCACCCACTGGGCAGGGAGGAGAATTTATAGTAAAAAAGGACTTAAAATGTATCTTTTTCTCAATAACACCTATCATATCGTAGGGATTGTATCTTCAGTTTGCAAGGAATGGACGTTTAGTTGATAAACTAAATGTGACCATCAACACAACCGATACAAAACACTTTGCTGAGTCATTAGGCATGTGCTTGGCTTGAGTTGCGCACTAAATGCGTATCTCTTGTTGTGAATATTCTGTTGCGCATAACAATACACTGTGTAGCGCATTGTTTATAAGTCTCTTAAAAAATGAAAATTAATACATTCCTTGGATGAAGAATCCACAACACGGTTACTAACGATCTAATACTTTACTAAACTCATTTAATTACATTATTATTTATTTATTATATTTCAGGAATTTATTGCAAGTTTTCACAAGGCCATTTGTGCAAGTTGATATTTTTACGTCACGTGCACAACCACCATGGTCACTCTGGTGTGGTTGTCACGGTGATACCAACAGGCCTATTGTGCACTCGTAGAAAAAAAAAATGATACAGCTGCTAACTAGTACATTCAGACTTTTGCATTGCACTATTTAGCAAAGTGGAATATTGAAAGAACATTTTAATCTATTCTTTGCATACTAATCATAATTCCAAGCTATTTGTAAATTGATCTTCCTTAATTGGTTCTTTTGGCTTTAAGTTGTTATCAGACATCTTGCCTAAGCATCAGTATATTGGTTCGTTTATATGTATCAGTCTTCAAGTGTGCATTTATTTTCCATTGGCCTAATTCATCAGGAGAACTAACCTTAAATATAAAATGTCTTCCTTCTGCTTTATCCACCAGTATGAGGCAGTGGGCTCGCCGGGAAGCTGAGAGGTTGATCAAACAGAGGGAAGCTTACGGTCTTCCCCTCATGACAGAAAACTACTACGACCCTAGCAAGATTATTCTTTCCTCATCTGGAGAGGAGTAGACACAATTCTGTCAATAAATATCCTGTTAATTAGTGTTTGATTGTACATTTGACTCTCCTCAACTGTTATAATAAAAATATATATGTTGTAACATAGTGGTATGTATTATTTTCAAGTGGTAATCAGTAGGTATAACTAATACTTGCTGAAACAGCAGAAACCAGTAGAATTAACGTTGTGTTTGCAAACAAATGGGCACAATAATGTTGGCTGCATTTGTGTAGGTTGAAAAATGTATTTTGTCTCATTTGTATTATTTAAAAGCCTGTTTCAGCACACAAGGATTGGACTTTGAATAGCATGGAAGACTAAAAATGACAAACAGGACCAATGTATTTGTATGCCATACTAAATAAGTGAAAAGAAGTGTACAGTGCTGCAGTTAAAGTATTAGAGTATTTGCTGGCTGGGGTGCATTTTTAGGCATACAGTGGAAAGAAAAAGTATGTGAAACTTTTGGAATTATAGTGGCTAGAGCACAGGGCTGCTAATCAGAAGGTCGCTGGTTCGAACCCCACGGCCACCACCATTGTGCCCTTGAGCAAGGCACTTAACTCCAGGTTGCTCCGGGGGGATTGTCCCTGTAATAAGAGCTCTGTAAGTCGCTTTGGATAAAAGCGTCTGACAAATGCATAAATGTAAAATGTAAATGTAATTGGTCACAAAATGTGATCTCATCTTCATCAAAGTCTTCCCAAACAAGTTAACCTTTGTTTCATCAGTCAACAAAACTTTTTTCCTGTAGCATGGTGGAGTGTCAAGGTGGTCTTTGGCAAACTTCAGGCACGCAGCACCGATTTTGTTGGAAATCAATGGTTTCCTACATGGTGTCCTGCCATGAACACCATGCCTGCTTAATGTTTTTCGTATAATAGACTCATAAACCGACATGTTAACCAGTTCTTATGATTCCTTCAAGTCTTTAACGGTCACTCTTTGGTGTTTTTTTAACCTCATTGAGCATTCTGTGGTGTCCCCTTTGAGTCATCTTGACTGGACAGACACTTTTAGAGAGAGTAGCCACTCCCATTTAGAGACAATTTGCCTAAATGTGGACAGATGAATATCTTAGCTCTTCAAGATAACTTGTTAAAACTTTATGCAAAGCAACAATTCTTGATCGTAGGTCTTCTGAGATCTCTTTTTTTAATGAGCCATGGTCCACGTCATCAGATGCTTATTGTAAATAGCTAACTCAAAACATTTAAGTGCTTTTTATAAGTCAAAGTAGTTCTAACCCACACCTCTGTTCTTGTTTAATTAATTAAATGCCAGGTTTGCTAACTTCTTACTCTTATTAGCTTTTGTTTACGTCATTAGCCTGGGGGTTTACATACTTTTTTTCAAACTACACTGAATGACATATTTAATATGTACAAGAACAATATAATAATTTGTGTGTTATTTGTTAAAACAGATTGTGTTTGTTCATTAATGTAACTTAGATGATCAAACTAGATTTTAAGACAGACTTATGCATATATGCAGGACATTTCAAAGGGTTCACATACTTTTTCTTGCCACTGTATAAACAAATGAATGGTAAATATATATTGTACGTGTCCTTTGACATCTTTGATTTCATGAAAATTACAATTTAAGCAAGATTTGTGTATTTGCACATTTAATGTATATCAGTATAATTATAAAGATCTCATACCAAATACACTGTGACTTCACAAGGCTTTTGCCACAAAATCTTGAGGAGAAAAGTGCACTGCAAATACTAGTGACCATTCATTAACACTTGTCCATGCTGACAATCTCCATTTTAAACTGAACTGAAACTGAAAAACAGATACAAAGTGGATGGATATGGACCAGTCAGAATGAAATAATTTTTGTGAATTAAAATATTCACCAGTGGCTTTTATTTTAGTTTAGTCTCCTTTACTGTTATTTATCAAGAAACCACCACGGCGAATGATGTCTTAAAACACGTGAACAGAAATGAAACACTCACAGCAACGAATCGATACAGAAGATAGAATTGCTGCTAATAATGCCAATAAAAATCAATACAGCTGACGTTTGAGGAATTTCGTTTAGTGGAGATTCCAAAAATATTGAGCATGTTCTCTTGCTTTTGGACGTCAATGAAGCGTCTCTGTCTCTGATTGGTTGAAGCGATCAGGAATGGGCGTGCCTTCGAAGCGTGGCACTGTCTGCGGGGCGGGGCCTTGGGTCGTACAGGAAAAGATAAAGAAAGCGAGGACATCTGAGACGAAAACGGTAAAGACTCACACAAAACACATTTGGTACTGCCGATCGTTATGTTAATACATTTCCCATAAATTATAGAAACAATACAGCCGATTATCCCTTTTAAAAGCCGCCGAAGAGATCTTAAAGACGCCATTTATGTCCAGCTAGCTATGTGCTAACAGGCTAAGTGTGATGACGGAAACAGACGAACAACAAGACATCTTGAAGTCAGAACATAACGGCTGCAACATGTCTAGAAAGTTTAATACATATGTTAATTTGAGGTATCAGTTGAATACAAGTCCAATGCTGCCCGTGTTGACACTTATCAGGGCGTGGGATTAGACGTGTCACTTAGCATCGGGAGTAAACCGGGAAGGACTGATCAAGTTTGGCGCAGACATGCGGCTCTTAATTATCAACACCTCTCAAAACACTCATCATAACATTTAGCCATTTAAAGAGCTATTTATTCACGATTAAGGTCAAACACAGCGACAATAACTTGCAGACCTGACTGCACTTAGCTGTGTATGGTGTCTAAATTAACGTGGGAAACATGGAATACTTTAAAGTGTGTTTTATTTGCTTTGATCAGTGGTTTAAGCAGGGTGAGGTGTGTATGTGTGCTATAATGACACAAGAAATTAAAGTACAGATACTTTTACACCATTTCACCTATAATTGTTTAAAGCTTATGTTTTTTTATAATTGAAGTGTTCTAGTATTTTTAAACACTTATGTTTCAGTCTCCTGATAGTATATATAATAAACTAGCTAATTCCAGTGTAGGAACAACTGCCTCCTGTAATTACTGGCTGATCTTTCCATCTTTGGCAGATGGCAGCAATTCGTAAGAAGCTTGTAATTGTTGGGGATGGAGCATGTGGAAAAACGTGTTTACTCATCGTTTTCAGTAAAGACCAGTTTCCTGAGGTCTATGTACCCACAGTATTCGAGAACTATGTTGCTGATATTGAGGTGGATGGCAAACAGGTGAGAATATCTATACAATCCTATATCAGCAAGTCAACTTCCTCTGATTGTTACTTTATAGCAGGGGTCGGCTATGGCACGCGTGCCAGCATTGGCATGTGGAGGGGTAATCACTGGCACGCCAGCAAAGGCGAGAGAGGAGTAGACTATTTTATTTATATAAATTCTGCACCTGCATTCCAATATACATCTTGACGTAATCCTTCCTCATGATCGCACAGCGTGTTTTCATCAGCTGAACGGGAGGCTAAACTAGAGATGCACCGATCCGATACCTGGATCAATATCGTCTCTGATACTGACGTTTTTAAACGGATCAGGTATCGGTCTGACAAGCCCGATCCAAATCCGATACTGTGTCCGATACTTAGTCATGTTTGTTACTGTTAAGCTCCAAAAATAACATAAAGAACCATAAAAACACAAATAAAGTAGTTCACATGTCTCACAAAAGTCTGTGTTTAATAACTAAACATAAAATGCACGTGCAGCTCCAGCATGTTATTGAATGGCGCTGCTCTGTTTACACACACACACGCGCCTATTTTTAGCCTTCACGCATTGCACAATATTTGAGCACTACTTACGAACAACATCTCAGATGTAGATGCTCAATAGTTCGGTTCACGTATAATATGCATTTAGAATGGCACCGCAGGCAGGCGAGCGAGCGCGGGGTATATATGCAGTCCTTGATTAGCCACTAATGATATGCAGGTGCGTGAAATCAGGGAAGAGTGAGCGCTGTCACGGCAGTGAGAGAGATAGAGATGGTGGATCCGTGACAAAAGGTGTACGATTGAGATATACTAATATATTATTATTATTATTATAATTTGTTTACAAATCATAATATTTAAGTTGAATGGTTTCCAAAAGTAAATGTGTAAATGAAAAGTGAGCTGATATCTTACGACTAAATTGAACAAAAAAGAGATCTGAATCCTTTAAAGTCCTGATACAAGTTGAAAAAGTTTTGCAAAAAAAAAAAAAAAAAACTTTTCTACTGATGACTTATACTGGAATTACAGTTCATTTTGCTTTACATTATCCAGTATACTAGTTAATAATAAAGTTTTTCGTAATAAGCTATACGTTTATATGAAAATAATGTGTAGTTAGAGGTTTGTGTTTTTTTACATATTAAAGAGTACACCCAGTTAGTTGCACACAATAATGTAAAGATATTCTAAACTCATTATGCAAAAAAACAACACTGGTATCGGCCGATACTGAGATTTCCAAGATCGGGATTGGAAGAGAAAAAGTGGTATCGGTGCATCCCTTGGCTAAACACTTATTAAATTGTGGCAAGACTCGCAAGTAAATGCGCCTGCTTTGCTTCGGTCAGGCTGCACGGATGTCAGCCTACATTCCGTGTTTCATTGTGTGGTTCAAAATATATATTAAACCTTGAAATAAAGTTTTAGGATTTTGCAGATGCGATTTACCGAAAATGGCTAAATAGTTGGTCAGCTTTTGATGTGCGAATATTGGCCATTGTTCAGGAAAATAAAAAATGCGACCCCTGCATTATAGTCTTCTTCATTTTCATTTTTGTAATGAATGTTATTATGGGTCTGAACTGAAGTGGTTGACTTAAAGGAATATTCTGGGTTCAACACAGGTAAAGCTCAATCGACAGCATTTATGGTATAATGTTGATTTCTGCCAAAAAAAAAAAAAAAATGGACTTAACCCTCCTTTTCTTTAAAAAAAAAAAAATCAATAATCAAAGTTACAGTGAGGCACTTACATTAGAAGTGAATGGAGCTAATTTTTGGAATGTATTAAGGCAGAAATGTGAAGCTTCTAATCTTATAAAAGCACTTACATAAATTCTTCTGTTAAAACGTATGTAGTATTTTATCTGTAAAGTTGTTTACATCATAATATTTTCAGTCATTTTAGGGTTTTAGGGTTTGTTGAAATTCCATCATCATGGCAACGAAGTTGAAAAATTGGTTATAAATTTACACAGAAAAGGTTAGTAAGCGATTGTATCACACTAAAATCATGTTAACACACATATCAAAATCAATCAAATCAAATCAAATCACTTTATTGTCACACTACTGTGTACACGAGTGCAACAGCAGGTGAAATTCTTGTGTGCAGTTCCGAGCAACATTGCAGTAATGACAGTGACAAGACATAAACCACTTTACAATAACAACATATTTACACAAAAACAATTTACATAACAAATGTACACAATACACACAATGTAGAATACACATACACTAGATTTTTGACGGAGCCCGCGATGCAGCAGCCATACTCGGCGCCATCTGAGGCCGTCACTGAGGCCATCACTGAGGCCGTTGTGAAGAAGGCTCACCAGCGCCTCTTCTTCCTGAGATGGCTGAGGAAGTTTGGAATGAACCACCACATCCTCACACGGTTCTACACTAGTACTGTTGAGAGCATCTTGACTGGCTGCATCACCGCCTGGTACGGCAATAGCACCGCCCACAACCGCAAAGACCTGCAAAGGGTGGTGCGAACGGCCAGACACATCATCGGAGGTGAGCTTCCCTCCCTCCAGGATATATATAACAGACGGTGTGTGAATAAAGCTCGGAGGATCATCAGAGACTCCAGCCACATGAGTCATGGGCTGCTCTCACTGCTTCCATCAGGCAGGCGGTATCGCAGCATCAGGACCCGCACCACCCGACTACATGACAGCTTCTTCCCACAAGCAATAAGACTTTTGAACACATGATCTCTCACGATCTACAATCAGCACTGCACTTTATAAATCCTCATTCTGTCAATATATTCTCCCAATTCAGTTAGTGTGTATATATATATATTTATACCCGTATCTAGTGTGTGTATTCTACATTGTGTGTATTGTGTACATTTGTTATGTAAATTGTTGTGTAGGTATGTGTACATTTGTTATGTAAATTGTTGTGTAAGTTTGTTATGTAAATTGTTTTGTGTAATATGTTGTTTATTGTAAAGTGGTTTATGTCTCGTCACTGTCATTACTGCAATGTTGCTCGGAACTGCACACAAGAATTTCACCTGCTGTTGCACTCGTGTACACAGTAGTGTGACAATAAAGTGATTTGATTTGATTTGATTTGATTTCTTGGGTATATCATATTGTTTACATCTTGTGGTTATACTTTTGAAACCGTATTTTAATGTTTACAGATTGGCCCCATTCACTTCCATTGGAAGTGCCTCTCACTGTAACCCAGATTCATACTTTTGTTTGTAAATAAAAGGAGTGTCGAGTCACAATAATTTTTGTCCCAATCAATTTTATGCCACAAATGCTGTCAATTTAGCTTAACTTGTATTGAACCCAGACTATTTTTAAGTTGTTGGACATTGTGCGCATTGGTGACAGGTGGAGCTGGCTCTATGGGACACAGCTGGACAAGAGGACTATGACAGGCTAAGGCCCCTGTCCTACCCAGACACTGATGTCATCCTCATGTGCTTCTCCGTAGACAGCCCTGACAGTTTGGGTGAGCTCTGCAGTGGCCAATCTTTATATACTTCAGATTTTATACTCTAATAATTAGGGCTGGGTATTGATACAGATTTCCCGATTCGATTACAATTTACAAGGTCTCGATTCAATTCCCTATTGATTCATATCAGTATATTTAAGTTATAATGTCCATTTAGCTTACATATATATTACATTCTCTCACAGCTAATGCTGTTTATTATACAAGAGACCTTCTAAATAGGTATATTACGAAATATAAATGTTACATTTTTTTTTTCATAATTTGTCACATTTTATCTTTTTAAAAATGTACAAATCCATGCATTCCATGAATAAATGTGGTATTATTGCATATATTATGTTTGTTTCATGTTTATTGTTTAATGCATAATTTATACTATTTACAAATATAAACATTGGTTTGTAGAACACGTGGACTTGAATGGATTTTTTTAAACATATCTGTGCTATTTGAGATTGCAATGATATGCTCTCTTTATCTTGTAAAGAACAGAAAGAGTATCATAGGGACTGTGTTGATCTAGTCACTGGAACGATTGAACGTTTGCACTCAATAAGCAGTTAATGGATGCTGTACTTTACTACTCAATCACTGGAGAGTGAAATATGAACATTTACCAGCCAGTGGGCATTTAAGAATCGATATTGTTCAAATGAAGGTCGCGATGCATCGGACATTTTTTTTTTTTTTTTACCCAGTCCTCCTAGTAATATTTTAAATTAATCATGTATGGGCCTAATTCTGATTGTAATCTCTATTAGCAGGTCTGATATTATTAAATGTTATTGAATTATGAACGAACATTTTAACATTAAAATGTAAAACTAAAACTTTTTTATTCTCTTTGTTCCATCCATATTTGTATGTTAATTGACATTATTCTTGGTGTATGCAATAACTTGGCTAGGACTGAATTGTTCTATTCTGGGGTCATGGTATCTAAAACCTTATTGTATTCACACAGAGAATATTCCTGAAAAATGGACGCCTGAGGTGAAACATTTCTGTCCAAATGTTCCAATAATTCTGGTGGGTAATAAAAAAGATTTACGGAATGATGATCATACTCGAAGGGAGCTGCTCAAGATGAAACAGGTATGTGTGTTTGTGTGCTAATACCTACCCTAAACCTGGTATTTTATTGATAAAAAAAAAAAAAAAAAAACATTTATTTATCTTTTTCATAGGGTTGTTGATTTAATGTGTTAATTCAGTACAATTAATTATATAAAAAAATTAAACATTAAATTAAGGCAATTAATTATGCCACCGGACCGTAGAAAGTAATTTTCCTATTATCGGAGCAATTTAAGCTGGAAGTACCACCTTTATGTTTTTACAAGTCTTAAGCCCTATTTGGACTGGATTCATCTGTAAAGTACTTATTACTGGGGACATCTGTAATGTTCAGTTGATTCAAACGGGAAAAGCAGTGTCTGTAAAAATCGCAGAGATTGGTGTGTCTACTGCATTTACACACTGCCGTCACATGTTACTGACCAATCAGAAAACGTATTTAGCTGTGCTGATTAAATATGCAGGAATTAATAGACATGATCATATACTGCATCTGCATTTATTAAAAGAAATTGATTGGAATATCTGGCTTAATACAACAGAACTGGTGACATAACAAGCCTGTAATCCCATTACACTCTTGAATTAAAAATATCAACAAGCTTTTTACATTATGTAATTAAATTTCTCCCCTTCTGAAACACAGGGCTCAACACAATTTCCCCCATTCAATCTGCTCAAATCACAAAATTATGTACCTTTCTATTTTCCTAACAATAAAAGCACTAATTTCTTTCTCTTTTATATATAGTAAATTAAGATTCAACAGTATAAAATGCTTGAGAAAAATACGCATCAGTGCAAACACAAAGCCAGTGCTATCTGAAGTTGTGAAGCGCATCTTACATTAACCAACATCCATTTCAGACACTCAGAGAACTTGAGAAACAGCAATATTTAAAGGGCTCACAGGCTGGAAAGTGCAGATATACTGGCTTTTTACCAGCAACTCCATTTACATGGCTTAAGTATAACACAGGGTTTTTTTACAGGCTGTTTTATGGTAGGTAAACCACGCTGTGGGAACATGTAAAAAGTCTGGAACGGTCAAATACACTTTATAATTCCGCCAGTGCCAGTCTTGGTGAGGCATTAATGTAAACGCAGTCGGTTTGGTCAAAAGTGAATGTAAACAGTGGGACAAAAAACATATTTGCATTAAAATGTTGGACTTGAAGTGTACATGTAACAGAATTGAGCATTGTGTAGTATGTCATATAAAGGCTATTATTCAAACAACAATGGAAAGGGAAACAATAAAACCACACTACTTTTGGATGTATAACTTGAGTAGCTTTAAAAGTATTAATGTAATTGAATAGAAAAAATAGATTTTTAAAAATAATATTTTTATATAATAAATAAATATAATAATTTTTTTTTTATAATACCGACCCCTGATGTTAATTTGTATGATAAATTACCAGGAAAGTAGAGATGATAAAATTATTTATAATCATGCTTAGCCTTTATAAAGATAGAAAAGTATCAACCTTTGCAGAGTGCCATATGACTCCAGTGGTTAAATCCATGTCTTCAGAAGTGATGTGATAGGTGTGGGTGAGAAAAAGATCAATATTTAAGTAAATTGTTGCTAGAAATTCTTCTCCCTGCCCAGTAGATGGCGATCTGCATCACCAAAAACAAAAGAAGAAAGTGAAAGTTAAAGTGGAGATTGACTGAGCAGGGAAGAGAATTAATAGTAAAAATTGTCTTAATCGATCTGTTTCTCACCCAACCTCTCATATATCTTCTGAAGACATGGATTTAACCACTGGAGTCACATGAATTAGGCTACTTTTATGCTCACTTGTGTGATTTTGCAGCTTCAAAATTTTGGCACCCATTCACTTGCATTGTATTGACCAAAAGAGCTGAGATTTTCTTCTTAAAATCTTAAGTTGTGTTCTGCTGAAGAAAGAAAGTCATACACAAGTAACAGTACTTTTCTTGAGTATTATGTTTCAGTACTCTTTCCACCCCTGTAATTATTACATTACCCCACGACCCCATATAAAATTAATCCCATCTGAATAGGGCTTTAGTCAGCAGGGGAGAGTAAGCAGAACTCCAGCTGTACAGGCAACAAACCACACTGACAGCAGGCAACAAAAGATGAGAATGCGTTCTTGCATACAACTACATGCTGGACGAACACAACCCTGAATGAGGGGTCTGGAGCGGTGTTGTTCTAAGTTCCAAACTATGTGTAAATATGCTGTGTTTGATGCAACAACAGTGCAATGCTTCTAAAGCATCTGTCTAACGCATGTGTACATAGATTTGTTCTTATAATAAGTTTGCTTTTAATCGTCTACCACAATTATTTAATACATTTTAATTATCTGAATTATTATATTTCAAATTATTTAAATGTCATTACAATTATTTTTATTTGGGGGCCTTTCTCTGCAAATTTTTCAATTAATCGGTATAGCATGTAATTAATTGAGTTTTAATTGTTTGTCAGTCCTACTTTTGAAATATAATTGTCTTATTGGTTAAACCATCCTCATTGTCAGCATGAACTGGTACATCCAAGTTTTGTCAGGAATTAGACTCTTCATGAAATCAAAATGATATACTATGAAAAGTTGAAATTATGATATTTAATATATGTAAAATACTGAATATAGAAAGCATTTGATTGGTCAATCATATGCTCTCTAAAATGAGAATGTCCCCTCCCCTTAATACGACATGCCTCTGACTAGCAATAGCAAGTAGCACATTATGGTTCATGATTGTGTCATGAACTAAAGGCTATAGGCTATTTAATGAAAAAAAATGAGGGACGAGCCCTTAGATATGTCCCACCACAACTTTGTGTTTCATTGGGAAATATGTGAACACAGGAAAGAAAACTACACTTTTCAAGCTATTTCACATCTTGAACATAACTAGTTTTACATGGAAATAACATACAAATTAAATAACATAAAAATAATGGAAACTGAGATTTTTATAAGAGAAGTTATAAAGCTATTGACATTGCATTTTGTTGTAATGTTATTATACGATTATGTTAAAATTAGGTGTACTAATGTCCTGTAAATGATTTCTTCCTAAACAGGAACCAGTTAAACCAGAGGAAGGGCGAGACATGGCTAATCGCATCAATGCGTTTGGCTATCTTGAGTGTTCAGCTAAAACGAAGGATGGCGTGAGGGAAGTGTTCGAAATGGCTACAAGAGCGGCGCTCCAAGCCAAGAAACGTGGCAAGAAGAATGCTTGTGCTTTGCTATAGAGTACTGGAAGGAAAAGAAAGAGAGGGAAAGGGGTAACCAAACTAGGGCAAGGAAAATTAAAGAGCTATAAAGTTAATTATTGTGGGGGGGGGGCATTTTCAATCCAGGCCAAAGGAAACTTCAGAAGATAGCTGTACCGGCAAAAAGGGACTTTGATATTTTTATGGCCAATATGCTTGCCATCAGTCCTCTTTTAAATCAAGATTAGTTGGCCTTAAGCCTTCAGACTGATCACAAGCTAAGGAAAGTGTATTAGTAGAGTAAAGATTGATGTGTTTTCACAGTGGCTCACAATCAATGGGGTGGGATTATTTGTGATGTATTCTTTGGCCCATACCACATCTTCTGCTTAGAAGAGCAGCATTGTAAGCAAGAACACAAATGACTTGGTCTAAAAAGATTCCTTTTTTGGCACCAAGTACTTTATTCAGGGTGTATAAGGCATTAGTTAGTACCCTACATTGTGTATATTACATGTCAAGGAGGGAGTCAAGACATTGGCCACATGATGCAATGCTCCCATGATCCCCTTTAGAAAGCTCCCAGGGACCCAGTGGCATCTTATGTAAATCATTTATACTTGTCCTTCGTAATACAATTTTCTGTTTAACAATTCTGTTTTTCCTACTTAAACATGTTAACATTGTTGGTTAATACAGCTGGGTCCTCTGTGACCTCCTGTGCTGTCAAAATTGACTGGTTTAAAAATAATAGTTGAAAGTAGTTGTAGTCTTACAGTTTCTTAAATCAATAAGAATGAAATATATCTTTCTTTTTGCCATTTGCCTATAAAATTCAAAGTAAAATGCATTAAGCAATGACCACGTTTACATGCACTTAAGAACGGGTTTTTGCGGAAAGCGTTCCGAAACATGTTAACGAGAACGCCGATTTCCTTACGCCATTTAAGGGATTAAGAGAAAGGGGTTTAACAGACCTAGGTTTCTCCTAGAGAAAGCTGCTAATGTAGCCATGTAAACGCCTACACTGTATTCAAAAAGGTTTTGGAAAAGTGCGCATGTGCGTGGAACAGACCGAATAACAAATGTCATAGGATGGAGCCTAATATCAATCAACTAAACATTTCTGGGAGTACTGAGTGAAAAGCACATACACTATAAACTATAACCATTTATAAACACCACTGTAAAATATTGACGGTCCCTCACGTTCTACTCTCTGAAGTGCAATCCCATTGCAGGTCACGATAGTAAGGTAAGGAAACAAACAGCAACAACTTTGGAATATCTTGAAATAAAGCAAAGCAACAGAGAATAAAATGGTAAAGTCTTCCTCGGATGCCATGTTTGTTATTTACACAAGCGTTGGGGGTAAGTAAGTTGCTGTGGAAAAAGCTGCTTACTAACAGAGCCGCATGTATATGGGAGTAAAGATGACGCCACTTATAAAGTGCATATAAACAAGAACGCTGCTCTCTCGCAATAACCTGCTTTCTGGTGTTCATGTAAACGTAGTCATTGATGATACTAATAGTATTTTATGTGCTTGCTTATGTATTGTAATTAAAATAAACACTTTGGGTTAACCAGCACTAGTGGAGGTCAAAGCAAAACTACAGATGTGACTGCGGTTTTATATGTTGACCTTCAGACACTGTACGATTTTGGCAATCTATATATATGTTTTCTACTAGGTGACAGTGAAAGTTCTGCGTAAACATCAGTTCTCACGTATTCCTCTTGCCAAATGTAATGTGTTATTTCTCGCTGTATAAATGAGAAACTCCCTCCATTTTCAATACATTTTCCTTTTAATCCCCTCTTCTCCTGTACAGTATGTTTTTATTTTTGTGAAATTCTACTGGCTTATGCTATATCATTTTTGCATATTCTAATAATTCATAGAATTAAAAAGTTTTAAAAGAAATAAAGGAAACCGTAGAAAAAATTTGATTTTGAGAGAGCCGTTTAATGCCATATTATTAAATGCAAGTCATTTCTTAGAAGAGATTCTGCATTTCATTGATGCATCAATTATCTTTTGTATACCAGTGCATCTTTGGATTTCCACAGACTCATTTGCAATGTATTGAAAAAATAAATTCTTATAGGGTAACTTTGCTTGGGTCTTCATTTTATGTCTATTCTCAATGATAATGTGATTAAAAATATTGATGATAGTGTACAATATATTATTTCTTTTCCAGCCATTGTAGAAGTGGTCTTCAGTAAACACAAGTACACATGCTGACATTAGTTAAAAGAACTAAAAGAAGAGGTAGATAAAAAAAAAAAAACCAAAATGTTGAAGGTTGTCCTGGGTCTAAAACAGTCAGTTTTTATAGTGATCTGTGCAGTCCAGCAACAAATTCATGATAATAGGGCTCTGAAATATGAGGAGAAATAAGAGTCACATCCTCTTATCATTTTTGGCTTGTCATTTAAAAGTCTGAAATAGGTACAACATACTATACAATGTATACATCAAGGTACTATTGGTTGTATGATTTAAAAACAAAATCTCCGTGTCTGGAGAGGATGATTTTCATTATTGTTCTGTAAATGTAATATTAAATGTAAAAAAAGATATACACCACCACTGCCCCCAGTCTATCGTGTACGTGTTTTATGACAGTGAGTGAGCGCTTCCGGGCAAAGCGAAGGGATACATTAGCTTGCTCTTATCTCTCCCACACCTGTCTCACCACTTGCAAGTGAAGACTCAATTATTCATACAGTAAATCCTCTCCCGTGTTTTCTATGCTTGGGACATGCGTTGCGCGTAACGAATAAGCGTGCACTGCTCCACACAATCAGTTTCTGTGGAAGGATGTGCGAGTCAAGCGTGTAGTGCCTGGAAATGTATATGTTCCAATTTTAGCCACAGGAAGTGGGGAAAACAAATTGTGAAATTTCAGAAAGTGAAATGGATACTGAATGAAAAGGATACTGCATTAATTGTGTTAATTTAACATGTTAAAAGTCAACTATTAATCGTAGAAATTAACGCATTAAATTTCCCAGTCCTAATATATGTATATATATATATATATATATATATATATATATATATATATATATATATATATATATATATACACACTCACCTAAAGGATTATTAGGAACGCCATACTAATACTGTGTTTGACCCCCTTTCGCCTTCAGAACTGCCTTAATTCTACGTGGCATTGATTCAACAAGGTGCTGAAAGCATTCTTTAGAAATGTTGGCCCATATTGATAGGATAGCATCTTGCAGTTGATGGAGATTTGTGGGATGCACATCCAGGGCACGAAGCTCCCGTTCCACCACATCCCAAAGATGCTCTATTGGGTTGAGATCTGGTGACTGTGGGGGCCATTTTAGTACAGTGAACTCACTGTCATGTTCAAGAAACCAATTTGAAATGATTCGAGCTTTGTGACATGGTGCATTATCCTGCTGGAAGTAGCCATCAGAGGATGGGTACATGGTGGCCATAAAGGGATGGACATGGTCAGAAACAATGCTCAGGTAGGCCGTGGCATTTAAACGATGCCCAATTGGCACTAAGGGGCCTAAAGTGTGCCAAGAAAACATCCCCCACACCATTACACCACCACCACCAGCCTGCACAGTGGTAACAAGGCATGATGGATCCATGTTCTCATTCTATTTATGCCAAATTCTGACTCTACCATCTGAATGTCTCAACAGAAATCGAGACTCATCAGACCAGGCAACATTTTTCCAGTCTTCAACTGTCCAATTTTGGTGAGCTCTTGCAAATTGTAGCCTCTTTTTCCTATTTGTAGTGGAGATGAGTGGTACCCAGTGGGGTCTTCTGCTGTTGTAGCCCATCCGCCTCAAGGTTGTGCGTGTTGTGGCTTCACAAATGCTGTATACCTCGGTTGTAACGAGTGGTTATTTCAGTCAAAGTTGCTCTTCTATCAGCTTGAATCAGTCGGCCCATTCTCCTCTGACCTCTAGCATCAACAAGGCATTTTCGCCCACAGGACTGCAGCATACTGGATGTTTTTCCCTTTTCACACCATTCTTTGTAAACCCTAGAAATGGTTGTGCGTGAAAATCCCAGTAACTGAGCAGATTGTGAAATACTCAGACCGGCCCGTCTGGCACCAACAACCATGCCACGCTCAAAATTGCTTAAATCACCTTTCTTTCCCATTCTGACATTCAGTTTGGAGTTCAGGAGATTGTCTTGACCAGGACCACACCCCTAAATGCATTGAAGCAACTGCCATGTGATTGGTTGATTAGATAATTGCATTAATGAGAAATTGAACATGTGTTCCTAATAATCCTTTAGGTGCGTGTATATGTTCCAATTTTAGCCACAGGAAGTGGGGAAAACAAATTGTGAAATTTCAGAAAGTGAAATGGATACTGAATGAAAAGGATACTGCATTAATTGTGTTAATTTAACATGTTAAAAGTCAACTATTAATCGTAGAATTTAACGCATTAAATTTCCCAGCCCTAATATATGTGTGTGTGTGTGTATATATATATATATATATATATATATATATATATATATATATATATATATATATATATATATAATTTACATACTGTAGGTAACCAGTGCAAAAAACCTTAAAGATCTTAAAATAGGCTTAGTTTTCTTTTGCAAAATATCTATTTTTCCAAGTCAAATATCATCCGATTAATCGGCCTGGCTGATTTATTAGTCTATAACTAAATATAACCCAGGAATTTTGTGAGATTCACCCAATACTCTCCAGTAGACTAAGTGAGAACATAATCCTCTTCATTTTGATTTCCCATCTGATTTCCCATGTGTGTTACAAACCTGAGTCTGGCTCTATGATGGCGTGTCTGATGAGGAAGTCAAGAACCACCATGGCACAGTTTGGCTTGAATTCCTCACTGACTAGAAGATCTTTCACCTGAGAACAAAACATGGCCCTAGTTTATGCAGTAGACATAGCATGTCATTCAAACCTAAAACCAATAAGATCCATTCACCTTCTCAATGGGGTAGTAGTAAAATGCTTGCACTTCTCCATCTCCAATGTGAGGCTGGAAATTGAGAGGCAACTCTAAGTCAAAGACAAATTGGCACTCAGGAAATACTCCTTCATCATCTTCGTAGGTGTAGCTACAGAGAGAAGAAACAGAGGAGGACACGAATTGAAGATTCAAGATCGCAGAACTTCTTTCAATTGAGCTAAACATAGCAACCTGTTTCCAGGCAGAAATTTTGCCTGTGACAGACACTCAGTGTCTTCTATTGATAACACTGACGTGTTTTAAGCCTGTTTAGAATGTGAATTCTGGTCATCTTCTTTTGAAACGTGTAGAGCGCTCTGAATATTTCCTTGGAAACTGGCCAGTTGGTAGTTATTTCTGGCATCTCTGCTGTATTCATCATTCTCTTTTGTAATTGAGTTGAGAGGGATGTAAACATCAACCACTCCCTTGATGTCTGGGTTTAAACCTAACAAGCATCTCAAATCTTAGTAATTTACCAGTTACTTATTCCTATTAAGCTTGATGCATTCTAAATAAATATTTTTAATTACCTAAACTAAATAGTGGGACAGAAAAAAAAGGCAGAAAGAAAGAAACATGATTATGTACCTCACAGTTCCCACAGGGAGCGCTTGCTCTGCCAGGCCTGGAGGGATACAGGCCTCTTCATCACACTCTTTTACCATGGTATGCCTGACACTACAGCCTGCTGCAAGCCCCCCAGCTGCCTGCAATGAGATCAGAGGTAACATTTTGGGTGTGTAATTTATTAAATTATTATGTACATTCTTCCATACCAGATACATTTGCATAAATAACTTTAAGCAGTGTGGACTTGTGCATGTTCATTGTAAAATTGGTTTGAATGGTCCAACTTCTGGTTCAGCCAATGACATACGTTATGGGCAGAGCTATTTGCAATGAGCTGTTTAGTGGGGAATTGACCAAATTGACAAGCAATGGCAGGTATGAGGATGGAAGACACAGTATGAGTGTTTGGGAAACCTGTTACTTTGGAAACAACATTATTTTCGCAATTCTGTTTGGTAGCACAGATAATATATTCTCTACCTTTAACCTGAGTCAATTAGGTAGCAAAAGAGCTGTTCCCACTTTATGTTAGGGGTCTTTTATACGAAGTACTATTAAAATACAAAAATGTTACTGCTACTGAGTTTGGGGTAAAGGAAGGTTTAGGGGTTAGGTTAACAATGTAACTACAGATTTAATTAAATGCAAGTACAATGCAACAACATGTATTTACATAATAAGTACATTATATCAAATGCTTAAGTACATAGTAGTTAGACGCCTAATATATAGTGGGTCCAAAGAGCCGTTTACTAAACATTATCAACATTGTTTCATAAATAACTACATGCAACAATACACACTATATATATATATATATATATATATATATATATATATATATATATATATATATGTGTGTGTGTGTGTATATATATGTGTGTGTGTATATATATATATATATATATATATATATATATATATATACACACACATATATATATATATATATATATATATATATATATATATATGTGTGTATATATGTGTGTATATATATATATATATGTGTGTATATATGTGTGTATATATATATATATATATATATATATATGTGTGTGTATATATATATATATATATATATATGTGTGTGTGTGTGTGTATATATATATATATATATATATATATATATATGTGTGTGTGTGTGTGTGTGTGTGTGTGTGTATATATATATATATATATATATATATATGTGTGTGTATGCAGTGAAAATGTTATGTGTAATAGATGTTTTAACAGATGTAACAGTTACAATAAAATATTACAATAAAAGTCTCTCACTTATTCAATTTACTCACCCTCATGTTGTTCCAAACCCATATTTTCTTTCTTATACAGAACACAAAAGGAAAAAAATGTAAATTAATAACACTATCTTTTCAATACAGTTCCAGTTGATAGTGACTCACTTTAAAGGTTAAAAAAGGACAGAAAAGTAGAAGTAACTTTTGTGCATCATGTTTCAAGTCTTCTGAAGGCCTGAGAGAGAGTCATGTGTGATTGGAACAACATGAGGGTGAGTAAATAATTACATCATTTTCATTTTTTAGGTGAACAATTCCTTTAAGATATAGTATACATATATGTGATATTTATGTATTACTAGTTACTGTGCCACTTATTACCAGATTGTCCAATCTTCCTGGATACGTCTGTTTAGTCAAAGACCGTCGTGCCAGCCACATATTGAGATTTCCACTCGAATCGCGGGTGTAGCCATTGACGTGGACTCCGTACCTTTTTACTCCAAATAGACCTGTATTGGTGCATTATACATTATATAAGTGATGTCACTGTTTGTTCAAGCATAAAATCAACATTTCATTGACTTACTTGTTGCTGCTCTCTCCATATACATGAGCGGAGTGTCGCAGTATCTAGGCATCACTGCGTATTGCTGAAAATAAGATACACTCTGATAATGTTGCATGGAGGAACTGACAAATATGGCCAAAAAACAGTGAGGAGCTGTGAAGTTATAATGAAGATGGGTGATGGGTTAAAGGGATAGTTCACCAAAAAACTAAAATTCTGTCATCATTTACTCACTATCATGTTGTTCCAAACCCCTATGACTTTCTTTTTTGCTGTGGAACACAGATGTTCAGCAGAATGTTAGCCTCAGTCATCATTCCCTTTCATTTTATGAAAAAAAAAGATGCAATGAAAGCAAATGGTGACTGAGGTTAAAATTTTGACAAACATCTAATTCTGTGTATCATTGAAGCAATAAAGTCCTAGGGGGTTTTTATCAACAGGGTGAGTAAATGATAACAGAATTTTAGTTTTTTGGTGAACTATCCCTTTAAAGCCATACCATAAGTCTTACCTCATGCCTCCAGCCTATGAGACAGGTGAATGTTGCCTCTCTCCTCAACTCCTGCAGCACCTCATCCACGGCCACTGATCTGCTCTCAAAAGTGTCAACGCTGGAGCAAAAGGTTATAGCGCTCCCGTATGGTCTAAAGACAGAAGGAAAACGACCAAGAACTGATGCTACTTTTGGGGGAATCCATCCCACCTGCTCTCCAGCCACCTCAAAACGTAGACAGCTTTCTAAACTGGAACCTGGAATAAAATAATGCATTGGTTTGTGTATTTTAAGGAGTAGTTCAACCAAACTTTCTTTCATTTGTGGAACATACAATGAAAGTGAATGGTGGCTAAGGCTGTCAGTCCCTTACATTCTGCACACATATTCTTTTGTGCTGCAGGGAAAAAAGAAAGTAATACAGGGTTGGAACGACATGGGGATGAGTAAATGATGACATAATTTTCATTTTGGGGGGAAGATTATAGGAAAAAAGATGCATTTTACACACGGTGTATATAAGTAGTTGGAATGAAATACTGGAGACTTCTATACTCCAAATAAAACCATTTTAAAAGCATTTTGCTAATCGTTTTATAGTTATTATGCATGCAGCTTTTATGACCTCATAGTAAATGAGGCTATATGGAATATTTGTACATTTAAAAAAAAAAAAAAATGACAGAAATTTAAAGGAATATTCCAGGTTCAATACAAGTTTAGCTCAATCAACATGATCTGTGGCATAATGTTGATTTACCACCAAAAGTCATTTCGACACATCCCTAGTTTTCCTCAAAAATGTACCTTTAAAAGTATAGTAAAATAGCACATAACTTCACACATAAAAGGTTATTAAGCGATTTAAGGGATTGGCCCCATTCACGTTCCTCATTGGAACCCAGATTTGTTTTTTTAAAGGAGGGACAAGTCTAAATAACATTTTGTGGTAAACAACATAATGCCACAAATGCAGTCAAATATGCTTAACTTGTATTAAACCAGGAATAATCCTTTAAAATGAACTACTGAAGGCAAAAATGTGATTTAAAAACTTACAGAAATTGTGCTGACACAATATATATTCATATATATTTGAACCTAAAATGTTATGTTGCTAAAACAAAGTAAATATACACGCTATGCTTCAAACTACCTTTATGACCTTTCTATGTGGCATTCATATGGATTGACTTTTATTGACATTTATTGATGTATTTAACGTGACATGGATTTAATTCTGTATTTCCCCCACCTGGTAAATGAAAGTTGTTCATTCGACGCAGCAGTTGCAGCATTTTCTCGGACCACGAAGCCATCCTGTGACGTTTGACGGTGAATTTTACGTTCATAAACCGTGCATTAATTCGCGTGTGTGTATACTTGATTTGTCGCTGACATGCTGTCATACGCCCACGGGCTTCATGCTCGCCTCCATTGTTGCTGTTCCTGTTGATGTGAGCGCTAATTGGTTGATGCTCTATGACAAATTCAAAAATGCAATGAGGGTGTTGTCCATATACCGGCTCTCCCCACTAGAGGGCAAATATGTCTCAAACACTTGACTGGCTGAAAGCTGAATGGGCCCATTGAATCTGACCAGTCATGAAAATGGATGCTACCACTTCTCTTAAAAGCACAAGAGAGTGCTTGATCAAGTACCATCTTTTTTTTTTTCTGTGCAAATTGGTGCTACAGTGAAGTGGGCCGTTAGTGATTTTAAATTATTTTTTTTTAAGCGATGACCATTATAATTTGAGTAAAATAGCCAATTAGGAGCGAGTCATAATGGTCATAATTTTTTGATTGCTCTGTTTGTTGTCTGTCAGATGACTGCACGTGGGGCCCATTTAATTTAACGTGTGTACCACAACATAAACAGCCCTTACAAAAAGTTCCCATTGGTTCACCAATGCAATAGTGTAATTCTGACTAAGTTTAACTCTTTACTCAACAAATTAAATGTTTGAAATCAAAGAGATATGATTTATCTTACAAAGACACCAGACAGAAAGAAAGAGGGACAGAAAAAAATAATGGTTACTTTTCACTTGCTAAAATCTGCACCAGTCTTTGGGGTTGGGGTTAAATCTCCATCGAAACACAAAAAATATACAGACAGTATACACTATTGTTAGAGAGGACTAAGAAGTATCAAGTAGTAGGCGGTTTTTAATGAGGAGTCAAGAAAAGCAAACAGCTCCCAAATCACACAGCTAGCTGGAGAGTAGAGAATATATCTAAAGAGATGTATCGAAAAGTGTTGTCATGATGCACAGAGATTCCCAAGCATCATCAGCTCCAGAAATTCATTAGAACATTGTAACCACTATTAGCCAAAGGTATATTACTACAATAAATCTTCATTCAGTTTGTCATTTTTAAATGCCTATATATCTAATAATAAAATACAAAAAAAAAACATTTGTTTAATAATGTGTATATTATTGTATTTATTTATTATGTTTTTGTATATTTAAACTCAGATCCAAACTCGGCAGCATTTCTGGGTGCAGAGATGAGACAATCATAGGTGCATAGTACCCTCATCTGACCATAAAACAACACTAAAGTTATCATAACCTACATGTGTTAACCAAATATTTGAATCATCCACAAAATTATAATATCCACTGTGTGCAGTCTCTGGGTGTATATTCAAAAACAGAGTGCATTGTGGGTAAGAATGATTGAACAATTATAGGGAACAAGTAGTTCACTTGGATTTCGGACACTACAACAAAATTGTAGACACCCGAAATAGAGCACTAAATAGTGGATAGGAGCCGATTTCATATACAGAGATTCCTTCAAAAACAGAGAGTCGTTCATGGCTGAAACAATGTGAGTGAACAAGAACGACTCGTTCAAAAACACAGATTCTTTCACCATAAAGACTCAGGGTTGACCAACCAAAAACTAGCATTGCCAGCTAAACGCATCAGTAAACTAATCTGAACTAATCAAGTCTTTTTGGTGAATGGATTCTGACCAGCCAAACCACATGTCTTCCTTGCATCCAAAACAAATATTGACAGTGGATGATATGTCTGTATTGGGTACTGAACAATAGATTGGTAAACTATGGTATATTTTATGTATCAGTGTGCATATAATACATACAAAACCTTACTTATATTATTTAAATAGTATGTCAAGTAGTAGCCTATGTCAAGTGTTTCAGCAAACAGAGGGAGGCATTTGTCCTGAAAGCTAGAGTATAGTGAGTGTATATTGTGTATCCATCCATCCATCCATCAACCCAACCAACCAACCTTCCATCCATCCATCCATCCATCAACCCAACCAACCAACCTTCCATCCATCCATCCATCCATCCATCAACCCAACCAACCAACCAACCAACCAACCAACCAACCAACCAACCTTCCTTCATGCATTCTTTCGTTCATCCATCCACCCATCCAATCATTCATTCTTTCTTCCTTCCATCCATCCATCCATCTCTCCATCCATCCATCCATCCATCAACCCAACCAACCAACCTTCCATCCATCCATCCATCAACCCAACCAACTAACCAACCAACCAACCTTCCTTCCTTCATGCATTCTTTCGTTCATCCATCCACCCCTCCAATCATCCATTCATCCATCCATCCATCCATCCATCCATCCATCACCCCATCCAACCAACCAACCTTTCTTCCTTCGTTCCTCCATTAATTCATTAATTCATCCACCCATCCAATCATCCATTCATTCTTTCTTCCATCCATCCATCCATCCATTAGTCAGCACTTTATTGCAATAGAAGTCAGTTTATCCTAAATGTATATTATCCTTTATATAATGTTAGATGTTTTCTTTAAACAGTCTGGGCACAAGATTTATAATATTCTGGACAGGCCTGGCTCCAGCAATGTGGATAAACGAGGTGCTCTAGAAAAAGAGTAAAGCTTAGTAAGCTATTCTCAAGTGGTCATGAAGAAAATGAACAAACTAGACTGTTTGCTGTCTGAGGGCAGCTTAGTTCAACTGTGCATCGAACCCTATTTTGGGGGGTTAGCTAAATTAGGTGGAATACGTCCTCCCAAATATCCCCCATGGAACATGAGGTTCATTTCATAAATGGACCATAGAAGATGGGTGTTGCTAAATATATTTCAGTTCTATTTGTTTGGAGCTTTTAGTTATGGTTTAATCTGTTTTTGGTCAGTCTCTAAGCAGTTGTACGAGGTAAACCCCATAGGCAGGAAGTTGTGGGTGGGGTGTTTACCTACTCAGAATGTTTGTTTGTCTACTACATGAATATGTGTAGTGTTTATTTTTTAATGGAAGATAGGAAGCTCAGGGCTTGTCTAACGGAGGAGTAATACATCTAATTACTTGATAATGTTCAGTGTGGGAGGCAAAAAAATAAATAAAGTCTATACCAAACTGGAGTGTGGGAGATGCAATCAGAATTTAGGAGAACTAAATGGTTTATTTGTCCCAGCCAACTCTAAACATTTCTTATATCATAATGTCAGGCTTGAGTGCTTGTGTTATAGCTGACCACATTTACATGCACGTCATTTTCTGATATAGCGTTCTGAAAAAGAGGTTTAAAATGCTCCACAACTATTGCAATATTCTGTTACACTGTATATTTGTTCATACAGTGTATATACATTTGCTTTGTCGAGTAATTTCAGATGAGCTAACACATTTAGGCAGCTTGATCTCAAAGAATCATGTTACTATACCTACATTTTTGTGAGATGATTTTTATGTGGCTTTTTCTACATATCATGGCAGTTTCCTGTTGAAGTGAACACTAGGTGCTACAACAATGACTTCTATTACCTTCCACACAAATAACAAGTAAACCAACAGATTATCTATGCACAAATACTTTTTTGCTCTGTCCCTCACACAAGGCTATCTCTTGACATACTTTTACTATAGTGCATGAGTTTTAAGGCGATGCATTTTAACATCTGCATTATATGTTCAACTGATTTACAAGCTTGTTCGAGTGTAATCAATTTGCATGGTAGCTGAAGTGTTGCAATTATCAAGGAATGAATCCTGAAGAGCATGCAAGTCAGCATGTTAGTCGAAAGTGTCATAAAGGCACCACACAATTTCGTGGTAGCTTCAGCAATTGCGTTTTTCATGTCACATTTGCTTTTTATGACCCTTTTTCTTGGGTTTAGGTTTATGGTAGACAGGAAGTTTTTGTTGATATCTATTTGGGAGAAAAGTTAATTCGCTTTTAGCTCCACACAGTGGAGTCTAGTCCTGGGTCTTCCCTGAGGCCTCCTCCCAGCTGGACGTGCCTGAAACACCTCCCTAGGGAGGCGCCCAGGGGGCATCTTTACCAGATACCCAAACCACCTCAACTGACTCCTTTCCACGCAAAGGAGCAGCGGCTCTACTCCGAGCTCCTCACAGATGACTGAGCTCCTCACCCTATCTCTAAGGGAGAAGCCCGCCACCCTTCTGAGGAAGCCCATTTCGGCCGCTTGTACTCGCGACCTAGTTCTTTCGGTCATGACCCAACCTTCATGACCATAGGTGAGGATAGCAACAAAAATTGACCGGTAGATCGAGAGCTTTGCCTTCCGGCTCAGCACTCTTTTCATGACAACGGTGCGATAGAGCGAGTGCAATACCGCCCCCGCTGCCCCGATTCTCCGGCCAACCTCCCACTCCATTGTCCCCTCACTCGTGAACAAGACCCTGAGGTACTTGAACTCCTTCACTTGGGGCAATTCCTCCTTCCCTACCCGGAGTACGCACTCCATCGGTTTCCACGTAATATAATTTTGCAAAAATGTCACCACAATCAGGGTTGGGGAGTAATGGAATACATGTAACGGCATTACATATTTAAAATACAAAATATAATTAACTGCATTCCACTACAGTTACAATTTAAATAATTGGTAATTAGAATACAGTTACATTCAAAAATATTTAGATTACTGAAGAGATTACTTTGCATTTTATTGTCATTTTGTTCTATTTAAAATTTCATCCTTTCAGATGGAAAACATTTATACATATAAATGATGTGATCCAAAGTGCATTTGAACAGCAGTGACACACTTTCTTATGATGTGTTACATTCATACGAGCAGACAGAGCAGAAAGTAAATTTGGAGCAGAAGAAATAGAAATAAACCTTGTGTAAACTGTAAGCTTTACGCTAAGCTAAAATCCTATTTCTAGACATTTTACATGCACGTTACTAGGAACGATCATATTTTTTTTTATCATAATATCTTTTTTCTAGTAAGACCTTTGATATTAGGGCAAAAATCATATTCTTGATAATAAGTTTTGCAACGTTTTCCTGTATAAATATCTAAAAATCCTTAAAACAAGATCAATTTGATTCATCTTGTTTTAGAAACAACACTGCATCAGATATTTAGGTTTTTCAGAGAATGTATTTTTAACATGTGTATTTTGACTTACTTTTTTGAGTTTTTATAGTCAAAACAAGTGAAAAGATCTTCTAGTGCTGAAGAAGTAATCCAAAGTAATCTAACGAAATATGTTACAAATTACATTTTACAGCATGTTTTCTGTAATCTGTAGTGGAATCAATTTCAAAAGTAACCCTCCCAACCCTGGCCGCAGTCATGTAGCCTACTTTTCGATACATTATCAGAATATGACCTAATTCCAATTCATATTTAATAATAATTTTGTGCATGTAAACATGGTGAGTAATGCAAGCAGGTTGTAAACGTACAGTGACATCAGTGGAAATAATTGTCTACAGTAAAGAAAATTAAAATGTCTTAGTTCACATTTACAACAATAATAACGAAACTAATCAGGAAGTAGAATAAATGATCATGTTTCATTAAGTGGTTGTCATAGCAACAGGTAATCACAATGCATGGGCTGCATTGGACATGGAGAGGCCACATGGTAAATACGGTTGCAAATGTCAATGGAACTTCAAGAATTTCTCAAGAGTGTGGTGCTCGTTGGCCCATGGACAAACAAAGCTATCTTTCATATCAACAGGCTCCCTAATGCAGAGCTAGACAGATGTTTTCTCTGTTTGTCCATCAGACTAGCTGTGAAGCATGGACAGGGTCGTAACCAACCTGAGACACTGAGGGAAATTTTTAGAATAGGTCAAAATGGGTTTTTCAATGACCAAATGTACAATTAGTCCTCTCTAATACTGAATATTTGGTTGCTTTCTTGTGCAGAGACTATAATGAGTGACTTGTAAATTGGGACTTAAAGATATCTTTTATTCATCACATCAAATTTTAGATCCCACACATTGGAAGTGCATCCAATGACGACAGAACAATAATTCCTGTCAATGAAAATGATTTTCCCCCTGATAACTCTCTAATAGTTTGTTTGGCTCTGCGTTCCGCTGAGCATTAATTGAGAGGGAAGTGTAGAGGCGTTTGGTGGGTTTTGGGGTTGAATGAAAGAGGTATTTTGTTGAAAATGTTTTCTTTTTCCCTTCTCTCCCCCTGTTTCCTTTCCAGTCCTTCTACCTCACTCTCTGGTCTCACCTTTGCATTTCTTTTTTTTTTTTTTTGTGAGGGAATGGTGAGGGGTTGTACATGATTTCAGTGGCAGAGAATATAATTGGCCTTTCAGAGGGTTCAGCCATCAGAGTTATTGAGACAGCTGTCTCAAGCAGATCTGAACTGGATCCAGCATAGACTAATTAAACAATGTACAGGACTTTAGGTTTGTGTTTGTGCTTGTGTTTAGCACTTTTAGTCACTGAGGGAAAACAAGTAAAGAGCAGAGGAGAGAGACAGTGGAGCTCCAGACGTTTTTTATCTGCTGTATCGGATGCATCAGAGTATGGCAACCCTTTCCTTCCAGGCAAGTACAGCTTATAATATTTCATCTAAGTAAATAGGTCATTAATTTGCATCACATTTCAATATTCAGTATTTGAAAAGTAGGACTGTATTAATTTCCTCAAAGTCTTGTTCTAAACCCTTAACCCTAAATAATAAACTTCTGCAATTAATTTAGCCTGAACATTTTAATGTATAGACTCAAGTGAAACTTTTGTGCAGTCAATTTTAGCCTTAAATATTTTTGTGAGTTTAATAGACTATTTTTTAAGAAAATTTAAATTAAAGATTGAAAATTGAAAATTGACTTACACTGATAAATTGTTCAGCATTCAAAATGTTACTGAGGCCAATGACAAAATAGTACTATTTGTATAATAAATTGTGATTTGTCTTTTTCCTCTACTTGGTCTGGTCTCCATTACATATATTTAAACATTTATAGTCACCTTTGCACTATACAATTGATGCATACCGAGTGTCATGACAATGGCAAATCAGCACTAATGCAGCATTTCATTTCAGCAGAATCACAGCCAAAAATCTAAACTTACCTAAAACTTTAACACTTTTCTTTTACTGCCTTAAACTGCCTTCTGTTATTGTGTAATTGTGATTGTGGAAGAACCCCCAACAAGTGTTTAGACTGAATCATGATCTTTAGAGCTATAAGACGAATGGTGTATATACTTAATACTGAAGTTCTCTGTGTGTGCATACATGCCAGGGCTCAGCAGCCAGTGCTTGGTGAACGGAATCTCCCTGTTTGAAGGGACTGTCTGGTCTCCGGAGCCCTGCAGTGTATGCCAGTGTAAAGATGGAGCAGTGATCTGCAGAACCATCCCGTGTCAAGCCAGAGGTTAGGGAATCATCACCTCTCTCTCCCAGCATTCACAGCTCTCCTTGATTCATATAATTTTTTTTTTGTTTTTTTTTTTGGCAGAAATAAGTCTAGACACCTTCAGAAGAGTAAACACTGACAACATATATCTTACTTCATTCCATCTACAGTGGGGTACAAAATTCTGAGACCAAATTGGGATCTTTTCTTTTTTTATTATTTGAACCTGAAAGCCATCAAAATGTTTTTTGGATTTTGAAAATTGTAAAAAAAAAAAAATGTGTGTATATATATATATATATATATATATATATATATATAAAAATAAAAGGGTATTTCACCCAAAAAAATTCTGTCTTCATTTACTCACCGTCATTCCAAACTCGTATGTCTTTCATTCTTACGACGAACACAGAAAGCAGAAGTTTTCGCAGCTTTAGGTGACAGACTGAGCCTTCTGCCTGACATTGTGTTTTTGTGTTCCACAAAAGTCATACAGGTTTGGAACAGCATGAGTTTGAGTAAATTATGACATCACAGCTCATTTTTGTGCGAAATATTGCTTTAAGATTCTGTACTATTTCTTTGTCACCTATTCAATGCAAGCAAATTTGTGGCAATGATGTTTACACCATTACACCATTTCCTTGCTTCAACTGATGAACACAAGATGCTCTTTGAAACATTTTTAGATCATGCTGGATAACACGGATCACAAGTTTTTGCACAAACTTGTGGAGCCTAAGCCAGCTCGAGTGCATGCAAGCAAAAGGGAAACATACTAAATTACGGTACTAACAAATTATTTCACGCAAATTGTTATGTTGATAATAATTTAAAATATCTCTATTCAATTGGAAAATTATTCAAAATAGAAAAAAAAAAATTCTCAAAATTTTGGACCACACTGTACATTTTGTATTTCTTCAAACAATATGTTAAATTCTTATTGTTGATTGCTTCATTGGGTTGCCACTACCAGCATAATTGGACTAATAAATTCTAGTAAGAGCTGAAGAGGACAGCGGGCATCCCTGTGGTGATGCAAACAGAGAATTATGCAAATCATTGGCTCTTACTGTGGCACAATGCAGTGCTGGGAAAGATGCCATTAGGGAGTGGGTTGCCTGGTAGTGGGTACCGATTTTCTGTTTGCAAAACTATGTCTAGCTTCACCCACCCAGAAGTTTGTGGCCAGTGAATCCAACCCAATGCATGTGGAGAAAAAGAGCCATCACAGACTGAAAGGAAATGGCAAACCACCTGTGGGGAAAGAGGATCTGGAGGTGAAGTCCAAGAGGAGCAAAATGGTGGTCACCCAGGCAAAAAAAGTATGTAGTAATGTGATATCTGTGAGCAATCTACAGCAGTGAGTCTCAACTGGTTGTGCTTCAGATCCCGGATTTTATATTGGACATCAAGAGCCTGCCTGTACAAAAGTAAACAAACATTTTCTTAAAGGAAGTCTTCTCGAGGACGTCATACAACCTGTCCATGTTGGCATCAACCCAATTTAGTTAGCCTATACCAAATTTCAGATTGCACCAAAATACCATTTTTATGGAGTTTGATTGGATGCAAGATCTTTGATTTTGACATTATAGGGTTAGTTGCATGTTGTTATTTAGAGTGTAATCAAATTACATGCATTTAGCATTGATTTTCTGCTGCTGTTCGCAACACTTTTAGAACAAACCTGCAATCCCTTATTAGGTCATGATACTCCCCACCAGTTGAGAACCACTGATCTACACTATATATCATATGTGACTTGCCGATTGTACATATTTACCTATGGAGAAGGTATTGTTGCATTTTTGCATGTTGCCTACCATTTAAGTGTTCTTAAACAATTAATTGTCTTTTCAGCCATCCCCAAATGTCCCTAAGAAACAGGTGACCCCTCTGAAAAAAAATCAGGAGGTGGTCCTTAGGCCTGACATTGGAAAATTCACCAAGACTCCTGCAGTGCCCACAGGACCAAAGTTTATGAGACAAGACCATTTTGATATCTATGACTATGATGATGATGACTGTCTAGAGGATGACAGTGACAGCGATGATGATGACGATGATAACAGCAACATATCTGTTTTCAGATGTGCTGTTCGCCCTGTAACAATCGAAAGACACTTTATGTCGCCCAAACACAAACCAGTCCTACCAAGAATCGAACAGCCCTATGCTCGTCCCACCAGAAGATCTGTTATCCTGCCCACTGGAAGGCCACTGCCAGCCCCCAGTAGGCGACCTATGGATCGAGGTATTGACCTTCCAGTCATCCGTACCTCTGTTCATATAGAGTCTCTTCCAGCAGGCTGCCTGCTTTCAGAGTCTATGATTGCTTGTGGAAAAACTGGCATTACCCAAATGCCCATCATCAGAGATCCTGGGGTCAGGAGTTTGTTTCTAGCAGGTGAGGTGAGAGAAGTTCACCTTGCTCATGTGGGTCAATAATAAAGATGTTTTCATATTTTACACAATTCAGATCCCTTTATATGAGTATTGTAGAATAAAACATCCCTGATAAAAAGATCATTTGGATCAGTATGACTTTACATACCAGTCCTCACTCGTTCCTACTGATTTGTTGTTCTTTACCACCATTATCTGACATTTTTGGCTGCAGAATAAATTAATCATGGGTGAAAAATATGTCCGCAAACATTTTTTTTATTGACCTTTAAGTGGGGTTTAGCGTCTGAAATCACTGAAACAGAGAGGGTGTGCAATGCTACTGAAGTCTTATGAGACATCTCAGAAGACTTCAATGTAAACAGACCTTACTGTGATCCAGAAAATGTGGAAAATTATGCTTGACTTCTTTGTATTTTGCAGATAACAAAATCAGCAAGATCCCAGCACATGCTCTTGCAGGTCTTCCCAACCTTGAGTGGCTTGACCTCAGCAAGAACAAACTGGATGACTTCTCTCTGGGACTGAATGTGTTTTTGGTGAGGGAAACGAAGTAGGAAATGTGTTTCAATTCTATTAGATCATGCTAAGTATCAGTATAGGTTACAATCATAATACGTTTTATTCTTAAAGGGATAGTTCACCCAAAAATGATTATTCTCTTATCATTTACTCACCCTCATGCAATCCCAGATGTGTCTTTCTTCTGCAGAATACAAATTAAGATTTTTAGAAGACATTTCAGCTCTGTAGGTCCTCACAATGCAATGCAGTGGTACCAAAATTTTGAACCTCCAGAAAGCGTAGAAAAGTAATCCATTAGATTCCAGTGGTTTAATCCATGTCTTCAGAAGTGATATGATAGGTGTGTGTGAGAAACAGATCAATAATTAAGTCCTTTTTTACTATACATTCTCCTCCCAGCCCAGCAGGTGGTGATATGCATGAAGAATGTAATTTACTAAAAACAAAAGAAGAAGAATGTGAAAGTGAATATGGAAATTGATAGTAAAAAAGGACTTGAATATTGATATGTTTATCACCCACACCCACATCATATTGCTTCTGAAGATATGGATTTAACAACTGGAGTCGTATGGATTACTTTTATACTGCCTTAATGTGCTTTTGGACCTTCAAAGTTTTGTTATCCATTGACTTACATTGCATGGATCAACAGAATTAAGAAATACTTCTTAAAATCTACTCTTTCTGTTCAACAGAAAAAAGAAAGTCATACACATCTAAAATAGCATGTGGGTTTGTAAACGATGAGAGAATTTTCATTTTTGGATTGACTATTCATTTAATATGATAGTTCACCTAAAATTATTTACTCAACCTTCCTTTCTTAAGTAGAACACAAAATGTTAATTTCAGTCCCCATTCACTTTCATTGCACTTTAATGTTTTCCATACAGTGAAAGTGAATAGTTACTGAGGTTGTCAGTCCCTGCTTAAGTTCTGCTAAATCATCTCCTTTGTGTTCCACTGAAGAAAGAAACTTGTACAGGTTTCAAACAACATGAGGGTGAGTAAATAACAAAGAATCTTTTAAGAAAATCCTTTCTAATGTCATGTGATATTAGACCTTGTGGTGCCTCGTAAGGCATGCTGATATTTAGCAAGTAGCTGATGTTTTTCAACCTGTGTGCTATACCTCCTGGGTGCCAAGAACAGAATTTGCAGAACAGTGCCAAACAGTGTTATTTTTACATGTTTGCAGCACATATCTGTGTTTACTTATGTACGGTTGCTTGACCGGGAAATGTCTATTGCCTCATGCCAGATGAACCCTGAAGATATGTGTTGTGTAACTTGGCTTCGATGTCAAGCATTGAGGTTTGTTTAGTCTGGCTTTGGCAGTGTTATGAGTATCTTCTCACCTATTGCAGAACTTGACGAAGCTCCGGAGGTTGAACCTTGATGGAAACAACTTCACTAAAGTGCCGGCTCTCCCTCCCTCCCTGGTGGAGCTGAAGATCAATGATAATGAGCTCAGCGGTCTCACACCTCACAACTTTAAGGGTAAAAACACACAATTACAATCTCTTTAAACATACTGTTAAAAGCTTAAGTACAATTAAAAGTCAGAAATATTCTCCTCTCTGGTGTGTCATCTCTGGAATACTTCATTCTGATCAATTGGTCAAATCTGTGGGCAAATATTATTGCATATTGATAAGCATATTTCTACATAAAGCCATGGCCAAAAGTATTGGCAGTGACATCAATTTTGTGTTTTGCAAAGTTTTCTGCTTCAGTTGTTGTGGTGTTGATTCACATTGTTTCTAGATTATTGTGCAGGGTGATCAGATGCATTTTAACTAATTGCAAAAAGCTTCATTGGCTTTATCACAAAACCCAGATTTCACTGTTTTTTGGCCCTGTCACATAATGACCAGCTAACATCATGTCACTAATCATATCAGCAGCACCTGGGAAAGGGGAATGAGTACTAGTCAGGTGAAATCACTCTATTATTCTGATTGGATTATAAGAGCAGACTGTTTGCTATAATAGTAGGGAACAAGTGCTTCCAATCATTGTGTTCTTATTCACAATGGTTACCTCTAAAGAAAGACTTGCAGCCATCATTGCTTTGCATCAACTGCAGTGAAGAAGGCTTCAGGACATCCCAGAGTGTCCAGCGCCAGGACTGTCTCCTACTGAGGAGTCACCTTCGAAATCGTGTCACCACCAGTGCAGAGCTTGCTCAATATTGGCAGCAGGTTGGTGTGAGTGCATCTGCACGCACAGTGAGGCAAAGACTTTTGGGCAATGGCCTGGTGTCAAGAAGGGCAGAAAAGAAGCCACTTCTCTCCAAGAAAAACCTCAAGAACAGACTGAAATTCTGCAGGAAGTACAAGGATTGGACAGCAGGAGACTGGTGTTATTTTCTCTGATGAAGCCCCCTTCCAACGGTTTGTGACATCTGGAATATCAATAGCCCGGAGAAGAACAGGTGAACGCTACCATGAGTCTTGTGTCGTGCCAACAGTGAAGCATCCTGAGACCATCCATGTGTGGGGTTGCTTTTCATCCAAGGGAGTGGATTCTCTCACACGTCTGCCCAAAAACACTGCCATGAATAAAGAATGGTATCAAAATGTCCTGCAAGAGCAACTTCTCCCAATGATCCAGGAGCATTTTGGTGATGATCTGTGCATTTTTCAGCATGATGGAGAACCATGTCACAAGGCAATAGTGATTAATGAAGTGGCTCGGAGATCATTACATTGAAATTTTGGATACGTGGCCAGGCAAATGGGATCTTAATCCCATTGAGAACCTGTGGTCAAGCCTCAAAAGGCGAGTGGACAAGCAGAAGCCCACAAATTGTGATCAACTCTGAGCACTAATAAGTCAAGAATGGATCGCCATCAGTCAGGATTTGGCCCAGAAGCTGATATCCAGCATGCCAGAGCAAATAGCAGAGGTTATGAAGAACAAGGGTCAACACTGTAAATATTGACTCTTTGCATATATTGAATGTTTTTGCCTATAAAAGCCTTTAAAATTTATGAAATGCTTATCATTGTTTTCCAGTATACCATAGAAACATGTTAAAAAATTATCTACAAATACTGAAGAAAACTTTGCAAAACACAAAATGTATGTCACTGCCAATACTTTTGGCGACGGCTGTGCTAGTTTAAAATAAATCTTAATATATTAAGAGATGTTTTTCAACAAGATAACTTTATGGTACATTAACTACAGGGATGGTATTAATTGTTGTGATCGCAGTG
Source organism: Moxostoma hubbsi (assembly GCA_032164185.1). Classification (NCBI taxonomy): domain Eukaryota; kingdom Metazoa; phylum Chordata; class Actinopteri; order Cypriniformes; family Catostomidae; genus Moxostoma; species Moxostoma hubbsi. The sequence continues at coordinate 11,148,082 of JAVLUX010000018.1, read as the reverse complement.
ACTCCAGTTTTAAGTTCACATTAATCTAGAACTGAATCAGCAACTTTTGGATCATCATGCCAGATCCTCAACCATTAGCAAACAAATATGGCTGATGCTGGAAACAGATAGATTGATACACTAGGAATACATGTGAATGCCATTTTCTTGTAACTAAATCTAATGTGTAATTCTTGCCTCAGGTTTGTCACAGCTGCTGACACTGGAGTTAGAGGATAATAATTTCCATGATGGAAATGTCTCACCTTTGGCTTTCAGGCCTATGAAGAGGCTGATTTACCTCAGACTTGATGACAATAAGTTCAGGGCTATTCCCTCAGGTCTGCCTGTTTCAGTCCAGGTCAGTACAGGACACAGCTTGGGGCCGTAGGCTTGTAATGCAGACCAGGAGTTGAGGTTTCAATCAATTAGTTGAAGTTTTTACTGAAGAAAGTTGTTTGCAAAATCAAATGGCAGAAGTCATTAATACAAAAGCCTCTTGAGTTTGTAGACAGGAGAAACCCATGCAAAATTATGAACTGAAAAATATTAATACTTATAGTCAGATACAGCATCAAGTTGAGTCAGTGCTATAGTCTTCTAGGATTCTGATATGTTACAAGCATTTATAACTGTGGAACACTTCTGAACATGGTCATCTTGTACGTCGTTTATCTCATTGACTATTTGCCTGATGCTTTAGTTCTTTATAGGTTCGTCCGAGTCGGATCGTAGGCCAACGACTGCCCTCCCTTTATGGTCATCCATAGGTCTCTTATGTCCAGTTATCCACTTCGAGGCTGCTATTCTAATTCCACTAGACTCCTGAAACAGAAATACTTGAAACACACATAGCTATTCAAGGTTGTATACTACAAACCTTCTGTTGGATACTGGCCTTATCCTGTTGGAACATAGAGATAAAGCATAGAGATAACTGCACTTCCTCTCAGGAGAGCTGATGTAGTATTCTTGTTAAATTGGCAGACACATTCATAATCAAATGTATGTTGTTGGGTCATGATGACTCTAAGACAGATTAGGAACTGCATGAAACCACACAGATCATAAATTAAGAGACTACAATAATGTATTTTAATGTGTTATAATGTTGTATACGTAATTAACTCATAAGAATACTGATTAGTTCCACTAAAATCGTTCAATTAATCACATTAGGTTAAATGCTGATCAGTTTAAATTTAATTCACTCAAAGTGTGTGTGTGTGTGTGTGTGTGTGTGTGTGTGTGTGTGTGTGTGTGTGTGTGTGTGTGTGTATTGAAGAACAGGGGGTGGTGATTCAGGCATCCACCCCTTCAGAGTATTGTTGACATTGAACTTAATGCACCTGTACTTGTTCAGGAGCTGCACCTATCAGACAATAAGATAGAGATTGTGCATTCAAGGCTTCTCAACAAGACCACAAACCTGAGAGTCCTGAACCTCAGCCATAATCGAATCAGAGAGGACCGCATTGATCCAAGAGCATGGATACACTTATTGTGAGTTTCGAAAATACACTTGCATTAAACACTTGCTCTATTTGTCTCTCTGTCTGCTGTTACGTGCCATCTTGTGGACAGTTACTGTAATGCATGAAGAGATTAATTATGTTACTGTAATGCATGAAGAGATTAATTATGTTACTGTAATGCATGAAGAGATTAATTATATTCAACCTAAATCTAGATATCCATATTTATACTAGATATAAATATTGATTCAATACTTTCACTTTCAGAAATATTTCTGTTTTATGATATAAATACAGTAAAAACTACTTTTTAGGATGTTTATACCTGTCTTTATCACAGAAAATTGGAGTATTTGGACCTTTCCTACAATAAGCTAGTTCACGTACCCTCTTTCTTGCCGGTTGGCCTGAGGCAACTCAACTTGCATCACAACCAGATTGAGCGCGTCCCTGGCTATGTGTTTGGCCACATGCGACCTGGTGTGGACTCCCTACACCTGTCTTACAACCGGCTGCGTGAAGACGGGATAAATGAGGTGTCCTTCCTGGGCCTGTACAACTCACTGACCGAACTTCTGTTGGATCATAACCAGCTCAGGTCCGTTCCACGAGGCATTTTACGGTTAAAGGCTCTGCAGCATCTGAGACTCAACCACAATTTCATCAGGTTAGTGAATTCAAACTCCCAGTCAACCAAATCAGAATAGTATATAATCAACATTTGTGTTGATGAGCACAGCCATCAGAGTATTAAAGGACCTATGAAATGGTTTGACTCTCATTTGACCAGTTAGCATTCATCTCAAAGGCAGTTGCATGGCTGGTGCATTTGTTTTGCTACTTGCTATTGTTAGCAAAAGTGTGGCAGGTGGTATTAGTGGGAGAGAAAATTCTCAAGAGCATTTTATTGGCAGTATATAATGTCAGTAATATTTTGGTTCATTCTCCTGAAAGAGAAAGACTGTACATTTTAAAACTGTGTATCTGCTAAAAGTTTTTTTCTACTGTACTTTTAGGAGTGCACTAGCATATATGGATTCAAAGCTTACATGGACAAAAAGCCACAATAGGGTTTCCATTGGTTCTTTAGAGAGTTTGGGTGGAAAATATCATAGGGATTGTGTCATTTTAAATTAGACTTTAGTTGCATCAGAGTCATGAACTATTAGGAAATTGCATTGTTTATCCACCTCTTATGAGGAGTGCACCATTGTTAAAGCAACATTTTCATGGTTACCACAGAGGGGTCAAAGGACTCTTTATTTTCACTTTGTTTATAACAATAATAATTTTCCAGAAAGACACAGATTATAATGTATAATTATACTATATAATGTTTAAAGATGTATAAGACATATATACACTCATTTTGTCATTTGTAAATGGAAGTTTACTTAATCCATTTGATCTGGGACTTCTTGAAAACTTTTTGCGGTGTTAATGTAGCATTGATGTAACTGGGCAGGGGATTTCCATTTCCCAGCCTGCTTTGAATGGGACACGGTAGAAAGAGTAAATGTTAAAATTAAGTGTTATTTTATGTTTTTTGTGCAAGATGAATATAAAGGGGGATGCTTGTTAGATTTGTTTTGTTATTTTGAGATTTAGGACCAGTATATGTTGCACATGAAATGGATTGCTCGCTTCTTTGAGCTAATGTTGTGCTAACCATAGCATAGTAACTAAACTACACTCTGTAGTGCTTCCAACCAGCATGTTTTTAGCATGCTGACATTCACTTTTACTAGATACATAACAAAATAATAGAGATTAATTTGAGCTACATTGGCTAATCTACTTTTGATTCTTTCTTCACAAAGTGTGTGTTTTGATTTCAGAGTAATTTGAAGTTAAGAAATCTCATTTCAAACACCGAATCAAGTTCAGACAAAGAGCTGTTTATTTGTGTGCACCACTCTTACTTTTGGACATTCCATTTATGTGCTTAATGTTAACTTTGTCATATTTTAGGCATACATTAGCATATAGATAAGCTTCAAAGCTAACAGACATGGACTAAAAAAAACACAAAACTTTTTTTAAACTGATCTTCTCCCTGCAGCTATGTCACTATGAACTCGCTGTGTGACAGTACTGCCCGTGATGACTCTCCGCTGGTGTCTATTCACCTGGAGCACAACCTGATTGACCGCCGCCTCATTCCACACACTGCCTTCTCCTGCATCAAGACCTACCGCAGTGTTATTCTGCGGCCCCAGAGATACGAAGAGCGCCAGGAGTGAGACCTTCATTAAGCTCCATGTGACCCATGTTTATATAACATCTCACAGCAAGAGTACTGAGTTTGGATTATGTTTTGCCTTATTTGAATAATCATAATGCAGAGCTTTATGTAAAATGATGTGAAAATACAAATGCAGGACCTATTTTATATTAGAGGCCTTTATTTTGTTTTCTTGTGTAAATCGTTTTACGGATGTCCTCAGACATTGTCTTCTATATCTCGTTTTTCTCCATGGGGAACACACAAGCTCATGGTTGTGATTTATGCTTCAAGTGTGCTGTAAGTCTTTTTATTTTTTTTTTTTTAAATAAAATGCATAACATTTCTCTACTTCCTGAGAGGGATCATTGTGTCCAGAGAAATCACACCTGTCTCTGAGAGCCTTAAGGGGGTTGCACACCGGACGTGTCTGTCGGACAACACTGCGCATTCTAAAATTCGAAACCGGTCATAGATTATTTACTCTAGCAATGACTGGATGATTTATTGTGTATTTGTACCTTTCATTTAGCTTACGCAATGTATTTGCAGTCACAAGTATGCGTTTTTGTGGTTTGACCACTTGAATGAATCCTATTCAAGGCTACGTATAGAGAAATTGCATTTCAAATAGTTCAGTTTGCGCAGTAGTTTCATACTAACCTGCAAACTCGTGAATGCCACTTTGTTCATTCCTAAACAAAAAAGTACAAAAACCTTTGTAACATTTGTGTGTAGGGTGACAAGGTTTACAACTTTGGACTGGCACCTGCACCACATTGACGCATCCTGTGTGAGATACCTGTGTCTTGCCCTTCCCGAGGTGTGGCGTGGTGCTTCTCATCTGGTGTGCGACTGGCTTTAGGCTCTTTGAACAGCAAACAAGAGTTGAACTTTTTTGTCATTCTGAAAACTGAGCCATTCTGAAAAAGTCTGTTATTTCATGTCTTTTTTTGTTTATGTAGCCTACTGTATGTTTTTGTTTGTTTTACTCCCTCCAATTCATCCATTTTTGACTCTTTTTATAAATCAAACTTGCATGAGCAAGAATGCCTGTTCTGTTCCTTCAAAGTATATGCAATGGTTCTCTTTATACAGTATATCAGTGTTATCCTTTTTTATTTTTCATTTTGTTTTTTTATTAAACTGCTATATATTACATACTGTTCTTGTAATACTGTCCTTGCAACTACACAGCTCATTACAACACCTCTCACTTTCAGTATATGCTGTTTTGTTTCAGGATTCTGGTCATGACATTTGTTTTCAACACCATTTTGAGCTGTAGTTTTCAACTTTTTGTCTTCATTTTTGGCACTGTGTGTTGTCTGTGCTGCTTTCTCTCTGTCACAAACTACAATAAAGTTGAGAGCATTTATCTGGATTCAAAATTAGTTTTCTTTACTCGGTCTCCAAATACACTGGAAAAATCATTATCATTTTATAGATTTCAAATAATTTCATTACATATAGGTACCTCCACAATAGTATTATTTAGGATTGTGTTGCCTTCTTTTTCATCCTATTTTGTGGACTACATCTCTGGTGAAAATTATACACGTCTCATTCAGAACTGTTGTTTACAGAGTTTATATATTCTCCTTCCTGTGTGTGTTCTCATCTCTGGTGTGGGATCAACCTCATGTTGGCCAATGCTTGGCTGCTCTGGATAACGTGGAGAAGCTTCAGTTATATTTTAGAAGAGGGGTCAGCTGTGCTGCAGGGCATCCGCCAATTGTTGTTTAATCTCACAGTAATTTTGAAAAATGATTTACATTTTTTTAATAAATATGCAAAAATCAACACACAAATAAACTCAAAGTTGACATTAACGCTTTATTCTCTAAAGGGGTTTTTAAAAATGTCCTGTTTCAATGGCGCACCAAAAATTAAAGGCTTAAAACTTGACAAAAAAAATAAAAAATAAAATAAACTACAAACTTTTAAAAAATTTAAATGATATAGATTAAGATACATCCTGAGAGTCTAAGCCTAAGGAACTGCTGAAAAATCACTGCAAAAAAAAACTTGAGCCAAAAATCACCTTTTTTTTCTTATTTTTCTGATTTGACATTATATACTCTATCTTTGGGTGTAAATAAGGTGGCTCCAAAAAACATATTTAGTTTTGTTCCCAGTCAAATCAACTGTAACTGAGAAAGTTTGTATTGATACAACAAAACAATCAAAAGTTATAGCATTTTAAAAATAGTTTATCAGTGTCCAAAAATGTCTCCATGTGTCCAAAAGCCTCTCCAAACAAATAAAATATAATAATTGTACATAAGAACTAATTGCACATGCAAACACAACAATGACTAATTGTTGTTTGTATAGCATGCAGACATGTTTTTAGTAATGAGATTTCAAAGAATGAGTGCCTTTTGACTCTATAAATCTGGATTAGACTCAGTATGTTAATTCTTTATGTACATTACTTTGTGCACATGTGCATTGTCATACTGTAACAGAAAGAGCCCTCCCCAAAGTTGGAGGTACACAAATCTTTAGAATGCCAATGTTTGCTGTAGCATCCGATTTGTCTTCACTAGAATTAATGTTATAGCCAAATATGTTAATTAAAAGCAGGTATCCACAAACTTTAGGCTATTTAGTGTATGTAACTCTGTACATCAGTAATGATTATTTGAATGTCTTTGCAATGTAAGCATCACGTCGATATTTAAAATTTTTATGACTTTGCAATATAAGCATAGTATCAAAGCATGTCAATATTTATGTAAATAAACCACATCATAACAGATGCAAATAGCACAGAGCAACTAGACACAGTTGCAACTTCATTATTCTGTGTTATGACAAAACTGTGGGCAGTGGAACTCTCTGGTTGCTCTATTTCCATCCAGAGCAACTCTTCTCTTAAAGTGGTAACTCACTGCCACAAATGCTTCTTTTGCTACTTCACAGCAGGTCCAGATATGTTTTCTTTGGGTGTCCCTACACTGTTGATGTATATATTTCTGTGACTTTTCTTCATTTCCAGGGTGTGGACCGTGTCCTAAACCATGAAGAAAAACTTCCTTATATTAAAAGAGCATATCCCTGAGTAACACCAGTCTAGTGCGAACCTGGAAGTCTGTGGCAAGAGATGTATTCACTTCGGCATTTACTGTGTCATACAATCATGCCACATTTCAGTAAATATAACACAAGTCTATTTTTCAAAGTGCCAGCTATCCTCCCACAGCATACTAATGACACTTTTGTATTGTACAAACTTAAATTAGACTTTTTTTTTCAAAATACATAACCCAAGACCAAACTTTTAAATCTGTCTATCTACCCGTCTGTCTGTCTGTCTGTCTGTAAAGCATATATAAACCTCAAACTTAAAAAAAAAAAATAAGAATAATAATTTAGTCTTATTATTAAGATTTACATATTTAAATTGTATGACAAATTTCCATTAACCTGACTTTTAAATATCAAGTCTAATTGAATACATTATTTTGAATTCAAAATATTTACATTTTGTTATAGATGACTCAATTAAGTTTGATGGAAATTAGTTTTGATTTAGATTTAAATTGTTTAATTTTTTTCCCTTTTTAAACATTCAGGCAATGCTTTGTCAACCCAAAATTACTGTAGTTTTGACTGATGTTCTGGGTTCACTACAAGTTGAGCTCAGTTGACAGCATTTGTGGCATAATGTAGATTACCACAAAAATGACTTTCGACTTGTCCCCACTTTTCTTTAAAAAAGCAAATATCAAGGTTACCATGAGGCATTTAAAATAGAAGTGAATGGGCCAATTTCTGTAGGGTTAAAAGGCAGAAATGTGAATCTTATTATTTTATGAAAGCACTTAAATCTTCTGTTAAAACGTATGTATTATTTGAGCTGTAATTAAATTACTGGGATTACAAAATCTAGGTTACATTGAGGCACTTAGGATAGAAGTGAATGGGAGCACAAGGCAATGCCATATGACAATAGTAAACAATATGCCTGTTAACATGATCCTTTAATGCTATTGATTAAAATGATCCAATTTGAGGGATAAATTTGGCAACAAAGATTAATAAGAATTAAGAGATATATTTCTATTGTATAGTACATAAACACACAAGCATCATTGAACTATAAGAGGAGAGGCACAGATTGATTGAGACTGCAGGTAAGTGTTCTAAAAATTAAACCATGTGTCCTAGCTTAAAAAAAACGGATTATGCAAAGGTTTCGATGGCATCATTTTGTCAGTGTAAATAAATGAGAGATCCTTAAAAGGTATAAAAATAACTGTAACTATGGTATTTTGGTGGCCCACACACTCCCACTGTCTAATTTTCTCTCTCTCTTTCTCTCTTCACCCAAAACCGAAAAGAGAAAGAAACAGTGGGAGGGAATTGCAAGTTAAGTGGGAATGTCTCAACACTTTTTCCTCTTTTTCTCCAGCTGCCTTGTGTTTTGAATTGCAGGTACTGCTTGATGCTGGGAAAACTGCTGGAACTATCCAAAACAATGATCACACCATAAAATCTATTTGCCACCAAACTTTGTAAAAGGAAAAAAAAAAAGAAGAAATCAGAGTCACAGTTGCAAATACATCTCGCACATCAGGTAAGATGCTTTTATGCAGTGATTTAAATGCACTTTCTGACCTGTTCCCCAGTTTTGCACACTTTATGCATTTCCATAGCACATTCAAATCTGTAATCTGTTATTCTGGTAATTCATTGGTTGCATGAAAGTTTTTCACTACTTTCCATCGTGATCAGGTCAATGTGTAAAGTGCAAAGCGTGTTTGAGTTTATAATTAAAAATGAGCCCAAATGCCTCCTTGGCTCCTACATTAGTTTCATGTTTTCTGCGACACTCAGCCATCCACGTCAAGTCTGTAATCTTTACAGCATTTAGTTATTTAGTCTTTAATAAGCTTATCTGAGAGAATCACCATGATTTAATTTAGGCTTGAATGACCATTTGATGTCATTCAAATAATAATATATCTTTGAATGAGAGAGCTAATGAGTCACCTAAGACATCTCAACCCTTGTGGGTCTCATCTAGGATGTTATTTATGGCTGCTGTTCTGGATAAGCAAGAGCCAGACTATATTGTCATAAAGAACACTTAGAGACATCTTGACCTATCTACAGCAAGATCAAACGTAGATTTACTCTATGTCCTGAAGTTTAACCAATTAAAAAAAGAGGCGATAAATAAAAACAGTTAATTACTCTTAACTCTTAAAATCCTTTAAAGCACTTTTAAGCAAAGGTCAAAATCAGGCTGTGCAATGTCATCATTTTTTGAGAGGACATGATTTAATTCAGTACCTTTGCTTTAGGGCATGAATCAGGGTGGCTCTCCAAAAACAATCCGTTAAACTTGCCAGTAATGTGGTTCTTCTGCCATTCTGTGGTAAAGGGTGTGGGAGGGAATTTAGAGAGAGAAAGAGAGCTCAGAGGCAGTTTAAAACCACACATACAACACGTGGCACAGAAAAAGATCTAGTTCCTTCATGCTGATATGGACAGCCACATAATTCAATATAGTAAGTAGATCGGTGTCTGCCCATTGAATTTACTTAAAAATCAAAATCGCAAATGGAATCTTCAATATCCCAATGGTTTCTCCTAGACAACATTGAGATTAAATGGAGACCAAATGAAGACCTTTTGTCCTGCTTCTCAGAATTTATCCTGCATAAAACCTCCTTGTAATCGCTCATGTTTCTTCTCACAACTTAAAGAAGAGATAGCAACAATGTCTCAAACTAAGCTATATATATGCAGTACTGTACAAAAGTCTTATTTCTAAAAGCCCTGCAACAGATGTCATGGTCCCCACAGAGCCCTCCACTGAACATCGAGTCAGTCTGAGATTACATGTAGAGACAGAGGCATTTGAGACAGCCAAAATAGTTAGAAGAACTCTGGCGAATTCTCCAAAAAGCTTGGAACCTCCTATCTTCCATCAACCAAGAAAAACTGTGTCCAGGTGTACCTAGGAGAATCTGTGTTGTTTTAAAGGCAAAGGTGGTCACCTCGAATATTGATTTAGCTTTTTTATGTTTACTGGACTTTCTATGACATTAAGTGATAAATGAAAACTATTTATGGCATTATTTTTGAAGACATCGTCACTATGCAACATTTTTCACAAGTGCCTAAAACGTTTGCACATTACTGTATATGTTAACTAATGTAGTTAATTAATGTTAGCAAAAACAACCTTGTTATAAAGTGCCAGCAATATACTTCTATGATATATCTATTATTGTTCTGCATGTCAACAATTGTCTCAATTGTCTTTAAATCAATACATGTTAAGGTCAATTGACAGCATTTGTGGCATAATGTTAATTAACACAAAAATGTATATTAACTGGTCCCTCCTTTTCCTTTAAAAAAAGCAAAAATCGAGGTTACAGTGATGCAATTTCAATGGAAGTGAATGGGGACTATTTTTGGAGGGTTTAAAGGTAGAAATGTGAAGCTTATAATTTTATAAATACTCTTGCATAACTTGTATTTGAGCTGTAAAGTTAAAATTGTTGTTTTTATGGCAGACTACTTAATTATTGGGATCGCAGAATTTTCGGTGTAATTTGTAAAATAGAATATAACTTTACACAGAAAAGGTTAGTAAGCTATTTTTTTCACACTAAATTCATGTTAACACACATATTGGTTACGTCTCATGGCTATACTTTTATAACAATGAGTATTTTAAAGTTTACAGTTTGGCCTCATTCACTTTTTTATGGTAAAAAGGTTTTACAGGCTTCACTGTAACCCAGATTTTTTTTTTTAAAGACAAGGAGCGACAAGTCATGCTGACAAATGCTTTTGATTGAGCTTAATTTGGAACCCAGAATACTTCTATAAATAAAACATCTTACAATCACCTGGGCTATGAATGAGCAAAATCTCAGCATTACATTTTTTGTCAAGGATGGCACTGCAGCAATATGTGTGTGTTTTTATAGATCAACTGGTAGAGTATAATGTTTAAAATGCCAAGGTTATGGGTGCAATTCCCAAGAACCAGACATACTGATAAAATGTATACCATGAATGCACTGTATGGTGTTGTTCCGACCTCTGTGACCTTTTAAATAAAAAAGATTGGGAGGAGCATGTTCATCTAAAGATGATCATTGCTTGATTTATATGCTCATTCAAGTCTCTGTTTCATCATTGTGGTTTCAGCTGTAATTCATCTGGAGAAATTATACAAAAATACACTCAGCTGATGTTATACCAGATCTGGGAAGAAAAAAAATCACCAGCTGTGACTGAGATGAAAACAGGTTACGAAAATACACACTTTTGCACACATTGGTGCATCTAACCCAAATAATTATTTCACTGGCTTGAGTTTTAGATTTAGGTACAACGATATATTTTCTCATTTGGTAGATTTGAAGAGCAGAGTGGTTTATTGCGACTGTCAGTGAGGCAGCTGTATAATGAAAGCTTAATAACACAAGAGAATTATGGATTTGACCAAAGTCAGCTCTTGGATCCAAAGTAGCATTTATGGTTTTTGCAAGAAGCGTGGTGGGAAATTGTTCTTCTACTGCCATATTGAAACGTCTTCTTTCTTTCTTTCTTTCTTTCTTTCTTTCTTTCTTTCTTTCTTTCTTTCTTTCTTTCTTTCTTTTTCACAGATTAAAAACTTGTATTAGCCACCATGTTGTCAGTCAGTGTGGCTCTCCTGTTTCTTTGTACTATCCACCTGCCCCTCCACTCCTCCGCCCTTCCCTTTGAGCAGAAAGGATTCTTGGACTTTGGCAAGGACATTGATGTGAAGGAGCTGATGATGATGATGAAAGACCAGGAAGAAGGCTCAACTCCGGATTCATATCAACCTGAACACCCCACGTGTCCATTTGGCTGTCGTTGTGACTTCAGAGTGGTACAGTGCTCGGATTTAGGTGGGCTTAAGTTGATATATGCTTGTGAAGTAGAAAAATGCATAGTCTAAAGAGTGAAGACATGTCAGTTTGTGATGAAGGTAGAATGACTGATACGTCTCCTTCATATCATACATCTTATTTCATAATTGCAGACCTCTGACATCAATCAAAGATCAAAGACTTGCTTGTCATTTTTCACATAAGATTGACACTTTTAGTCACACATACACTGGCCCCAAAAATATTTTGAGACCTTTGGACACTTAAGTCTCACTTCAAAATGTCTGAATTTCCTTGCATTAGATACAAAATATCAAATCAATTGGCATCTGCAAAACAATGCAATTTTGCCATTACTTTTAACTTAATATGATCACAAGGGAAGTCAACATGTTGTTACAAAATGTTCCCGTACCGCTGTAACTGTCTGCTACAGATAGATATTTTCTGTCTCTAAACCTTTTGGACAGCAAATCAGAATCAGAAGGAATTTGTCTTGGTGACAGAAGCATCCATTGCACAAACAATACCACAACAAGACAGAGATAATAATACAAATACAAAAAATAGAAAATACAAGTATATATAGAAATACATAATAAGACAAAAAAAAAATATTTTTATTTTAAAAAATACAAATATATATATATATATATACACCGATCAGCCACAACATTAAAACCACCTGCCTAATATTTTGTAGGTCCCCTTCGTGCCTCCAAAACAGCTCCAACCCGCATCTCAGAATTGCATTCTGAGCATATATTCTTCTCACCACAATTGTACAGAGTGGTTATCTGAGTTACCATAGACTTTGTCAGTTCTAACCAGTCTGGCCATTCTCTGTTGACCTCTCTCATCAACAAGGCGTTTCCGTTCACAGATCTGCCGCTTACTGGATGTTTTTTGTTTTTGGCACTATTAAATTCTAGAGACTGCTGTATGTGAAACTGCCAGGAGATCAGCAGTTATAGAAATACTCCAACTGGCCTGTCTGGCACCAACAACCATCCATGCGATTATCTAATCAGCCAATCATGTGTCAGCAGTGCAGTGCATAAAATCATGCAGATACGGTTCAGGAGCTTCAGTTAATGTTCACATCAACCATCAGAATGGCGAAAAAAATGTGATCTCAATAATTTGGACCGTGGTATAATTGTTGGTGCCAGACGGGCTGGTTTGAGTATTTTTATAACTGCTGATCTCCTGGGATTTTCACACAGAACAGTCCAGAGTTTACTCAGAATGGTGCCAAAAGCAAAAAACATCTATTGAGAGGCAGATCTGTGGACAGAAATGCCTTGATTTACGAGAGAGGTCAACGGAGAATGGCCAGACTGGTTTGAACTGTCAAAGTCTACAGTAACTCAGATAACCCCTCTGTACAATTGAGGTGAGAAGAATATCATCTCAGAATGCTATTCTGATATGTGGGCTGGCGATATTTTGGCAGCATGAGGGGGACCTACACAATATTAGGCAGGTGGTTTTTATGTTGTAGCTGATCGGTGTGTGTATATATATATATATATATATATATATATATATATATATATATATATATATATATATACACATGTACAAATACAGATCTGTTCTATACAGATAGTGCAAGGGAATGTAATGACAGAAGAGGTATGGTATGTTGGCTAAATGTAAATAGATTAAGCTGTGCATTGCACATAATTATTCCCCTCAATGGGGCAGTTTGAACCGTTCATATGATGGATAGCATGAGGGAAAAACTGTGCTTGTGGCTGATGATAATGGTGCTCAGTGCTATGTAGCACCAGCCAGAAGGCAACAGTTCAAAAAGGTAGTGGGCTGGGTGAGTGGGGTCCAGAGTGATTGTTCCAGCCTTTTTCCTCACTCTGGAAGTGTACAGTTCTTGAAAGGAGGGTAGGGGGCAACCAATTATCCGCTCAGCAGTCCGAACTGTCCTTTGTAGTCTTCTGATGTCTGATTTCATAGCTGAGCCAAACCAGACAATTATTGAAGTGCAGAGGACAGACTCAATAACTGCTGAGTAGAACTGTATCAGCAGCGCCTGTGACAGGAGTCAATGTGGGTATCCCACTTCAGGTCCTGTGAGATGGTAGAGCCCAGGAACCTGAATGAATCCACTGCTGCCACAGTGCTGATTACTGTAGAATGGTGAGCGGGGTCAATGTTGGGGTGTTCCTCCTAAAGTCCACTATCATCTCCACTGTTTTGGGCGTGTTGAGCTCCAGGATGTTTTGACTGCACCAGTGAGCCAGCCATTCAACCTCCCTTTTGTATGCAGACTCATTGTCATCTTGGATTATCTTTATATATCCTGCAATGGTTTATTAGAGCAGTTTCGTGGAGATAAAATTCAAAACAATGCATATATATCCAGTATTTTAAATAAACACCAAACTTTGAAGCTGCCTTAGGGAAAATAACATTTGATATATTCATTAATTTAAACATTAAAGCTGCTGACAAAATCAAATAAAATTCCATATAGGCTATATGCCATACTAACAACTAAATTATATAATATAGCCTAACACATTTATTTTGTGAAATGTTTTGATTGAAATTGTGTTTGTGCTATCTCTTTATTTTTTTCATAAATACCACTTACTTTGATATTTTGATATCTAATGCAAAGATATTCATGTATTTTTAAGTTGGGCTTAAAGGTGCACTCAGTAACTTTGTTGTTTGTGTCATTTGGATTTACAGTGACATCTAGCGGCATGGATACAACGTCATTCAAATTCAATCGTTTTCAGTTACAGATGCCATTGTAGAAATTCACAGTCAGCCATGATTAATTGAATTCAAGAGTGAAAGTGTCCAATAATAGGGTTATTACTAAGATTAAACTACGAGTATTCGGCATGCAGGTTTAAACCATTTTTATAAAGTTACTGATATGACTAGTGTCCTCATTTCGTGTGAGAGGGTCATGATTTTATGCATATGTATAAAAATTACAATTAATTTCTTTTACATTTTTTAATGATGAAAACATTACTCAATGCACCTTTAAGTGTCCAAATAACTTTTGGATCCACTGTATGCAGTGTTGTGTGTAATCCTATTAAAAAGTAATCATTTACTGTAATCTTATTACTTTAAAAATGTAGTGTAATGGATTATATTTTAAATTCTTTTAATCAGATTACATTTACTGACTTTCAATTAATTGAATTACATTTAAGAACATTATAGAATATGCTTATTTTTAATTTAAATTAGGGGGCCTGGGTAGCTCAGTGAGTAAAGACGCTGACTACCACCCAAGAGTCTCAATTTCGAATCCAGGGCGTGCTGAGTGACTCCAGCCAGGTCTCATAAGCAACCAAATTGGCTCAGTTGCTAGGGAGGGTATTCACATGGGGTAACCTCCTTGTGAACACTACAATGTGGTTCTCACTCTCGGTGGGGCACGTGGTGAGTTGTATGTGGACGCTGTGGAGAATAGCGTGAAGTCTCCTCGCATGCTATGTCTCTGTGGTAACGCGCTCAACAAGCCACGTGATAAGATGCGTGTATTGTCTGTCTCAGATGTGGAGGGAACTGAGATTCGTCCTCTGCCACCTGGATTGAGGATTTAGAGTGCACTGGGAATTGTGCAGTTCCAAATTGGGGAGAAAACGCTGAATCTATGTCATAAATGTGAGTTTAAATATAAATAAATCAACATGTGACTGAAACTGGGGCATGTCAGGCATAAATTTAAGCTTAAAGTAAAAAAAGGAATTATTAGGTTTTAACATCCACATCAAAGGCAGGAGTGAAAGCAGAATAAAATTTAGCTCTAAAACGGATACCAGCTCAGACACACCACTAATCTAGGCCATCCACATCAGACAGCACATGTGGTGTGTGGTCGATCACCTGAGAAGACAGACAGTCTACTCGGTACAGCGGATGTGCCATAAACTATGATGTCGGTTTCACCAGGAATGATTCATTTCAAAGCAAATGCACGACTTCTGTTGTTGCCAGGCACCACCCAAGCACAGCTGCCCTTGCTATCTGTGTTTTATGATTCAGCTATAATAGATATATCATAAAATGCATTTATTCTTCTTTCTACAGCTCTCTTTTTTCTCTCTCCACGTTGTAATGTGCTACGTGGATAATTCATTCGGCTCCATCTTAATTATATAGGAAGGGACGAATGCGAGCACACAACAACAAAGACCAGAGAATTACCAAACATTTTCCAAATTATAGCTCACTGAAAAGTTTACAAGTGAACTTGGGTAACCCAAAGACACAGATGAAAGATACTGAAGAAATTTTCTTAAATTAAGTGTGTTCTTCCTATTGCATTTGATGACAATAAACTAAATTACAATTGAGGTGTGATTATTAATTTAATGAACGTAATATTAATAAAAAGGTTGGTAACACTTTATTTTACAGTGTCTGTGGTACACATAATACGTTACTAAATAATTACTAAAGTAATAACTATAACAAAGTTTTGTTTTGTTTTTTACATCCAGCTGCACAGAGCAGTTATACATTAGATACATGCAGTAGTTGCTCATTAATATTACTTAGAATTTGCTTATGTAAATTCAAATTAAAACAGATAGCATTAAATAAAATGTGACAATAAAGGCTAATTTGTCTCTCTTCCTGTTTCTTATTATTGCATCTTTTCTGCATTGTTGTAATATCTGGTCATTGTAAAGGCACTATAGCATTTTAAGTAAACATGCATTCACTCCCTAATCAGACAAATTTACATGCAAAAAAAGATACTTAATTAAACAAAATGTAGAATTGATTAGATCATGAAAAGTGGGAGTTACATACCAGAATGGAGTCAGGTGTCTGAAGGGAAGGGTTGAAATATAAGAGGAGTTCGTGATTTTATCCGAAAAGGAAAGTTTTTTCAAAGGTCATTACATTTTGATTAAAGATTACACAAAAAATGTTCTTATTTGGATTTATATGCACAGATAAATTTAGCTAAATAATATGTAAATAGGGTCATCCAAAATATAAATAGTGTCAATTTTGACATGTTGAATTTAAAAGTCTTTTCCACTACCATGAAAAATATACACACCCTTAAATTTGTCTCACTTACTGTCATGTACTGAATTACCACAGTTTAACATCTTTCAAGCCTAAGTTAAATCTTTCACAGTATAGATGTTTTAACATACCTCATTTTCACAAAGCATTTCTGTTTAATTTTGATTGTTTGTGCATTATTCCTCCAACAGGTTTAGGTTATGTGCCATTTGATATTCCTGCGGACACGCTGTTGTTGGACCTTCAGAGCAACAGGATCACAGAGATTAGAGAGAGAGACTTTAAGGGACTGACCAACCTCTATGTGAGGCTAAATCTTTATTTTATAATGCGCATTAAAATTAAATGTGCTTTTGTGAATCATCAGGTCCTGAATTGTGACTTATGTTTTACATTCTAAGAACATTTCTGCTTGTTATCAAAATGTTACAGACTAGTTGTAACACATTGTGATGTTCTGAAATTAACATGCAACAACATTCCTATTAACCAATCATAGCCCTAATCCTAACCCTAAATCCTACCCCTACAAAGAGAGAGGGCACTGATTGCTTGATATTAAATTGTTTTGATCCAGAAACATGTCCTATTTGTGTAAATGACTTTAAAGGTGCTCTAAATGATTTTAGCCATTCTAGAATTTCCACAAATTGAGCTGTTGGATTAGCCACGCCCTCTCTTTACAAAATCCTGCACTCCAAACATACCAAGTGAGCTTGACTGAGACTGACATGCAAGTAGGTATGGCTGCAGGCCGGAGATCTCCAAATGGGGGCTGAATCTCCAAAAGAGGGTGGGGTTACTCCAGAAGGAGCATTGTTACTTCAAAAGGGGGTTGCACCAACTCCAAATGGGGGCGTCACTTCCACTTATGGTTAAGGTTAGGGAAAGAGTTATATAAGGGACTCATTATATTTTTATTGGCAGTTTGGTGCTCCCACCCCCTTTTTGGATCACTGCCTGCAGCTATATCCTTCTCAGCAGATGCAGTTGTGAAAAACAACAGCAGTGAAATAGCGCCCTCAACTGACAAATGTAATGAACAAAATGGCATTAAAATGGCATTACATCTCAATAATTCGCTGAAACTACAATACTATAAGAACGTGCAAAATTATTGACAGACAGAAAGCGTCCTTGACTGTTGCCCATGGACAAATTTTAGTTTGCTGTTTACAGAGTCTAGAGCTGTCACAGAGACTGGTGAGATATCTCTTGACACTTATTTAATTAATATATTAAAGGGAGTATGAAAAGTTTTTTACCTTTCCATGAAACAAATCGCTTACAGCACCTTTAAATATAATTACACATGTTTTTATATGCAGTAATCCATTCCACCACATCGATATTACAACTGTGAAATAATCTAATATAAGACGGATATGCATTTGTCTTTAACACTTCACTTATGCCCCTGTCCCTTACAGGCTCTCGTGTTAAGACATAATCAAATCTCCAAAATTCACCCCAAGGCTTTCGTCCCTTTGAAGCATTTACAGAAGTTATACATCTCCCACAACCTTCTGACCTCCATTCCCAAAAACCTGCCTCCATCCCTGGTGGAGCTACGTATCCATGACAACCACATCAAGAAGGTTCCGTCATTAAGCTTCTCGGGCCTGCATAACATGCATGTCATTGGTAAGAAAAAGTGTGTGTGTGTGTTTTTGTGAGTATTCCTTAATGTGATTCATATGGTATAATTTATAATTTTAAGGCAGATAAAGCTTGCTTAAGGTGTAATGCACTGCACTTAATTGTTTCTTAATTGACAACTAACTTTAACCCAAGGTGGTAAATGAAAGTGAATATATAACAATAGATCTGTGCATCAAATTCTGGTTGATGTTGCAGAGATGGGCCGTAATCCTATCCAGAACAGTGGTTTCGAACCTGGTGCATTCATGGGCCTTAATCTGAACTACTTGCGCATTTCTGAATCCAAGCTCACTGGTGTGCCCAGAGGTAATGAGAACGAAGGACGATAATTGAATTTAAAATTGAATTTTGTATTATTTTATTTTAGAATTTTGTTGTATTTCATTTTCCTTGTAAGTATTATATGTATTTTAACTAGTATGGTTTAATGATAATGCTGTACCATGCATACATACAGAGGTTTATTTTTGTCTTGTGTTATGGAATGCTGAATTCTTTTCTATATGGAATATGTCCAATTCTTTACCAAAAACAATGTATCCCATTCTGTTTTTATACGGAATGTGACTTATTCTTGTCAGACCTTCCCAGCAGTCTTAATGAGCTTCATTTGGACAATAATCAAATTCAGGCCATTGAGATAGCGGAGCTCAGCCAGTACACCCTTCTGCAGAGGTAACCCCTTAGCATTCATAATTACTGGTGTGTTTAATATAATTTATTTATGGAAGCAGATTGTATAGAGCATTTACTGAGTAATAAAATGAAAGTAAATTAATTTATTTGAATTTTTATGATCTAAAGTTTGCTTTTGGAGTCCTCTAGTCTATTGGTTAAAATGTAGTCTAATATATCAGACTCCAGCTCTCTTGCTCTGATAACCCCTAACTGTCTCTGTGTTTGTGTTTAGGTTAGGCCTTGGCAATAACCAGATTCGCAACATTGAGCATGGTGCTTTGTCTTACCTGTCCAATCTGAGAGAGTTGCACCTTGACAACAACCGTCTCCCCAAGGTGCCAAGTGGACTGCCTCATATGAAGTATCTGCAGGTACAATTCATTTGTATAACACAAAACTGTTGATGTTATAGTTTATATATACTATGAACCATGCCATACTTGTCTTGCAGGTTGTCTACCTCCATTCAAACAATATCACTGAGGTTGGGGTAGATGACTTCTGCCCTACGAGTTTCGGGATGAAAAGAGTCTCCTACAATGGCATCAGTCTCTTTGACAACCCAATTAGGTACTGGGAGGTGCAGCCATCTACATTCCGCTGTGTCAGTGGCCACATGGCTGTACAGTTCGGCAACCACAAGAAATAAAAGATGCACTCCTTGGGAATCACAAAACCAGTCGAGTGGAAGAATTAGGGGGGAAAAGGGATTTGTAAATCCTCAAGATATTTGAGTGAAGAGAATGAATGCACATTTCCATGGAGGCATATTTTGGAAGAAACATGGCCTCCATACAAAAGAATTCTGTCAACCCAAAGTGGTGTGTTATTCCCTGCTGAATAAATCATTGACATTTAATGCATACTGTATGTACTCCTTAAAAATACCTTTCTGTCTAATTTAGTTTATTATTACATCATTGATGATTCCTGAATTAACTAGTTTGTATGGGTTGCATCTTTAAATAATATGATAAATTAAGAGTTTGTCATTCTGGATGGCTGACTTTCACTCATTCATAATGGTGATAATAAAGTTTTGGATTGTTTATGTTGCCATTACAAGATCCATCACAGCAAACCCTAAAGTTGTCATTACTGTAATTATTAAGTTTGTCGTAAGTATTATTTGAACATCAGGTTTTGGTCTCATAACTCAAATGTTTAAGTTCAATGACTTTATTTATCTAAAAAAAATAAATCCATTGACATATATTTTTAAGTGATAATTTAGGCTATGGGAAATAATGCTTTGCACTTCAATCATTTCATTGGTTAAAGGGAAGTTATGGGGGCATTTAAATAGTTGTAATTAAGATTCATATTTGAGATCTTTTTGTTGCAAATAGTTGTTTTGTGTTACTGATCATAGTCTCATTTGGTCAATTTGGACCCTGTTGACTAATTATCTTTGTGCATGTGCAGTTAAAGCGCACGTATATATGGATTTATTTTGAGAATTACGTTTATTTAATTACTGAACTAGAATCAGTTATTATCTTTATTTGAGCTGTACTATTGTTTGATCTGAAATTTAATCAATTTAATTAAAAATATTAACAACAATATTTAAACAGCAAATCTGACTTAAGTCTACTTGCATTAACTTAACCTGAATAGATAAGTTAATTCTATATGAACACCAAGTTATTTGAAATAATTACTCTTAATTAGTAATAATCTCAATTGAGGGAACATGTTTTCTCAATCAAATGAGTACAGTCAACCTATTTGGGTTTAGGTGACATGTTGATTTTAAACTTAAATGTTAGGAATTTACTTAAGCCTAAATGTTTTAAGTGTAATTAGAGATTTTAGTGAATAAACCTGCAAATCTGACACTGAAAAAAGGGAAACACTTTACAATGAGGTACCATTCGTTAACATTAGTAAATGCATAAGGTATCATGAACTAACAATAAACCATATATATAGCTTTTATTCATCTTTGTTCATGTTAGTTCAAAGTACAGTAACAAATCTTAATACATATAACTTTTTATTTTAAAAATGAATATGTTGAAATTAACATTAACCAAGATTAATAAATGCTTTAAAAGTACTGTACATTATTACTTCATGTTAAATAATGTTAAAGGTGCAATATGTAACAATTTTCATGTAATATTCACCTTTTTTTGCCAATGTGTGAACGGCTTGTAACGCAACTTAAAAAATGAGTTATTCCCGAACTTTCTCGGTTGCCTGTTAAAGCCTGTAGACTGATTTTCTTGCAAAGGGAGCGGGTCGGTTTTGCCAGTAAATTCCAAAGGATGTGACGTTTATGCGTGCTCCCGAGAGCCTTGCCTCAGTGCTTCTCTTCCGCTATTCAACAGCGACAGCAAACTCCAACACTAGGTAACGTTATCTTAAAGATGGAATCCACCAAACATCCAGCTTCCAGCACAACACGACTCCTAAACAAACTCTGAGTAAGCCAAAAAAACAAAAACAAAAACTACATTTACCTACTGAATCCAGTCCAGGGAATCCAGGGAATGTGATCGTGGTCAAGTGAAAACTAGAGTAGAAAACTAGAGAAATCGGCAGGGCATTTGATTCCTGGAGGGACCCTTGTTTGGTTTTGGGGATCAAAACCGACCCAGAATTGGCGTTCTTCTTTTTGGAAAAGTAAGCTTACATAACTGTATAGCATGTGAAGTAAAGTGCCATAAGGATTGATCTGTGTAATTTTAGCTAACTTGAACTTGCCTGCTAACTCTGACGAGTTGCAAGCAACCTTGCTTCATAACTTTCAATCAATTTCAACAATCTTCTCTTTATACTAAAAGTCAGGTATACAGGATAAATTTAAGCAAATATGCTGGTTTCTTATTAGTAGTAGTACAACATATGACATACAAAACATACAATAGTCCAACATTTTGGTATAGGTCGGTAGTATGCAGCTGTATGTATGTATCAGTATACTATGTTAGCGGATAAGCAGTTTTAGTTTAGTCTCAAAGTTTGTAGTGTAATTTTAATTATGCTACCTCATCTGTCAGCATGATGCCGGTGGATCACCTTCAGCCTCTTTGTATGTTACGTCATTGTTTTGGCTGATGCTTGCTCACTCACCTCCTTATGGAATATGTGGACGAGAGCAAGCACGAGCAACAGGTAGCTGATTGCAGTTCACTTAATGGCCACAAGGGTTTCTTAATCTTACAAACTGCACCTTTAACAAATGGAAACTTATTGTAAATTGCTATTGAAAAAAGCCTTTCCAAACAAGTCCTCCTACAGGTTGTTGTGTGACCACACCTTCAAGGCTTGGCAGAGTAAATTAAATTATTTAGTAGCTGTTAGGACTTTTCAGGATTGGCCCCAATTATTAAGTCAGGTCGGCAGTCGCTGTCTCGATCCGGATCCTAGCGAGGAGAGAAATGAATGACACAGACACAGAGCATGCAACAAAGATTTCTCATACTTTATTGTTCAGCACAGCATTATTTATCTTTGTAAGAACAGGAAAATCACTATCAAATTAGATCAATCATTACCCTATTTGGAAAGACATACTGTACATAAAGATTCTGCATTAATTATGTAAATGAAACAAAATATATTAGAATAGAGGAGTGATGTTCAACTTTTGACCTCAGACACTCAGAGAAGAAAAACAGTGAACCTTTTCAACATGATTTCCGTCACTGACACACACACACACACACACACACACACACACACACACACACACACACACACACTATGAAAATAGGAACTGAGTACTAGCTGTGAAATGTCAGCTTGCTTAAATATATATAAACTGAAAAGGTCAATTTTCTCACAGAAGCATGTAGTTTCTACTCCTAACAACCTGAGATGGAGTATGCAGAACAGGTAAGCTTAAATTAAATTAAATTAACATGTTTCCCTAACTAAAAAAAAAAAACAAAATTATAAAAAAAAAAATAAAAAAATTACAAAACAACTACAGAAACTAATAAAATCTATATATTTTACTTTACAGTTAAATTTCTGTCTGTTCAATTCTGGTGATGTCGGGTTTACTTTACGAGAGTTTCCAAACAAATCTTCACGGAATGTAGCTATTATATGTTGTTAATCTTGTTTAAAACAGTCACTTCTGCAAGGCGAGGAACCTCGACGAACTGTACTGTCATGCACAGGTTTCGCAGATTGTATCCACCGCTCATTTCTGAGATTTTATTGAGATTTGTTTTCCCATTGGATACTGACACTGGGCTGTGTATGACGGAGATGGATACGTCATTCACTTCGGGGTTGCCGGTAAACTTGACAACCTACACTTATCTCTAGTACTGATACCAATATTATTTTATATGCCGCTGGATGTTGGCTATAACTAAATAAAGTTGGCTAAAACTGCCGAATTTTGTCAGATTTAGCTTTGTTTTATATTTGACATTTTATTGGACTGTTACGCTATATTAGGCCTATTCTATGGTGTAAATTATAGTAGGCTAGATATTACTGTATTACATCACTGCAGTATATCCTACCATATAATATATTGTAGTATAGATC
Source organism: Moxostoma hubbsi (assembly GCA_032164185.1). Classification (NCBI taxonomy): domain Eukaryota; kingdom Metazoa; phylum Chordata; class Actinopteri; order Cypriniformes; family Catostomidae; genus Moxostoma; species Moxostoma hubbsi. The sequence continues at coordinate 11,124,623 of JAVLUX010000018.1, read as the reverse complement.
CTACACTACCACAATCAGGGTTGGGAGGGTTACTTTTGAAATGTAATCCACTACAGTTTACTGAATAAATGCTGTAAAATTCCCTTTTTTTTTCTCCCTAATTTGGAAAGCCCAATTCCCATTCCGCTCTAAATTTTCGTGGTGGTGTAGTGACTCGCCTCAATCCGGGTGGCAGAGGACAAATCTGCATCTGAGACATCAATGTGCACATTTTATCAAGTGGCTTGTTGAGCGTGTTACCATGGAGAGGTAGCGCGTGTGGAGGCTTCACACTATTCTCCGTGGCATCCACGCACAACTCATCACGCCAGGGCTGGACTGGGATGAGAAATCGGTCTGGGATTTTACATGGCAACTGGCTCAAAACTTGTTGAGCCCACCGAGAGCGAGAAACACATTATAGTGACCACAAGGAAGTTACCCCAAGTGACTCTACCCACTCTAGCAACCGGGCCAATTTGGTTGCGTAGACCTGGCTGGAGTCAGCGTCAATACTCGCTGAGCTACCCAGGTCCCCAATGTGAATGTTCTTGATAAAAAAAAATATGATCACGTCTGGTAACATGTGCATGTAAAATGGCTAGAAATAGCATTTTAGCTTAGTGTAAAGCTGACAATTTACAAGGTTTATTTATATTTCTTGTGCTCCATACTTACTTCTTTGTCTACTAGTGTGAATGTAACACATCAGAAAGTGTTTCACCACTGTTCAAATGCACTTTGGATTGCATCATTTATATGTATAAATGTTTTCCATCTGAAAGGACTAATTAAAAGATGTTTAAAGTGCAGCTTGCTGAATGATCATAAAGTACAGTAGACCTGAGTTGTATTAACTGTATTATTATATATATATATATATATATATATATATATATATATAGATTAAATGGCCTAATATTATAAGGTCATTCGAGCGTATCAGGGTCAACTGGGAATGTTTGTGACAAAGGGGAGCATTCACTCAGTTTCTCTAATTTAGTGGTTTTCAACATTTCTGACTCCAACACACCCCATTGTCATTATATTAAGGGCCCCTAGAAACTGTCAGGATTTATGTTGTAGGCCTAAATCTTTTTTAAAGCTGTTTTTAGCATTTTAATAAAGTGAAATTATTTGTTAAAAAAAAATAAATAAATCTGACAATAGTTGTAATTTCATGTACATGTTATTTTTGTTCCAGCAGATGTCACCAGAGACCCCAATGCATCACATATTTAGATTTTTTTGACAATCTTTCAATGTACTGAAATTAAGGTTTTGACAACATAAAATGTGCTTATTTTATATGAAAATAAATGGTGTAATTCAGAGGTAAATAAGGTCTAAATACCATTAAATAATATTCAGGGTTCAAAACAAGTTCACGCATTTGTGGCATAATATTGATTACCATGAATATTTATTTTTACTTGTCTCTCATTTTTTCTTTAAAAAAAAAAAGCACAAATCTAGGTTACAGCGAGGCACTAACAATGGAAGAAAAATACGGTAAAATACTCACTTTTTCAAAAGTATAGCCTCAAGTCATAAACAATAAGTGTGTTTACATGATTTTAGTGTGAAAAAATTCCTTACTTGCCTTTTCTGTGTAAATGTCTTGTAAATTTTACAATATCATTGTCATGATGGTGTAATGTCAACAAACCCTAAAACCCTAAAATGACTGTTAAAATTACAATTTAAACAACTTTACAGCTTTAATGAAACACAAATTTTAACAGAAGAGTTAATGTATGTGCATTTATATAATTGTAAGCTTCACATTTCTGCCTTTAAACCCTCCAAACAATGACTCAATCACTTCCCTTGTAAGTGCCTCAATGTAACCTCAATTTTATATAATATATATATATATACACACACTACCGTTCAAAAGTTTAGGGTCACCCAAACAATTTTGTGTTTTCCTGAAAAGTCACACTTATTCACCACCATACGTTGTGAAATGAATAGAAAATAGAGTCAAGACATTGACAAGGTTAGAAATAATGATTTGTATTTGAAATAAGATTTTTTTTACATCAAACTTTGCTTTCGTCAAAGAATCCTCCATTTGCAGCAATTACAGCATTGCAGACCTTTGGCATTCTAGCTGTTAATTTGTTGAGGTAATCTGGAGAAATTGCACCCCACGCTTCCAGAAGCAGCTCCCACAAGTTGGATTGGTTGGATGGGCACTTCTTGCGTACCATACGGTCAAGCTGCTCCCACAACAGCTCAATGGGGTTCAGATCTGGTGACTGCGCTGGCCACTCCATTACCGATAGAATACCAGCTGCCTGCTTCTGCTCTAAATAGTTCTTGCACAATTTGGAGGTGTGTTTAGGGTCATTGTCCTGTTGTAGGATGAAATTGGCTCCAATCAAGCGCTGTCCACTGGGTATGGCATGGCGTTGCAAAATGGAGTGATAGCCTTCCTTATTCAGAATCCCTTTTACCCTGTACAAATCTCCCACCTTACCAGCACCAAAGCAACCCCAGACCATTATATTACCTCCACCATGCTTAACAGATGGCGTCAGGCATTCTTCCAGCATCTTTTCATTTGTTCTGCGTCTCACAAACGTTCTTCTTTGTGATCCAAACACCTCAAACTTGGATTCATCTGTCCACAACACTTTTTTCCAGTCTTCCTCTGTCCAATGTCTGTGTTCTTTTGCCCATCTTAATCTTTTTCTTTTATTGGCCAGTCTCAGATATGGCTTTTTCTTTGCCACTCTGCCCTGAAGCCCAGAATCCCGCAGCCGCCTCTTCACTGTACATGTTGACACTGGTGTTTTGCGGGTGCTATTTAATGAAGATGCCAGTTGGGGACCTGTGAGGCGTCTGTTTCTCAAACTAGAGACTCTAATGTACTTATCTTCTTGCTCAGTTGTGCAACGCGGCCTCCCACTTCTTTTTCTACTCTGGTTAGAGCCTGTTTGTGCTGTCCTCTGAAGGGAGTAGTACACACCGTTGTAGGAAATCTTCAATTTCTTAGCAATGTCTCGCATGGAATAGCCTTCATTTCTAAGCACAAGAATAGACTGTCGAGTTTCAGATGAAAGTTCTCTCTTTCTGGCCATTTTGAGCGTTTAATTGACCCCACAAATGTGATGCTCCAGAAACTCAATCTGCTCAAAGGAAGGTCAGTTTTGTAGCTTCTGTAACGACCTAAACTGTTTTCAGATGTGTGAACATGATTGCACAAGGGTTTTCTAATCATCAATTAGCCTTCTGAGCCAATGAGCAAACACATTGTACCATTAGAACACTGGAGTGATAGTTGCTGGAAATGGGCCTCTATACACCTATGTACATATTGCACCAAAAACCAGACATTTGCAGCTAGAATAGTCATTTACCACATTAGCAATGTATAGAGTGTATTTCTTCAAAGTTAAGACTAGTTTAAAGTTGTCTTCATTGAAAAGTACAGTGCTTTTCCTTCAAAAATAAGGACATTTCAATGTGACCCCAAACTTTTGAACGGTAGTGTATATATATATATATTTTTTTTTTTAAAGAGTAGGAGGGACGGTTCAAAATACATTTTTGTGGTAATTAACATTATACCACAAATGCTGTTGTTCAAGCTTAACCTGGAATATTCGTTTTAAGTCACCTTGCAGCCCCCTTCCAAAATTTGCTGAGGGCCCCTAGTTGAGAACCACTTTGCTACTGGCTACTCAGGGCCAGTGTAAGGGAAGTTGGCCTAGACCACCCAAAAAATGTAAGTGACTATGGGGTACATATAAGTATTCATATTTTCCTATACCATTATTAATTGCAACAATGAAACTGTCTCTTCTTGTACTAAATTTGCTTTTCCCATTCCAGATGAAACTCAGGTGACTCAGATTCATTTTGGGGTTTCCTTCTAAATGTCTTTCCTGTGTGTGGTGATCTTTTGCTTGGAGATACAGATTGCAGTGTTTGAAATGATCATTAACACTTTTCATGAATAGCATACACACAGGTGTCCCATTACTTTTTGTAAAGCATTAGAGGCACAAATCTTGTTGTTTTTGTTGTGTAAGCTATTATATATATATATATATATATATATATATATATATATATATATATATATACACACAAGATTTAATATTATCTTAGTGACTGTCTTCTCGGGCACTTCTCACGCACCTTACAGTCTAGCTGATCCCACAAAAGCTCAATGGGGTTTAAGATCCATAACATTCTTTTCCAATTATCTGTTCATCTGTGTCTGTGTTTCTTTGCCCACTCTAACCTTTTCTTTTTGTTTTTCTGTTTCAAAAGTTGATTTTCTTTGCAATTCTTCCCATAAGGCCTGAACACCTGAGTCTTCTCTTTACTGTTGTACATGAAACTGGTGTTGAGCGGGTAGAATTCAATGAAGCTGTCAGCTGAGGACATGTGAGGCATCTATTTCTCTAGAGGCTCTGATGTACTTATCCTCTTGTTTAGTTGTACATCTGGCCTTCCACATCTCATCCTTTGTCTCTGAAGACTGTAGTGTACACCTTATATGAAATCTTCTGATTTTTGGCAATTTCAAGCATTATATAGCCTTCATCGCTCAAAACGATGATTGATAGTTTCTAGAGAAAGCTGTTCCTTTTTTGCCATTTTTTACCTAATATTGACCTTAAGACATGCCAGTCTTTTGCATACTGTGGAAACTCAAAAACAAATTCAAAAACAATGTTAAGCTTCATTTAACAGACCAAATATCTTTCAACTGTATTTGATATAATGGCAAGTCATTTTCTAGTTCAAAATGAGCAATTTAGCATGATTACTGAAGGAAAAGGTGTTGGAGTGATGGCAGCTGGAAATGGGGCCTGTCTAGATTTGATCAAAAATGACTTTTTTCAAATAGTGATGGTGCTGTTTTTTACATCAGTAATGTCCTGACTATACTTTGTGATCAGCTGAATGCCACTTTGGTGAATTAAAGTGCCAATTTCCTTTCGAAACAGCAAAAATTGTATATCTTTATACATGTATTGATTCCTATGTTTTGTTTGAACAGATCCCAGGGAGGGACAAAAACAAGGAATGTGTGGAAGCAACAGAACTGTTTAGTTGCCTTCTGCCAACATATTAATCTTCTGAATGTATTAAACTACAAATTATCACAACATTATTCACTGAGGAAAGAACTCTTGAACATGTCAATAAAATACACATAGAATATTGTTGAAAAGGTCTATATTGCTGTAAAGGGTAACATGTCTCCAACATTATACCTTACATGGCACATGCCCTGACAGATATTTTACACCAATATGCCACAGTAATTGTTATTGTTCAGTCACAATCTTAATAGATCAAAATAATTTATAAATTAATTAAATAAATCAATCAATTTAGGATTCAAGAAAGTTTCCAGAACTGTGTGTTTCTAAATAAAAACAATAGCCATTGAGTTGTTGAATTTGATTCAAAGTAGTTACGCTGTAGCTACATCTTGATTTTTCACATTTAATTAAGTCAGATTATTATAATATAATTTATTATTATTAAACAATTTCAAGTCATCTTGTGCCCCCCTTTGAAGTTTGCTTAGGTCCCCATGTGCAAACACTGTCATTAAAAACAAAATGACAACTATTCTTAAAGCTTCTTACACTGTTTGAAGGACTTTATTATTTATTAAAACTCCAAATCATAGCTGAAATCATGCTTAACATGGTGATTTATTTTTCAAACGGAGGGGATACTGTGTTATTTTTATTTATTTTTTATTAATTTGTTTCAATAAAAACTTAGATTTTGATCCATTTCCTTGTGAATGTATTCTTTAGCATAATTTCTCTAAAAATAATTCAAATTAATTTATGCATCAGTCAGGTGTTGGAAACGTCAAGCGTTTTTTGTCTTTTGAATAAAGATGAAGCGTTTCCTACATTCCCCGGATGTTGCCCCACTCTTGACTATGTCCCGGATGTACCTACATTTTAGTAGAGCAACAAAAAATGGGCTCATTACCAAGCTTCACCAAACCGTTTAAATTATCCCCTGGCACGATCTTTGCACATGTATGAGGACCAGTCCGCACATTTAAATAGAGTCCACGTCCGTTGTCTCCGTGACTGTAACTTCATTCATGATATTAAAGAGGTAAGACAGTTGTGTACATTCAGTGTTGCTACACGCTGTTGACGTTAGCAAGCCAGCAGTCGGTTGCTATGCGATGTTTAAAACAATAATAAATAACGTTATAATATCTTTATAAGTATATAGACACTAGAAGTAATTGTTGTTAAATATCGACCTTAAAAATTGAAATAATCTTAAAATATCACGGTGTTCTCCAACCTCTACTTGTGTATGCTATGTAGCAGGCTAACACAGCTGTCTGGGTAGATTTCAGAAGACTGTTGACATGTAACTGCTTGTTCATGATGCTTATTACAATGTTTTGCCTTATTTGACTTGTATGAAGGCTTTTAAAGCAAATAAAATATATATTAGTGTTTAGAAAGTGTGATAGCTCTTTATATTTTGATATATTTGATCTGAAAGCCTATATGTTAACGAGTAAGCAAACAGACAACATGCTACTTCAAAAGCCACGATTTTGAACGGATAAAATGCATGTAGTTGAAAAATATGGAATTGGTTCTTTGCACAAGTGCTGTTGTTTATGAGGTTTTTAATCAAAAGAACCGACAGGCTTAAAAGACATGGTTTCCAACAAGGTACACAATAACAGTAGATGTTGCTATGCTATTAAAAGATTTAGCATTGAAATATATGATCAGATGTGTGATGTAGAAGAGCTGGTTGATTGAGCAATGGCAAATCGGACATATTCTAGAAAACACAGTTGGGCAATAGATGTTTCTCTCTGTTTAAATAGTAGTGTAAAATTAATCCAGCTCATGTGGTTGTCTTTCCCCTCTAAAATTAACTAAGCTACCATTTACAGTAGCAAGAAAAAGTATGTGAAATCTTTGGAATTCGCTGGTTTTCTTCATTTATTGGTCACTGAATGTGATCTCATCTTCAAACTATCATGTCTTGAACAAATCCCATGAAACATTCACAGTGCTGTGAATCCCTAGGTAAATCCTTAGGCTGAAGACGTCAACAACAGCTAATAAGATTCAGTAGTTGGCAAACCTGGCATCCAATTAATGAAACAATATTTGATGAGTGGTTTAGCTACATTGACTTATAATAGGCAATCAGACATTTTGAACTTTGCTATTCACAAGAAGCATCTGTTGACGTTGACATGCCTTGCACAAAAGAGATTTCAGAAGACCAATGCTTTGCATAAAACTGAAAAGGGTTACAAAGTTATCTTGAAGAGCTTCTATATTTATCTGTCCACAGTTATTTGACCAGTTGTCTATAAATGGAGATGATTAAATACTGTGGCTACTTTCCTTAGAAGTCGATGTCAAGATGACTCAAAGGGCACTCCGAAGAATGCTCAGTTAGTTAAAAAAAAGAACCATAGAGTGACAGCTTAAGACTTGAAGGAATCATTATAACTGGTTTACATCCCTGTTCACGAGTCTACTATATGGAAAACATTAAAAAGGCATGGTGTCCATGGCAGGACACCACGAAGGAAGCCGCTGCTTTTCAACAAATACATTGCTGCATGCCTGAATTTGCAAAAGACCACTTTGACACTACATAATGCTACTGGGGAAATGTTTTGTGGACATACCAACATGAAAACATAATCTGAACAGTGAAGCACGGTGGAGGGAGCATCATGATTTGGGGCTGCTTCATGGCCTGGACCACTTGCCATCATCGAGGGCAAAAATTAATTAATTAATTATTATAATTAATTAATTAAAGTTTATGAAGATATCTAACGTGGTAATGTCAGGGAGGCTGTGCACCAGCTGATGCTCTGTAAAAGTTAGGTGATGTAGCAGTACAATGACTCTAAACATTGAAATAAATCCGCTATAGAATAGCTTCATAAAAAGAAAATCCATCTTTTGGAGTGGCCCAGTTAAAGCCCAGACCGTAACTCAACAGCGATGCTGTGGAATGACCTCAAACCCGTTTAACCAGACACCTTAGATTATGGCTGAACTGAATTAGTTGTGTAAGGAAGAATGGCTGGAAACGGTTGGTTGAGGTTATTGCGGCAAAGGGGGTTCAACCAGTTATTAAATCCAAGGGTTCACTTACTTTTTCCACAGCACCGTGAATGTTTAATAGGATGTGACAGATTATCAAGGCATGAAAGATTCTAATTGTTTGTGTGTTGTAAGATAAAGCACATTGTGTTTGTCTATACTTGTGACTTTGATGAAGATGAGATCATATTTTATAATCGATTAATAGAGAAAACCAACTAATTCCAAAGGATTCACGAAATTTTTCTTGCAACTGTAGTAAGTCCATTTAGTTTAGTAACATTTTATATTAATCTATAACATGTATGCACACCAGTGGTTCTCTCTTTATTAATTGTGTTCTCTTTTAAAGTGAAGTTGGAGGTGAGAGAGTGAAGTTGGAGGTGAGCGTTGTGGTCCGAGCGTGTTGACACTGATCCTAGCTTGACACTGCTGACAGGGCCTTCCCCTACCCCATCACCCACGTAGCAAAGAGTGATGACCTCACAGCAGCATGGGAACGCCAACCCTGCCCTCCTCTCTCCACAGAACTCTTCATCCAGTCAGGGCAGGCAACACATTCCGCGTTCTCCGATAGACTCTTATTCCCGATCTGGGCTTTCCTCTCCTCGGAGAGGCTGGGTTGCTGCATCCTCATCAACAACAGCTCACGGTAACTCCCTTGCACTCTCTCTAAGCCGACTGGCTCCACCATCGAGTAACTCCCCCTCTAGGAGAACTACTAGCCGTGTTGAGCCGTGGCCAGAAGAGGCCGTGGACGATGCGTATGGGCTTTATTCTCTTCACCGCATGTTTGATATTGTGGGTGCGCAGCTGACACATCGAGACGTGCGAGTGCTGTCCTTCCTTTTTGTGGACGTTATTGACGAGTATGAGAGAGGAGGGATACGGAGCGGGCGGGATTTCTTGCTTGCGTTGGAGCGGCAGGGGCGATGTGATGAGACAAATTTCCGCCATGTTCTTCAGCTGCTCCGCATCATCACTCGCCATGACCTGCTGCCCTACGTCACACTGCGTAAAAGACAAACAGGTTTGTGATCTTGTTAGCACTTATTGCAGTAAAGTTATACCAGTTGGTTATTGTGAGCAATGTAGCTACCGTTTTATCACTTTTTGATAGAGTGAATATGTAATGTCGCTGATTATTTTGCAGTGTGCCCAGATCCAGTGGATAAATATTTAGAGGAGACATCAGTACGTTATGTTTCTCCGAGAGGAGTAGGAGAGGCCCAGGAGGGCACTCCTCACAGAAGAACAGGTGTGTCCTCCAATATCAATGCATTAGAATTATTAAAGGGAATTCTTCAAATCCTGACCTGGAAATCCTAATCATCACCCTATGTCTTTAAAACTATGCTACAAAATCCAGACATTTTTGTATTTGTTTTAAGTAGACATTAACAAGTGTTCTGTTTTTGTCTCTCAGGACCCCAGCCATTGATCTGCTGTCCTTCTTCAGGGCCCCAGGTATGCCCACCACGAGCTAAACCCATCCCACCTGCGCTAAGTAGGAAAAGGAAGAGATCTCATACGACAGCTGACTGCAGAGAAAAACAGACCTGTGGTATGGAAACATGTCCTGCTAAACCTACTAAAGTGGATTATTGAGAAAGCGAGTAAAACATGGCTGATTATTTTCTCAACTTGGCAGTGCTCATGAAAATGTGTCCAGAACCATTGTAGAATAAAGCAGTTTTTTTTCTAAGACTGATATGATTAGAGTCTTCATCTATTTTATGTATATCATTTTTAAAATTGTATATAAAGTTTTTTAAAATTCTATTGTTTTATTACAATCTTTTTTCTGATGTTAAGGAATTACTAGAGCTGTCAAAGTTGCGTTAACACACTCAATTAATGAAAAAAGTTTAACGTTTACATTTTTTAAAATCGTGATTAACAGATTTACCGTCAATACAGCATAAACACTTGTTGGAAGGGTGAAACCTTTATGACGTGTCTGCTTGGAGTCATTACACTGATGTACACACCAAACAAACATTCATATGATTCAGTGTAAGTGATAAAGGGATGGGGAAAGGAGCTTAAAGCTATTTGTTGTACAAAACAAGCCTAGATGGAACTTGTGACAAAATCAAGTATTTTTCAGCTTAAGTAAGGCACATTTTAATAACCACAGAAGCATGGCAAGTCTTAACTATCACCAAAACGCAGAATGAGACGTTTTTGTCACTTTTCGTGCGGTTCTGATGCCCTAATGCGAATCATGAATGCGGCTTCACTGTTGCTGTGGCAAAGCGGATGGCCGCAGTCTGCCAGCTGATTAATATTGTGGAGGATGATAGTTTAAGAGATTTTTAATCCCATTGCAATGAACATGCAACCTATGTGGGGACTAGTTTTTTTAGTTAGTGTTAAACTCCCACTTAAGACTTTGGTAAACCTTTAATGTTACTTGAATCAGTGCTATTTTAGTGCATTTATATCTTTATTCTGTAGATGAGTTTGTTTGGAAAATGTTAAAAAAGCAGTATATTGTTACATATTGTTTCCTATGAAGGAAATATATGCATTTTGACAGGAAAATAATTATATTTAGAGTCAAATTTCTAAAAAGTCTGCAATTAATCATGATTAACTATGAAAAATTCTGTGGTTAATTTCAATTTCAAAGTTGAATAGACTGACAGCACTAGTAAGTACCAAAAATAAATACATTACTGACTGCACCTTTTAAAATCAAATAGAACTCTTGAATGTTTCTGTGTTTCTAACATTTGATGGCACCAGCATTGCAAACTTGGGCGAAACTTTGAAAAAAAGTTGCTTAGAAGCCAGCCAATCAGAATAAAACTGAATTTCAGCCGGCTCTTGCCATTTTTGTGTATGCATTAGATGGTCCGTGGAAGTGCCATCTGAGCCTTAGACTATTTGATGAGCAAATTTTTATTTTGAGTTTGCTTTGCTGGTAGATATTAACGACACATCTTACACCTTCCTTGTCTCACAGACATACGACTGAGAGTGCGTGCGGAGTACTGTCAGCACGAGTCAGCTCTACAAGGCAATGTCTTCTCCAACAAGCAGGAGGCGCTAGAGAGGCAGTTTGAGCGTTTCAACCAGGCCAACACTATCCTCAAATCCCGTGACCTGGGTTCCATCATTTGTGATATTAAGTTTTCAGAGCTGACCTATCTGGACGCCTTCTGGCGGGACTACATCAACGGCTCACTGTTGGAAGCCCTGAAGGGCGTTTTCATCACAGACTCTCTAAAGCAAGCAGTGGGCCATGAGGCCATTAAGCTCCTGGTGAACGTGGATGAGGAAGACTACCAGGCCGGCAGGAGGAAGTTGCTGAGGAACCTGGTTGCAGGGGGCGCTGGTGCGGGCACAGGGAGCAGGGAGGGTCCCTTGTCCTAGTGGAGGGATTGACTCTGGCGGTAAGTTGGAGAAATTAAGAGAGACCCTGATGAGGAGAGATTGGACACTAATGAGAAGGTATAAATGAGGAAAAGGAAGAATGAGGAATGTAAACAAAGGGGAAGTGACTCTTAAAAGAAAGGTGCTCTATGAGAAAAGAGGCCGGGATTTGCATCTCCAGCTATCACGGATGGAAAGATAGAAGTTAAATGGAAAGTTGTATTATTTGTACACCGATCAGCCACAACATTACAACCACCTGCCTAATATTGTGTAGGTCCCCCTCGTGCCACAAAATCAGTGCCAGCCCGCATCTCAGAATTCTTCCATATCACAATTGTAGAATGAGTGGTTATCTAAGTTTCCGTAGACTTTGTCAGTTCAAACCAGTTTGGCCATTCTCTGTTGACCTCTCTCATGAACAAGGCATTTTCATCTGCAGAACTGCCCCTCACTGGATGTGTTTTGCTTTTGGCACCTTTCTGAGTAAACTCTAGAGACTGTTGTGAGTGAAAATTCCATGAGATCAGCAGTTACAGAAATACTCAAACCAGCCTGTCTGGCACCAGCAATCATCCATGCTATTATCTAATCAGCCAATCATGTGGCAGCAGTGCAGTGCATAAATCATGCAGATATGATTCAGGAGCTGCAGTTAATGTTCACTTCATCCATCAGAATGGGGAAACATTTTGATCTCAGTGATTTGGACCATGGTTTGAGTATTTCTGTAACTGCTGATCTCCTGGGATTTTCAAACACAACATTCTCTAGTTTACACAAAATGGTGCCAAAAACAAAAAACATCCAGTGAGTGAAAGATCTGTGGATGGAAATGCCTTATTGATGAGAGAGGTTAACAGAGAATGGCCAGACTGGTTTGAACTGACAGAGTCTACGTTAACTCCGATAACCACTCCGTACAATTGTGGTGAGAAGAATGGGATCTCAGAATGCTACTTTTGATTTGCGGATTGGTGCAGTTTTAGCAGCATGTGCGGAACCTACACAATATTAGGCAGGTGGTTTTAATATTGTGGCTGATCAGTGTATTTTATTTTGAGGATCTCAAGTTGTGGAAATAAAAGATGATGGGGAAAGTATCGGATAAAGAAGGCATTTCATTTCTTTTGTCTGTTTTCTTGCATAAAAAACACTAATGCTTTTGTTTTTAATCTTGTGTGAAATGTTTTTGTTTTTTTCTACGTTTCCATAAAGTCTTGTTGCACAACCGTTTGGTATTAGTGAAATTCTTCTGGTTAAACAAAACCTGTTCGCCTCAAAGATTAACAAAGAGGGTGCACGATGTTAGACAAATCTGATTTGGCTTTAAAAAAAACTGTGACACTGCAACTGTGACATTGTTTCAACCCAACAAGAAATTATTCCTCTATCAATGTTGTCTAAATAGTCATCCATGTTCAGGTTTGGTAAATCACAAAACAGCTTTTTAGCGCACTGCAATGCTTTACCTTCACTTTGGAATTTTGAAACAGGACAAGTTCTCAGTTTAATCATTGAAGTTATTGCACATTTGGGTTGTCTTGGCAAATTCACAGTGGCCAACATTGAAGATTCTGGGGAATGGAGAATTGAGTTTTCAGTATTCCTTTTGAAATGCTTTGTTACAAGTTCTGTTTTGATGCATGTCACTGTAATTCTTTCTTTTGATTTTGGCATGTCAAATTTTGTTCGAATTTGCAACTTCATGATCACTCTTTTCCAGAATTTCCCAAAATAATTATGACACCTGGGCTCTATAGGTTATACTAATATCCTTGTTTGGACCAAAATTGTGCTTCAAAATGTATCCGTATTGTTTGTTATTGGTTGGCAGATTTATTTGAAATTTCTGGTCCCAGCATTTGTTAGTCACTAATACAATACTGTGTAGAGATATGCCTATGTAGAAGTTGAAATGCACAGATGACAGTATTTGATTAAGGCTTTGTAGAATTTTTGCACCGATACAAATGGACTAATTTTGTTAAATCAGAAAAATAATTTGGTAATTCTGAAATTTGTGCTAGTAAGTTAAACTAAGGATTATCTCAAACAAAAAACATTATCACTTGCAGCTATGCAGCACACCTGACAGAAGCTAAACCTTTATTTTTTCCTGCATTTTTGTGGTGCATTTAATGTAATTTCACATCATTCTTAGGAACTGCTTCTGCCAGGGTTTCTGTGCTAAAAAAATACATTAAAAAAATCTGCTCGAGCCTCTGTCCAACAAGTCTTGAATGAAACTTGGGAGTTTGAATAATGTGAGTAACACAAAATGTGCCAACCTGCTGTGCAACCTGTGTTTTAACATGACTGAAGTGAAACAAATGCCTGGGCAACAAAAATCACAAGATGTGTTATTTGTCTGATTTGAGATCTTTTTGTTTATATTTTTAAAATACCAAAGTTGTTCCCAAACATTCTCTCTCTCTCTCTCTCTCTCTCTCTCTCTCTCTCCTGTCTTCAATTCATTCTTTTCTTTTTTCTATCTGTTAAGTATATGTAACTGTTGAAAATTGAAAGAATTATAACTGGTGATTTGTGGGGTACAGTGAAACAGACATTTAGAGAAGTTAGCTGTGGAACAATTAGCCTAATGCTATTATTATTACAGAAAGAAGAAAAGCATTTTGTAATGTTTTCCTAATGGAACTAAACAAAGTTACAGACTGGTATATATTATTATATAGGGTACATGTTCTATTGATTGTGTTCAAGTGTTTGTCTTTATATCTTGCATGTGTATGACATTGATCCCCTTAAATATCACACAGTGACAATTGAGCTGTGGTCTGTAAATTTGAAATATCTAGACATTTCTAACCTTTTTTTATACTTTGTTTTTCATAGAGAAAGAAATGGGATTGCTACTTTTTGGAGAGGTGAGATGAGTATTCTCAAAGTGACAGTAGAACAGATGAAGACGGAGCACTTTATTTTTTACTCAAGTATTTCACCTATTGTAACCATATATAGTAAAACACCATTCCAAAATGTAGGAGACGTTCGGCATCATCGGCCATCTGTCACATTATGACTCTGATTTTTGAATAATTTGATTTTTGTTGACCATGCCGGCTGTTGTGTTAAGTGAAATATTTACGTGCAAAATAGACAGCTGGTTCATTCAATGTCTGTACAAATCAATAAACACATTATTCAAAATACAATCTGTTACAGTGCTTTTTTTTTTACAAGATACAATTGTTATTGGTATGTTTGTCAAAACCGTATAGCTGAAGTGTGTTTTTGTTTTTTTACAATGTAAAATTTCCTCATCTCAGATTAATTTACAGAAAAAAAACTATAATAAAAACATTCATAGATTAATTTCCACGAAATGTGTAAACAGATTGACTCAATGCAATTAAAACATAGCTACATTTGTATAAGCTGCAACATGGGCTTCACCAGTAGCATGCATTTGGGATGGGACAACCTTTTTTAACTGCAGAAGGTGGGTGTGTTTGTGAAGGATATTTGGAAACCATTATTTTGCAGTTCTGTTAAGTATTCTGGAAGTGGTGCAGAAATTACACCATGTCATGATTTTATATGAGAAAATGCAAGTGTTGCCAAAGGTATAAAGCAATTTTCCTCCAACAGACAGAACCATTCTAAGCATGGTGATTAACAGTTTCAGTAGCATTTCCACTTGAGCACAGTTCGGTACGGTAAGTTTACAGATCATTCCTGGTCAATATTTCTCAGTGCAGTTAACTAACTGTACTTGGGATAGAGAATCAAGCTGGTGGAATGGATTTATTGACGTGTTAATTCATGATTGGGCACTTGCCCAGTCAGTCCATTCTAATCCTGATTTCACAGCACCACAGTGGAAAAAGAAAGCGTAACCATGCCACCAAGCCCAGAATGGTATGTAACGGCACAGTTACGCAACAAGAACCATTTAGCCTGATGGTGGAAAAGTGCTTATAGTCTTCAAATACATGTCTTAACTCTTTTTTTGGCCTTTCCGTTTCTGACAAAAACCTTTAGCAGAACCTTGCTCATCAAGATAAAGAGCATACAGACTGCCATAAACCAACTCAATATCAACATTACATCCAAGCTGTGGTAGGATTAACAAGCTTATAGAACTCTGTGAGCAAGTGTGCTGAACCCTTTTGCCCCATGGCAAACTCCAGCCAGAAGATGGCACTGTCCATTGGTTTGAGGGGTGTATCGTAATGTAGACATGACATTCTGCGCATGTTCTTCTGGTATGGTTGATTTTAGTCCAGAATGTCCCTCAAGGCTTGTGTTTGTGTATATACATCCAGGTATATCAAAAACCTGATCTGCTACTCTGGCTTGCAGATGCACCATGTTATCAAACTGGTGGAAGATGAGTGGGAGTCCAAGCATTGGCACACTGTGATAAATGGCCTCATATATCCCATTGGTTTCTCCGTGTGTGATGTCAATTTTTGTTTTAGGATGGCCTAGGAGATCATTCTGAGGCAACCAAAACACTATGAGTGTATTGTTCCCCAAAGTAGACGTTTTTTTTCCAAAATGTTCCAAATCATTATCTCATTTCAGGACCCAGACTTCCAAGTGAACCCAAAGACATGATCACCACCCCATGCTCTAAAGTACTCTCTACAAATTTCTTCAGTTCAGCTGGAAGAGACTTGGAGGGGTTTAAACTGGAAGCCTCCAATATAGACTACATTGGGCATTGTACAAACTCGACTCGCATAAGCCACGGTTCTCCTTGGGTTAGGGTGTGGACATTGGAGTTTGGGTCTATGTATTCATCAGTGACTTCTTGATAGAGGGGCCTTGTAATCATGTGGTCTATGTTTTGTCCAATTCCAAAATGCAAGAAATTTTTCAGTTTATTTACAAAAGGTAATTTTGACTGTCATCCTGGATCCAATAGTTGGGATATAAGAAAGGCTAGGGTGCAATTGCAATGTGTCCTCCGGTGGTTATCCACTAGATGTTAAACACCATTGGTAGGCCCAAGTATGCTCCCAGCACAACTCCTTCTGCGAAGCCGGGATCAGTCAACATCAAATCGTGCTTGAGCCTTATTATCAGCTTTTTATTCTCCATGATGGTCGTGACCATCTCATCTGAGGACTTGTGAGACTCTTCTAAAAGAGTAAGCATCTCTTTCTGCTGGGCCATGAAAGACAAAATGGGCCCTTCCCCAATTTTAATGTCAATGTTTGTTTTAAGAAAGGAAGCCAAATACTCTGTCCTCTAGGCTGCTGATGTGCGAGATATAACGCGTGTGGTGTTCTCTGGGATGTACCAGCTGTTGGCGGGACAGACCACTGTCAGTCCATGACCTCACTGATGAAGCTCTGGGAGCAGAATGTCCGTGTTAAGCCAGTGTCTTCCATCTACAGCAGGGGTGGGGCCTCAGGGCTGTATAAGGCCCGAGAGACCATTTTACCTGGCCCGCGAGGCCATTTGAGAAATATTCTGAAAAAACAACAACATTCCTTTCAAATAATATTTTAAAAACATTTTAAATGATAACAACACAAATATTGTATAATAGACAGACCTTTTAGTGTTTTTGGTGTGTGAGCATGTATCGGAATGCATACATTAATTTCAACCCGCAATCAGAAATTGCAAGCAATTGTATGGCCCGCAAATAATTTCGTGAATACTCAGATGGCACTTAATGGAAAAAAGGTTCCCCACCCCTGATCTACAGGGTATATTAGGATCTTCCCAGCCATGGAAAGTGACGGAAAACTTCAAAGGAAGGCAAAGAGGACACTGATTTGGCGATGAAGGGTCTGCAGCAGAAGCAGAATTGTCTGAAAATGTAAGTTTGATTAGTCCATCATTTGATAGGGAAACACATTGCAGAGCAACTTTCTGGTGTACTGAACAATTGAGCCCCCCTGGCCAGTGCAGTCCACATATGACCCCAAAGCATTTACATTAGATGAAAGACCTTTTCATATACTCTGTTCAATGCCTTATTAAAAATCTTACAAAATCGCTTTATGATTTATGCTTATACAACATAATGTAAATACAAAAATGAATGTATTTTAAATTAGATGTTACACACAGAAGATTATAATTGAATACATTAATTGTAAAAAAATATTTTTACATTTTTTTTTAATCTTTAGGATCATACCTCATTAGCAAACTGTTAGTCGATTAGTAAGCTAATTTACCATATACCACAATATGCTTTTGATCAGGGATTAAAAACACCTACCCCTGGGGACGGCATTGTCCGGAAGAATAATTATATATTGTAGTTTATAATGCATATGTTGAAATTAACATTACGATTAGCTTAATGAATGCTGTAAAAGTGTTGTTCGTTGTAAGTTCATGTTAACTGTTGTTGACTAATGCTAACAAATGGATTTTTTTTTTTAAACCAAATATGTTTTGTATAAACTTTTAATGTCGTTTTAAGTTAAAATATTGCCTTGCAGTGAAATTAAGATGCCCTCCATGACTGCCTAACTTATAGATATTAATAAGGTCGTTTTGACGTCGCTTCGCCTGGCTAATGAATATTAAGTACGTCGTCTTAATCTATCACAACAACCTTCCAATAGCGAAGGCACCGTTTATGAATATTGATTAAAAACGCTTTCGTCGCGTTGTTACTTTCCAATGGCAAGGGCTTGGCTTAAGAATATTAATAACCAAGCCTTCATCATAGTAGATCTCAAGAATTCGTCCTGGAACTCCACTCGGTATTCATCCGCCCCCTCTCATCTCCCGTCCTCCAGCGCGCGGATGCTGCTGCTGCTGCCATCACAGCGAGATGCGCGTCAAACGGGCATCATCAGCATGTAGACCCCACATCTCTCCTTCACCCATCAGGGTCTTCCTGTACCCACTCTGCCAATCGGCACCAAATATAACAGCAACGATGTGACCACAACGACCCTCCTTTATGTTCCCGAAAGCACAAACCCGTTTTTAAGCGATTAATTATTGCGGACATGGTACAATCTCATCTGCATCATTCAGGTTTTCTTCCGCATAAGATGAAGTCCTCACCACCGTCTGACGGGTTCTGTTCCCTGTATTTTATTTATCTATTCTGCACCGTTGCGCATCATCTGCAACTGGAATAGCGTAGTCAAATTATGTGACTTTAATTTTTTTTTTTTTTATCTCCATGATGGGTATGATTTGAGGATAGTACATCACTGGATATCACTCTGTTTTTCCTTCATTTTCTCGACTCAACGTCAAATGTCCTTGGAACATGGCCTGCGCGGTGAGTAAATATACTTGTTCATGGATGTGTATGTTCACAAGTCCCGAATCACTGGTTTTGAGGAAGAATAACTCATGCATTTTGGTGTCAGCTAGATATATTTTGTGTTTATTTGTTGTCATCCAATGTCCGTTAATGTATAAAGTGGATTATTATTATAGATAGGTTTTGCATGGAAGTTATCACCATCATTTTGAGGATGTCATAACGCACAGCATTTATGATTATATGATGCGCCTATAAAATAGGTGTATTCATGTTCAACAATTTTTTTTTTTTTTTTGGAGAGTGACACAAATAATAAGACGGTTGAATCCAGGAGTCCGTAATAAAAACGACTATATAGGATATTGCCTAATGTTAAACATGACCTTGCACTATCAAAATGCTGGTGAAAGAAACATTTATTTTAGGTTGTTATTTGTTTTTAATTTTTTTTTTAAGAAAGTCTGCAGTATTTTGAAGCAAAACTTAGCTGTATGTATGTATGGATATCTGTTGAGATAACACATGTCCATATTAAGATGAATATAGAGAACGATTTTTCTCGGTAGTTTTAGACGGATTAAAAATCAGGTGCCGGATGGATGTAACCTTGCTGCCCGGTCAGTTTGTGCATCTCTCATTTTAATCCCCATCTGAATGTCAGTAATGTACATTTTCTACTATTTTTACCATCCCATTATTTATGTAATGCCATGATTAAACCAAAAATTCATAACAAAAGTGATACAGACACTGTCATTAACTGTGTGCCCAGCTGTACAGTGGACCAAGGTGAACAGCTGATTCCTGAAGGTTACTTGGAAAGGGCATCATCGTATATAAAGCGCATGTTTGTTGCGCGCGCACAGAGGAATCTTCTTGCCTTCCATAATGAAAAATGAATGCGAGCACACACAGATTATAGGTTTAAATATTCATTAACGTAAAGTTCGTGTTACAGCAGTGAAATGGTTATGCATCCATGTCATCAAAAATCGCGAGGCCTGATGGCTGGTAGAGTTGCCTTCGTAAATCTTTTCTGCAGTGGGATTGTGAAAGTGATGATGAGCGCATGCGCAGGCAACCATAAAAGACACGGGTGGGGAGAGGCACGCGCTCAGCGCTTTTGCAGTATTAAACGAGAGTATTTCGAAAGGCGTTGAGATAAGACGTGACTGCGTTTTGCCACGGAAATTATGTAAACTCAATCCACTGCAGTAGGTTTGTACGTTGAACACTTGGCTATTTATTTCTCACAAACTACGTAAGGACACCTGAGTGGGAAAAGATGCCACCTTAATGTTTTAAGGCAACCTACATATGACACGTTAAGGACTTGAATTTTATGCCATAAGTCCAATTGTGCTTTCTTCAGTTGTGATTTTGTATCTAAGTTTCAAAAATCTCGTGCAAAACGGTCTTAAATGAGATTCTCTAACCTCCAAACTAAAATACCAATATAAAACATTACCTTTAACAACATACAGTATTTTTGTAATAGCTCTTTGGTAAATAAGTGGGGAAGTGTTGTGTTTTTATGTTGGAATCTTATATATTTCATTAACTTTCTGGTATCAAAATTAGGGTTTGATATTTTAGTATGTTGCCTTTTCCAGGTTTGTTGTTTTCTTGTTTACATTTAGCCGAAGAGCCATTAATATCCTATTATTGGCTACACTTTAAAAGCATTTTATATTTTTCATATTTTACGGTATTCTTCTCAAATCATCATCTACCTATATTTATATTTCATATTGAACATAAAATGTTTATTTAAGAAAAATATCAAGTTATTAATGTGTTATGCGTCATGTTTGTCTTAGTTGTCACAAAATATACACTTTCTGAGCACTTTATTAGGAACATTAAGGGACATCATCAACCACCCGACATGGTCTTGTGCTGTTGTGGCCCATCTGCTTCAATGTTCAACATGTTGTGCATTCTGAAATGCTATTCTGCTCACAATTGTACAGAGCGGTTATCTGAGTTACTGTAGCCTTTCTGTCAGCTCGAACCAGTCCTGGCCATTCTCTATTGACCTCTCTAATCAACAAGTTGTTTCCGTCCACAGATCTGCCACTCACTGGATGTTTTTAGTTATTGGCACCATTCTGAGTAAATTCTAGAGACTGTTGTGCATGAAAATACCAAGTGATCAGCAGTTACATAAATACTCAAACCAGCCTTTGTGGCACCAACAATGGTGCCATGCTCAAGATCACATTTTTCCCCATTCTGATAGTTGATGTGAACATTAACTGAAGCTCCTGACCCATATCTGAGTGATTTTATGCATTGCACTGCTGCCACATGGCTGGCTGATTAGATAATAACATGAATAAGTAGGTGTACAGGTGTTCCTAATGAAGTGCTTAGTGAATGTATAGATGACATGCCTGTTTTTGTTTTGTATTTTCTCTGAAGCTTTAAACAAGTTCAAATATTTTTCTTGTTTTTGTTCTTCAGGTTCTTTACCCATGCTTTTCCTGTGTTACTGGATCCCCTTTATTGTTTAATAATCACTAACATTTACTTCATTTAGTTTACATAGTGATGGATTGGCACAATGACTATCACTTTATTTGTTGACTCATTCTTTATGGGGGGATATTTAAGGGGACATTTTCACACCTTAGAATAAGAATCTTCAAACAATCTGACAATTCATGTTTCAATATGGTGAACTACACACAGAGCATCTTAGCAAGAGGTGAGGAATATAAATAAGACAAACGAGATAAAGCATTTTCCCAATCACCCATCACATAGCATCTGTTGAAAAGATAGCAGTCTTCCACAACCAACACACATCATGGGGGATCTCGGCAATAGCACGGTGGAGTTCCACCCTAAAAAGCCGGGGGTGGACAGAGGAAGCTATGAGGGGGATTTCGGGGTGTCGTTGGATGAGCTGTGCTCACTCATGGAGGTCAGAGGAGCTGAGGCACTGCAGAAGATCCAGGAGAGCTACGCAGATACGGAAGGCCTCTGTCACAGACTCAAGACATCACCTGCAGATGGTGAGTTGGCATGTCATCATTTCAGCTACATTACATATACAGTAGGCTATGTTTGGAATAGCACACTACCATTCTTACTATTTCTGCTGTATGCAGTATGTATACTGTGCACAATATGTGAATTTCCTGAATGCATAGCATATCTGAATGACTAACTACATTTGCTAAATGGACAGAATACTGTAAGCAACAATGGAATGCACAAAACCTGAACTTTAATTTCCAGTGTGATTAGTGAACCGGAAGTAATTGTAGCCACAAATATTAACGTCTCTTTTTTTGACTCATTATTTGATAGGACTACCAAAAGGCAAGACATTTGTACACAAGATTGGATTAAAAAAAGCTAAATAATCTTTTTATTTACAGGGTGATATTTGGACAGTGATATCATATGCAAAGTGATGAGGTCATGTGTAAAACACACTACGTTTTGAAACGATTATTGTGGAATTATGCCCACTACTTCACTTACCATTTGTAATGAATAGTCAGCAGTATGTTGTCTACAGCATAGTATTCAGTAAATAGAAAGCAATAATTGCATTCCAAACATAGCTTTTATCACACATATAATCACACATTGCAATATGCTTTTTTTAAACCGTAAGAAAAGTGAATAAATTCACACCTCTTCAGGTACTAAATTACGAAATACATGTTGCATAACACATGATGAACGCAGAGCTTTAAAAACACATTTATTTATGCTGTTTCATGCTTTGAATGATCTGAAGCTGTTTACAAAATAAAATACATTTTAGTCAGCTAAGATTTGTATTCGGCTATAAAAGGAATGTAAGATTTTTTTTATTGTAGTGGTTACTCTGGGAAGATGATCCTACTTTGCTCTCTGATGATCACATTGATTTGCATCTTGTTCTGATCACTTGCTTTCAGACCAAGTCATGTGGTCTGCCTGCATCACTATTTGGCAGCCACATTGAGATTACTTTTAAGTTTATTGTAAAGCTCTCTCTTTTCTTTTTATGCTGCTCTTTGAAATACTCTCTTCTCTTTAGAAACTGAGACAGCGAGACAAAAAGAGTACCTTAGGGTATGGATGGAAAGATGAAAGGGTCAAAGAAAGAACAAGATACACTGCAAAAGTCTTTCAATTCCAGTACTCCACAGAAAGTAGATTGCCTTCCCTCATCATAATCATCTAACTTGATTTACTTTTATGCAATGCTGAATTCCAGTCCTCTAACCTGATTGGACAAGTGTTGTTTCAAGAGTGCTGATATTTAGTATAACAGCACTGGGACACTTCACTCTTTGTCACTCTAGTTGTCTGTGTTCACAACATTTGACATTTGGCCATACTGTTTCTAAAATGGAAGTCTCGATATTAACTTCTTGTTTATAGAACTGTTGTATAAAAGCAGTATCACACTCGCAATGTTGCTGTTGTACTAAATATCAGGGCTTCAGTATAACAACGCTCTTGCTTGTGTGATATTGCTTAAGAGTGTAATGTTCCGGGAATAGAAACTGAACTAATTAAATAACTGAGCCAACTGGAATTAGTTGAGGAAATGATTACTATAAACCACTGGAGTAACTCAATTAGGAATTACAGTGAGGAATGGTTAAGTGAAAGAGAGGCTCTGAAGGAAGATGAAAGGTTGCCAAGGGCAGCAGGTGATGATTGGCAGGGTGAGGATGTAGAGAGCATGACCGTCTGTCTGCGTCTTGCTGCCAAAACTCACACCCTGTGGTGCATCCGAAACACACTGACTTAACCATCTGTGCCCTGCTTTCTCCTGTTCTGTCCTCTCCCCTTCCTTCCTCGCACCCTCAGAGGTTAGGCATTCTTTTGCTAACAGAATTGTTTGATGTTTAATAAGCAGGCCCAGACAGAATCTGCACACAAAATCAATTCCGCAGCATTGCAACATTTGTCGTTTACGAAAATTCTGCACATTTCCCTTTGCATGTTGGTTTATATTTACATATTTTGATGAAATCTTTCAAGCTTCCTATAAGAATGTAGCACTCTCAGCTCCATTTAACATATTTTACTATGTTTAAATGCATTTCACAGAATTTTCCCTCAAAATAAGTGCAGAAAATTTGAAAAAGTATACTAATAAGCATCTGGGAATTCTCAAAATTTTCAATCAAGAAAGACCCATTCATGCATCAAACTAGGAATGTTCAGAATGGAATACTAGCTTACTACTGCACAGTGTATACTATATACTGCCGTGGCACGGTGGCTTGATTAGCCTAATATGGGACTGGGCATGTCGAGTCACGACCCGGCCCCGCCCTCCGCTGTGCCACAACTGCCTACTATTTAAAAATAAAATTGTATGTGAAACGGTGGGCATTATTCCATGATAAACACTTAAGTTTATATAATACTGTTATAGCATAGATGATGTCACATGACCTCCTTTATGTTTTATGTGCATGCTGTCTAGTAATAATTTTGGATATAAAAATAGATATTTTGTATTTTTAATTTGATTTTAATTAAAATGTTTCACTTTTGACATTCTGATCAAAAATAAGTCCAGAAAGAGATGTTAAAAGTTTAGGCTGTAATTACTTGTGGTTTATTCATCACACTGGATATGAAAAGTCAAGCGTATTGCAGTGTGGGATACAATATTTAATACAGTTTTCTGTTATACTGCCTATTTTGGCAAATGCACCTTTTAAATAGTAGAAATAGTAAGAGTAGTATGTAATTTTGCTATTCATAGCCCATGGCCGATATGTACCAGTAGATGTATTTTATGGCTGACTGTGCTACCCTACAAAGCCAAACTGCGCTAACTATACATTTTGACAAAATTTAAATTAAATTGGGTCTGATACACTATGATCTGTCCTGACGGAAGGGTTGGGCTCAACTATGCCCAGATTCAGAGAAAACAGAGTGAAACTATTTTATAATCCACATTTTTTTAGATCAAAACTAGATTCTTTTCAGTTTCATCGTTTGCGCAGTTACTGCATTGACAACCTTTTGTTAGAGGTCTGCAACCCGACCCGGCCTCTACAAACCGCCTGGTTCAGGTCAGTTTTTCAAGTATGACTTTCGAGTTCGGGTTTGTAATTAATGAAAAAATAAATAGGCCTACCTAATTTGTTTTGAGCACATGCACTAACAGATGCGTGAATGGGTGAGATAGGGGCCCTTCAAGCCTATGTAAACATGTGCTGGAAGGATGTCTTTGTCCGTTGCACTGTGCTTCGTAGTTTCTTCAGTGTCTCGCACAGGACTACCTCTTTTTTAGACACTAGCTGTGTCCCAAATGAGGCACTATATACTACGCACTTACAGAATACACTATGCACTCAGCCATGTAGTGTATACAGTTTCAAAATGTAAGATCATCCCAAATGGAACACTTAACATTTTTAATTACACAGAATAATTCGCCATTTAACAGCTGATGGAAGTAAAATTTCAAATACATGTGATGTGTTGCCACTCAGTTTAACACTTATATCTAAAATGATAAACATATTCACACAGATTGGGTGATGGTAAAACATTCAACTTACATTTGTTAGGTGTTGTGTTCACTGAAATTTCACTTGTTGCCACATTCTCCATTATTAACAACTGTTAATTCCTGTTAATTCCCTTCCGCTATGTATGGCAAGCCGCAATTGCTGAGTGTGCATGAAGTGTTCAACATTCTACACTCCGTTTTGACGGTTGAAGAAGTGCATCATCCGGGTACTCATAAAACACTTCTTTTTGTTGAATTTTCAGTGTAAATATATTACTCTCACTACTTGCACTACAAAATGGCATAGATTAATGCAGAAGTGTATGGTTTGGGATGCACCTGTTAAAAAGAACTTAGATTTTTGAAAATGTATCTCAAGACACCTGCGTTCAGTTTCATTCGTTGCACTTTGTCTAGCTTGTTTTTAGCTCAGGTGTAACAAAGATTCGACATTCTGAAAAAGTTCAGACTGCAAAGAGGATGTGACTGTAATACTGTTAGACATTGTTCCTGATTGTTCTTTACTAAACAATGTTTGAGCGTTTCATAAAGGTTAAGCTTGTTTTTTTCCCTTCAGATCTAGTGTGCTCAGGGGCAGCCGTGCCTTGTTAAAACTGTTTATGTTTTTCTATTTTTATACTGATGTGAATGTTGTCTATGATGCTGACTTGAACTACAGCTTATTGCAACAAAACTAGCTTGGAGAAGAAATTTTAAGACCCTTGCAGACCTCTACCTTCTGTCCCTCCCAAAGGACTGTCGGACAACCCTGCAGACCTGGAGAAACGTCGGCTGGTGTTTGGACAGAACTTCATTCCTCCCAAGAAGCCCAAGACCTTCCTTCAGCTTGTGTGGGAGGCTCTACAGGATGTTACTCTCATAATCCTGGAAATAGCAGCCATTATTTCCCTTGGACTGTCCTTTTACCAGCCACCAGGAGGGGACAGTGAAGGTGACTTGGTCTATGAATTCCGTTATAAAATTGATCTTAAAACTTATAAGTCACACTATAAACAAGACTTTTTTTCAGAACAAATTTATTTAGCCATATTTGCACTTAATTGAATATTCTGGGTTCAGTACAGGTTAAGCTCAATCGACATCATTTGTGGCATAATTTGTACTATTTTTCATAAAAAAATCAGAAATCTGGGTTCCAGTGAGGCATTAAGAATAGAAGTGAATGGGGCCAATCCGTAAATGTTTCAAAAGTATAGTCACAAGACATAAACAATATGCGAGTTAACTTGATTTAAGTGTGATAAAATCGCTTACTAACCTTTTCCGTGTAAAGTTACTACCAATTTTACAACTTTGTTGCCATGTTGATGTTATGTCGACAAATCCTAAAACCCTAAAATAACTGTAACAATGACAATTTAAACTTTACAGCTCAAGTAATACATCAGTATGAACAGATGAATTAATGTAAGTACTTTTATAAAATTATAAGCTTCACATTTCTGTCTTTAAACAATCCAAATATTGGCCCCATTCACTTCCATTGTAAGTGCCTTACTGTAACAGAGATTTTTGCTTCTTCTTTTTATTTATTTTTTAAAGAAAAGGACAGATGAGTTGATTTATTTATTTATTTGTAGTAGTAGTAGTCAACATTATGTCTTAACTTGTATTACACCTGGAATATTTCTGAAGTTTTTAGTGGATGTATGAAGTCTGTTCCCCTCAAGTTCAAACTGGTGTCCTAGCAGAGTAACAAAAGGTGTAATTCATCACATTAACTTGGGACATATTCCATAAGTCTGACAAACAGAAATATCCAAATACATTTTTATCTTAATTTTGAACAGTATCTGTTATTTAATAATTAAAAATGATAAAACATGTTTTTGTTAAATGTTATGCTTGGAAAGTGTGCTTGTTGTATTTTTAATTTTTTTTTTAAAGCTCAATGCCACTTTGTTAGATTTTTACTAAGGAAATTCATACACATGAAAATATTGCATATGTGTCAATTTACTTTTTGGGTCCACTGTTCTTCTTATGCAGGCGATTATAGAAAGTAATTCCACAATACCATGGTATAGGTACCAATAAAGTTAGCTGGATAGCTAAAAAATAAAGAATACAAGGAATGAATAGTCCAATGGATAGATAGATAAAAGAATATAACGGATCACAAGAGATGTTTAAGTAGATACTCTAACTCAGTATCCTCCTACACGTTTTACCTCTCTCTCTCTCTCTCCTCTCTCTCTCTCTCTCTCTCTCTCTCTCTCTCTCTCTCTCTCTCTCTCTCTCTCTCTCTTTCTTTCTCTCTGCAGCATGTGGTAATGTGAGTACAGGTGCAGAGGATGAAGGAGAGGCGGAGGCGGGATGGATCGAGGGTGCAGCTATCCTGCTTTCAGTGTTCTGCGTGGTGTTGGTGACAGCATTTAATGACTGGAGTAAAGAAAAGCAGTTTCGTGGGCTGCAGAGCCGTATCGAGCAGGAGCAGCGCTTTGCTGTGGTGCGGAACGGCACAGTTATCCAAATCCCTGTGGCTGAGATGGTGGTGGGGGATGTTGCCCAGATCAAATATGGTCAGTTTTTCAAATTTGGCTTCTCAACTCCTGTATTTAAAGCATACCTTAAAGCTGAAGTGTATAATCATTATTTTTCAAAACATAGCTGTTGCTTGAACGTCCCGACTGCCCAACACAGCAACATTCCCATACAGTTTTCATAATAAATCTTTTTTGCAATTTTGATTGGTGATGTGGTGCCGAAGTTAGACAATTTAGCTTTAAAGGTATATTCTGGGCTCAATCGACAGCAGACAAAAAACATATTTCGTCCCTTGTTTTCTTAAAAAAAAAAGCAAAAATCTGGGTTACAGTGAGGCACTTAAAATTGGTCAATCCATAAATGTAAAAATACTTGCTGTTTTAAAACATAAACAATATGCGTGTTAACATGATTATAGTGTGATAAAATCACTTACTAACCTTTTCCGCGTGAAGCTATAGCCAATTTTACACCTTCATTGCCATGATGATGTAATGTCAACAGACCCTAAAATGACTGTAAAAATGATTACTTCTCAAATAATACATGAGTTTTAACAGAAGAATTCCTGTTGGCCCCATTCACTTCCATTGTAAGCGCCTTACTGTAACCTTGATTTTTACTTTGAGGACGAGTAAAAGGAGAGATGAGTAGAAATAATTTTTTGTGGTAATCAATCCTATGCCACAAATGCTGTCAAGTGAGCTTAACTTGTGTTGAACTTGGAATATTCCTTTAAATATATACTGTATAAACATGATAAACACATTTTATTTAACTTTATAATGGTTATTTATAAAGGTTTCTGAATAAATAAACAAACCAATTTATATATTTATAAATGTTTAGAAATTTGGTTGTGTAGCATAGTGGTTTAAGGTCTACGCCAGTAACCAAAAAGATACGTTTGCCCTGCAAAGTGTAGTACGTGAATCAGAATCGTGTCTGAGCAAGACACTTAAAGGGGAGTTAAAGGGTAACATTTTTTCAGTTAAAATACTGTCTACAATCCCAGCTTAATATACAGTGACAACGATTAGACTTTCATTGGTTAACTTTAATAATTCTAATAATTTATTAGAATTTATAAATTTTACTTAAGTTTGCTAATTAGAGGAAGTAGCATTCAAAGACTGGCATGATGTAATTGACCTTTTGCCATCACTCTGGGGTTTCCTAGGCGACCTCCTGCCTGCGGATGGTGTTCTCATCCAAGGGAACGACCTGAAGATCGATGAGAGCTCCCTCACCGGAGAGTCTGATCACGTACGCAAATCCATCGACAAGGATCCCATGCTGCTGTCAGGTAGGGAGTAATGGTTATATAAGTGATCATATGTTTGCATGTACTTGCTTGGAGTGGGTTGGCCATATATGTGTGTGTGTGTGTGTGCGCGATATTACATAAACAGTTTTGAATCATAAAACAGATTTGAAGTCCACACTAACTACTGATGCAACCTAGTGGTCAAAGATTTGTTAACTAAAAAGATGGAGGTGTAAACCTGCAAGGTAAGGTACTGTCCCTTTAACTAAAGATGGCCCCATTTTATGGCAACATCATTTGTGTACTGTAGCTGTATACTGTAACACTGTGTACTAACCAGGTGCTAAGCGACAAGATTCCAGCAACATGCAAATTTTCTATCCACACCAAAATCAAAACTGCTGCGTGATGCACGGAAATCATGTAACACAGCCAACCAGAGATATTTGACATTTAATGTATGAGTAGCATTATGAGTAGCAGGATTTTGGACCATTCAGGTTTCACAGTGCACAGAAATAGAAACCAAGTGATTGACAAAATGTAGTGTTGCTTTTCACTTCGTGCTGTCATGGCTGGTTAGGTAAAAAAATTATAATCCATTGTGTTCAGAAATCAATCAGCAATGTCTCTTTTAATTGTTTCGATTGGTCTGAATGCAGGTGATTTATTGTTTTCTGGGATGGGAACGTCTCAAAGTATGCTGCCAGTACTTTAACACTCACCGTGTGCAGCGCTTGGGCTAAATCTCATTGACTGCTTTAACGAGATAGTGTCCCTGAGGGCTGATAAACAGGTTAATCAGATTCCTGCCTCCTCTTTGCTTCCTGGAGAAGCGGTCAGATTTGCGTAAGATCTAGATGACCTGCACTGCCACTTCTGTGTAATGATCACAGCTCTCCAAAACAGCATCTGTTTCTCTGCTTGGCCACACACATATCGTTAACCCACAACCTCAGCATAGTCATGTGTGAATTAAAAATCTATGGAAAATTGCATGCTTTTAGACGTGCATGCATAACATGATTATGATAGTCTTTACATTTTTAAATTGACATTTAATGGAGAATAATGAATGTTAATTTGTAACAACGAAAGAACTTAGAAAATCCTTATCACTTTATGTTTTAACTCTTTTGAATGCGAAAATAAAACATATTTGATTTGTCTGGATGAATTTGTGGCAAAAAAATAAATAAAACGGAAATTGTCCATATAAATGTGTTTGCATTAAGATTAGTAATTTTTCAGCATTTTATTTAATTCCACATCTTGCCCAGTGTGATGTGCAGATATTTGGTAAACCTCTCAACCCCTTTGAACAACACAAGCGCACCTGGATGCATGATGTTGCCTTCTTTCAAGCATATTCAAATTCACTGTGCCTGGGACAATGAGTTTATGGTTGCAGAAAAAAATCTTCTTCAAAACATATCTGAACTTCAAAAATGACTAGTTGCCAGATGGATCCATCTTATTTTATTGTCAAGGTTGGGGGTGTTTGCTGTCCTTTTAACGCTGCATAACGCTGTGGCTCATTGTTGCTTATCGTGGCCCATTATACGCACGGTTCTCCCGATGGACATTCCGCCCCAATCGGCCCAAATCCAAAATTTTACGGGAAAATGCCCGGTATGCTAGATTACCAGTCCAGCCCTGTGTCCAAGCCTCCGTTAGTAATTCAAAAATGTCACTTCAGAAAAAGAATCATACTTGTGCTGTTTCTACCAAGCTATTGGATAAACAAGGATTGATGTGAGTGTGTGTGTGTGTGTGTGTGTGTGTGTCTCTCAGAGAGAGAGAGAGAGAGAGAGAGAGAGAGAGAGAGAGAAGAGAGAGAGAGAGAGAGAGAGAGAGATAGAGTGTGTGTGATCACCTGTTGCCACACCCAAGGCAGAGATGCTGTCAGCTTTCTGTAGATCAGCTTTCTCAGTGGAAAAATAGCTGTCCAATCGGGGCTAATTCTCCCTATTTCATGGTAGCCGGTGCAAAAGAGTTTTTCAATATAGAAACCGTAATGTGCTCCATCATTTTGAACAGTACTTTTTCTACAACGTGGAAACTCCAGTAAGAGGTAAGCACCCTGAGTTGTGTAATAAATCTGTCTTTTGTGTCTCTCAGCTGTGATGAGCCGTAATGATGAAGTTGTTTGTTTAAAGCTATTTTCTAGCTGTAGTCATGTAGTAGTAATACGATCAATCACGGAGCGCTGTATTATGTAAACAATGACTGACGGATTCACTTCACATCACCAACTGCTCATATTATACACAAAAATTACCTTTAGACACCACCTGCTGACTAACATATGTAATGTCAAAAAATAAAAGAAAAAATACATAGAAAAGATGCTTATACAGTAACTCTTAACACATATGCACTACTCTTACACTTTAGTTTAGAACAGCACAAACATGAGCGGAGTGATACACATGCAGTGTTGATGGTGTCAGACCATCAGTGCTCACAGAGTAGCTGTGCTACAAAACTGATTTATTTTTCTTATATACCGATTTTACCGATACCGATTTTGACAAAGAAAAACTGTATGCCGATATAGTTACCGATATTTTGCAACGTATCTTAATTTGTCATCAAATCACTGTTTTACTAAATTTAGAAAGTGGTACAAAAGCATTTTCACTGTTCTAACAATAAATAAAATCCATTGAACACTGTATCTGTTAAACACATGACAGGTCAAAATTTTGTGATACCACAGTGAGAGAGCCCTAGTGATGCATATACAAGATACAAATGATAAAAAAGATACAAAAAAATGACTACAATGATAAAATGATGATTGATATGAAAAAAAAAATCGAATAAATTTTAGCATTTCTGTTTTTGCAGTTTAAAATGCAGCATTTTTAGGTTTAATAATCGCACAAAGCCATACGGCAATTTCAATCTTAATTCAATCAATCATGCAGCATTATTGATATCATAACGATATCTCAGAAGTCAAAGTCTGCTGGTTTCAAAGCATTTTAGACGGTTTCCCTCATCGTGTAGCCTTTAGGTAAGTTCCACTTTACTAACTGTCTCGTCCATATATGGCATTTTTTCCGCTTTAACATGTTCTTAGGAGTGCCAGCCCTTCTACATTTTGTGACTATTATTATTTCTGGATTGTTTATTTGAATTCACAGAGTTTTTACAAAGTGTGTTACTACTTAATTATGAATAAACCATTGTTTTTTCATATCTTTGTTTTCATGCTTATTGCCGATTTGCTGATGATAAATATCGGCAGCAGATGCATCGATGCATCCCTAATTAAAAAACTGGAAAGTATGATGGCATTACCATGTTTTTAACTGACATGATACCATGGTAATACCATGTTTTTTTTTACTTGGACCATGGTAATACAATGCTATTTTTTGAAGTACCTTGACATACCGTGAAAGTACCATGATATATGAATATAGTAATCATACAGTACCATGGTATTACCATCTGATGCTGGACCATTGATACAGTGCTTATTTGAAAGGGAGCTTTTATGATCTTCTCAAATATATATTTTATTAATCTGTATACTGTATATTCTATAATAAATGTATCTCATTGGACATATTTGTTTGGTTATATTAAAACTATTTATACCAATCCACCATTGCCCTGTGAATATTTGTTCTCAGCATTTGTAACTGGTAGTAAATGGTGTTAAGTTTAAGGTTAAAGCCAACCAGCATTTGCAATGCATTATACATTTATAATGAGACACATTTTTGTGTCAATTCTGATTTTATGTTGATTGGGCTACATACACACTAAGATTTTCATTTGATAACTCAGTTTTCAGTTTGCTAATATAATTTTTTTCTAAAGAATGTAGTAATGGAAGGTAATTTAGGTAATGTTTTTGAAATGCTTAGTTTTCGGTGGAATAAAATGCAGTTCTAATGTGGATGAGATGCGTAAACATTGCAAAATCAATTCATTTTCATATGAAAATGTCTAAGTGTGGACATGGTCTTAATAGGAAGAGCTGCAGACTTTGAGGCATTGTGGAAGGTGAAGAGTAAAAGTAAAACTGAAAAGTTAAGAGTTTTCTGTCTGTCCACTGATTGGCAGGCACTCATGTAATGGAGGGGTCGGGAAAAATGGTGGTGACCGCAGTCGGTGTCAACTCTCAAACTGGAATCATCTTCACCCTCCTGGGGGCCGGAGAGATGGAGGAAGAGAAGAAAGACTGCAAGAAAGGTTGGTGTCTTCCAGTTATTTTAGAACATTATACAGATGATTGAAAATTTTGTAGGAATGAACATTTACATTATAAAATGTTTGGGGTCTGAGCGCAATAGTGACCACTTTTTAAGCAGTCTTGTTTCTGGAAGTATTTTTCCTATTCATTTTTTCCATGGGAATATTAAAATGTCTTTAAAACAGGAGTTCTAAGGCATGAACTAAACCAACCAGTGCATTACAAACTTTGATTTGAAGCAAAGACAAAAAAAAGACAAAGGTGTGTGTACTTAAATTATTTTATGACAGAATTAACTACTCATCCCATAAAGCTTTTTTTGTTTTCATCGTAACAGTGACTTACACTGACTTGTGGCTTCTACAGTAGCATACTTTACACCGTTAAGCTTGTGGTTTGTTTCATGTGAAATGTTATCAATACAAATCACTTTCTCAATGGAGAATATGAATGGGATATTTACTTGCGGAACCCTGATGTTGCACTCTTTTACATTTCGATGCAGTGAAATATTCAGAAATATTGCTCACTCATTTGATTTGATCATTGTTTTTGTTCAACATTTAGATTTTATTTTATGTCTTCGTTTTCATGTACCATCTTCATTCTTGTCCTGTCCTCTGTTTTCCAACAATTCTATTAGAGGTCAATAGTAATTCATCCACGCAGTTGCCCAGTGTTGAAGCCAAAGAACACACCATCAGAAATGGTAGGTGATATTCACAATAGAGAGAAAGCTCATAAACAGACGAATCATGGTTTTAAATCTCCATATCTGTCTAATACTTCCCTCCATGTTTTATGTTTTCTTTCTCATATAATTTGTTCATTCACGTCAGCCACATTGATCTCTATAAACAATAGATTATATTTGTTGTCATTGAAAGACTTTATTAACTTTCACAGGTAAACAAGATGGGACCCTGGAGAACAATCAAAATAAAGGTGACTTTCAGGACTAGTGCAATGACATGATTAGAATTGAGTTATAATTGCAATTTATAAATAATAATAATAAAAAAAGCTATAATCATTTATGAAATTTTATTTAGTTTAAATAAATGAACTTTGACTTCCGTAAAAGATGGCTAGACAGTGAGATGGATTTATTACTGTCACAGAGGCTATGTTCGGAATGGAATACTAGCATACTGCATACAATGCAATATGTACTGCACACAGTTTTTTTTTTAATTTATAAGCATTTTAAATGGTTACATTTGTTGACACATGACCTCATTATGCTCCATGTTGAATGTGTCGTCCCAGTTATCTCGTAAATAGAAATTATTTTGCATTTCTTCATTTAGTTTAATGATAATTAATGCTAAACGTAATAGTATACTATTCTGAACATTCAAAACAATTATACATACTTCTGCTTGCCTGATCACTGTGTCTCTATGCACCACAGCCAAAAAACAGGATGAGGCTGTTGCCATGGAGATGCAGCCTCTAAAGAGTGCGGAAGGTGGAGAAGTGGAGGAAAAAGAGAAGAAGAAGGCCGGCGTGCCCAAAAAGGAGAAGTCAGTTCTTCAGGGCAAACTCACCAAGCTGGCAGTGCAAATCGGCAAAGCAGGTGGGAAAAATCTACAGTTTTCACGTCTTTTAGGTGCAGGAAGAAAAAAATCCCTCAAACTTACTGTACATCAAAGGAGGGACGTGAGCCCAGTTGAGAGAAACCCCTTAAGTTAAGAGCATTCTTAAGTAGAATTGTACAGCGAATGTCACAAACAGTTTTCTTAACTTAAGGGGTTACTTGCAACTGGCTGCTGAGCAATATCTAGGTACCTAGAATATTATATAGACTTGGAATGGGCTCTTTTGACTTGGGCCAGTAAGCAACGGCGAGCAACATGTTAAAGCCCTCTCAGAACATTTAACAACCACATAACAATGCCCAGACAACCAACCAGAACAAACCTTTGCATTGTGGTGAATTTTGTATGAGTTTTGTGTAAATTTTGTGACAAATATATATATATACATATATTATTTGTTGTTTACAGTTGCTTTTTCAATGTTAATGCATAAAGTCCTGTTATTATAAATTATGTGAATAGACTGTTTTTGATATGATTGTGTTTCATGTGTGTATCAATATGACTGCTGTCCCAAATAGGTCTGGTGATGTCTGCCATCACTGTGATTATACTGATGCTGTACTTTGTGATCGAGACGTTCGTCATTCAGGGGCGGGTGTGGCTGACAGAGTGTACACCTATATATGTGCAGTACTTTATGAAGTTCTTCATTATCGGAGTCACAGTTCTGGTGGTAGCTGTGCCAGAGGGTTTGCCACTGGCTGTCACCATATCGCTGGCCTACTCTGTAAAGGTACATAAAAAATAAATTGCCTTATCTGTGAAGCTCTTATTCGATGTAACCAATGAAGCACAAGGCTGTCTTATACAGTTGAGTCAGCAATTAATAGCTTACAAACGTATGTTAATATTATTCCACTGAACCATTTAATCACTTACAGACTTTGTGAAAGTTTGTAGCCACTTTAAAACCAGTCAAATGTTTGGAAGCACTTGATTGAATTGATTTATATTATCTTAAAAAAAATACATTCGATATAAGGCTTATGCTTAAGTGCTTGAAATTAGTTCTGAGAACAAATATAAATTGTGCCTATGTATGAATTTCTTCACCAAATCACATTTTCAATTAATGTTATGGATGAATTGGACATTATAGCATCCCAAGTGAATACCTTATGAAGTTGGTTGAGAGAATCCTCACTGTGTGCAGAACTGTAATCTATGCAAAGGGTGGTTTCAATATAAGAGTTTTCATTTGTTAAAATTGTTACATAATTTTCATACTTCCATTTGTTGTACTTCATACTTTTGATGACTTAAAGGGATATATCACCCAAAAATAAAAATGATCTTATCAATTACTCCTCATGCCATCCCAGATGTGTATGAGATATTATTTTAAGAATATTTCAACTCTGTAGGTCCATACCTAAGTGAATGGGTACAGAAATTTTGAAGTACATACAGGCAGCATAAAAGTAATCCATAACACTCTAGTGATTAAATATATATCTTCAGAAGCAATATGATAGGTGTGGTGAGAAATAGATACTCAAGTCCATATTTACCATACTATTTCCTCCCTGCCCAGTAGGTGGCGATATGCAAAAAGAATGCAAATCGACAAAAAATAAAAGAAGAAGAATGTGAAAGTGGAGACTGATGCTAAAATTTTATTTTTATCTATTTCTCACCCACACCTACCATATCACTTCTGAAGAAATGGATTTAACCACTTGAGTCTTATGGATTACTTTTAGGATGTCTTTTTGGTAGCCATTCACATACATTGTGAGGACCTAGAGAGCTGAAATATTCTTCTAAAAATCTCTGTTTGTGTTCAGCAGAAGAAAAAATGTCATACACATCTGCAATGGCATGAAGGTGAGTAACTGATGAGAGAATTTTCATTTTTGGATGAACTATCCCATTAACTGTCATTCTAAAATATGGAAAATACTGTAGTAATAATAAGGAATGCATTTTTTTCTGAACAAATTTGACTGGTAGTGTATACAACATGTAATGAATATTAACAAAATGTTAGTTCATCAGCTTTTAGCTAAATAAACATAGATTTAGAAATCACATTAAGCACATTCAACAGATTTTTGTCATCTTTTTGCTGTTCCTGATTAATGCTTTTCCACAGAAAATGATGAAGGACAATAACCTAGTACGTCATTTGGATGCATGTGAGACTATGGGCAATGCCACGGCTATCTGCTCAGATAAGACAGGCACCCTTACCACTAACCGGATGACGGTGGTGCAAATTTTCATGGAGGACCAGAACTTCTGGGACATCCCAACACCAGACCAGATTAACCGCAAGACACTGGAGCTCATCAGCAGTGCTATCGCTGTTAACTGCGCCTACACCTCCAATATCATGGTGAGAGGGTTTTACCAA
Organism: Moxostoma hubbsi; assembly: GCA_032164185.1. Taxonomy (NCBI): domain Eukaryota; kingdom Metazoa; phylum Chordata; class Actinopteri; order Cypriniformes; family Catostomidae; genus Moxostoma; species Moxostoma hubbsi. The sequence goes on along the minus strand of JAVLUX010000018.1, from coordinate 11,087,495 downwards.
AGCAGTAAGCAGTGTTGCAGTGATCAAAACTATGTGCAGACTCAATAAAATATCACTAAGATTCTACTTATTTCATAAAACTATTGACAGGCCTCACAGAGCTTTGTAGTTTAAAATAATGTATTATTTTCATCAGCTCTCTATTCACCCTTTTCTCCAGGCTGCAGATAAGGAGGGTGGGCTGCCCAAACAAGTGGGTAATAAGACAGAGTGTGCTCTGCTGGGTCTGGTGCAGGGCCTTAAGCAGGATTACCAGGCTGTAAGAGAGCAGATTCCTGAAGAAAAGCTCTATAAAGTCTACACCTTCAATTCTGTCAGAAAATCCATGAGCACCGTCATTCAGATGCCTGACAAAAGTTTCCGCTTATACAGCAAAGGAGCCTCTGAGATCCTGCTCAAAAAGTAACTTCAGTTGTCTTTGGAAAAGAACAGCTTTGACATTCGATATCTCTATTTCTGTTCTTCTGGAAAAAAGTCAATTAAACTTCACATACTGTAGATACCTTCTAATTGCCGTCTGGGTCTAGTCTTTGTCAAAAGAAATTGAACATTTCTCTCTTTATTCCAGATGCTCGTTCCTCCTGGCCCGTGATGGCGAGGCTCGTGCATTCAGGCCACGGGACAAGGATGAGATGGTGAAAAAAGTGATTGAACCAATGGCATGCGATGGCCTCCGTACGATCTGCATCGCCTATCGGGAGCTTCCAGCTGACCCCATGCCAGACTGGGAAAATGAGACAGACATTGTCTCCAACCTTACCTGCATCTGCGTGGTTGGCATTGAAGACCCTGTGCGACCTGAGGTATATTGACGGTTTTATTGCCTTGGATCTGTGTGTGAGTATTCTATTAGTTCTCAGCTGTCTTTAAGTGCATAATGCTCAGACAATATTTGTTGGCAGGTAACCTGGTACACTTAGTCCTCCTCAATCTTTATTTAAAGAAGCTTTTGTGAAAGATTTTGCTGTTGTTGAGCCAAAAGAGAATACAAGTCTGCAGATGAGAAACTTTCGACACTTAAGACATTAAAAGGCTTGCAATGTTATATATAATGCATTGCTATGTGGCAAGTTTCAGTGTGTGCTTCATTATAAGATGTGTCTAAAAGTGTTAGTTCACCCAAAAAGGAAAGTTCATGATACACAATCCCAGATATGTATGACTTTCTTCTGAAGAACAAAAACAAAGACTTTTAGAAGAATATATCAGCTCTGTAGGTCCATATAATGCAAGTGAATGGTGACCAGACCCATCAAGCTCCAAAAATCACATAAAGGCAGCATAAAAGTAATCCATACGACACTAGTGGAGTAATATATGTCTTCTGAAGCAATGCAGTCACTTTGGGTCAGAAACAGATCAATATTTCAATCCCTTTTCACTGTGAAAAGGTGAAAGTGGAGATATATATTTAAAAAGATTTTGAATATTGATCTGTTTCTCACCCACACCTATTTCACTTCTGAAGATATAGATTTAACCATTGTTAAATGGTCATATGTATTTCTTATATACTGCCTTTATGTGATTTTGAGAGCTTTAATGGTCTGGTCACCATTTTGTGTTCTGCAGAAGAAAGAAAGTCATACACATCTGGGATGGCATGAGGGTGAGTAAATTATGAGAGAATTTCATTTTTGAGTGAACTATCCCTTTAAGTTGCTGTATCTCATGGATGTTTTATTGATATTGATGCTTGTTTTTGAGTTGTAATTACATAAACCAATTGTATTCCAATTAGGTCCCAGACGCTATCACGAAGTGTCAGCAAGCGGGCATCACCGTGCGTATGGTGACGGGTGACAATATCAACACTGCACGTGCCATTGCTGCCAAGTGTGGCATCATCCATCCCGGCGATGACTTTCTGTGTATGGAAGGGAAGGACTTCAACACACAAATCAGAAATGAGAAAGGAGAGGTACATTTCCAGTTCTTATTACTGTGTACAAATGTGGGACTTCGCAAGCTGTACCTTATGTAGTGTATTAATTTAGATCAGAGGTTAGTTCTGAAGAAAAAGTACCAAATGAGGACCACACTTGGAATACAAAACTGCCTAATTTATACTGTAAATATATGTCACCAAGCTAGATAAGCTGTATTGTTAGATGTGTAGACAGACAAGGCCCATAAAAAGTTTCTCAAGCTCAGTTGGCCGTTTCCAACTTTTTTTGCAGATTGAGCAGGAGCGCATTGACAAAATTTGGCCTAAACTCAGAGTTCTGGCTCGATCTTCCCCTACAGACAAACACACCCTAGTCAAAGGTGAGTCTGTACTCACAATATTGCTTTCATAGCATATTTCTCCATTATGGTCCCAATGGAATTCTTTTATAATCAAATACAGCGGAAAACTGGCAAGAAGTTTGATTGATTTTTCATTAACCTGTGCAGATATACTGAAGCTTTGCTAATTATTTTGATGATGATTCAGTTTGTCAGCGTTTTGGCCAGCTATTAGAGATTTTACATTATAAATGTTTTGGCCAAACATTATAAAAAATGTTATGTAATGAAACCACCTCCTTCAAATGTTGTCATGTGTGTTTATTGTGTTGTCAGGAATTATAGACAGTACCATTTTGGAGCAAAGACAGGTGGTTGCAGTCACAGGTGATGGCACAAATGATGGACCTGCCCTCAAAAAAGCTGATGTTGGCTTTGCTATGGTGAGAAAATCTAATAAAATTTATAATAATAATAAAAAGAAGTTCATTGTTCACAGAGTATACAGTGATCAATTTCTCTGTTTAAATAGGGAATTGCTGGCACAGACGTGGCCAAAGAGGCGTCTGACATCATTTTGACAGATGATAACTTCTCCAGTATAGTAAAGGCCGTGATGTGGGGCCGAAATGTGTACGACAGCATCTCCAAGTTCCTACAGTTTCAGCTCACCGTTAATGTGGTGGCTGTCATAGTAGCCTTCACTGGTGCCTGCATCACTCAGGTAAATGCATACGCAAAAATACACTTAAACACACACGAATATGCAAAAATATGACTTAACATTTAATATATGGTCTTTTTTTTTTGTATGTGTGTAGGATTCACCCCTCAAGGCTGTGCAGATGTTGTGGGTCAATCTAATCATGGACACTTTCGCTTCACTGGCCCTTGCCACGGAGCCACCCACAGAAGCCCTGCTACTGAGGAAGCCCTACGGCCGAAACAACCCCCTCATATCAAGAACCATGATGAAGAACATCCTCGGTCATGCAGTCTACCAGCTCATCATCATCTTCACCCTGCTCTTCGTGGGTATGTTCCTCTGAGCATTAGTACTATCAGAGGATTAGACGGGGGGAGGAGATAAGCATACGGGACAAAACATTGCAGAGAAGATATACCAGGGGTTCAATTATTAACAGTGCTCCGGCACCTTTAATTCAACAAAGAAAAATAATTAATAGCAGTTTGTTTGTCAATCCAATATATCCATCTAAGGTCCAGTCTAGATTTCACTGAAATGCATCCATCTGATATACATTCATTGATACGTAGAAGCAATTTTCCTAGGTTGTTTATATACGTCATTGAATATATACTGCATTTCCTTCCCTCACAGCCTCATTTTCAATGAAGCGCCAAAATAAATATGCCGTTTACTCTTATTAAATTCTACACAGTAAGGAGAGAATAGCATAAACCAGGAGAAATGAGGAGCTTGAATGTGTGAATAAGGAAAGAGGGTGTGTCTTTGTTCAATCCATATTTTCCTGCTCCGTCCATTTCATCAGGTGAGAAGATCTTTGATATAGACAGCGGGCGTAATGCTCCGCTTCACTCTCCTCCCTCTGAGCATTACACCATCATCTTCAACACCTTCGTCCTCATGCAGCTCTTCAATGAGATCAACGCCCGTAAAATCCATGGAGAGAGGAACGTGTTTGATGGGATTTTCTCAAACCCCATCTTCTGTTCAATCGTGCTGGGGACCTTCGCAATACAGGTGCGGACACATAAAAATCTTTCGATATTTTCTGAATTCCTCCCAGACTTCATCAATGGTCTTTATAAACTAGATGTTTTGGGATGTCATTATATGCATCTCAATATTTATGTGTTTCACTATTTCCTGTTATATAAATGGTTAAAACAAGCATGTGAACTTATGATTGCTAACTCTTTTACTCCCCACTATATCTTTTTTGCTTTTGCTCAGCTACTACCAACAAGCCCAGATGTAGGATTAGACTGTAGTTTTACAGTGTTTTTTAAAAGAAGAATCTCAATGATCAGTTTGATGCTTTACACAAGGATGAAAGTGAATGTGCACCAAGCTCTACCCCTGATCTCTGACAACAGACGTTTTGTCTGTGTGGATTCTTAGGTTGTAATCATACAGTTTGGTGGGAAACCTTTCAGTTGTTCCCCCTTAAATGCAGAGCAGTGGCTTTGGTGCCTGTTTGTGGGATTGGGTGAGCTGCTCTGGGGACAGGTAAGTGTTGTCTTTTAATCCACCTCTCTGCCTCTAGTTTTTTCAGTGGCTGAAGCTGATATTTAGAGGGCTGGTTGGCAGATGAGATGTACCAAGGATGTATGAAACCACATATTCAATGTTTGGGGGGGGCATATTGCATTTAAATGTGCATGAGTGCTATACCATATCCGTTTCTGTTTCTATAACTTCACTGCATTAGTTCCAAGTCTTCAAAAATGTCAGCTTTCACTGCAGTGTTTTCTTTATCTTTATTGTATTATTTTTTATGTAGGTAATAGCATCAGTGCCAACACATCATTTGAAGTGTCTGAAGGAAGCAGGCCATGGGTCAGCTACAGATGAGATGATGGATGAAGAACTCGCTGAGGATGAGGAGGAGATCGATTACGCAGAGAGAGAGCTGAGGCGAGGACAGATCCTGTGGTTCAGAGGACTCAACCGAATCCAAACTCAGGTGACGTTCAGTCTGTCAATATCTGTCTGTTTTAACTTTTCTTTTCTGACAGGGACCGCTGTTCCCGCATAGACACATATTGCCTTAAAATATACCAAATGCCTTCTGTGCCACATGCTCCACTTGCACACTCAGAGTTTTTATTTGAGTTTTTACTTTCTGCATAACTTTAACATATTTTTTCTTTCTTCACCAGCCTTTATAAATGTACAAATAAGATTCATATTTATGCATTTTCTATGGTCTTTGTAACTTCTCTCTCCCTTCATTCATCCTTTATTCTCTCTGCTGCTTGATCGATCCTCTGTATTATTTCTTCTACTTGCGTCTCCATGTATTATGTCACAACTTGGTAACTATTATTGCACTTTTTGTGTTTTTAAATATGATCACTGTTTGAATAAGAGACCAATGCTTAGAATTCGAGGTCTCACACTTTTAAGACACAAAACATACTCTATGCAAGTATGTGAACGCAAAAGCCTCTAGCTACACAAGCTATCAGAGTATAATTCAATGCAACACAAATACGCATTGAATTCTCAGTGTCGTGCAAACTTGGTTTTTGCGTTGTTGCATTCCAAAATGTGTCAGAGCACAGTTAATAATGCAACACAAGTACCCAGTTCATTGTCATTGTCAGTATCACACAAGCTTGATTTTGTGCTTTGTTGTGTAACTTCGGTACACACAGTGCAATTCGTTACACAATGCATGCGTTGCAGTCTACGCGTTGAATTCTACATGTAACATGCAAACTTGATTTCGTACATTGTTGTGCTCCAAAATGTTTCAAAATTTAATTCAGAATGCAACACAAGTACCCCTTGCATTCTCCGCATCACGTAAGCTTTATCTCATGTGTGCTTTTGTTCCAAAATGTGTCAGAGCACAGTTAATAATGTAACAAAAGTACCCGTCACATTTCCAGTGCCACACAAGCTTGATTTTGTGCGTTGTTGCATTCCGAAATGTGTCAGAGCACAGTTAATACCTCAAAACAAGTACCCGGTGCATTCCCAGTGTCAAGCAAGCTTGATATTTTGCGTTGTTGTGTAATTCGTAACACAAGAGTGCAATTACTTATTTTTCACAATATTCAAATTATTTGAGATTCACCTATACATGTTGAAAATATTGGAGCCTGTCACGCAAAACATGAGCTTATTGATGTCATAAAATATCAGTCTGCATTTTTATTCCATCCATTACTCCTGGTCAGAGGCTTCCATAAATATTTAGTTTATACGTAGGTTTACATCCTTTCGAAGTTTAATGGTGCAAAGCTCAAATATTTAGTAGAGCGAGTAGTTAGTAGAGAGTAAATTGTGACTTTTCCACTGCGGTTCGACTCCACTCGCTTTTCAGAGCTTGCTTTTCCACTGCTGTGTAGTGCTGCCTCAACGAGGGTGGGATTATTAGCTGATCGGCACCGCATCTACTGTCGTAACATCATCTTAAACGTGACACTAAACAATAACACGACCGCTAGCTGTTAGCTACTAGCTCATTGTGCTGCATAAAGCAGTTGTTGCATAGTGATTTCACTTAAGTGTAACAGTTAAATTGGCCTGGTTGTTTTAGAAGCAAGCTTCCAGTAGCTGGTCAACTAAAGTGAAGCTTTCAAGCAGAGTATAGAGTTAATGTACCATCCTCCATCGTGGACTCCAGGGCACTCTCCATCCCATTGCTCGCCGGTCTAGATAGCATCCATTTGGTCGAACCACTTCCACTTTTCCTTGATGGTTCTGTAGTCATTTTTAATTGATTTTGTTTTACATTTCCCTACTCTGTTGGTAGGTTCGGTGGTAGCTGTGTGCGGCCAACAGCTGAGACACTTCCTGAAAGACTTTTTTGTTTCGTTCGTTGCTAACGAGAGGAACAGCTGCAACTTGTTTACCTCGCTGTAGCTAACTTTAAAACTAGTGGGTTGATGTCCCGTGTCGCAAATCCTGTGACGCTGGTAGTGACGATTCTCTCTGACCAATCAGTGATCTGCTGGGTTTTGGCGTCACATTTAGCATCGGCTCGACTCGCTTGGAATCTCGACCTATAGGTGATACTAAAAAAAGGTACCAGGTACTATCTACAGTGGAAAACCCCCCAAAAGCAAGCAGAGTCGAGTTGTACCGTGCAGTGGAAAAGCCCCATTAGTGCCCATTTATGCCACAAATAGGCTTAGTTGTAACAGACCCAGAGTTCTACGCAGCAAAAGTTGAAATCTTCTCAACTTTTGGTCACATGATGGAAACCTTTGTGTTTTTCCTCTCTGTCCTTCTGATGCACCATCCTCTTTGACATCAATGCATTTGCAGCGTTCTCTGATGCAGCATTAATTCTAGTGTGTAGGCGCCCTAATTTGTATCACAGAGCACAATGTTAGCTAATGAATAATAACACATCCAGTCTAAAAGTAAAGTGTGTAGTTACCGAGACTCTAGCGCCACCAAATGGAGGGCAAATGTTGCTATCTCAGGATTGTGAAATGTTTTGAAAGCGCCATAAGTATTTGCATCTCTGTATTTGCATATGAAAGTATGTTTCTGGCCTAAGATTTTTAAACATCAGAGGATTGGCGTGCACATTGGCAAGTTATGAAATGCTGCTTTTCCTTCAACACATTCCTCCACAGTCTCCCCACCTGTGTTAAACCGTAATCCCATTCATTTCATGAAGCTCATTCGCCTGTCTGTGTGATGTCCTTCTCTCTCTCCTGCAGATGGAGGTAGTGAGTACCTTCAAGAGAAGTGGTTCGTTTCAGGGTGCAGTGCGACGACGCTCCTCAGTGCTCAGCCAACTCCATGACGTAACCAATAATTCTACTCCCTCTCACGTAGTTCTCTCCACTGCCAATGCAACTGGTGCCCCAGGGAGTGAGTCCTTACATTCAGTTAACGGCACCTCGTAGAGCCTGCACACTCAGACGGCTAGCCTACACACACACATGCTCACACACACATGCTCACACACACACACACGCGTGCGCGTGCATTGTTGCCTGCTTTCAAATGCGACAAGTCTGCTGAATGTTGAGTGTGTGTGCAAGAAAGAGAGCAGATTATCATCTCAGCATCTGCTTTATCTCTGTACATTTGTTTGTTTTTGCTTATTTTTTGTGACCAGTTCTTTTCTTTCTTTCTTTCTTTCTTTCTTTCTTTCTTTCTTTCTTTCTTTCTTTCATTTTGTTTCCCCTTCCTTCATTCCTTTCTTTCTTTCTTTCTGTCTATACTTTTCGTTCCTTTGATTCCCTTTCCTATTTTGTCTTCCTGCCGTGCTTCCTTACATCATTCCTTTCTTTCTTTCTTTCTTTCTTTCTTTCTTTCTTTCTTTCTTTCTTTCCTTCTTTCTTTCTTTGATTCCCTTTCCTATTTTGTCTTCCTTACATCATTTCTTTCTTTCTTTCTTTCTTTCTTTCTTTCTTTCTTTCTTTCCTCCATGCTACCTCATAACTTATTTCTTGGTTTTGCTGTTTATTCTGGCTTGGTGCTGCCTATGATAAGGCTGTTTTTTGTAGTCTTGTTGCCTTTTTTCGAATCTCCCTTTGCTTGATTTGCCAATAATTCACCCTCAAATGTTGCCATAAAGGGCTACTAGAATTTCTAATGAAAGAGCAAACATGAATTGACTGAAGCTAAACTGGAAATGTTTCATCTGTTGCTAAATCAAACTCTGACAACATGGGAACAACTAAATAAAAGTTTTACATCGTAAATTCAAAGACAGTGGTAAACCTGCGAGTATAAGCCCATAATGGTTTCAACTGCCAGTTTGATATATTAGCCTTAATAGTGCTATCCTTTGTCTATCATGTTCTACGCATACTTACGGCCTGACATGTTTTTTGTTGTAGCTGTCTTCACAAGCCTTGTTCAGATTTTCCTCTTTCTCTTTACAGGTTCTGCATTATAACCCACTACACTGTCATGAAATGAAAATGTCTTAACTTATTGCTAATTTTAATACCTGAAATTCAAACTTTCCTTATTTATTGCTGCTATAATTTATCAATCTCTATTTGGAATAATTCTTTCACACAGACAGCAATTTGTTTTTATTAGGATAATGCAACAAATGTAACATCAACATTGCCCCCCAGGTGCCAGAAGCGATCTCTCTGTGGTTTAACACAACAGCTGCGTCTTAGTGTTTCAAATTCCTTTAAAGAGACCCATTAGCCCAGCTGGAACCCCCCTCCGTTTCATTATCACTTTCTCTTCATGGTTAAACTTTAGTTGCTTTTTTAAAGAACTATTTAAAAATGGAAGTGTATGTTTACTTTCTGTATACCCCTCTTTTTTTCTTGTTTTTTTAGTGTCTTATCCTGTCCTGTATAACAGTGTATTTCTGTTCTGGTTTCTTTCCTCCCTAAATATTGTTTTCTTGTTTGTCTGCATATTCATTCATCTTCTAGCATTTTGTGTTGTGTTTTCTTAGCAATTGAATCCAAAAGAGCAGGAAAAGTTCCAGCTAAACCGTTAAAAGGATTAGTTCAGCCAAAAATTTTAATTCTGTCATTATTTACTCACCCTCATTTCATGTAACAACCCGTATGACTTTTTTTCTTCCATGGAACACAAAAATAGAAATTTTGAATAATAACTGGTTACTCTTTTCCATACAATAACAATGAATGGGAACCGGAGCTTTCAAACTTAAAGGAATGTAATAATTTTATTGTACTTTTATGGTGCTCTTGTGCTATTTTTAAAGTTCTAAGACTTCAGTCGCCATCGGGACAAATTTCATGAAGAAGAAAAAAGAAAATAAAGTATGGCGCCTTCGGAAAGATTAAAAGATGACAGAATTTCATTTTTTGGGTCAACTGTTCTTTTAAGTTAAAGTCAATATTTATGTTCTTTACCTACATTGGTAAAGCATTTTTAGATACCTCAGTGATGTCACACGGGAGAGGGGCTGCTTCTCAAAAGCTTTTGTTGTGCCATCACGCCACAACAAAAGAGTACATTCTAATGACAACTTTGTGCTGTAGGGTTCGACCTCCATCCATCAATCGTCTGTCTTTCACGTCCCTTTTCTTGCCTCCTGACTGTCATGAGGTGTTCTGATGTGATGTGTTTGGAGCGGAACTATACCTTTTCTGTTTTTCCATCCAGTGCCTGAATTAGACTAGACAATTAGACTATTCAGTATCTCATATTACAGAAAGAGAATCACAGTTATTTTACAAAGTTTATTTATCTTACCTCTTTGATTTCATAACATGCCATTAAGAATTCTGGGCCTTATACTCGAAAGTTTACAATGTCAGTGCTGTGTAGCAAAGAAAACAGCTTTAAAGTCAGCAGTGACCACAATAAATGGCTCTTTGGAAAAACAAAGCCGCAGAAGTGCTTAAACTGTTGTGTCCATGTTGTGAAGTCCCCACCCTCTGTCAGTCACATTGCTTTGTGGTCATTCCTGAGTGTGGTTTGGCTATGCATGTAGATTGCAGAGAGCAGAAAAATGCCATGCCCTCCCTGGCCAATGAATGTGACAGTCCGGCATGCATGGTCATACACACAAACAGTTTCTTTTTAAGTAAGAAGATGCATTTCCACCACGGCTGCTTTTTAATCACACATGACAAGATCAAGGATGTCAGAAATGCAATATGGACCGATTTGATAGATTTTTATTTGTACTTTTTTCTATTGAATGATCTACTTGCATGCCATGCATGAAAGGGAAGAGAAAACTTGAATTATTGTGCATGGTTGCAAAGTCCCATTTAATATGTTCATACTTTTGAGGGCATAAAGCGTTTTTATTTTTGTTTTTCAAAAAGGCTTGATGTTTTAATGTCCCCATATTAAAGTAAAGCTAATAAAATCAAAGACAATTTGGTTTACTTTAATCTTACTTTATTTATTTTTCAATGTATTTATTAAAAGTGAATTGAAAATGCTTAAAAATATGTCCCATAAATGTAACCAATAGAAACACTGATGATGTCAGAACAATAAATAATAATGCTTAGTCACTAATGCAATCTGTTTTTTCAAGACTGTATTACAGAGTTTGTCAACACCAACAGTATGTTAATATGCATGTCTTATTTCACGTGTTTGTTTGTTTGTTTGTTTGTTTGTTCTGTGCAAAGCTGTGTTCAGTGTAAACCACTTTTGTTTTACGAAGGGTGTGTTCTATGTGTGGTCATTTTACAGTGTTTGTTCCATGTGGTGTTGTGTGCCTTTCAAATCATTGTTTGTTGTTGCTTATCGTTGTTTGTTTGCATGCATTTTCTTTCAGTGTGCTGTGAATTTTAAACACCTGGTATTGAACTGGCAACAGTGAAAGTTGTAATTCTGTTGAATTTAACAGACGTCTTTTATTTCGTTTTTATTTTTAACAAATGTTTGATTTGTTTTATACTCACTAATTTGACATACCATTCTGCTCATATTGATGGGAGTCTATAACGGAGTAAAGGAGACCAAATCATCATAAGTTCCAATTCGTGTGCAATGTTTATCATTCATTACATTCACATATTAAATGAAAAACAGACAGGGGGCTAAGGCTGCTTTGACAGACCATTTTGAAAATATTTATGGTAACCTTTTGATTTGTGTTTGCTGTCTTGTGTTGTATCATCTTGGGTTCATGAGTTTTCCTTGACCATTTTACCACTGTAATTACAACTTGGATTTCAGTTGGTTTTGGCATCATTCTATAGAGGTCTATAGAATGGCTGTGGAATGTTTACGTTTTTTTTTTTTAAAGGCCCACTGCACCAAAGGCCTTAATCGATGTGAACTATCAGCTCTCGCAGGTGAACCTGCAGATAGAGTACAAGTAGTCAAAAAAAAAAAAAGGGGGGGGACTAAACTTCTCTCCACCTCTCTGTTCCTTTTGATCCCTCCATTTTCTTCCCTTTGACATCTCCTACCCTGCACCCTTGATGTATATAGATCCGGGTGGTGAAAGCTTTCCGTAGCTCCCACTACGACGGCATCGAGCGGCCGGAATCGCGGAACTCCATTCACGACTTCCAGGCGCACCCTGAGTTCATCATCACTGACTCGGTCCACAACATCCCCCTGATCGACGAGACGGATGTGGACGACGAATCGGAACGTTCCAACCATAACCACGTGCGTGTGGCGCTTCGTCACCCCGCCCCTCACTCTCAGCCGCCTCCGAGACCCCCGCGATCCCGCTACCCGAGCCGCCCACTGCGGCAGCAGAGTCTGCCTGTTACCCTCAACTGCAACAACAATGCCACAGAGAGCCGCGTCTACCTTGGCTCCAACGACAACGGGGTGGCGCACATCTCAACCTGCCCCGTCAGCCCTCTGCACAGCTTGGAGACATGCCTCTAAAGGAGGTCATTGATCCATAATAGTTTGAGACGGACAAGTACGGATCAATTTTAGGAGAGAATGGTGATCAATACGATATGGACTGTCAGAGAAACGTTTAGGATGTTTCTGTACCTAATCTTTGTTCCTATATCAGATTCACTGCTTCAAAATGTTTCAGTGGTTCTTTACAGTAAATTGTGTGACCCAAAGACAATCCCACTCCGCATGAAAGTGACCGATTATGTTCTCTTATGTTGCACTTGAAGATATACTGTACTTGTAATGACAAGGGGGATGATAGGTGTGGACTCTGCACTGAAGACTAAATATTTTAAAGACTGTGAGCATATGAACGTGTAAAAAAAAAGAAAAATATTTATTTGGGTATAACTCTTCGCCTTTTAATTAATAACGTTATTGTTCCAATTATTATAGTGGTTATATTTCTGCTAAAACTATGAGGATAACTACAGTTACTGTATTCCGTTATTGAAACTTCATCGTTTAGCTTTATATAACTAAGAACGTTTGTATGTATGACGTAAGTCTGTACGTGTGTATTTGTTTGTTTGTTTGCTGTTGTTAAAATCCGTGTCTATGTTCTCATTGGTTCCAAATGTGCCCCTTTCTCTGTTTCTGTGGTAGAGTGTGATGTTTATGTCTAATTAAAAAAAAAAGAAAAGAAAAAAAATGACATTAAAGAACATATTTCAGCAAAATAAATAAAATAAAATGTAACCATTGGAGGCAAATCTTATAATACTTCATGGAAATTCGAGAGAAAACAGGCAGTGCATTTCCCTTGTTTTATTAAACAGTTAGTTCACCTCTAAATTAAAATTCTGTTGCCATTTACTCAACCTCATACTTTCCAAACCAGCGTTGCTTTATTTCATCCATGCAACACAAAAGATGTTAGCCTCCGTCACCTTTCAATTTTCAGTTGGAAAAAAGATGCAATATACAGTCCTGTGCAACAGATTTAGTGAAAAATGTTGCATAAAGGAAGTCGTCAAAAATAATGCAATAAATAATTTTTATTTATCACTTAATGTCATACAAAGTCCAGTAAACATAAAAAAAAAAGCTAAATCAATATTTGATGTGACCACCTTTGCCTTTAAAACAACACCGATTCTCCTAGGTACACCTGGACACAGTTTTTCTTGGTTGTTGGCAGATAGGATGTTCCAAGCTTCGCCACAGTTCTTGTAACTATTTAGACTGTCTCAATTGCTTCTGTCTCTTTATGTAGTCCCAGACTGACAAAATGTTCAGTGGGGGGCTCTGTGGGGGCCATGACATCTGTTGCAGGGCTCCCTGTTCTTCTATTCTATTTGCTAAAGGAATGTTTGTGAGACAAACAATTATAATTCCTAATAACACACACAAAAGCTGAAGATGCCTGTATAAATAACCATCTTAAGACAACTGTTTTTGTGAAACATCTTATGTGCCTAACACTTTTGCACTTTTGCACTGCAAATGATAAAGTGAAAGTGTGACTGAGGCTGTTATTCTGTTCAATTCCGCCTAAAATCTCCTTTTGTGTTCTACAGAAGAAAGTAATTTGTGTTTGGAAAAAAACATGAGAGTGAGTACATGACAGAATTTTCCTTTTGGGGGTGAACTAATGGATTTGGAAGAGAATCTCACCAATTTTTTCTTCGAAGATTATTCTCATTTGGAGTTTCACAAGAGAAAATTGTTCTCATGCTTGTCAAGATATCAAAGTCTCCAATCAAAAGCCAGAGATTTCAATATAACTCTAGCATTTGTCATCAAATGATCAATGTTCAAATACTGTCAAATTTGATAATTTAATAAAGCATAACTGAGAACAAATTTTCTCAAGCTTTGAAAGAGCACTTCTGAGCAATAACATTTTCCTCTGGGATTTACAAGATGAAGAAAAAAACTATTTTGCAGAATACATATCATATTATATGTTATAATTGTAAAAAATAAAACGTTATTAACTTTTAGATGTAATTAGTTACATTATAATCAGTTCCATGTTTATGTAAACGTACTTATGTGCAAGTTGTTGCATTTGATCAGTCACAAGCTACCATATACAAACAAACACATACTGTAAATATAGTAGCTTTCACACACACATGGGTGATTGTGGGCAAGTGCGTATAAGACACACTTAACGCAATGAAATAAATAGAAAGCAAAAAAATCCAACACTTTCAAAAAGCTGAGAAACATTTTGGTCAGATTATTATTATTTTTTTTATCAGATTGAAAAAGTAAAATAATATTAATACTAATAAAATAATATATATATATATATATATATATATATATATATATATATATATATATATATATATATATAATTTATTTAAAAATATCTATTGTGGGATTGAAAGATTTAAGCCAGACAGGGAATATAATTATGCTGTCAATAGTCACATGTTCACCAGGCATCTATGTGAATGCAAGAATGCCCTAAATAGTGTGTTTTCTGGGTCTAGAATATGTTTGCGCACACACACGTGCAATGAGGAAATTCTGATTTTGCTAAATATGTTTAAATTGATGTATACTTACACGAGAAGTTATATCAATAGCCTAATGAAAGTTATTTTTGTACATGAAGCGGGTCGTCTGATGGGGGCCGACAGACCGGCCTAATACTACTCTCATTTTCTTTGTAAACCCCTGTTACACTTTTGCTCATTTCCACCATGGCATCGATAACCGAATACTAAAGCCTAATGCTGCACTACCCCGCTAGGTGTCAGTAAAATGCAAACAAAACACTGTTCCCTTTTGCTTGTGTTCGTACAGATTAAAATTACAATAATATAAAATAAAATAAACTTTTGTCAAGTGTAGTTAATTTAACCATAGAAAGGGGTAAATTCCTTTAAATCTCTTTAAATAAAATGAATGCCTAAAATGACTTGCACGCAAACTGTGAGGTGCATATATATGATGGAGCTTTCTTTCTGTTATTTGAAGGCACATGCACATTCATTAAGCATTAGCTGCTACACCTCTCCTGTGAAATATTGCATGTTTGCATGTTTCATTACAACACTAATACCAGTTCAAATTAATGCACAGATAAAGTAAAACGTATATTAATTGCGTTTATAAATGTTTCATATAAAAAAAACAGAAAAACATTAGGGTTAACGTTTCAGAAATACATAATCCCTTTAAGAAAATTACAATTCTTACCTGCTTATATGAAATGCCTGTCTGCTTTCCTCACCATGAAAAACAACTAATAATTTCTATGGACACCTTTAAGCTCTTCACTGACTCCACATATGACTTGTGATGTATTTCATCTTTTCTAAATTCATCCGAAAGTTATGTGTGGGTTACAGACCTACAGACCTGTACTTAAATATTTATATTTTCACTCCAAAGCATTCATATCGCTTTATAAGACATTAATCTAACCACTGGAGTCATATGGATGACACTGATGCTGATTGTCTGTGATTTTTGGAGCATCAAAAATCATGTTACCATCCACTTCCATTTTAAGGACCTACTGAGCTGAGATATCTTTCTATTTTTCTTCAAATGTATTCTGAAGAAATTAAGTCATACACTTGGGATGGCATGAGGGCAAGTAAATGTGAGCGAATTGTCATTTTTGGGTAAACTATCCTTTTAAAAGACAAGACAGTTGCAACTGTGACATACAGAAAACAAAATTGGTTTTCCCAAAAGTGTATTTATATTGCCTGGGAGAAAAAGGAGGACAACCTGATACACAAAGCCTTCTGCAAGCAGTAACATTTATAGATAAACAAACAAACAGAATAGCAAATTGCAATAACTTTCAACATTCATGCATCCTAGTTTACTGGACAAAACTTACAAATTTTAGATTTGAAAATGTTTTACTGCTTCCAGAGAAACATATACTTTTATGCTGTTGATTAAATCACTGACACGTGTAAAATAGAACTTATCAATCAAGAACTTATCTTAGTAACTTATCTTACTAATCTATCCCATTCTGTGTTTTAGCTATTACAGTCTCTTCTGAAAAAGTTCACACTTTATACTGTCATATTTGGGAATACTGATAATACAAGAGCTTTTATAAAATTATAAGCTTCACATTTCTGCCTTTAAACCCTCCAAAAATTGGCCCCATTCACTTGCATTGTAAGTGCCTCAATGTAACATTTTTTTATTTTATTTTTTTTTAAAGAGGAGGGACGAGTCAAAATAATGTTTTTGTGGTAATCAACATTATGCCACAGATGCTGTCGATTAAGCTTAACATGTATTGAACCTGTAATATTCCTTTAATGTTACTGTTAACAGTAATTTATCCATTTCAAGTCATGGCCTCTAAATACATCCCATATGTAAAAATAAATAAATAAATATATGAACATTTAAAAACAATACTAATTGTCTTTAAAAATTAACTTGTTAATATTAACTTATTGAAATGTATAGGATTGTGACATTTCAAAGATAAATGCTTATTTGGCACATCACATATTAGCTCTGCTATACCCTTGAATTTGTGTGTTACTGGGATAGTTCACCAAAATGAAAATCCTGCAATCATTTACTCACCCTCATGTTGTTGCAGACACCTTTGGCTTTCTTTCTTCCATGAAACACAAAGGATGTTCATCAGAATGACAGCCTCAGTCACAATTCACTTTCATTGCATACTTTACCAAACAATGAAAGCGAATGGTGACTGAAGCTGTCATTCAGCCTAACATACCCTTTTGTGTTCCACATAATCAAGAAACTAATGCAGGTTTTTAACAACATGAAGGTTAGAAAATTATTCATTTTGGGGTGAATTATTCCTATAGGAAAATTAAAAGAAAAAATAATAATCATAAAACAAGTTTATTAGCTGTTTCCCTTCTGTTGGTGTTCTTCAAGAGTTCTCACAATTATCTTCATGGCACGCCCTAAATAAATGCAATATGTCAAAGTAATTTGTTTTGTTTTTAATTTATTAAACAATATTAAAGACACATTTTTGCATGGCAAGAGAATGCCTCACTCATTGAAGCTAATAGTCATTATTCTGTTCTTTAAGATTATCGAATGAGTAGCCTATCATGTCATCATAAAGATAGTAGCTGTGTTATTTTACTTTTTCTTTCATATATCATGTCATCGTGAATTCAATGCTTTACTTCTTGAGGTGTGACTGTTTTGAATACTTTTCCTTTCTCTTTTTAAACATCTATCTTCCTGTTTCCAATAACTCTTGACACTTGCAAAACAAAAGAATAAACAAACAAACATGAAATAATAATAACAATAACTTTTAAGTCTTGGACAGGGTTGGTTGTTTAGCTTTTTCCAGTACATTCAACGCCATACACACTGTGCTCAACTGAGCATTTTTGAAGGTAAGTTTAAAGGTTCCCCTCACAGACAGGACAGCACAGCCCCAAGTCATCTTAATGCAAACTACTCTGTGCATATTATATCTTCTGTATGATTTTTATGTATGTTTTCCTAGTAGTCTAAAAGTCTACTTCTATTTTTACTTCTGCAATTTTGCATCCACAGGAATTAATTTTGATTACTCTATTCCTCATTTATTTTGAGTTGCATTAAGACTTTATTTTTCCAACAAGGACTTTTATTTTGACACCAGGCTAATGTCTCCGGAAGTACCCGTTGGTTAAAGCTTGCTCCTGTAAATATTCTATATAACTAGATTAGCTAATTCGCTTTATTAAAATATTCCTCTGAATTCAGTTTGTAGGGTTTGGTTTGGTTTGGAGAAATTGATGTACAGTATGATCACTCCGACTGCATTTCTGTGTCTCATGTAACCAGTTCCAGGTACATAACATTTGTTTTTGAACTGTGTGCATATTTGTCAGCTGAATGCTTGTTGGTGTTTCTGATGCGTCAAAAAATAATTTTAAATGGTAAACATAGTACCATACAGTAGTTACTTCGGTTATTGTTATTTCTGCAAAACATATTAAATCAGTACGTGTTTAAAAAGCTTCACCAAACAGTGTGTGACATTTCGGAGCACCTTAGGCGGGAATTTGTTTTCTGAAATTTGTTTTCTGTATTGATATTCGTAGTTAAAGCATAGTTTTCCTGTAGGCCCTGTTATTACTATGTTAATAAAAATAATTTTGGTCTTATATAGTAACCACACGATTTACCATAGTTAATCTATACTGTAGTAAAACCATAGTTACAGTTTGGATACAGTATACTGTAGTAAAACCATAGTTCCCACCAAAAACTATGGTTACAAGGTGTACAATATTACTATAGTAAAACCGTGGTTAATCTGTGGTATTTGTATTGTAAAACCATAATATCCACAACATTATTATTTTTATTACTATAGTTTTTGTTTTGCTGTATTATCACTATGCTTTCACTGCGAATGGCATGGTTAAATTATGGTTACTGTAGTAAAATAATGGTACATTTATTGCGAGTGAATGCAAAACAATTTCAGAAAATAAAAATAAAAATCCGCCTTGTCCTCTTCGGGGCTCCATAGTAGGGAAGCTTTCAGGGTAATTTTTAAAAATAACAGTAGTGACTAATACTGACATTAACTGATGAAACTGTGGATTTTTGGTGGAGACTGGGATGTTTTGAAATTCAGTTTCATTATTTTGTTGTACACTTAAAGACTCAAACATAAAAAGTTTTATTTTGTCTGTACAAGCAGGCACATTTTTTTATAATCCCACAGGTATACATTCTTGGCTGACCAGGATAATATGGTTGACTCAGAATGTCCTGCATGGAGAACATCGAAGTTTACATCCCGAAGGGAGCATGTGTCAAAACCATCCCAGTGCAGTCCCTGTCCACCTCTACGGCCAGGAAGATCGGTGTGTCTCGGCTTCAGAATGGATCTGAAACATCAGAGAAACAGATGTCACAAACAGTAATGTGGATCTCCCCAGTTGAGCTGCGGGAAAAAGAAGTGACTGTGGGCAAGGACAGCAGAGACAAGGTTCCAGTAGACCAGAGGCCACTGGTGACCAAAATAACTCCAGGCCAGTTTTACCTTCCTGTTGTTAGTTCCTGCATCACTGCCTTTAAGGTCTTAAGAAAGATTTTAACAGCACACAAGGCTCCAATACGGCTTTCAGAGACTGTAAATGAAGCTATCTCTGCGCCGTGCAGCAGCAGGTCTTCTTATTTACGTCAGAACGCTTTCATCGTATTTAACAGCCAGATCTTCCTCTCAGTAAGGAAGCGTAAGTTACGGGGCAGGCAAGTGAGCGCTCAAAACTCTGTCTTGGCATCTTCAAGTGCGTTACCTGTTTCTCACAGCCCACAGCACAAGCAGGATGCTACATCTATATGTCAGGAAGAAGCATTCAAAGACACTCCACCCTCAACACATGAGATTAAGGTAGGAAATGTTTCCTTTCTGTTGTGGTTATCAGTCTCTAGAAAATAGGTTTAAATGCCAGATTGTACGTAGTAAACCTTATTTCATTATGTACAGTGCATTCAGAAATTATTCAGACCCTTCATCTTTTTCACATTATGTAGCAGCCTTATGCTAAAATGCTTTAAATATTTGTTTTTTCCCACATCAATCTGCACTCTATACCCCATAATGACAAAGCAGAAACCAGATTTTTCATAACCAGATAACTTTGCAAATGTGTATATATATATATATATATATATATATATATATATATATATAAAAAGAAATGTCAATGTGAAATTTCAGTTTTTTTTTCTTTAAGTATTCAGACCCTTTGCTATGACACTTGAAATTTAGCTCGGGTGCATCCCATTTCTCTAATAGCTGCCAAAGGTGCTTTAACTAAGTACCGAGTTAAGGGTCTAAATACTTATGTCAATATGATATAAAAGACGCCTAGATATCATGCAACTAAAAATAAATTATTTAAAGCATTTTAGCATAAGGATGTAACAACAATATGGGGAAAAAAAATGAATACTTTCTGAATGCACTGTAACTAGTAATAGACTGTTATATATCAGACAGGGCGATTAATTGGAAGATATTTGGCCATTTTATGAATATCAGGTTTGTCCAATAACTGAAATGTTCTGGGTTCAATCCAAGTTAGGCTCAATTATCCGCATTTGCAGCAAAATGTTGATTATCAGGAAAAAAAATGTATTCGATTCGTTCCACATTTAATATGAAAAATAAAAAAGCAAAAAGTACAGTTACAGTAAGGCACTTATAATGGAAGTAAATGGGGCCAGTCCATAAACAAAAGCCACACATGTTTTCAAAAGTATAGCCACAAGACGTAAACATTATTTGTGTTGAAATTATTTTAGTGTGATATAATTGTTTACTAACCTTATCTATGTGAAGTTACAGTATATCCAATATTACAACACATTTTCATGGCAAAGTATTGCCGGTAAATCTTGTAATATGGCAAACGTCGTAACACCGGTTAATCCCTGATTTGTTCACAATAAAAACATGTTAACACATTCACAGATGAGCCAAAACATTATGATCACTTACAGGTGAAACAAATAGCATCATCTCTTAACAAGGCCTCATGTCAAGGTCTGGGTAGATTAGATGGTAAGCGAACAATCAGTTCTTGTGGTCAATGTGTTAAATGCAGGAGAAATGGGCAGGAGGAGAAACCTGAACGACTTTGACAAGGGCCACATTGTTATGGCCAGACGACTGGGTCAGAGCATCTCTGAAACGGCAATGCTTTTGGGTTGCTCCCATTCAGCAGTGGTGGGCGTCTACCGACTTTTCCGATGAGGGGCAAATCTCAAAGCGGCGTCAGGGTGTTGGGCACCCAAGGCACATCGATGCACGAGGGCAACGAAGGCTATGCCGTCTGGTCCGAACCGACAGAAGGTCTTATGTGTCATAAGGCTCATCTGTGTATAATGTTTTGTGGCCATACTATTCAAACAGTGTGTATTTTATTGTTTATAAACTGGCCCCATTCACTTTCAATTTAAGTGCCTCACTGTAACTATGATAATTGTTATCTTATTTATTTATTTATTTTATTTTTTAAGTAAATGAGGGATGAGTCAAATAAATTTTTGTGGTCTATTATGCTACAAATGCTTTAGATTGGTCCAGGCATGATACAAGTTAATTCTTTTAACAGTCTAAAAAAATTATATTTTTAGTGACATTTTTGAATGTTGTTTTTAGAAATTATTAACTTTAGCAATTTTGTGGAAACCTCATTTGATATTATTTTATTGTCATTCATATCATAATTTATACAAGCATTACATTGTCATGGTGATTTGTTATATCAGGTATTATTTTTTCAAATATAATTTGTAATAGTTTTTTTACAGTCTTTTATTTGATTTCTTGCATGTCTCTTTCCAATCTACAGACTGAGAATGTCCAGACTCCATTCACAGAGGTTGGCAACAACACACAAACATCAGCATTTCTGTACAATGTCTCTAAAGACATGCCTGAAGACATGCCCGAGCAATGCTGTACGGAAGAAGAGTGTCAAAAGGTCAAGTTTCTATTTTTTTATTATTAATTTTTAAATACTTTTTATAAAAAGTGTTCATGTTGCAGCATTACTGGTAGAGAATGGCTCTAGCAATTCCAAGGTTATGGGATCGATATTTCTTATAACATGTGTACCTTTAAAAGCATTTCCTTGGTGCATTAAAAGTGCTTTGCCATACTCTGCAGAGGATCAGGTTTAAAAATACAATATTTTGAAATGATTAAATATGGGGGGAAACATGGTGATGGTGATGCTATTTTAATTCCCATTACAGGAATACAAGTTAAGCTCAATCCTATTGTTGATTACCACAAAAATTAGTTCTGACTTGTTCCTTCTTTTCTTTAAAACAACAATAAAAAATTGTGGTTACAGTGAGAGGCACTTACAGTGGGAGTGAATGGGGCCAATCTGTTAATATTAAAATACTGTTTCAAAAGTATAGCCACAAGATGTAAACAATATGCATGTTCACATGATTTTAGTGTGATAAATTCACTTTCTAACCTTTTCTGTTAAAGTCAAATTTTACAAATTCGCCATAAACCCTAAAACGACTGTAATAATTACGATAGAACAACTTTTTACACAAGTTGTAACAGAAGAGTTAATGTAAGTGCTTTTATAAAATTATAAGCTTCACATTTCTGCCTTTTAAACCCTCCAAAAATTGGCCCCATTCACTTCCATTGCCTCACTGTAACTTTTTTTTTTTTGTAATATTTTTTTTTTTTTTTTTTAAAGGATGGTCAAGTAAATATTCATTTTTGTGGTAGTAAAGTTTTTTTCCACAAATGCTGTCGATTGCATTCCATATCGGTGTATATTTTCTGCGCCACTAGCTCCGCCGAATGGAATTACAAAAATAAACATGGTTTTCAACCAGCTTTCCAAATACACCCGCAGTCTGCTGTTGATCAAAAAGTCCCGCCCTTAACCTGCTGCATTGGTTGAGCCAATGTTGTTGTGTCAGGCTGGAAGGATCACTTAAAATAAACAGGAATTTTTATAGCACCACAAAGACGCAGTTATAACAGTTTTGGAGAAATTTTACCTACAAATGGTTTTCTTAATAGTTGTCTCTGCATAATAACCTAGGATAGGAGAAAGTATTTTAACACGGAAAAAGTTTCACACTTAAGCTTTAATGATAGTTTAGATTTTTTGACATTACAAGATTAAATGACTTCACCCACTGTAACAACACAAGATAACCATACATTTTGCATGTGTATTATAGGCGGATGGGACAACCTCAAATCCCTGTTCACAGACTAGCCCATCCCAACCTCCAGAGAATCAAAGGTCCAAACAGAATGTCTCTTTGGAAATATCTTATTCCCAGCCTGATATCATCCAAGAGTCCTTAAGCCCACACAAATCAAGAGAGTCAGAACAGCCCATGGAAGCAGATGGAGAAGGAGAGACACTTGATGAGAATGAGTGTTTAGAGACCGCAGTGCTGCCAAAGTTGGAAAGCAGTCTTATGTTTGATTTTGACCAGTTGGCCAAGGAGGAGAGAATCAACCACTTACGAGCTCGTTTGAGACAGAAGGAGGCTGCGCTCAACATATTTAACTCCAAGCCGGCAGATCAGATGTAGATGATCTTACTAAATATGACAATTATGTGAAATGTCTTCATTCGTAATTTCATTTGAGCAGCAGCAGAAATGTATTTTGTTTCTATCAGTTATCATCTCCTTTTGTATTACATAGAAGATAGAAGTCCAACAGGTTCACAACATCAGTTTGAGTGAATTTCTGAATGGGTGAATTTAATTAGCTGAGATTTTTGTTACAAATTATTTGAGCATTTAATTTGATTAATAATGGCAGAGGAATAAGGTTGCACTCATTATGTTAAGGAGCTGTATGCAACCTTCCATAGGCTAGAATGCACAAAAACATTTGCACTTATATCCCAGACTCATTTACGTACATAATATATGTTTGAATTCAACTGATTATATTATTTGCTAAAATGTTTGGCACCACACAAGTAATCACGCATGCTGTTTGGTTTAACTTTAGTTGGATTATTGATCTATATGCATCTCAGAAAAAATAAAAATAATTAATTTGTACTCGTTTCAAATTAGAAGTTTTCAATCATGTTTTTTTATACACTTCACTTTTAGATATATTTTGCACTTTAGTCACCAGTGTTGGTGACCATCACAATCACCTGAAGTAACATAAATGCTGTACATACATTATTGGGTATCTTTCAGAGAACCTAAAGCATAAATCTGTTTACATTACTGAGTGATAAAAGTGACATACAGCTGGATAACAGACATATAGAGATGCCTCACCACAATATGTCAGTTTTTATGTTGTTTTTATAAATTACAAATTTGTTTGCTATATTTTTATGTGCACTGAGCAAAAGACAAGCTTGCGATTAGGTGTTGTCTTTGGTTAAAGGAAGGGTAGGATGTAGTCGGGTGTGTGCAGCACTGGTCCGTCCCCCTTGGTCTTCTATAAGAGCAAACTGGTGTAAGAACTTCAGCAGCACTTTAGACAGACCAAACCTGTGGGGGGCGGGGGGCCAGAAAAAATAGGCATGCCATCAGACGGAATGCCTCTCTCTCATGCCAGATGCCTGCGGACAGAAAGAGGATTCATGCTGAAGGTAAGACTTTGCTGTGGAAAGTGATGTGTGCACTAAGATCAGGCCTTTAAATTGAAATGGTTTCATTTTGCACATGCTAAGGATCTTTTATACTTGTTGCATGATATCTAGGTGTCTAATTTGAGGGCAAAGACCAATTCCTGCTTATTCTTATATGCGCATCCTTGTTTAAGCAATTTTGAGGGGTTTCAGGGGCAAAGAACTTCCCTGACATTAAGTCTCCATACAAAGTTGTTAAAAACAACTTTGCATTTTTTTGCGAAATGACTGGTTTCTCGATGAGTCAAATAGCATTTTTGTGACTAACAATTACTGCCTCCATTGGAGGTTTGCATGTTAGGGAGCTATTATAACTATTATGTGGGATGTTGTCTGTAGAAGAAATATAGTTAGAACGTCTAAACACCATGCATTTTGCAGTTGGATATATTTCTTAAACTAACTTCTGCTGAGTCAGCTTTTTATGCAAGGCCACATGGCAAGTCTTGAATTTGAACTAACGTCATTGTAGAACAAATCCAAAGTGCCATCTGGACTTTTCTGCATATACTCGAATCAGTATGTTTTTGGAAAACAAGATAAAAACATAATATATGCAAGGGTCATTCATGGAAATTTAATTTGTTGCTTTGACATAGGAGTGTTATGGGGCCCTGATAAGATGCAGGTGGCTTAGTTTATTTCTTGTGAAACAGGTGCCCAGCTGGCGAAGTGTGTGTGTTCTTTACTCCTTTTTCTGTGTCCTGGTCCTGCCGGATGTCAGCGAGGGAGCAAAAGCTCGCTGTGGAAGAGAACTAATTGCAGACTTGGAGTTTGTGTGTGGGGACCGTGGATTTTACAGAGGTGAGAATAACCTAAAAACTTTGCACAAGTCCTAGATTTAGATATACTGCAGAATCAAATCTGCATACAAAGATGTGAGAGCTGATTGTGTGTTTTTACTTATGTACTGAGACTGGGGTCATGATGATAGTCTGACACAGAAGTGACTTGTATCTAAAGCATGTCTCTTAATCTGTAATTTTACAGTTTACCCTCAGCATTCATTCATATTCATAACATTTTAATATCTGTGTTAAAAGTGGCCTTGCCCTGTTAAGATACAGACAGGGTGTTATCAAGTCAAGCCGTTATCTCCAGGTTTGGGAGGGTTATCTCTGAAATGTAATCCACTACAGATTACAGAATACATGCTGTAAAATGTAATTTGTAAAGTATTCCGTAAGATTACTCAAGGTCAGTAACGTATTAGAAATACTTTGGATTACTTGGATTCGATTTTTTTTTTTCACTTGTTTTGAATACAAAACTCTGCCAGTACAGTAAGACAAAATACACGTTAAAAATACATTCTCTGAAAAACCTAAATATCTGATGCAGTGCTGTTTCTAAAACAAGACAAATCAAACTGATCTTGTTAAGGATTTTTAGATATTTTTACAGAAAAACAATACAAAAATTATTATCATGAATACAATTTTTGCCCTAATATCAAAGGTCTTACTAGAAAAAAGAAATTATGTTCCAACGTGAATTTTCTTGATAGAAAATCTGATCATGTCTGGTAATGTGCATGTAAAATGGCTAGAAATAGCATTTTAGATTGCCGTAAAGCTGACAGTTTACACAAGGGTTATTTCTATTTCTTGTGCTCCAAACTTACATTCATACGAGCAGACAGAGAAGTAACGCATCGTAAGAAAGTGTTTCACGCTGTTCAAATGCACTTTGGAGCACATCATTTAAACATATAAATGTTTTCCATCTGAAAGGACCATAAAATAAAATGCAATAAAAAGTAATCTCTTCAGTACTCAAAATACTTTTTGAATGTAACTGTATTCTAATTACCAATTATTTAAATTATAACTCTAGTGGAATACAGTTACTTATATTTTGTATTTGAAATACGTAATCCCGTTACATGTATTCCATTACTCCCCAACCCTGGTTATCACTTTTGGTGTTCATGCCGATCAATTGAATCAACCAATAGGGAACAGAAACTATTTGCTTTAGTGAGCGGTCTGAAGTTATGTTTTTTTTTTTTTTTTTTTAATAATCAACACTGACTATATAACAAAAGTTACCATACCAACATGTACTCTTCTGGTATAACTGATTTGCAGTTGCTGACGTCAACATTGCTGCTAACTGGAACCCTTTCACCCTGTTCCAGATTCAAGGCCGCCCTCACACATTTCTTTCTAGTTTTCTCACTCGTTTGCACAAAAGGAACATTATGACATGGTCTCAGTGACAATGCCTTATTATTATTATAACAATTTCAGAAAAATATCTAATAAAAGTTGATTGTCAGTTTTAGCCAACTTCATACTTTTGAAACTCAATAGTGGCCTAAATGAAGAGTTATGTGGTTTGATTTCTCAAATTATTGTTGTAAGGGTTTTTGTACATTATTTTTTGAATACAAAGTATAATGTGTCTTGAAAGCCCCTTTTTCCACAATTAATTTCAAAGTTTGCTTCAAACTAACTCAATTATTGTGTTAATGGGAGTTGTGAGGAACTACATCATGAATAACATTATAAACCTTTAGGATTTTTCTTGCTGTCTTTTGGTGGTTAGGTAAACCTGGAGGAGCCCGTAGCAGTGGTCCTCGCTCTCGTGGGAAAGGCATCGTAGAGCAGTGCTGCATTCGAGGATGTGACCTCCAGCATTTGGAGTCATACTGTGCAAAACCCAAGAGAGGGCGCCGTCAAACCCCTTCATCTCTGCAACAGACTCCGGTGAGACTTTGTTTAGATCCCATTTAACTGATTTTGCTTCTTTAAAGCTTTACATTTTTAGTGCACAGCTTCATAGTGAAGTTCATAGCTCTGTTAAGATTAGGCCACAGTGGTTCTCAACAGGGTCACGACCCAAAACTGGGTCGCAGCACATCTGTTCTTCTGAGTTGCGAATAGGAGAGAAAACCAATGCTAACTGCAAAAAACAAAAGGCATATTAGCCATATAATCATGCATAGTTAGGATTGCCAAATCATTAGGGCTATCAATTTTTAAAAGGGAGAAGAAAACGCTTTCCATATCTTTTGTTGTTGACGTCAAAGGCTATGTGATCAATCTATCTACACTACAATATTTTGGCTTACACTATGCTGTTTTGCCTCAAATTCATGTTTCACTTGGTAGAAGCTAGCATAATATGGCAGATGCCAAATTGGACAGCTTGTGTTACATGCCCTCCACCTTAAAAACCATGAACAAATCTATGCAAGATAAAAGTTAATACAACCCAGGCAACATTATAGGGATAGTTCACACAAAACATTTAATATCTCTCATAATTTAATCACCCTCATGCCATTACAGATGTGTATGACTTTCTTTTTTCTGCTGAACACAAAAGAAGATTTTTATAAGAATATCTCAGCTCTGTAGCTCTATACAATGCAAGTGAATGGTGGCCAGAACTTAGAAGGTCCGGAAAGCACATAAAGGCAACATAAAATCAATCCATATAACCAGTGGTTATAAATCCATGACTTCTGAAGCGATATTGTAGGTGTGGGTAAGAAAATGATCAATGTTTAAGTCCTTTTTTACTGTAAATTCTCCTCACTGCCCAGTAGGTGGTGATATGCACAAAGAATGCTAAAAACAAAAGAAGAAGAATGTGAAAGTGGATATTTATAGTAAAAAAGAACTTAAATATTGTTCTGTTTCTCACCCACACCTTTCATATCTCTTCTGAAGACATGGATTGAACCACTGGATTCATATGGGTTACTTTTATTCTGTCTTTATTTGCTTTTTGGACCTTCAAAGTTCTGGACACATTCACTTGCATTGTATGGACCAACAAAGCTGAAATATTCTTTAGAAATCTACATTTGTGTTCAGCAGAAGAAAGAAAGTCATGAATATCTGGAATGGAATGAGAGAGTTTATGATAAGAGAATTTTCATTTTTGTGTAAACGATCCCTTTAAATCGGTGATGTAAATTTTCTATAACGGGGCAAAAATTACTGTCATTCTTTTATTCAAATTCTTCAGTTTAATCAATTAATTTACATAAGTTGAATACTTTGGTCTTTATAAAGTGCCTGACGTGGACGCTGTTGTGCATTCTGAAATGCTATTCTGCTCACTACAATTGTATATAGAGTGGTTATCTGAGTTACCGTATCCTTTCTGTCATTTCGAACCAGTTTGGCCATTCTCCTTTGATCTCTCTCATCAACAAGGTGTTTCTGTCCGCAGCTCACTGCAGCTCACTGGATGTGTTTTGTTTTTGGCACCATTCTGAGTAAATTCTAGAGACTGTTGTGCTGGAAAATCCCAGGTGATCAGCAGTTACAGAAATACTCAAACCAGCCTGTCCATCACCAACAATCATTCTACAGTCGAAATCACTGAGATCACATTTTTCCCCCATTCTGATGGTTCACAATTTGAATTTCAAGGGCATTTTTGTCTCAACCCCCCTTAATTTGTAACCCTGCATTAAATACAGGTTATGGGTTTGTTAATGTGTTGGGTCACCACTTGATGTCCAGTGTAAAATCTGGGCTGATGCAAAACCGTTTCAGAACCATTTAGGCCATAATACATCCAAAGAGCTATGCAACTAAAATTAATTTTAAACCTGGCAACTTCAAAAGCCAACAACATGATATCAAACTCGTGCTCTTTTATTCTACTGTTGCAGGAAGAGCAGTTCTGGCTGGTGTTTCAAAGGCGATACCAGAAGTTTGCAGAGATGAACAGAGATGAAGAAGCCACATCTCAAAGACTCATAGAGCGGACGCTCTACCATTGGAACTCTGATGATTCAGTATTATCAAATTCAAACACCAATACACCCAACCGGCCACCTTCAACAAACCAGCATGATTCACATTTGCGAATGAAACCTGTGCCAGTATTTATCCACCAGAATCGATAGTCTTTGTGGATCTGCATGGACCTGTTCTGTGCTTGTAGAAGAATATACTGAAAAGAGACACTAGAGGACAAGATACCAAAGTCACTCAGAAATGTGTCTGTCAGAATAATTGTTGCTGCTGGAATAGAGGAAAACAGATAAGAGAATGTGAATGAAACTACAGAGTGGACTATTTATGTGTGTCAGTTTGTCTAAAGATATGTTGCCATGTTGAATAAAATGTTAATTGTATTTTTCCAATGTCCCCTTTTTTCAGTTTCTCCTGTAGCACTGACTTCTGTTCTCAGATGTACTTGAGAGTGAACTTGCTCAAAAAAATGTAGTTTCCAAGTTGAAAAGTATTTGTTATTCTTGTGAACTTTGCAAGACCCAAAATATGAAAACAATGTACGCTTAGGCCGTTTTCAATGTTCAAATGTGACAAATGTGAAAGATTACTGATTTTTGAGAAGGACTTTTAAGTTATGTTCTGAGTTTTATATTTGGGTTTGAACTTTTTTGATCCTTGTGAAATGTCTATAAGCAGATTTTGGACAGAAAAACATTAAAGTGGTGAGGACACCATGTTACACTGAAGAAAGATCTTGAATTGTACTGCTTTAAGGATAACTGGTGTTTATTTGATAAAGGATGGCTTTTATCTAATATACCACATCAGTACTGCACTGCTTTAAAAGATGCACTTATGCACTATAATTTGATCTGAATGCTGCATATGGTTTTGAATTCATAGATCTTCCCAATGACCTTTAAAGAAAGAACTTTACTGTCTGTTTACAGTAAATAAATAATATCACCACAGCCTTGGTGTGTTATCACTACCTAAGCATTGAATAATGTTCTTTTTGGTATGCAGTGCATAGGTGAAGTTTGGTGTTATGGCTTGGATTTTCTTCACAAATGTATTTAGTTTTTTTTGGAGAGGGGGTAGCTAATGAGGAAAGAGTTAATCACTCAAGGAAAAGAGGAAAAAGCCAGTATTGAGTAACTTTTAAATACCAACAAAATACAAATAAACAAATAATCGTTTTCAGACAAGATAGCTGCCATCTTTTGTTATAAGAACATACTGTATATGTGCCAACAGTAATCTTGCCATTAGAATATATATATATATATATATATATATATATATATATATATATATATATATAGGTAAAGACTAGATAATAATGTTAAACTTAAAACAAGTTAAAGTGTTGCAATCACCCTTGTAAAAATTCATGAATAAAATTACATTAATGTATTTCTTTATATACAGTACTGAAAATATTAAATAGTCATACTAATACTTTTTAATTAGTGTCACAATTTTATCCCAACTGCACAGTCAATATAAAATCTTATATTATAGCTCCCAGCGACAGTAATAAGGTTATAGCAACAGCATAGCTGGGTTCAAGGGGGCATTGCTCCTCTAGATTTTCCTTGTGGAAGACACTTCTGAAACCGCCCTCCCACTCCAATGAAGAGAGAACCGCTTGCCCACCCTAAAGACCCCCCCGGTCCTGAGCTACAGTAACCCTAACTTAATGCAAACCTAATCCTAACCTTAAACTTATCGTAACCCTAGCAACTATTATCAACGTTATTGTTCAACCAGCAACCAAGAAATAAAATATACAAGTTTAAAGTCAGTCATCATAACATTAGACAGCAGAAGAAAAATATTAGATATACAAAAATCACTCAAAACTAAAAAAAAAGGTCAAACTGAAAATAATTAAATACAATCACACTTTTTCTTAAGTGACAACTATACTGATAATATGATGAGTCAGTGTCAACACTATAACTTGTTTTTAAAATAAAATTTGTATGTAACAATTACCCCCTACCAACCCCCCAGTTTGTCCTGCCCACTTAAGATGCTGCATGTAAATTCTGAAATTCGGATGAGTGTAGCTTAGGTGATGTGACATTACGTCACATTGCATTGATAGTAAGTATAGTGGATACATCATAAGCAGTCACATAGTCACAAATACTACGGTGAGTTTTGCCAGCTGAAGAAACTCTTTCTCACCTCTCACTGCCCTTGAGCTCTGATAAGTAACGCAATGAGATTATCTGGAGTTCTGCAGGTGACAAGCCTTCAGCCAAGGCACAGCACAGCAAAATATACACCACTTACGCACTCATACACGCACATACACACACACACACACATGTTGGTGCGGCTATCCTTATGAGGACTCTCCATAGACATAATGTTTTTTTATACTGTACATATTCATGTATATATTCACTACCCTAACATCACAAAAAATGTTCTGCATTTTTACATTTTCTATAAAACATTGTTTAGAATGTTTTTTAAGCGATTTATATTATGGGGGCACTCATAAACCACATTTAGCATAATACACTTGTAATTACCAGTTTGTAACCTAAAGAAACGTATCCACTGAAACCTGTACACACACACACACACGCACACACACACACACACACACACACACACATATAATGGCACATTTGCCTTTATGTGGCATATGTATATTGACACTTAAATGCCTTCACTGTTTTTTTGTGCTCAGAACACATATAAGGGAAGAAATGGATGCAAACATATGACAATTATCCACATAACTCCATATATCATCAAATCATAAAAATATAATTGAGTATTGTTAATTAGTTTTAAATTGTTAACAAGGAATCCTTTTTATTACATTCAGAACATTTTCCCAATAAAGTACACTTGCTTTAAAATGTAAAATAACTTGTTTTACTTTTCTTTCCATGACCACTTGAAAAACTAATATATCTAAATATCTAATTCAAATCCATGTTTATTACATGGCTCTCTGGAATACTGACTCTCTGATTAATCGTGACATTCTTTAACAAGTGGGACAATGTACAATCAGTCAGTTGTTATTGCAGAATAAACCTGTTCTAAGTGATACAAGGACCCAATCTTGATCAATCTGTCAGGGGTTATTTAGCAATAATGACCATCTGTGGCCGGCTGTGGCTCAGGCGGTAGAGCGGGTCGGCTGCCAATCGAAGGGTTGGCGGTTCAATTCCCGGCCCACGCGACTCCACATGCCGACGTGTCCTTGGGCAAGACACTGAACCCAAAGTTGCTCCTAAAGGTAGGCTAGTGCCTTGCATGGCAGCTCTGCCACCATTGGTGTATGTGTGTGAATGGGTGATTGGGACACAGTGTAAAGCACTTTGGTAACCTCTAAGGTTAAAAAAGCACTATATAAGTGCAGACCATTTACCATCTTATGTTACATTATCCCTTAGGGCATGGTACAACGTTTTTAACATGTTTCATTCAAAGTATTTTTGTTATACTAAGATATTCAAATAACAGTTTATATATATAGAGAGAGAGGTAATTACAGCAGTGCTGGTGTAGGGCCATATAGCACTATTGCGAGTGTGATATTGCTTATATACAGTTCAATGAACAAGTACATTTTATAAAATTAGGAAAAACTGAGTATGGTCATAAAAACGCATTTGTGCATGGAACTACTTTGTTACGCGACCGATCAGAATCTGCCATTGCTGGTTCAAAACAAATGATGCGTTCAAGCCTCCATTAGTAATTCAAAATGTTCACTTCAGAAATAGTATCACAGCTTGTGCTGTTTCTAACAAGTCATTGGATAAACAAGGATAGATGGATGGATGTGTGTGTTTGTCTGTGTGTGTGTGTGTGTGTGTGTGTGTGAAAGAGAGAGAGAGATAGAGAGAGAGAGAGAGATGGAGCTATATAATATATATATATATAGATACAGATATATAGATATGTAGACAGATATCAAGATAGATAGACAAGATATATAAATACACACACACACACACACACACACACATTTTTCTCTAGTGTTGTACGCTTTCACTTTTTTCAACTGTGTACGCGTTTGGTATTTTTTTTGGAAGGGTTAGGTTTTTTTTCCAACACTGCTAAAATTGGTGATTGAACATGTTTGTTTTTCTAATTTGTAAGTTACTTATACAAAAGCATCTACTTAATGAATTAATGTAAATCCAACATTTAAGGTGCCATTTGAGTCTCTTTAGTTTATCAATGTATGACAATGAATTTGCTTACATATCAAAGAGATTTTGATAATATTAGAACTGTGACATCATTTGTTCCTTTGAAGTCATCACCATTGACTTCTGCAGGGAGTATACGAGTCGTCCTATGAACAACAGATAGTCACTTACGTGTCACTCTATATCTTTAAGGAAAATACATCACAGAAAACTTTACCCATCAGTATAGTACTACTCAAAAGTCTTCCCAGGCCTTCACCATTTTTACTATGTCAGCATAACTTTTTTTCAGATATGAGAGATGACAATAGCTTTATAATGCTGTAACAATCTTACAGCAGCTAAGAAACAGTTAAGAAACAGATATCACAATAATCTTCCATTTTACCTTCTGCGTCAGAGTCTGATAATACTGCTCACTCCCCCATCCTGGAGATGGACCAAAACTCCTGGCCGCTTCGGTCAGGATAAACATGCCCTTTTTACTCTGAGAGAAAAAAAGACTGGGCAACATTGTCCATTTTGGACCAACAAAGCTCTGCTTTGTATATGACTGTTATGCCTTTGCCGAAGTTTCCATTAGAAACTTTGCATTACAGCTAAAAATATTAGATGTGTTTAATGTGTAAAATAGTAGCCTAATCAGAGAAAGAAAATTTCCCACATTTTTAAGAGATCCTTTAAAAGCTATTTTTATTGCCAAGTGATTTTGGAGAAAAGATTTCACGCACAAGCGCAAGGACACATAAGCAACCTCATGTAGAATCGTCTGAAACATCTGAATAAATTAGCATTTTTATAATCTACTCATATTCAACGTCATGGCCCAGCAAACAGTACACAAACAAGTCAAAACATGTTCTTTGACATAGATGAGACTGAAAAATCTTGGCTTTGAGAGCACAGAACAAATGGAAAAAATAAACCTCTATCAAAACATTTTACAGGCCAAAAATATTGTCAAATGATTGTGGGACTCTTACAGTAAAGTGCAGTGCAAAGTCTAAGCAAAAGACCACAATACAGTCTCAGAAAAAGGGTAAGAGTGCCATCAATGGGGTCATACCCTCCCGGTGATCTCATCTGTACTTCTAGTTCAAATTTATAACTTGCTTTGTGTGCATTTAAAGGTGCATTTATATGTTTTATTTCTCTGGGAACTAAAAATCATAGCTTTTTAATCCCATAAGGGAACAAATATGGGAACTCCAGTGACGGCCTTGTACCTGAAACCTTTCAGAGAGTGAGAAAAAAGCAAAGTGAATGCTATATGAAGATGATATATACAGTATGCACGCAATTCTGTGTGAACAGAGCAATAACATACGATCTGCGTGCAATGAACAACACAGTCTTGCTTTCATGTATTGGCTATATTTGAACTAACATTACTGTTGTTGCTGACATTCACTTGTCCCACACGTTACACATCCTCAGCCCATTTTAATGACAATGTTTGTTATTCCGCATTAGTGGCCAATTGCACTCGGTTAAAGAGACTTTGGACGTGATTTTCAGTAAATCGGTTGGATTTCAATACAGGATCTATATAAATAAAGAATCAACAAGTTAGGCAACATCTGTTTATTGATTAACCAAAGAGCAGTGGGAAGAGGCTGTAGCAAGAGAACCATACCAATCTGCCAAACAAAAACATAGATAACATTTCAACAGGTGCAGCTACTTCTGTAAGTCTCCCCTTTATTGCTTAAATAGAATTTAGCTTTATATTAAACTATTTGTAAAAAAATATTTGCATCGGCTTATGTATGTTGGTCCCTTAAGGGTATTCTGGGATGCATTTCCATAATGTATTGTTAATGTGTTTGAAAGAGGTAGATATGGGGAAAATGTAATATATGTAATCTAATTGTTTCATAGACTTGTTGCAGTCTTCTCTTTTAAAGGCTACTTTCATCATTATGTATCGTGCCTTCCTCCTGCTCTTGTTAGAGGTATGTAAATAAAGACATTTATAAATCATATGAGGGTACCACATGACATACTAAATTTTTCAACACTGTTTAATGGGCATTGTTTGTCTATATAACAGGATAGCTCTGGCAAAAAAAAAAAATATATAAATTAACATAAATATGCATACAGCAAAAAACATACAGTAAGATTTTCTTTATTTAATGGAACACAAAGAAGATATCCGCCTCAATAACTTTCATTGCGTGAATGGAAAATGAGACTTACATTCTGCCTAACATCTCCCTTTGTGTTCCACAGAAGAAAGAAAATAATACGGGTTGGGAACGTCATGATGTTGAGTAAATGATGACAGAATTTTCATTTTTGAATGAACAACCTCTTTAAGCAAAGTGTTTGATTTGGATATGCAATCTACCCTTTTTCAGCTTTCCCTGTCTACCTGTGATGTGACTGTTCCACGCAACTCCAACATTTCCCTTCATTGTCTCACTGACAATGAATCTTCACTAGTTGATGTTAAATTTACCTGGAGCTTTAACTCCATCCCAGTCCTGTCACAGGACAATATTGGCAGGGAGGGAAAGATCTTGCACCTTACAAACATAAAGCTCAGTGATGAAGGAGAGTACAAGTGTGTGCTGGATGGTTGGAAAGGAGAAAATTATGTGAGGCTGAGAAGAACATTCAAGATACGTGTGGAAGGTGAGACTTTTCTTATCAATGAGGGGAGCCAGACAATTCAGTGTATATATATATATATATATATATATATATATATATATATATATATGTATAAAGAAAGAAAACTAATCCGTTTTAGAGTTTAGAAAACCAAATTTTCAAAGCTAATTTGACTTTTCTGATGGGTTGAGCTCTCTTCAGATTAATGTTCACATTTACTGTAGTTCAGTTCTTAACTGGGAATTCATATACTGAAAATATTTTCTAGGTTCCATATAAAAATTAAACTCAATCGACAGCGTTTGTGGCATAATGTTGATTGCACAACAATGTATTTGGACTTGCCCCTCCTTTTCTTAAAAAAAAAGGCAAAAGTATAGTTTCCAGTAACCAAACTTACAATGGAAGTCAATGGGGCCAATCCATACTTTTTGAAATACTCACTGTTTTAAAAATATAGACACAAGACGTAAACAGAATGCATGTTAACATGATTATAGTGTGTTAAAATCACTTCCTAATCTTTTCTGTGTAAAGTTATATCCAATTTTACAACTTCAGTGCCATGACATGTTAACATCACAAACCCTGTAATCATGGTACAGTAATTTAGTAATCCACCTTCAAAATTTATGATTTAAACAACTCAAATAGAGATTTAACAGAAGAATTAATGTAAGTACTTTTATAAAATTATAAGCTTCAAATGTCTGCCTATAAAGCCTCAAAAAATTGTCCCCATTCCACTTCCTCACTGTAACCTCGATTTTTTATTTTTTTTTAAAAGAAAAGGATGGACGTGTTGAAATAATTTTTTATGTGATCTGCATTAAGCCATAAATGCTTAGTTATATGCTGCATAATACCATCGAGTTCATGGCATGTGTATCCTGAAATTTAAATAAATGACTCTATGCAGAAATTCAGTGGGATTCTTACTTATGGAACATTTGCACTCTTTAAACTATTGTTTCTCTTCATTTTTATTTTTCTTAGTGCCCCCACCTTTGCAGAAGTTGCAGATCATCAAATCAACAGCTGGGGATAATGTGAGGCTTCCATGCCAGGCTCAAAAGTCTTCCTCTTCTGAAACAAATGAAACGGCCACTGTTGTCTGGAAACGGGACATTAAAGGCGAAACTGTGCTGCTTAATCCTAAAAATGGCATAAACCAAGAAGAGGAAAACATGACGGTTCATAGGGTTTTCTGGGATGACAATCCCAAAGAACAGGACTGGACGATTAAAATTAGTCAGGTCACAAAGGAAGACGCTGGGACATACCTCTGTGTCATAAACCCATCCGAGATGCTGTTGGTGGACCTGGAGGTGGAAGGTACTCCTCATACCTTACTCTAATGCAATTCACTTCCACCCACTAAACTAATATATTTATTTAATTTTTTTATATGGATAACTGTTAAAGGAATGTCCCTAGTTAAATATGAGGTAGCTTAATTGACAACATTTGTAGAAAAATGTTGATTACCACAAAAAAAAAAAAAAAAAAAAAAAAAAAGACTTGTCCATATATAATTAATAAAAAAAAATAAAATAAAATTGCTGTTACATTAAGACACTTATAATTGTAGTGAACGGGGCCAGCTAAAAAACACTTTTATTTTAATAGGTGTAAAGATTACTCATTTTAACACGATTTTAGTGCAATAAACAGGGATTTACTGGTGTTACACTGTTTAAGAGACAGGATTTTACCAGCGTTACAGTTCCACGACAACAAAGTAGTAATATTGGATATAACTCTTCACAGATTATGTTAGTAAGCATGTCACCACACTAAAAACATATTTACACATATAAGGTTTACATCTTGTGGCTATACTTTAGAAACAATGAATATTTTAATGTTTATGGACTGGCCCCATTCACTTCAATTTTAAGGGCCTTACTACAACCACAATTTTTTCAATACATTTTTTGAGATGATAAAATAAAAATAAAAATGGTCCCACTTTATATTAGGCGTCTTTAACTACTTTGTACTAACATAAAGATACTGTACATACAATGTACCTAATTGTTGAGCAAAAATCTCACAAGATTCACATTAGCTGCTACTGAGGTTGAGGTACGAGTAGGTTTAGGGTTTAGATTAGGGTTAGGGTTTAGGTTAAGTATTGAGGTAGGGTTAGACAAATTATGTCGATTGATCTTAACTTGCATTTATCCAGGAATATTCCTTTAATTCAGACTGTCTTGAAGAATCAAGTATTCTACAAATAGTCTTACTATTTATTAATGCATTTCCATTAGGATCCTTTAGGATTGTTTGTTCCAAATTAAGACAGAAATTAGAAACAGAGGCATAACTTTGTTTTAAAAAGTGTTTGGGGATAATTTTGTTTTTGTTTGGGGAGGCCCTTGAATATTAACCCTTTCATAACTGGGCCCCGCAGAGTAGGATCACACATATGTGTTTCCGCAACAGCCAGTTATGTTAAAATCTGCCAGATTCAAATTGGCTTTCGCCAACACAGGCTAAGCTAGTCTAGCATCTGAGTTTATATTCGCTCAAACAATTACTCATAAAGTCTTTTAAACCACAGAATTAGCTTATTTTATATACATACATCCAACTCGTCACCAGGGCTGGACTTGCAATCTGGCATACCAGGCATTTTCCTGTTCCCAAAATGGACCACAAAACGGCACCGCAATATACAGAAAAGGACAGCGAACACACCCATCCCCAACGCCGATTTCTCTTCCCAGTCCAGCCCTGCTCGTCACGAAAGAACCATGATAAAAAGTATACAGCTCGTATATGCACAGTCAATCCATCAATCACGATCTTCCTCCGATGCGTGCTGCCATTTGTTTACATTAGTAGCAGTTATCATTCGTCAAACAAATGCTTATTTTATGTAACAAACAGCCTAATTGTCACCAAAGTACCACATTAAAAGTTCACAGCTTGTAAATGCACAGCCATCATATCTAAACGCGATCTTCCCATTAGGTGCAGATGCGATTTTCGTTCACAAAAACAGCATCTCAAACAGTCTTTTCAAGAATATAATACATTTGTTATCTGAAAGCGACAGCCAAACTATCCCAAAAGCACCACGATAACAGTTTAAAACTCATATACTCACAGTGAAAACAGCTGATCAATGTGATTATCTGATGCACACAGCAAAGTCTGTTTTCATTAGCGCTTGTCACATGCACACACACGCATGCATGCACGCACACACACACACACACACATGCACACATACCCACAATGTCTGAGAAGTCAAACAGTGCATATAGGGAAACAGGATTGCTGATATTATTTGTTCATTTGTTTTTTTTATAGCTATAAAAACTAAATAAATAAAATAAATACAGTAAAGCAGACATATCCCATTTGTTCACATGTTCTATGTTCACATGTTTTAACCTTATTTAATCAAAAAAGCATGTCGAAATCCCTGTATCTCTCATTCACCATTCCATTCATGCCCACCAAAAAATTAATAAAATAAAAATAAAAAATCACATTGCTTTGTAAATTCTGACATATAATTTTTATAAATTATAAATTTAAATATATACAATTTTGAACTAATATAAATATACTTATTTTATATATGCAGCCTGCTCTGTCATTATAAAGATCTCATTGTTTAACACTGCAAGCTATTATGATGTGATCTTATTATAACCTCCTGAGACCCAGCAACAAATGTTTTACAATTTCCCTTTTTTAAATGTCAATATAAAGTTTGGCGCATAAAATACATATAATAGAAGGTATTATGACCTTTAAAGCCTGATATATCAAATGTGCTAAAAACAATTAAATAAAAATAAATAAATCACAAATTAAATATATACTGTATACATATATTTTGTTTAATTGTTCAGAAAACAGCTCCTCAAAAAAATGAAAAATAAGAATTTCCAGATTTAATTATTTTTACTAATTACAAACTAAATGGAAACTGCTGCTCAAGAACTGGATATGTTTATTTTACATTAGACACTTACCTGATGAAAGCAATTTCAAAAAGTGGTAAGGATAAAACTGGCAAAGGCAAAAGGTAGTAGAGACATGTTCCACCCATCAGTGATGCCTATATGTACATATTCCTGTAGGATTTTTTGACTAGGGTAATACAACTACTCCGTTGATACACTGTAAAACAAAATTCCCCATTCTACATTAACTATTACATAGTCTATGATGAATAGGTAGAAATAACCTTGATGAAAAGCTAATTTTCTAAGTGTTATTTTTACATCCGTACTGAATTACCTAAATTGATTTATATTTCTAACCTTGCATCCTTTGAATGAAAGCACTTATTTGTCACACTGAGGTAAACTTTTCCCTCCATTTCACTCTTCAGCCCATCCTCTGCCCCGTTGCCATAACCACACCCACCCCTGGGAGACTTGTGAGGATCCAGACAACAGATCATGGAAGTCAACTCTGAAGGAATCACTCACAGAATTCTCCTCTTTATTGTACTTCCATCTTAAAGGTTCAAAGCCCTCAACGAACTTGATTTTCTCCCCGATCAGCATTGCTACAGCTCTCTCTTACTTGCTATTGGGTAAGAAAGTTTGTGGAGGGAACGTCATCAAATCAGCAAAGGCTGATCAAAACACATTGTTTATTTAAGCATGTCCTTCCCTCTCTGCTTCACCCTCTTTCCTCTCCTCAAGGTGCCCGCGGTGAGACCAGAAAACAGCTGCAAGATGCTCTCAGGCTTCCCTATGATTTCTCCTGCGTGCATTCCGAAATGAAGAAGCTGAAACAAGCATCAAAACACACACTGGGGATGGCCTCGACCATCTTTTATTCTCCAGGTAACCACTGAATCAAACCCCATCAGTGGAATTGCTCCACTAGGAGGCTAATATTGTTGGCCAATAACCTGTCTCACAAAACCAAACATTAGAGGGTAAAGGGAAGTTGTCAAAAGGGCTATATATCAGTAGCAATAAGATTTGGAGTCAAAAGTCCAATAGTACAAATGTGTTTTCTCTAGCAGAAGTTATGCATGTTGATATCAATCACCTAGCTCAAAGCTTAAAGTAATTAAACAAATAAAATCAAAACAATGGCATACATTAACACTCCCTATTGCCTAAAGAAACTGCAGCCTCCTTTTGCCCTTTGGGTTATTTTTTACCTGAATTGAAAACCATTAAAAATGCACAGATTCTTAAAGCGCTAAAGACCCCCCTTAGCAAAAATCTGTTTTATTGTAGTCCCAAAAGTGTATAATGATACGAGAACGTTAAAGCTGAAGTATGTAATATGCAGAGAAAACTATAAGTAAGCCCTTTAATTTTCTCGAAAACTGTAAGCACTGTCTATCTGTGGCACTACGACATTTTTTTTTGAGTGACCCGCTTAGACCCCCAACCAACAACATACCTCAACCAATGGTGTGATGTTGGGGGTGGTTGTTTGACCAACGGCAGATGGGGGGCATATTCAGAAAGTTGTTTTGAAAATAACGTTTATTTTTGCAATTCTGTTTGGTGGCGCTAGTGGTGCAGAAATTACATACTATGCTTTAAGTAAAATAATAATAATAATAATAAAAGCTAAGAAATGTGGCAAACATTAGCAAATGATGTCTTGTTTTACGTTTATTTCAATCACTTTTAGCATTTTATAATAGCTCACCAATTTTACAGCCGATTCTGATTTATTTTCTTTTTCATAAAGGAACGGGGTACATTTTAGTGTTACAATTTTACTTTAGTATGTGCCTATTTAACAAATTAATCTTAATGGACTCCTCAATCAGTCAAAATGGGCTCACTTTGCATGTCCATAGCAACAAATCCATTCCTTCACACTTATATCAAACAATTTGCTGCAGTGTTACAGGTGTTTAGAAAGGTGCTGTAGTGTTTTATCTGCTACCACCAACCGGCTACCATTATATATGGACCTACAGAGCTGAAATGTTCTTCTAAATATCTTTGTTTGTGTTCAGCAGAAGTAAAGGAGTAAATGATGAGAGAATTATAATTTTTGGGTGAACTATCCCTTTAATAGGCTGCTTAATGCAGATTAAATGTGGCCACTCTGAAGGAAGAATGGCATTACTATATGAATGAAGCCTTCGTTAACAGTCTTGGAAGGGCCCTTGATGAAAAACTTTATGAATGCAGGGGTCTTGACTCTTGAGATGTATTTTTATCTTCTAAGTAACTTGACACAGCGTCTCAAAAACACAAAAACAGGATGCAACCAAAGTGGTGTGCTCCAAAAGCATCCATCTGACGCATTTGTATATACAGGCCTTGTCCCAAATGGCACACTTGATGTGAACATCAATGCCTCTGTCACAGTATTGCATTGTGTGTGTGTGTGTGTGTGTGTGTGTGTGTGTTTGTGTGATAAATTTGATTAATTAATTGACATATCAATCAGTTTTCATTCAGAATTAACATTCTACTGGCTTATTCTCTTTCAGTGATATACAAGAGTCCTATTGTTCTCTGCCTAAGAGTTGTGTTTTTCCCTTAGAGCACAGGTTAGCAGAGGCTTTCATCAGCCAATCATTGGAGTTCTATGATGCAAAGCCACAGAAGCTGACCAATGATAGCAATCATAATGTGAACCTCATCAACAAATGGGTGGCAGAAAAGACAAATAATAAAATCACTGAGTTAGTTGATGAAGTTGATCCCTTTACCTTGTTTGTTCTTTTAAATGCTGTCTACTTTAATGGTAAGTGCCATTATATCTGATCTCTGTGGGTTTCTAATACCTATTTCTCTAATTATGAGGTGTCAAGGCATGACACAGTGTCCATGTTTGTACATTACAGGTAAATGGAAAATGGTTTTTGAATCCATGAATAAAAGGGAAGCATTCACTATGTTTTCAGGTGAGGTTGTAGATGTGGAAACTCTCTACAGCTCCAAGTACAAGCTTGTAATGAGCTATAACAAAAATTTAAAAGCAGAGGTAAGTGTCACAGGCCTCGTTTACACCTGGTATTAACATCCATCTCAGGTGATCCAGTCACAAGATAGAGATAAATACAGGTGTTAACCGTGTCCAAAACGTTTTGTGATTGATCAATCAAAACACAATGGGATATGGCCATTAATGCATGTGGCCACATAGTGTATACGCAAATGCATCCTGGACAGTGGTGTCTGAGGCTCATCATTTCTGGTGGGGC
Source organism: Moxostoma hubbsi (assembly GCA_032164185.1). Lineage (NCBI taxonomy): Eukaryota > Metazoa > Chordata > Actinopteri > Cypriniformes > Catostomidae > Moxostoma > Moxostoma hubbsi. The sequence goes on along the minus strand of JAVLUX010000018.1, from coordinate 11,044,461 downwards.
ACAAACAATCATTTAACCCAACATGTCAAGGATTGCATCATTTACCAATTTTTGAAATATCGACAGATAATTCAAAATGCTTGCTGTCATTTTGAGAGATAACAAAATAAACAATATAATACTTTTAACATAGCACATAAGTTTTGACTTTACTCTCTCTTTCATATACAGGTGCTGGTCATATAATTAGAATATCATCAAAAAGTTGATTTATTTCAGTAATTCCATTCAAAAAGTGAAACTTGGATATTATATTCATTCATTACACACAGACTGATATATTTCAAATGTTTATTTCATTTAATTGTGATGATTATAACTGACAACTAATAAAAACCCCAAATTCAGTATCTCAGAAAATTAGAATATTACTTAAGATCAATACAAAAAAAGGATTTTTAGAAATGTTGGCTAACTGAAAAGTATGAACATGAAAAGTATGAGCATGCACAGCACTCAATACTTAGTTGGGGCTCCTTTTGCCTGAATTACTGCAGCAATGCGGCGTGGCATGGAGTCGATCAGTCTGTGGCACTGCTCAGGTGTTATGAGAGCCCAGGTTGCTCTGATAGTGGCCTTCAGCTCTTCTGCATTGTTGGGTCTGGCGTATCGCATCTTCCTCTTCACAATAGCCCATAGATTTTCTATAAGGTTAAGGTCAGGCGAGTTTGCTGGCCAATTAAGAACAGGGATACCATGGTCCTTAAACCAGGTACTGGTAGCTTTGGCACTGTGTGCAGGTGCCAAGTCCTGTTGGAAAATGAAATCTGCATCTCCATAAAATTGGTCAGTAGCAGGAAGCATGAAGTGCTCTAAAACTTCCTGGTAGACGGCTGCATTGACATTGGACCTCAGAAAACACAGTGGACCAACACCAGCAGATGACATGGCACCCCAAACCATCACTGACTGTGGAAACTTTACACTGGACTTCAAGCAACGTGGATTCTGTGCCTCTCCTCTCTTCCTCCAGACTCTGGGACCTTGATTTCCAAAGGAAATGCAAAATTTACTTTCAAAACTTTGGACCACTCAGCAGCAGTCCAGTCCTTTTTGTCTTTATCCCAGTCGAGACGCTTCTGACGCTGTGTCTTGTTCAAGAGTGGCTTGACACAAGGAATGCGACAGCTGAAACCCATGTCTTGCATACGTCTGTGCGTGGTGGTTCCTGAAGCACTGACTCCAGCTGCAGTCCACTCTTTGTGAATCTCCCCCACATTTTTGAATGGGTTTTGTTTCACAATCCTCTCACGGGTGCGGTTATCCCTATTGCTTGTACACTTTTTCTACCACATCTTTTTCTTGCCTTCGCCTCTCTATTAATGTGCTTGGACACAGAGCTCTGTGAACAGCCAGCCTCTTTAGCAATGACCTTTTGTGTCTTGCCCTCCTTGTGCAAGATGTCAATGGACGTCTTTTGGACAGCTGTCAAGTCAGCGGTCTTCCCCATGATTGTGTAGCCTACAGAACTAGACTGAGAGACCATTTAAAGGCCGTTGCAGGTGTTTTGAGTTAATTAGCTGATTAGAGTGTGGCACCAGGTGTCTTCAATATTGAACATTTTCACAATATTCTAATTTTCTGAGATACTGATTTTGGGGTTTTTATTAGTTGTCAGTTTTAATTATCACAATTAAATGAAATAAACATTTGAAATATATCAGTCTGTGTGTAATGAATGAATATAATATCCAAGTTTCACTTTTTGAATGGAATTACTGAAATAAATCAAGTTTTTGACGATATTCTAATTATATGACCAGCACCTGTATATGCAAATCATCAAAGGCTGTGCATATTATCTCACTGACTCAGATAAACAGCATTACAAAACTAATCAAATTAATGGCTCAATGTTTAGCTGTTATTGTAATCTAATATAAACCAATGCATCAACAACACCTCAAAGCAATGGCATACAATTAACTGAAATTATGAGTGTGCATTAATCCAATCAGCAACACATTAGAATACAATTTGCTTTTAAAACTTACCATTGAATTTCACTACGTAGGTCTGCATTTGATTGGCTAAGGTTGCACATAGGTAACGCTTGTTTCACATGCGCAGCATGTTCTCCCGATCTCCCCTGATTAACACTGATGACGGACTCGCCCCGTTCATAGCAAATAAGAACAATTAAATGGCTTTAATGCAACAGACCATAGTAATTATATAATTTCTCAAAATAATGTCTACTGTTGTCTTGAATAATGGACATAAAACAAGTTTAAAATGTGGAAAATATATTATTATTTTCAAATTAATGTATGAATGAATTTAAAGGGACAGTGCGCTCAAAAATTAACATTGTCATCATTCACTTACACTCATGTTGTTCCAAACACATATGACGTTCTTTCTTTCTTTGAAACACAACATGAGATGTAAGGCCTAAATCAGTCACCATCTACTTTCACTGTTTGGAAAAAAAATGCAATGAATGTGAATGGTGACTGAGGCTAACATTCTACTTGACATCTAATTTTATGTTTCACAAATAAATAAAGTCATACAGTAACAACATGACACGTAAGTCAATTATGACATAATTTCATCATAAGATTCAGTGTACAGCTTTTTTTATTTTATTATTATTATTTATTTGAGCTTTTTTGTTCATTCTTATACTTTATCAACATACAGGGATGTACAGTTTATAGTCACACAATCAGAGATTATCTCTTTGATAAAATCTGATCTCAAATGGTCAGTGGAGACACATTTGAGACACATTTTAATGCCAGGTGTAAACAGGACTACACATAACATGTATTTGTGTGCATATACATTAAAACTCTTTCTCTAACTCCAGGTTGGAAAGTTCCCTCTCACAGACAAAAATAGTCTGTATATTTTGATCCCACGCACAGTGTCAGAAAAATCATTCTTATTGATGGAGAAAAATATGAATGCCAAAAATATTGTAGAAATGGTTTCTGAGATGAGCAAAGTCAGAGCCCAAACTGCTGAGGTTACTCTGCCTAAAATAAAACTGGCAGTGACCACACCTCTGGAGAAGTTACTGAAAAAACTTGGTAAGAGTGTCTCTTTATCAACCCCAAAATAAAGTAGAAAGCTAAGATTTGACCTTTAAAGCAACAGTTCACTCAAAAATGAAAATTCTGTCAGAATTTACTCAACCTCATGTTGTTCCCAACCTGTATGCCATAATTTTTTCTGTGAAATACAAAAAGGAGAAATTTTGTTACCATGCCTGTCAAGCTTCAAAAAGGACAAAACCACCATAAAAGTAGTCTAAGACTTTTATGTACTAAATTCCATGATCCTGTTCTATAGCTTTGTGTGAGGAACAGACCGAAATTTAAATAATTTTTCACTGAAAACCTTCCCCTCAGCTGCACATCTCATTTGCAGTAGCATACAAATTCAAATATGGTTTAAGACACTTTGGGGGTTAATCACTATACATTTGCGCCACTTTTGCGCATGGTATTTCAACACAAAAAACTGCATCTTATTCACTAACCACCCGCAATCCAAGTAGATGCAATCAGTGATAAAATTGCACTGTGTCTTCAGTACATAATATAAATGAAATAACTGTCATTCATTTTCATGCTAACATGCCTCCTTTATATGTAGATTTACATCACGCTATTACCGCCATATGAAAGCAGGTGGTAAAATACATTTTAGCAGAGGCTATGTACACTAAGTGGAAATAGTGTTGTTTGCACCCCTAATTAAATACTAACATTAACATATAGTAGGGGCATCACTGCAGCATGTTTATTGTGTTTATTTGGAGTTCCACAGACACCCTACACCAACCCCTACCCATAAACATAAACCTAACCATAACCTTGGTTTTACTACATAGTATCATGGCATTTTGTAGTAAAATAAAAGTAACCACATAATTAAACATGGATACTATATTTACAAAATATTACTGTAGTAACACCATGGTTAATCGCATTAAAACTATGTCTTCCTCCAAAATAAACATGGTTGCTACAGTATTATAAAAGTAATTCCATAGATAATTTTACCCAGATCAAACCTTTCCATAAACTCCACTTCACCGTTACCAAATTACTGTGAAGAAATTAATCTTTCTATTTATTTTTATATATTCTTAAAGGAGTATTAAAGAAAATATCAAGAGTAGAGACAGGAAACCAGATGGAAAAAGTTGGAAAAAAGGCTGAATCGAACCCGGGTAGTCCGCACAATAAAAGCACATCTATACTGTTGTTACACCCCACACCACTGGGGGTGCAGTTTGTGTTCAATTTGTGTTTATATTAGACTATTGGAGTGCATATAGGTGCGCTGTGTGGCAGGTGGCACTTACATCCAATGCAACATCTGTTGATCATGTCAGCAATAATTCATTGAATAATGATCAAATGATAAAGAATAGCGTTATAACCTGATGATTCAGATGTCTGGATCTCAATAGTGAAGTAATGCTATTCAGTCCCAATGGAGTGTGTCAGATCGCGGTGGTCTGCTGCATCGTGCGCTATACAGGAATTGCTTGTGTAAACATGAGGAGAGGAAGATAATCAGGAAATATCGACTAACATTTTGGCCTTTCCCTCGCACAAAGCTATCATATGGCTTCAGAAGTCTTGGAATATTAAGTAAGCAATCAAGAACAACCAGAATATTTATTTTTGGGTGAACCGTAAGAGTTATTTTTAATTCTTCTCATCTATTCTTTACTCAGGTTTGTCAGATCTCTTTTACAGTCCTAACTTGTGTGGTATGTTTCCGGATGAATCTGATTCGTTCATCTCAGATGCTCGCCATCGTGCCTTTCTATCGCTAACGGAGAAGGGGGTTGAAGCTGCGGGGGCCACTAGCATTTCTCTCTCTCGCTCCTTCCCATCGTTCACAGCTCTGCAGCCCTTCATTCTGATAGTCTGGAGTGATGAGATTGAGGCTCCACTTTTCATTGGAAGGATTGTTAATCCATTATAAGAGATGGATGGAGAAAAATGTACATCACAGTATCGATCAAATCAACAAAAATATGGATCCATTCAAACATTCTATTGTACATTCAATCATTAATCACAAGCAAACCCAATGAATGCATTTATGTAACATCTCATTATGCATAGAAATAGAATGCATGCACAATCTCGGTAACCATTAAATACATGCTTGTCCTTAAACAAATGTTACATCATGTTTTAGTTATTTAATATAGTTAATTCTCTTCAGAACAGCTTCATTTAGTCACAACACAAAAATAAAAGTAATTTCATGAATGAAATATTATTTACAATATCACATATGTTCATATGACTCAAACGCACAAAACCATTTGACATTGCTCTCGTTTCCAAAATAACCCCCTGAACAGATACTTTTGCACCAATTTATTTTTGAGACGCAATTACAAAGACCGACACACGATGGCAGTCACATCACGTTCCACACAGACAGTCAACAAAGGACACGTGAGTGAGACTTGTAAAATCCTCTTTCAATTTAAACCCTCCTTCATTAACGCTCTCCCTGGAGTCCCATCTTGGCTGGCAGGTGGTGCCAGTCCATTATCTAAATGCCATGCTGTTTCATCAAAGGTAGCCTGGATTGTCACAGTTCAATGAGGAAGAACAAAAACCCTTAGATGGGCCTGATGATGGAGATTAAAACAAACATAAGCACTGTAGACCAGTGGTCCATCAAAGCATGTGACATTCAGTTGGCATGCAGTTGCTTAGCATAACATACTTAATTATACACCATTTAAGCTATTCATTTAATAACTCAAATTTAAAGGGGTAGCTCACCCAAAAATGAAAGTGACCGAGGCTACCATTCTGCCAAACATTTTTTGTATTCCACATATTGTAAGAAGGTCATGAGTTAACCATGAAAAATGTAAAATATTGGGTGAACGATCCCTTTAAAAAGACACAGTAGATGTCAATAAGCCACAAATGCAGCCATGGAAGAACTGGGATAAAAGTAAAAAAAAATATATATATTTTTATGGTTACATTTTAATAGATATTCAATGATTTATAAAACTGAAGAGAAAACTGATATTTGGGGCATGACTAAGTAATTGTAATTCCAACCAATTGAAGAAGGTTCAACTGTAAACCTTTTAAAAAACATTTATTTTTACAATAGAGCGTAACAGCGCCGGTCCACTTTTTTAGCCACCTTTGTTCCTGAAGTGTTTTCTCCATTCATTTTTTTCTATCCTTCATAAAAGCATTCCAAGCCAGAGCATTCTAGTTCTTAACCATTAATTTAGCTCAGTGCGTCACCAATGGAAGCGTGTACTGCAACATCAAATAACAACCAAGGAGCTCAAGGTTGGTTTGTCTTTAAAAATGTATAAGTTATTGTAGTATATGTGGGTATACTAGTAAATGTCATGTGACTGGGGGGGGCGTGTTCTGCACCATGTTTATCTTCTTTTTTCCTTTTATGTTCACTGTCTATTTGTTGTTGTACTCCAGCGATTTCAGCGCTATCTCCCTGTTCTATTTTTAGCACTCACCCCGTCGAAGACAAAGTTTTTCCCTTTCTCTCTCTATCGTTGAATGCTCTACGCTGCTTTTCTCGCTTGCTGCAGTTATAACTCACATAGGGCATATTCTTCACTCCCTTCAGGAATGACTGGGGAGTTCGCCACTTCTGACACCATGTTGTACTTTGGGTTCGTGTGGTGAGTTTAATAAACACACAAGAGAGCTGTGTTGAACTACAACATAACAGGTTTACTTCCACCATGCACACCTTCACATATCCATCCCTCAGGTGCAGAACACGCCCCCCCCCCCCAGTCACATGACATTTACTAGTATACTCACATATTTTACAGTTATCATTAAAAATTAATTAGTCAATGGAGAATAGGAATAGGATTTTTAGTTCCGGTACCTGACTGTTCTGCTCTATTCCATATGGTGATGCTATAGATGTTGAAATTACACACTTCACCTTTAAATATGTTTTAAATAAAGAAATGTGCAGTAATTTTTACAAGGTGGGGCTGATGTCAACACATTGTCAGGACTACAAAAGAAGTGTGCCCTTTAATTGCTCAGAACCCCATTATTTAGTGACTCTGGGCTCTTTCGCACTCATGTGACCCAAAGATGTCCTGCGATTATAGATGTCCTACTTCAGATTATTTGTTTGATTGCTAATTTAACCCCTAAGGGGCTGCAGTTGTGCATGAGGGCTACCAGAGACTGTCGTTGACGATTCAACCCCCGTATTGGTATGCATTGTCCTTTGCGTGCGGCACCTGTTGTGCTTGAAGTTAGACCTCTAAACCAGTGAGAAAGTCAGTCAACGTGCATAAGAGCTTCTTTTTTTACAAGACTGAACAAACATTCAACAGAGACACAAATATAGAGAGATAAAAACAGACAGACATTCACACACAGATACATGTACACACGCACGCACGTACGCACACACACTTGCAATCAATTCCCCAAAAGAGTTGTGCAGATTGTTGAGGTGACTGCCAGTATAGTTCTGCATGGAGTGACAGACGGTAGTCTTCAGGTAGAGATAAGTTCTTGAGTGAAACTCTAAATAAATAGACAGTTTCTTTCTTCCTTCAGTTTTTGTCCATTTTCTTTGCAAACTGTCTCTTGTGCTTTTCTCATGCTCCGTGTTTTTGTCGGACTGGAAGAGACTGTAAACTTTCATACAAAATGAGTTGCAAATGGTAATACAGTAGATACATGTTGACATTTACAATCAGCTGGATGTATTGTGCATTGACAGTATGCAAAATTACAGCTCCACCAACTGTAACAAACACCAGGATGCTATTACAAGTTTACTAACATGTAATAAACAGTTAATAACACTACAATATGGCATGGGATCCTGTGGCATTGTCACAACACGGTACAATTTCACATAAGTGACGTGTAGATTGGAAAAAATAAATGCATGTGACAACACATGGTTGTGCGTCACAATCCGGGTTTGTGATCACACTTGCCTCTTTCTCAGCACAGAAGACTGTGTTGAGGTCTGACAGTTATCTGTACAATAGGTTATTATGCTTTATCTCACTCTTTAATATTGAATGTCACTATCGCTCCCAGATTAAGCATTATTGCATTTCTTTATCATTATTACTCCATTATTTTTTGTATTACTTATGAGCAGGTAAGGAAACGTGTGCATGTGTGTGCTAGTCTGAGTGTGTGCATGTGTGTTAGTCACTGCTTGGGGCACCTTGTTGTGTTAGTGTGTGCCAATATTCTACTTTCTTTCCTTTGTATTTTAGACACTCAAACCAGTGTTTTAGTCTATCTCCTTTTGCGTTAATTCCCAATTCAACTCCACCTGAAAGAGAGAGGAGGAGGGGGCATGGGGGTGAGGGTGAGAGGGGGGGGGGGGCATGGGGGTGAGAAAGAGAGTGAGCGAGAGAGACAAAGAACAATCAGATACCAATGGTAGGGCTGCATTATATGACAAAATCTTAAATGTTGATTATTTAGTGGTTAACGAATATGGGTTTTCTGATGGCCAGTGCCCATACTGAAATATAGAGATCAGGCTGGCCAATGGATAAAATTAAATAACGTCGATAAAGAATGCAATTGAACAATAGCAAATGAGGTGTACACAAAATAGCAAAATTAAATGAACAATATTTACTCAGAATACACTTAAAACATTTGACAAAGCTGTTGGTAGATTTTATGAATGACATAATTGGTCAACCAGGCACAGTTATTGCAGATAATCCCAAAATATCAGCCAATCAGCCTGGCCTGTAATCATCTGAAATTGTTTTATTTTAAAATGTTCAGGTTGTATGCGTTCTTGCAATAGAAATGGCAACTTATTTACCAGTGTTGGGGAAGCTTCTTTGAAACTGTAGCTTCCCAAGCTACAAGTTACTCATAACGTACAAGCTATACTAACATTATGTGGCTAAATATATTGAAGTTAATTGAAAATAAGAAACATCAGAAAAAGAACAATCAGATGGCATAATTTACTATAACATATATACACACACACATATATACATATATATATATATATATATACATATATATATAAAACCTGATATATATTATATATTTAATTAAGGTGACATTAAACTAGGGTCAACTTTATTTCCATGAACCAACTCACAAAAAGACTCATTAAGATGAATTGGAGTACCTAACACTAAGGCCCCAATTAACTAAAGGTTTGCATGTATAAAAACATGTACAAACTTGATAGCATGCAAAAAAAAAAAAAAGGCCAGCGCTGGTCTACTGACGTAGTCTTTTAAAGATTGCGTCTTTCACGTGCGCAAAACGGCATATCTTGGCAATTTTTGATCGTTTACATGACAACAATATGCAGTTTAGAGGCGTGCCTCCAAATGAGCATTATAAAAGGTCTAGACGCAAATTGTACCTGCAAAGTGATTTATCAACCCTGAAAGTCATTTCAGAATCGGAAACTAGAGCAAATTGATAAAATGAATGGCAGGTTTAATCTGATTTGCACTGTGCATCGTGCTGTCATTGTGACAAAAAGAAGACTTTGAGAGTAGACAATATGTAGAACACCCTTTATTGACCCAAACTGTAAAAAAAAAAAAAGTTTTTTTCATGAGTATTAATTTAATTTCACATTAATGATTATTTTAAAACTCAATATCATAACTGATAATATCATAAGCCTACTAACAATTTATAACCAAATGATGTCATAATCTAATGTTTTAAACATTGCTTTTAACTGCCGAATTATTGCGAAATATTTTAAGTGGCGGTTCTTTCCAGTAGGCAGCCCGATGGGCACCTGTATGCCGAATAGGTTCTGTACCGTGCAGCTCCTGTGTCTGTCTCATGCGCAGCTAACTTTAAATCTGAAATTCATTTTTGGTGAATTATGAGCATTAAAATTGAAGAGTATCATGCACATTCTCATCAAATACTCTTACACTTGTTAAATAGCAGGGATTTTATGATGATATACAATCCTATAAATGCAGGGGTCGTAGCAGTCATTTTGTAAGTGGGGGAGACACAGCTGTCAGGTGGCTCGCACACACCAAACACTTACAGTGCAGTATTAATATATTACAGTATGAGAACAAAGCAAATCTATCATTTGCCTACAGTTTTTGAGCTGCTGAGAATTACTTTTATCAAAAGACAAAAATAATAGTCTTATAATAATTATGAGTTTCAATAACGTCCATATGTTTTCATGTGTGTATAAAAAAGTGTGTCTACGAATCTATTCCATTCGGTAAAATGTCTAAGTGTTATAAGAACACAGCAGATCTATCTTTTTTCCTACAGTCTGTCGACTACACACTAACATAGAGGTAAAAAACACGGGGTGATATTAAAATATCTTACATATTTATAAAATTACCATAAAATTGTATTTAGTGAAAGCTGTCCTGTAATTGCATTTGGTGCATACCACACACAAAAGCCTCCTTTTAGAGGGGACATCCAACACATTTGCACGTGTAGTTATTTGCGTGATGTTTCATAAATCACCCGCAAACCACCCACGATGTGCACACGCAATATCATCATCACACACTCACGGAGAAATCGTAAGGATTCTAGAGTTTTCTAAATTTGGCTAATTCGTATGATATGTACGACTGCACTCATATGAATTCGTACAACTTTCAACTGCAGCCAATGATGTCGCTGGACAACGTTTCCATCTAATACGTGACAATTTCTTGCTTCTGTCACACACAACAGCTTCCTAACATGTTTAAACACTCTACTTAACAGTTAGGTATAGATAAGGGGTTTGGGTAAGGGCATAATATTAATAAGAATGTTCTTATCGCCTCATGCGCGAAACTTGTGCTTACTTCCGCATTAAACATCCGGGCATTTGCACGTGATCAAATTGTACAAATATATACGAACAAAATCATATGAAAGCATACGAAATAGCCAACTCGTAAAGTATGAATGAATTTTCATGAGACTGGGTTGAATTTCATAGATTGAAATTAGCACCAGTAATTTGGATTTCCCAGCACTACATATGAGTAAGCAAGAGGTGAGTCCATTTGATTGCTTCTTTGTGCTCCATTGCTGCATTTGCAATACAATGCGCAGTCTTTTGTGATGTAACACTACACTCGTTGGACTATGTGGCTTGGTACTGAAAAAGCTACACTATTATGAAAATAGCTTAGCTACTGTCATGCTACTGATAAATGTAGTTAGTTACTCCCACTGATAGTTTAAGACAGTTCAGTGTGTCACCATATTCACACAGGACATGTTCTTGCATTATTATTGCTATTATACAGTATTGCTAATCAGTGCTTTGAAACATCGTCATTGTGTTTTAAGATGCTGTGCCAAAATAAAAACTGTATAACTTTGAAAATTGAGACCCCTGCATTTGCTCCATTCAGGTGTGATCTTTCAAGCAGTTTTGAACAGCACACAACCTTTGTCCTAACACTTCCTCTGAATAATGCAACTATGTGTGAAGGCATGCCTGTGGACACAAGCAGGGATTCATCTGGTCATAAACCTACTGCATTTTGCCCTGCATCGATCACTCCTACACAAACACACACACTTTACATCAATACCTGTGCTCATGGCCACGAGCAAGCCATGACAAATAAACCCTACGCATGACATGCCCACCATGGGGAATGAAAGAATAAGAAATGAAACAGAGAGGTGACAGTGAGAGAAAGAGAGAGAAAGTTGAAAAGATCCAAGATAAAAAGCTTAATAAATGTTAAGCTTCATTTAACTCATCAATCCGAGACCTCTCTATGCCTTCGCTCAAAAGCCTTCACTCATTCACATCCCTTAATATCTTTATACTTCTCTCTTGATCTCTCTCCATTTCTCAGCTCTTAACTTTCAGTCACTCTCGTAAACGGTAACACTAACATCAGTTAATCTCACTTTCCCAGTCGTTAAAGAGTGCTCATGTCATTCAACCATAAATAAACATGTCACATAACAAAGCTTAGTCACCAGCTCAACAGCTATTTCATTTGAAGCTCTATTTCTCTTCATGAAATAAAAACTAAATACTGACATCTTCAGTTTGGGGAATAATACCACAGCATTGAGCAGAAAATGGGATGTATAAGCTTAAGATTCAAGAACATTTGTTTCTCTGAGAAGGAAGCATTAAAACAGTGTTTCTTCATTCTTCAAGGGTTATGTACTCCATTAAGCTCTATTGACATTATCTGTGACATGCTATTGATTACCACTGGCCAGGAGCAGAATTATCAAGGGCTCAAAGGGAAAAATGCCACAGAATATGGGGGGTAATAACCAGGATGTAATTGAACTCACATAAACAAATTCTATTCATAAATGCTATTCGGTGGTTGCATTTTCACTCTCAAAATTTTGTTTTACTTCGTTGATGGTTAGGTTTAAAATTAGGCTTTGGATTAGGGTGTAGAGTTAATAAAATATTCATTCACTGTATTACATCATTTACAACTAAAAATACAGCTTTGGCTTTTGGTTACAGTCTGTGGACATTTCACTCAGAAACTGGAGCTCACACTTACCCATATTTTCAACAGCACATCCAACTTCGGCCACTGGGGGCAGTGATTCGAATTTCAATAAAGCACTGACCGATTTTACTGCCGCAAAACTTACGACCTACTGTTGCCCAATTTACAGTGTGACAAGTTTGCATTTACTATATTTCATAATAGTTTACACAAAGCCATTCTAGTTTAGGGCCTTTGCTACTGTTGTTTTTGATGTTTGTCTGAACTAGTCTTACGTTTCTTGTCTTGTGGCTATATTTTTGGAACACTGTATTTTTTGTATTATTTGCTTGCAGTAAGAGCACTACTGTAAACACGATTTTTCAAGGTTTTTTCCGAGGAATGAGTCAAAATAATTTGACACTGTTTGGTAAGCATGCCACTGACAGTGGTGCCTGCAGCTGTACGGCCGTACGCACTGTGCTTCCCATGAGCACTCAGACTGACCTGAAAAATATAAGAGAGTCAGTTCTTTACAGTGAATTAGCCAAACGGGCTTACGAAACTGTCTGAATCGATTCGTGATTCAGTACAATTCGTTCAGACCGCTCTCTCACTGAATCATTTGGAACAGTCTCTCGCACAGAAACAGCATTGGGATATTTACGAATACAGAGAACAAACAGTGCTGAATACAGTGGAAATTAATCTACAATCAACTGAGACAAAAGGGTGGCTTTTTGAGAGGTGATTTCAGCTAGTGATGTGTCGTAAACAAGGGGCTCTTCAAACTGAACGTGTTTTTGCTTCCGCTCACGCCGTTTTCCATGTTAACATTTGCTAGATGGATGTCTTTTGACAATTGCATCATGTTTCACTGTGTTTTAGGATCTCTAATGGGAGCACTGCCTTTTTAGCTCTTTTAAGTTAAAAAGTACTTCAACTGATAAGACACCTGCGTTCTGCTCTATTCGTTGTGGTACGTTTTGCTTTTTTAGCGTGAGAACGCATCTGTTCTGAATGGTAACTGGAAGCGACTTGCTTTATGCTTTAGCCAATAGTTACATGAATGCTACTCATACCTGGGGAAAAAATGCTTCTCTCAAAGTCACCAGAATTGAATGCTTTGTTGTTGTTTTTGCAAAACAAATCACATGGGGGAGCATTGCCCCGGACCCCCCTAGATACATTTCTGTGCGTACCCACAGATGAAATCCAGCTGGCGCCCATGGCCATAGATGATGTCAATAGAGAACGTGATATTCCAACTTACCTATGAAGTCATTGCTCATGCCCAGGTCATAGTCCCAGACTGAGATCTCCAAGGTTTTCTTGGCGAGCTGATCATGTGGAACTTCATAGGAAAATTCCTAGGTTGAAGAAGAAACAATGAGTTTTGACAGAAATCTTTTTTTACCTGACACAACGTCTAAAAATGTGGCACTCCTGAAAAACTATGAGACACGGCAAAGACAAACAATGCAAAAAGAGCGAAGAGGGACACAAAAACTCATTCGGTGTGAACGTTCTGTAAAGGAATGTTTTGGGTTCAATACAAGTAAAGCTCAAACCACAACATTTGTGGCATAATGTTGATTACCACAAAATATATTTTTTGAGTCATCTCTGGTTTATTTACAATATTTGGGAGTCAAATAAGACACTTTTTTCCTTCACTTCCAATGCTTCACACGAATCGCTCACAAACATTTACTTACTAATTAATTGATCTATTTATTAATATATGTATGCATTAGTTATTATTTTTAATTGTTGAATAAAATGAAAATAAATCAAACATAAAAGTATCCCGATATTAAAGTATCCTGATATCATCATTTGCAATACTTCATGGGATTGTATTCCGTGCCCTCATGAAAAGCGGTAAGTACACAGTCTTGTACCTTTGTCTTTTTGTTCATTTTGAAATATTTTATAGTCATAAAACAAATATTGTGATATTGTGATTCTCCTCAGAGCTGGTTGGTTTGAATGTGGGTGGGCACTATAGCACTCTATTGGCAAAGTCTGTCTCCTTACAAAGCTCTTAGCGCTCTACGATTACTCCATAGCACTTGCAAATCTACAAGCATTTTTAAGTACTACTTAAGTTACGATAGCTTTGGGAAATTGGCCGCAAAACTAAGACAAATCACAAGGTGGATTCTACAGTCTATTTAGGCTCACGATGCTTTTGGGATATGAGGCCCTGATCAGTAGTGTACAGAGATAGTGTACAGTCCAAAACCATCAAACCTGCGAAAAATGTGTGACACTCATAGTTCAGTACTTTAATATCAACAGAAACCAAAACAAAATTACAGCAACATGACAGAGTCATCAACTTGAATAAGGATCCAATGCATTTCTAAAATTGTAACTTACTTAATCTCAAACTTGTCTAAAAATGAAAACTGTAGTATCTTCAGATGTGTGAGTAGTATCTTCAGAACTTCAGATACTTCCAACAAAAGTATCTTTAGGGTTTATATCAAGTAGAAATAACTAACAGAAATAATAGTTGCATGTAATCATTTTACCGGTAAAATCTAATCTTGCAGACCCCTGTCATCCCAGTAAGCCCATTCTGTAGTGCCATGGTTATGGAAAAGTCAACCTCTAGTGTTGGTAGGATGATGCCATAATAGCACTGATCATCACCTTGTGAGGTATCTTAGGCAGTAGCAAAGGGCTTCAGTATTATGCAATATTCCCTCAGGAAATGATCATCTTTTCTGTGATGCATTTTATCCCCATTCGATAATAATGGGTGTTCAAACCTGTAATCTCAGTGATGTGTGACAGTCTATCATGGAGTTCCATCTTGTTGCGATGGGGACAATTATTTATTTTGCAGTGCTAGGGGGCCTCCAGGAACAAGGTTGGGAAACACTGATCTACATTATGTGACACCAAGTTAAGTAAGTGGGAAGCACAGCTCAGGTGAGAGAGAGACTGAGAGAGATAAAGAGAGAGAGAGAGAGCCTAGCCAACATCTGTGAATGTCACTTCATCTTTAGAATACAACTCTGTTTTCAGCAGGTTTGTATATTCTGAAGGCTTTCTAGTAATTTGATCCATTGTCTGTGACAGTCGCTGTGACTTCACCTGACAGCCCAAATGCTGAAGGCACCTGCTCTTTTTGGCTTGCAATCACATCATATGTATGCCTTTCCTTAATTCTTTTACAGGCGATGACAACTTTTTATGGCTAAAAAGCACATGGTTAATCAAATGGACTGTCATCCCAAAGGAAGGTATAATTATGACTAGTCTAAATGTATGCGGTTTTAAGACATACACTAAACACTCAAATGTCTTTTAAAGTGCAGAATCCATGTCAGTATAACATTTAACCAAATACCTTGCAAGTTTCTTTCGGTCTGGCAAAGGCATACATCTGCCTGTCATGGGTATCTTTGTAACTATGTCTTTAAATGACTGCGACTCAACAATAGTCGACAACAATAGCGATTTCTCCACCACAGATGTTGCCACAACTCTCTTCATCTGATCTGGAGTTACTTTCCCTCCCAATACGTTACAAAAATCAAGTTTGGCTTGTTTAGGTGAGGTTGGACCACTCTCTTCTTGGGCATGGGAACCTGAAAGGGTGATCAGGAACCCACTGAAAAGCAGAGACTACTTGCTAAATAAACAAAAATAAATGGACAGGAAACATTATGGAGCCCCTTAAAGGACAGGAAGGGATTTTTTTATTTTCAAATAGTTTTGCATGCCCTCTCAATAAGTTTTGCATTCCCTCATAATAATTTGTTTCAATAAATTTACCACAATTTTACTACAGCAATGATTATTTAACCATGATATTCGTAGTAATAATAAAGCATAGTAATAATACAGGAAAATAAAAATTATGGTAATAAAAATCATGATTTTGTGGTTACTATGGTTTTACTACAGTAGCCATTGTATTTGTCATAAAACCATAATAACTATAAGATTAACCATGCTCTATACTAAAACCATGGTTACTCTATGGATGCAGTATACTGTATTAAAACCATGGTTACAGCCAAAAAACTTGGTTATTTTTCATAGTTACTACTTATTACAGTATTACTATAGTAAACCATGGTTTTCAACAGAAAAAAACATGGTAAGCCTACTAAATACATGGTTACTACAATATTACTAAAGTAAAAACATGATTTCTGCCACAAAAAACAAACAATAAAACATGGAACTCTCATGGTTATTACTTCAGTAAATCCATGGTTTAACCAGAAAACGTCTCGGTTACGTATGTAACCTCCGTTCCCTGATGGAGGGAACGAGACGTCGTGTCGAAGAAGCGACACTAGGGGTCTCTCTTGAGCGCCGAAAGATACCTCTGATCTATGAAAAAAGGCCAATGAGAGTTGGCGAACAGTATTTGCATACTCCGCCTCCGGATACGGATATAAAGGCGAGAGAAATACGCTCGTTCATTCAGGATTTTTCTGAGGAGCCGGGAGTGTTCCGGGCATCTCAGCGGCTCGGCTCAGCGACGTGGCCGGGAAGACACGACGTCTCGTTCCCTCCATCAGGGAACGGAGGTTACATACGTAACCGAGACGTTCCCCGTCTGTCGCTCACTTCGACGTCGTGTCGAAGAAGCGACACTAGGGGTCCACTTCAAAACTCGCCATGCGCTGAGCCGTGTACGTGTACTGCTGACACAGAAGCGGGCAGGTATTTTGCACGTGCGCAAGCGACCAACTGTGTTCAGGCTGCACGTACTCTTCCCCAATGCCCCGAAAAAGCGTCAGCATCCTTTTGGTTACCCTAGGGGGGAACAAGGTGACGCTCCCAACTAGGGAACGGGCCAAGCCTGGCTGGGCCTCTTTTCTCTCTATGTTTTCTCGGCATAGAGCAAGAGCAGCCGGGGCCCTTACCGCATCGAGGGAAGGGGGTCTTATTCCGAATTCCTATTCTTAGGGGGAAAAGACCCTGCGGAGGCCACACCTGCCCAACAGGGGAGGTAAAGGTGGCAAAAATACATCACATGGCCACTTGGGGCATGTGGGAGGAAATGGCGCGGTGGTAGATCCAACCTCAAGGAGGGGGGAGTTGCTACAACACGGCGACCGGAGGGCAGCAAAGGGCTGCCTAAGGGAGACGCGGGTCAGCTCGTAAGGTGACCGTACCGCGGAAATACACACAGGAGGAGTCCCGTAGGAGGCCTGATCTGTGGAGCACTTATTCCAGTAGGGGTAGCCGGAGGTACCCGTAGTGGACTGGACCAGCACGTTCCTCCGATGAACTGCTGCGGGTCCGAAGTGCTAGGGAGGAATCAACCAGGGACCTGGGTCCTCTGGGACAAAAGCGCACTGTTTTGCCTCGGCAGAGGGAAACGGCGCTGGTACAAGCGGATCACCCGGTCAGATCGTCGACGTGTACCGAGTTCTACGGGCTCGGACCTGAGAGAACACGGGACGAGACTGACTCAACCCTGAGATCATAAGGGTGTTAGGTGCTGCCCAGCCCGCAGCTCTGCGAATGTCTGCTAGGGAGGTGCCCCTCGCCAGTGCCCATGAGGATGTCACGCTCCTAGTGGAGTGGGTTTGAACCCGTAAGTGGGGGGCATGGCCTGGGTGTGATAGGCCAACTGAATGGTATCCATCACCCAGTGAGACACCTCTGTTTGGAGACAGCGTTCCCTTTCTGCTGGTCCTCCAAAGCAGACAAAGAGCTGCTGAGAGCGCCTGAAGCTCTGGGGGCGGTCCAGGTAGGCACACAAGGCACGTACCGGACACGACAGTGAGAGGGGCTGGGTCTGCCTCCTCCCGGGGCAGCGCTTGTAGGTTCACTACCTGATCTCCAGAGGGCATGGTAGGAACCATGGGCACATAGCCCAGTCGAGGTCTTAGGATCACATGAGTATCTGCCGGACCAAGCTCCAGGCAAGTGTCGTTAGTAAGGGACGCTTGCAGGTCCCCGACCCTCTTGATGGAAGTGAGCGCAATCAGCAGGGCCGTCTTTTCAGGAGAGGGCCCTGAGCCAACTGATTCTAGCGACTCGGGGGGGATCTCTGAAGACCGGCAAGGACCACCGAGAGATCCCCAGGAGGGGAACAGGTTTGGCCAGGAGGGGTTTTTAACCTCCGGGCACCTCTTGGGAACCTGACGATTAAGTCGTGCTTACCCAGAGAGTTGCTGTCTACTGGGTTGTGGTAAGCTGCAATAGTGGCAACATACACCTACGAGGTGGATGGGGACAGCCTCCCCCCCAACCTCTCCTGTAGGGACAGGAGCACAGACCTAACTGCGCACCTCTGTGGGTCTTCTGCCCGGGAAGAACACCAATTCACGAACAGACGCCATTTCAGGGCGTAGAGTTGCCTGGTAGAAGGGGCTCTGGCTTGGTTGAACGTGGCTACGACCGTGGGTGGTAGACCAGCTAGATCTTCTGCATCAGGGACCAGACGTGGAGGTTCCAGAGGTCTGGGTGCGGATGCCAGAGCGTGCCCCGTCCCTGAGAAAGAAGGTCCTTCCTCAGGGGAATTCGCCAGGGAGGGGCTGTCGCAAGGAGTATGAGGTCCGAGAACCAGGCCCGGGTGGGCCAGTAAGGAGCCACGAGAGTGACTTGCTCCTCGTCCTCCCTGACCTTGCACAGCACCTGTGCAAGAAGGCTCACTGGGGGGAATGCGTACTTGCGCAGCCCCACCGGCCAGCTGTGTGCCAGTGCATCTGCCCCGAGGGGAGCCTCTTAATGGGCGTACCAGAGCGGGCAGTGGGAGGTCTCTCGGGAGGCAGAGGGGTCTACCTGGGCCTTGCCGAACCGTTCCCAAATCAGCTGCACCGAGTGGGGGTGAAGCCTCCACTCTCCGCCAGACAAGCATTGTCATGACAGCGCGTCCGCTATCACATTGGGGTTGCCGGGGATGTGAGTGGCACGCAGCGACTTGAGTCGGTGCTGGCTCCAAAGGAGGAGACGACGGGCGAGTTGTGACATGTGACGGGAGCATACGCCGCCTTGGCGATTTATGTACGCGACCGCAGTGGTGCTGTCCGACCTGACTAGGATATGTTCGTCCCGAATTAACGGGAGAAACTTCCGCAGGGCAAAAAGGACGGTCAACAACTCGAGGCAGTTGATGTGCCAACGCAGCTGGGCCCCTTTCCAACGGCCTGAGGCTGCGTGCCCGTTGCATACGGCGCCGTGGCGCCATGCTCGTCTCGGGACTCGGGTCTGGAGCCAGTGTTGGAGCGGTCTCATATGCATCAACCCCAGCGGCGCGACCGCCGCGGAGGACGCCATATGCCCCAGGAGCATCTGGAAAAGTTTTAAGGGGACCGCTGTGCCTGGCCTGAAGGCGGCGAGGCAGTTCAACACTGACTGGGCACGCTCGTTGGTGAGACATGCCGACATTGAGACCGAGTCTAACTCCATCCTGAGAAAAGAGATGCTCTGAACTGGAGTGAGCTGGCTCTTTTCCCAGTTGACCTGAAGCCCCAGACGGCTGAGGTGCCTGAGCACCTGATCTCTGTGGGTTTTGCATAGTAACTCTCGTGAGAGGACAGAGACAGGCCAAAGGGGAGGACTTGTACTGATACACCTGGCCCCCGAACGCAAACCGCAGGTAGGGGCGGTGTTGGGGGAGGGTGGAGACATGAAGTACGTGTCCTTCAGGTCTACCGCTGCGAACCAATCTAGATGCCGGACGCAGGTTAAGCGTGAGCATTTTGAACGGGAGTTTGTGCAACGCTCGGTTGAGAACTCGCAGGTCCAAGATTGGTCATAAGCCGCCGCTTTTCTTGGGTACGATGAAGTAAGGGCTGTAGAAACCCATCTTCATCTCGGTTGGAGGGACAGGCTCTATCGCGTCTTTGGCCAGAAGAGTCGCGATTTCCGCGCGCAGGGAGTGGGCGTGTTCGCCGTGTACTGCGGAAAAGCGGACGCCCATGAAGGGGGACGGGGGCCTGGCAAACTGAATTGCGTAACCGAGTCGGATGGTCCGGGCCAGCCAGCAAGACGGGCTGGGAAGTGAAAGCCACGCGTCCAACCTCTGCGCTAGGGGCACCAAAGGGACGATTAATTTGACGTACCCGGCGGGGCTTCGCAGCGGGGCGGAGCAGGTAGGGCAGCGTTGGGCGGCGACGGGGCGACCCGCAGCTGAGGTGCTGAGAAAAGACTCAAAGCACTTACCTTGCTCCGCACACCCGGCAGGGGGCGGGTCAGCGACTGAGGAGGAGGTCCTGGGTAGGCGTCCTCTAGACTCGTCGGAACCGGCCGGCCGGGGGACAGTCGTGGGGCTGAAGACGGGTGGTCCGTGTCCAGGAAGCCAGGACTGTTGATATCTGGGGGCAAAGTGCCGTGAGAACGGCATTTGCGGGCCAGGTGACCCAGAGACAAAAGGAAATAGCTCATTACAGAGAATATGAGAATGTGAAAATTAATTCAACAAGAAAAGATTCTCCTCCCGGCCCTCCACCGGGGACGGAGCGGTCTTACCAGCCTCCGGAGCTAACATCTTGGTCCCTGGGTTGAACGTCTACGGACAGCCTGGGAGCCTTCCGGGTCCTCGAGGGGGTCCGTGAGACGGGGGCGTCCGTTCCCTGCAGCGTGCTCGACGCTGGGGCTGAGAGCTGGGCCCGGGTTGAGGCGGAGCAGGGTGTTTCATAGCCGCAGGAGGACGCCCTCGGCGAGCAGACGGGGCATGGCCCATGGCGGCAAGCTTGCGGCGGGGCAGGATGTGCAGTGGCCTCCGTCTGCCTCACCGCTGAGGACTGCTGGGCAGAGTCGTCAACGGTGGCGCCGAATGGACGGAGCTGGGAGACGGGGGTGTGAGAGAAGGTGTGCCTTGTCTGCCTCCCGCATTTCGACCAGGTCCAGTCCACAGGTGTGTTTCTGGACCACAAGGGGTGGCCATCGCCTGTTCGAGTGCCAGCGCTTCTGACCTCCGTGGCCCGGGGGCGCGGTTGGTCATCCAGCGCAGTTCCTGCAGCACATCAAGAACAGGACTACCCAAGGTGCAGGTTTTGAAGTGCCTTGGCCTGGCATTGGTTGCAGGAAGGGCCGTGGCGTGCAGAGTGGAAGCGGTCTGGGACCGTTCCACCACGAGGGTAGTGAGAGCGGAGGAGCGAAAAAGCCTTGGCTTAGCTCAACTCGTCGTGCACGTCCGGGAAGAAGGGAACGGGGCGGGGGCGTGGCTGTGAGCGGCGCACCTGCCCGCGGAACCGATCAAGTAGCCCGGGAAAGCATAGCGGATCTCCGTGCGTCAGGCTCAGGCTGGGCGGCAGACCCGAAGGTGGCGGCCCAGGCGAACGATCAGCATCCGATGCCGCTGTAACGCTCTCCGATGCAGCGGTGATGTCATCCAATTCTGAGGCAAGCAAGCGTGCCGGGGAGGCGGGCGGTTCGAGGGGGTTTACCCGGCGAACAGAGCCCGTCATATTCCCCAAATCGCCTTCATCGCCCGCAGCGCCTGCGCCGATCCCGTAGGAAGAAGGCGGAGCGCGGGGGGCGGTTGAAGTGGCTTTCTCTCATTACAAAAGAAAGCTGTGCGACCGCAATGCTATAACGGCCATGTTCTCACACTGAGAAGATGAACCATTGGAGAGAATACTCATCCCGAGCTCAGACGGAAGCAAGCAAGCAAGCGTGCCGGGGAGGCGGGCGGTTCGAGGGGATTTACCCGGCGAACAGAGCCGTCATTGTCCCCAAATCGTGTTCATCGCCCGCGGCGCCTGCGTCAATCCCGTAGGAAGGAGGCGAGGCGCGGGGGGCGGCTGAAACGGCTTTCTCTCATTACAAAAGAAAGCCACACGACCGCAATGCTAGCAAACAAGCGTGCCGGGGAGGCGGGAAGTTCGAGGGGATTTACCCGGCGAACAGAGCCCGTCATTGTCCCCAAATCGTGTTCATCGCCCGCGGCGCCTGCGTCAATCCCGTAGGAAGGAGGCGAGGCGCGGGGGGCGGCTGAAACGGCTTTCTCTCACTACAAAAGAAAGCCACACGACCGCAATGTTGCCATGGCTATGTTCTCGCACTGAGAACATAAACCATTCATAAAACACTGCTTGCATGTGATCGCAGCCCAGGCATGCAAGATAGTGTTTTATGACCGAGAGAGGTGGGGAGAAAACACCGCATCCAGAAACTACACAGGGGCGGAAATTACATCTTTAAAAAGACGCGTCCTGAAAAGGACGTTCAACGCCGCTGTGTAATGCTCTTTCAGAGAAATAAACTCTTTTATGGAGAGAATCACTCTTTCAACTCTTTTAACTCTGCGCTGTCGAAGCGCCCAGGGGCAAACTGCACGCCGGCAGTGAAGAGAAAAGCCGCTGTAGTGCGCCGTAAATCCAACAGCAAAGCAGAGCGTCAGAGGATCAGAAGCAGGATCAGTTGTGTTACTCGCAGCTGACTGCATACACACGACCATCGGCTCCGAAGAAAATTACTGAATGAACGAGCGTATTTCTCTCGCCTTTATATCCGTATCCGGAGGCGGAGTATGCAAATACTGTTCGCCAACTCTCATTGGCCTTTTTTCATAGATCAGAGGTATCTTTCGGCGCTCAAGAGAGACCCCTAGTGTCGCTTCTTCGACACGACGTCGAAGTGAGCGACAGACGGGGAACATATTTCTATTGTAAAAACCATGGTAAATTCATTGCAAGGGAACAATAACTATTGTAAGGGCACACTAAATTTATTGCGAGGAAACAGTACATCCGGTTAGTTAGGGATAAGGTATTAATAGATAGACTTTTGGCTCTGATGGTCTTTCTATATATGATTTGACATTTGGATCCAGTAGTCTACCTATTAGCATGCATAGTAGGGATGCAATGTTGATTGATAGACTTCCTTTAGTTTGCTTATTTTTCCCTAACTCGATAGGACTATTGGATCTGAAGTGTCTATCCATAATAATTAATCATTTTTTTTTTTTTGAAAGGCTGGTTTGAAAGGAGTGAGGTATCATAATTTTCAGTATTATGTACTGGTCACAAATATATAGGTTTCATGATCATATCCACTTCCCTGATTTTTAAAACCCCAAGATACACC
This sequence comes from Moxostoma hubbsi, assembly GCA_032164185.1. Classification (NCBI taxonomy): domain Eukaryota; kingdom Metazoa; phylum Chordata; class Actinopteri; order Cypriniformes; family Catostomidae; genus Moxostoma; species Moxostoma hubbsi. Next base: position 11,020,994 of record JAVLUX010000018.1, on the reverse strand, counting down.
GTTTGGCCGAGAGGACTTTTAGATCCTATTAAGTCCTATTTAACCCCCTGTCATGGTTAAAGGGTGAGGACATACAAAGCGTATTGCAAGAACATGCAAATCCACCAAAAAAACAAATAAATAAAACAAATCCCTCCTTCTCCCTTCAGGACAAGGACCACCAAATTTGACAATCCCCTTCGAGGGACCCCCTTTGTGGAAAAAGTATTTAACATGATATTATAAATACTTCTTGTTTGCTAAATTGAATAATTGGTTTTAAATATTTGTTAAATATATTTGTTAAAATATTTACCTCTTATTAAGTTGACAGTGTATTTTTCTTGTATTGGAGTAATGCTAAATGAATAAAAGAGAAAATTTTCTCCTTCTGGTTAAACAATAATAATAAAAAAACACTATATAAATTTGTAAAAGTGTTTAATAACACAATAAATATTATATCAAAGCACCTTTACAGAGAAGAGTAAATTACAACCCTTATTTCTTACAAATAAGATTTTTCTATGAATGATTTTTTTTGCAATTTATATGTATTTCTTAATTTGGCTGTAAATACAATCAAATAATCATAATTAATTAATGGTAATGGTAATAATGGCAAGTATTGCCAAAATGTTTGCACTTATTTTCTTCTCTGAATTTTTTTTGCTGACCCCCAGCACCCTCTTGCGGCCCTCAGGTCCTCAGATTGAAAACCCCTGCTCCAAGGTGATCTGTAAAACATTGATTTGAGTTTTAATCATATTATTAGCTTACTTGTAGAGATCGCACAGTGATCCGAGAAGTAGGAAAGATGACTCGCAATACCCGGATGACCAGTCTAATATAACTTTATTCCAGATGTGCTTTGTTATTCAGTATTATCAGACCAATAGATGGCATCATTGACCAATCAGAATCAAGTATTCCAGAGACCCCGTGTAAAAAAATAAATGATATCCAATATTGCAACTTCATTGCCATGATGATGCAACACAGGTAAACCCTGTAAGTGATTTCATCACAATAAAACTATGTAGAACAGAGATTTTATCACACTAAACTTGTGTTAACCTGTACAAAGTTTGCGTCTTGTGGCTATGCATTTGAAACATAAGGCATTTTAATGTTTAAGAACTGACCCCATTTACTTTCATTGTAAATGCTTTACTGTAACCTTGATTTTTGTTTCTTTTTACTGAAAATAAATGAGGAACAAGTCGAACATATATTATGTGGTAATCAACATTATGCTACAAATGCTCATTCCTTTGAGATGTTCTAGTTGGTCTCCAAGTCTTGCCAGCTGGTATTCTGGCCTGGAATCCCAGCTGGTATCCCAGTATGCTCAAGACTAACCAGCTTGGGCAAGCTGGGAGTCAAGCTAATCTTATACTGGTTGAAGATGTTTATTGATTTTGCTTTTTCCAGCAAGGGGAATCTTTTTGAAAAGAAATTAAAGTTAATAGCTGACCTCGTTAAACTCTGGGTTTAGGGTTTTCTTCTTCACCAAAGTCTTGTATTTGGACTTTTTTCCCAAGTCAGGCTGCAAAACACTGATAGACAGAAATAATGCAGTGAGAATTTATAACTTCAGAAACATGAAAGCAAATAAATAGCCTGGTTTGTCTAAAAACATCCATGACACAACCAAGCCAGAAGAAAACACAGACAGGGTGAAAGGGCTCATTTTGAGAATGTCAAATAAGAGAGAGAGAGACAAAGAAAGAGAGACCTTGTAGTGTGAGTTGGGGGGGGGGCATTGGGTGATTCATTCAATCTATTAGAGACTGAGAGATGATAATCTCTGATTGTGAATGGATTGAACACAAGAGTGTTATTGGGTAATTGAATGTATTGAGAGGGTGTTGGAGGACAGATGTTGCATCCACAAGGTCTGTGGCTCATGGAGTCATCAGTGGATTACCAATCAGGATTCATCATTCATTATCCATGGGAGATATAAACCTACACAACATATTAAAAATGATAGACATAGAGAGACATGTGCGAAGAGAGAATCACATGGGGATATGATGTGAGAGACATATTGCGTCGATGATGAGTTGTGAAGTTTGGATTCTGCAAAATCTGCTTTCTTGCCCAAGCAGAGAGGAGGTTATATAGCAATGTGAGCTAAATAGAGGGGCCCGGGGCTAGTTGTAACACTTTTTAATCCAGTGAACATTTCTTAGGGTAGGTTTATTTTTGAACGTCATATTCCTTGAAGTCTTGACTACAAAAAAAGCTATGAACATTTCACCATTATTGCACAAGAAAAAAGATACAGTTCATTGACCATGGGTTGACCAAAATCGGGCCATGCTGTCATACTATATGGGTTGAGTTGTCACTTGCCAGTAAACAGCCTTTTATGTGTTTTTAGCACAATGTATGCAGGAAAACAATTATGAAACACAAATAGAGTATGAAATATGAAATTGTAATGGGCGAAAAAAGAAAGATTGAATAAAATGCAACAGATTTCCCAAATAATTAATTAATTAAAACCCCAAAATATCAACTTTTTATTTAAAATCTACCTTCATAATATAGTTGACCTTTGCCTGAATGTTGTTTGGTTATGTTTGCTTGTTCACCCTTATAATAATTTGCCAATGATTATTTGCACATGCAAGCTCTTTATTGTCAGTTCACCACTACCGGTGAAGAGCTGCAAATTTCTGGCAAACATTTGCAGCAAATCTCAAGCTAATTGGCATGTGAAAATAATTATGCAATTACTCAAAGCCTTATAGTTACTGAGATAGTGCCCTTGTGACAGTTGTTCAGTGTGATAACTAGCCCTGGTCTCCCCAATGAAGCTGACTTCTGTACAACACAAAAAAATGAGCAACACTAAATAGTTTCCATTAATGACAGTTGGATACTGATGGATTATAATTAAAAAAAAAACACTAGAATCCATTTGCCCCTAGAAGTTATTTAGTATCTCGACCAGATAACTGCACCGCATTAAAGACTCGTTATCAAAACTAATAGTACATGCTTGAGCGATGATTCAATATGAAATTAGCTAATCTTTTTTATTTTAATTGGCTGACATGATGATACGTGCCTGCATATTAATTCGTTTGAAACGAATCAGTAACTTACACCTAACGAATATTAGCCAGGATATTAATGACATCTTATTTCTGTGTGACAAGCTTTGTCACTGATGGTGCAATTCTAATGAGTTCTTAAAGTGATCGCATTATTATTATTATTTAATTTTTTTGACATGTCCTGTAACAAGTGTTCAATATTAATTGGGCTACATGAAAATGTATGTAATAACAAATGGTAAGCAGCCTTTGAGAGAGTTACAGGGAAGATACATTTGATTTAAAAGGGTCATATCATATATCCTTTTTAATTATATAGACCAATTTTTCCCCCCAGGTCCGCATATAATGCTAATACAGAACTTTTCTGCCAAAAACACAATTTTATTGTTGTTTTTCCCCCTATGTTTTCATAGTACTATGAACTCTCTCTCTCTCAAAAAAAAAAAAAAAAGGAAGAAAGATTACCTCGTGATATGACTACTTTAAAAAGGAAAAAAAATGGATGTTATGCGAAGCATGAGGCACATAATGCCCTTCACAAGAAGACCTTCTGGGAAGTTTCGTTCTAGTGGCCAGAGGCTCTCTTAAAGTAGATTTAACCTCAAGGAAAAGACTGTTGTCATCTCATCTTGGTAATTAAAGGAATAACTGTCGACTTGGAAGAGCCAGTCTAGTGACAAGCTCCAGTCCTGAATGACAGGGGGAATTTGGCATGGAGTGAATGTTTAGGCTTCCAATAAAACGTCTGAATATTGTGTAGTGATGGCAAATTCAGATAAATGAAGATGACATGTCCAAGATGTTAAACCTCTACAATGTAAAGATGCATTGTCATGTTGGCTTTCATACAAAAACATTTGCTTTATAAGGAAACATCAAATAAACTAGTTTAGTTGAAGTCAAACATTTGATTTAATATGACTGAATCAACCTGACTGTATTAGATCACACCAAATAATTTTTTAGGTTTCTTCCTTGAAACACAAAAGGAAACTATAGGCAGAATGTTAGCCTTAGTCACCCTTCACTTTCATCGTTTGGAAAAAATGCGATGAAAGTGAATGGTGACTGAGACTAACATACTACCTAACATCCTTTGTGTTCCAGGGGAGAATAAAAGTCATACGGGTTTGGAACAACATGATGGTGAGTAAACAATGATATTTTTTATTATGTTTTCAGTCTTGGTCATACAAACCTAAAATGTTTAGCACTTTCAGTTCAGTTTTCACTTAACAGACATGGTAAAACAAGCCAAGAGCAAGAGTATTAACTGAGAGCAAACCAAACTGTTTGAGTTTATAAGCTCATGTATCATGCAGTTTATCATTTTACTTGCTCGCAATCCATTTTCAAATCACTAATGTCATAAATAACAATGGATGCACCTGCATCCATGTATCAGTGAATAAGTCACAAATTACATTTAGACTTAATTGCTTATGCAATTAGTGAAAAAAGCACATTCAATGCCATATGCGCATGACGGCAAGCATTTGAATAAACATCTGAATGTGAGCCTAAATGTCTACGCACCATAACAAGTTCATAAGAAAGCGGAACCATTGAAATTGTGTCCCGTGTAATGACATTAATTAGAGCAAGTGCAATAATATCTGCATTCCCTTGTCTGTTCTAATTACTTTCTGATGTCAAGGGCCATATGAATATAGAGCTGAAATCTACGGGGTCTCATTCATAGTAATTCCATACACACACGCACACACAGGGCCATAGGAACAATGCGAAAAGTGTGGGGAATACATTATGAATCTCATCAGCCTCTCTTAACAAACATTAGAAGTATCATAAATTTTAAACACCGAGCTGCAACGAAACACTCATATGAGAATTGATTTGAAAACTTAAAAACAAAACCTTTTAGAAACAGCAGTCCTAATAGGATTTTGTTAATTTGTTATAGTTAGGACTAAAACATTGTCGCAACAGCTATTATAAAATGCATATTTTTCTTCTTACCTTGTCAATGGCTTCAGTCATAAATATTAATTACTTTGTGACTTTAACCCTAACAGTTTTGCTGAAAAGTGGACATTGGTAGCTGAGTTCTAGTCATAGCGGAATGACCGTTTATTGCTTGCACTTTAGTCAGATCCCTGCTTATGCCTCTAAGTCGACATTTTACATGTCCAAACATTTTTTTTATCTTTGCACCACGGCCAAGCAAAATAAGCCTCTTTAAAAGAGAAGCTGTAATTTCTGTTTCACAAGCATTACCAAACAAAACATAATGACTGTTTTCAAACAGGTTTCCGAAACACTCCCCAATCTGCCGTTGGTTGTAGGGCTGGGTGATATGGGTAAAACTATTATCACAATATTCTTTTTCATATCGTTCAGTATTGATATTTATTGCTATATACTTATGCGGCACCTCATGTTTACTCACATGTGGGGAAAAGATGCAACACGTGTAGAGTGGGCATAAATGAAGCGTGTTCAGTGCTAGAGAAAAATATTCAAGAATACAGCATAGACAGATCAGATCTGGTGTATACAGTACAGTTGTTTTGTCGCACTGCTCACTAAATGCGATGAGAGGGCGCAACCGTCATCATGATGTCTTACGGTCTCGTGAAACATACCTGAACGTCTAGATGTAAAACACAGGCTAATTGTCCTAAATTACTCAAAAGTTTATCATCGACATAGTGGATTTTTTATCGCAATAAATAGTGAGCAGCCCTAGTGGTCAGACAAAATAGGTGCATCAAACTCATGCAATTGGTTGAGCCAATCTTGCTGAATTGGGCTGGTCAGGATGCTCAAACAAACAAAGAAATGTACTGATAGCACCACAGAGCCACAGTTTTAACACTTTTCTGGGGTATCAAACTATGAATGTCTTGATTATAGTTGTCTCCTCATATTAAGCTGGGATGGGAGACCGTATTTTAGCTTTGAAAATATGACATTTCTTTTAAAATATTATGATTATCTCCCAACAAGTGTGACAAGGAGATGGATTTAGTCATTTGTGGAAATGTTCTTTTGTACACACATAACCTCTACAGTGAAGTAATCACCACTGATTGATCTACAAATATTTGAAAATGGAAAGGAAAATGCTATGGCTGCAAATGATTTGCTGGGTTAATTATATTGGGAATGGTTCCAGCTATGTTTCGATCACACGGCTCTGGTATAGTGTCTAGAGTTTTATTTCCTGAATTTCCCTGAAAATGCCTGTAGTCTTGCCTTAACTGCACATTGATTAAATGGACATCCTGCTAGCAACCTAGATATGGTGATTACACTCACATACAGATACATAGAGAGCAGACAGAGACTGAGTAAGCCTTCCTGCATATAAGCTTCTCCTGTATAAACCAGATACTCTGTTGGAGATAAACACATTAACATCACTAATGAACAACTATCGGCTACCATTCCAAATCTAGAGATATGTTCATTGCTTCCTTCTTCCTCCACTGAAAATCGACTACTTATTGATCTGCTTCCAGTCCCTCTCTACAGTTAATTCCTATTGAGTACAGTTTCATGTTCCCTGAATTACAAACTAAACCTGTAAATCTCTCTTTACATCCTTGTTTCACATTACATGAACATATAAACATTAGTCTGTTAATAGTGCCGGGCGATATAGCTGACATAATTTTTGCTAAATTATATTACATGTGTCATTGAGCATTGCAGCAGCTTTTAGGTGGAATGTCCACTGTGCGGTGCTACATAGTCACATTTTCTCCTAATCAGATACATTTTTTAAGGTTAATTCAACAAAACCTACCTCCCTACCCTAAACCTTAAATCTAAACCTAACCAATAGTGTAATAAAAGGCAAATTTTATATGAACAGCGCAATTGTTGAAGAAGCAATGTCATTTTGTGGCGCTTCTATGACACTTTTGGTTAACAAGTTGACTTGTGTGCTCTTCAGGACTCGTACTCCAATCTTCTGCATTACAAGTGCAAAGCTCTAAAGACCAGTTTGTCTGAAATGGCTTAAAAAGATTATGCTTTTCAATCAGAGGAACTATCATTTCAATCAAACAGCCATTGTAAGACTTCAAAGATTTCAAAATGTAAAATATAGTAAAAATCTACATATAATCAAGGTATGTTTTTCTGACAACTAAAGCATTTCCATATATATATGCACCAGTATAAAATGCATAAATAGCAATGTTTACCTGCATATATTGTCAATTTAACGCATGAAAAATTTTGTAAAAAATAATCTAATCTAATAAAAAATTGCATTAAAATCTTCAATTTTCACTACGTCATTTAATATCATTGATAATATTTTGTTACTATTCAATATATTGCCTAGCACTGACTGTTAGTGACACTGAAAACAAAGCTTACTGCATTGTGGCATATTCCAATTATGTTGCATTATGTTGGGTTTAGGGAAGCCATTCAATAATTACAGTGAAAGCTTTTATTTCTATTAAAAATATTAAGAGTGACTGATGCAGAAAATCCTGTTTAAAAAGAAGACACTTTGCTGCTTCAATAATTTCCAGCTAAATCCAGCCATATCTGGAATCAGCCTCAATGGACAAAGATAAATGAAATATGGCCCAGTGGTCATGATGCACAAACAATCCCAACATCCAAACAAACATTTGCCATGCTGTCAAACAGAGAGAGTGAGAGGAAGTCAAAATTTGTACCTTATCCTAAACTATATTGACAAGTCCAGTCCTAAACAACCCCCCCCCCCCCCCCATACACACACACTCAATCCCAGCAGTCTATCCTGCTGTATAAAAGCAGTCCACCCTCCAACAATAGATTTTTCCTGCTCTACTGAGCCCATCAGCGCCTGTTACTGGCATGATAAACAAGGCAATCCTATCTTGTCAGAGCAGATATTGGAAAAACTCCTCACTACATCACCAAATGCATCAAAATACACCCACGATAATCATAAACAGTAAGACATCGACAGGTAGAAAGTGGTCCAGGATTTACGAGATGGACAGAGTTGAGAAGTAGAGCTGTGACAAATTAGAATAGAGCATTGCTGTGCCTGGAAGCAGAATTGGGAAGCCATGTCTGAGAGAGAAAGATAACAAAAAGCAACTCCAGAGCTTTCTGAGACAGTTTTTTTTACTTTTCTGCATGCCTCTTGACTCTTTAGCTCCAGCTCTATGCCCCATTAATTATCTGTGCCTCTAAATAAAAGCCCCTCTTGTCTTTTTGTGTGTGTGGGCTTGGAACGATTCATCACAAGAATCCACATGGGGATAAATTATGATCAACCATGGGTACAGCATAAAATAAGTCACCCTGAAATGAAATCCATGATTATAACAAGGAGAAGGGTGATGACAATGAATTCAGTCATACCACATTTACATCTACATGCTTCTGTCTGAAGCTGTGCTAGCCCCCACAATTCATGGGGAATATGAAACAAAATCTTGCTTGTTAAAACTCAAAGAAAAACCTAACGCCTGTACCATCTCTTTTTAACAACTGTATGAGGTATAAAATAAGAAAATTAAATAAAAGCTGGATGAACAAAAATCATCGCCACTGTTTACTCATTACATGTTCCCTAGGGATTGAACTTGCCTGCTAATTTGTTTTTGACTCTATTTAGACAACATTTGTGCTTTGAAGTATTGATTACAACATTAAGTCCACTAGCACAAGGTAGGGCTGCAACTAACGATTATTTTGATAATCGATTATTCTAATGATTATTAGAACGATTATTCGACTATTCTGCGATTATTGCACCGATTAATCGTTAGCTCTTAAACGATTATTCTGCTTGTGTCCCGACTTAAAAGGTTGTATTAAATGTGCTTACTAACAATAAAGAGGAAAAAAATCTTCTTTTAAAAATACCTCAAAATGACATTCACCGAATTAAAGGGGGAAAAATACTTTATACAAGTTTAATTCAGTAAAGAAATTCACTGCAAAAAAATCCTATTGTTATAAAGTGTTTTTGTCTTGTTTTCAATTTAAAATTGTCTAAAAATACAATATACATTTAATGGAGAAGCAACATATAAGATTTTTAGACTTGAATTTATCTTAAATATATGGTAAGTGTATATAAGTGTATTTTTCACTTGGTAATTCTTCTGTGAGTTCAGTAAAGACAAAATATACCTATATTCAAGATCTATTCTCTAAAAACAAGTCTAAATATCTTATATGCTGCTTCTCAGGTGAATACATCTTTTTAAAAGTATTTTTAGATATTTTAAAATATTTGAATTTTTTATATTATATAAAAATAAATATCTTCTGCAGTATAGTTGCTAAATTTGTTTACATTGCTTTAAAAGAAATTTACATATTTATATTGCAAAACAAGCTGAAACAAAAACAAATCAAAAACATATTTTGTTGCAGTGTATAATGGGGCGAAGACTACCCTCTCTCACCTTTCTGTTCACTTCAATCCATCAATAACTCACAAAAAAACTCTCTCTTATCAATAAAGCTGCGTATTGCCAATTTTCTTCACGATAAGAAATGCAAAGTGACATATATTATGATTCAATAAGTCACGAGCCAATACATTATAATCCAGCTGCAGCAAGCGTGCACTCTCGAGGGACAAGCGTCTCCGTGTGCATCAGCCGGGTGTAGTTTCAATCTCTCCCCCTCAGATCGGGACATCCGCACAACTCATAGAAGAGGCACTGACCACACAGAAAAATGCCAGTTTCGGAGTTTGTAGTTATTTACATGATCTGCTTCCATATTATTTGAACTTTAATTCATTAAATATAACTGCATTTAAGATGTAATGTCTGGCTGTTTCCTTTAAAGATGCTCGACACGCAAGTTTTGCTTCTGCAGAGCGGCTGCTCCAGCTCCACTTTATAATTCCCTCACACTTTGCGATATACATCACCTGAAGCTGATTGGAAAGTTTAGAGTGTATCTGGACTGTGAGCTGCGTAATTCTTCCTCTCCTAAATCAGGTGCGAGCTGCAGCGCTGCTCTCATCATTAGAGTTTAAAGTGATCTCATGTTACATTAAATTAGATCAAAGACAACTAAAATTTTTGTCAAAAATGTTTTATTGTCGATGTTGTCGATAACTTCGCCTAATTGTTTCAGCCCTAGCACAAGGTGATAAGTCCAGTCTCCAAAGGTCCACATGAGTTTCCACACTTAAGGCTAGAGATGCACCAATGTATCTGCCAAACATCGTTATTGGCATAAAAGCAATTATATAATTACGGATATTGTTCAATAGTGCAACAGCTGATGAATCCCAGGGAACTCAAATTGGTCAAATGTATTGACTTAGTAAAATCTCTGTAATAAAAGCACTTGACAAATGTCTTAATAATTGATGGACAATCACAAATATTTCAGACTCTGAAGGGGTTCATAGGGCAGTGCTTAATTTTAAAACCTTAGTATTTAATATCTAGGTATTCGCACTGTGTCAAACTCCCTCTTAAACAATCGTTTCAAGACTCACATTTTGACAAAGGGGTCCGAGTAGCCATTAGAATCCATTGCAGCCAGGTGGGCGCAGCGAATAATTCCCACAACCAGAGAGCTCTTTTCTGTGATGTACATGAGAGAGACCAGGATACGGCCACGCTAGAGAGAGAGACACAAAAAATGTGTTTTATTCTTGGTGAAAAAGAGGAATGTGCAAATATAGCTGCAAGATTTGTAGTATCCTGTAGAAACCTGCGGGACAACCAGAACTCAAATCAATAACAACACATGATGTATTGATGACCCCTGACCCCAATCCCCTACCCCTGTTACTGACCCTATATAATGTTGCATGTTATTTCTTTATAGTTATTATTGTTGTCATGTCCTAGTTTAGCTCCTGTTCTGTTTTTCTATGTAATTGCTTTGGCAATACAAAATGTCTTTGTCATGCCAATAAAGCTCGTTAAATTGAATTGAATTGAATTGAGAGAGAGAGAGAGAGAGAGCGAGATAGAGAGAGAGAGTGAGAGAGTCTGCAGTTGCCTTGTTTCCACTGATCACTATTAAAATAATAATACATGTCAGTATATGTGAGAATTCTATATTCTACAGTAGTTTCACTGTAAATAGAGAGTTCTCAAGTATGGAATGGAAGGTGTCGGATCTATACCTCCTCCTCTGCTACAACAGTCCCGGAATCCACTGCCTGGCTGTTACCCTCCCGTTTCTGTAAAACCATAGAAAAGTTATTAATAATACAGCAAACACTCAAACTCTAAATTATGCATAGTACACATACACACACCTGTGCAATTCTCTCAAGGCCCATGTTGTATCTCTTGTTGTCTCCCTCCTTCAGTTTCTTGAGGGCCACCCTGACTTCACCTATGAACTCATTACGTCCTAAACGATCCATATCACACACACACAGCCTGCAAGAGAGAAAGAGAGAGAGAGAGAGAGGGAGAGTGAGAGAGAGAGAGAGAGAGAGAGAGATGACACTCTACAACTCTAAGCCTTCACTCATCTCTCAATACAGCACATGTATAGTGTGCCATGCGCACATCCAGAGATAAAGAAAAGAGAAGCTGAGACTCAAACGGTAGGTAGTACTGACACTGAGAAAGGGATCGAGAGATAATTTTCACTCAGCAAAGATATTAAAACAACAGGACTGATAAAGAGAAGTTTAAAATAATGTTTTGAAGAATGCTCTGGTCAAATCATTAAAGTGAGGGGACTGGGGCTGTCAATCTTAAAAACAACAAAATACTGTGGTGAGTTTTCTCATTCACACCAGCTACTGTCAAGGCAGAGTAACAGTTTGAAGAGAATATTGCTGAGCAAGTCATTTAAAGTCAGTATATTTATAGCAACTTACCAGCATAATAACAAATCCAGGTTATTGGCACAGATTTTTAAGGTAAATCTATCGCCCCGCCGAGTAATGAGATTTGTTGCTATCACAGTAAAGCTAGAACAAATGTTAAGCATATTCAACCAGACCGCACGTTGGCAACGCACTGGCCATGCGCTTGCAACTGCATACTCGTGTAAGGTATCTGGCATTAGATCTCTCTACATTCACTTCCATGTTTATCAGAGATTTTGTTCTACCACAAATGATAGCCTTCAACCAATGAGATACAAGACATTATTTTGTCATTATTTTTTTCATGTACATTTTTGTCTCATTGGTCCAATATCCTGTTCTATACACTGATGAGCCAAAACCCTCTGACCACTCACAGGTGAAGCAAATAACATTGATCATCTCCTAACAAGTCCACATGCCAAGGTCTGGATTGATTAGATGATAAGCAAACAATCAGTTCTTGTAGTCAACGTGTCAAATGCAGGAGAAATGGGCAGGAGTAAAGACCTGAGCAACTTTGACAATGGCCAAATTGTTATGGCCATACGACTTGGCCAGAGCATCTCTGAAACGGCAAAGCTTGTGGGGTAAGCTTGTCTGAGAAGGGACAAATAACAAACCGCCCAAGGTTCATTGATGTGTGAGGGCAACGATGGCTATCACGACTAGTCCAAACCAACAGAAGGTCTACTGTGGCAGTCACATAAAATGTTAATGATGGTTACGGGAGGAATGTGTCACAACACATTGTGCAACACACCCTGCTGCATATGGGGCTGCATAGCCACAGACCAGTCAGAGTGCCCATGATGACCTCTGTCCACCGTTGAAAGCAGCTTCAATGGTCACGCGCGCGTCGGACATGTAACATGGAGCAGTGGAAGAAGGTCGCCTGGTCCAATGAGTCATGCTTTCTTTCCTATTACGTGGATGGCCGTGTACGTGTGTGCCGTTTACCTTGGGAAGTGATGGCACCGGGATGCACTGTGGGAAGACAACAAGCCTTTGAAGGGAGTGTGATGCTCTGGGCAATGTTCTGCTGGAAAACCCTGGGTCCGGCCATTCATATGGATGTCAATTTCACACATGCCACCTTCCTGAACACTGTTGCAGACAGGTACACTCCTTCATGGCAATGGTATTCCCTGACGGCAATGGCCTCATTCAGTAGGATAATGCACCCTGTCACACTGCACATATTGTTCAGGAATGGATTGAGGAACATGATAAAGAGTTCAAGGTGTTGCCCTGGCCTCCAAATTCCCCAGATCTCAATCCAGTTGAGCATCTGTGGGATATGCTGGACCAACAAGTTCGATCCATGGTTGCTCCACCTTGTAACTTACAGGACTTGAACGATCTGCTGCTAATGTCTTGGTGCCAGATAGCACAGGAGACCTTCAGGGGTCTTGTAGAGTCCATGCCTCAGTGGGGCAGCACGCTGACGACCAACAGCAATGTTTTGGCTCATCTGTATATAGATTCAATAGACCTTTTTCATGGAACATGGAAGCAAACAATTGCAGGTATCGGTGAATGGGAGACCACAACATTCACCTGTTTGCTCAAGCAGAATTTTTTTTTAAAATTTGTGTTAAACTGTATTAAATTTCCACAAAAAACAAAAAAATAGAAAGCGATGGATTACAGCAGTCAGAAGAGTGAAGATGCCAAATTAACTATCATTCCTACAGCAGCAGTATTAGAAACACTGTAACTGTGGTAACTTTTTTTTTTTTTTTTTTTTTTTTTTTTTTTTACTAATTCCAGGGTAATGAAATGCAAAGCATAATGTTATAAATTTTCACTGAATAATTTAACATTTGAAATATTTTGCTAGATTCATGCTGCTAAATAAGGCAGAAACACATCACAGTCTGTTAAAATATAGTCTATTCTTAAACATCCAGTATGGTCTGATTGGCTGTGATTTTGTCTCTTTGCACCACATTTTCACTCTCAGTAAGGCCAGAAAAACTGTTTAGGACATGGTGTTAGGGTATTTTTGTAACAAGGGTTTATCTTGACAAAAGACATTTGTCAACTTTGTCCATGAATTGAAGATTAAACATCGCAGCTCTTCAAACTCAAGTCTAAATTCTACATTGAACACAATTGTAGCGTATTCTGCACTGATGTAGTTAAGTTGATGACTCCAGTAATGGCAAAGTATGCTTTCCACATGCATATTGGCACAATTGCCCTATTGATAATGAAGCCATTCTTCACAAATGTTTATTGCTAATTGCCTGCCACCAGCACTCATTGTTCTTATGTCAGAAATGACATTGACATTTAAAAAGAAACGTGATGAAGAAAGGAAGTTTTGTTTTGTTTTGTTTGTTTTTTGACAAATAGCAATATAGGAAATGAAGAGAAGCAGGCATAAGACAGCTTGCTCAGAATTAAAAAAAACAACAACATTTCAGTAGTTTACCAAAAAAATTTAATTTAATTCTATCATCATTTACTCAATCTTAGCGGTTATGCATCATGTTAGTCTCAGAGAATTAAGGCAAATAGTGACTGAGGCTAACATTCTGCCTAATATCTCCTTTTGTGTTCTATGAAAGGTATAGTCACATGGGTTAGAAACATCATGAGGGCGAGTGAATGACAACAGAATTGAAATTTTTGGGTGAACTACCCTCAGACATCAGTTTCCTGGAGGAACAGTATAAATGAGAACTTAACTGAAAGACTCTCCATATTTTAATACTTAGAAAAATGCATGCCTCCCACTGCATTTGATTTGAGACTGGCCAGCTGTCATACCCCAGACACAGCCAGTGTGACAAGGTGTTGACGCTGCCCGTGGTTGTGACATACTCTATCAATGCCCTGGGCTCTGGGAACCTGCTTTTTAGGATGATGGCCACAGAGAGTAACATTATTATTTTTTATTACTTATCATCCTTTGGGATTCCAAAGTGGCACGAAACTGTGAATGCCATGAGAAACAGTATGTCACTTATGGCAGAAATTACATGTCTATATTTAATATCACAGCTTACACATCGAGTTAAATAAAAACCATGAGCCTGTAAAATTCCAGTATGTTTCCTGTAGCTCAACAGGTACAGCATTGCTCAAGGTCATGGTTTCCATTCCCAGGGAATGCTCAAATTGATTAAAGGGGTAGTTCACCGAAAAATACAAATTTTCTCATAATTTACTCACCCTCATGCCATCCCAGATGTGTATGACTTTCCTTCCTCTGCTAAACACAAAGAATTTTAGAAGAGCATTTCAGCTTTGTAAGTCCATACAATGCAAGTGAATGGTGACCAGACCTTTCAAGCTTCAAAAATCACATAAAGGCAGCATTAAAGTAATCCTTAAGACTACAGTGGTTAAATCCATATCTTCAGAAGCAATTTGATAAGTGTCTTTGTCAGGTCCTTATAATGCATGTACATGGGTGCCAGCACTTTGACGGTCCAAAAGTCCCAATAAGGCAGCATGAAAGTAATCCATGCGACTCCAGTCAAGCAATTCATGTCTTCTGAAGTGAATTGATAAGTTTATGTAAGAAACAAGTCGATAATTAAATCAGATTTAATTTGAAATCTGTGCTTCGAACCAGGGCTCTGATGCGGTTTGAAATGGGCAAATTCTCGCATGCTCTTCAGGACTCGTACCACAGTCCTTTGCATCGCAAATGCAATGCTTTATCAGTTGAGCTCCTGCAGAATTTGATCTCACTCAAACAAGCTTGTAAATGTAGTTATGTAATGCAACTGTTCAAATGTATCGCCTTACAAGTCATACACTACAGTAAAAGCTTTTAGATGCCATAGGATAGGATTAGAACAGGGCAAAAAGTAAGTGTTTATGAACTGATAATCTGACGTTTTATTTGTGACTGTCGTTGTGGCACCTCTAGTGTTCTACAAACCAGGCTGCAAAGTACAGTATTACCTAATTTGCTCATGACCTAAGATGTCCAGTGGATCATGCGCAAGATTTTAAACAATGCCGTCTAATTGTTTTTTAATCTACAAGAAACTTCTGTCTGACACAGAAGCCCCAAATCCTGCCATTTCTCAGAGTACTTCAGAGGCATGGTGTCTGGATTTAAAGTCTGTCTCCAGCTCTGAGGATAATAGCGCTTTCAGCATGAAATTCAAATTTTTCATGGTGTCAACCAAAAAGTGGAACACAGAAAAAAAGTAGCTCCGCTCTCTGTTTATCTCTGTGTGAGAGCACCTGCTAGGTTTGTTTCTCTGACTGTGCATCAGAAGGGTTTATATTATAGCTGAAGAGAAATGGAGCACCTCTTTCTCTTTGTCCTCTTCAGCTTTATGCTTAAATTTTACCATTACCCCACATAGCAAGTTGGACCCAAGTGTGCGCATTACCCTAAAGCTATTGTGTGATTGCACCACGGAGAGGTCCACAATTTTTATGTCTAAGACACACACACACACACATGAATACTCATGCCCACACACAGCCTTCTGAGTGTGTTCTCTGCATGACAATATACTCCTGCAGAGTTGGCTGGACCTTAATGACCAAAGCACTCAAACTCAGACACACATACACACACAAATTGGGCAGAGTGTTCTGATCGTTATTGCGAACACATGTTCTCATTGTCTAAGAGTGATTAATAAGCCGGGCAGAGAGACTCGCAGTCGCCCACCATTGGCATGTCAACAGAGCTACGATGAGCCATATGTTCTAAAGGGGAGTTTGAATACAATTCATAGTACAGGAAAAGTTTCACAGTGAGAGCCAGAAATAGTTGTAGCTAAAGATATCATGCTTAATGGCCCTGGTGAGCATGGAGAGAAGAGGAAGAGGATGGAAACAGAGGTGGTACCTGAGGGTTTTGGTGGTCATGTCAGCTGCCGTGATGCCGTGATAAATCAGGGTCTCGTTCCACACTGGATTCAGCGTGTTTTTTAAAGTCTTTGTGCGCAGTTTGTTTGCCTGAAAGAAAACAAAGATTAGAGAGATTGATTGAGAATTGAAACCAAAGGAAAGAACAATAATATCTGTAATATCTGTTTCTCCTAGAGCAAATAGAAACTTGCTTCAGTCTCTTGCATCTCAGCATTTTCCTCCTGAGGAAAGACCTCAATAATCACCAACCTGGTCTGATAGAATCAGGTTCCTATACATACATTTTTGCTAAATAAAATAATTTTTACGTGGTTCACTAGACGCGCTACACCAACAGTGACTTTTATTCCCTTTCACACAAAACACCAATAAAACTACAGGATATCAGTTCATAAACACGTACTTTTCACCCTGTTCCTCCTCACACAATGCTATCTTATGACATCTAAACACTATTTCTAGAGTGCAAGACTTAACTAACTAATTAAATTCACAGTCTTGTTTAGAGCTTGTTTGGATAGAGTATTTCACTTGTGATGTAAAGGACCGTGGTACGAGTCCCAAACAGCACGCAAATCGACACATATGCCAATAGTGTTATAGAAGTACAACAATATGTGCATTTGTCAAGTCAAACATGAGTTTTTATGACAATGTTGATTAGGTTTAGGTGTTAGGTTTAGGGTAGGAAGGTAGGTTTTGTTGATTTAAAACTCAATAGAGCATTAACCTTCACAATCTCATCTGTTTTAACTCGCTTTTAGCGCCACACGGTGGACATTTCTCCTCGGAACTGCAGCGATATGTGTAAAGAACCATGTAATATTTTGCAAAAATGATGCCACAGTCACATGTCTCCTCTAGAGTTTCAGAAGAGATCTCAGCAGTGTGATAAACTGTGCGCCGATTGGCCATTACAGCAAGTCTACACTCAAAATCAGAGATTTATATATCAAGTCAAACATAACTCATCAAATACTTCCAAGACCTAATTTTCTGAGCTTTGCTATCCACATCATTTTTAGAGCTCAACAGTCAAATGTCTAATACTGAATGTGTATAGTTGTATTTCTCCTAAAGAATTTCAGTAGAAACATTTGAAACAAAGTCAATACTTACGTAAATGTAGCTTTACTTAAAGCTCCATTAATTTTCCAGAGTCATGAAAGAACAATCTCTGAACGATAAAATTACCCATGGTTTGGCACATATGTTGTGCAGTTTATACACTACTAATCCCCATGGAGCAAACTGGGGTTAAGTGCCTCACTCAAGGGCACAGTAGATATGGTCAACCAACCTTATGGTTACCAGCCCGAGCCATACATGCGTGTTACATAAAGAAACTCTAAATTCCATTGATCCCCAAAATAAACATGCTTACACATGTCACCACCTAAGAGTATGTGGATTAAATTTCTTACAGCTCCAAGCACCAACTTTACAGAAATTACCATAGCTTTAAATAGTATAGTCAACAACAAAAAAGCTCAAATCAGTTGTTGCTCAGATGTGCTACAGTTTCTTGCAAGTTTGGAGTAGGAGAAGGTATGATGGTTAAAGAATTAAAACAAAAAGAAAGTATCATTTAATTACTCTCATCATGGTCCTTAACCTGTTTGAATATTTTCTTCTCTGTGGTACACAAAATATGTTGTGAATAATACTCTTTTATGACACTTTTAAAGTGCTTGATGGAGCTTGATGGCCCCTAGTCACTCTATGCATTAGTTAGAAAGGGAAAAGAGCAGTGCAATCATTCTTTAAAATATCTCCTTTAGTGTTCCACAAAAGAAAGGTTTCGTGAGGGTGAGTAAATGATGATAGAATTTCCATTTTTAGGTGTACTATCACTTTCATACTAAGGACAAGTAACTGAAATGTTGTGTGTTTGAACCCCACAAAGTGCACCCATTGAGCCATTATCATTGTGCCCTTTAGAAAGGCACTTACCCCAGGTAACTCCTGAGGGAATGTCCCAAAATGAAGTCGATGACTGGTAAAATTGAACAACAGTTGGAGCAACAAATTTGACTCCCGACTTTCTTCTTCTTGAATATGTTAATGCATTCTGTCTGGGATTACTATTGTTTTTTATGCTAAAGATTTAGCAGTATTGATCCAGATGTAGTCCAACCAATAAACCATCTCTGAACAGACGGAGCCAAACATGTCAGGAAATTATCCCACTACCTAGCTCACTACATCAATAGGTGGACAGATATTGGGAGAGATGAAAAGAGGAATATGAAGAGAGAGAGAGAAAGAGAGAGAGAGAGTGAGAGAGAGAGAGAGAGAGAGAGAGAGAGAGAGAGAGAGAGAGAGAGAGAGAGAGAGAGAGAGTCAGTCAGGGATGACAAGAGAGGAAACATCATTTATCTCTTCTCCCTCAGGTGAAAGGCAGACATCTGCTCACCTACATTGCAGAGGAGAGAGAGTGAGGACGGGAGGTTTCCCCCGGCTCATCTCCCCTCTGTCTCACACATACACATACACACAGAGCTCATCAACACCCTTTCTGTTTCTTCCTCTAAAATCTGCTCCCCCTATACTCATACACACTTGTTTAAATATGGAAAAATATCTTTCTCATTTAACCAACAAATAAATATACAAAGAACAAAATTGCAATTTGTCTTAAACGTTTTTTTTTTGACGTGCAGTTTCACTACGAGACGAAGGCTGGCTCAGCAGCACATATATTATGCTGAGCATGACAAAATGACCTGCACAGTTTGTCACAAATATGCTAGGAAATTCACCAAAATAATGTCAACATTAACAACATTAGTTAACATTAACTAAAAATGAACAATACTTATTAAGCATTTATGAATCTTAGATAATGTTATTTTGACCCTCACATCCCCTCAAGTTTTCTCTTATCGCTCTAATATAATATATTTGGGCATCTTTGCCTTTTTAACACTCTTTTAAATAACCAACTTGACTGATTTATTTTTTCTCACCATAAATTAATCCAATTAATAATGTTGCTGTGACTTGCGGTTCACTTTCTATGCCTTTGTATACCAACAATATGGTGGTTTCTCTACACAATTATGTAATTGTTATTGCTGTGCTTTCAATAACAGCTGTACTGTTGTTAACAGTAAAGTATCTAATAAGGAGTCAGATGGGTTTTGTGTTTAGATGTCATCACATTTCATTCTTAACATGCAGGGATTTGAGCAAATGTATAACAAGTAGATGTACATGCACATAAGATACAATTAGTATTGTTCCAATTGACTTTTGTGCAATTATGTGAGTGCATTACACGTTGATTTTAAACTCTCAGACTGTGTCTACAGTACATAATAGTACTGTTAGTCAACTTGTCATTCAGGTGAATTGCAATACTTTTGTGAAAGTTTATAGAATGCTTTCTACCTCGTGGAGCAAATCAACAACACACACATCATCGCTGCTTATTTTATCGATAGTCTCGCTATAAAACCTTTCATTTTGTGATTCCATGATTGTTTACAACTGAACATGGCATGTAGTTTCTTCTTCTCATACCTGTTGGCTAATGGGCAGACCAACTGAAAGGTGCTTTCCGACAACTACCATACCATGCTAAAATTGCTTCTCTATTAGCATATATATATAACATATTATACCTTCTGTAAAGGCATGATTGTGTTAACAGCGATCATTCACCTTGCTTTTAATGTAAAAGGGCCATTCATCAGCGTTTTGTTTAGCATTATTGCATCGCCTTTGGTGTGCAAAGGCCTTAAAACCTGTACTCACTCGCACGACACTCACACTTCAATTACCCTCACACAACGCAACCCCCCAAACTGGGCAATTACCCTCCACCAGCTCGTTCAGCAAATTAGTGTTAAATCAAAGCACGGTTCTGGCTGTGAAGAACCCAAACACAATCTCCCAAACCACAGCCTGTCTCTCTCGCTGGCTCTCCTGACAGAGCAAGTCCACGTCATTCACTGCCTGAAGAACATGTTGCTTTTCTGCATATTTCATTCCCCTCTCTTTTTATGCTCTCTGCACTGCTGCATTTAAGGCTGGAAGCAGCCAGGCTTGGCTATCCTCTCTCTAGCCTCCTGAGGATGCTTGGCAAATGAGAAACACACTTTAACTGCTACAGACACTAGGAAAAATACATACAATTAATTAAAATAGTGCCAACAAAGGAAATAGCTGGTGGGTTTTGCATGAGGAAAAGCAGTTTAACCTAAAACAACCACAATAGATTTAGGCCTCCATTTCCTCCATTTTCAGTTTTCAAAACATTTTTCTTTGGGTGGAGGAAAATGCTGTTCCAGTATAGATGAGAGGTGTAAAGGTATCAAAATCAATGCATTTTTTTAAATGAAAACGTATAAGTGTTGAAGTGGCCTTAATTTACAGAAAAGCCCTGCCAGAAATGTACTAATGCAGTACCATGGTAAAGTGATTGTGTCAAAATGTACTACCATGGTATTTATTGATTACCAAATTCATCTACCATTATATTTATTTATTTACGTATTTTAGTGTATCATGTAAGTAGCCAAGTTCTCACAGTGACTGGAGTAGTAAAGATGCTAGCAAAGAAAAAAGAGACAGACAAGACTATCAAGTGCAGTTTAAGTGCAGTAGTAAGTGCAATTAGTGTGAGTTGGTTAAATACTCGCTGGAACAGATGTGTTTTCAGCTGGTTCTTGAATGTTGAGAAGGTAACAGCAGGGGGAGGGAGGGTTGGGGCACAGATGTCAGTAGGTGGCTCGCACAGACCAAAAGATATCTTTATGTTATGACTTTACTTGTTGAGGCACATGACTATTAACTCATCATTAAGTAATTGTTGTAATTAACACATTAATTTGCAGTAATAATGCAGTAATTACACATTTATTAATGCATTTTAGTGCACCAGTATTAGGTGGAAGTTCAAATACATCGGCTTCGGCTCATTGAGGTAACTAACACATTAATTAACACTATTAGTTCATATAATAAGTTGTTAGGGAATTATTCCATGATGACACGTTTAATTAATAGCAATTAATTTTATATTATTAATATATTAATCAGACAAACACTTTATTAGTTGCTGATGTGGCAATATTTAATGAATGGCTTAGTTAATCATGAGTCATACATTAACACAATATTATCTGTGCATTAGTTAAACATTAATTAATGCTTATTAATGCACCCGTATTGTAAATTGTTTCCGATAATTTATCAGAGATTTTATGCATTATAAGAACAAAGCCAATCTATAATTTCCCTACAGCTGGTGAGCTGCTGAGCATGACTTTTATGAAAATACAACAATAATAGGCTTAAAATAATTATAATGAGTTTCAATAATGTCCGTACATTTTCATGTATGTATAAAAAAGCGTGTCTACGAATCTTTTCCTTCAGTAAAATGCCTGTGTTCTAAGAACACAGCAGATCTATCTTTTTTCCTACAGTTTGTCGACTACACACTAACATAGAGGTAAAAAACAGGAGCTGATATTAAAAATAGCTTTACATATTTAACACAGATCTAGTAATCTACGTTAATTGGCAAAAACAACCTATCAAACGATTACCTCACAAACATAATGTAAAAAGCATAGCTTAATGAAGACTCAAGCGCTGATATAAACTCCACTTACAACGTGTGCTTAAAAGAAGGATTGTCCTTTGTTTTTTTTCTGCAGTCCATTTTATGTAATGCTGCCAATCAAGAACGATATGCTGAAAAATAACTCTCATTTAAGAGTTCCTTATCTCTAGATTATTAATTTAGATCAACATATTAGCATTGTTGAAAGCAACTTTGTAGAATTGAATGGAACCACGTTGATTAGACTGTCTGACTGACTGCCTATTACGTAAGCTTTGTTACAGCTCATAAAACTCACCTGTGATTGGCTGAATGGTCACACAATCAGCCCAAAGTAACAAAACGCAAAGAATACTGTATACAAATCCACCATTTCGGTATGTATTTAGCTTGGAAAAGTGCAGGGGACAAAAATCATCTTTTCAAAGAGAGTGGGGGACGTGTTCCCCACGTCCTCCATGTCTGCTACACCCCTGGTGTGGAGGTTGGAAGTTCATTCCAACACAGAGTAGCAGAGAAAGTTAACATTCGTAAAATAGACTTTGAGCCTCTTTGTGATGGGACCACCAGGCGTCGCTAGTTTATAGACTGCAGAGAGGGAGTTGGAGCATAGACATGAAGAAGTGAATTGAAGAGGGTGTGGTTGTCCTGAAAGCCAACCAATGGAATGCCAGCTATGGTATTACAATTTGCTACCATAATCTAATGCAATGGTTGTGTGCTTGTTTTGTATTTTTTTTTTTTCTTTTTTTTTCTGCACATATACCATGATAGTGCCATGGTATTCTTTAAATACCTTGTAGTTCCATGTAAATACCTTGGTACATAAATATGGCAATCACTCAGTACCTTGGCATTACCATCTAACACCGCTGTACCATGGTACCGCCACTTTGGATGGTACTCCAAGATTATTCATGGTACACTTTGTAGGTCACAGATTACACAAACTTCAAAAGGTGATGTTTAATTTTTCAATATTAAAAGTCCGCTCAGTTTTGTCTTTGTAACCGCTTGGACTTACACTGAAAACTAGCGGCTTCGATGCAGCAACATTTAAACGGATAGTTCACCCAAAAATGAAAATTCTCTCATCATATACTCATACTTATTCCATCCCAGATGTATATGATTTCCATTCTTCAGCAGAACACATTTGAAGAAAAATAGCTCAGCTCGGTAGGTCCTTATAATGCAAGTGGATGGTAACATGATTTTTGATGTTCCAAATGGCACAGACAATCAGCAGTAACGTCATCCATACGACACCAGTGGTTAAATGAATGTCCCATAAAGTGATATGATTACTTTAGTGTAAAAAAGATAAATATTTAAGTACTTTTTAACTATAAATAATCACATCCGGTAAGCAGCAGTTTGCACGTTCACAAGAGGGCTGAAGTCACATGGTCTTTCCAGCAATGGCATGGCAATGTTCCATTCTTTACAGCAGACACACTCTACCTCTGATGGCACTGCCTGGCATTGCCTACATGTGCACCACCACATCTGTCTCTCTGAGGATTGTTGTTGTGCTGCAGTTGGTCCAGCCTCCTCCATCTCTCTGTACCCCTGGCCAGAGTTCTCAGGTTCAAATAAATAAGGCTATGTAAAAAAGTGTATCTCCTATTCTCTTCTTAAATCAAGATCTTCTGACATCTTTGTTTAAATTGGCTTCAGTTTGTTTATGGCGTTCTGTCTGTAGTGTTCCTCCTACTCAGTTTTATACAGCGCTGCTCTTCCGGGTGTGTCG
The DNA here is from genome assembly GCA_032164185.1 of Moxostoma hubbsi. Taxonomy (NCBI): domain Eukaryota; kingdom Metazoa; phylum Chordata; class Actinopteri; order Cypriniformes; family Catostomidae; genus Moxostoma; species Moxostoma hubbsi. The sequence goes on along the minus strand of JAVLUX010000018.1, from coordinate 10,996,965 downwards.
TGCACACATTACTTCTTGCGTGAACATGCCAACGGAGATACCTCAGCCCTCTTGTGAACGCGCATACTGCTGCTTAATGAAAGTGATTATTTATAGTTAAAAATAACTTAAAAATGTATATTTTTCACACAAAAAGCATTCGTATCACTTTATAAGACATTAATTTAACCACTGGTGTCATATGGATGACATTAATGCTGATTGTCTGTGCTTTTTGGAGCATCAAAAATCATGTTCCCATCCATTTGCATTTTAAGGACCTTCTGAGCTGAGATATTTTTCTATTTTTCTTCAAATGTATTCTGCTGAAGAAATTAAGTCATATATATCTAGGATAGCATGAATGTGAGTAAACTATCCCTTTAAAATCAATAGTTTTCAGTTTCAGATGCCACTATAGAATATTCACAGTCAGCCATGATTACTTTAATCAGTGAATGAAAGTTTCAAATAACAGGACGGTTACCGTGATAAAGCGAGAAGCATTCAGCTGGTCATGTGATTCTAACATGGTAGCCCCCATGTGCAAACTCTCCCCATGTAGAATAAAACAGCTTTTATATGGATACTGATATGACTGGATTCTTCATTTTAATGTGTGGTCATGATTTCCTACATATATTACAAAATTACAATTCATATCTTTAGGAGTTAAACTTTTATAATAAGGAAAAAATTACTAAGTGAACCTTTAAAAAAACTTTTTCCTATCCAAGCTAAAAAGAAGCTAAAGATATTAGGAAGAATTGTGGAAATTGACAGCTTCAGTCACCATTTACTTTTAATTGTATGGATAAAAGATGCAATGAAAGTGAATGGTGACTGAGGCTAACATTCTGCTTAACATATTTTGTGTTCAATGAAAAATAAAAGTCATATGAGTTTGGAACAACATGAGAGTGAGTAAATGATGAAAGAGTTATCATTATTGGGTAAGCTGTCCCTTTAAATTCATGGGACAAAAACATGGCACCCCAAACAAAGAAAACTGAGTCAGCTATAAAAACTAATTACTGGTGTATGCTAGCAATCTAGTTTTGCCCTTTAAGCATTCATCAAATAAAAAAAAAAAATTATAGAAATAAATAAATAAAAAAAACTCAAAATACCCCTCTTCACATAGTCTGCCTGCAACAGCAAATGGATTCACCTGTCTCTCTCTCTCCCTGACTTTGCCAAATCAATGCTATCGCATCTTCTTCTAAATATTTTATCCTCATCTTCCACTTCTCTCTTCTTCCCTTTCTCTCTCTCTCTCTCTCTCTCTCTCTCGCTCTCTCTCTCTCTCTCTCTCTCTCTCTCTCTCCCTCCATCTGGCCCAGGGCAGTGAGATTCCCCGAGCAGCAGCTTGGGAGTGTGTGTGTGACTCAGATATCTCATTCTCCATGCTGTGTTATGATGACACACACTCACACACTCGACTAAGAAGGGGCCACTCACTAGTCTAGAACCACAATCTCTCCCTCTTACTCTGTCTCATATTTTTCTTCTGCTTCCTGGGATTCTGATAGATGTCTCTGTGTGAGAAGAAGCGCATTAGGAGATTGCATGCAGAGAAATGCGAAAACATGTGATGTATGTAAAAGGACAAAAGGAGAGTTTGGTTATCAGGTTCTTTTTTCATCTGGAGGATTCTGATATTAAAGGGATAGTTCACCTAAAAATAAAATCTGTCATCATTTACTCACCCTCATGTTGTTCCAAAATCAATAAAACTTTCTTTTTTATGTGGAGTGCAAAAGAAGATGTTTAGCAGAATGTTAGCCTCAGTCAATTTGAGATTTAATTTAATTGCATATTTTTTCCATAAAGTGAAAGTGAATGATGACAAAGGCTGTCATTCTCTCTAACATCTCCTTCTGAGCTCCATGGAAGAATAAAAAAAGCAGGTTTGGAACAACATAAGGGTGAATAAATGATGACAGATTTTCCATTTTTGATTAGAACTACCCTTTTAACAAGGGCTTGGGACAAATATGCCACCAAAAGTCACAAAAATGCCCAATATATTTAAATGTGAGGGGTATAAAAAATGCGGGTTGAGGTGAAGTAAATAACAACAAAATTGTAACTTTTGGGGAACTAACACTTTAAGTATGTAAGATGAAAATGTTATCAAATCCTTTTCACAACTTTTTACAACATACAGTAGTTTTGCTAGCAGGGTCATTCATTCAACTGATAAATGGTGCTGCACGGCCAAATACGTGTATGTGTGTGGCATCTGTCTGACGGTGGGCATACGACGTACACTTCCATCACCTCAGGCTCACAAACTTTTTAAAAGACCGGATGTGTCTATAACCCTCGCAGCCAATATTTACCAGGCTGGCATGTGGGAGCATACACAAGACATGACATTTCACAGTTTCTCTCTCTCTGTCCCTACCTCTTGTATATACATGCTCCTCTGTTGACGTGAGTCGTGTAACAATCCGCGCTGTTTCCATGACAACCACCTGCTACTGTCCCCCCTCATCTGTATCTCTCCCTTTCCATCCCTCCCACCCTTCCAGCAATCAAAGCTGTGTTGGTATTCCAAGGTCAAATAGGGCCATGTGGCAACAGACAGAGATATTGGCAGAGATTTGGATGAAAGAGAAAGACTGTAAGAGGACAATGAAGAGTAAAATCCTCTGGAGACCGGACAGGCCAAGACACTTCTGGTGTCTAAAACATCACAGGTCTTCCTGTCTCTTCATGCCCTGCTTTAAACAGATTAGAGTGCTGTGCCTTCATTACATTCAGTGAAAATAAAGGAAATTAAAGAGAGTAGCTTAGTTCTTACTGAATACTGTTCAGTATATATCGTGTTTAGCTTACTATTTATAAAAAATAATCAATTGGAACAGTAGGTATTGTTATATAATATTTAAATAAAGATAAATATTTCAACCAGTAGTATGCTACATTGTCATATGACTCGCCATCTTGGATAAAAAGGACTAATTTGCATTGCTAATTTGCTTAAAATAACGTCAACCTATAAAAATATCTCGAGACACATGCTCTATTTGTTGCACTGCATCTATGCATGTGTATTACGTGAAATGCATATGTTGATGTGTTGATGTGTGTGTGCGTGTCAGGCAATCTTAAGCAGCTTGTGCTGATGGGGCAGTGAGATTTGAACCATTCTGTGAGTATGGTTGCGTGTTGTTTGTGAGACGGTTGCAGTGACCTTGCTTGCTCCAGGCAGGAGGTGAAGTTTCACATATGGATCAGCCAGTCCATTGGAGTCCATGGCCTTTAGTCCCTGTGGGCACAAACAAACAATAAAAAGCACATAGATGCCATGTCACATGCGATTTACACACATGTCTTGATGGGGTGATAGGTTGCTAGATCATATATCCTTTAAGGCACATACACACTTAAGGGTTCATGATTACCATCTGGACTGGGGGCAAATTCTCATAGGCTAACACAAGTGACATTACAATCAAAGCTGTTTAACTTTTACATCACTGTTTTTGCTCAAGGTAGACCATTGAATAAAATTGTGTAATTTCTGTATTATTTTGCATGTTAAAGCAAATTATTTATTTAAAGTACCCAAAAATTTGGTTTGAGATGGGCAGTTTTCATCTATGATATTGGAGCCAAACTACTGTTTAAAAAAAAGAAAAAGAAAAAGAAAGGTGGCATTGTGATTATTTTATTTTTACAGAGATTGGGCCTGTTACTAAAATTAGTTGACTTCAGCGCCCCTTGTTATATTACTTGTCAATATCTATGTTTCCATCCAAGTTGCAAATTGAATTTATGCAAAAAGCCATGATATCACAAAAACAATGTGCGAATAACGCTGCGTTTCAAAAGAACAAAATCGTCACTTCCAGAATTTTTTTTGCCATTTAAATACAATTACAATTATCATGTTGCGGTTGCCAGGGATGTGAGTGGCACGCAGCGACCTGAGTCACGGCTGACTCCAAAGGAGGAGATGGCAGGCGAGTAGTGACATATGACGAGAGTGCGTGCCGCCTTGGCAATTTATGTATGCTACCGTCGCGGTGCTATCTGAACGGATCAAGACGTGCTTGCCCCGGATTAGTGGGAGAAACCTCCGTAGGGCAAGAGATTCAGCCAACAAAGTTGATGTGCCAACGCTGCCAGGGTCCTTTCCAGAGGCCAGCGGCAGTGTGCCCGTTGCACACTGCGCCCCAACACTGTGGAGAGGCATCTGTAGTCACCACGACACTTCTGGACACCTGCTGCGAGAGGACTCCGGTCCGCAGAAAGCAGAGGTCTGTCCAAGGGTTGAAAGTCTGACGGCAAGAAGGGGTGATTGTCACACGGTATGTGCTGTGGTGCCATGCCCATCTCGGGACTCGAATTTGTAGCCAGTGCTGAAGCGGTCTCATATGCATCAACCCGAGTGGCATGGCTGAGGATGCCATATGCCCCAGGAGCCTCTGGAATTGTTTTAGGGGAACAGCTGTGCCGGGCTCGAAGAGAGCGAGGCACCTGAGCACTGAATGAGCACACTCATTGGTGAGGCGCGCTGTCATTAAGACTGAGTCTAATACCATGCTGAGAAAAGAGATGCTCTGAACCGGGACGAGCTTGCTCTTGTCCCAGTTGACCTGAAGCCCTAGATGGCTGAGGTGCCTGAGCACCTGGTCCCTGTGAGCAAGTCATCAAGGTAGTTGAGTATGCGGATGCCCACTTCCCTTAGCGGGGCAAGAGCTGCCGCTGCGATCTTTGTGAAGACGTGTGGGGACAGGGCCAGGCCGAAGGGGAGGACCTTGTACCTATTCGCCTGGCCATCGAACGCGAACCATAAGAAGGGTCGGTGTCGAGGCAGAATGGAGACGTGGAAGTACACATTCTTCAGGTCCACCGCCGCGAACCAATCTAGCTATCGAACGCAGGTAAGAATATGTTTCTGCGTGAGCATTTTGAACGGGAGTCTGTGTAAGGCCCAGTTGAGAACTCGCAGGTCCAAGATTGTCCAAGATCGCAACCCGCCGATTATAATTTTTTTTGGGTACGATGAAGAAAGGGCTGTAGAAACCATTCTCCATCTCGGCTGGAGGGACAGGCTCTATCGCATCATTGAGGAGCAGGGTTGTGATCTCTGCTCGTAAGGCGCTGGCATTCTCGCCGCGCACGGAAGTGGAGCGAACACCGCTGAAACGAGGCGGGAGCCAGGCGAACCGAATCATGTAGCCGAGTCGGATGGTCCAGGCCAGCCAGCGCGACGGATTGGGAAGTTAAAGCCACGCATCCAAATTCCACTCGCGGGGCACTAACGAGATGATCGCTTTTGACGTACTAGCGCGTCGGGAGGCAGAAGAGTGTCCCGAGGCTTGGGTGCTGAGAAAAGACTCAAAGCACTTACCTTGCTCCGCGCACCCGGTAGGGGGCAGGTTAGAGACTGAGTAAGAGGTCCTAGAGGGGCATCTTTGGAACTCGTCTGCACTGGCCTGCTGGGGCTGAGCAGTTGCGGGGCTGAAGGCGAGGGAACTGTGTCCGGAGAGCCAGGACTGTGGAGTTTTGGGGCCGGGGTGCCGTCTACAGGCTCTGGAGGGGAGTACCAGGCGGTCCCACCAGGTGGCGGCGTTCTCAGGACACAAGTGGATCGCAACCACTCTGTCTGCCTGAGGGACCTCCGTGTACCCTGCCATCCAGGGTAGTGAGAGCGGACGAGTGGCGTGGCCATGACCCGAGGAACCGATCGCGCAGCCGTGAGGGGGGGCAGAGGTTTCCAGTCCAGCCTCGCGCTCACGGCAACCCGAGAAAGCATAGTGGACATCTGCACGTCAGCCTCAGACTGGGCGGGCAGACCTGAACGTGCCAGCCCAGACGAGTCATCAGCCTCAGACACCGCCGTGACGCTCTCCGATGCAGCGGCGATGTCGTCATCCAATTCCGGGGGCTCTGCGCTGTGTATTGCTCTTTTATGAGTGGGAACTCAAACTCTTTTAGAGGAAATAAACTCATTTTAGGAGGAGAAACACTCTTTCAGGCAATGAAAATGCTGTAGAAGCGCCTAGGGGCGTAGACTGCACAGCGTGCAGAGAGAGAGAACGCCAGCTGGAAACGCGCCGTAGATCCAACAGCAGTGCTTATCACCAGTAGAGGTGAGTGGAACATTGGTGAACTCAGCTTGCTGTTGCACAACCGTTCAGCTCTGAAGAAAATTTCTGACTGGCAATTGCTGCCCTGCTTCCCTTTATACCCTTATGTCTGGGGCGGGGCATGCAAATTCTGTCTGCCAACTTGACATTGGCCTTTTCTCAGGTTCAGAATTACGTTTGGCATCCCAGGAAGACCCCTTGTGTCACTTCATTCGACACAACGTCGAGTGAGTGACAGAAGGGGAACTTGATACTAAATTTAACTCATCTGTGTTTAGTGTCATTGTTTTTTTTTTATTTATTTGGTTATAGCACCTCTTTATAAGGGAAATTATGTCTTGACTCTGATTAGTTATTTGGTACACTGGACACTCCTCAGTACTTCTTAGTGCACATACAGTAAATCTGCACTTTTGTAAAGCACAATGAGTAGAGAAGAATGACCTATAATTAACAGGCTCCAAGTTCATCAGAGGTAGCATCACCCTAATGGTGACTTCACACAAATCAAAACTATCATCCAGCTACAACAAAACAACAACAATAGTAATAAGAATTAAAGTTAAATACATTTTTTAAATAACATTTATTATATTTCTACACAAGTACACTTGTCTTGACCAAACATTCATAATTTGTTGAGTAAGTAACTTGGTATTTTACAAATTTTTAATGGGTGAAAACCAAATCTGGGACACATGGTCTAACAAAACAAAGGTCTGAAGTACATATATACAAATAGACTATATAAAACAGTAGAAACAGCTTGAAATAGACTAGTGCATAGTGTATACCGTAAGTACACAGTTCACAATACATGCATAGTGTTTGTGTGTGTGCAAACCTACTTTAGCCTTGTGGATGGTGCAGTGTAAGCAGTTATTTTCTTGGTCAAACAGCAAATTAAACTCCAAAGTTCCCAAGTAAGCTGCAAGAAACAAAAAAATAACGTACACATTTGAAAAAAAGAAAAAGAAAAAAAAGGCTAAACAACAACAAAACGAATAAACTGGGAATCAGTCTTGCCTGTTAAGACCTAAGCAGGGCTCAGCACATACATAGGGGCTTGTAGTGTTTATGCACCATTACAGAAACTAATGAAGTATTTAGCACTCGGATCGCGTACCTCATCACATACACACACACACACACACACACACACACACACACACACACACACACACACACACACACACACACCAGCAAACACAACACAAAGCAATCAATACGGAACACTATAAGGAGCAAGTCCAGGCCAATGGGAAGTACTCACGCCTCATTGGCTGCTCACTGGTGAATAAAATCAGTCAATCCGAAAAAAATAAATAATAAAATTCAGAACAGAATTACAGTGGATTCATATATGTAGGGAGTTATGTGGTAGATAAGCATGTTCTTACGTAAAGAAAAAAGGTGACAGGGTAGCAATGGGGCGGTCTGGTGTTAACAATCTTGGTTGGTAACATAAAAGGTTGAAGGCGCAAAGCCCACAAGGCCTGATTCATGTTCTGTCACTGTTGTGTCCTTAAAAAAAGCACTAAGCTCCAGGTATTTCCTGAGGGATTGCCACTGTAATAAATGAAGTAACTATATAAATGTCAGTTGATTTGAATAAAAGCATCCACAAAATTATACTTGGAGCAAACAAGAAAGGTAGGGCATAGAAAATAAGAAAAACGCACACATTTATCCAGGGCATCATTAACCTATTTTTTTGAGGAGGCACTGGTGGTAGTATCGGTTCACTCACATCAGCTAGATAAAACATTATCAGAGGCGAAAAACATTTAAAAAATGTAGTAGTTCCTTAAAAAGTAGTGATAGACTAGGAACGTCGTTTAGCTTGTATGGAGACCTGGTTTAAAATCTCAACCTGCTTATATATACATTCACTGAGCACTTTATTAGGAACATATGTACACCTACTTATTCATGCGATTATCTAATCAATTAATCATGTGGCAGGATTGTTGGTACCATATGGACTGGTCTGAGCATTTCTGTAACAGCTGATCTCCTGGGATTTTCATGCACAACAGTCTCTAGAGTTGAATCAGAATGGTGTCAATGACTAAAACATCCATTGAGCGGCATTTTCATTCCCATTGGATGAAATTCCGCAAACTACCATAAAATAAACTCCCCAATGTACCACAATTAAAAAAGTTTTTCTTCTTTTAATCATAAACCTCATTAAATGTTTGTTATAATTGTGCTCATAATAAAAAATAAAAAAAATAAATTGAATAAGAAAAGAAACTTACTAGTAATTCAAGATATATATTCTCTAAAAACAAGTCTTATTATCTTACACAATTTTGCTTTCAGTAAATGTATCAAGTATATTTATTCAATTTATTCAAATCTATATTTTTAAATGGAAGTTGCATTCAAAATCCACTTGGCTCAAAAATCTGAGGGGACACAAATGGGCATGACGCTTCAGTGTGTAACCCACCCAAAGGGATGCCAAAAGTGAAAAAGTCACAACTGGCAAGACAAACTCACTGTCATCGTCATCAGAGTCGACAAACTCTCTGTTCTCCTCTTGCACTCTCTCCCTCTTGCAGTCTTTCTCTTCATCCCTGTCTCCGTCCTTGTCTTTGTCCTTTAGAACCTGTTTAATCCGGGGTGGAGGGGGCGTGATGGGGAAATCATGGAAGCGAGGGAAGAAGTCGGAGATCTGTGGGATGGGGAGGATTGGTCCGGGACACACATTGATGGCAAAGTGCTCCTGCATGGAGATCTTCACTGGCGAGGGAGGGGGAGGCACAGCGGGGCTGGGGGGTCCCGCTGCGGAGGGAGGGGTGGACGGGGAGGGGAAAGAGGAGGAGGATGGAGGCAGGAGGAGATGGGAGGACGGGTTATTGGGAGGAAAGTGGGAGTGAGGCGGAGGTGCTTTGGAGACGCTCATCGGGACCACTGGAAATGACTGTGGGGGGAAAGAAAGAGAGAGTTCTTTAGAAATATTCTTTAAAATATTTTTTGCCATATTAAGTGGTGCTTGCTTGCATCACCAAAGTTACTTAGAGCATATGTATTAAACTTTGGTGTGTAACTTGTCCCACACGGTTTGTGTTACAGACATGACCCCAAATTGCGCAGCTTTTTGAGAGGTGTGCTACAGAGCGCAACAGTTTTGTTCTGTAAGTAAAAATCCCATTCATTTTCCCCATAGGGAAATTGATTATTAACAGTAAACCATTAAATACAAACCTATTGTGAGCTCATAGGTTGTTGATAAATGATAAATGCTATTGAACTAAACTTCCCATGATTCTTAGGGCATAAATAAAACAATCAGAGAACCGTGGCAAACAGAGAGTGCCAAAAGTATACATATTGAACATATTAAAGTATACAAAGGACCCTTTTCACATGTTCGCGGAGCAGCAGTCATCATAGTTGGCTAAACTTGAATGGTGGTGAGTGGAAGACCATAGCAAATGTAACTTTTGCTCACCTGTTTGCACCAACAGCGAAAGAAAAAAAGTAAATTATTATGCTTTCACAGCTTTGCAAAAAAAGATAAAAATATACAGCACTAGATAACAGCAGAACGAAGAGAGAATCAGGCCAAATTTTCTGTCACTCCCTCCCCAGCTGTGCCTCATCGCAGCTACTGTAGCTGTTTTTTTTTATTTATTCCAGGGTAATATAATACAAAGTACAATGTTATAAATGTACAGTAAATGTTTTTTTAAATTAGAAATCTAAAAAAAGTTTGCTACATTTTCATTGTTAAAGAAGGTGGAACATCATAACAGTGTGAAAAGGGTTAATAGAAAGAATAAAAATGTGTGAAAATGGTTTAATAAATAGATTAGATCTAAGATTTCAACAATGTATTGCATTTTAGCTAGTTATATGTCATTTAAAAAATACTGTAGCAACATATCATCACATAGCTACATCAAATAGCTACATTTCATCAGGCATTTAATAGCCAGCTAGGCTGTGCCTGGGGTCCTATAGGTTGCCATTGAAACACTTTGCACTTTGACACCTGAGAGGAAAATTATGAGTGATGGTCTGAGCTTTGTTTTGCATGTAAATGGATCGGATGGAATAAACATCAACCAAGCATCTTTTAAATAGAAATGACAATAATTAGAAGGCATATGTCGAGCTGTAACATAGCAAAAAGTTAACATAAGTGTCTGAACATATTTTAGTGTAGCCTGGACTCCCTGTAGCTGCAGATGATTACAGGCAGAAACAGGATCTAGCGTACAGAATGGGAATGCATTGCATTATGTCATTGTTCTCCAACTTGAAATGCTTTTGAACTTGTCACCGAACTGTGTTCTTGAAGGAGCGAACAGCATCCACCTCAGATGTCCACACAAAGTTGTGTGATCATGTTGAAATTACTAACTAGTGTCAACAGGTGCCTTTTTAATGATTTTGCATATCACTTGTATCTCTGTTGTATCTGAAGGCCAATTTACATATATTGGAGGTTACTTTAGCAGAATCTGTGCCATCTTGATCAGAGTAAATTTGCGCCACTTCGCTCTTTCAGTGCACAACTACTGAATACTATTTTTACAATGTTGCATTTTTCCTCTTGGTTTGGTTCGCTTTCACAAGGCAGCATTTCAAAATGGACCAAAATTGTGTCAATAAAAGTCACATGTAAGCAAAATGTCACCTTGTTGTTCAGAATGTTTGCATGCTGTTCTGGGATTTAGTGAATCCATTGATATACTGGATAAAATTACCTGTAAAAAAGTTGTCAACTGTAACACATTTTCGAGTGTTCTTCGAATCATGCTTATGCAAAATGTCACTGTATGGTACAGAATGCACGTTCCAGTCAGAGGTTGCGCTGCGAATGCACTTTATCCGACTCATGATTGATATGCAATGTAATATTTGCACCATGGTTATTTTTTTTCGTCCTGCCTGTGTTCAGCTGCTATCCGAGAAAAGCAATCATCCTAAAATTAGGAGAATTATAGGAATCATAAAACAGCTCCTATTTTAAACATGCAACTATATCTAATATAGTCACCAAAAGGCTATATATGCATTTTGATGATGAATTACATTGAAGTGCTGACCTACAGGTGTCTTCTCCAAAGATCCATCAGGCATGCTCATTGTTTTTATTGGGATATTGTTTGGTTCATTGGTCCATGGGTCGACTTGTATTCTCACCACAAGTGAACCGCTCCAGGGTTCGTTTGCAATCGGGCTGAGACCTCTTCATCAAACTGGTCTTGGACCAATTGTTTTGGTGCAGATCCAAGTGCGGTCTTTCATTGCCAACCTACACTTCGTAAATATGCCACCCTGTGTATTTCCTACAGACATGTTTTGTAAATCAAGTAGACATACTCGACTTCGGGCTGAGAGTGTCGATCGACTGCATTAGTTCTAGCTGTCTCAACTAGTCTATGCAACCCTTATGACACAATATGAATGATGCAGCCGAGTTGCTGTCCCTACACTCCCAAACTTATATTTGTGTACTGTATATTCCGATCAGCCACAACATTAAAACCACTTGCCTAATATTTATATCTATATGTTTTTTGTTTTTGGCACCATTCTGAGTAAACTCTAGAGACTGTTGTGTATGAAATTCCCATGTGATCAGCAGTTACAGAAATACTCAAACCAGCCCATCTGGCACCAACAATCATGCCACGGTCCAAATCACTGAGATCAAAATTTTTCCCCATTCTGATGGTTGATGTGAACATTAACATAAGCTCCTGACCCATATCTGCACTGCTGCCACACTATTGGCTGATTAGTTAATCGCATGGATGATTGTTGGTGCCAGACGGGCTGGTTTGGGTCATTCACAATGCTTCATGGGATACTAGTTAATGCTATTATGAAAAAGGTCTACACAGTCTTGTACCTTTGTCTTTTTGTCCGATTTTCAAATATCATTGTAATCAAAGAGTGTAATGTTTTGATTTATATCCGAACTGGTTGGTTTGGTTCATTGTTTAGAACTCTTTTATGAAGTACTTCACGAAATTCATTTGGAAAACAAATAATCTAAAAAACACTTGGAGGTGGGCTCTTTTGACTTCCAAAAGGTAAACACCCTAGCAACCGCACAGCAATCTTGGCAATCACAGACAGTACATCAGCACTGAGTATTGCAGAGGCAAGCACCACTCACATTTTCTTCAAAAAATATAAAAATCTAGTTTTATATTTATTTCAAAATATAGACTGACCAAGTTTCACCATGTCATTCCATAAAACTGACAAAAAAAACGTTTTTGTCATGCTGTTTTTTTTGTCCACAGCAAAAGTACAATCACACGTTTGATCTGATACAAGTGAAATTGAAGAATCTGAAACAGTCCCTGATCCAGACAGATAAAGATGTGAGATAGACGCTCTATAAAATAGATTAATATCTTTATTTACCAGTAATGCAGCTGTTTTGATTTTAACACATCCCTATGGACACAGATATACTGTTTAAATCCTCTCTTGTGTTTCTATTACTGTCTCACACATTCGTTTTCAGCCTTTCATTTTTAAGTTCTTTTCATGTAGTTTGTAAAAACATCCAATGAGCAGCAATGCCCTTTTCTACACGACCTACACAACCTTACAAGCTAAACTAAAGACAAAATTAGAATAAGTGAGATCAAATGAAATTATTATGAGCAACATTAAATTGATTTGTTTTGTATGATTATTAGCAAGCCTACACTAATGAATATTATAATAGTTATTACTATAGTTTAAAATATTAAACTCACTCTTACTTTACACAGTGACTTTCACAAATGCTTCTGATATTTTACTTTACTTATGTGTTTAAGTGTTGCGTTGAGGCAGCTTACATCACAATGACACGTCACTATCACCAGTACTATTTGTGCTTTCCACACACATAGAGAAGCCATCGAAATTTTATGTGTGACAAGGTTACTCTAATGCGTTCATACACACAGATGCACCGTCAGGCTAGTAAGATACAAAACTGTCACTCTCTCTCTCTCTCCCTCTCTCTCTCTCTCACTCTCTCTCTCTCTCTCACACACACACACACACACACACACACAAACCACACACACACACGTTGGTGTGGCTATCCTTATGAGGGCTCTCCATAGACATACTAATTTTGTACTATATGAACTATAGATTCTATCCCCTAAATCTAACCCTCACTTTCTGCATTTTTACATAAAAAAAATAGTTTAGCATGTTTTTTTTAAGTGATTTTAATTATGGGGACACTATAAATGTCATCATAAATCACATTTATAGCATACTACCCTTGTAATTACCAGTTTTTAACCTAAAAGAAATTCCTCGTAAACCACCCAAACCCGCCCACACACACTCTTAAATAGGTATACATGAAAGTGATTGCGAACATACACATACACACATTCTCACACATATACACATGCATATGTTCACATACAGTGAGTATGTGGACGCACACACACACCCACACTAACAGGTGGTCAAGCTGATACACAAAACTACATTTGAGTGGACAATAAGATAAAGGTACTTAAACACTCAAGACACATATCCACACATAGAAATAAACACACTCACCCAATGACAGTCTTCATCTGGTCCAGCACTCCATCTTGTCTTCCCTCATGGTCTCTCTCACACACACTGAAAAGACACCACTGCCGCTTTGTATCAATATATCCTCTCTTGTTCTCTGCCCCTCTCTCACTCGTACTCTCCCTCCCTCTGTTTCACTACTCTCTCTCTCTTCCCCGTTCCCTCTCTGCCTCGCTTGTGACGTTTTCTTTAAATTCTTCGTGCTTCGTGCACTGCGCTCACTGATCTGTCACTCATATATATATATATATATATACATATATATATATACATATATTATACAGAGAATAAGCAAATGAGTAAAACAGAATAAAGTAAGAATGAATGGCAGAAAACATATTAAACCAGACTAAGCTGATTTGCTGACCTCCTAATATGGTCAGGTTGGACTGTTTACTGCAAAACCAGCTGAGCACCAGTGTGGCCAAGCTGGTTGACCAGCTTAAGCCTTCTAAGACTAGCAGGCCAGTTTAAGCTGGTTTAAGTGCAACCACCCAGAACACATACGCAGTCATCTAGCAACCACCTAGAACAACCACATACTGTAGATGTCAGCCAAATATCTGTTCAAACTCTTCCGAGTATTTAAACTATACAAGACTTATATCCTTAAAACTTCAAATCTCTTAAAAAAAAAGGCTTTTTTCATCCTTTAGACAATACTTGTCAAGCCAATATTCAAAAGTTGTCATGATCAACTTTAAATCCATTTAATTATTAATCATAATCCCAACGCAAATATCTTTGTGTCAATTTATAGTCCTGTTAAATTTGTCTTATTGTCCCATGAAAACATTCTTGAATTGTCGAAGTGGTCAGTCTGTGTAATTGTCTCATTGTGTAATCACCTAATTGTGCTTCTCTGTTACATATTTCCACCAAGAAGAAAAATGATCTTGTATCCAGTTAAAAAAAAAAAAAGAGAAGAAAAACATTTAGTCAGGAAAAAATATTTATACCCCTCTAAACAGAAAAAACTTTACAAAAACCTCAGTCATCAAAGCTATGCTGCAGCTCTGGCTATAGAAACAATGGATATGAGAAAAAAAAGTGTCATGGGAACGTGTACGTGACCACTTTGCACTGAGATATGCTAGAGAAGTACTCACATTTTACTGTTCTGCCTGCTCAGGATTTCTGTCAGAAAAATGTGTGCTATGAAAATCATTCCATTTACTTGCACTTATGTTGTTACAAACTGTTACTTTTTTGTGGAACAAAAAAGGAGATATTAGAATGTCCAAGCTGCTCTTTTCTGTATATCCAAAGTGGATGGTGACTTATACTGCCATGAGCCAAAATAGACAAAAAAGCATCATAAAAGTAGTCCATATGACCTTTGCGCTATTCTACAAGTTTTCTGAAGCCATTCAATAGCTTTGTGTGAAGAACAGTCACAAATGCCTACTATTATGAGGCTTTTTGTCCTTTTTTGAAGCTTGACAGTATAAATCAATATAGACCTTTGTTGTATGGAGAAAAAACAGTAGGGACATTCTGCTAAATATCTTCTTTTATGTTCTACACAAATATGTTTTATGTCATACTGTTATGGATTGGAATGTCACGAGGGTGAGTTAATGATGACATCATTTTTAGGGTGAAATATTCCTTTAGGTTGTTTCTAATTGGTTTTATTTCTTGTTCTTTGAGGTTCGGCTTATGAAATGTCTTCACTCAAACAACAACAATAAAAAAACAGAATGAACTCTACCTGACATTTTACAATGACTTGGGCAAACAAAAACCTTTACAGACATGTTGGAGGATTTTAGGAGTTGCTTTGGGTATCTTTTTAAATGGTTTTTCACTGAACAGTTCTGACAGTAGCTCTCAAATGTGCTTTTCTTCTTTCAACCTTATTACAGATAAGACTAGCATGAGTCTCTTGTGAAGATGGAAAGAGTGAATGTTAAAGGGATAGTTCAATCAAAAAATTCTCTGAACACAAACAAAGATTTTTAGAGGAATATTTCAGTTTGTAGATCCTCACAATACAAGTGATGTAACAAAAATGTAAATCTCCAAAAGTACATAAAGGCAGCATAGAAGTAATCCATACGACTCCAGTGGTTAAATACATATCTTCAGAAGCAATATGATTATTGTGGGTGATAAATATATCAATATTTAAGTCCTTTTTATTTATTTTTACAATCAATCTCCATTTTCATATTCACATTTTTCTTTTGTTTTTAGCGATTCACATTCTTCATGTTTATTGCCACTTACTGGGCAGGAAGGACAATGTATAGTAATAAAGGACTTAGATAGTGTTCTGTTTCTCACCCACACCTACTGTAGTCTTATGGATTACTTTTATGCTGCCTTTATGTGCTTTTTGGAGCTTTAAAATGTTGGCACCCATTCACTTGCATTGTATGGACCTACAGAGCTGAGATATACTTCTAAAAATCTTTTTATGTTTATGTTCTGCAGAAGAAAGAAAGTCAAACACATCTGGGATGGCATGAGGGTAAGTAAATCATGAAGCAATTTTCATTTTTGGGTGAACTATCCCTTTAAAAGTCCCAGATGTGATATATCTTGGCTCTGTTTGGTTTGCAGTCTTGCTGAGGTGCAAAAACTTTGCCAGGTTCTGTGAAACCCCTTAAGAAATCATGATAAATTCAGAGACGAGGAAGGGGAGGGAACGATGATGCTAGCAACTGTGCCAAAAATGGAAAAACACTGGTTACCTCACAAAGAGTTGAAAGCACTGAGTGATATCCAAAGCCTTCTGTTTTGAATTTTAAAGCAAGTACCAATTTGTACACTGCTACTATCAAATTAGCAACATGTCTGCAAAAATAATTAGCAATTAGCAAAACTCATTGTGCTGCTTTTGATCTGAAACCAGTGAGCTGAAGGTCAACTCATCACATGAAGGTGAACCGTCACAATTTCAGTGTAACTGTGCATTGGGCTATGTCCAGACTCATGAAGCTGGACCTGTAACATGTCGCCGAATTTGGAACATTAATCTGTATAAAAGATAGGAAAAGGATGGAATCCAGTCCCTGAAATCCCCAGCATATAATTAATGCTTTAGAATGACTCATACCGCAAATTCCCAGACTGAATTGATGAACGCATACATAAATACAAAATAATAGAGTGTGTTAATAATGCATTACACATGAAAATCTATTTTTGCTGTCTGACATAAGAAAAGGCATGCATGAAGATGGATCCTCTAAAAGAAATGTATTGTTGGTTGTTTAAATCTGTTTGCAATTTATATTCGGTGCATCAGCATTCACAAAATTTGTTAAAGACGGTAGGAAAATGTGGATGCTAAATAGATCCACACACACACAAAGACAGTGATGGCTCTCTTTACCCTTGCTCTCCAGTCTTTCTTAAAGGTAAAAAATCACTGCCTGATACACCAGTACAAATAACCTGTCATCCTCCATTACAAACGCAACGGCCAACCTTGTCTAAGCATTAGCATGGGACAGAAAGTATTCACCTTGATTTACATGCACAGTCTGAGATGTGTTCGTTCACAGATGTATTTATCTCTGTTCTCCTGGTACAACAGATGAATGTTCTTCAGTTGCCCTTGCACAAATGTATGTCTATGCCCTGATGAATATAGACTTGCCTACTCTCTTCTCAGCAACTGAAGACAATGAATGGTTAAATGTTTTCTATGTTGTAAGACAAATAATTTACAATTTTGCTCATAAGTTTACATACACCATGTAGAATCTGATCACACACAGTATATATATATATATATATATATATATATATATATATATATATATATATATATATATATATATATGTATACTGTGTGTGATCAGATTCTACATGGTGTATGTAAACTTATGAGCAAAATTGTATATATATATACACTCACCTAAAGGATTATTAGGAACACCTGTTCAATTTCTCATTAATGCAATTATCTAATCAACCAATCACATGGCAGTTGCTTCAATGCCTTTAGGGGTGTGGTCCTGGTCAAGACAATCTCCTGAACTCCAAACTGAATGTCAGAATGAAAAAGAAAGGTGATTTAAGCAATTTTGAGCGTGGCATGGTTGTTGGTGCCAGACGGGCCGGTCTGAGTATTACACAATCAGATACTGGGATTTTCACGCACAACCATTTCTAGGGTTTACAAAGAATGGTGTGAAAAGGGAAAAACATCCAGTATGCGGCAGTCCTGTGGGTGAAAATGCGTTGTTGATGCTAGAGGTCAGAGGAGAATGGGCCGACTGATTCAAGATGATAGAAGAGCAACTTTGACTGAAATAACCACTCGTTACAACCGAGGTATGCAGCAAAGCATTTGTGAAGCCACAACACGCACAACCTTGAGGCGGATGGGCTACAACAGCAGAAGACCTCACCGGGTACCACTCATCTCCACTACAAATAGGAAAAAGAGGCTACAATTTGCAAGAGCTCACCAAAATTGGACAGTGGAAGACTGGAAAAATGTTGCCTGGTCTGATGAGTCTCGATTTCTGTTGAGACATTCAGAAGGTAGAGTCAGAATTTGGCGTAAACAGAATGAGAACATGGATCCATCATGCCTTGTTACCACTGTGCAGGCTGGTGGTGGTGGTGTAATGGTGTGGGGGATGTTTTCTTGGCCCATTTTAGGCCCCTTAGTGCCAATTGGGCATCGTTTAAATGCCACAGCCTACCTGAGCATTGTTTCTGACCATGTCCATCCCTTTATGGCCACCATGTACCCATCCTCTGATGGCTACTTCCAGCAGGATAATGCACCATGTCACAAAGCTCGAATCATTTCAAATTGGTTTCTTGAACATGACAATGAGTTCACTGTACTAAAATGGCCCCCACAGTCACCAGATCTCAACCCAATAGAGCATCTTTGGGATGTGGTGGAACGGGAGCTTCGTGCCCTGGATGTGCATCCCACAAATCTCCATCAACTGCAAGATGCTATCCTATCAATATGGGCCAACATTTCTAAAGAATGCTTTCAGCACCTTGTTGAATCAATGCCACGTAGAATTAAGGCAGTTCTGAAGGCGAAAGGGGGTCAAACACAGTATTAGTATGGTGTTCCTAATAATCCTTTAGGTGAGTGTGTGTATATATATATATATATATATATATATATATATATGTATGTGTGTGTGTGTATGTATGTATATGTATATATACACACACAGTATATATACAGTATATACACTCTCTGAGCACTTTATTTGGAACACAATAGTCCTAATAGTTCCATCTGCAGACCTGCCGCTCACTGGATGTTTTTTGTTTTGGCATCATTCTGAGTAAACTTTACAGAAATACGCAAACCAGCCCATCAGTCACTAACAGTCATGCCACAGTTGAAATCACTGACATCACATTTCTCCCAATTCTGATGGTTGATGTGAACATTAACTGAAGCTCCTGACCTGAATCTGAATGATTTTATTGCATTGCACAGATGACACACGATTGGCAGATTAGAAAATCACATGAATAACAGGTGTTCCTACTAAATGTTTCTGTCAGTGTCTGTCTATCTATCTATCTATCTATCTATCTATCTATCTATCTATCTATCTATCTATCTATCTATATACTGTATATATATATATATATATATATATATATATATATATATATATATATATATATACATACTGTATACTGTATATATTAATGTTGTGTTTTGGATGCTGGTATCCCTACCAGGCTTCTTAACTAAATTAACCAGCAAGCCACCATTGGTCAACCAGCTTCATCAGAAAACAACATACTGGTTGAGAAGCATTTTTTGCTGGTGAACAATATGGGTATGACCAGACCAGCACTAAACAGCATAAAGATGCTTGAACCAGCATGAACATTCATGCTGGTCTAAACTTGTTTTTCCACAGAGAAAATCATAATATTGCATTTTTATTAATTCAGTACTGTCATGATGGAGATATTTAAAAGATATTTACATATTCCCATGAGGCAAAATAAAAACTGAATTTACACAAATGATCCTGTTTACATACGTAAACATTTAAGATTGTCTGTTTCCTCCTTGAGCATCAATGATGGCTTTGAGCCTTTTGTGATAGTTGTGCATGAGGTCCCTGGATTAAAGAACAAAACACAATATTTTTTTTTAAACATCTTACAGATTCTACAAGAGGAAACTTTTGGAAAAAGATGTATGCAAAATGATGAGCACAACTTTATCAGCATTTAAAAGGTTTGTTAATATATGGGAACCTGTAAAAAGTAGTATCTGCCTAAGGGGCCATTCATACAGAAAGCGATCTCCTGTTAAAAAAAGTCAGATGCAGTGCAGCAGACAGAACAAAATGCAAAATGTGTTTTCAAAAGTTTAAGTTATTCTGTGTAAACGACCCCTAAGAATTCTGCTCATATGTCTGTTTTTTTTCCCCTCAGTGCCATGAGTTTTGTGTCGTTTTTCTTTTTTTTCAGATTAACATTTTTATTGGTAGCTCCTCAAACATGATGCATAACAAAACAAAACATTCATATACAGAGTCAACCATTATCCCCCTTTGAACCCCATTGTTTCCCTTCCCCCCTCCCGACCCCCCCAACAAACATCCCTGTGGAAAAAGCCAGATTACACACGCAGATAAATAAAATAAATAGATGTTTACTTATCAGTGTTATGACTCCCTTGCTCTTACTTGAGCCAGCACTAAAGAAAATATGTCCACCCCATATCTTCCAAAAATTTTCAGCTTCCTGCATTTCTTGAAGAAACACTATATCATATTTCTTACGCTAAAAAAGAGAAATAACCTAACTTCTTTTTATGGGGTGTACCCAACCCAACCCATTCACATTCCACATGAAGATAGACAATCCATTCATATTATCATTTGACATATAAGAAAAAATTGTGTGTCAAAAATAAAATTATAAAGACATTCCAACTTTATTGCAACAATCAAACCTCAAACTTCTCCCCAAAGCAAACAAGCATGCACATTAACCCTGTGCATAACAGCGCCAACTGGTGTCCATCCCTCTAAACTCAAACAGTCCATGTATGTCTACAAGAGTCCCCGCAACAACATTGCCACCAGATTGCTCAAGTCTGGTGTTTCTTTACAGAAATTTGTAAAACAGAATTAAACAACAGAAGATAATCTATAAATCAAACTGTATATATAATAAGCCAAAAAGTATAATATGTTTATACAGTATGTATAAAATAAGCCAATAAGTGGAATAAACACACACACACGCACACACACACACACACACACACACACACACACACACACACACACACACACACAAACATGTAGATTCATCCACTTAATTGTCTCGGAATGTTCCTCCACAAAACAAGGAACCAGCATAATTTTTTCGTTTTAAAAACAGGCCGTTCAGTTCTTCGGGCAGTCAAATGTACTCCAATGTCCTGCAAGAAATATTCAACAAAACCACCTCCAGCCAACAGAAGGCATAAGCACCCAAAACGATTCATCCACAAGCTGTCCCAAAGAAATTATTCTACGCAAAATAAACTCCAGTTGTTAGGCGGAATCAGCACAAAAAGAAACAAAAAAGGCGCCCAGTTTCCTCGAACAGTCAAGTGTATGTTAAGTGAGTCGGTCCAATAGGTGGCAGCATGAAAATCACCAAATGGCTTACTTTCTCCATTGTCTTTATGTAGGACAATGCTTGCCGGGGACATGCAAATATTTTGTGGCCATCCTTAGTATCTTTTCTCTGTTTGGCCGGAAACATCAGAGCAAAAGTGATCTTCCATTGCTGTAAGAGTTTCTTGCATTCCTTGAATTGATTATATTTCTCTCTTGTCAAATTCGCAAACTCTGGGAACAAGAAAATTCTTTGGTTCTTCCAAGAAAGCTTTCCTTTACTCCTTGCCTCAAGTAACATGAATTCTTTATCAGATGATCTCAGAAATTTGTCGAGAATTGATCGGGGCCTGTCTCCCTCCGCGGATCTGTGAGCCGAAACCCTGTGAGCTCGCTCGATTTCCAGCGTATGGCCTGTTATGTCGAACAGACTCTTTGCCTTCCACATGCTCAGGAATTACAACAAGTTGGGTGTTGTTTCATCAATTACTATTCTCCAAATCCTCCAGTTTTTCCAAAACGCGTTGCAAGTCTGTCTTGGTCGCAAGCAGGTAAGCAGCTAATTCCCTCTCCGATGACTCCAGATAATCAATCCGTTTTTAGACGTTCAACAATCTTTTAACCAACTCTGAGAATTTCGTCTGCATGGAAGTGATTGATCGACATATCACAGCAAGATCCTCCAAGTCTGCAATGACCTTTGTCAGCATTGCAGACACGTTCATCAATTTATGCCAGATTTCTTTTAGTTCACCGTCCGAACTGTGGGGAATAAGCTTGAGCACGAAAGTTACTTTTAATTTCTCCTGAGCCCGAGATTTTGAATTTGAGAACAGTTAAGAATCAGGGTGAATTGAATCTCACCGGTTATGACACAAATAGTATTAAAACTATCAAACTGCACTGAGCTCGCTGTTCACACGTCTGCTCCTCGCACGGCATCACGTGACTCCCTTTGTGGCAGATTTTTATGCCATGCCCTGTATTTATGTACCTTATTTCCCTATGTTTACTTAAAAAGCTGATTCTGTATACTGTGTATAAGGACAATCGAAAAAAACAAACTGATTTTGAGTATCTCTAGGTAATTGGACTATTGCTTAATATAAAGTTGAATTTGTGACTGAAAACCTGTTTTGTTAATCTTTAAGAAAGCAGAGAGAGCTGCATAAATGGTGCAGTCATTGTTTCATGCCCACATTCCATTTGTTTTTTAGTTTTTCGTTATAGTGGATTCCACCTGTCATGGTTCACCTTCACAAAATGATAAGAGACATTTTACAGTGCCTGTCCATTTGAGACCTGTATGTCCCCCTCTCCAACTCTCTCTTCATTTTGTTCTTTCTCTCTTTTATAATAGACAGACAGGTCCTATTAGCTCTCTGCCAGTCTCATCTGTAGTCCTGACAGCCAATAAGCATTGCCATGCCAAATTCTTTGTCTCTACTCAGTTCAACAGACATATGACTTTTCTGTTTGACTGTGGGTGAGACAAGCTATTCACCTAACAGCCTCAGAAAACACATCACAGCTCCCTGAAAAGCTGAAAGCACTGTGTGGGTTGGAACAACAGTCAGAACTCATCAACAGCATTCCAAATAGAATCATAAGTGCTTTGTTGATAATGCTTTGCCCTCATCTTGAAAAACTTCAAAGAGGGGATGAGATCGATGGGTCAAACCATGATTCAATTAGTAAAGGCTTAAAGAGGAACTAGCAGTGTAGCTGTGATGTATATGGTAATATTGGAGTATTTGACATGGCATTTCATAAAATAAAAATAAAACCTTTTTTATTATTATACTTTAATGACTATTAAGCATGTTGTTTTATGACCTTATATGAATTGAATAGTCTACAAGATTTGTCACACCACATGACTATTTAAACTAGATAGCATTGCCTGGGGGAAATATCAGTGCTTGCAAGGCAGGAAATAGGCAAGCTTAGTTTCAGGCTTTGGTTCTGTGTAAACAGAATGCTGCATCAATCACAAAAGATCAATCACAATGACGGCATAGCTTTCGGTTACTGTACATTTGGAATGGCAAACAATCTATCAATGTAAAAATTAAAGGTTAAAAAGTATACATTTTACACATCCCAAAAATAGACAACACACCTCATGCTGAAAAACTATTGGCTTGAATTGAGGTTTAATTAATTGCAGACCTTCAATACTTGGGGTCAAGCATTTAGAAAGAAAACATAATTAAAAAAATTGAGGAATATCAGTTATGCTGCCTTGCAACCATTATAAGGAACTGGAAAAAGAAATAAAAAATGACTGTGAAAACCTTAAAAGAAAAAGTGAGCATTTAAAGCACATACATTTATATATATATATTATAACCCCAAATCTTGATGTTGACAAAAATAATTTCTATGCTATTTGTCAACTATCCATATATTATCTACTTCATGAGTCAGAAGGTGGAAGACATTTTGCTTTCACACAGGGACACTAGTGGCAAGTTTCTTTTCAGCTTTGAAGTTATGAAACTCTCACGCAGCATAGTGCAGTTATGCACTATTTATCACAATGCCTGCTGCTTCCCTCTGTCTCTCTGTGAACTCCTCTCTTAGGGGTTTAAATTAGTCCCTCTCTTGGGATAATCCTGAGTTTGGGACTAACCAACCTCAGCACTCACAGCCTGGTGGCAACTCAGCCTTCATGTTTGCCAATGACCCAATTTCTCTCCACCCCTCAGATTATTCTTTCGATTCACTTCTATTTCTCCCTAATGCAGCTTTGTTTTTTAAGCTGTTGACATGACTGATTATAGTTTGCAGGAGCAAGTGACAGTTGTGACTGAGCATGCTCTCTCTCTCTCTCTTATACAGTATATATTAGAGCTGTCGAAATGAACGTGTTAAGGCATCCAATTAATTTAAAATACGGGGGTTAATTTTGATAAAAAAAAAAATTTAATTAATGCATTTAATAATTTCACATTAAATTCTGACATTTTATTCAGCTCAATGTGAGTTCTAAAGACTGGCTGGAAGGGCTAAACCTTTTAGATCTGTTGGAGGACATTACACTGGTATACACACCACTAACACATACAAAAGCGATTCCATGTCAGTGATCAAGTGATGGAGAAATGATCCCTTAACCATAATTTTTTGGTACAAAACAAACCCAGATGGGACTTTTGATAGATGCATTTACACGGCCAGCTGTAGTGAAGCATCAGCATTTCCGCGGTGCCGCGTTGCACTTCCGTCTTACCGTACAATTCTGTTGAAGTATCATTACATGGACAGTGCCAGCGTTAAAAGGAAAACAAGCCGTTTTCTGCAAAGATTAGTCAACCTCCCACTTATTTATTTAGAGAAATATTTAATTTACTAGAATTGGTGCTATTTTAGTGCATTTCAGTATTTATACTGTGGACTGTATTGTTTGGAAATGTAAATAAAACATTATTGTTACATATGGTTGTTTTCTTTCATAAAAAAAGGAAATAAAAGTATTTTTAACAGTAAAAGTAGTATAAACTTTAGTCAATTTACAGCCATTTCAAAATCTGTGATTAATTGAGATTTAATATTTTAATTGACTGACAGCACTAATATTATATGCGTTATATACACATTAGGGCTGAAAAAAGTAAAAAGTTTGATCAAATTAATTACATGGTGTCCCGATTAATTAATCGCGATTAATCTGAATATATATATATATATATATATATATATATATATATATATATATTCAGATAATTAAAATGCTTTACATTCCTGTAGCAGAAGAGAAGACAATACAAAAAGCGGCTTTAGAATACAATGTATTGTTTACTACCATATTATTGATCATAAGTCAATCATTGGCACACAGTTCACAGCAATCCATTTCACAAGTGAATTTGTCAATCGGTTGGAGATTTATTATGAAGGCTTGTTTAAGGGCCCGTCAATTTACACATACGTTATGTGATGCGTCATAAACATAAAATGTTTAGGTCACTGTGTCAAGTTAAATATAGTTTAATACTCAATCTTTAAACACATCTTGAGATCCCTTAGATCGCATTTGCGCTGCTTTGAGTGTTTTGAACGCAAGAATGTAACGATTTCTTCACTGTATAAACTGTGCGTTGCTCATACAGCTGAAATTTCACTTACTGCCCTCTGGAGCAAACAGGTGGTACTGCAAGCTTGCATTTCTCAGGAATCTTCCTTATGCCGTTCCGTCTTTGGGCATGCGATTAATTGCATTAATTTTTTTAACGCGTTATTTTTTGTAAAATTAATCGCACTGAATTAACACGTTAAATCGACAGCCCTAATATACACACACACACACACACGCACACACACGCACACACACACACACACGCACACACACACATTATACAGTATATTTGTATACAAGAGAGAGCAAGCAAGCTATTTATATTGAGGCATAAAGCATTTATTAATGTTTTTAGGTTAAAATGTACATGAATGTGTAAGTAAAATTGTATATCATAGACCCAATGGTTCATTTTAAATAATACTGTGGTGTGGCAATTTCATTTATGAAAGTACAAATATTCCAGGTCTCAATATATTTAAATTCATAAAACCTTACATGCATAATAATGTAATTACAAAAGAGAATATGTCTGTATATTCAGTATGTAATGAAAAATTACTCACAAATTACAAATGACTTGGAAAAACAATAACATCTGAATCGACAGTTAGAAAAAAAATAACAGCTCTTTGATTTTACAGGTTAACCTCTTGTTACAAAGTCAATATAGAAGTAATATCTTTGCATTCTTTACCAATGTAAAATAGTTATCTGAGCACAAGTAAATAAAGGTTCCCAAATCTGATAAAATTGTTTGTGTTTCCCATATCATATCTTATTTTTTTCCTTTGAAATACACTGCTAAACCCAGACAGTCAGGTCTCAGACCATTAATATTGTCCTTTTGGCTGTTGTCATCCCATATAGGATTGTCTGGATTTAATGATGACTGTAGGTGTAGTGACCAGCCTAGGATAACAATCATTGGGTCAGGAGGAGATAGGTCAGAGAAGGAAATATATAGAAAGAAAGAGAAGAAAAATTGTGTGCCAGTTTGAGTTGGATATATTTGCACGCCTCCCTTTGTGTGTGAGCAATAGTTGCCGCGCATGTCAGCATGATACGTCTTATTTTTCAATGTGACTAGCGATTTTTAAAGCCATGTTTAATGAAGCTGAACGCTGCCATTATCTGCTCATGCAGCATCATTAGTCACCTCTTGCATTACGCACCCCTGACTCTAATCTATAACAGGCTGTGTTCAAAAACATACCTTGTGTAACCTTCTTCCAGCATGGATGAACCCACATAATGATGCACTGTAAACCCCCCCCCCCCCCCCCCCCATTTGGTATCAACTTTTTCTTGTGTTTATTAGAATCTATCCAAATTCTGAGAACTTTAGAATCTGCAGCCGTATCCTGTTTTTGTTGTTGTTGTTGTTGTTGTTGTTTAGCCACACAGAAGACTGATTGAGGCACTTGTCAGTTTTTAGTAACCTGAAAACGCTATTATGCTACAGTTGCTTTTGACAACTTTCACGAAAATGTTCCCTTCAGACCACAGGGAGGGAATTTATTTTCATTAATAGTTTTGTTTTTTGCATTCCCTCATTGAAAATAATTTTTATGAGGGAATATACAAAATATTTCTAGCAATATTATCCATTCCTTACGAAAATTAACCATGGTTCTCCTTCTGTCACTCACTCGATGTTGTGTCGAAATGAAGTGACACAAGGGGTCTTACTGGGACGCCGAACGTACCTCTGAACCTGAGAAAAGGCCAATGTCATGTTGGCAGACAGAATTTGCCTGCCCTGCCCCGGACATAAGGGTATAAAGGAAAGCGGTGCAGCAAATGCCAGTAAGAATTTTTCTTCGGAGCCGAATGGTTGTGCAACAAGCAAGCAGAGCTTCACTACTGTTACACTCACCTATGTCAGCGAGAAGCATTGCTGTTGGATCCTACAGCGCATTTCAAGCTGGCATCTCTCTCTCTGCACACTGTGCAGTTTACACCCCCGGGTGCTTCGAAAGCGATTTATTCCCGTTAAAAGAGTGTTCTCCTCCTAAAAGAGTTTATTTTCTCTAAAAGAGTCTGAGTTTTCCTCTCACAAAACGAGCAATACACAGCAGCGTTGAACGTCCTTTTCAGGACGCGTCATTTTCAAGACGCCTTTCTGCCCCCGTGTTGTTCCTGGATGTGGTCGATTTCTCTCCAAGAAAGATGGCCACAGACGCTGCCTCGTGTGCCTGCGAGAACATGACCATGGCAGCGTTGCGGTCGCGGCTCTACTTCCTGAAGGTGAATGCCACTTCAGTCGCCCCCCGTATCGCTCCTTCTTCCTACGGGATTGAGGACGACCTGGCTGGCGATGAAGGCAATATGGGGATGATGACGGGCTCAGTTTTGCCAGGTAAATCCCCACAAACCACCCGCCCTCGACACGCTCGCTCGCTTCCGTC
This sequence comes from Moxostoma hubbsi, assembly GCA_032164185.1. NCBI lineage: Eukaryota > Metazoa > Chordata > Actinopteri > Cypriniformes > Catostomidae > Moxostoma > Moxostoma hubbsi. The sequence continues at coordinate 10,969,238 of JAVLUX010000018.1, read as the reverse complement.
TGAGCTCGGGATGAGTGTGACTCGCCTCACGGCCAGCCGGCATTCTCCCTTGAGCCCCTGGGGTTGGATTATGACATCACCGTTGTATCGAAGAACATCCAGGCGTCTGACGCGGAAGACTTGACTGGGCTGCTGCCTTCGGGCCAGCCCACCCAGTCTGAGGCGGATACACAGATGGCCGACATGCTTGCCCGGGCTGCCATGAGCATGGGCTTGGACTGGAACCCTCCGTCCTCCCCACAGCCTTCGCGGCTTGACGACTGGTACCTCGGCTTCGGGTGCCGCTCTCATATCATGCCGCAGCATCACCTAAAAAGCTTGCCCCGTGCCCTGCCTGCTCGCCGAGGGCGTCCCCCTGCAACCAAATGACAGGCAGCTCTACAACGTACGCCCCCTGTCTCCAGGACCCCTTCCCAGACCAGAAAAGCTCCGAAGAGATCACGACCCTGCTCCTCAAGGACGCGATAAAGCCCGTCCCTCCAGCCAAGATGAAGAAGGTTGTCTACAGCCCTTACTTCATCGTACCCAAGAAAAGCGGCGGGTTGCGACCAATCTTTGACCTGCGAGTTCTCAACCGGGCCTTGCACAAACTCCCGTTCAAAATGCTCACGCAGAAACAGATTCTCACCTGCATTCAACAGCTAGATTGGTTTGCGGTGGTAGACCTGAAGGATGCGTTCTTCCACGTCTCCATTCTGCATTGACACGACCCTTCTTATGGTTCATGTTCAACAGCCAGACGTATCAGTACAATGTCCCACCCTTAGGCCTGTCCCTGTCCCCTCGCGTCTTCACAAAGGTTGCAGAGGCAGCTCATGCCCCCCTAAGGGAAGTGGGCATCCGCATACTCAACTACCTCTACAATTGGCTCATCCTGGCCCACTCTCGAGTGTTACTGTGCGCTCACAGGGACCAGGTGCTCAGGCACCTCAGCCGTCTAGGGCTTCAGGTTAACTAGGAAAAGAGCAAGCTCGCCCCGGTTTAGTGCATCACTTTTCTCGGTATGGAGTTAGACTCAGTCTCAATGTCAGCGTGGTTCACCAACGAGCACGTGCAGTCAGTGCTCAGGTGCCTCGCACTCTTTGAGCCCGGCACAGCGGTTCTTCTAAAAAAATTCCAGAGGCTCCTGGGGCATATGGCATTCTCAGTAGCAGTCTCGCCACTGGGATTGATGCATATGAGACCTCTACAGCACTGGCTACAGAGCCGTTAGATCTCGGTACGCGGCACAACCGACCGGGTGTTCCACTTGCACTTTGTGCCCTTCAACAAGTTGATCCAGTGCACCTTCTGTCCCAGGTTAGCCACTGAGCATCACTGCCTGGATGTTTTTTCCTCCCTAGCCCTCTGGCCTGCGAATTCAGCGGAACAATACGCGGCCAGACCCACTACGAGTCACAGGTGCTCTGTACTGGGTCGGGCTCCACAAGCATAGTTCCCTCTTCAGGCTAACTCCCCGTGATATATTTTCTGCAGTACGGTCCCCCTGTCGGTGGACCCGTGTTTCCCTCTGGCAGCTTTTATATGGGACCCCTTGTGTCACTTCATTCGACACAACATTGAGTGAGTGACAGAAGGGGTACGTCATTCAGTGTATTCAGCGGAGGAATTCGCCAACTCAATCTAACCTGTACTGGAATAGGTGCTCCACAGGTTGGGCTCCTACGTGGACTTCCTCCCTGTGTGTATTTTCCTCTGTACGGTCCCCTTGCGAGCGGACCCGCGTCTCCCTTGGGCAGTTCCCACTGGCCCCTAGTCACCGTGTCTGTAGCAACTCCTCCCTCCCAATAGGCAGGATCTACCACCGCACCACTTTCCACATGTGACCTAAAAGCCCATGTGATGTATTTCACCACTCTTTACCTCACCCAGTCTGGGCAGGTGTGGTCTACGCAGGGTCTTTTCCTCCTGAAAGAATAGGAATTGGGAAAGATCGCATTCCCCGATGCATATGATAGCGTTAAGATGGCCCCAGCCTCTTTAGCTCTATGCGAGAAACATAGAGAGAGAAAAGGTGCTGCTGGCGCGGCCTGCTCCCATGCTTGGCACGTCGCCTTGTTCCCCCCGGTCGGAGGTAAAGAACTAGAAGGCTCTGACGAACACGTAAACGACTCAGCGCATGGCGTGATTTAAATTGGACCTCTAGTGTTGCTTCTTCGACACAACATCGAAGTGAGCGACAGACAGGGAACGTCTAGGTTACGGATGTAACCTCCGTTCCCTGATGGAGGGAACGAGACGTTGTGTCCTCCCGGCCACGTCGTTGAACTGAGCCACTGTTGCGGCTGAACCATTGTCGGCTTCTCAGAAAAACCATGAATGAAACAGATGCATTTCCCTCCCTTTATACCCATATATCCGGGGGTGGGACATGCAAGTTCTTTCTGCCAATTTCTCATTGGCCTTTTCTCACTGAAAATAATTTAATTTACATTCTGCAAATTCTGAGAACCTGAAGGTGCTTTAAGTGATTTTCTTTATGAAAACACCTTTATTACCTGTCAGATGTCACTGAAAAAGGTGCCATTAAATATCACAGCTAGCTGTCTCTGAAGCTCCAGGCTCAGAAAATAGCAGGGGAAAAAGATGTCCACGGGCCATGGTCAGATCATTTCCTTTGCCAATCAAAACACCTTCCACCTCTCAATCACTGTGTGCATTCACAGGGCAGCTCATATATGCTCTTATAACTGCCGGTACAGTGTCCTGCTCCCATTGAACGCTCACGGTCAGATGGTGAAAAACAAAACACCTTCCCCTCTATCTGTTCCAACATAACATTCTATAGTGTGTTTGTGTTTGTGTTTTTGTGTGTGCATTTTTGGAGTGCAGGGTTTTGGAAAGAGGGGGGTTTGTTTATTCAATAGCTAGCAACTGCTATTCTAGTGGATGTTCAAGAACGACTAAAATCGCTTACAGCACCTTTAAGAATGTGCACATGTACACAGTAACTGTACATTGTCATTTTTCTGAATATGGAGTTTGTATCGGCTCTGGCAGTTCAATATGCTGAATCCAGTTTTGTTGCGCAGTTGTAAATGGCCTGACGTCTACTGGGAACTCACAGTAGAATATCATTATTGCTTTTCATACCTTTTGGTTCTTTCTCAGAAAAAAAAGTTGATACAAATGTGCAGTGCTAAATCAGGCCTTTTTTAGGGGGCAGTAAGCATAATCTTGTGTAATAGATTATGACGGCATCTCTCCAGGCCTACTCACCTCAACATTACCCTTGCCCTGCCATGCAGCGATTAGGAAAGAGAATAGAGAAAAAAAAGCTGAGGGCAGTTGCCTCACTTCCTTTTGATAAATGCCATGAAGGACAGCGTGAAAAAAGGACAGAGGCCAAGAAAACATATATAATGGCCTGACAGTTCATGGACAACATTTTGTCTGTAAATTACACATTTATTCCCCCATTTACATTTACGGCTAATATACTAGTAGGCTGCACAATAAATTACTTTCTTATGATAATTACAGCTTTCATACTGTAAACAGAAGTGAATAAACCATTGAGGACTGTTGGCATGTATAATCTTGAAATAATGAGAACTCATGACCTCTGTAAGTGCAATGAATGCATTAAAACCAACTGACAAAATTATGAAGATTGCAATTAGGCACAATGTACAGAGTGTATTAAAGGGATTATTCGACAAAATAAAGATAATCATTTACTCACCCTCATGTCGTTCCAACCCCATAGGACCTCTTTTTTCTTTGGTAGAACACAAGATGATGTTAGGTAAAATGTTATCCCCAGTCACCATTCACTTTCATTGCATCTTTTTTCATACAATGAAAGTGAATGGTGACTGAGGCCAAAATTCTACCTAGCATCTCATTTTGTGTTCCACAGATGCAACAAAATCATACAGGTTTGCAAAACACAAGTTTGAATAAATGACAGATATTTCAAAACTATCATTTTAATACTGACTTATGCAGAAAGTAGGCTTTAAAGCGGAAGTATGTAATTTCTGTGACACTGGTGCTGGTGAACTGCAAAAATTAACGCTTTCAAAACAGCTTTCCTGAATATGCCCCTCATCTGCAGCTGTTCAAACAGTCAGACAGTACTGCCTCCAGTCACGCCATTGGTTGAGATGTATTGTTGGGGTGGGTCTAAGAAGTTCACTCAAAACAAACACAGGAATTTTAATAGTGACATGGAGACACATTGCTTACAGTTTTCGAGAAAATGAACCTATTACTTATAATTATCTCTGCATATTTAGCTGGGATAGAAGTAAGTATGTTAACACAGAAAAAGTAGCGTACTTCTTCTTTACGTGGGTGGATATAGCACAATGTAAATTGCACCAGGCAAATAAAAAAAAGAGTTTGTGAATAAAGAACAATAAATAATAAGCCTAATCCACATAAAAAGTATGCAATGATTTGATTTAAATAACTTATAATTTGGTTGTGGATGGTTAGTGACAAATGCAGATTTTTTATCTGAAACGCAGCGTGCAGCATTGGCAAAACAGTTAGTTAATTTGCCCCTGTCTTTAGAAACAAGACAGTTTTAAATCATTTTCCTATCCTTGGAGCTATATGCAGCGTTTTGATCAGTGTTCCTTGGCCATCTGTATATTTTGCTGTGAGCACTATAACAACTTTAAAATGTAATTATCAAACTTTTCATTATCAAGCTTTATTATGAAAAAAATATTTACCCTGCATGTATTACTATCCATTATATATATATATTAATTAAAATGTTTTAATGATTTTCCTTAAGAAATATTCTAGTATCAAAATGAGACTTTGCTCTAGGGTTAAGTTGTATGGTTTAATTAAAAGCCCAACTGTAGCTTCAACTGTTTCTAAGAATATTCTCTAAATCTTTGTCTTTAGGATAGACCTTCATTAGGCTCTTATTATCAGAAATAGTTTGAGCTTATTTATGTCTCAATTTAGAGCTGTAATTACATTTATGAAGTGTGCAATCAACTGCTGTTGACCTGTTAAGAGTTCATTCACACTTTATGAACAAAGTTTGAATCAATCTATCAGATGAACTTGTTTGATCTCTGCAGTACAGTTGACCCAGTCAGGCTGGATCTATTTCATGCACAGATAGACACTGTGCACATTTATATTTTTGGCACGTTAAATTAAAAAATGAGAAATTCTTTAACGTAAAAAATATACATTAGCTGCAACCAGTATGATATGTGTGAAGATATATGTTTTATCAATGTTTATGTTAAATTTCATTTGAATATAACATTTAATTAAATTTATAGAAATAATTAAAGTGAGAATTTCTAGAAATTCTCATTAACTTCCATATTAATTAATTAGCAATTGACCAATTGTTCATTACTTCCGAAAAACAACTCAGTAGTCAAAATCTATGCAGCCAAATTATGTTTTTTTTCCAACCAAACAACATCAAAACAACTACACAAAACAACTACAAAATATCTGTACTCATATATAATGTTTTTAAACAAAATGTATTCTGTTTATTGCATGAACTGCTGTTAATGTGTGATTATGTTACAAGCTGGTCCATTATCAGATCAGTCTGTAGAATAAAATGTGGACTTTTCTTCAATCAACACTTATTCGGACTATGTATGGACTATGTATCCATTTTGAGACAAAAAATGTGTGTGTGTGTGTGTGTGTGTGTGTGTGTGTGTGTGTGTGTGTGTGTGAGAGAGAGTATGGGAAAGAGGCTAATTTTAAGTAAAAGTAAAAGTTTAAGTATAGTATTTTTGAGAAAATCTGCATAATATCATGTGAAAAGCCACAATTGATGCCTGGTCAAAATTGACCGGGGAATAGAAAAAAGATTTTATAAAAATGGTTATATCTCTTAAATAATTTCTTCTAAAAATCTGGGGGGAAATTATGTTCATTTTAGTAGTCTTGACAAAGTCACAAAGTGAATAAAACTATGTGGTATTTAAAAATTATGATTTACCTCTACCGGGGTCAAAAATGACCTGAATGCAATAGGAGAGTTAAAATCATTTTGATGTAAAGGCTTATGCTTAAATAGTTCAAATTAATTTAGTAGACAAAATAAATTGTCCCTACATGAGCCTAAGAATGTTTTATATAAATACATTTTAGATAATGATTTCCAGATATTGAAGGAAAAGTAGCCAAAAAGTGACCAGCATGCATGGAAACTCATTCAATACTTTTTAAAAAGCATTCCAGGTTTTCCCTCATGAAGTTGATTGTGGAGTTTGCTATAATCTCTGCAAATACTAGCTAGTTTGAAGAATCTAAAATACAAGATAGTTTTGATTTGTTTAACATTGTTTGGTCACTATATCATTCCCATACTTCCATTTGTGTTATTTTATAGTTTTGGTGACTTCATCATTATTTTAAAATGTGGAAAATAGTAATAGTAAAAATATGCTAAAATTTTAGGAAAAAAAACCCTAACATAAGCACATACAGTTGCTCCAGACCATCACATTGACAGGAACATTTACATGGCTTAATCCAAAAACATCATCAACATGCACATCTCACATGCTTATCCCAAGATATTTAGACAGATTATCACCTGCTTAGATTATCAAAGGAGAGTGAAGGGTCATTCTGTACAGTCAATAGACACATTCTCTCAGAGGAGAAATAATTGATTCAAAAGGATTGAATAAGGTGGTTCTGGACTCTACTTTCTGCTCTCCTCCTTCTAAAGGTAAGCTACAAAAATAATACAGTAAGATCTTAGAGGAATCTTGTGGAAGCTCTTTTTTTGCACACAGAAATCAATTTTGTGGTTGCAAAATGGTCTAACTCATTACAAATGTCAACAACAAATAACAGTAACTATGTCAACAATAACATACTGGCAATCAGCTCTGATCAATTTCAAAAGCTTAGCTGTAGTAGTGCAGGAACTGGGAAAAGAAGCTATCGAACTGTAATTACTGAAACAGATATGGGAAATATTACAGTGAGGTTTACATGAATGGCAGCCACAGAGAAATGACAGCCCTTGGAATGCTGTCGGTTAAATGTAACATTTGCGTAAATACTAGCAATCCTAAACACAGCAGCCGATTTAGTATTTTCAGAGGCTACCATTGCTGCGTGTCCGTAATGGCAAAGGAGGGGGCCGGCCTCATTGCAACGCCATGACACAAAATCAGTAATGGGGATCGATCGGATCAGTCTGAGCGTATTGTTCCATGGCTTGTTTTCAAATGTAACCCAGGAAAGTTCTTGCAATCTGTGATTGATCTAGTGCCAAAGGCTCAGTGATGGATCTCAAGAGAAGATCACAAGACGAGGCAGATACAGCGAACAAGGGGTTTCAACAAACCGTTTACATCTTTAGTGCACTGTCACACATAAGCTATCCTTACATTTTATATGACGGCCATATAATTTCCACTCAACTCCTGCATGAACTAGAGGATAGATGTAGGTGTATTAAAATTCTGCAGATTTTGGTCAAGGCAAGCTGTAGCATGTAGAATTTCTTTGCATCTCTTTACTTTGCTTCTTTAAATGAATGTAAAATAAAGTAATATACATTTATATTATAATCCAAATATAAAATAAATTATAAATATAACTATTTAATTAATTCTTAATAATTTAAATAAAATGTATACTAATATAATACAGACACAATTTTACAGGTATAAATCTTTTATACAAATACAGATGCCATAAAATCAGTTAACAGGCTGTAATTAAAAGTTTGGCATAATCGGTTTTCCAGTGGACTTTTTTTAAGGATCAAATGGTCAGATTCACTTCATATCAAGCATTATTGGGAAGATAACCTTAAGTGTACATTGACAATGCATTAATATACACTATACATACAGATATAAAACAAATGCTGAAGTTTAATTTAAGTTTAAAATATCAAAACTATGTCTATCGCACACACACTGGGTTTCACATATGACTTTGGGTGAGCATTATCGGGCGATGCGAATAGATGAGCAGTCTTGCAATTTATGCAATCAATGTATGGCTGTGTCTCGTTTGGAAGGCTGCGTGCTAGGTAGGATGCGTCCTTTGTAGGCTGCAGTATACAGAGAGTCCTCCTTTAAAAAAGCCTTGTTTAAATGAGATGGCCTTTGTAGGGCAAACGTAAACGTAACGTAACATGGTTGCTATGACAGCACGCCACTCTTTAACAAGTGCGAAGGCTTTGAGTGAGACGGTAACAAAGTCCCTTTAAAAAGGAATGTATGAGGTAAATTTTAGGAAAGTTATAATGATGTAAAGAGATAGATTTTACAGGTGTTATATATATATATATATATATATATATATATATTTATATATATATATATATTAGTGTTCTCACTTAATTTAACATTTTTATCACAATTAATCAGATAATTTTTTGTAGTTAATTGTGATTAATCAGATTATGAAAGTGCTCATAATAAATTTCATCAAGAAATGCACTAAATTTAACATTAAATGTTTCCCAAAGTCAAAGTGGGAGTTTGATTAATTGGAAGAACTAGTCCCCAAAGAACTTGCATGTTCATTTGCAATGGGCATTAAATCACAAACTCTTATTCTCCACAATATTAATCTGCTGGTGCAATGTGGATATCCGTTTTCCTACATCATAAATCATGATTCCTTTTATGATTCATGTTAAGGTGCCTACACTAGCTTCAAGGGCTGCTTTGACCTCCACATGAAAAGCGCTTGTAGACAAAAACGTCTTATTCTGCATTTTGGTGATAGTTAAGACTTGACATGCTTCTGAGGTAATTAAAATATGTCTTACGTAAGTAAGCCTTACAAAATACTTGATTCCTATTAAGTCCCATCTGGGCTTGGTTTGTACATCAAATAGCAGTCTGGTCTCTATCAACAGTTTACTGGAAATGTATGTGAACATGACAACATTTTCGCAATTCAAAATTTACGTGCTGTATATCACATTTGGCTACAGGTTTTATGTGAAATGTCCAGCTTGGGGGACCAAAAGCAAATAAAATGGTGTCATATTCAGTATTAAGGTGAATTGCATATATATATATATATATATATATATATATATATATATATATATATATATATATATATATATTTTTTTTTTTTTTTTTTTTAACCTACCTCCCTAACCTAACACTTTTGCCTTAACCTAACCAACAGTGCTTAAAAATATAAACAAGAAGTTTAGAAAAGACCTTATCAATGCCTAAACTGTTTTAAATGCAGAAGCGAAATGAAAAAGCACATATTCTGAAGCAATTTCATGCTGCTTCTATGACTCTGTAATGTCACGTGTCAGCTTGAGTTCATGGCTGGACTTGAACTGCGGTCCTCCGACTCTGTCCAACACTCTATCAGGTGAAGTACTGCACAAGCTGTCAGTGTTGGAATGTGTATATATATAGGTGAGCCTGTAATGAAAGCATTAAAATGTGTTGTTTTTCAAAAGACGTGTTTGAGCAAAAGTGTGTCAATATCATAAAATAGAATGGTCTGAGAAATAGAGAGAAATATAAGTGTATGTAAAGTCAGAATCAGTCATTCATGTCATGATTTGCGTGAAAGTGAATAAAATACACAGTTGTTGTAGTGCCTGTAGTGTTCATTTCTCCTGGAAACTGCAGAATATTGTACCTGGAGACACGTATAAAAAGTTTTGCAAAAATGTATATAGTGACACGCTTTCACTATGAGACCAGGTTGACAAACAGCATTAAGAGCTACTTTCTCCATCATTTTATCACTGACATGGAAGTGCTGTTATGTTTGTGTGTGTGTGAGGAAATTATTTTAAGCAGGTAATTTTTTTATTACAAATTTTTTACAAACTGGTAATTACAAGGTTATTATGCAATAAATGTGGTATATAACTAGTATACCCATCATTCAAATTGCTTAAAAAACATACTAAATTATGTTTTTTGAAAATGTAAATATGCAGAAGTTTTTTTGTGAGGGTTAGGTTTAGGGGTAGGGTTAGGGTTAGGGGATATAATCTATAGTTCCCCGTCTGTCGCTCACTTCGACGTCGTGTCGAAGAAGCGACACTAGGGGTCTCTCTCAATGAGAGTTGGCGAACAGTATTTGCATACTCCGCCTCCGGATACGGATATAAAGGCGAGAGAAATACGCTCGTTCATTCAGTAATTTTCTTCGGAGCCGATGGTCGTGTGTATGCAGTCAGCTGCGAGTAACACAACTGATCCTGCTTCTGATCCTCTGACGCTCTGCTTTGCTGTTGGATTTACGGTGCACTACAGCGGCTTTTCTCTTCACTGCAGGCGTGCAGTTTGCCCCTGGGCGCTTCGACAGCGCAGAGTTAAAAGAGCTGAAAGAGTCATTCTCTCCGTAAAAGAGTTTATTTCTCTGAAATTACACAGCATTACACAGCGGCGTTGAACGTCCTTTTCAGGACGCGTCTTTATAAAGATGTAATTTCCGCCCCTGTGTAGTTTCTGGATGCGGTGATTTCTCCCCACCTCTCTCGGTCATAAAACACTGTCTTGCATGCCTGGGCTGCGATCACACCGGGTAAACCCCCTCGAACCTCCCGCCTCCCCGGCACGCTTGTTTGCTTCCGTCTGAGCTCGGGATGAGCATTCTCTCCAATGGTTCATCTTCTCAGTGTGAGAACATGGCCGTTATAGCATCGCGGTCGCACGGCTTTCTTTTGTAATGAGAGAAAGCCACTTCAGCCGCCCCCTGCGCTCCGCCTTCTTCCTACGGGATCGGCGCAGGCGCCGCGGGCGATGAAGGCGATTCGGGGAATATGACGGGCTCTGTTTGCCGGGTAAACCCCCTCGAACCGCCCGCCTCCCCGGCACGCTTGCTTGCTTCACAATTGGATGACATCACCGCTGCATCGGAGAGCGTTACAGCGGCATCGGATGCTGATCGCTCGCCTGGGCCGCCACCTTCGGGTCTGCCGCCCAGCCTGAGCCTGACGCACGGAGATCCGCTATGCTTTCCCGGGCTACTTGATCGGTCCCGCGGGCAGGTGCGCCGCTCACAGCCACGCCCCCCCCCCCCCCCCGTTCCTTTCTTCCTGGACGTGCACGACGAGTTGAGCAAAGCCAAGGCTTCTTCGCTCCTCCGCTCTCACTACCCTCGCAGTGGAACGGTCCCAGACCGCTTCCACTCTGCACGCCACGGCCCTTCCTGCAACCAACGCCAGGCCAAGGCACTTCAAAACTTGCACCATGGGTAGTCCTGTTCTTGATGTGCTGCAGGAACTGTGCTGGATGACCAACCGCGCCCCCGGGCCACGGAGGTCAGAAGCGCCGACACTCGAACAGGCGATGGCCACCCCTTGTGGTCCAGAAAGGCACCTGTGGACTGGACCTGGTCGAAATGCGGGAGGCAGACAAGGCACACCTTCTCCCACACCCCCCTCTCCCAGCTCCGTCTATTCGGTGCCACCGTTGACGACTCTGCCCAGCAGTCCTCAGCGGTGAGGCAGACGGAGGCCACTGCACATCCTGCCCCGCCGCAAGCCTGCCGCCATGGGCCATGCCCCGTCTGCTCGCCGAGGGCGTCCTCCTGCGGCTATGAAACACCCTGCTCCGCCTCAACCCGGGCCCAGCTCTCAGCCCCAGCGTCGAGCACTCCGCAGGAAGCGGACGCCCCCGTCTCACGGACCCCCTCAAGGACCCGGAAGGCTCCCAGGCTGTCCGTAGACGCTCAACCCAGGGACCAAGATGTTAGCTCCGGAGGTGGTAAGACCACTCCGTCCCCGGTGGAGGGCCGGGAGGAGAATTTTTTTTGTCGAATTAGTTTTCACATTCTCATATTCTCTGTAACGAGCTATTTTCCTTTTGTCTCTGGGTCACCTGGCCCGCAAATGCCGTTCCCACGGCACTCTGCCACCAGATCTCAGCAGTCCCGGCTTCCTGGACACGGACCACCCGTCTCCAGCCCCATGAGTGCCCCCCCCGGCTGGCCGGTTCCGACCAGTCTAGAGGACGCCTACCCGAGACCTCCTCCTCAGTCGCTAACCCGCCCCCTGCCGGGTGTGTGGAGCAAGGTAAGTGCTTTGAGTCTTTCTCAGCACCCCAGCTTTCTGTCGACGCCCAACACTGCACTGCCTGCTCCGCCCCCCTGCAAAGCCCTGCCGGGTACATCAAAATTAATCGTCCCCTTGGTGCCCCTAGTGCAGAGGTTGGACGCGTGGCTTTCACTTCCCAACCCGTCTCACTGGCTGGCCCGGACCATCCGACTCGGTTACGCAATTCAGTTTGCCAGGCCCCCGTCCCCCCTTCATGGGCGTCCGCTATTGCCCAGTCCCTGCGCGCGGAAATCGTGACTCTTCTGGCCAAAGACGCGATAGGGCCTGTCCCTCCAACCGAGATGAAGGAGGGTTTCTACAGCCCTTACCTCATCGTACCCAAGAAAGGCGACGGCTTACAACCAATCTTGGACTTGCGAGTTTTCAACCAAGCGTTGCACAAACTCCCGTTCAAAATGCTCACGCTTAACCTGCGTCCGGCATCTAGATTGGTTCGCAGTGGTAGACATGAAGGACGCGTACTTCCACGTCTCCATCCTGCCCCGACACCGCCCCTACCTGCGGTTTGCGTTCGGGGGCCAGGCGTATCAGTACAAAGTCCTCCCCTTCGGCCTGTCTCTGTCCCCTCGCGTCTTCACGAAAGTCGCAGAGGCAGCTCTTGCCCCACTCCGAGAAGCCGGCATCCGCATACTCAACTACCTCAACGACCGGCTCATTCTGGCCCACTCGCGAGAGTTACTATGCGCCCACAGAGACCAGGTGCTCAGGCACCTCAGCCGTCTGGGGCTTCAGGTCAACTGGGAAAAGAGCCAGCTCACTCCAGTTCAGAGCATCTCTTTTCTCGGGATGGAGTTAGACTCGGTCTCAATGTCGGCATGTCTCACCAACGAGCGTGCCCAGTCAGTGTTGAACTGCCTCGCCGCCTTCAGGCCAGGCACAGCGGTCCCCTTAAAACTTTTCCAGAGGCTCCTGGGGCATATGGCGTCCTCCGCGGCGGTCGCGCCGCTGGGGTTGATGCATATGAGACCGCTCCAACACTGGCTCCAGACCCGAGTCCCGAGACGAGCACGGCGCCACGGCACGCACCGGGTAACAATCACCCCCGCCTGCCGTCAGACATTCAACCCCTGGACAGACCTCTGTTTCTTACGGGCTGGAGTGCCCCTACAGCAGGTGTCCAGACGCGTCCTGGTCACGACCGACGCCTCCAGATTGGGTTGGAGCGCCGTTTGCAATGGGCACGCAGCCTCAGGCTGTTGGAAAGGGGCCCAGCTGCGTTGGCACATCAACTGCCTCGAGTTGTTGACCGTCCTTTTGGCCCTGCGGAAGTTTCTCCCGTTAATTCGGGACAAACATATCCTAGTCAGGTCGGACAGCACCACTGCGGTCGCGTACATAAATCGCCAAGGCGGCGTACGCTCCCGTCACATGTCACAACTCGCCCGTCGTCTCCTCCTTTGGAGCCAGCACCGACTCAAGTCGCTGCGTGCCACTCACATCCCCGGCAACCTCAATGTGATAGCGGACGCGCTGTCATAACAACGCTTGCCTGGCGGAGAGTGGAGGCTTCACCCCCCACTCGGTTCAGCTGATTTGGGAACGGTTCGGCAAGGCCCAGGTAGACCCCTCTGCCTCCCGAGAGACCTCCCACTGCCCGCTCTGGTATGCCCGCTCAGAGGCTCCCCTCGGGGCAGATGCACTGGCACACAGCTGGCCGGTGGGGCTGCGCAAGTACGCATTCCCCCAGTGAGCCTTCTTGCACAGGTGCTGTGCAAGGTCAGGGAGGACGAGGAGCAAGTCACTCTCGTGGCTCCTTACTGGCCCACCCGGGCCTGGTTCTTGGACCTTTTACTCCTCGCGACAGCCCCTCCCTGGCGAATTCCCCAGAGGAAGGACCTTCTTTCTCAGGGACGGGGCACGCTCTGGCATCCGCACCCAGACCTTTGGAAACCTCCACGTCTGGCCCCCAAACGGGATGCGGAAGATCTAGCTGGTCTACCACCACGGTCGTAGCCACGTTCAACCAAGCCAGAGCCCCTTCTACCAGGCAACTCTACGCCCTGAAATGGCGTCTGTTCATGAATTGGTGTTCTTCCTGGGCAGAAGACCCAGAGGTGCGCAGTTAGGTCTGTGCTCCTGTTCCTACAGGAGAGGTTGGAGGGGAGGCTGTCCCCATCCACCTTGAAGGTGTATGTTGCCACTATCGCAGCTCACCACAACCCAGTAGACAGCAAGTCTCTGGGTAAGCACGACTTAATCGTCAGGTTCCCAAGAGGTGCCCGGAGGTTAAACCCCTCCCGGCCAAACCTGTTCCCCTCCTGGGATCTCTCGGTGGTCCTCGCCGGTCTTCAGAGATCCCCCCCCCCCCCCCCCCCCCGAGTTGCTAGATTCAGTTGGCTCAGGGCCCTCTCCTAAAAAGACGGCCCTGCTGATCGCGCTTGCTTCCATCAAGAGGGTCGGGGACCTGCAAGCGTTCCCTACTAACGACACTTGCCTGGAGCTCAGTCCGGCAGATACTCATGTGATCCTAAGACCTCGACTGGGCTATGTGCCCATGGTTCCTACCACGCCCTCTGGAGATCAGGTAGTGAACCTACAAGCGCTGCCCCGGGAGGAGGCAGACCCAGCCCTCTCACTGTCCGGTACGTGCCTTGCGTGCCTACCTGGAACGCACCCAGAGCTTCAGGCGCTCTGAGCAGCTCTTTGTCTGCTTTGGAGGACAGCAGAAAGGGAACGCTGTCTCCAAACAGAGGTGTCTCACTGGGTGGTGGATGCCATTCAGTTGGCCTATCACACCCCGGCCGTGCCCCCCCCCCCCCCTTTTTTGCGGGTTCGAGCCCACTCTACTAGGAGCGTGGCATCCTCATGGGCACTGGCTAGGGGCACCTCCCTAGCAGACATTTGCAGAGCTGCGGGCTGGGCAGCACCTAACACCCTTACGATCTCAGGGTTGAGTCAGTCTCGTCCCGTGTTCTCTCAGGTCCGAGCCCGTAGAACTCGGTACACGTCGACGATCTGACCGGGTGAATTGCTTGTTTCCAGCGCCGTTTCCCTCGATCGAGGTAAAACAGTGCGCCTTCTTTCCCAGAGAACCTAGGTCCCTGGTTGATTCCTCCCTAGCCCTTCGGGCCCGCAGCAGTTCAGCGGAGGGACTTGCTGGTCCAGTCCACTACAGGTACACCAGGCTACCCCTACTGGAATAGGTGCTCCACAGATCAGGCCTCCTACGGGACTCCTCCTGTGTGTACTTCCACGGTACGGTCACCTTACGAGCTGACCCGCGTCTCCCTTAGGCAGTCTTTGGCTGCCCTCCGGTCGCCGTGTTGTAGCAACTCCCCCCTCCTCGAGGCGGGATCTACCACCGCGCCATTCTTCCCACATGTGACCCAAGAGGCCATGTGATGTATTTCGCCACCTTTACCTCCCCTTTCGGGTGGGTGTGGCCTCCGCAGGGTCTTTTCCCCCTAAAAGAATAGGGATTCAGGAATAAGACCCCCTTCCCTCGATGCGGTAAGGGCCCCGGCTGCTCTTGCTCTATGCCGAGAAAACATAGAGAGAAAAGAGGCCCAGCCAGGCTTGGCCCGTTCCCTAGTTGGGAGCGTCACCTTGTTCCCCCCTAGGGTAACCAAAAGGATTCTGACGCTTTTTCGGGGCATTGGGTAAGAGTACGTGCAGCCTGAACACAGTTGGTTGCTTGTGCACGTAGAAATACCTGCCCACTTCTATGTCAGCAGTACACGCACACGGCTCAGCGCATGGCGAGTTTTGAAGTGGACCCCTAGTGTCGCTTCTTCGACACGACGTCGAAGTGAGCGACAGACGGGGAACGTCTCGGTTACGTATGTAACCTCCGTTCCCTGATGGAGGGAACGAGACGTCGTGTCTTCCCGGCCACGTCACTGAGCCGAGCCGCTGAGGTGCCCGGAACACTCCCGGCTCCTCAGAAAAATCCTGAATGAACGAGCGTATTTCTCTCGCCTTTATATCCGTATCCGGAGGCGGAGTATGCAAATACTGTTCGCCAACTCTCATTGGCCTTTTTTCATAGATCAGAGGTATCTTTCGGCGCTCAAGAGAGACACCTAGTGTCGCTTCTTCGACACGACGTCGCGTTCCCTCCATCAGGGAACGGAGGTTACATACGTAACCGAGACGTTCATACAGTATAAAATCATTATGTCTATGGAGAGTCCTCATAAGTATAAATGCACCAACATGTGTGTGTGTGTGTGTGTGTGCGTGTGTGTGTGTGTGTGTGTGTGTGTGTGTGTGTGTTGTTGTGAAATGTGCATCAGTGTATTGATTCCAGGGCTGCGTTCCACTTCACTTTTAACGTCCACTATCTAACTCCCCTAAGCACTTCCCCTCGGTTTAATCCCCGCTGCCATTTTGGAATTCCATTCCACTTTGTTAAGTGAGCAAGGGAGGTTTCTGCTGACAGACCCTTAACCACTTAATTCTGACCGAAGGGTCAAGTCTACTCTGATATATGTTTCAGACAGCTCTATATCCCACAATGCAACTCGATTGTGACGTGACAGCACTTCATCAACCCCACACCCACACAACCCTAATGTATAATGAAAGTGAAGTTAGGTTAATTAAGCAGTTTAGAAAATGTATATTGATATTTAATAGCATAATACTTGTGTCTACCTTAAGCTGTTTATCACACTGTTATAGCCTATGTCTTCATTGTTCTGTTAACATTTTCGTTTGTGTAAATCGTGATTAATCTTTTCTAACAATTCATTCTAATGAAAAACAATTAAAGATATGAGATTTATACAGTAGATAAGCCTCTGAAATCAATCTCAGAAAACATTATTTTCTCAGGTGCAAAAATCACAAAAAAATCAGTTAAACCTACTGCACAGGTTCTGCCAGTAGTGGACACTCGCTCAACGTAGGCAGTGACATACATCCGAGTCCATGAGATGGAGGGAAGTTAGCAAGGGAAGGGCATAAAAATTTGAAGTGGAACGCAACCCAGGTGGACACATCGCAAAGGGTCCGCCCTTCCAACAATTGTTTATGCTGGTTTATGCTGTATTAACGGTAAATGCGTTAATCGTGATTAAAAAATGTTTTGCATGTTATTCTTTTTAAATTAATCACTTGCATTATTGCGTTAATTCTGACAGCTTTAATATACTGTATGTATATATAAATACAAATGTATTATTTGAAACTACACTTACAGAAGTTATAGGAGTTTCTTTCCATTCCATTTTAATTCTACTTTACAGTTCTGCATCCTGTTTGTAACTTAATTCAAATACAATTGAATTGGAAATTTAGAAGGCATTCTCAATGCAATTCTGAATGGGCACAACCCTGCAATTTACAGTACATCTCAATGTGTCATATATTTAATGACATAAATCATAAATCATATAACATATTAGATATTATTAGTCAGGGCTGTCATCGGATGGGACGTCTATGGTATAGTCCACTTATTAGGCCTGAGGAACAGGGGGGCCACCCATATAAATGGTCCAGGGCTGCACAAATTTTAGTGATAGCCCTAATTATAAAGGTAACAAAACTTTATCTAAGTTCTCACAGCACCATCAGATCAACTAAAAGTCTAAGCTTTGATATATTTATTTAGCACTTACCCATCAGCAAGACAAAGTCTATTGAAGGTCTGTCACTGATGCCCTTGGCATGGATGGACTTCTCAATGTGATTCAATCTTTCAGGGTGCAAAACATTTCTATCGCTGAAGGTTCGCGTTTGATCTAATCTAATTTGATCTAATCTGCATCTCTCAGATGCTGACATTTTTTGAAGGCCAGCTCTGAAATGTGCCATCACACAGAATTTTACTTTGTGATTCTAAAATCAAGGTGCAGGACTGACTGCTCTAGCTTTGTCAGCTAACCAATCAAATGCCATCTCTTACATAATTTTAGAAGTAATTACTTTCAGTGTATCAGGACTCAAATCAAAAATGTTTGCTATCTTATCAGAATCAGAAAAAAGGAGCAACATATTCTACTCTTCCCATGAATGGCATTGCCTCTTTTAGACGATTATATCAGTTTGTTCCATAATTATCCCCACACCCCTCTGTTAGATTATTCAAATTAGAGGAATTAGATCCAAAATTGCTTGTGTCAACATGCTGATTGACAGCAACTGGTCACTTAGTTTAATAACTCTCGTAAATTAGCGAGGCAGGTTTCTCCTCTCTGTGAGTGTCACTTGTCCGCTTCAAAATGGATTCAACAAATTACTCTGAGCAGGTGGAGCACACATACTGCATCTTTTAGCTTAATTCATCCAAAATTAAATATGAATAATCGATTTGCTATGAATTTGTGCCATGAAGGCTCTAAGTAAAAGGAGTGATTTTAAAATAAGCTTCTTTTTTTTTTAACTACATTTTCTTGATATCTAATTTCTTGGGCCAACATATTCCAATTTCCAATTAACACCAAATAGGATTAGAATCAGCTCAGAGGGAAACGTTATTGCTCAGAGTTTGCCATATAAAAGCCCAGGATACTAATGGAGATCACAGTTATGCCTAGTATCAACTTTGTCTCTGATGTTTCTCATAACATAACATAAAATGAAAGCTATTATCGTTATAAAATGATAGCTATAAAATCAAAGGGATAGTTCATCCAGAAGTGAAAATTGTATTATCATGTACTGTACTCACACTCAAACCAACTTTCTTTGCAAAAAAGCATGAAACTTAATCCTCGGTCTCCTTTTGTTGTCCACGGAAGAAAGTCAGTAAATTGTGTTTGGGACAACATGAGGGTAAGTTATGACCCAATTTCAATTCTGGGTGAACTATCCCAATAATCCTTTTGTCTTGGATGAATCTGAGAAATGTTTGAGCTCATACTGAAATCTCAAACTTTTGATTTTGGTTTCCATGAAAAATCTTTTTCCAGTAAGTGAAAATGTTGAGATTCTGTTCTGAGACTCTAGAAACTCTAGAAGTGAAACATGTGAGAATACTAGGAGAGATGTCTGAGAAGCAGGATACTGAGAGCAAATGTCTTCATTTTATATCCTTGTAATACCATTGCCAACTAGGAGAAACAACTGCGATATTAAAAAGATCTCATTTGTGATACGTAGGATAGAGGATAACAAATTTATACAGGATAAAATGCTTGAGGCATGAAGAAATAGATGTTTTCAGTTTGAAAATTGCCTTATTTTGAATTCATGCTTGTTGCTTGTAAGAAGCCATTGAAAATTTCAGTTCTAATGACTTGTTTGATGGGCAGTGGAGGACAGACAGAGGTTTGGTGCCTTGCTTGGGCATATTAAACTGTTGATGGTAATTTATAGGCTGTCTGGTGTGCCTGTCGCCCTCCATTGTAATCAAATTCAGTGCTTGGAGGAATGGTCCAGCCTCTTGGTTCTGGTGCTAGCATATATTTGATTATGGTGTGTCTTCAAACGTACACTTTCTACAAAGGAAAAACAATAGCATCAAACAGCTGCCATTTCAATAATTCTAGCGTATGACCTTTCTGAATATTGCAATGCCAGGAACCAACCCAATGGGCATTCTCTCAACTGGAATCTGGCCTCTGTCCAACCACTGAACTCCTGGACATGGCAGGTTAACTTGGCGAGAAATATACTGCTATGTTTTATGCATGTCAGTGTCGATGGACTGGGCAATGCAGAACGATGCTGCATTAATGACACTGAAACAATATCAATGTGGAGGATTGGTGAATGGAAAAATAAGGAAGAGCAACAAAAAACATTGTTGGGTTTTACATGCACAATCCAATGTGTAAGGTTGATTTTTGCCAATTACTCTGATTTCACTCTGCATGTAAACATCTTACATCTTACCGGCTTGTCCAATGTGTGCAAGTGTTGCACGCATGGCTGTTTTTGTTTTCCCAACATGCTGTTTGTCTCCATTTTGAAGACTTAAAGCACTAGTTCACCCAAAAAGGAAATTTGTCTCATCATTTACTCACCTCCATGCCATGTCAGATGTGTATGATTTTCTTCTGCTAAACACAAAGATTTTTAGAAGAATATTTCAGCTCTGCAGGTCCTCACAATGAAAGTGAATTGGTACCAAAATCTGAAGCTCAGAAAAGCACATAATGGCAGCATAAAATGTATCCATAGTAGAAAAAAGAAAGTCATACACATCTGGGATGGCATAAGGTTGAGTAAATGATGAGAGAATTTTCATATATATTTGAGCATTCAGCAAAATTAAATGTTGTTCCACCATGGTCCATAAAATATTAAATTAAATATAAATAAATGTATCTGAACTAAATACATTTTTCTATAGGTAGGATTTAAAATATGAATGATTAATATCATTAAAAGTTTTTGGATATACCCCATATGTTATGTGTATGATAACATGTTTATGGGTAATTCATACTGAAACAGAAATGTATTAAAAAACTACACAACAGCAGTTTCAGCGTGAATTTATTTGAATTTCATTCCATTTAAATTCTACTTCCTTAAATTGAAATTACATTTCTTCATCCTAATAGCGACCTCAATTCAAAATGGAATTTAAAAGTCATTCTCATTTCAATTCTGAATAGCGCACAACCATGGATTTTACATGAATAAACTTAGGCTTATTCTGATATCTCTGAAAATCTAAAATCTTAATGTACTCTTTTTCCACTCTCTCTTTATTAGGATGTCTCAGAGGAGTAAAGCATCCTCAAAAGAAAGGTATGCATTTGGTTTCACAACCACAACAATGATAATAGAAGGGGATGTAATCAATATTTGCATTTGTTGAGTTAATGTTTTGTGTAGTCACGAATGATCTTCTCTCCCATGTAGCACCTCTCATGGCCCATCATCCTCATCAGAAGGCCCTCCTCCACGCTCTGCTCTTCGCAGCTCCTCCAAAGAGTCGAAAAACTCAGCAGGTCACAAGGGCTCTCCAGGTCACCAAGGAAGCCGTGGCAGTAGATCTTTCAGCCAGAATTCAGCCATTGCTGCAGCATATACACAGTATCTCAATGCTCTCTTTGGACAAGTAAGTTAGGGCCGTTCACACAGAATGCGTTGTTGCATTGAAAAACAGTTGTGTTTTTAAAAGTTTAACTTATTTTTGTTGTGTGTAAACAGCCCCTTTGTCAGGTGAGAACAGTCCAAATTAGTGCATAAACATTGCAATCTTTAGTTACCAACAAATATGTTTTTTGGTACCTAAGTACCTTGGAGTACCATTTAAATATGATTACCATGGTACATAAATATGGTATTGTTTCAGTACCATGTGTGGAGGATTCCGTCTGACGATTTCAGCTGCTATGGATCTGTCTTGATTTATTGAATCATAGTTATCTAAAGTCAGGGACCCTGTATTCAATTTTCACGAGACCATCTGGGAGAACAGAGAGAGCCAGCATGCAAAGAAAAAGAAGATACAGAGATAGAAAGATATAGAGAGAGACAGTATAACTCTCAGAGATGGAGAGAGACAGTAAAACAGAGATTTAATGGAGAGAGTCTGGGAGATAAACAAGACAAAGGTACTTTGGCACAAAATGGAGAATAATCTGAAGTATACATAGCTAAATCTCCATTTGACTGATTCTACTTTGCAGGATGGGGAGATAAATGAAAAGAAAGTGATAGACAAGGGAGCCAATTTGCATATATCTAAGGGTAAATAGCCCAAAGCAACTCACAAAGTTGCATAACCGCTACCTCTGCCAGAGAGGTCTATGAGTAATACATTACTTTTAATAATGAATATAGATTTGAAGGGAATTTGGAGTTCAAAAGTCCAAAGAGCGCAAAGAACAAAACATTTGGCCAATAGAAAATGGCCTTAAGCACCATAACTGCAAGTATTCCTCAGATAGATCAGCCTTACAAATTAGTTATTAAGGGAATGACCATGCTGATATTATTAACTCACTCTCATGTTGTTCAAAACCCATATTACCTTTTTTCTACTGTATAACACAAAAAGAGATGTTAGGCAGTCACTTTTATTGCATCTTTTTCCATACAATGAAAGTTCATGGTGACTGAGGCTATCATTCTACCTAACATCTTCTTTTGTGTTCCACAGAAGAAATTCATATGAGTTTGAAAAAACATGAGGAAGTAAATTGTAAATGATGAAGGATTTTATTTTATTTTTTCATTTTTGGACGAACTACCACTTTAAAGTTTTAATTTAACAAATTAGATTTATAGTATTGCAACAGTCCATAAATTCTAATTGAACTCCATGAATATATTACAGTAGAGCATGTCATTAGAAACAGAAGTCAGGGTCCAATCCACGGGGACAGAATGGAATGATACAGTGTATACCATAAATGCACTGTAAGTTGTTTTAAATAAAAGCATTTACAAAATGCATGAATGTAAATGTAATGTTTCATAAGACAGAGGGGTTTCGATAACACATCCTGAATTCTGTGATTTCATCCCTGTGGTTTTAAAATGGCATTTTCTAGTTAGTTAAGCACAGGAACAGCCTCCTTAGATGATATTAGGTAGATTGTTCACTACTTCAAAGCTTACCTTGCAAAACCTACTTTGTAAGACAAGCCAGGTTTGCTTGTTGTGAGCAGAAAGCCACTAAACGTTTATAGTGTTAAAAAAAAAATCTTATTCCACAAAATAAAAAAAAGAATAGCATGTAACTTAATAATAGGTAATAAACCTGTGTGCATGTTTGTATGTGCATCTGTATATGCCAGACTGCATATGCATCCAGCCAGTGATTTTTATTATTTCTTATATTTAATTGTGTTTAAAGTATGCATACATGCATAAATCAGAATCAAAGCACATGTGTGGATAAAATACAGCAATAGCATTTTTGATTATGTTGTTTCTCATAACCTTTGTAGTTGCTCTCTTTTTCATCTAACATGCATATCCCCCTAACCATGTTCACAGTTTATATTTGCAAAACGATTACATTTTTCTCCCGCACCTTTCTGCAGCTGTTTGTGTTTGTATGAGCATTGACGTGAAGCATGGTAGGGCATGTAAAGGTATAATCCAATTAGACAATCTCTCTCCCTTCCTCACTCTATGCATCATTGTGCAACTGAGCAGCTTTGATAAGCATGCTACCATAACCATCAGTTAATGGCGATTAAAAATGGGCGATGTCTCTAAGGACGTTCAGCTCTCGTGCTGTAAAAATGTCCATATTTGGCTGTTTATTGTGTCATATATTTTTTCCTCATTGGCATTTTGCTCTCTCTCATCTCCCTGTCCTTATATCACTCTCTCGCTCTTCCTTTCACACTCTCTCTTTCCTCAGGACAGAGATTTACTGCCAGAGGAACTAGATGGTATGTACTGTCTGTACATATATTCAATAGGGAACATGCATATGAGCAAGAGCACAGTGCATCGATAGATACAATGCAAACACTATATGTCTTATTTAGTATAAAATTAATAACAACCCATAACCAGCAACGTGACCCAAATTAATTTGATATCAAGAGTTGGTATTTTCATGAATGGGGGAAGCGTATAATGGATGAAGCAGTAAGCAGTATGCAGTGTGTCCTACAAGATAAGTCAGTAAAACTAGAACAGCTGATGATTCTATAGCCGCTTAAGCTGCACAGTCATATAGATTACATAAATGGCACAATATACAGTAAGACATATTTGAATGTAACCCTTATACATATTTATTAAACATAATAAATAGCTATAAATATATACACTGTATATATATTGTATTATATATATATATATATATATATATATATATATATATATATATATATATATATATTATAATATTATTCAAAGGGATAGCTCACCCAAAAATTTGGTCTTCATTTACTCAACTTCATGTTGTTCCAAATCCGTATAAATGGAAAGGAGATGGAGATGTTAGGCAGAATGTCAGGCACTTTCACTGTATGGAAAAAAGATGCAATGAGTGAATGTGAATGATGACTGAAGCTGTAACATCAGCTTTTGTGTTCCACTGTACATGTGAATGAGTAAATCACAGAATTTGCATTTTGAGTGAACTATCCCCACTTCTAGAGGGGGGAAATACTTAAAGTCTTTCTTTATAGCTTTTTAGAATAGCTACAATAGTTAAATAAGAAAGCAGTCATGTTTTTTTTTTTTAATCTGGTCCATTGTAGACAACAGAATGCTCTATAAATGAAAAAAATAATAATCATTAAATCTTTATTTCTTTCTCCTCCCTAAAGAGCTGCTTATAGCATTTAAAGAGTTTGACTATGATCAGGATGGGTATTTGCATTATAAAGATGTTGCAGACTGCATGAGAACTATGGGATACATGCCAACAGAGATGGAACTGATTGAGATCATCCAGCAGATCAAAATGAAATGTGAGTGTGTGTGTGTGTGTGTGTGCGTGCGTGCGCGCGTGTGTATGTGTTCAAAACAGATGAAAATTTTCAGATAATGGCATATGTGTGTGTGTGTGCTACTATTCACATCCTAACTTTTTGTCCTCTTTCTATGTTACAAAGATGTCAGTTGAATGTAAAGGGAAATTCCATTATGTCCATTATGGTGTGTGTGTGTGTGTGTGTGTGTGTGTGTGTAGGGGGAGGTCATGTGGACTTTGATGATTTCTGTGAATTAATGGGGCCCAGGATGCTGGCTGAGACGGCACATATGGTCGGTCTAAGGGAGCTGCACTGCGCTTTCAAACAGGTGAGTATGCACTCTAAAGTTCCCATCAAAGGGAGCCTACTTTAAAGTGTTCATTAAATAGAGAACAAAAAAGCCCACACACATACAATCTTCCGTATATCGCACTTATCCCCATCCCATTACTAATATTTGCTCTTCTTAAAAAGAAACTTCTCCTTACCTCTCTCTCAGTTTGACACTGACGGTGATGGACAGATCACCTTTGAAGAGTTAAAGGAGTCCACAAAGACGCTGCTCGGGGAGAAACTGAAGAAGGGAGAACTGGAAGAGATTCTGATGGACATTGACCTCAACGGAGATGGGAATGTGGACTTTGATGGTGAGGAAGGCAGCACAGCTCACTGCAGTCAAAAACAGCATAGCTCGCCAGGCTTCTTAACAAGCTTAAAGGGATAGTTGACCTAAAAATGTAAATTCTGTCATCGTTTACTCACCCTCATCTTGTTCCTAAACCCATAAGACTTTTTTTCTTCTTCTGTGAAACACAAAATGAGATGTTAGGCACAATATTAGCCTGAGTCACCATTCACTTTCACTGCATCTTATTCCATATAGTCTTGACACCTATCCGGGATTTTCCAGGATAGTCCCAGTTTCTGTCCATCTGTCCTGGAAAATTTTAATTCCATTTCGGTAGTTCACGAGTTCACACATATGAACCCTTGTTTATAAGGACACTATGCATGGAGGATTCTCACATGAATCATAACAAAATCTGATTCATTTTAGTGAACTGGTTTGTTCGGATGATTGAGATTGATGTTTTTCACTTTTAAATTAAGTCTAGTTATTATAATGCTTTATTGTTCTGGAAAACATGTCCAAATACAGAATGTCCTTCGTTTTACTGTATCATCGTGTCCTAACCAAATGTGATGCGACGTCGCGGCTTAAAGTCTCGCTCATCAGCACACACACACACACACACACACACACACACACACACACACACATTTTGGGTTTCCATGTTTTATGGGGACTTTCCATAGACATAATGGTTTTTATACTGTACTAACTATATATTCTATCCCCTAACCCTCACAAAAAACTTTCTGCATTTTTACATTTTCAAAAAACATCATTTAGTATGATTTATAAGCTGTTTTCCTCATGGGGGCCGACAAATTGTCCCCACAACGTCAACATTTTCAGATTTTACTATCCTTATGGGCACATTTGGTGAAATGATAAATACACGCTCACACACATCAACAACCGCCATTCGCCACTAAGTGGTGGTGACATCATCACGACGCTTGTGCCAGGCTATGTGCACGTTAAGGCCACGTGTAGTGGTCACGGGACAGATCCAACAGGTGACACGGGTTGACTGACTGAGATGACTGACTGATGCACCACCTGTGCCCCATACTGTGCCAACTTGCTGTGCTTTAGCCACCCGGCGCTCTGCTCGTTGTTGTGAGCATCGCTCCTCTGCCCTCCGTTGTTTTTGGAGGACGACTGCCTCCAACTGGCCAGCGTCCTTCACAAACCTCCTCCAAAGAGGCCGATCTTGACACCGCTCGTACCAGTCATCGGCAAGTCCACTCAGCTCCATATCCTCCTGTACCACATCACCCATCTCTTCTCCAGCCCGTGCCACGCCTGCTTAGCCCCCTCTATCCAGCCAAACAAAAGCTGTTTAGGCATGCGGTGGCCGGGCATGCGGGCTACATGACCCAGCCAACGCAACCTTGCCTGCTGGAGGAGCTCACTGATGGGACTTTGTCCACATCTTTCAAAGATTTGTGAGCTCCTCTCTCAATCCAGCTTGGTTAAACCCAGGATGGATCTTAGGCAGGCCAGCCTAAATGTTTCTAACCGGCGAAGATGTTCCATTAGGGGGGTCCACGTTTCGCAAGCATAGACAAGGGAGGGAATGGTGGTGACGTAGTGGCTAGAGCACAGGGCTGCTAATCAGAAGGTCGCTGGTTCAAACCCCACAATCACCACCATTGTGCCCTTGAGCAAGGCACTTAACTCCAGATTGCTCGGGGGGGATTGTCCCTGTAATAAGAGCTCTGTAAGTCGCTTTGGATAAAAGTGTCTGCCAAAAGCATAAATGAATGACTGTGGCCGAGAATACCTGAAGCATCATGCGGAGTGACAAATCGAGTAGCTTCCACACAGCGTTATGCAACCGATGAAAAGATAATGCCGCTCGACTGATTCGGAGTGAGACCTCTGCTGTAAAATGGAAAACACTCCACTCTTTCCACAACTGCCCCATCACCAATTGGGAGCTGTGAGGGTGGAGTGTCCTACAGTACATTATACCCAGGCAGGTGCTTAGTTTTACATTTACATTTATGCATTTGCAAGACACTTTTATCCAAAGCAACAGGGACAATCCCCCCAGAGCAACATGGAGTTAAGTGCCTTACTCAAGGGCACAATGGTGGTGGTGGCCGTGGGGTTCGAACCAGCGACCTTCTGATTAGCAGCCCTGTGCTCTAGCCACTATGCCGCCACCACCCCTAATTTTGGTTGGGCTGATGGTACCAACGCCTCCAACTCCTCCTCTGAGTGAGCAGCAATCACCAGATCATCAGCATACATAATGTGATTGACCAATAGGGAGCCATCCCTTGACCGCACCCGGGCATCGATCAACCTCCCATTATATCTGTACCAGATGGAAATTCCTCCGATACAGCCATCGAAGGCTTCACGAACCACGTGGTCAAAATATATATTAAATAATGTGGGAGCCAAAGGACATCCCTGTCGCACTCCAAGGTGAATAGGGAATGGCTCTGACTCCTGTACCCGGTTTTACCCGGGCCCGCTCGCCATCATGAAGGTCCTTAATGATCGCGAGCAGCGGGTCTGGGACTCCGAAAGCACAAAGAACAACCCAGAGTCCAGGCCTACTGATGGTATTATAGGCCTTGACCAGGTCAATAAAGCAGAGATGTAGGTCTTGCTGGAATTCCCTACACCTCTGCTGTAGCAGACGGACAGAGAATATGACATCTGTGCAAGACTGCCCTTTCCTGAAACCACACTGGGGCTCCGCAAGCCTCTCCTCAGCGACACACACACACACACACACACACACACACACACACACACACACACACACACACACACAAATAATTTTTCACAGTGCATCTTGCCATTGCAGTCTCTAGGCACGGTCATGATCTCTAGCTCGATTACACTTTCTAGTGCTTGATGCATGCGCAGAGCACTAGATGGCGCTAGGAAGTGTAATCGAGCTTGAAATCATGATAGGCAAGGAGACTACAGATGTCGAGATTTATAGTGAAAAAGTTCTATATTTTGGACTGTTCCCACCCAAATTAAACCACTGGAGCTTTATGTATTACTATTACTCTGCCTTAATGTGCTTTTTGGAGCTTCAATGTTTGAGGCACCGTTCACTTGCATTGTATGGATCAACAGAGCTTATATTCTTCCAAAAGTCTTCGTAGAGTACAGAGAAATCCACTTAACTAGATGATGACAAAGTACTTAGGCTACATAAACAGACAATTATAAAGCAGATCTCCACTCTACATTCTAATTGGACAATACATCAAGTTGTTACTTTGCTTGGCCACAGATTCGTTCATTTGCCTGGTTAAAATCCCTGTAACACACAGACTCTCGTGGGTTATTGCTTTTTTAATTAAAAGTGTTGTCTCTTTTTTTCTTCCAGAGTTTGTTAGGATGCTGTCTATTCGGTAGCTGAATGGTTTTTCCATACTTGTCAACTCAAGCTTGGATCATCAAACCAGCTATGCTGTCACTCCCAAGATGTTTAATACTTTGTGTATAAACTACCATGTCTATATTTATGTGGCGGATGTACAGAGTAGATATTTGTATTACATAAACTGTCATTCGATGTGACTGGAAAATAACTTTCTGGTCTTTTAGAGCCTGAATGGCAGATTATCTAATCAGAACAAGAACAAGTCTGAGTTATAAAACATCTGCTGTTGCACAGTCAGTGACACTGTGCTGCCACCTATTGGAGATTTATACGTAGACTACTTAGACATATTATGTATCAACCCTTTAAGAATGCATCTCGGGTCTTTAGTGACCCAGGACCTAATTCCACCCCCTGTACCTTATCAATGTTTTGGAGTTACGCCCACAAATCTATAGTATTCCTCAGACTTTCTCTTCTGAATAGTGTAAGAAGAAAAATCAATTGTTGCAAATTATTATTATTATTTTTAATAACTGCTTAATTACCAACAGTGTATAGGGTCAATATAGAACCTAGATATTTGTGATAGTGTCAGGTTTTATTGAGCTTTTTTAAATTGAATAATTTTTATGATTATTTCATATCTTGATAAGTTTACTATCAAAGGATATCTATGTTTTATTTCAAGAGAAATTAGTATTATATTCATACAAATGACTACTATATCTCATTTAATTTCTACGTGACAATGGTGAATTATCAGTATCCCATATGCGTGTACATATACATATTATACATGCTATTTCTTAAACAAGGTGGCACTGATGTGTCAGTGATAGTCATTAGACATTGCTATTTGAGTAAGAAACAACATTGAATGAAACTATAGTAAGTACAACACATGAACAGTATGATTTGGCTATACTACTGAAATTATGCAAATTGCGAATCTATTTACTCAAAAAGTGCCTGAGAAAATACATAAGTGTATCATATGTGTTATATGTAGCTCAGTATGTGTTTCACAGCCAGTTGAGTCTCATGAAATTTCAGTTAAGTAATGAATCCTGTTCTAGATTGGTTGCATCATCTCCTCAATATCTGAAAAATAAAGCATCAATGTCTATCACAATTTATTATAGTCTATTATTTTCGAATGGTCTTCAAAATGTGACATTATCTGGGCACTTGTAGATCTATTTGTGAGATACATATACAGCACGTGTCGGGTCTCTACATACCCCAATATGTAATAATGTTTGGCAAAACACCCATGCATTTAAGGGTTAAATATGTAAGAATTATAATGAATCAAAACAAAGCACAGATACAATGAAAAAATGTGCATTTTATTTGAAAATTGACAACTTAAATATTTGAGCAAAGAAATGTAAAAAAA
The DNA here is from genome assembly GCA_032164185.1 of Moxostoma hubbsi. Taxonomy (NCBI): domain Eukaryota; kingdom Metazoa; phylum Chordata; class Actinopteri; order Cypriniformes; family Catostomidae; genus Moxostoma; species Moxostoma hubbsi. The sequence goes on along the minus strand of JAVLUX010000018.1, from coordinate 10,939,529 downwards.
ATAAAATAATTATTTTCAAAACAAAATGATTCACATGAAACAAAGCTATTATTTGACATATTATACACACTGAAAAGGATTTTGGCCAAGAGGCGAATGAAGTAAATTAAACCACAAAATTATTTATCCGGAATGCAAAACCCTAAGCCAATGCATTATACCATGGTAGCCGAATGCAACATTATAAGGCAAAAGTTTGTCTGCACACAAGCACCACACAGCTATGAGCTAAAGTGTTTGTATTCAAGAGTCAGTATTCAGAATGCTTGCTTGATCTCCTTTCATTATAATGCAAGTAGCAACCATAGACTGTTCTGATCCATCAGTCCAATTATTGCAAGTTCCCCTTTACAATTTATCTAGTACAAACATAGTTAAAATACATTGATATGACAACTAGGCCTTTAAACTGACAAGTTGTAGTGAATCTGACAGAGAGTGTAGATTGTACCTAAAAGAGACACATTTTTATCTTTTTTGATTGGCCGAGAACCAATGCAAACCAACAGCAAACCTACAATATATTTGAGGCTAAACTACTGAGACCTATGAGTATATTTGGAAGTCCTTATCATGAGTGCATGTCCTCGGCAGAAATAAATAGATATGATAAACAATATTGTCAGCACTTTTAAGCATAAAGTTATAGACAGAACAGGACTGTGCAAGCTTCAACATCGTCCAGTACTGCAAAAGTAATGCGAAATTAATACAAGCTCATCTTAGATTGGGTTCTTTCAGTCTTCGGCAACTCAGCTGCTGCGCAAGAACAACTTCTTGTGCATGCTTGACAGTTATGGTGATGGAAAGCTTGGATCGAGGCTCTGAAGTGAGAATTCTGCCTTTCGTTTATCCACAGTTTTAAGTTAAATGAAATGGAAAAGATATATGAAGATGCCAAAAATGTCTTGCAGCATGAAAGATGTTGTCTGTCTATTTCAATGCACACACACACACAAAAGCATGACCTGATCATGTCTTAAATGTTGGAATGCTCTCCAGCAATATTTCTTCACACAAAGCACTGTATGGAGGCTTTGGGCATCAGAAGAATATTTTAAGTTTTGCCTAAAGGAGATCTGACAGGTTGTTCAACGGACTTAATAAATTGCACATGAGGGGATTTTGTCTAACACTCATCTTCTACTTAAATCAGTGTTCAAAAAACAGAAAAACTCTTAAAGGAATATTTAATCATTTACTCACTGTAATGTCATTTCAAACTTATGACATTTTTCTACAGTCTAACACAAAAGTAGAGTTGTGCGAGTGTCCTGGTCGCCATTTTTCATTCAGTGAATGTGAAGAGGATTTAGTGCTCATAAAATCCACAGAGACATGACAGAATTCCTTTACAACAATGCTCTCTGAGGTAAGATGGTGATGAACAGATCAGTATGACACCATGAAAATCACTTCATTCTTAAAACTCTTGGCATGAGTTACATCTGACCCCAGATTCAGTTGAGTCTCCTTGGAATCTTATCAGTTCTTCATCACAATACAATGTGTGTAAGGAAGCTCTAGTCACTGGGGAGGTTCTGCAGGTAGGTGAGGATGTGTTGGATCTTGACTAGTCGTTCTTTTAGAGTTGTCATGGAAAGGACAGACAGCTGGTAACGAGGATCGACAGGAAGAACAGCTAGCAGCCACCAACAGCACGCTGGGCCATTAGGTGTGGCCTGCAAAACAGAGCAACAGTGCATTCAGTCTTAGCATAGTCTTAAAATGCTTGAAAGTTCATAACAGGCTTGTAGTAAAGATACATTAATGTGATCATATCATATGCATTTTTCTATTATATAATTTTTTTCTCATTATAATGCGTCTTTTTTATAAATTTTGTTGCACCAAAATTAATAGCCAGTAATTTCATTTTCCATGACCATTTTCCACCCTCTATATGGCCCTTAGAACTTAAATGTTTACATTTTTGCTGCTGTGCCTTTAAGAAATGCTCTTTGCATGTGAAACAAGAAACTGCATTTTGCTAAGATACATGCTGAGTTTTCCTCTGGGTCCAAGATCAAGGACATTTTTATTCCTCATGATATGAATCTAACTTGGTTTCATAAAAGAGAAAGAGTCAGCTGAACTTAATTTTGACAAACTACCTTGAGCATGTTCCTAAAATCAACCTTTGTTCTTACCAAGAAATCATGGGACGTTTTGGCCCATCAAATCTTAGTCACCATATAAGAACAGGCTATCCCTCTCTTACACAACCATAACCTCTGTTATCATTCAGAGCAATACTTCCCGCTTCAGGACAACCCACTAATATGTTTACCGGACTTTGTATGTACCGCGCGTGCGTACGTACGTTGTGTGTGTGTGTGTGTAAGCTGTCAAATTCCCTTCCGCTCTTTCTGACACACTTATGATGTAACTGCATTTCTGGTCTTATCTAAGCACAACCTTGACAGCACTTTGACCTACTTCCTGCCCAGTCTGTTGTAGAAGAAAATTGGGTGGGGATTCTCTGTGTAGTGGGGATTAATAGAGCGGGAATTACCTGGATATCAGCCTCTCTCTCAGGCATTGGGCCAAAATGCTGCAGGATCTGGTTCCTGAAACGGTTCTCCAGGTTTTGGAACCATTTGCGGGCCTGGTCGTAAACACGATCATGCAACACTTGTAGATTCTCTAATTCTTCCTCGTCATTTACCTGCAACACAAAAATGTATCAATTCTGAATCTTTTTTTGACATGGTCTCTTTAATACACATTGACCAATATTGCTTTTTTTGTGACCTATACAACACTGAATATATAGTACTGTGCAAAAGTCTTCGGAACAACAAACACATTTGTCTTAAAATGGTCATTTATATTTTCAGCTTTAGTGTGCCAACAGGAAATATAAATTTTAGACTCCCAAACATTTCTTTTGCAAATAGAATAGAGAAAAACTGGGATCCCTGCAACAGATGGCATGGTCCCCACAGAGCCCCCCCACTGTATATTAACTTTGTATGATGTTAATTGACAAGTGAAAACTATTTATGGCATTATTTTGAAGACATCCTCACTATGCAACATTTTCCCCAAGTGCCTAAAACTTTTGCGCAGTACTTTATTTCAGTTTAATTGTCGAATAACTAACTTTTATAATAGTTTTATGTCTTTTGACACAGTGATGACAAAATAATGATAAAACTACAACAATAAAAACATAGTATACATTATGAATATTTTAATAATAATGACGATAGCAAAAACAATATTACTGTTGACAAAGTAAATTATATTATTAATATATTATTTCGCCTTTTAACGTTAGACATAATATTAAGGAACCAATTACTGATTAAGCAGAAATGTGTGAGTATCAGTAAAGAACTTGACAAATAAGGACCATAAAAATACTGTTATATTTGAAACATATCTTTTTGTAACAAATTGGTGAAGGACATATGGTTTTTGAGACACTTTTTTTCCTTGCTGGTTTTTCTGCATTTTATACCTTTTATATGCAATTCTCTAGATTTTGGTAATTATTGTAATCTATCATTCCACTAGTTGTGTCTACCTTCATATCCTTCAGATACTCAATGTTGGCGATACAATATCCGTCTCTCATTCTGCGCGAGAGAACGCGAAATCTCTTCCCTCCAATTGTATCCACGACAGAGCGCCCGTCTGGGAGAAAATGTACACTGCGAATCTGGAGCATGCAGCCATAGTCCACAAATCTTCAAAAGTAATACAGAAAAATATAAATAAAACATGTACACAACCCAACAGATATAAACCTCACAGCTCCATAAGAACACATATAAGCACATTTACCCTTTCTGGGGGTCGTTGATGCACATGCCGAACTGACGTGTGCCCGTTTCCATGCAGCGTCGGATCATGAGACGGTATCGTGGCTCAAACACATGGAGGGGGCAAGGCACAGTGGGGTACGCCATGGTACAGACGAAGATGGGCACATTCTTTGTTAAACTAGTAAGAGACAAAGATAAAGTTTCACATTCAATTCAGTCTGATTTGTAGATTATATATGGATAGGTACTGGTTATGCTAACAACGTGTAAAAGGTGTGTTTGAGAAACACAAATCTACAGCAACAAGGCAAAGTTATTTTTACAAGTTATAAATACAAGCTTTCAGTCTGAATTAAATGAATAATGAGTTTAAAAAAAAAGGGCCAGGTAATGAAAAATAAAACAAAAGTGACATATATCTTTCTATTACTTTGCCTTTGCTGGCTCATGAAAACTTTCATGAGCCGATTCTTTTAATGAATCGGTTAAAAGACAATATTTGTTGAGTTAGCATTTGAATGTTTTGAATCATTTTAACAAACAATTTACAATTTACAGCAATTCATCATAGCTTTCATTCAAGTCCGACTCCAAATGAACACCATATTGTAGAGCGGAGGAGGACGGGCCGGGCTGGAACAACACACGCCTGGTCCCCAATCAACCTGATGGGGGCGCACGAGGGATAAAGGCGGCTGTAACGACGGTTCGAGAGAGAGGGAGAATGACAGGCAGCTGCTCAGTGTATTTATGTTTGTGTGTTTTTACTTCAGTTTTTCATTAAACTATTATTTATATTGCCAAGCCGGTTCTCGCCTCCTCCTTGCCCATTAACTGCTTTACATTGGTGCAGAAAACCGGAAAGGAGGAGGGATGCCCGTCGCGGAGTCCTCGACACTGCCGTCCACCCAGGGGAGCGCCGCTGTCATCCAATGGGGGACGGAGTAACCCGACCGCCCAGACGCGGGGAACAGCAACCGTCCGAGGGGTGAGTGGGGACTGGACTTCCCGAATGCCTGGAGCGATATGTATGTCATATAACAGCGGCTACTGTTATATGACATACAAGTAAAAAAAAAAAAAAAAAAAAAGTGTCAAAAACACTGGTGAGTGTGTGTGTGTGTGTGTGCATGCTTACTCAGAGAGCTCTTTTGTTTCCTCCATGTGCAGTTTTAATCTCTCTGAATGCTCCTTGGATAGATACTGCATAATGATGTTATCCAGCACTCGTGTGATTGTGTACTTTCTAAAGGCAAGATACTTCACAGAGAACCCAAGAGAACACCAAGAGACAGAGAAAGAAAAAGAAATTCATTGGAGCGATTACACATCTTCAAATTGCTTAAAAACAAATTTAAAGTCACGCAATGAATTTGCTATGCGTTTAACTGGAAAATATTTCCCAAAGAGATTTCAGACAAACTACCTCTTTGAGGCTTTCTTTACAGAGAGGGCACTGTGGGTTATGGTCTAGACAACGCTCCAGACAGTTTTTACAAAAGGTGTGACCACAGGGTGTTGTGACAGGCTGATAGAACAATCTAGAAAAGAGAAGTAGATGAAGTTGAGCTACAAAAAAACAACACCACCAAGCTGAATGACACTTTCAATTTTAGTGTGGTGCAAAATAAGACTAACACTTAAATAATGAATTTGCTGTCTGACAGACCAGGTGTTTTTGTTTTCTGAGGGATGCTGTCTAAGGCAACATTAGTTTGTCTTCCTTGTGGCCACATAAACACCACAGTTAATACAATTGTCATTCCTCTTTTGAGTAAGGGATAGTTCACCCAAAAATTAAGATTCTGTCATCATTTACACACCCTTATGTTGCTCCAAACCCAATGTGCCTGTGCTCAACATTAATGCTTGTCTGAAACAAGTGGATTTTTAAAGGGGCAATAGAAAGAGAATTTTCCTTGTCCGACCGGACAAGCAGCCTGATTAAAACGTCAATAACGAAAAAATTATTGGCTATATTTGTGAAATAGCAAAGGCATTTAATACCAAATGAGCATGAAATTTGGCAGGAGATTGCGCACAATTTTCTCCGCTTTCTATCGTAATATTAGAATCAGCGCAACTGATCAGTGCTACAGCTTCTCTCGCAGCATTCTGTGGCTCAATGGACAAGTTCAGAGTTTAGAGTGAGCGTGCAGTGATCAGCGCGACGTCGCATTTTTGCTGAGGTTCAACCTGTTCATTTGTAATAATGTTGTTACACCTATATAAAATTAGCAATCTCTGCAAACAAGTGACGCAATTAAGCTTTCCGTTCTGTTTTTGAACAACAAAGCACACTATAGTGCTATGTGTGAAAATGGATTGATCTGATTTTGCCTCATCGTATCGTGCGGCTCATATTACAGCACCTTTCACTAGAGGCAGAAATGGCAAAAAAAGCTTTGTGAACCACTGAACTACTCAGATTCTGGGTGGAGAAATGCACAAAACAGACAACTTCATCCTTAAACACCTGTTACATCTCTTAGAGTTCCATCTGACATATACAGGTATTTTTTCTTTCTTTTGAATAATATAAGTAGGCTTATGTACCTATTTACATAATATAAATAATATACATACATCTTTAAAACATCATATACATATATTATACATAAATATATAATAATATTTTCCACCAACAATAACGCTACATTGTATATTTTATCTTCAAAGTAAAGTTAATTGAAACATATTGGTTATTTGAGGGTGTTAGGTCAGTTTTGTTCTTTAGCCAGATCTTAATGTCCAGAACTTAAAAAAATATCTAATACCTCTGACTATATGAATATAAACAAACACACATTATTAACAGTGTTTTGTTTTTCATGTTAACATGTTAGTTTGAATGAAAGTTTTAAGTAAGAAAAATCTGGGAAAAATGTTTGTCCCCTATTGAGTTTATCTGGATTATCTGCCTCTGAAGAAAGTCGTAGAAGAGCCCTGCAATATAGTAACCCCCTGTGATGAGGAGGGGGGCATGGCCAGGCTGAGAGTTGCCCCAATCAGTGCCAGGTGTGCATCCTCACGGCCTGACCACGCCCTCATCATCAACACACCTCCAAATTTAATTATTTATTTTTAAATAAACATATGATGTGAACAAAAGTATGTGTGTGTGTGTGTGTGTGTGTGTGTGTGTGTGTGTGTGTCTAAGAACAACAATGTAAATGTAAGCTGGTACATAATTTTGTCACATCTTGCTGGGAAATAAGTGATTGAATAAGAATATTCATGGGAATATTGCTTCTGAAAAAATTATATTTACAACACAGTTGAAAAAAATTATATTTTTCTCTCCGGACAAGTAACTGTTTTATTCTGACAAGTGAATGAACAATTTACTTGTCCAAAAGGACAAGCACATGACAATCTTTAATGTCAAACCCTGTGCACTGTTCAAGTCATTCGTAACATAAGCTATTCTAAGATTCTTCTTAAGAATGAACTGGGTCCAGTTCTACATGTTCTCTTTCTAGTGTATGACTTCTTCTAAAAGCACACTTGTCTCTCACTTCTAAAAACACACTTGTCTCTCACCTCATGCAGAGTGAGCATTCAAAATCATTTGGGTCCAGCAGGTCTTTTGGCACTGTTCGATGGGTCTTGGGTTCCTCGGTAACCACAGGAGTAGCAGTGCTGCCAGTCACTGAAGATTAAAGGCCAAAGAGAGGATGGAAAGGAGAGATGAGGACACTATATAGGGCAATAACTACTGTTTTAGCATTTATTTTTGTGAAATGTTTAGTTTGAAAAGTATGCTTGTGCTAAATTGGTTTGATATGTTATTATTTAATCCAATGACAATCATATATTTAAGTATTGCTTAATTGTCAAAATGCTTTAGACAATTGTAGAATATGACCAGCAACAACACTGATTCCAAGGTTGAAAAGGGACATTGAAAAACTACAGGCCATTTAGGTTTGGTTGTCATGCAAATGTTCAGTCAATAAATAATTTGCATGGCCTTTCAAATTAACATGAAGTTAAATGATTACGCTAAACACTGTCATGTGGTATAACTGCGTATTGGCATTACACACCTATTTGTTAGGCGAGACCACTTACCTAAATGCTTTTTATATTTACTGCCATGGCTGTAAGCCACGCCAGGCCCTGCTTCAGACACAGAAAGCTTCCTTTTAAGTAGAGCCCCCTTTTCAGGGTCACCCAACTGAGGGGCGGAGCTAACTCTTTTAAGACCCTCCTCTACAGCCCCGACCATCCCGTGAGCACAAAGGGAGTGAGCTCTGCTCAGGCCAGATCGCTCTAAACTTCCACTTTGACCTGGTTTCTGCAAACATGGAAAAAAAATCAGGTGTTAAAGGGTATTTTTAACCAAGAGCACTTAATGAATCCTTACTAAATGCACTTACTATTTAACAATAATAAAAAAAATTATATCTCTTTCTTCTATGCTTTCTTCTTGCTTCTATACTACTCTTGCAACTCTGAAAACTTGGCAGTGAGATACTGCAGATTTTGCTGACTTTTGTATGACAAACTGCTTGCTATGTTCCTCATTTGTAATCGCTGTGGTTAAAAGCATCTGATAAATTGGTAAATGTAAATCCATTTGCAGAACAATTGACTTGTAAGAGTTGCTTATGTCACTGACTTGGTATCTAGTTATAACACAAATACTATTGCTAAAATAAAAAAAAGGATTAGATATAAGACAATATTGATACACCGTGTCATAACCAGATGCAAAGCGATAAGATTCCAGCAATAAGCAATTTGTCTGTACACCATGAACGTGATAATGCAGTGCGATGTGGCACAATCACAACCAATCAGAACATATTTTATGTACAGTTATGAGGAGCAAGATTTTGGACCAATGAGATTTCATAGTGGGTGGGGCTATCCCGGATGACACCGCAGAAATAGAAACCAAGTGATCTACAGAATGGACTGTCGCTTGTTGCTTGTTGTGGTCACAGCTACTTAGGACACAGTGTAATAGTTTAGAACAAAACTATTTCCAATTCAGGATGATGAAGGATGAGCAGCTTACCTCTGAGGTTTTAGGGGGCAAATGGGCGGATACTGCTCGTTGGGCTTGCATTTGGGTGTGCTGGTTTTGGTCCTGGCCCTCGGTTGCCAGGGTTTTACAGCGCATGTGAGGGGAGGTGTTCTGGGCTGACTCTTTCAAACCCACCTTCACATTTTCACAGTCTGGAGATAACAGGTCATGCAAAATCTAAGAAATGGAGAACAAAGAACATGGAACAGAACAATTTAGAACACTGGGATATTTTGAGGTTTAGTACACAATGTAGCTAAGAATATAGGTGAGCCGTTTCTTGCATTTAATTAATATCCGATTGTTAACAGTTTCATATCTGTTAGTTCTGGCAAAAACCTTCAACATCAATCAAAAAGTTTTTTTGGACATGTACCATTGTAATACCATAGTATTCCTTTTGAGTACGATGTAAAAACCATGATATATGAATATGATAAACATTGAAAAGTACTATGCCATCCACATCAACATTTAAATGAATTTTCATAACAGCTGGATTCAACCAAACAGCTTAAAAGTAATTTCATAATGTAGAACACTCATAAAATTCAATGAATGCACAAATCTTTTAAGGTAGCGCAAACAATTATTCTGTTTGTGTTCATTAAAATTGATCAAATATATAAACTGATCTATTTTTACCAGATATAAGCCCTAATAAAAAGTTTTTTAATTTAAATAACACCAGTTAATCTAGATGTTACCACATGAAGTACATAGTTAACTTGCAATTCCCTGACAAAGAATTTACAGTGTAGCCTAAATCTCCATTATATCACACTATATTTCAAGGTCTTCAAGGTACGATTGCTAACATGGGCCACTGTGATGTTAATTTCACACATAATAACTCCATCTCTGACTTTCTCATAAAAGTGGACCTTGACTGCAGTAGTCACATTGTTCATGGATGTCTAAATTATTATTGACAGCTCTGTTGTATGTAGGGTGCAAAACTAAAGGAGGTCAGTCTGCCAGGAAGCCAGACTATGCTATGTATGTTGGCCTATACCGTTCTTGATTTACAAACTGGAGTGATGTTCAGAACAGGTTAAACAGACCTGACAGAACTGGGAATGTCTGACTCAGTCTTTAAAACACAAATCAAATAATGATATTGGACCTCAAGATAATTTAAGACTTAGGAGCTTCTAAAATATAGGGTTTATAATGAGACCTTAAAAGACTCCTCAAAAGAAATATATTTGTCAAGGATTATTTAGCCTGTGCCTGTCTGATTATATAAACGAACCAACTAACATGTAACATGTTTTTGTTTGAAATAGTATAGTTTTGTAGAGCCATCACCGTACAAATGGTATGGCCCAATACATCACCAAATCCAACAAAACATGCATTCAAGTCTCTACATGTAATGTAAACACAACCTAATCTTGCTTGCATCTTTTTGCAATGAATTAAAAATATTTACATATTAATAAATGTTGTATTCCTCTGCATAACAAAGCTTTGTTATAGTTTCTCTGTCTGACCTGCAAATTCGAGTAACAGTAAAATTGTCTAATATAATTGCACAAGAGCATATGTGAAATAAGTGCTTTAAACCTTTATTACACACTCACAAAAAATCTAACTGGAAAATACACAGATTATGCAATGCTCACAGTGACTTTTTGTTTGCTTAGGCAGAAAGTCACAAGGCTTCACTCATAATATTTAAGGTACATCATGTAATTATGGACTGTTCTATCAGTTTCGCCACAGCACATTAAAATGTATGACGGCTGAAATGTAACCCTTTCAGGACACAAATAACTAGAACATGTTTCATCACACTTGGCATGTTTACGTTTTTTTTTTTTTTTTTTTGAGATGTTAACATATATGTACAATAATAGCATTCATTATGTTTACTGTTAAGGACAAAGTGAATATTTAAAAAAAAAAATGTTGCCTTTTTTTCTGGTTTCAAAACAAAACTTGAAGAAATATCATGAAATATGAGGTATATGCATAACTTGTGGTGGTTGGTAGTAAAGTACACTAATATACGACAACGAAACGACGTGTTTCTCCATATTGTTCATTAGAAGGAACCTCCATCCAATCACTGGGCTGCCTCAAGCATGAGCTACCAAGCCTCGCGTTACAGTGGAGAATTCAAAATCACACGTGGACGTAACAACGGTTCATAGCCCAGATATAAGTGCAGAGTTTTACACAGATCTCCATGGTGAGATCAGAATCACTCACTAGAATGGACCACTGTCATTAACCAAAACGGAGTGAGCTTGTTTATTGGCCGAAGTTCTGCTCCTCACGCTCCAAACATAAAGCAGCTTTGAGACACACATATTCCATCGCATTTTCTCCATACGTCAGATCATGAAGAGGATAACAAGATGGCTTGTTAAAAACATAAGACAATGATGAAAAACAGAACCGTAGTCATGTCAACTCTAACTTTTTTTTTTTAATTGTGAAAAAGTTGGGGGGGGGGCCCATTTGTTCCATTAAGGGCCATTTGTGAATTTTCGAAATTATTCGCGGGCCATACAGTTGCTTGCATTTTCTGATTGTGGATTGAAATTAATGTATACGTATAATTGAATCTAGGCCATTTTTTGCTTATAAAAATAATTTCTCAAATGGCATCGCGGTCCAGGTAAAATGGTCTTGCTGGCCTTATACGGCCCTGAGGCCTGACATTCCCCACTCCTACCCTAAAGAGACAGTGTGCAGACTATGATATTCATGATATTAAAATTTTCAATCCATATCTAATTATAAAATCACAATGCATGGCTTTACTGAATCATCTACCAAAATATAATCAGCCTCTAAAACTATAGATTATATAACCAAAAGAGAGAAATTCATCTTACCAATTCCACCTCTTGTTTGGCCTGGTGAAAGTTTTCATCCATAGCCAAACACTGAAGGAAAACTTGCAAAGATTCATCTACATGACCCATCTCTTGGAGAATCTTTGCTTTGCGGAAATATCCCTGCAAGAAAGAGAAAAAAAGAAACAGAGTGAGCCGAGGGTTTTCTGGGTTGATCTGATCTTTTTCTTTCTCTTGATCTTTAGCCCTGTTAACTGGCCTGACTCTAATGACAGAACTAGACACTCTTACATTCTCTGTAGCACACACAGCAGGCATATAAATAGACAAACACACAAGTGACCCACATTTTCTCTCCTTATCCCCACCTGGCTGTCTGTATCTCCTTATATCACTTGTCAGCTTGACAAATATTCTGTAATTGCTTAATTATGTGATTAACACAACAGCATGCCTTTACAGGGCTTTAAAATGTCAAGCAGTTACAGTAGTGTCCTGTCCTCCACGTGTGGTTAATATAATCTAAGAACTATTTCAAACCCCTTAATTCACATTTTGTTATGTTGCAGCCTTATGCTAAAATGCTTTAAATACACTCCATACCCCATAATGACAAAGCAAAAACCAGATTTTTGATAACTTCGCAAATTTATTCAAAAGAAAAAACTGAAATATTCAGTTTAAAAGTATTCAGACCCTTTGCTATGGCACATGAAATTTAGTTCAGGTGCATCCCATTTCTCTGGATCATCTTGGAGATGATTCTACACTTTGATTGTGGCAAATTCAATTGATTGGACATGATTTGGAAAGACACATACCTGTCTATATAAGGTTTCACAGGTGAAAGTACATATCAGAGCAAAAACTAAAAAAATTCAGCTGCATTGAAGGTTCCCAAGAGCACAGCAGCGTCCATAATTTTTTTTTAATGGAAGTTTGGAACAACCGGCCAAATTGAGCAATCTAGGGAGAAAGGCCTTGGTAAGAGAGGTGACCAAGAACCGCTGATCACTCTGTTTGAGCTCCAGAGATCATGTGTGGAGATGGGAGAAATTGCAGAAGGACAACCATCACTGCAACACTCCACCGATCTGGGCTTTATGGCAGAGTGGCCAGATGGAAGCCTCTCCTCAGTGCAAAAATGTGCAAAAAAGCACCTAAAGGACTCTCAGACAGTGAGAAAAAAAAATCTCTGGTATGATGAAATGAAGACTGAACTGTCTGGCCTCAATTGCAAGCATCATGTCTGGAGGAAACCAGGCACCGCTCATCACCTGCATAATAGCATCTCAATGGTGAGGTGTTTTTCAGCAGCAGGGACTGGGGGACTAGTCAGGGTTGAAAGAAGGCTGAATGCAGCAAAATACAGATATGTCCTTAATGAAAACATGGTTCAAAGTGCTCAAGACCTCAGACTGAAGGTTCACCTTCCAACAGGACAATGACCCTAAGCACACAGATGAGACCACGCAAGTGGCTTAGGGACAACTATGTGAATATCCTTTCTATGTGAAAAAGTTAATTGACGTGTTATATGTTTACTATTCTGTAGCAAATGTCAAGAAACTTCAGTTACTTCAGCCAATAATGGTTGGATGCAGCGATGCTGAAAATCCCATTTCAAATTAACAGCAATAACCAGTATCATACAAGCACAAAAACTTAAATATTCTTTATGGGCAAGAATCTACAAAAAGTCAAGCGGCAACAGAAAGCATCTTAAAAGCAGCACTCAAACTATTATAACATTTGTACAAGCATGCTGATACACCAAAGATGTCCGTTTTAGGAACATGCACAGACATACCTCTGGGGATGGAGTAGCACTGAGGCAAGTCTCCCAGTCTTTCAAAGCCTGAGTGTAATGCTTCAGTCCTCTGTGTGCCTCAGCATGGCACGCCCGCACCCACACATTACTAATGTCTAAGAAAGAGAAAAAGCAAAAGATCAATGAATCATTGGGATACTGGATTATTCACATTGCTGGTTTGTGCAGACATTGTCAAAACTTCCACGTCTAACAGGCCTTAAAACAATTATCACAATACTCCTGATACCACACATTAAATCTGTAAGATCAGAAGAGTGTTTTCTTCTTAAAAGAGAGGGCAAATGTGCATTGAAATGCTGCATGAATGGAGAGAGAGAGAGAGAGAGAGAGAGAGAGAGAGAGAGAGAGAGAGAGAGAGAGAGAGAGAGAGAGAGAGAGAGTGTAAGTGACGAAGCTCAATGTAACCAGCAGAACTGCTAGCTCTTCACAAGGGCAAATAAGGACACACACAAAATGAGACCAGACTGAAGCACTCTGCTTACGCTGTCTGTGATAAGTGACGTTACAACTCTGGAGCCGACACTTTTATCAAGATATATGTCCTGAACACAGTGTGGCAAAGGATTACTAAAGAAGAACACTGTTGAAGCAGATACATTAGACTGACTATAAGGATGTGACATTCCATAGCTGCTATGTAACTTAAGCAAACATCATCTCTGCATCGTTTCATAATATTTTTCACTTAATAAGGATATGATGATATGAATCAACATGGAGAAATGCATCATTCTTAAAATTAAATGCGTTCACTCTTATTTAGGTTCATCAACAAAATAGATTTTTCACAGAATAAAACTGTCTAAATAAAATATATACTTATTTATTGTGGGGATAAAAGATTATATCTATAATATCTAAGGTTGCAGTGGTATACCGGTTTCACGGTATACCACGGTATGAAAATTCATGGTTTTCATACCATGTACAGTTGCATTATCTATGGTGTTGAGAAAAATTAATTAATTAATAAATTTTCAAAATGGAGACATTTTTTACACATAATTCAATAAAAATATGGCTTCAAGTTTAAATTATAATGTAAAACCGTATACCTTGAAACCGTGATATTTTCTGAGACAGTTATCGTACCATGAAAAGCTCATACCGTTGAACTCTAGTTACATCACAGCTTTAGTGGCCACATGAGTGACTCAGTTTTACTTCCTTGCCCTAGATTCACCCAGTAAGTGAACACACTGTCCTAAGCAAGGGAGCAAGGGAATGTTAATGATCCTATGAAATGGCTTGATGAGACTATACTTCCTATTGAAACAGCATGATGTGTAAAATATACTAGCTGTGAACCATGATTTGTTATTCCTAGTCAGAGGCAGGTGGTTTTTATAATTTAGGGAAGGGACATTCTCATTCTAAAGCATGTTTGATTGGACAAAAAATATGGATATGCCTGTGATTGCAAGATGAGTCATCAATATTTTTGGTCTGTTTTCCACAATGAGAAAGACTGAATTAAATGCATAAATCAAGCAGTGTCAGAAATTAACTTTTATTTAAAAGTTAATCAAATGTAATAGTTGACCCCTGGATTATTTTTTTACCTTTATGAGGAAATTTGTTTTCCAATCATATAAAAATAATGTCAAATACTTCTATTTAGCCAATTTATTAACATAAATTCTGTATCTGAATAATTATATATTATGTATTAAACAACAATCTGTATACCAAGGTCTAGAATAAGATATGAAGAAATATATATATATATATATAATTAAAGGAATATTCCGGGTTTAAAGCAAGCTAAGCTCAATCGAGACCATTTTTGGCATAATGTTGACTACCAAAAAAATTATCTCAACTCGTCCCTTCTTTCCTTTTTTTTTTTCTCCCCAACTTGGAATGCCCAATTCCCAATGTGCTCTAAATGTCCTCGTGGTGGCATATTGACACCTCAATCCGAGTGGTGGAGGACAAATCTCAGTTGCCTCCGTGTCTGAGACCGTCAATCAGCACATCTTATGATGTGGCTTGTTGAGCACGTTACCGCGGAGACGTAGTGCGTGTGGAGGCTTCACGCTATTCTCCCCAGCATCCACGCACAACTCACCATGCACCCCAACAAGAGCGAGAACAACACATAGCGACCACGAGGAGGTTACCCCCATGTGACTCTACCCTCCCTAGCAAACGGGCCAATTTGACTGCTTAGGAGGAGACCTGGCTGGAGTCACTCAGCATGCCCTGGATTCGAACTCAAGACTCCATGGGTAGTAGTCAGCGGCAATACTCGCTGAGCTACCCAGGGCCCATCCATCCGTTTCTTTAAAAAAAGCAAAAAACTCCAAAAAATATGCATGTTAACATGATTTTAGTTTGATACAATCGATTAATAACTTTTTCTGTGCAAAGTTATATCTAATTTTACAACTTTGTATGATGACGTAAAGCTGTAAACACTAAAAGGACCACAAAATAATAATACATGAGCTTTCAGAGAACCATTTAAGTGCGTTTATAAAAATATAAGCTTTACGTTTCTGCCTTTTAACCCTCCAAACATTGGCCCCATTCACTTCCATTGTGACCCAGGAATTCAGCTGTATCCCAGATTATTGCTTCTTTTTTTTTTCTAACATTTTTGTTTTGTTTTTTGTGGTGATTAACAATGCCACAAAAACTGTCAAATAAGCTCATCTTGTATTAAACCCAGAATATTATTTGGCCTAAGAGACTTTAAGCCACACAAATAAACAAAAAATTGTTCAGTCGCTGTGATGAAAGTGAGATGCAAGTTACTTATATTAGTTCCCTGTAGGCCTGCATCTTGATTTTTAGCTGCTTTTAGAATTTGTATTAGCCTATGTTTTTTCCAATATTATTCCCATATATCTTATGTGTATCCTTAGTGGGCCCCAGCCCCCTTGGCCAAGAACCACTGCTTATATTTGCTGAAAGTCAAACTGATATATAATTTATAAATATATTCTAAGTTAGTTATAATAGCTACTTAAACTATTTACAAATATATTAAAGTGACCAATTATTTGGTCGCAACACAATATTATTTCCAAATATCAACTTGACTTGTAATCTTTTTTTTATTCCATTAATATTAGTTGATACTGTCTGAACAAATTAATATTGAAAATTTTGGCAACAAGACTCGGCCAGACATCCCTCATATTGCATATACTCTTAAACATTATTATTATTATTATTGCGTACTCTTTGTTAGTGTAAAACTCATTTCCCCTGAGATTCCCAAATAATTTAAGTGTGTCACGACCTCCATTACACAACATGAGCTGAGTGCGCACGCGCCCTTCACACGCGTTTTGTAACGTCGCTGGTCGATCACATGATGTGGTGGGCGGGGTTAATTCAGTAATGCGTGAATTCGCAAAACAAATGTTGGTCCGTAAGATCTCTGTCCACCTGGTAATCTTTTTAATGAATAATAAGACGTGGCGAAGGCGTTGACACCCAGTATCCTTGCGTATGTCATAGCAGTATTTGCATGCTAGGGGAAATAAATAACATTTATACAACTGACATATCTGATTTAGAAATGGGAACTTACCAGATTCTAATAATTTACTCGTTAGTGCAATAGCTTTATCGTACTGTTTACTCCTCAATAGGCTTTCGGCTTCCCCTACGCATCTTGTTCTTTTAAAGTCTTCGGGAAACCACTTCTCTGTAAGTCCACATAAGATCACGTTGACTCGGAATTCCCCAGGCCTCATCGTGATGTCCTCACTGCAAAGTTTACATTTGGAGAAATGGTTTTGTTGTAAACATCTTCTACAATACGAATGTCCACATGTCACAGTCACAGGCTCGCCTATAAAACAATGACAACCGGGGCAGTCGAATTCCCCCTCTTTTGTCCATTCTGGCTCACTCTTTCTAGGAGGCTCTTCCCCAGATTTCGTCTTGAAGTTGCGCAGAACGCATCCCACTAAAGTGCTCAGTTGGTCCGGTCGAACAGGGCCATACCGGAGAGCCATGGCAAACATATCGACAGCCTCTTTGAGACGGTTTTCTGACGCTAAAGCTTCAGCTTTGAATAAAATAAGTTGATGGTGATCCACATGATCCTCCTCGTCCCAGTCGTCTTGCGATTCAGATGCTATGAAAAACCTTCCTCTTTCATTCAAAGCATATTCTTGTTCTAGTCTTTGCATCGCCATGCTTACGAGTGGCAGATAAGCCACCGATTTTTCAAAGCATTTTAAAAATGCACAGTACAAATCAACGTAGTGTTTCGCGCTCCAGCAGATCCGGTCGTTTTGCCCATGTGTTACATAAAAATACCATCATGTGACTATCAGCTAGCGCGTCTATTGGCCGATGAGACGCATTACAAAACACAAACCCGTCAGGGTTTTGTAACATGCGTCCGGGACACCGATAAAGCAATGATATAAACGAATGGATCGATTTTTAAACCAAATATGCCCGTGTGTCATCCATCAGATAAAACTGTCATATATTGTGTACTTTTATTGTGCATGTGTAAGTGAGGAATAACAAACTGGTAGGAATTGAGTGAGATTCTCTTGTCTGAAATTGAAATGATTCTGCTGTTTAATTGTTGTGTAATTGCTATGAGTTAAGGGGAAAGATTAATTTCCTGCGTCAAATATTAAACTTTTCGTCAGTCACTTTACCAATACACATCTTTTTGTATTGATAGGTGTAATTCTACAGTCTCTATGGGCTGAAGTCCTGGGTTAAATTTACTCGATGGAATGTCTGTAGTCATGTAACATATAGGTCAAGGCACATACGTAATTACATCTTGCACAAGCTATAAGTCTGATAGAATTTTTTATTATTTTATTTGCACAACATTAATAGCCTAGATCCACAAAAGGATGATATGAAACCATGCAATTTGGTTTATCATAATGTAGTGCTATTCAATAAACATTAATAAATATAGCCTAAATATAACTTTTGGTTATCAGACTGTTGACACTGTTGTGATGTATATTCTTTTCAAATATATATGTGCAAAAGTAGATTTGAAAGCAGGAATTATAGTAGTACATATATATATATATATATATATATATATATATATATATATTTATATATATATATATATATATATATATATATATATATATATATATATATATGTAGTATAATATATATATATATATATATATATATATATATATTTATATATATATATATATATATATATATATATATATATATATATATGTAGTATAATAGTATATATATATATATATATATATATATATATATATATATATATATATATATATATATATATATATATAAAACACCTCATGCACTAAGGGGTCTTTTTATTTTGCTGTATTCACAATGCATATATTGTATCACATTATTACACAATGGTGTCACATGATCAGTGACCAGAATGTTCTGTTTTGTAATAGTTACATATCAAAAGAAAGCTGAAAAACAATTCAGGCCACCAAGATGGAAAGAAACTATATAAGAGAGGCAGTAGCTAAACCAGGGGCCGTATGCATAAAACCACTTTAGAGTAAAATTCAAGTTTTAAGTTTGTCAAAATTCTAAGAATTACATAATTTTACTCTTATTCCTAGACTTAAGAATGAGTGTGATTCATAAAGGTTCATAAGTGTTTAGACTTAGTCTCAGCTCCTACATTGTTGAAGAGAGGTATCCTAACCTAGATAGGAGTTGCACAGTGACTATTGTCTGTGGAGACAACACACTCTACAACAAAGAAAAATGTTGCACTTATGATAGTGGAATTTGGGCAAATGTGCTTTGAAGTTGAGGAAAATTAAATCCATCAATATCATTTTTTTTAATTACAGCACATTTTTTCATTGAATTAATACATTGAAACTCATTGTGAATTTGGCATTTGAAAAATGTCATGGGCCTAAACTTTAACTTGGCTGTATAGTGAAAACATGTATATGGGGAAAAAAGATATTTAAAAATGGTACAGAGCTGCATCTGAAAAAAAGCCCAAACCCAAACACTATGTAAAATGCTTAATAAACTCGTAGATTTGTGTGGGGTGTCAGTTGCTTTGACAGATTCCTTCTGCAGTTTAATGTGCTTGAGAAACGCTTAACCCCAGCTCATAACTTACATTTTACTGATATATTCTTATTTGTAAATAATATAAACTCAGTCATGCACATTTCCATATCCATTTTCCAAAACAACTTGTCCAAAACAGCAAGCAAGTCATTATTACTCCAAATAGGCCAAAAAATAAAATACAAAATAAAATAAAACAATAAAAATAGGATTGCTTCATGGAGTGCACGCCAATGCCGCTTAACCAAATGGAGTACTACAATAAAATATTGTTGATATGTTAAACATCAAATTTACAACTAAATTGAACCGTGTTTAACTGACATTTTACATGTAGCTGTAATGGGATTACAACAGTTTGTTTTATTATCATTTCATTTTGTGATTTAAATCGTACTTCTACATTAAAAATGTGGAGGAATTTTGTTTGGATAATGTGAAAAGATTTTGCATTTATATATTTGTAGCCTTTAATTAGCATATTGTTATGAGGACAATGTTCGGCAAGATGTGGAATCTTTTTTTTTTAAATGTTGTCTTTCTTATATGGTTAATCAAATAATTAATCAACAGAAAATAACCAATTATCAAAATATTGTTTAATAATGTTTTTTTTATTGAAGAAAATATCAAAACAAACAATACATATACAATACAACATTTCAAATGCTAGGGGGAGGTATAAATAATATTATAAGAATATTTTAAAAAAGTGTACATGCATGCTTTTGTTTCTTCGAGGGCAATATTGACTCAATATAAAGCTTCACTTAATTTTGAAATACTATAAAAAAAAATTCCTGAAAATGTACATTTATGAATGTGAAATTTAGCCATTAAAATAAAACAAACTATATAATAAGTGTGGGTTTGTTTATCTTTGGAGTTTACAATAATACCTAAAAGAACATCTTTCCACTGTAATGTAAAATTTTCACAAAAAAAATCTTCACAATGGAGTCTATGTGGGTGTCCTACTTCAGGTCCTAAGAGATATAGAGCTCATGACTCCACTGCTGTCACAGTGCTGTCACAGTGCTGGGGGGGGGGGGGGGGGGGGGGGGGGGGGGGTCATCTGCAAACTTCAGGAGCTTGACAGTGGGGTCTTTTGCAGTGCAGTCATTCGTGTACAGGGAGAAGAGCAGTGGAAAGAGAATGCATCCCTGAGGAGCACCAGTGCTAACCGTGAGGGTCCCGGATGTGAGTTTACCCAATCTCACTAGCTGCTGCCTATCTGTCAAAAAGCTGGTAATTCATCAACAGATTGGGGTGGGCACGGAGAGCTGGGTAAGTTTGGTTGAGAGAAGATCAGGCATGATGGTATTGAAGGCTGAACTGAAGTCCACAAATAGGATCCTTGCATAAGTCCCATGTCTGTCGAGGTGTTGCAGGATATAATGCAGTCCCATATTGACAGCATCATCCACAGACCTGTTAACTCAGTAATCAAACTGAAGGGGGTCCAGTGATGTCCATCAGGTAGGCCAAAACCAGTCCCTCAAACGACTTCATGACCACAGACATGAGAGCGACAGGTCTGCATCCATTAAGTCCTGTGACTTTGGGTTTTTGGGGACCAGAATGATGATGGAGTGTTTTAAGCAGCAGGGAACTTCACACTACTCCACTGATCTATTGAAGATCTGTGTGAAGATGGGGGCCAGTTGGTCAACGCAGACATTCAGACAGGCAGGTGAAACACTGTTTGGGCCTGAAGCTTTCCTAGTCTTTTGTTTCCGAAAGCCCTGGCACATATCTTCCTCACAGATCATAAGTGCAGATTGAGTAGCAGGAGGGGGGGTTTCAGGAGGTATTGGTGTGTGTGTGTGAAGTGAAGATCATAGCGGGGGAGGGGAAGGACTGGGCTTTTCAAATCTGCAGTAAAACACATTCAGTTCATCAGCCATTAGATGATATTCTACTGAGCGAGGGGGAGGTGTCTTGTACTTGTGATGCTTTTCAGGCCTTTCCACACAGATGCAGGATCGTTGCCTGAAAACTGTTTTTTTTTTCCAGCTTTTCAGAGTAGCTACTTTTAGCCACTCTAATTTCCTTAGTCAGTGTGTTTCTGGCCTGGTTGTACAATATTTTATTCCATTTCTGTAAGCATTCTCTTTGGCATGACAAAGCTGTCTGAGTTTTCCTGTAGACAATGGTTTATCATTATTGAATGAAAAAATGTCCTAGTAGGGATGCACATATCTTCACAGATACTTATATATGATGTCACAGCATCTGTGAGCTCCTCCGTGTCTGTTGCTGCAGCTTCAAAAACACTCCAGTCAGTGCAGACAAAGCAGGCTTGTAGTTCAAGCTCTGCTTCATTAGTCCACTCTTTACAGTCCTTACTATAGGCTCAGCTGATTTTAGTTTCTGCTTGTAGTTCAGGAGAAGATGAACCAAACAGTGATCAGAGTCCAAAACTGCACATGGGACAGAGTGATATGCATCCTTTACAGTGGTGTACCAGTGGTTCAGTATATTTCTGTCTCTGGTGGGTAATGTGATGTGCTGTTTGTATTTTGGCAGTTCACAGGTGAGGTTAGATTTATTAAAATCTCTAAGAATAATAGTAAGTGAGTCTGGGTGTTGTTGCTCCATGTCTGTGATGTGATCAGCCAGCAGTTGCAATATTGCATTTACGCATGCTTGTGGCAAGATATAAACACTCCCATGGCAAGTAGAAAGGATTGCAGCTTTTAAATTAGGACAACACATCTTCTTCAACACTGTTTCGTTGATGTAAAAGCATGTTCCACCACCTCTCATTCTCCCTAATGATCTGCTCTGAACATCTGGAAGCTCGGCAGATGAAACTCACTGTCCATGATGGCTTCATTCAGCCAGGTTTCCGTGAAACACAGAGCAGCCGAATTAGAAAAGTCCTTATTTGTTTGAGTGAACAGAAGCAGTTAGTCCTTTTTGTTGGCGAGGGAGTGGACATTCACCAGATGAACACTCGGCAGCAGAGTCCTAAAGCTGTGTTGATGAAGCTTCACAAGCGTGCCGGCTCGCTTCCCTCACTTGTGTCTTTTTGATCGCTTGTAGTGTACAGCTGGGTCTCCACACATCAGGTGTGCTCTGCCAAATATATAGCAGTTCAACCTTTTTGTATTGTTTGTGAACTGGAAGCTTCTGTCACCAAAACAAATTTCTTGTATGTGTAAGCACACTTGGCAATAAAGCTCATTCTGATTCTATAAATAAATTCTTCTGGGAAATGTATCCAAAGAAAAGTCATTTTCAATAATTGTATGGTGGAATTTACTTTTTGAATCTCAACTGGTATGAAATATCATCAATTAATGAAACGCATGTTAATGAGACGACCAGACTGCTGTAGGTTATATACATTTGATTTATTATTCAGCAGTTGAGTATAGCTACATTTGCAAAGGAAAAAATATATTTAGGGCAAATTTCAGCAAATTATAAAATTGAGACGACACGATAGCGCCAAAAATAAGATTTATTGATTTAATCAACTGACAGCCCTAAAAAAATTATAATCTGCCTTCTCATGAATAAATCTCTGCATAAAGGCACTCTGAACGCTGTAACCGGAAGTGAATGAGCCACACTACTTAGAACATGGAACAGTTGTGCAAGTAGTCCATCCATCCATCCATCCATCCATCGTCATCCGCTTATCCTGTGTACAGGGTCGCGGGGGGCTGGAGCCTATCCCAGCTAACATTGGGCGAAAGGCGGGGTACACCCTGGACAGGTCGCCAGTTCATCGCAGGGCCACACATAGACAGACACACACTCACACTCACGGCAATTTTTGGAGACACCAATTAACCTAGCCTGCATGTCTTTGGATGGTGGGAGGAAGCCGGAGCACCCGGAGAGAACCCACGCAGACATGGGGAGAACATGCAAACTCCACACAGAAAGGCCAGGGCAACCGGGGTTTGAACCCACAACCTTCTTGCTGTGAGGCGACAGTGCTAACCGCTGCACCCCGTGCAAGTAGTCCATTCAAGCTAAAATAAATATTTAACAAATTTGATAGCATTCAGCTCTGCATCTGCTACTGTCGGTCACAAAATATTGTTGGTTATTGGAGAAGTACATCAATCAGTTATTTTAATAAGCATCTGACTGGGTGATCTAGTGGTAACTAATTCACCCCTTACGCTAGAGGCTCACATTCTATTTTATCCATATGGATCTATAAATTTTAATAAAACAATAGTGTGTGGGTGTAATATAAGTCTTTTTTACTATCAACCTTCACTTTCACATTCATCTTCTTTTGTTTTTGGATTCTCATTCTTTGTGCATATCATCACATACTGGACAGGGAACAGAATTTATAGTTAAAAGGACTTAAATATTGATCTGTTTCTTACCCACACCTATCCTATTGCTTCTGAAGATATCTGTGCTTGTGCTTCTCAATCAGAAGGCTGCGTCCTCGTTAGGCTGTATATCTCAGCTGCCACATCATCAAGCATATGATATTTTGTTACATGCAGATCTTAGGTGAGTTTGAAGTGATTCTGAGCTGGAGGGGAAGGAGGAGTAGGGGGGGGGGGGGGGGGGGGGGCGGATGTTTGTGAGTTTTTCGAGAATAGACCTAAATGAGGTCTAGAGAGTCTAATGAGATGTGTTGACTCTTGGTGAAAATGTTCTTCTGTGTGAGAGTTTTATTATGATTTGGTTCTTTGACTTTTACAACATCTTGATGTCAGCCTTACAGATTTATGCTCTAAATATGGTTTATGAGGCCATTTCTAGTGTCCCCATTTTTAAGTTGATTTAAAAACATACTAAACAATGTTTTTCTGAAAATGTAAAAATGCAGAAAGTTCTCTTCCATCATCTCGTGTTCGAGATCCTCCTATGGGAAGGGCATCCGTATCCTGACCTCTGCAGAAGCATCCAATCGCACCAAGTCTGGCTAGACAGACAGAAGTGACCTATGCTCGGTAAGGACCCACCCCTTTACCTAAGTGCATATAACGACCTGCACGCGCTGCTGCTCCTCAGTTGACATTCGCTTCTCGCGACCTCTGTTTTTCTCTCAGCTCGGTTGGAATTTGACTTTCACTAATTTGTCTACAGGAGGACACATCGCTCGGATCAGCCTCCGCCAGACGTGACTGTCTTGTTTCAGACAGGTTAGCTGTTTCCTGTTTATTGCAAGCCGCCCACGCTCGCTTAAACTACCACCTGGCTGTCCTCTATCTCCATTTCTCTCTCACCATTTCCCCTGCTCCACGGCTGCATGCCAAGGATTTACAGAGTTTCACCCTAATATGGCATTTTCCAAACCTTTTGCTTCCTCCGGGGTCAACCTATCACGTGCCTGCCCGGCCGTGTGCGGTGCCCTCATTGCAGCCAGAGACCCTCATGTGTGCATGGGTCTCAAACACGTGGAGGAGGCTCTAGAATTTCCGGAAAACTGTAGCCACTACCTGGTGCTGCCTATAAAACTCCTGCGCCAGAGGCTCAAGGTCGCCGGTACCCAGTGTACCGACCTCGAACTCTCAGACTCTGATGGGGAAAACGGTAATGACGACACGCTCCTGGGTTCCTCCTTGGGCGCAGCCTCTCTTTGCTGGGCCGATCAAAATAACCTGCTGTTCCCTGAGGTCATTCTCTCAGGGGACCCCTCGTTCGCCAATGAGCTGGCTGGTTCTGGTGACGAAGACGATGCAGGCCTTCTCGAGGGTTCGGAGGACAAGGAGGCCATTCTGTCTTCCTTGATTCCCAGGCTAATGTCCCTGCGGCCCTTCCCCAGTCCGTCTTCATCGAGGTTTGTGAGCGAGCGGCCGCTTGCCTCAATATCAAATGGCCAGCCCTACAAAGTGCCACTGACCAAGAGAGGGACATGTACGACGAGAAACTCCTGGGACCCCCTCCCGGCCCGAGAAAACAACTTCTCCCATCCTCCTTGCATGTGCTAAGCATATGAGGTATTTTGGGGGGGGACCCGCTCGACCTCAAACATGGTCTTGCGGGCCTCGAAGTGAAGAATATGACGGCAGTTGGCATGGGTGACCCCCCCGCCATCAGGCCCTCTATCGCCATACACCTTAATCCCTCTCAAGGTGGCCTAATTGCCCCCCCCCAAGCCTGTTCTTCCCAACAAAATAGACCGATTTTCTGCCTCCATACATCGGGCCTTTTTCAAAGCCTCGTCCTTGGCTGTCAGGGTCCTCAATGTCTCCTCCCTTCTCTCTGCATACCAGGCTGAACTCCTGATCGACATGGGGCAGCAACTAGAGAAAGGGACCTCCACACCCTCTCTGTGGAAGGAGATTGACTCAGTCAATGACCTTGTTCTCCGTAATGCCCATCAGGCCGTCCAAGCCTACAGGCGCTCTATGGCTTTCTCAGTGGCCGGAGAACTTTCCAGCACCCCGGTAAGGCAAAGCCATGCAATAACCACCTCCTCAGCAGAGTAACCCACCCTCCGCTAAGCCCTGGGGTAGAATGTCTTCTACTTCTAATGTGTGTTCCCCTGTCCATCTCATGACGGGGAACCTCCCTGTGCTGGAAGTGTTTACAGTGGGAAAAAGTATGAGAGCAGTGTCACCACACCGCCCCTATTACATCTCTCCTACGCATTCAATAAAGGCTTCAGCCCCAGTGTTTCACAAAACACAAAAAATCTAATGAATGAAAACATCTCTCTGCAACCCCTTGTGTTGCCACTAGGATGTCCACTAGATGGCGCCGTTGCATTTCAAATAAGCAAATAGGGCATAAATGCAGCTATAAGTACTTCCCCGGCTCATGTGGGGTCACTTGCGAGTCACACAACAGCTTGGCAGGCTGTGTCGGCTCCCGAGTTTCGGCTCCAGACTCCAGTTTGCCAGGAGGGTGCCACGCCATTCACAAGAACGCGTTCGCTCTCTAATTCACACTCGAAAGTGCCATATCGCACATGTCTCAGATTACAGGGTCTTATGGCATCAGCTATTCAGGTTTTCCCTTTGGACCTTCTGCTAATGAGGGCATTCATGAAGTGGTTTTTATCCCTCCACTTCAGCCAATTATGTGACCTCTGTCGCTCTTTTACAGTGACGGGGCTGTTATGTTGCGAAAAGTGGTAACAAAGTGGTAAGCATCCTTAACAGGGTGGGGAGCCACTCAGGAGGGCAGGACTTAAAACGGTTTGTGGCCGAGCAAACTTTGTTCAGCCCACATAAATTATTTGGTGCTCATGACTATATGCCCCGCTTGCAGGGGCATCATGTGCTCGTTTGCTGCGACAATACCACAGCAGTTGCATATATCAATCACCAGGGCGGCATGCGCTCACCCAAGCTCCATGCCCTAGCTCACAGGCTTTTAGTGTGGAGCAGGCAGCACTTCCTGTCGTTACGCGTGACCCATGTTCCAGGCATTTTGAACAGGGGCGTGGACCTTCTGTCGAGGGGGAACCCGATCTACGGAAACTGGCGCCTCCACCCCCAGATAGTGAGCATGTTGTGGGAAAGATTCAGACAGGCGACCGTAGATCTCTTCGCCTCGCGCGAAAACTCCCATTGTCTTATGTTCTTCTCGCTAAAGGACTTTCAAGACAGCATTGCTCCTGGCCTTAGCATCAGCTAAACGTGTCAGTGACCTGCATGCACTCTCTGTTCATTCCTCGTGCACTAAATTCTCTCTTAGTGGAGATGAGGTTTTCCTTAAGCCTAACCCGGCCTTTATGCCAAAATGCTTTCCAGCATTCTCGTGTGAGGTAATGGAGCTTTCTGCTTTTCACCCTCCTCTTTTTTCATCTGTGGAGGATCAGAGGCTGAATGGTCTGTGTCCAGTCCATGCCCTGCGGGCTTACTTGGATAGGACCAGTGCTTTTCGGAAGAGTGATCAGCTCTTTATCTCTTGCCAAACCCCCCCCCCCCCCCCCCCCCCCCCCCCCCCACTGTTATATATATATATAAAGTAAGAAAAAGGGGTTATGGGCCGGTTGGCCATGCACATTCATGTCACCAAGCATGCATTAACATTCCTGCTTGGGTGTTGTCTTTAAAAAGAGTCTGTTGTTTTTTTTCAGCGAATTTAAATTAATTTACTTAATTCAGAAATACATTCCATATGTTCTCATTTAAATTCTTAATGTTCAAAAAATTTATCTTTTTAAACAAAGGTGTGTTCAATAGCAAATTACTTTTGCTGTGGTATCGAAATTGGTATTGAGAATTGTAAAACTGTATTAATGTACTGATACTTTGGTATGACAACTTTATTTCCTACTGTCCTCTTATATTAACTTTTTGTTCTTACATATGTTAAGTAATATTCTTAATCAGCCTCCCAAAGTTAACGCTTACATTAACTTTATTAATATTTATTTTAATTCCAATAAATGTATTGTTGTTAATGCATTTGTCATATTTTTGCACTCCAACTAACATATGAATATGTGGAATATAAACAGGTAGCAGTGTTGAGCTGCAATATTATATTTGAAAATCAACCATGTAAAATACTCCTTTTATAATCAGGAATAAACGAGTCTAAAAATTATATTGCTAAAAAATATTTTCTAGAAGTGTAGGGGAGTGTGTAAATGTTTCTTAAGAACTGTTACCATGAAGTGATTCTAAAGGTGATTGTAAGAAATGATTTGTGTGTTTGTGTGTGTGTGTGTGCATACCTTGCTGTGTACTCCCACTCTGAGCTAAATCTAACAAAACTCTCCTTTTGTGTCATTCAGGGACGACCTCAACTGTATTGAAAAAAATTCATTCTAAAAATGCAGAAAATTTTTGAGGGTTAGTCTTTAGTAGTGGTTCTAACATTTTTCGGTTCACGCCCCCCTTTGAAACAAGAAAAAATTTACGGTCACACATGTAACCTTGGTTCCCTGAGATGAAGGGAACAAGACATTGCATTTGAAAGGTATGGGGAAAATCCCTTTTCCACTACCTAGTTGAAGCCCTTGTATCGTAACGGCAGTCTTGTGATTGGCAATGATGTTTGAGCTCTGCCCCTCTAGGTGCGCATTTACATTATATAAGCAAGCGCTCAAACATAATTTCTTCAGAATTTCTGACTGAGGGACAAGAATGCATTACTCATTCCTCGAAACTCTGACGTTGTAGTACGGCCATGTTTTGCAATGTCTCTTTCCCTTCATCTCAGGGAACCGAGGATACGTGAGTAACCGGATCTTATAGATTCAGTTCATATGACATTGTATTTGAATGCAATAGGGATCAGAGACCCATCACGCCGCATTACGTAGTGTAATACCCTATATGTACCAGGGTAGAAACACTGTGTGTATGAAAATTAATAACCCCACATGGTGAAAACCAAATGGAAAGTTGGTGGTGTCGTGGGCTAAAGCACAGAACTGGTAAGCAGAAGGTTGCCGGTTCGATCCCCACAGCCACCACCATTGTGTCCTTGAGCAAGCACTTAACTCCAGGTTGCTCTGGGGATTGTCCCTGTAATAAGTGCAGTGTAAGTCGCTTTGGATAAAAGCGTCTGCCAAATGCATAAATGTAATATAAATGTAAAATGTAAATTAATCTTAATCTTTATCTTAAATATAAGCATTCACCTATATTTATATAATAGTTATATAATACACACAGAATAATTAACCCCTTCATAACAAGAGTTAGGGAGGGAGGTTTTATTCTATTTTAAGTGCTTGTGACTTCTAGTGGGCATAAATTGGATAGCGGCCTACCAAGGTGGCTGTATTAAAATTATAATGGTAGACTGCCCAAAGAAGGAGCTTGGGCTCATATAATAGTAGTTCTCTAGATAAAGATGGTTCTTGAAGCGTTGGACATCACGTTTAGTTTATAAAACCTTGCAAACATGTTCCGCGAAGACCATCCTGCTCCAAAGCATATATCCTGTAAGGATATACCGTTTGTCCATGCCCATGAGTAAGCCATGCCTCTAGTTGAATGTGCCTTTAAGCCAATAGGGCATCTTATGCCCTTTGACTCATAGGCAAGGGCGATCGCATCAACTACCCAGTGAGAGAGCCTTTGTTTGGAGACAAACATGCCTTTTGTGCGTTCTCCATAACAAACGAAAATCTTACCTGACAGTATAAACTGGCACGTGCACTCCACATATGTGTGCAATGCCCGCACGGGCATAATACATGCACTAACTGCTCCTCATCCGAATTAGACGGTGGAGAAGAGAATGCTTGTAGGTGCACTATCTGATTCCTGAAGGGTGTGGAAAGCAGCTTAGGGATGTAACCTTTTTTGGGTTTGATGATGGCTTTTTGAAAGCCCCAGACCGAATTCCAGACATGAACTCTCAATTGACAGCGCCTGTATATCTCCAACCCGTTTTACCAAGGCCAGAGCCAACAGCAGTGCAGCCTTTAAAGAGAGCATACGTTACTCGATGGATACCAATGGTTCGAATGTAGGGCTCGTGCACAGCGCATCCCAAACCGAGTGAGATGCATCCGTGGTCCCCACTTTTCATCTGAAAACCTGACCCAACATCACACCCTGCTGATAAAGATTTGGAGCTGTCCATGGTGCAAGAGCAGCTAGGCCGCGGCGAGTCATGGTGACAGGCATGCAGCCCCGATGCCAGGTGTGACTTGGTACTTGGTGTTTGAACCAGCACTAGTGAGGTATCATATATAAAAACCTAACAGTAAAACAGCAGATGCTGCCGCCATAAAACCCAGCATTTTCTGAAAAGACTTGAAACGAGACAGACACTGATGAATGGTCTGGACACCTTGCTTGTGAGGTGCGCACGCATGCTCATGTAGTCGAGTCGAACCCCCAAAAAGGAGGGGGTTGGCTGGGAGAAAGTGTGCTTTTTCATCGACACATTTTGTGAATGTGCGTGGGGGTAGAGACAATCTGAAGGGAAGGACTTTGAATTGATATGTCATCCCTTCGAACGTGAATCTCAAGAACATCCTGTGATTATGCACAATACTGATATATATGTACGTGTCATTTAGATCTATTGACGCAAACCAGTCCTGTGGGCAGATGTGCGATAAGATCCGTTTCTGAGGTAACTTTTGAATGGCCGTTTTGCAAGTGAGCTGTTCAAGTGTGAGATCTAAAAATCAGCTGAAGACCTTCACCTTTCTTTGGAAAGAAAAGGTAGCAGCTGTAAAACCCTTGGTGGGCGAGGTAACTTGGAACAATCTCTATAGCATTTTTTGTAAGATTGTGAATTTCTGCATGTAATACAGGCATGTCCCATGACGCAAACATCGCAGTTGGTTTTTTTGCGTGCAAATTGCTTGATAATTTTTAGCACCCAATCTGACATTCCCATGAGCGCCCACTACGCGTTCAAGTAACGGGATATCGGGTGCTTTATATTTGAGAAGTTTCATGTGTGTGTTGAGGGGAGCTACCGTTTATAAGACGGGAGAATTTTGTGTGGAGTGTGGTTTCATTTTTCTCCGAGATGCCTGGAAGCAATTGTGAAACGTGCGAGTGGATGCGGATAATTGACACAGATAGCTGCTGCTTATCATACAGCAGCATCTCACTTGGAGCATGTCACGAATCCGTGCACAGCGCTAATAGTGTAAAGGCTCAGGCGAACTAACTCACATCAATAGACACCAATCACTCGGGTTATCACAGCGAGTGAGTTTAGTTGGATAGGAAGAAAGAGCTTTTTCAGACTTCACCGAGCGTCGAGCAGCCGCTACGAGGTACACGCACTATTCAAGCAATGTAATGAAGCGTTGCAATAAAAATTTACTAGTTCCCTGCGAGAATAGCAGGGAAGGCCCTGTCGAAACATAATAGAAAAAGGCAGGAACTCTAGATTCCTATAAACACTATACTTCCAGGGGGATTCTTTCTGCTGGCGACTGACAGTGCTATTTTTGTCACAATACAAAGATGCTAAAATATGCCTGAGGATGGCAGCCCCACCAACCTGGGCGCATGCAGAGTAAGGAATGCGGCAGGTTTCCATTAGATCCCTGTGAACCTCAGGGAAAAACGACACTGCTTTCCGAACCAAGGCCTTTTGATGGCAGATGGTGTTCAGAAATCATTCATTCAGACAAGAATTTTACGGCTTGACAGGAGTCAACAGCTCAAAGATGAGCTCCTTGACCACCCGTGCAATGACACAGAGTAACTCATATCAATGACTAGTGCGTGCGCCTCACCTTTGCTGGGGGAAGATACTCCTGCCTGGATGCTGTGCGAAGTGAGTATATGGCTCGCTGATCGAAGAACCCGAACAGATGTGAGGCAGAAGACTTCTTTGCCGGAACCCTAGAGGGGCAGGTGAATCTTCGCTGCAGGCGCTGGACTCAGGCGAACAATTTCCTGATGCATCTGCAGGGAATCCCCACTGCAGAAGAGTGTTCATCGATGGGAAGAGTGGATGGATGAAGATGAGATGATCTGTCATAATCAATACGAGATGATGTTGGTCTTGAAGGAAGAAATTCTGAAGAAATTATATTTGAGTCCCCACTTATATAGGGCAAATGCGCACCTAAATGGGAGGGGCTCAAACATCATTGCCAATCTCAAGATTGGCGTTATGATACAAGAGCTTCAACTAGGTTGTGGAAAAGGGATTTTCCCCATAGTGTTCAAATGCGATGTTGAGTGAACTGAATCGATAGGGAACCAAATCCTCCATTCATCCCCATTTAACTATCAGAACGTTTAAATAACTAAATATCCAACATAAATTTCAAGGATCCAAACATGTGAATGAAAATAATTCTCAGCAGTCTCTATAACAGGAAACCTGGCCAGCACTGAAAAAAGTAACAAGTATCACAAGACAGCAACGTCTATGCGCTGTCAGCATCTCAATAATTTACACTTGATTAATGATACTGACAACTTTAATAATCAATTAAATAAAAAATGAACTTTCTGCCATCCTTTACTTACCCTCATCATTCAAAACAATTCAAAACAAAACTTTTTTTCATCCATGAAACACTAGATTGAGGGACATGAGGATCGTGTTTGTCACTGTCCAAGTTCCAAAGTCACTTATAAAAGCACCTTAAAGTCATTCATAACACTCGTGCCTTAGATTTCAATTCTTCTGAATTCATATGATAGTGTTGTGAGAGGAACAGACCGAAATAGAAGATTTAATTCACTTCCTCACCCATTTGAAACTGGTGCGCACGTGAGAACATAAGTTATGAATGTAATTATGGATCTGTGAGACCGAAGGATGACCATCACTATGATCTAAATAGAATGATAACCTTTGTTCAGCCTTTCCTCGAGACCTTATGTAAACAAAGTCATTCCCATTACCCCGGAGGCAGAACTTCCCGCACTATAAAAGTGGGTTTAACTTCCGGCTCGTCCTCTTACCTTGAATGCCCCAGTGTTCTGAATGACAAGGATAGTGACGGTCATCCTTCGGTCTCACAGATCCATAGTGACATTCATAACTTACAACCGAAATATCTACATGATCAGAACCTCGCTGGGCAACAGACATCAGAACTGCATTGCTCACAAGTGCTGCACAGGTTACATCAACTTTGTAAAATTCCATAAATGTACATGGTGTGGACCATGATGCTGCAGAACCAATTTCTCCCATAGGAACGGGCACGTATTCCTGTAGGAATTGGAAACCCTTTTCCTGCATATGCATGGGAGATGACAATCAATCAATGTGACAAATGCTGCTTGGAGAGCGGTAACCCTAATCTGGCTTTTCCATAGCAGACAAAAAGCTGAGAATGAGACTTCCTTAAAGGCTGAGTATGAGAACATAATACCCTAACTGGACATAGAGTGAGAAACCCCTCCTGCTCTGCCTGAGTGGAGGAAGAGGGTTGAAATCAAACCACCTCCAGTACATGATTTATAAATTGGGGATTAAGCACTTTCAGCAAAAAAACAGGATTAGGCCAAA
This sequence comes from Moxostoma hubbsi, assembly GCA_032164185.1. NCBI lineage: Eukaryota > Metazoa > Chordata > Actinopteri > Cypriniformes > Catostomidae > Moxostoma > Moxostoma hubbsi. Next base: position 10,906,184 of record JAVLUX010000018.1, on the reverse strand, counting down.
GTGACACCCCAGAGCCATCTGCTTTCCATCTTAAACAATCCTCACTAACAGAGATAAAGCACAGTCTGGCAGAACAGAGAGCCAATAGAAAAGCTGTCTTGAGTGATAAAGCTTTCAAATATGCTTCAGAAATCAGCTCATATATAGATTTAGTTAAAGAGTTCAAAACAAGAGGTAAATCCCAGTTTGGTGCCTGCAAAGCGTGGCTTGGACACAAGCAACGAGTTCCCTTAAGGAACTGACACACTAAGGCAGGCCATTCACCCCCACAAGAAATGCTGAGATAGCCGAGGCATAAACTTTAATTGTACAGGAAGCGAAGAACAAGGGGCACAGGACAGATTACTGAGTCAACTTTTACACCCAAACACCAGTCTGAAAAGATTTGCCACATTAGCGCGTAATTAGCTTGAGTAGATGGAGCTCTAGCATTGCTCAGTGTCTCATGAACAGTCTCTTCTAACTGCTGAGAGACACTCTGCAGAGGCCAACCCCATATTTGCAAGGCAGTTGGGTTTGGATGCCACCTGCAACCTCACCCTTTTGTGCTTTTTGGGTGGAGATGAAACCAAATGAACCAATGCTGTATGGGACGTGCCTTCAGCACCCAGTAGCACACTATGCCAACTACTTGATACAACTTTGCTGCAAAGCATTCACCTTCACCAGAACAGCTCTTCCATCCAAATCACGTCATTCAACAGCTGAATAATTATCTGAATGAGTGTTCTACACTCATGATAACATGGATGCTACATCATATGCCAAGAAAAAAGGTTGAAACAGTTGCACGAACTGTGAAAGATTGATTGAGAAAATAACACAAACTTGAAACAATTCATTGACAATACTATGTAGTGGCTACTATACAAGGTGCTGAGCTACATGATGCAAATGGTCTTCTTGATGAAATCGTCTTTATTCATGGAACTACAGCAAATGCGGACCATTCTGTCATGGATTGGATATGTCCTAATGAATCTGGATTAGCAACAGAGATTTCTTAACCAGCGGTCCATGATGACATTTATGACTCTTACTGGCATAGTAAGACCAAAAGTGTCAGTTCCAGCTAAGACTTGGTCTGACATCGTTCCACACAGATGTAAATCAAACGCAGAGCGAACAAGAAAGCAATAATGCTTACTCCATTACCTGAACTTTCAGTACACAACAGATATGATCCATTGATTTTGACTGATCAAGAAGTGAATATTGATATTGAACCCAGGGAAAGCAATCATAATATTTTTCCTGAAGATAATTGCAATATAAGAAATAGTATTAGTAAACTAATAAGGCAGATGCACTGTTAATTGGGGACTCAATAACTAAGCTTGTTAAAATGGCAAAGACTGAAATTCTGACATTGGTTGATTCACCTGCCATACAATTAACAGAACTAGCACTGGCTATCCTCTCTACATGTCCAACTAATATGAGGATTATAGTTCAAAAAAAAAGCTGGGTCTTTCGATACCTTGCAAATGAAAACTGGCTCTGATTATGGCCCTGTAAAGTAAACTGACTCATTGACTCATTCTTAAGCACTGTTATGGCATCATGGTCAGTGCAAGTCTGAGGTGTTTTGTTGGTTCCGGCTAGTGGCAGATTGATTGTATAGTTCAGACATGGAGGCCTCCTCTTAATCAGCTCCTCCTGATGAGTTAAGCATGTTGTTGTATTCATTGGCACGGAGATGACATAATAAATTGATGCTAGTGATCGAGAGCACACTATACATTGTTTACCACCAGCGGTGTAGTTCATCCACAAACACCATACATTATTTCTAGGAATTGGAATTACACTTACAGTTAACGCTGAATGGGCATGGGCAAGCATGACTGTCTGCCATATGCAGAGTGTCAGAAGGAATGTTTTCATATTGACTGTTCCAGGTCCCTCCTCATGTCCTCCTAATTCACAGATTCCCGGTTAGCCACTGGCACTGCGTGTTCAGCTCCACCAGTGCTTTCAACCGTTCACCCTTGACCCCCATTTCTTTTGAAACATGCAATATTATGTGATAATGTTGACAAAGTATTACTAGTGCGGTTTTGGGCATAGCCAGATGCCCTTGTTTATCCCTTAACAAAATATTCTGGTCTGGTTTCACTTAATTTGTGGCCCAATGTTGATGTCAGTTTCAGATGGATTTGCCTGCAACAGTTTTATGTCATTGACTCTTACCAGAGTTGATTGCATCATAGAAAAGATTCAGATCTGGGCTTACCACAACTTCCTTTGCTACTTCATCAGCACACTTCGAGTCTGTGTATATATTGATTGATTTAACTTTAGTCAATTGACATGCTCTGATCAACGCAAACAACTCAGCAGCTTGTGCAGATTTATATGGTAGCGAATAAGCTTCAATAATTCGGTTTGGATGTTCCGTTACAGCATAACCACACCAGTATATGGAATCATTTGGCTTGGAAGAGGACCCATCAATGTACCAATGGTCCCCCTCCTCCAGGACGGATGATGAATCATCCGGCCTGCAGAAAGTACATGTTTTCAGGTGATTGAGACATGTGAATCATTGGAAAATTCACCTTTAGTTAACAATCTGTGTAAAGATAAAGTCAGGCAGTGTATAATGGAGGTTGGTTTAATGGTCAGATTAGCAGTAGCCAATAAAATAGCATTCTCTGATCGACGTTGTGCTGTCATGTGTTGTGTGGTAATGTTGTGCATGATTGCTCCTATCTGGTGAGAGGTGTGCACAACTAATGGATGTGAGAGTACAATGCGTTCTGCATGTTGTACCATAAATAATTAATTTTTCTCAAATCTTGTGTTAAATGCCATGTACCATTAGCTTTCTTTACTGCATTAATTGGCATGTTGTATGGTGAGTGAGTAGGTTTTAAAATACCTTGTGACAGGCAATGTTGTATTATTTCTTTTGATAACTGTGGCACGGTGGAGGGCGGGACCGGCATGTGATAACGCACGCCCGGTCCCGTATTAGGCTAATTAAGCCGTCAAGAGGGATAAAGGCCACTCGCAGACGGCGATCGAGAGAGAGAGAGCTCAATTACGGATGTCCGTCTTATTATGTGTTTGTCTTTTGAGTTCTCCATTAAACCTTTAGTTTATATGTTAAGCCGGTTTCTCGCCTCTTCCTTGCCCGCGAATTTGATCTGTTTTACAATAACGTATACTGTTTGCAGTATACTGGTAGGTTAGAATGGATATTGGCAACATATGGTTTACGTCAATGAGGCCCACCTTATCTTTGTGGGCGACCCACAGCACTGGGTTGATGTTAAGCAGTTCCTGTTTTGCAGCAGAAGTGTTGACAGATGCAAACTTCTCTGCAATGTCCTGTATAAAGAGACTGACAATATACTGTGCCAGTATCGACCAGAAATGTATACAATTTGTATATGGAAATTATTTTCATATGGCCTGCGCCTCTGACAATGTTAGTGGAACGATTTTATATCTGTCTGGATGCTGGATAAAAGTAAATGCAGCTGTTGTACCTTCGCTCGTATCTTTCTTTGACTCTGAATCAGATACGGCCGTGGCTGCAGTGAATGACTTGCCTTTAAATTGTGTTAAGTCAGGATATAATAGTGTGCATGGTGTCGTTAGGGTGTTGAGGGTTAAGGCTCTGTTCACGACAATATTATATTTAGGCAGTTGTTCTGACACAGAGACGCTGCGTGCATTTGATTAGCCTCTTTTCGTTCAGGACCTTTGTCTCAGAATGGTTTCATTTTCTTCCTCACTTCGTATGACTCTTTCATGTATTTGTAATCCCACTGAGGGTCCCCCACCCTCTTTTAACCATAGATTTGGATTCGCTCATGAATCGATCAATAAATGAGCCATCTCTAGGATATGGATCTAATTGTGTTTTCCTTCTGACCATCCGGCCAGATTGCTAATATAAGATTCAGTGTTGAAACCCTGAATATTGCAAAACATCCACTGTTTTGGAGTTTCGTTCAGTAACGGGAGACTTCTTTCTGTCCCATAATGTCACCCTTTTAATAATACTACACTCACCCAATTGACACGGTTCATGCAGAACAATAATGCAGATATTCTATTTTTATTCTCCATCTTTTCCTCATGACAATTCCGTCCCCTTCTTATTCACACCAGAATAAGGATAACCTTTAAACCCCTCATGCAGAGTTATTAACGATATCGAGCCAAATTAAACTACATTAAACAATGTATTTATTTATTATTCTTGATCTGCAATCCCCATCTCGATGCAGCTCAGCTGAGGGAAGAAATAAATGACACAGAGACCTGAGCTATCAAATACTTCTCTCATTTTATTCATGCAGCCCACCATTATATGGTCCAGCAAAACAACATTCCACTAGACCCACCAATGCAATAGTTATTTACCCTATATGGGGGTAACATATATTTTTGAGCAATGTGCGAATACGTGAGAGTACAGAAACAGGAAATACATTCCTATAGACACATCCTCTTGCAGAACAGGGAACAGCTACAACTGTGTCTTGTGATGACACAGCAAGCTACACCAACAAGAGAAGAAGTTTAAAAGAGGCCTTTATTATTCCACATTGACAATTTTAACATCTTGTGGAATTACAAAAATCATTTTAAACAGGATGGGATTCATCCAAATACCAATGGATCCAGATTATTTAGTGCTAACCTGCATCATATCCTTAGGATGCCACACTTGTTTGAAAATGTGTGGACAAATGTGAAGGCAGGTGCCTGTAGGCAGAACTCTGTCTCTCCTGATGCTATATCACGCATTACCTAACGTTTTCAAAGAATGTCCCGTTCTCAGTCATGGATCCAATGCCACTCTTTTCCCCCTTATATATGTCCACCAAGTACGAACTTGACCCAAGTTGCGATGTTGAACTTAATTAAATCCACAATTGTTCACCAGAGATGAGGCAGATCCCATGCCATCTCCACAAATATACTGCTGATTTCAAGTAGTAGGTGGCATGGTCAAACATATCGTAAAAACCATAAATCATCAAATGTGTGTACTAACAATCCTGAACATGTTAAAGTTCAGTCATCTTCAGTTACCCTTCCTGATTTGAAATCTCTATGATTAAAGTTAGCTCTTTTTAATGTTCGATCATTGCCTAATACTTCTTTTCTGATTAACGATCTGATAACTTCAAATAATTTGGATTATATGCTTTTAGTTGAAACGTGGCTTAATAAAACTACTGGCGCAGCAATGCTAAATTAAGTTTGACCTCCTAATTTAAATTTGTATCATTCTGCTAGACAAAATGGAAGGGTGGTGGGTTAGTAGTTATTTTTTCAATCAAATCAAATCAAATCACTTTATTGTCACACTACTGTGTACACAAGTGCAACAGCAGGTGAAATTCTTGTGTGCAGTTCCGAGCAACATTGCAGTAATGACAGTGACGAGACATAAACCACTTTACAATAACAACATTTACACAACACAATTTACATAACAAATGTACACATACCTACACAACAATTTACATATCAAATGTACACAATACACACAATGTAGAATACACATACACTAGATAAGGGTATAAATATATATATATATATACACTAACTGAATTGGGAGCGAGAATATATTGACAGAATGAAGATTAATAAAGTGCAGTGCTGATTGTTGATCATGAGAGATCATGTGTTCAAAAGTCTTATTGCTTGTGGGAAGAAGCTGTCATGTAGTCGGGTGTTGCGGGTCCTGATGCTGCGATACCGCCTGCCTGATGGAAGCAGTGAGAGCAGCCCATGACTCGGGTGGCTGGAGTCTTTGATAATCCTCCGAGCTTTATTCACACACCGTCTGTTATATATATCCTGGAGGGAGGGAAGCTCACCTCCGATGATGTTTCTGGCCGTTCGCACCACCCTTTGCAGGTCTTTGTGGTTGTGGGCGGTGCTATTGCCGTACCAGGCGGTAATGCAGCCAGTCAGGATGCTCTCAACAGTACTAGTGTAGAACCGTGTGAGGATGTGTTGGTTCATTCCAAACTTCCTCAGCCATCTCAGGAAGAAGAGGTGCTGGTGAGCCTTCTTCACAACGGCCTCAGTGTGGACGGACCATGTGAGTTCCTCAGTAATGTGGACACCGAGGAACTTGAAGCTGCTGACTCTCTCCACCGGTGCTCCATTAATGGTGATGGGGCTGTGCTCTCTGTCTTTCTTCCTGAAGTCCACCACAAGCTCCTTGGTTTTACTGACGTTGAGGGAGAGGTTGTGCTCCTGACACCAGCGCGTCAGAGTGTGCACCTCCTCTCTGTAGGCTGTTTCATCATTGTCAGTGATCAGACCTACAACCGTCGTATCGTCAGCAAACTTAATGATGGCATTGGAGCTATGTGTCGCCACACAGTCATGTGTGTACAGGGAATACAGGAGTGGGCTGAGAACACAGCCCTGCGGGGCTCCAGTTTTGAGGGTCAGTGATGAGGAGATGTTGCTGCCCATTCTAACCACCTGACGTCTGCCTGACAGGAAGTCCAGGATCCAGCTGCACAGCGAGCTGTTTAAGCCCAGAGCCCGGAGTTTCACATCAAGCTTGGAGGGCACTATGGTGTTAAATGCTGAGCTGTAGTCTATAAACAGCATTCTCACATACGTGTTCCTTTTTTCCAGGTGGGATAGAGCAGTGTGTATTGTAGATGCAATAGCATCATCAGTGGAGCGGTTGTTACGGTAGGCAAACTGCAATGGGTCCAAAGAGGTGGGCAGAACAGAGCAGATGTGATCTCTGATCAACCTCTCAAAGCATTTGCTGATGATGGGGGTGAGGGCAACAGGACGCCAAGTCATTTAAGCAAGTGATTTTGGCTTGCTTCGGTACAGGCACAATGGTTGATGTTTTGAAGCATGTGGGGACTACAGACAGGGAGAGGGACAGGTTGAAAATGTCCGTAAAAACACCAGCCAGTTGGTTCGCGCATGCTCTGATGACACGGCCCGGAATGCCGTCTGGACCCGCGGCTTTGCGAATGTTCACCCGTCGAAAGGATCGGGTTACATCCGCAACAGAGACGGAGAGTGAACCATCATCTGTAGTATCGGCCGCGAGTGCTCTCTCCGCGAGGGCGGTGTTGTTGTTATCCTCGAAACGAGCATAAAAAGTATTAAGCTCGTCCGGGAGAGAGGCAGCAGTGTTTTTATTCAGTTTATAGTCCGTGATGGTGTTAATTCCCTGCCACATACTTCTGGAGTCAGTGGTGTTGAACTGTCCTTCAATTTTTTGCCTGTACTGGCGTTTGGCTGTGCTGATGGAGTTACGGAGGGCATAACTGGCTTGTTTACGCTCCTCCGCGTTCCCGGAATTAAAAGCGGTGGTCCGCGCAGTAAGTGCCGCGCGAACATCGCCGTTAACCCAGGGTTTCTGGTTGGGGTAGATCCGTATAGTTTTCGTCGGAACAACGTCCTCTACGCACTTCCTGATGAAACACGTTACGCTATCAGTGTAAACCTCGATGTCGTCATCGGAGGCAGACCGGAACATCTCCCAGTCCGCGTGATCAAAACAGTCCTGTAGCGCAGAGTCTGATTGGTCCGACCAGCACTGGATCATTCTGAGGGCGGGTGCTTCCCGTTTCAGTTTCTGCCTGTAAGCGGGCAGAAGCAGAATGGAAGAGTGGTCGGATTTGCCAAATGGTGGGCGGGGGAGGGATTTGTAGCCATCCCGGAAAGGAGAATAGCAATGATCCAAAACCCGGTCCCCTCGTGTGTTGAAGCTGATATGTTGGTGGTATTTTGGTGCTATTGTTTTGAAGTTGGCTTTGTTGAAGTCCCCGGCAACAATGAACGCAGCCTCAGGGTGCGCGGTTTCCTGATCACTTATGCTCCCATACAGTTCCCTAAGTGCCCGGTCTGTGTCGGCTTGTGGGGGGATGTACACAGCAGTGATAATGACCGCTGTGAATTCCCTCGGTAGCCAGAATGGTCTACACAGAAGCATGAGAAATTCCAAATCAGGAGAGCAGAAAGACCTGACAAAATGTACATTCCTCTGATCACACCATGATTTGTTGATCATAAAACATACACCTCCACCTCTGCTTTTACCTGAGAGGTCTTTCGCTCTGTCCGCTCGGTGCACGGAGAAACCCGTGGGTTCGATGGCCGAGTCTGGAATCTCCGCGGACATCCAGGTTTCCGTAAGACAGATAACGCAGCATTCTCTCGTCTCTCTTTGGAAGGAGATCCGCGCTCTCAGCTCGCAGAGCTTGTTGTCCAGAGACTGAACATTTGCCAGTAGTATACTGGGTAGCGGGGGGCGATTTGCGCAACGTCTTAATCTGATGAGAACGCCGGCTCTTTTTCCTCTTTTCCTTCTGCGTTTCCGCGGCCGGGCAGCCCAAACAAAGGGCTCCGCTGGCGTGTTTGTAAACCGCGGGTCGGCATTGAGGAATGTGAAGTCCGGTTTTCGGTGTGTGATTGCCGAACCAATGTCCAAAAGCGTTTGTCTGTCGTACACAATAAGGCAGACAACATCCAAGACAAAAAAACACAGAACTGTAAACAAAACAAACAATAAACTGCACTTTTCCTCGCAGTTTGTATGTAATGACATTGATCTGGGTGAATTCGCTACGCTATGATAGCTTTATAAGATTGTCACCACTTGTAATTCCACTACCTCATGCATTGGTCCTGTACCTACAACTTTTTAATGGGTATTTGACAGTGTCTCAAGTCATTTTCTTCATATTATAAATACATCTCTTCAGACTGGCTGCTTCCCTGAGGCTTTTAAAATAGCTATTGTAAAACATTTATTGAAGAATCCTAATTTGGATAGTAGTGTCCTGGCTAATTATAGACCGATAAAAAACCTCCCATTTATTAGTAAAATACTTGTAAAGGTAGTTGTAGCACAAATAAACTCCTTTCTCGAAGACAATAACATTATGGAGTAGTTTCAGTCCGGTTTTAGAGCATACCACAGCACTGAAACTGCACTTACAAAAATAAATAGTGACCTCAGAATAAAAAAAGAACAAGAAAGTCACTGGTCTATATGTTCCGCCTTGGGACTGAGCGAGGATCGCTGCTACTGTGCCTGTCGCCTCGTGCACGTACAGATGAAAGGGTTCACCATAATTCGGTAAGCCTAGTGCAGGTGGAGAGCTGAGGCTGTTTCGTAGATGTTTGAAAGATGTTTTTTATTTTATTTTAGTGAAGCATTTGATATGATTGACCATTATATTTTAACCAATCATTTGGAAAAGCTAGTAGGTCTTTCTGACTAAATTACTTTAAAACATATTAAAGGGAGACATTTTTATGTTAAACTTGGAGAACATGTGTCTGAGAAACACGAAACCCACTTTGGAGTCCCACAAGGAAGCTGCCTTGGACTTTTATTGTTTTAATTGTATATGCTGCCACTTGGTGACATCATCAGAAAAAACAATGTATGTTTCCATATTTATGCTGATGACACACAGCTGTACATTTCTGCTGAGCCAAATGTTGCTATGGTTATTAATTTGATTACTATCTGCCTTATGGCAGTAAATAATTGGATGAGTAATAACTTTCTAAAGTTAAACGAGAAGTCTTACATTCTATTAGTTGGCCCTAAAACTAATAGAGAACATATAACACCAGTTCCCCATCTGTCGCTCACTTCGACGTTGGGTCTTTCTTGAGCGCCGAATATGCCTCTGATCAGTGAATAAAGGACAATGAGAAGTTGGCAGACAGTATTTGCATACCCCACCCCCGGACATACGGGAATAAAGACGGGGAAATACGTCTAGTTCATTCAGAAATTTTCTTCGGAGCCGATGGTCGTGCCTCCCTGGCACGCTTGCTTGCTTCCGTCCGAGCTCGGGATGAGTGATTTCTCTCCAATGGATCATGTTCTCAGTGCGAGAACATAGCCATGGCAGCATTTCAGTCGCGGCTTTCTTTTGTCATGAGAGAAAGCCACTTCAGACGTCCCCCTTGCCTCGCCTCCTTCCTACGGGATTGGGGCAGGCGCCGCGGGCGATGAAGGCAATTTGGGGATAATGATGGGTTCCAGTTCGCTGGGTACTTCCCCTCGAACCACCCGCCTCCCCGGCACGCTTGCTTGCTTCCATCCGAGCTCGGGATGAGTGCGGCCCGCTTCACGTCCGGCCAGCCGGTCCCTTGAGCTCCGGAATTGGATGACGACATCGCTGCTGCCACTTACAACGGCATCTAATGCTGATGACTCGCCTAGGCTGCCAACTTTGGGTCTGCACGCCCAGTCTGAGCCTGACGCACAGAGGTCCGCTATGCATTCCCGGGCTACCGCGATTGCGAGGCTGGACGGAAAACTCCATCCCCCCTCACGGCTACTTGATTGGTTCCGCGGGGATGTGCGCCGCTTACAGCCGATTCCTTTCTTCCCGGACGTGCATGACGAGTTGAGTAAGCCGTAAAGGGCACCTTTTACTGCCCGATCCGGCTTCCTCGCCCCTCCGCTCTCACTACCCTCGACGGTGGAGCGTTCCAAGACCGTTTCCGCCCTGCGTGCCATGGCTCCTCCTGCAACCAACACCAAGCCAAGGCACTTCAAAACTTGCACTTGGGTTGTCTTGTTCTTGAACTGCCAAATTCCTGTTCAAAATACTCACTCAAGACACATCCTAACTTGCATCTGGCATCTAGATTGGTTCACAGCGGCAGACCTGAAGGAAGTGTACTTCCACGTCTCAATCTTGCCTTGACGTCGACCCTCTCTACGGCTCGCGTTCGATGGCCAGGCGTATCAGTACAAGGTCCCCCCCTTCGGCATGTCCCAGCTGTTCAGGCACCTCTGCCATTTAGGGCCTCAGGCCACTCGGGAAAAGAGCTAGCTCGCCCCGGTTCAGAGCGTCTCTTTTCTTGGTGTGGAGTTAGACTCAGTCTCAATGTCAGCGCGCCTCGCCAACAAGTGCGGGCAGTCAGTGCTAAAATGCCTCGTCGCCTTCAGGCCGGGCACAGCGGTTCCTTTAAAACCTTTCCAGAAGCTCCTGGGGCATATGACATCCTCCAAGGCGGCCGCGCCACTGGGGTTGATGCATATGAGACCGCCTCAGCACTGGCCCCGGACTCGAGTCACAAGACGAGCATGGCGCCGCGGCACGCACTGTGTGATCATCACCCCCGCCTGCCGCCAAACGTCAAAACCCTGGACAGACCTGTTTGCCTCCCGAGAGACCTCCCACTGCCCGCACTGGTATGCCCGAACAGAGGCTTCCCTCGGGGCAGACGCACTGGCACACAGCTTGCCCTCGGGGCTGCGCAAGTACGCATTCCCCCCAGTGAGCCTTCTTGCACAGGTGCTGTGCAAGGTCAGGGAGGATGAGGAACAAGTCACCCTAGTGGCTCCTTACTGGCCCACTCGGGCCTGGTTCTCGGACCTCATACTCCTCACGACAGCCCCTCCCTGGCGAATTCCCTTCTCAGGCGTATCAGAGATACGTTCCTGACCTTCTTTCTCAGGGATGGGGCACGCTCTGGCATCCGCACCCAGACCTCTGGAACCTCCACGACTGGCCCCTGGTTGGGACGCGGAAGATCTAGCTGGTCTACCACCTGCCGTTGTAGACACGATCAACCAAGCCAGAGCCCCCTCTACCAGACAACTTTACGCCCTGAAGTGGCGCTTGTTCGCAGATTGGTGTTCTTCCCGGGCTGAAGACCCACAGAGGTGCGCAGTTAGGTCAGTGCTCTTATTTCTGCAGGAGAGGTGGGAGGGGAGGCTGTCCACTTCCACCTTGAAGGTGCATGTTGCTGCTATCACGGCCCACCAAGATGCAGTAGACGGCAAGTCTTTGGGTAAGCACATCTTAGTTATCAGGTTCCTAAGAGGTGCCCGGAGATTGAATCTCTCCCGGCCAAGCCTGTTACCCTCCTGGGGTCTCTCAGTGGTCCTCTTGGGCCTTCAGAGACCCCCCCTTTCGAGCCGCTAGAATCAGTCGAACAAGGCCCTCTCCCTGAAAATGGCCCTAGTGATCATGCTCACCTCCATCAAGAGGGTCGGGGACCTGCAAGCGTCCTCTGTCAGTGACACCTGCCTGGAGTTTGGTCCGGCAGACACTAATGTGATCCTAAAACTACGACTGGACTATGTGATCAAGGTTCTTACGACTCCCCTCAGGGTCCAGGTTGTGAACCTACAAGCGAAGCTGCCCCAGAAGGAGGCAGGCCCAGCCCTTCGTTGCTGTGTCCAGTACGTTCTTTGCGTACCTACTTGGACCGCACGCAGAGCTCTAGATGTTCTGAGCAGCTCTTTGTTTGCCTTGGTGGACAGCGGAAAGGGAACGCTGTCTCCATACAGAGGCCTTCCCACTTTGTAGTTGACACCATTACATTGGGTTATCACACCCAAGCCGTGCCCCTCCCCTTGCGGGTCCGTGTACACTTGACAAGGAGTGTTGCGTCCTCACGGGCACTGGCCAGAGGCATCTCCATGGCAGACATATGCAGAGCAGCGGGTTGGGCAACACCTTACACCCTTGCAAGATTTTACAATCTCAGGTTAGAGTCAGTTTCGTTCCGTGTTTTCTCAGGTCCGAGTCGGTAGAACTCGGTAACATGCTGATGGATTGACCGGGTGGACCGCTTACACCTAGCGCCCTTTCCCTTGGCCGAGGTAAAATCGTGTGCTTTTTTCTCCCAGGAGATCCCACTAACTCGGCTCCCTGGATGACTCCTCCCTTGCCCTGTGGGTCCGCAGTTCAGCAGAGGAATTCGCCGACCCAATCCACTGCGGGTACTTAAATCTACCCTCCACTGGAATAGGTGCTCCACAGGTCAGGATTCCTGCGTTGACTTCTTCCTGTGTGTATTTTCCATGGTATGGTCTCCTTACGAGTGGACCCACGTCTCCCTTAGGCAGTTCCAGCTGCCTTCCAGTCGCCATGTTGTAGCAACTCCCCCCTCCTTGAGGCTGGATCTACCACCTCGCCGTTTTTCCACATGTGTCCTAAAGGCCCATGGGATGTATTTTGCCACTTTTACCCCCCCCCCCCTTTCCTGGGCAGGTGTGGTCTCCTAGGGTCTTTTTCCCCTGAAAGAATAGGGAACTGGGTAAGACCCCCTTCCCTTGATGCATGTAAGGGCCCCAGCCGTTTCTTACTCTATGCGGAGAAACTTAGAGAGAAAAGAGGCCCGGCTAGGCTCTGCCCATTCCCGGGTTGGCAAGCGTCACCTTGTTCCCCTGTTTAGGGTAACCAGAAGGATTCAGATGACTTTTATGGGGCAGTGGGGAAGGGTATGTGCAGTCTGACACAGCTGGTTGCCTTTGCACGTAAAATACCTGCCCGCTCCAGCAGAACACATACACGGCTCAGCGCATAGTGTGATTTAAATTGGACCTCTAGTGTCGCTTCTTCGACACAACGTCGAAGTGAGCGACAGACAGGGAATGTCTATGTTACGTTTGTAACCTCCATTCCCTTCCCTGATGGAGGGAATGAGACGTTGTGTCCTCCCGGCCACATCGCTGAGCCAAGCCACTGTTGTGGCCAGACCATTTCCGGCTCCTCAGAAAAATCCTGAATGAACTAGACGAATTTCCCCTCTTTTATACCCGTATGTCCGGGGGCGGGGTATGCAAACACTGTCTGCCAACTTCTCATTCTATTAATGCGCTTGGACACAGAGCTCTGTGAACAGGCAGCCTCTTTAGCAATGACCTTTTGTGTCTTGCCCTCCTTGTGCAAGATGTCAATGGTCGTCTTTTGGACAGCTGTCAAGTCAGCAGTCTTCCCCATGATTGTGTAGCCTACAGAACTAGACTGAGAGACCATTTAAAGGCATTTGCAGGTGTTTTGAGTTAATTAGCTGATTAGAGTGTGGCACCAGGTGTCTTCAATATTGAACCTTTTCACAATATTCTAATTTTCTGAGATACTGATTTTGGGGTTTTCATTAGTTATCAGTTATAATCATCAAAATTAAAAGGAATGAACACTTGAAATATATCAGTCTGTGTGGAATGAATGTATACATTTTACAAGTTTCACTTTTTGAATGGAATTACTGAAATAAATCAACTTTTTGATGATATTCTAATTATATGACCAGCACCTGTATGTTCATTTCTATAGAGAAATAGTATATATATTAATAATTTCAGCCAGGATTTAGGCCTTATCACAGGACAGAGACTGCACTTATCAGAGTTACAAATGACTTGCTCTTATCATCTGATCGTGGCTGCATTTAACTTCCAGTGCTTTTAGATCTTAGTGCTGCATTCAACACGGTAGATCACAACATTCTCTTGAATAGTCTGGAGAATTATGTTGGCATTTGTGGAGTTGCATTAGCTTGGGTTAGGTCCTATTTAACAGACCGCTACCACTTTGTCTATGTAAATGAGGAATTGTCAAACCAAACAATAGTAAAGTATGGTGTGCCACAGGAATCAGTTTTAGGGCCTCTGCTTTTCTCCTTGTATATGCTTCTCCTGAGAGATATTATCAGGAATCGTGGAATAAGTTTCCACTGCTATGCTGACAATACCCAACTGTATATTTCTTCAAAACCTGATGAGATTTCACATTCCAAATTAGCAGAGTGTATCAATGAAATTAAAGATTGTAATGCCAGAAATTTCCTTCCACTCAATTCTAACAAAACAGAGATACTAATTATTGGACCTACTAAACTCTACAAATAAGCCGCTAAAATATTATTTGACTCTCGATGGATGTACTGTTACATCATCTTCAACAGCGAAGAACTTATATAAGGTGTTATATTTGATACCAATCTGTCCAAATTACTAATGTTTGTAGAACAGCATTCAGCAACCTTATAGATATTGCTAAATTACGGCACATGTGAAAAACTAATTCATGTGTTCATGACCTCAAGACTAGATTTTTAATGCATTACTGGGAGAATGTCCAGCAAGATCAATAAAGAAATTTCAAATGGTTCAAAATGCAGCAGTCAGTGTGCTAATGAGAACCAAGAAATATGATCATATTAGCCCCATTTTATCATTGTAACATTGGCTACCTGTTAAATTTCATATTCATTTTAAAATTCGAACCCTAATCTATGCTTATATTATTTTATTGGTTTAAATGTCTCAATCTCGGGACTCCTGTCCTGAGGTCATCAGAACCGGGTGGATCCAGCTCCATTCCTGCTTCGTGTTGGACTCCACTGCTATGTGTCACTGGGTGATGATGACTAAATGCAGCCGGTGCCAGCTAAACATCACTTCAGTCTATTTTGATGGACTTCAGAGGATGAACTGATGCCAACTCCAACCATAAGACATGGGATACTTTCTATGCCAATGTCTGAACCTTGGATTTAGGATGGACCACACCGAACCTCACCAAAATTACCAGCCAGGTTGAACTGCGATGCACCTCACTGATCTCTGCCTGCATCACCACGGTCTATTCATAGACTACACTCTTGAAATGGAATACATAGCATCTATGTGAACTTCTGCAGTTAATTCAGGATGGACTTCAAAGACATTGGTCATTAATCTTACAGTTCTTTGTAAACAAAAATACATGTTTAAACACTGTCCCTTAGCACTTATTTTTGTAATAATTTTAAACCATGACCTGCGCTATACCTAAGTAATATTGACATTATATTCATGATGCTAGCCAGAGGGGAACTGGCCCCCACAGAGAGCCTTGTTTCTCCCAAAGTTATTTTTCTTCCATTAACCAACATCTTAGTGTTTTGTGTTCCTTGCCACAGTTGCCTCTGACTTGCTCACTGGGGTTATAAATACAATTATTATTTAACTACTTATTTTTCACAATCGTATTTTATCTAATGAAACAATGATGACTCATCGACATTATAGACATTACAGTTTTATCTTCTGTTAAATATCTGATCTTCTGTAAAGCTCATTTGAAATGATTTGTGTTGTGAAAGGCCCTATACAAATAAAATTTACTTGATTTACTTGACTTGACTTCATATTTGTTGGTCAGTGATTGAATTACTGTTGAACAGTTTTCTTTGAACTTCAATTTGAAAAAAAGTTTTGCATATTTGATTCTTTTGTTTGGAACACAAAAGACCATTCCACCCTTTATCAAACATATGATTTGTTTGTGGATATTGAACTGGTTAAAGTTTGTAGTTGCGGCTAGGCAACATATTATTGAGTCTGTGTGCACAGTGACAAGCAATTTCACTTGTTTGCTGAAGCTGTGCTGGGAGCCTTGATACTTTTAATGTGATTTTGTTGGTTATACTGTGAAATGTACTTTCCCCGATACCACATTTGATCAACACACCAGAGCTGCAAATGTCACTTTACTGCAACAGGTCCTTTTTTTTTTTTTTTTTTTTTTTTTTTTAGGAGATCTATGTTTCATCATGTCATTTTAAAGCATGCTCACAATGTTTTATTAGGCCGCTGAACTCCCCAAATCGCCTCCATCGCCAGCCGGCTCATCCGCAATCCCGTGGGAAGGAGCAACGCGGGGGGCAGCTGGAATGGCGTTCCCTTTAAGGAAGGAAAGCCTTGACTAAAACGATGCCATGGTCAAGTTCTCGCATGTTCAAGTTCTCGCAATGAGTACATGCCACAAACGCTGCCTCGGTGTGATCCCAAATGCCACATTAACACATCATCGAGTGAGAGACAGAAGGGGAACTGAATATTTTCTCCACAAAACAAGTATTGTGCTGTATAAAGAATAATATTCTGAGTGTTTTGCAGTTGGTTTCATGTCTCTAGGTCAAACGGTCTTTGAGTTTAATAGATTTATAGGGATAATTGAATCTGTATAAAAAGTACTGAATATTTTCTCCCCTAAACAAGTCTTGTGCAATATAAAGAATAATATTCTGAGAGTTTTACAGTTTCATGTCTCTAGCTCAAACGGTCATTGAGTTGAATGGAATTCGATTATTACAATTATTTACATTACTATATTTATTTGAAAAAAATAAATTGTTTTTTGTAGCTAGATTAGATGTTTGTTTCTCCTAAAAGGTGTCTTTTACCAGTTAGGTTGTAGCAACGCTTTTTGCATTGACTTTTTATTTCAGTTTGTTATTTTTGTGCTGATGCTGGGCTGAGGGCACTGCCGCTGTAGAGAAATTGTATTTCTCTGGTTATCTGAAAGGTGTTGGTGCTGTCGGTACATAAGGCTTAAAGGAACTCGCCTCTTGGATGAAGCATTTGGGACGTACAGATAATTCTTTAGAGAATTTTGAATCCTGTTCATTTCTGACTAGTGGTGTTCGGCCTGAGAGTAAACTAAAGTCATCTGAAGAAAATGATAAGTGTGCTTATTGTCTTAAAAGAGGTCACTGGAAAAAAGATTGTCCTGCTCTAAAAGCAAAATTCAGTCTTGTCAAGCCTGAACCAAAATCGGCTTTGTTGTTATCTTCAGTAGCGTCTGAGATTACCAAACTTCCTGATAATGGTGGATAGTGTATGCTGGAAAAAGAAAAAGCAGTTTTGTGTAATGAAAAGCAAATGTATGCTCCATTCATTACAGATGAAGACAGGGGGGCAGAAATAAAGTTCCTGTCAAAATTGAGGGATTTGGGAGCCTCAGAGACCTTTATTTTGGAGTCTGCTTTACCCTTGTCCGCTGAGTCAAGTACTGGTAAGGAGGTGCTGATAAAGGGAATTGGATTACAAAATTTGTCTGTTCAATTACATGAAGTAGTTCTTCAGTCAGAACTGGTTAGTGGTACAGCGGTTGTATGTGTATGACCTTCACTGCCTATAGGGATTTCTGTTATTTTAGGTAATAATCTGGTTGGTGGTCATGTTTGGAGATGTAGCACTGCCACCTATTGCAACCGTTGCTCCCTCTGTAGAGGACCAAACTGTTGTTGCACAATTTCCTGATGTGTTTTGTCTCTTGTGCAGTCATTCGTACTATGAGCAAATATAAGTCTGATGTTTTGCAGGATTTTTAGTCTCAGCCTGAAGATTCGTCAAATATATTTGTGACTGGCCTCCCTGTTCTCTTTTCTTTCACCTCACAGAGAAGGTAGATTAAAGCTAACAGGAGGATAACACTTTAAAGGAGATGTTTATTCCGTTTTACCTTCTAATAAGTTCAGGGAAGTAGCAGATGGTTATTTTATTGAAGGTGGCATACTACTTAGGATGTGGCTATCTGTCAAAGAGGTATTGTTAAGGTCACGCATCATTTCAGTTTGTTTTGCCGACATCTCTGAGAGAAACAGTTCTGAAAACTACCCATGGAGATGTAGCTGGTCATTTCAGGGTTCAAGCCAAACTGTAACAGTTTGTTTATATGTGTGCATGGTGTAATTTATGCTTTGACCACAGGGATATTTGTTGAGAGGGACAGAGTAGAGTCGGGGAGGGGGATATAATGGGAGTTACGTTTATTCTGTGTGTATGTTCGGTTTATTCCATATTTCACATAAGTATAAATAAAAAATGTTAATCGCAACAAAAACAAACAAAAATGAAATACAATTATAATGAAATAAAAAACAATGATATAATAAAAAAAAATTAATGCAATAAAAGGTCATATGAATGTGCAGTACAATATTTGCAGGAATATTCCAGGTTCAATACAAGTTAAGATCATTTGACGGCATTTGTGGCATAATTTTGATTATGATATAAAATAATTTTGACTCGTCCCCCTTTTCTTTTAAAAAAAGCAAAAATTGAGATTACATTGAGGCACTTACAATGGAAGTGAATGGGGCCACGTTTTGGAGGGTTTAACGGTAGAAATGCGTAGCTTATTTTTTTTTACGAAGTTGTAAAATTGGATATAACTTTACACAGAAAGCAAGTTTTTTTTTTCCCCCCACACTAAAACTATGTTAAGTTATGTTACATATTGTGGCTATAATTTATCTTTTTTCCTTTTTTTTAAAGGAGGGCCAATTCAAATTTTTATTTGTGTGTTAATCTACATTATGCACTCCAAATGAAGTAATTGCCATTAATTGAATTTGAGTGTTTTACTGGCAATTTCATTTCTTTCATTCAAATCTAGTCAGTTTCATTCAGCCAACATAATTTAGTTGGATTGTCAAATCAATATAATATAGCAGCTTTAACTCCACTTTATTAGGTAAAATAAACTACATTTACTAATGTTTAATAAATGTTTTTATGTTAGTCCAAATTAATTTATTAAATTATTCATTAGTATATGCCAGGTGAGCAAGCGTAAGAACAGTGAAACTGTAGCACTGTAAATTTGGTTATGTTTAAAGAGTTAAGTAGTACTCCAATTAAACCACTTGAAACTGAAAGTCTATTCTCAACCTTAACACAAGCACCAATCTTCATCACAATGTTAACACCCAAAACTCCAGCCTAAGGGGCACTTTTTTAAATGCAAATATAACAGAACTCCTCCTGTTCTCATCTTGCCCAAAACTGCATAAAATAACACTTAATATTTTACCCCATCCAGTCCCCATGCAAGGCATGTTGGGAAATCCCCTGCCCAGTTTCACCAACGCTACAAAATGTATTCACGTAGTCCAAACTCAAATGGATTAATTAAAGTTCAGTTTTACAAATGTAATTAGATAGAATGCAATGAAATCAGGTTGTGACAAATTGTTATAGAATTGTGTTACTTTAGTTCATTTAATTAACCTTTTTTTCTTTTTTTTCTTTTTGAGTGATGCCACAAATGCTGTTGATTGAGCTTAACTTGGTGGTGAAATAGTGAAATATTAATAATGCAATGTTTTAAAAGGGTTTACACTTTAACAGTGTTTACACTTTTCTGGCAAATCAACCTACTGAATGGCTTACTTATAGTTGTTTCTGCATATTAAGCTTAAGATAGGTGAAATTATTTTAACCCAAACAATTGCACCCATCACCTTTCATCAGTGAATGCATAGAGAAGAAAGTTTGTTTTCAGTTTGGACTGAAATATTCAGTTGCAGCATAGTTCCTACTACCAGTAATCACTAATTTTGTGTATATTCAATGTGTTGTTCATAAAGTTCTGAAAGTATCATACATGTGTTTACAACATACATGTGTTTACTGTGTCTCAATGTTTTGTATATAAGTACCATGTTTTTTTCATGTTGAATTTGTATGTTATTTTAAGTTTGTAAATTAGCTATAGAATGTTGATTTGAATGCATATAAATGTGTTCCTTGTGTCTTCAGGATTTACACAAACTGGCCCACCACAATAGAATGGAGAGTGTTTTCCTGAAAGGAAGAACTCTTGATAGTTATCACTGCCTCCCATTTCCTGCCCTGTTCGAGCAAAAATGACAAATGCAGAGTTAGAGTGCATCCAGAAAGTATTTACAGCGCTTCACTTTTCCACAATTCTTATGTTACAGCCTTATTCCAAAATTTAATAAATTCATTATTTTCCTCAAAATTCTACAAACAATACCCCATAATGACAACGCAAAAGAAGTTTGTCTGAAATCTTTGCAAATTTATTAAAAATAAAAAACAAAAAAAATCACATGTACTGTACATAAGTATTCACAGCCTTTGTCATGACATTCAAAATTGAGCTCAGGTGCATCCTGTTTCCACTGATCATCCTTGAGATGTTTCTACAATTGATTGGAGTCCACCTGTGGTAAATTCAGTTGATTGGACATGATTTGGAAAGGCACAAACCTGTCTATATAAGGTCCCACAGTTAACAGTGCAAGTCAGAGTGCATGAAGTCCAAGGAATTGTCTGTAGATCTCCGAGATAGGATTGTATCGAGGCACAGATCTGGTGAAGGGTACAGAAAAATGTCTGCAGCGTTGAAGGTCCCAATGAGCACAGTGGCCTCCATCATCCGTAAATGGAAGAAGTTTGGAACCACCAGGACTCTTCCAAGAGCTGGCCGCCCGGCCAAACTGAGCGATCAGGGGAGAAGGGCCTTAGTCAGGGAGGTGACCAAGAACCTGATGTTCACTCTGACAGAGCTCCAGCGTTTCTCTGTGGAGAGAGGAGAACCTTCCAGAAGAACAACCATCTCTGCAGCACTCCACCAATCAGGGCTGTATGGTAGAGTGACCTGATGGAAACCACTCCTCAGTAAAAGGCGTCTCTTCCTGGAGTTTGCCAAAAGGCACATGAAGGACTCTCAGATCATGAGAAACAAAATTCTCTGGTCTGATGAAACAAAGATTGAACTCTTTGGTCTGAATGGCAAGCGTCATGTCTGGTGGAAACCAGGCACCACTCATCACCTGGCCAAAACCATAGTGAAGCATGGTGGTGGAAGCATCATGCTGTGGGGGTGTTTTTTAGTGGCAGGAACTGGGAGACTAGTCAGGATCAAGAGAAAGATGAATGCAGCAATGTACAGAGACATCCTTGATGAAAGCCTGCTTCAGAGTGCTCTGGACCTCAGACTGGGGCAAAGCTTCATCTTCCAACAGGACAACGACCCTAAGCACAATGTCAAGATAACAAATGAGTGGCTACGGGACAACTCTGAGAATGTCCTTGAGTGGCCCAGCCACAGCCCAGACTTTAACCCGATTGAACATCTCTGGAGAGATCTGAAAATGGCTGTGCACTGACGCTCCCCATCCAACATGATGGAGCTTGAGAGGTCCTGCAAAGAAGAATGGGAGAAAATGCCCAAAAATAGGTGTGCAAAGCTTGTAGCATCATACACAAAAATACTTGAGGCTGTATTTGGTGCCAAAGGTGCTTCAACAAAGTATTGAGGAAAGGCTGTGAATGCTTATAGACATGTGATTTATTTATTTTTTTATTTGTTATAAATTTGCAAAGATTTCAAACAAACTTCTTTTACGTTGTCATTATGGGGTATTGTTTGTAGAATTTTGGGGAAAATAATTGATTGAATCAATTTTGGAATAAGGCTGTAACATAACAAAATGTGGAAAAAGTGAAGTGATGTGAATACTTTCCGGATGCACTGTAGGTAGGCAGATGGATTCCTAACCCTAACCCCCTAACTTCCTGTTTGATGACCCCAAAAAATTACCTTAAATTCTTTCATGGTTGATTATCATAATGAATGGGTATGGATTACAGAACAACACAAACAGATTGTTTGATTTTGTACTCCGTGGAACCCTTTGTCTAATGCAATGCACTGCATTAGACTTTTTATTTCATTTAACTTTATTCAGTTTCAGCTCTCCATATCTAACAATTCAATGTGTAAACTATAGGCCTATGTCTCCTTTTCAGTAGCTAATTTCTCTGACAGTTCACGTTTTTCTGTCTTCATGGATTACATTACAGCAAAGAGTAACTTTGAAAGTATTTTGAACTCCATGTCAATATTTCAAACTGTCCATGTTGTGGCACTAAAGAGTAGTAAGATAGTAAATCTGTCATTATTTATTAGGTTTTTTTTTTTTTGTATTCCACAGAAGTTTCATTCTTTGAAAGACCTTATTTCATGTTTTGTTTTTCTTTCTGTTTTATTGTCACTGTTGACTTCAAAGGCGCACAAGTTGCCTCACCCCTTTCCTGATTTAGTAATGTGCACATGGAGAAAAATATCCCTTAGGAAATGTTTTAATTTGAGATTGAATGGAGATGATAATGCCTTAGACTACTATATTTATTATTTGAGGAGCTAAGAAATGCTACTTATTTTGTTGTTGTTTGTATCAGGTTTTCCTGTTATATGTAGGATTCAAGATAAAGCTGTTGCAATGAGATAAACAACCACACATTTTGGCTCTTCTCTTATCTATATGTTAGTGTCCAAGTTTGAAAAAGTTTATTTTTTCAAATGCTATAAAATAATTCAAAAGATGGTAATGCTATCATTGGATGAATAAAATATGGGTTGGAAAATGTTACTTTTGCTACATTTTTCTGTATTAATTTCTTTCCATTTGAAGTATGACTGTAACACCACAGTCGTTTCATTACTAATTGATATGCAGAGAAGTGCATTCTTCCTAAAAGCACATTCAGTTGCACACCCTCTCTGGTTTGGTTCCTGCTGATATTTCTGCTCATGCGTTCAGTTATCTACTGCAGTTAATGGCTTACTGGCCTTAAGGAGATACTTTTAAAATTCACAAGATTTTTTATTACTTCTGATACATAAAATGCATGTTTTAAAGAATATATTTCTTGAATTGAGGAAAATTGAGGATTTACTGCTCCTTTATGACTCTTTCCTTAATAGCAGGGAGTGGTTGTCAAGCAATTCAGCTAATTCAGCTAAATACTGTAATGAAACCTCAAGACTTTATTGGAATTTTGAAAAACCTTGTAGTTTCTAAACATCATACTGACTAAATGAGCTTGAGTGCACAATAAGTCGCTTTGGATAAAATGCAGTTTTTAAAAAGTACATGTATGGATTTATTTTTAAAATCAATGTCAGCTTTGCAGCAACAGTCACCCAGATAAAACAGGCTTTGTCCAAATGTTTAATTATTAAACTCTAACAGGACAATAAGACAAGGTTGACCCTTTGTGTATGCTTACTTATGGGACTCAGTATAAATCGAAAAAGGTTGAATTCCACAAATTAGTATTACATATAAACACACCTTAAATTAAGAGCTGCAACCCTGAGAAAGGCTGATACCCGAAACGTTGGTAAATAAATGAGTTGTGCAGTTATATATTTTTTTCCTCCATAAATAATTAACCATAAAGCAGGTCAATATTAGTTAAAGCACAATTATTCCCACAGTTCTTTGTGGTTGCACAGTCACAATATAAAGAAGAACAAGACATTATCCAAACATAATGAACTGCCAATTAGACAGCTTTACAATTATTTTACATGTATCTTAATGTTTCATCATTACAGGGACATGTTAAAGATTGAATTAGTCATACTGGTCAAGCTAAATGACTTAAAAATTCAGATGTACATCCAGTTAAATGGGCAGCATGAGGGTGGACAATAACAGGCTCTCGCTCTCACTCATTTAATAACAGGCTCTCATTCATTTAACATTCAGTTGATAAATGAGCCACTACATGGTCTGTGATTGATATCTACAAACATATTTGTAAACTAATATTGATGATTTTATTTCTGTTAGCATAAATACTTATATTGAATGTGTATTGTATATTATACGTTTTAAAATTACATGAATTTCCCGCATATCTTTCCAATGTTATGCTTGACAACATATG
Source organism: Moxostoma hubbsi (assembly GCA_032164185.1). Taxonomy (NCBI): domain Eukaryota; kingdom Metazoa; phylum Chordata; class Actinopteri; order Cypriniformes; family Catostomidae; genus Moxostoma; species Moxostoma hubbsi. The sequence goes on along the minus strand of JAVLUX010000018.1, from coordinate 10,882,132 downwards.
ACCAACACCACAAAATAAAGGACAACAGAAATAAAAGAAAAAATTACAAACCTCAAATTACTCAATTTTATTTTTTTTATTTTTTTATAAAAAAATTGCAGAATGGCTGATGTCCACCTCCAGTGTGTGACACCATTTCCTAACACATATCTTCAACAAAAGTTCATAGTATGACATAACAGGCAGTGTAAAATTACACATTTACCACAAAACAAATACAATTTAGTGAGAGAATGTAATACAAAACTTTTAACTGAATGGGGAAATCATAAAAATGCAATGATTTAGCACTTATTTTTTTTTCAAAGATATTTGATGTGCAGTTTTGGGGAAATTAGGAAATGCAAAAGTTGAAAGGGGTTTCAATTAAATAGCTTTACAGATGTGTGTAACATTATAAAATCTTTATTGCTTTATAGCAAGCCTATAAAATTGTTATCGACGAAAAAAAATGCACTCAGTGTGAACGTCCCCTACCAAACTTAAAAAACTTTTAAAAACGCTTTAATATAACGACCAGGAAGTGAGCAAGGGCGAGAAAGGATTAACATAAAAATAGTATATTTCTATTTGGATTATTGTCGTTGTTTTGACAATACAAGTGAAATGAAAGAAAATCACGATATGTATCAAATTGAAAGAGCTGCAGTTTTTATCAAGGGGCGGAGAATAGCAGAATTGACGTGACAATGCACCAATTACAACAAAGAATCTTCAGCTTCACAAAACGGCATTAAATACAGTTAAAGGGAAACTAACGACGACATAGATTATGGATTTATGAAGCAGCAAAACAAGTGAATACACCGCTTGTATACACAAATAAGCAAACAGTCCTGGGAAAAACGTAAGCACAGCATATAAGTGCATATGCCCCCAACCACACCACTGGTATAGTCATTTTTTTAAGTCATAGAAGGAAGGATTTTTCTTATTTTTATATTGTAAAAGTGCCTGAAATCTACGCCCCGGATGACATAGTTACGCCCCGCACAATGAGATACAGCCTCTCGGTCTAGATGTATCACTCTTATTTCCTCTTCCGAGACGTCTATACCACAGATCCTCAAAGTGTTTTCTTCATTAGGATGACAGTTTGATGGGTAAACGCAAGGCGGAGGATGGTTCGTAAAGTGTACTGCGCCTCGGCATGAAAAAAACCTAAACATATTGTTCGATTTTAATCGAAAAGAAGCTGAATTTACGCACAGGTGAGATAGTTAAATGTTTTCTATTTGGGATAATTTATCTTGTCAGTGGAAGTCGCAGCCATACTTGGATAGTTATGATCTGATTTCAATACTTAGTACTTGAATTTTTTTAAATATGCCATTTATGCCACTACATTCTGTTTATACACTGTTGGAGACAGACGATTGTTTCTTGACTGATTTAATTGGATTAATCTCTTATTGTGTGTTTAACTTTAGAGCGCATGTTTATAAATTACAGAAATGTTGATTAAAACAACGATTGCCGTGATTACAAATAGGCAGAAAAATAGGTTGTTATTATTACAGAACAACATTTTTGAACACGGTTGCTTACTAATTAAAAATGTTTCAAGTATGGTAACATGCTTTTTTTAACACAACTTCTCGTTTTTTCGATGGGTGTGTTGGTGATACTAAATGAGAACGGGCGCGCTGTTAGCTTTGACCTGGCAGTGTCATTGCTGTTGATTTCAGGTTCATTGCCGTTTGTTTATTTAATGTTTCTATTGATTTATGCACTTAAAATGAACTAAATATGTTTTGTTTTTTTAAATGTTCTTTCTACCTCAACAGTGGTGTGCAGTTCACACATTGAACTTAATTGCGTAAAAGGATCTGGTAGATGCCATCTTTATGGTCCTTCCTGTAGGGTACACAATAGTTTAACTGCAAAATGTGCAGCAATATGGAACGAAGCCCATCGCTCTACTGTTGATGCTGATGCATTGGCGTCCACTGCATGAAACTTGACATAAAACTTAACACATTGTTCCGTGTGTGACTCGTTGGACTTCTGCTCTTTTAGAATATTCTCGCTGTTCAAAAAATAATTTCCCCGACTGTCGCTCACTTCGGCGTTGTGTCGAAGAAGCGACACTAGTATTTTTCACTAAAAGAGTATTTTCTCTTTTTCTCGGCGATGAACGTCCTTTTCAGGACGCGTACTTACAAAGATGCCTTTCCGCCCCTGTGTAGTTCCTGGATGCGGTAGCGTGCTAGTCGCCTCCCTAGAGACCTCCCACTGCCCGCTCTGGTACACCCGAACGGAGGCTCCCCTTGGGATAGACGCGCTGGCACACAGCTGGCCCACGGGACTGCGCAAGTACGCATTTCCCCCAGTGAGCCTTCTTGCACAGGTGCTATGCAAGGTCAGGGAGGACGAGGAACAAGTCACTCTGGTGGCCCCTTATTAGCCCTCTCTGACTTGGTTCTTAGATCTCGTACTCCTCGCGACAGTCCCTCCCTGGCGAATTCCCCTGAGGAAGGACCTTCTTTCTCCAGGAAGGGGCACTCTCTGGCATCCGCAACCAGATCTCTGGAACCTCCATGTCTGGCCCCTGGACAGGATGCAGAAGATCTAGCTGGCCTACCACCTACTATCCTAGACAGATCAACCAAGCCAGAGCTCCCTCTACCAGGCAAATTTATCAAATCAAATCACTTTATTGTCACACTACTGTGTACACCAGTGCAACAGTAGGTGAAAGTATTGAGTGCAGTTCCGAGCAACATTGCAGTCATGACAGTGACGAGACATATACCAATTTACATTAAACAACATATTTACACAACACAATTTACATAACTAATGTACACATAATTACACAACAGTAAACAATGCACAACATATTTACACAACACAATTTACATATCAAATGTACACATAATTACACAACATAGTACTAATATACAATGTACAGTAAACAATACACAGAATATAGAATACACATACACTAGATAAGGGTATATAAAAATATAGATACACTAGTTGAATTGGGGAGAATATATTTGATAGTCCAGTGTGTGATATAAGATGATGATTAAGAAAGTGCAGTGCTGATTGTTGATCGTGAGAGATCATGTGTTCAAAAGTCTTATTGCTTGTGGGAAGAAGCTGTCATGTAGTCGGCTGGTGCGGGTCCTGATGCTTCAATACCGCCTGCCTGATGGTAGCAGTGAGAGCAGCCCATGACTCATGTGGCTGGAGTCTCTGATGATCCTCCGAGCTTTTTTCACACACCGCCTGTTATATATATCCTGGAGGGAGGGAAGCTCACCTCCGATGATGTGTCTGGCAGTTCGCACCACCCTTTGCAGGTCTTTGCGGTTGTGGGCGGTGCTATTGCCGTACCAGGCGGTGATGCAGCCAGTCAGGATGCTCTCTACAGTGCTGGTGTAGAACCATGTGAGGATGTGGTGGTTCATTCCAAACTTCCTCAGCCGTCTCAGGAAGAAGAGGCACTGGTGAGCCTTCTTCACAACGGCCTCAGTGTGGACGGAGCATGTGAGTTCCTCAGTAATGTGGACACCGAGGAACTTGAAACTGCTGACTCTCTCCACCGGTACTCCATTAATGTTGATGGGGCTGTGTTCTCTGTCTTTCTTCCTGAAGTCCACAACAAGCTCCTTGGTTTTACTGACGTTGAGGGAGAGGTTGTGCTCCTGACACCAGCGCGTCAGAGTGTGCACCTCCTCTCTGTAGGCTGTTTCATAATTGTCAGTGATCAGATCTACCACCGTCGTATCGTCAGCAAACTTAATGATGGCATTGGAGCTATGTGTTGCCTTGTGTTTAAACCCTGAAGTGGCGCTTGTTTGAGAATTGGTGTTCTTCCCGCACTGAAGACCCACAGAGGTGCGCAGTCAGGTCAGTGCTCTCATTCCTGCACTAGAGGTTGGAGGGGAGGATGTCCTCCTCCACCTTGAAGGTGTATTTAGCCACTATCACGGCCCACCACAACGCAGTAGACGTCAAGTCAAAGAATAGGAAAACTGGGAAAGATCGCCTTCCCCGATGCATATGATAGCGTTAAGATGGTCCCAGCCACTTTAACTCTATGCGAGAAACATAGAGAGAGAAAAGGCGTGGCTGGCGCGGCCTGCTCACATGCTTGGCACGTCGCCTTGTTCCCCCTATCGGGGTGTAAATAACCAGAAGTTTTTGACGATTTTATGGGGCATTGGGGAAGGGTACATGCAGTCTGGCACAGCCGGTCGCTTTGGCACATAAAATACCTGCCCGCTCCCGTGTTAGCAGTACACGTATACGGCTCTGCGCATGGCGTGATTTAAATTGGAACCCTAGTGTCGCTTCTTCGACACAACGTGGAAGTGAGCGACAGATGGGGAACGTCTAGGTTATGGATGTAACCTCCGTTCCCTGATGGAGGGAACAAGACTTTGTGTCCTCCCGGCCACGTCACTGAACCGAGCCATTGTTGCGGCCGAACCTCATTGTCGGCTCCTCAGAAAAATCCTGAATGAACCAGATGCATGTCCCTCCCTTTATACCCGTATGTCCAGGGGCGGGACATGAAAATTCTGTCTGCCAATATCTCATTGGCCTTTTCTCATTGATCAGAGATGCAAAAGGCTCTCAAGAGGGACCCCTTCGACACAACGTCTCATTCCTTCCATCAGGGAACGGAGGTTACATCCGTAACCTAGACGATTTTGCACCTCAGATTTGGAATAGGTGATGGACTGTCAGTAAGCAGTAAGGGTTAAAAATGTTGAAGTTTTTAGAAAAAAATGGACCTAGGCAACATTGTTGATGTTGATTTTATGGTCATTCATTTGCGTTCATTTTTGATCGTTTTATGTTGATTTTATGGTGATTAATGGTCGTAATGCCGCTATTGTTTTATGCACTTACAATTAACTTGATGTCTCATTGTTTTGAATTATAAACTTTGGCCATGCACTGTCATCATTTCTGTTAGATTTAATAAAAAAAAAAAATACTTTTGTCTAATGTTTAATGCACTTTTTAAAAATGGCATGTAGCTGTTTTTATGAGTCTCTTTTTGTTATAAAGAATGGAATACATTTTATTCCTATTTGTACTTTTATGTTTAAATGATTATCCTACTCAAAAGCATGTGCCATGAAATAAAATGGAATTAGGTTGAAAGTAATCCAAAAGTAATCGGTTTAGATTACACCAAAAATGTATTTATGAAATTACATTACTGATTGCATTTTTTTCATGTAATTTGCAGTCAGTACCTGATTATAATTCACAAGTACTCCACCCAGCAGGGACAATTTATAGGGCAAAAAATTATTTGGCATATTGATTACCACAAAAACAATAAAAAAAAAATAATAAAAAATAGTTCCACTGAGGCACTTTCAATGGAAGTGAATGGTTCCCAGGGCTGGACTGGTAAACTGGCATACCAGGCATTTTCCCGGTGGGCCAACTCACTTTTGGGTCGATCAGGGGCATAATGGCCATCGGGAGAACTGAGCGGGCTGTTGGTTCGGCCGCGAAATGTGCCGAATGGGCCACGATAAGCAGCAATGAGCCGCCGCGTTATGCAGAACGGACCACAAAACGGCGCCGCGATATGCAGAAAAGGACAGCGCTCAACAACATTTGCCACCCCACGCTCAACAGTTGGGCCAGTTGCCATGTAAAATCCCTGGCCGATTTCTCTTCCCAGTCCAGCCCTGATGGTGCCAATCCACAAAATTAGTTTAACGCCACTAATTCCTTTAACACCGTTAACGCGTAATATGACCCTTTGCATAAACCGTAGTTCATGAGAAGCGAGTCAGTTTGCGCAAATGCAGCTAATGTCACATGCATTGACTGTTGGGAAAACAGATGGTGGGAGACATTATTCTGATATCTGCACAAAGTATTTGATCAATGTAGCACAGCAGTAGAACATGCCCGCAAAGCACAGAGAGTTTGGAATTTTATAACATGATTGCAACGGGGTTGTCAAATGTCAATGACAGTGCAAAAGTTTTTGCATGACCAGAACTATTTAATTCCATTGTGGTCCTGGAAAGATTATGTGTGTCAAAACTCCATGAAATGAAGCTAATAAATGTCATAATATATTAACTACTATCATATTTTGTACATAATTTGAACTGAGTTGTGTTGTGTTTATTTTCTGTTGTTTAACTCTGTTGATGGGGTAGGTCTTGTGTGAAATACAAAAAATAAAAACATCTGGATGAAGCATATTTTGTACACTCATGTTTATAAAGACAATGAGATTAATTGAATACTGTACATGAGTTTTAACACAAGAATTCATGTAAGTGCTTAAATTATAAGCTTCACATTTCTGCCTTAAAACCATCAAAAAATTGGCACCATTCACATCCATTGTAAGTGCCTCACATAACTTTTTGTTTTTAGAGAGAAAATGAGGGATGAGAGACAAAGATCCTCGTCAAACCTAGATAAATCACTAAATTTAATACATTAAATTAACAAATTAAATACAGTTATACACTTACAGGGAAGTCTTTGTCGCAAGGCATTCCGGAGGTTTAAAAGCAGAAATGTGAAGCTCGTAGTTTTGTTAGTCATTGACAATTTGACAAATAAAATTTTCAGGGATGAGCAGAAGAGTAAATTATTGTCTGTGTATAGACCTGCTTGTGGATAAGAGCTCTAAACATTTTGGTGACAAATAGTAATAGGCTAATAGAATAAGAATAGTATTACAATAATGATCTTTATGTTCCCACTTTACATCGATGAGGATATTGAAAATTGTTGAATGTGGATTTTTATTTATTTATTTTATTTATTTATTTTTTAAAGAAAACAAAAAATTACATACAACACTTTCTGTACTCACAATGTGGCGCAACCTATGGGGAAAAACACCTCTCTCTCTAAAAAATTAAGGGAATGTCGAAACCGTTCTGCAGACAGACATAACATTATTATTTTCTAATTATAGGAGAACATGTTTAACATGGAATAATTAATACAGTATTTTGGCAAAATGACCACAAAAAATAACTTTGACTTAAAGTTACAGTGAGGAACTTACAATGGATGTGAATGGGGCTAATTTTGGTGGATTTAAAGGCAGAATTGTGAAACTTGTAATTTTATAAAAGCACTTACAATAATTCTTCTGTTAAAAATTATGTATTATTTAAACTGTAAAGTTGTTTAAATCACCATTATTGGAATTACAGGGTTTACGTTGCGAAACTTGTAATTTTATAAAAGCACTTACAATAATTCTTCTGTTAAAAATTATGTATTATTTAAACTGTAAAGTTGTTTAAATCACCATTACTGGAATTACAGGGTTGTAATTCTGTAATTCCATACATCATGGCAATGAAGTTGCACAGAATAACTTTGCACAGTAAAGGTTAATAAGTGACTGTATCACAGTAAAATCATGCATATTCTTTACATCTTGTGTCTATACTTTTGAATCTGTGAGTTTTATTACATTTAAGGATTGGCCTGATTCACTTCCATTGAAAGTGCCTCACTCTTACCCATAGTTTTGCTTTTTTAAAGAAAAGGAGGGTTAAGTCAAAATTATCTTTTATGGTAATGAACATTATGCCACAAATGCTGTCGATTGAGCTCAACTTGTATTGAACCCTGAATATTCCTTGAACTACTTAAATGCCTAAATAAGTTCTTCATAGGCAGCAACTCCATGCTTCATTTAAATAGAGCTCCTCACGCGCAGCGCACAGGAGTCTCGGCTCACAACTGATTTCAGTGAAGATGATTTACAAGGCAAGATGCAATACTCTAATGAGCATAAATATACATACTGTAGCACATACATTTTGGTAAAATAGACTATTTGTATTTTTCAAACTTTTTTATCTATATGTCTCAGTATTACATGCATTCTAAGTAGAGATGCACCGATTGCAATTTTTTTGGCCGATTCCGATTTTCTTTCTAAGAACTATTGACTGCATATACAAACAAAATCTACCTTTCTTCAATGCAAAAATGTATTTTCATAATAAAAGAAATTATTAAACATTACAATTTCCCCCAAACTTAACTTCACTTAAACAACTCTCAAAATAAAGTGCTCTGTGACTAGAAAGAGGTAGAAATAACAATTAACTGCAAATGCTTTATATAACAAAACAGATGTCATTTTTATAAATGGATCTTTTTCTCTTTTTTTACTCGTCTAACAAAACAATTCCAAAGATTAGCTTACAAGCCTATGAACAAAACTGAAGTGTCCAATACACTCAACATTGACATTAAGCGTACGTTAGATGTCCAAATATCAGTTGTAAAATGGATTGCTGCTTCAAGATCGGCTTGTGACCATACCTGTCAACACTCCCGTTTTTCCCGGAAGTCTCCTGCATTTCACATCCATATCCTGACCCACTCCCGTTTTGTTATTGCTCCCGGGAAACTCCTGTAATTTGTATGGCCCAAACCACTTTATATGAATAAACACATCAATATATTATTCCAAGGTTCTCCAGTTGCCAGATATTGTATGAAACGCATCCTACTCGCACAATCGACACATCATAAAAATTTCAGCCCATTTGTGACCTCAACCTGGCAACCAAAACCCAGCTGCTCTGTTGAAATCTGTGCAGGCAGTAGATTCGGGAAGTTGAATCAAGCATCACTGGTAGATTGGAGTAGAAGACTCAGCCGGTGCTATATATATATATACATACATACATGTAAATTTAACAACAGCTGGACGGAAGAATTTAATTTAATATCCCGAAGCCATATCAACAATACCCATGCCTTTTGCAAAGTGTGTCGCACTGATTTTAATATCGGGCACGATGGGAAAAATTACGTTACTCAGCACATTAAATCACAACGGCACAATTTGTATGTATTTAGCCTGCCTCTGCCATCCAGCACCCCACTTCCCTTCCCGGATTTGTGTACCCAAATGTTGACAGGTATGCTTGTAACAGGCTGCGTGTGTGACATGACACGAGATTAAACAACTCGGGCAACGTGACGTGGGAAAAGTACCACCTACTCTGTATCGAGGAAATTTATCAGATTTCTGAACCCTCTGTCCTCAACTATGGAGAATGGCTGGTCATCCAGGACCATGAATTCCATATTTTTCCTTGTAATTGCTGTGGTCTTTTCGCTGATCATACCAAGGAGAGGATGCTGAATTGGGCTGGCTCTGAGCTCTGGCTAGCTTTAGCCGCTTTCCCTTTTTTAGCTTATTTTTTAAAATGGGCATTTTCAGCTGGGTGGTGGTGTTTTAAGTGTCTAATTAGGTTTGTTGATCCGAACGTTATTGTGGTGGTTCCCCCACGGTTTACTTTAGCCTTATAATTATTACACATTGCGAACTTTATGTATTATTCACTCACAGTGAAAAACTTCCACGTTATTGCGGCTGTGACGATATTGCCTGCGCCGCTGTCAACAAAACGGACCGGCTCGGAATCGGAAAGAAGTGAGGCCGGTCACCGGTCCGGGCGGAGCATGCAGAAAATCGGCTGATTCCGGTCCCTGGCCTGTCGATTGGTGCATCTCTAATTCTAAGTATATTAATTATACAATTTCTCTCTCTTTGACAACCGTCCTGGATTTACTTTTGCATAATTAAGATAGCTACACTGTAAAAATGTCTGTAATTTTAACAGTAAAATACTGTAAAAATGCTACAGAAATAAAATGTTAATTGATTAATGAATATTAAATGTATAATATACAATAAAATGTTTTAATATATTTAGACAATACAGTTTTTACAATAAAATGTAAAAGTAAAATTTTTTAGATGTAAAAAGTAAGATTTTCATGTATAATTAATGGTAAAAATTGAAATTATGTTTAACAAGAGAGTACATTCCTGTCGCTGGAGCATTGTTGCTTTGCTGCTGTTGTCTCAATCCGTGGATTAATGCTACAAACTTTGCTACAATCTGCTACAAACTTTGCTACAAACTTGCTCCTTCAGTTCTGTTTGCCACTGCCCGGCACGCCTGCTCTTCCCCTGCATGAGCTCTCTTCCTCTCTCCCTTCACAGTGACTGCTACAGTGGTGAGTGTGTTTCTACCTGCTTGCCTCTTTGTTGTCCTCAGTCTGTTCAGTGGTTTGCGTACTAAACTGCGCCGATTACATTGCGGACTGGGTTGTGTTGTGAGCCTGGTTGGCTAACATGTAGCATTAGCGTGGTGTTGCTGTGTCACTTCTGGTAACTTTACTGTGTTGATGTCATGTCTCCCGCTGGCAGCTGGATTAATGTCCTCTCAGCTCACCTTATGCTGTGCCTGTGTGTGTTTTTTTGTAACGTGACAATGCAGCCAGTTTACACTCCTGCTGCTCTCAAACTTTATTGCTGCCATGCCCCCCCCCCCCCCCCCCCCCCTGGATCCGACGCTGTATAAACTCTGTTGCTCGCTCGGAATTATTTGTCGTCCGCGTTATGTTCATCGCTCCAAAAAACAACCGACTCTTATCTATGGACATGATGCTCTAATCCCAACTGTTTACACGCCCGATCGTTGTCGACGATACCAGCCAAAGAACAGGGGAATTAACTTTGACAACCTTAGTCGCCCTCCTAGGCTGCTTCCTCCTGTCTGCCATGTCAGAACTTTAACATTGGCCACCTAAATGCGCGCTCAATCACAAACAAAACGGCCCTAATTTACGATATCATCATGGACAAAAAATGTGACTTGTTTTGTCTCTCAGAGACCTGGCAACAACCCAGTGACTGCATTAATTTAAACATGCTGACCCCCCCTGGCTACTGCTACTTATCCAAACCCAGATCTGTAGGGAGAAGGGGTGGGTTGGCTGTAGTGCACCGCTCAGATCTGACTGTTAAAGAATTTAGGCCATTTGAAGTGACATCCTTTGAATATATTGCTGTGAAGGTTGTTTCTACCCCACCCCTTATACTATTGCTGATCTACCGCCCACCTAAACCATCTGTAAAATTTCTGTCTGAATTGAATGAACTTCTCACTGTTATTTCATCTCTTTGTTCTGCTATGATTATGTTAGGGGATTTTAACATTCATGTGGATACAAATTGTTCTTACACCTCGGAGTTTAACTCTGTATTGAACTGTTTTAGTTTGACACAGCATGTTGACTTTCCTACTCACACTCATGGCCACACTTTGGATCTGCTCTGCTCTTTTGTTCCATCTCTGGTGTCTCTGACCATAAGCTCATTGAATGCCGCCTTCATATGATCACTTCTCCTCCCTCCTCAGAGAAAACAGCTATTACATGTCGTAACATCAGGTCAATTGACCACAGCATGTTTGCTGCCTCTATACAGGCCTCGCCACTGTCTGACCTTGACGAGCTCTCGTCCGCGGATGACTTGGTTGCTACGTATAATGGCACCCTGACCAGCCTGCTTGATAGCTTAGCCCCGGTTAGGACTATGCTTGTACCAGTAAACCGTACATGCCCCTGGTTCACCCCTGAGCTCAGGCAACTAAAGGCCGCTGGCCGCCGTCTCAAACAGCTATATAAGAAAACAGGCCTTACAATTCACTCCATGCTCTACACCAAACATACTCAGACATATAGGGATGCCCTCAATGCTGCCCGCTCAAACTATTACTCATCACTCATAACCTCCTCTATGTCCAGGCCTAAAACCCTGTTCAGGACCGTGGACAAACTTCTTAAACCCCATGTCACTGCCTGTCCTAAGACCCCTGAGCAGTGCCAGGCCTTCTTACACTTTTTTGATGATAAAATTAGCCAAATTTACCACTGCTTCAACCCAAATGCTATCTCTCTTTCTTCTTCTCCTCCCTCTCTTGGCCCTCAGCTTTCCCATTTTACCGCTATAGACTCCCTCACTATCACTGACATCATAAATAACTCCAACTCCTCATCGTGTCAGCTTGACCCTGCCCCCACCCCTCTACTTAAAGCTTGCATCACATCCTTATCTGAACCCATTGCTCTGATTGTAAACACCTGCCTCAACTCTGGTGTTGTGCCTGCTGCACTCAAGACTGCTGCAGTCACACCCATTCTCAAAAAACCGGACTGCGACCCCACATCACTACTAAACTACCGCCCTATCTCCAACCTCCCCTTCCTGGCCAAGGTACTGGAAAGAGTGGTGGCCTCACAACTACACACCTTTCTTAATCACCATGACCTGTATGAGCCTTTTCAATCTGGCTTCCGTTCATGTCACAGTACTGAGACTGCCCTTCTACTCATAGTTAACGACCTTCTACTGTCTGCTGAGTCTGGTTCACTTAACATTCTCATCCTCCTTGACCTTAGTGCTGCTTTCGATACCATCAACCACAATGTTCTAATTGCCCGTCTGTCTGCTATTGGTGTTTCTGGCACAGCCCTCAATTGGTTCCAGTCATACCTCTCCAACAGAAAGCAGTTTGTAACACTTGGTCCACATCAGTCTTCCAAGTCCCCTGTCACCCGTGATGTCCCCCAGGGTTCTGTACTTGGGCCCCTCCTCTTTCTCGTATACATCCTCCCCATTGGCCCGATTATACGCAGTCATGGTCTTAACTTCCACTGTTATGCAGATGATATCCAACTCTATTTTACCACTCCCTCTCCCTCTGACCCACCACCATGCTCCCTCACTGACTGCCTCTCTGACTTAAAACTATGGATGCATAAAAATTTTCTCAAAATCAATACAGAAAAAAACGAAATTCTGCTGATTGGCTCTAAAAGCATCCTCGCCAAATCTCCCAGTCTCACTCTTAACATTGATGGTTCACCTGTCCACCCAACCTCTGTTGTTAAAAACCTCGGCATTTTGCTTGACTCCACCCTTAGCTTTGATCCTCATATCAGATCACTCACTAAGACTGCCTTTTTTCACCTCCGTAACATTGCTCGCCTCCAACTCTTCCTCTCTGTTAGTGATGCACAGACCTTGGTTAACTGCTTCATTATGTCCCGTCTAGACTACTGCAACTCACTTTTCCTTGGTCTCCCTGTTAAATCACTTCAAAGGTTACAATATATTCAAAACTCGGCAGCCAGGCTCCTCACTCATACCAGACGATCATCACACATCACCCCCATTCTCCACCAACTCCACTGGCTACCAGTTCCATCCCGGATCAAATACAAAGTACTACTACTCACTTTCAAAGCCCTGCACAACCTTGCTCCACCCTACATCCGCGACCTACTGACACTGTACACTCCTTCCCGCTCACTCAGGTCCTCTGACCAAAATCTCTTGGCTATCCCCCGCTCCAGACTTTCCACCCTGGGTGGCAGGTCCTTCAGTGCCTTGGCCCCCAAACTCTGGAACCGCCTCCCACAACCTCTTCGTGAGTGTACTTCTTTATCATTCTTTAATGCACATCTCAAGACCTTTTTGTTCAATGATAATTTCTCCATTCCAAACTCATAGTTTTATACAGATAACCTGTCTTTGTTGTATTGTTTTGGTTGCTTGTTGTTGTGTTTCCTTGTCTTCCCACTATGTAAAGCGACCTTGGGTTTGAGAAAGGCGCTATATAAAATAAACTTATTAATATTATTATTATTATTATTATTATTACTTGTACTTTTTACAGTAAATTATTGTTACAATTACAGTAAAAGGAAAAAAAAAAGAAAAAAAACTGAATTGGGCGTTCCCAGAATTCCCTGCATGACCTATTATATTTCATAATATTTTATGGGAATAGTTATGTTTCATCCAATTTTTCATATCAGTTATTTACACTGGGGTGTTCTGTTTTATATTTGATATAATTTAGTTCATGTTTACTGCATTATTTAAATCTCACATGTGTTACCCTGATGGTGTTTAGTGTTTGTGTGAGTGACACTGAGCACACTGTCTCTACATGTTTATTGGTCATTGCTCCTAGAAGAGCCACTATTGGTGAACTTCATGTCATCATGTGCCCTTCTGTAGTTACAACATTGATTAACAAATACCTTATAAGGTAAAAAAGAGATTTTTACAGTTTAGAAGGCTAATATAAGTTTATGAAAATTTTTTACTTGTAAATTTAACAGAATTATTATAATTTTTTCTTATTTTTACAGTGCCAGCGTGGTCATGTAAATTACAACCATTTTAATTTGTAAAATGTACAATTTGTTCTGTAAAGTTGTTTACATTTTTACTGTATTTTTTACCTAATTATTCTGGCAACCACAACTGCCAGTTTTCTTTTAGGATTTGTTTTTTAAAGTGTACCTTTTAGAACAGCGTTAACATAAGGAGAGTGCCTATGATGCCTTTAAATGCTGCCTCTGAAGGGAGGATTGAGAATTACACATTTAAGTTTCAAAATAAACATAAAACTAAATAAATATACTTTTTTTTTTTCTTTCGTACAGACAAACATTTTTTTTTATTTGTCTATTGTTGAGTAAACTTCTTTTTTTGACTAGTAAACTGTGTCTCGATAAAACAGGTATGAAGATGAAAAAGCGTGATCTGGAGAGGCTTGCTGTACTTTTGACATGTGTTTTATGCCTGGTCATAATCATGAACAATAATGAACTTGAAGATGAGGAAGATGTGACATCAGTCAAAGATACATATGCAATTCTCAACAAACCTATTAATTTGCCCAAATCTACAACTCTCCAGCCTTCATTCCCAAGTTGTGAGGAGAATGTGTCTGCTGCTAATGTGACTGGATTTTCTAACCTGCCACATCATATCCAAGACTTCTTGCTTTACCGCCACTGTAGGGAGTTTCCTATGCTTCTGGATGTACGTACTAAGTGTGGAGGCCACCAGAACTCTGCAGATGTCTTTCTTCTACTGGTCATCAAGAGCTCTCCAGAGAATTATGATCGACGACAGGTTCTGCGGAAAACTTGGGCTAAAGAACGACAGCACAAAGGTGTATGGATCCGTCGAATCTTCATTATTGGAACATCTGGAACTGGTTTTATTAAACAAAGGTTGAATAAGCTAGTGAAGCTTGAGAACGACGAAAACCAAGATATTTTACAGTGGGATTTCAATGATACATTTTTTAACCTCACACTGAAGCAGATACTGTTCTTACAGTGGATGGACAGATGGTGCCCACAGGCGAGATTTCTTTTAAATGGTGATGATGACATTTTTGCTAACACTTTTAACATGGTGGAGTATCTTCAAGGTCAAGTGGGCAATGATGGAAGCAAACATCTGTTTACAGGGCACCTCATCCAGAACGTTGGACCTATAAGACACCCTGCAAGTAAATACTATGTCCCAGTTCAGGTACAGGAGTCTGAAAGTTACCCTCCATACTGTGGTGGAGGTGGCTTTCTTCTGTCAGGCTTCACAGCCAGGACTATCTACAGTATGTCTCATTCGATTACTATTCTGCCCATTGATGATGTTTATATGGGAATGTGTTTGGAAAAGGCTGGCCTTCAACCTGAGTCCCACTTTGGTGTAAGGACCGCTGGTTTATATATTCCCTCTGAGAATGTTGACAAATTTCATCCTTGTTATTACAGAGAAATTATTTTAGTTCATAGATTTCTGCCACACCAGATTTTTGTGATGTGGAATGAAATACAAGATCCAAATATAAAATGCGGAGCAGAGTTCTCTCTTTAGTTCAGTCCATGCACCAAATAATTAATTTGTTTATCAAGCACAATTTTCTTTCCTGTGTTGATGTATTTTTTTTTTAATGAAACTATTTTTTTTTTTTTTTAATAGACTACAGCCTTTAGTTTACATCACAGCCATGGCCAATGATTTCCTTCTTGCTATTGCTAGTCTGAAGTATAGGTGGTATTATTGGAAGGGATATTTTCTTTCTAGAGAGCATTTAATTAAACTAAATGAAAAAGTTTTTTTTTTATCTTAAAGGCTGGATCAAACTGAAGCAGGTGGTTGATTCCTTTCTCACTATAGGTAGTTATGCAATAGTCCTCATGTCAACGCATAATCACGCTATCTTTACACTTATTTTTAAATCATCAGGGGTTTCCAGGCATGGAAGATACATGGATACAACTGTCAATATATTAGCTTTTGTAAATATAATCTCTGTAAGACACAAGGTGCAACATATAAGGGTTACCTAAGTGACAGCTTTGCATCAATGAACAGAGGCAGATTCAGTTAACAAAAACACAGTGGCCATGCATAATGACATTATGGCATTATCGATTACCTATATTAACACCTACACAATACCTCTGACTGTGTTAAGAAGTATCAAAGACTGTAAAATAATGCAAGTTTTGTTATATAGTTAGATAAATAAAATGATTTTGTATATATTTGATTGGAGCAGTGTAAATCTCCTTTTGGATTGAGCTGGGAAAATAATCATTTTGTAGTTCCATACTTTGTGATGATTAACTTATTTTTGATGTTCTTATGTCTTTGTTGCACATTTTTTACAGTAACTTAAAAAAAAAAAGTAACTTTGGAATCATGTCAAAAATACAGTTGACAAGTTATTCTTTCCTGTATATGCTGTTCTTTGTAGCAGTGTTTTTGAGTTTATTTCATGCTTACTACACAATGTTATCTCTCTGTTTTGCATTATATTTATGTATAGGCAGAATGATTGTTGTATGATTCAGAAGATGAAGTAATTATAATTACTTAATAAATCATTTAATTCTCATATTTTGTTATAAAATATCTTGATGCAAACCTCATATTTAAATTATGCTTATTGCATATGTGAAAGTGCAAAACTTGCTAAAGAAAGTGGTTAGTGAAGACTTGCAAAACTTGTTCAACAGCACTTTTTAGTTGTGGTGTTGGGATTTTAAGGAGAGTGTGTATGATTTCGTAAGGACATACATCAATCACTATATCAGTGTGTTACTGAACGATAATAAACTGCAAAAAAGTCATAAAGACAAAGAAAGTTCGAACAAAACTGGTGCACTGTTTATAACAGATGCAGTTGAGATTTAAGCTAAGCACAAACGCAACATTTCAAGCTGAATTATTGGTTGTTTTAGTGGAGTACCATGTTAGTTCAGCTTCAGATATGTGTGTGTTACGATTCCCCATTGCCTGCCTTGTGTTTTTTTCTGTAACGAATGAGGAGACGAGGAGTGAGGATCTAGGTGCAGCTTTTATTGGAAGTAAAAGAAAGGAAAACACTGGAACAAAGAAATATCCACGATGGGAGAACTGAGGTAAATGATATAAAAATAACCACAACGGGCACAGGCAGGAACACGGTGACAGGCAGGGATAACATTCAATAACTGACAAAGGACTGACAAAACAACAGGGCTTATATACACATGGAACTGAACGAGGGAATGACAGGCAGGTGGAGATAATGAGGGAGTGATTAGGGCTGGGAATTGTGGGAAATGTAGTTTGGAGTGAAGGTGAGGGAAAAACACAAGGCAGACAATGGGGAATCATAACAGTGTGCTTGTCATTTTGTCACCCTTCCCATTGATATTATACAGACACACTAAGGAAAAGCAGTGAAGTTCTCATACTTGTGTATGTTATTGCTTTTTCAAGTTGTCCGATCAGACAATTATTTTCTTTTAAATCCATACGCAAGTTTAAACATTTGTTTTAAACCTCAAATGCGATGTGGTTTTTAAATACCACTGTATGTGTTTTTTTGTGAAACAATTTGCACCCCGTTTACAACTATATTTAGCACTGACCATTTGCCATAGAATCATCCAAAATGCACCTTATTACCAGTTGTATACAGGGTCAAAAATGACTGCAGCCAGAGCTAGGGAATGCTTTAGATAACTTCCGACAGAAATCCCACCCACATTCGTTTCCCCAGTAAGACCTTAGGAAAAAGGTGGATACAAGCTGGGAAAATTGCGTGCTTTAGCTCAATATGAGGTAAAGAAGCACAATTTATTATTCCAATATTATAAAATTGTATTGCTGATTTGAAATATGTTCTTTGATCTATGGGACGTTCATGAACGAATCGTTAATTTTGAACTAATCTTTTATGTGACTCAGAAGAACGAGTAGTCTCAGAGAGTGATTCGTTAATTTTTTATTGACCACGCATGTGGATTGCGCAACCTCTGTTCGTTTGTTACATGAAAACCGCATAGGAACTGTACAGGAAACAGGAATGATTACTTTTTTGGTCCAAGTTGTTCGTTCTTTTGTCACATGAAAGTATGCTATGCATTGCTCACACAGGAAACATCTGGTCCGAGTCGGTCATTCTTTTGTCACGTGACAGCCATATACACTGTAGCGTATACGGCTGTCACGTGACAAAAGAACGATTGACTCAGACAAGAAGATTCCAGAGGAGAGCTAATCTTCTGTTCCCCGTCTGTCGCTCACTTCGACGTCGTGTCGAAGAAGCGACACTAGGGGTCTCTCTTGAGCGCCGAAAGATACCTCTGATCTATGAAAAAAGGCCAATGAGAGTTGGCGAACAGTATTTGCATACTCCGCCTCCGGATACGGATATAAAGGCGAGAGAAATACGCTCGTTCATTCAGTAATTTTCTTCGGAGCCGATGGTCGTGTGTATGCAGTCAGCTGCGAGTAACACAACTGATCCTGCTTCTGATCCTCTGACGCTCTGCTTTGCTGTTGGATTTACGGCGCACTACAGCGGCTTTTCTCTTCACTGCCGGCGTGCAGTTTGCCCCTGGGCGCTTCGACAGCGCAGAGTTAAAAGAGTTGAAAGAGTGATTATCTCCATAAAAGAGTTTATTTCTCTGAAAGAGCATTACGCAGCGGCGTTGAACGTCCTTTTCAGGACGCGTCTTTATAAAGATGTCATTTCCGCCCCTGTGTAGTTTCTGGATGCGGTGATTTCTCCCCACCTCTCTCGGTCATAAAACATTGTCTTGCATGCCTGGGCTGCGATCACATGCAAGCAGTGTTTTATGAATGGTTTATGTTCTCAGTGCGAGAACATAGCCATGGCAACATTGCGGTCGTGTGGCTTTCTTTTGTAGTGAGAGAAAGCCGTTTCAGCCGCCCCCCGCGCCTCGCCTCCTTCCTACGGGATTGACGCAGTCGCCGCGCGCGATGAACACGATTTGGGGACAATGACAGGCTCTGTTCGCCGGGTAAATCCCCTCGAACTTCCCGCCTCCCCGGCACGCTTGTTTGCTAGCATTGCGGTCGTGTGGCTTTCTTTTGTAATGAGAGAAAGCCGTTTCAGCCGCCCCCCGCGCCTCGCCTCCTTCCTACGGGATTGACGCAGGCGCCGCGGGCGATGAACACGATTTGGGGACAATGACGGCTCTGTTCGCCGGGTAAATCCCCTCGAACCGCCCGCCTCCCCGGCACGCTTGCTTGCTTGCTTCCGTCTGAGCTCGGGATGAGTATTCTCTCCAATGGTTCATCTTCTCAGTGTGAGAACATGGCCGTTATAGCATTGCGGTCGCACAGCTTTCTTTTGTAATGAGAGAAAGCCACTTCAACCGCCCCCCGCGCTCCGCCTTCTTCCTACGGGATCGGCGCAGGCGCCGCGGGCGATGAAGGCGATTTGGGGAATATGACGGGCTCTGTTCGTCGGGTAAACCCCCTCGAACCGCCCGCCTCCCCAGCACGCTTGCTTGCCTCAGAATTGGATGACATCACCGCTGCATCGGAGAGCGTTACAGCGGCATCGGATGCTGATCGTTCGCCTGGGCCGCCACCTTCGGGTCTGCCGCCCAGCCTGAGCCTGACGCACGGAGATCCGCTATGCTTTCCCGGGCTACTTGATCGGTTCCGCGGGCAGGTGCGCCGCTCACAGCCACGCCCCCCCCCCGTTCCCTTCTTCCCGGACGTGCACGACGAGTTGAGCTAAGCCAAGGCTTTTTCGCTCCTCCGCTCTCACTACCCTCGCGGTGGAACGGTCCCAGACCGCTTCCACTCTGCACGCCACGGCCCTTCCTGCAACCAATGCCAGGCCAAGGCACTTCAAAACTTGCACCTTGGGTAGTCCTGTTCTTGATGTGCTGCAGGAACTGCGCTGGATGGCCAACCGTGCCCCCGGGCCACGGAGGTCAGAAGCGCTGGCACTCGAACAGGCGATGGCCACCCCTTGTGGTCCGGAAACACACCTGTGGACTGGACCTGGTCGAAATGCGGGAGGCAGACAAGGCACACCTTCTCTCACACCCCCGTCTCCCAGCTCCGTCCATTCGGCGCCACCGTTGACGACTCTGCCCAGCAGTCCTCAGCGGTGAGGCAGACGGAGGCCACTGCACATCCTGCCCCGCCGCAAGCTTGCCGCCATGGGCCATGCCCCGTCTGCTCGCCGACGGGCGTCCTCCTGCGGCTATGAAACACCCTGCTCCGCCTCAACCCGGGCCCAGCTCTCAGCCCCAGCGTCGAGCACGCTGCAGGAAACGGACGCCCCCGTCTCACGGACCCCCTCGAGGACCCGGAAGGCTCCCAGGCTGTCCGTAGACGTTCAACCCAGGGACCAAGATGTTAGCTCCGGAGGCTGGTAAGACCGCTCCGTCCCCGGTGGAGGGCCGGGAGGAGAATCTTTTCTTGTTGAATTAATTTTCACATTCTCATATTCTCTGTAATGAGCTATTTCCTTTTGTCTCTGGGTCACCTGGCCCGCAAATGCCGTTCTCACGGCACTTTGCCCCCAGATATCAACAGTCCTGGCTTCCTGGACACGGACCACCCGTCTTCAGCCCCACGACTGTCCCCCCGGCCGGCCGGTTCCGACGAGTCTAGAGGACGCCTACCCAGGACCTCCTCCTCAGTCGCTAACCCGCCCCCTGCCGGGTGTGCGGAGCAAGGTAAGTGCTTTGAGTCTTTTCTCAGCACCTCAGCTGCGGGTCGCCCCGTCGCCGCCCAACGCTGCCCTACCTGCTCCGCCCCGCTGCGAAGCCCCGCCGGGTACGTCAAATTAATCGTCCCTTTGGTGCCCCTAGCGCAGAGGTTGGACGCGTGGCTTTCACTTCCCAACCCGTCTCGCTGGCTGGCCCGGACCATCCGACTCTGTTACGCAATTCAGTTTGCCAGGCCCCCCGCCCCCCTTCATGGGCATCCGCTTTTCCGCAGTACACGGCGAACACGCCCACTCCCTGCGCGCGGAAATCGCGACTCTTCTGGCCAAAGACGCGATAGAGCCTGTCCCTCCAACCGAGATGAAGATGGGTTTCTACAGCCCTTACTTCATCGTACCCAAGAAAAGCGGCGGCTTACGACCAATCTTGGACCTGCGAGTTCTCAACCGAGCGTTGCACAAACTCCCGTTCAAAATGCTCACGCTTAACCTGCGTCCGGCATCTAGATTGGTTCGCAGCGGTAGACCTGAAGGACACGTACTTCATGTCTCCACCCTGCCCCGACACCGCCCCTACCTGCGGTTTGCGTTCGGGGGCCAGGTGTATCAGTACAAGTCCTCCCCCTCGGCCTGTCTCTGTCCTCTCACGAGAGTTACTATGCAAAACCCACAGAGATCAGGTGCTCAGGCACCTCAGCCGTCTGGGGCTTCAGGTCAACTGGGAAAAGAGCCAGCTCACTCCAGTTCAGAGCATCTCTTTTCTCAGGATGGAGTTAGACTCGGTCTCAATGTCGGCACGTCTCACCAACGTCTCACCAACTTCAGGCCAGGCACAGCGGTCCCCTTAAAACTTTTCCAGAGGCTCCTGGGGCATATGGCGTCCTCTGCGGCGGTCGCGCCGCTGGGGTTGATGCATATGAGACCGCTCCAACACTGGCTCCAGACCCGAGTCCCGAGACGAGCATGGCACCACGGCGCCGTATGCAACGGGCACGCAGCCTCAGGCCGTTGGAAAGGGGCCCAGCTGCGTTGGCACATCAACTGCCTCGAGTTGTTGACCGTCCCTTTGGCCCTGCGGAAGTTTCTCCTGTTAATTCGGGACGAACATATCCTAGTCAGGTCGGACAGCACCACTGCGGTCGCGTACTTAAATCGCCAAGGCGGCGTACGCTCCCGTCACATGTCACAACTCGCCCGTCGTCTCCTCCTTTGGAGCCAGCACCGACTCAAGTCGCTGCGTGCCACTCACATCCCCGGCAACCTCAATGTGATAGCGGACGTGCTGTCATGACAATGCTTGTCTGGCGGAGAGTAGAGGCTTCACCCCCACTCGGTGCAGCTGATTTGGGAACGGTTCGGCAAGGCCCAGGTAGACCCCTCTGCCTCCCGAGAGACCTCCCACTGCCCGCTCTGGTACGCCCGTTAAGAGGCTCCCCTCGGGGCAGATGCACTGGCACACAGCTGGCCGGTGGGGCTGCGCAAGTACGCATTCCCCCCAGTGAGCCTTCTTGCACAGGTGCTGTGCAAGGTCAGGGAGGACGAGGAGCAAGTCACTCTCGTGGCTCCTTACTGGCCCACCCGGGCCTGGTTCTCGGACCTCATACTCCTCGCGACAGCCCCTCCCTGGCGAATTCCCCTGAGGAAGGACCTTCTTTCTCAGGGACGGGGCACGCTCTGGCATCCGCACCCAGACCTCTGGAACCTCCACGTCTGGTCCCTGATGCGGAAGATCTAGCTGGTCTACCACCCACGGTCGTAGCCACGTTCAACCAAGCCAGAGCCCCTTCTACCAGGCAACTCTACGCCCTGAAATGGCGTCTGTTCGTGAATTGGTGTTCTTCCCGGGCAGAAGACCCACAGAGGTGCGCAGTTAGGTCTGTGCTCCTGTTCCTACAGGAGAGGTTGGGGGGGAGGCTGTCCCCATCCACCTCGAAGGTGTATGTTGCCACTATTGCAGCTCACCACAACCCAGTAGACAGCAACTCTCTGGGTAAGTACGACTTAATCATCAGGTTCCCAAGAGGTGCCCGGAGGTTAAAAACCCCTCCTGGCCAAACCTGTTCCCCTCCTGGGGATCTCTCGGTGGTCCTCGCCGGTCTTCAGAGATCCCCCCCGAGTCGCTAGAATCAGTTGGCTCAGGGCCCTCTCCTGAAAAGACGGCCCTGCTGATCGCGCTCACTTCCATCAAGAGGGTCGGGGACCTGCAAGCGTCCCCTACTAACGACACATGCCTGGAGCTCGGTCCGGCAGATACTCATGTGATCCTAAGACCTCGACTGGGCTATGTGCCCATGGTTCCTACCATGCCCTCTGGAGATCAGGTAGTGAACCTACAAGCGCTGCCCCGGGAGGAGGCAGACCCAGCCCCTCTCACTGTCGTGTCCGGTACGTGCCTTGTGTGCCTACCTGGACCGCCCCCAGAGCTTCAGGCGCTCTCAGCAGCTCTTTGTCTGCTTTGGAGGACCAGCAGAAAGGGAACGCTGTCTCCAAACAGAGGTGTCTCACTGGGTGATGGATGCCATTCAGTTGGCCTATCACACCCAGGCCATGCCCCCCACTTACGGGTTCGAGCCCACTCCACTAGGAGCGTGACATCCTCATGGGCACTGGCGAGGGGCACCTCCCTAGCAGACATTCGCAGAGCTGCGGGCTGGGCAGCACCTAACACCCTTATGATCTCAGGGTTGAGTCAGTCTCGTCCCGTGTTCTCTCAGGTCCGATCCCGTAGAACTCGGTACACGTCGACGATCTGACCAGGTGAACCGCTTGTTCCAGCGCCGTTTCCCTCTGCCGAGGCAAAACAGTGCGCTTTTGCCCCAGAGGACCCAGGTCCCTGGTTGATTCCTCCCTAGCACTTCGGACCCGCAGCAGTTCATCGGAGGAACGTGCTGGTCCAGTCCACTACGGGTACCTCCGGCTACCCCTACTGGAATAAGTGCTCCACAGATCAGGCCTCCTACGGGACTCCTCCTGTGTGTATTTCCGCGGCACGGTCACCTTACGAGCTGACCCGCGTCTCCCTTAGGCAGTCCTTCGCTGCCCTCCGGTCGCCGTGTTGTAGCAACTCCCCCCTCCTTGAGGTTGGATCTACCACCGTGCCATTTCCTTCCACATGCCTAAGTGGCCATGTGATGTATTTTGCCACCTTTACCTCCCCTGTTGGGCGGGTGTGGCCTCCGCAGGGTCTTTTCCCCCTAAGAATAGGAATTCGGAATAAGACCCCCTTCCCTCGATGCGGTAAGGGCCCCGGCTGCTCTTGCTCTATGCCGAGAAAACATAGAGAGAAAAGAGGCCCAGCCAGGCTTGGCCCGTTCCCTAGTTGGGAGCGTCACCTTGTTCCCCCCTAGGGTAACCAAAAGGATGCTGACGCTTTTTCGGGGCATTGGGGAAGAGTACGTGCAGCCTGAACACAGTTGGTCGCTTGTGCACGTGCAAAATACCTGCCCGCTTCTGTGTCAGCAGTACACGTACACGGCTCAGCGCATGGCGAGTTTTGAAGTGGACCCCTAGTGTCGCTTCTTCGACACGACGTCGAAGTGAGCGACAGACGGGGAACGTCTCGGTTACGTATGTAACCTCCGTTCCCTGATGGAGGGAACGAGACGTCGTGTCTTCCCGGCCACGTCGCTGAGCCGAGCCGCTGAGATGCCTGGAACACTCCCGGCTCCTCAGAAAAATCCTGAATGAACGAGCGTATTTCTCTCGCCTTTATATCCGTATCCGGAGGCGGAGTATGCAAATACTGTTCGCCAACTCTCATTGGCCTTTTTTCATAGATCAGAGGTATCTTACGGCGCTCAAGAGAGACCCCTAGTGTCGCTTCTTCGACACGACGTCTCGTTCCCTCCATCAGGGAACGGAGGTTACATACGTAACCGAGACGTTTCTCATAATTTTTCCTTGGCAGCATTATAATTTTTTTTTCTTATTGGGACTATAATCAAAGTTTGCGTAAGTAGACGTGTTGGGGAGGATTTGGCTATTGAAAATGTAACATTTTAAATAAATTCTGCTCAAGTGAACGAAATTACTTGAATAAAGATTTTTTAATTTTGCTGAATGAGACTCAAAGATCCAAGTCAGTAAAATGATCCGATCTTCCCATACTTCTTTGATCATAATATTGACCAACTGTTATTGAGATTTTGGTGTGCCCAACTAAGTAGATTGGAGCTGCTCTGGCATGACCGGAAATATCTTCCCCACAGCATTCCAAAAATGGCCAACAATGGACTTACTTGCTAGAAAGACATTGGCCTATCTCTCACGCCTCCCTTGACAGGTGCCCACATGTTCAAAACTCCTGTACTAATGCACACATCATTCATGAACAGAGTGCTCGCAAAAACTTCCCACAAATTCAGCTCCATTGTATAGCCAAGATATCTCCCTGGTTAGTGGTGTTTTATGTAAAGACCCAGACGCTCAACTTCCATGTCCACCACATCACTTCAATGTTACTTTCCTTTCGGTTTATTCTCAAAATATAATGATAAATGACGATTGCAAATTTAAATTGTTAAATTGATAAAAAATGATTACCCTACCTGTCAAATTATAATGATATTAAGTCATGGAAGTAAGGATTCTTCTTATTTTTATATTATAATATGGCTTGTGGGCTAAGCCCCAAATGACACTGAAATCTAGCGATGCCCCTGAACTAAACAAAACTACTATTTGGGTAATGGTTTGTTAGTCTGCCTTATCCTAATAGTATTAGTTGTTTACCTCTGTCTAGAGATAATTTTAAATTAATTAAGTGTATACAGATCTATAGAACTAAGCAGCCCTGCTATATAGAAATGGATAAGCTGTGGTAGTAATCATTCAAAATAGAATTAGTCATTTACCTCTGACTAAAACTAAGGAGATTGTGATCTTGGGATTCGTGTACACAGACGGCACGAGACCCTAAGCGACAGGGTTTTGAATTTACAATTGCAATTTAAAAGTACAAATTAACTAGAATAATCAAGTATCAAAATCTAGATAAGATCTAAATTAATTATCAATAATAATTGGAATCTCAACCTAAAGCTGAGGTCTAATACAATTGGAGTTAAATTAATAATGGAGTCAGATTCTTAACTAAACAAAATAGTTTAAGACGTAGCCACACGTGCACGTGCAAGATGAATGCGCAGATACCTTCACCATTCTGCCATTGGGCCAGCAAGGTGGGATTTTTACAAGCATTTTAAGGTGCACTTAGTAGCTTTTGTCTTTGTGTCATCTTGAACTTACACTGAAACCTAGCAGCTTGGATGCATTTAAAATCAATAGTTTTCAGTTTCAGATGGCATTGTAGAAAATTTGTGTTCACAGTCAGCCATGATTTCTTTAAACAATGAGTGAAAGTGTCAAATAACAGGATGGTTACTGAGATTAAGAGAGTAGTGTTTGGCTGGTCATGCAATTCTAAAATGGCAGCCCCCGTGTGCGGACCCTCTCCATGTAGAATAAAACAGCTTTTATAAGGTTACTGATATGACTGGAGTTTCATTTTAATGTGAGATGTCATGATATCCTACATATATTACAAAATTAGTATTCATGTCTTTAGGAGTAAAATTTTTTTAATGAGGAAAATAATTACTGAGTACACCTTTAACTACATGATCAAATCATGAATTCCTCTTCCTAGTTTAAGTTACAGGACAACAAAAAGGTTTTCTTAGAGAAAAGCAAAGAAATGGTGACGTCTTTGTTCCCAGTAGGCAAGTGAGCCTGTAAACACCAATAATGGATAGAAGGTCTATTGTTCTATTTCAACAGGCTCTCACTGTTCGCAGAACCAATCACTGGCAGATGCATACCAGTTAGAATTCTGTCTGACTTGCTGTGATGTCATAACAACGTATGTCAAAAAGTGTACCGGGAGGCGGCTGCAGTTGTTGCAGGCAGACAGTGAAGCTGGTTTTTCAGAGCTGTGCGAACTGCAAGCACGATGGGAAATGACTTGCCGACAACACAGCTTAATGCTCATTGGTTTAAACAACAGATGTTTTGTTTTCTTTTAAAATGTTTTTAAAAGATTTTTTATCTCTATCATGTTTTTATGTGTATAAAATATATGTGAATATTCCCAACACTTTGAGTGGGCGCTCTCTGAATGGGATATGCGATTGTTAATATATTTCTAAAATATCCAAAATACATGTCTTTATTAAAATAAAAATGGATTGAAAGATATGTCTTATGGGGGGGAAGTAAATAACACATACATTGAAATTCTTGTTTATCATATTTAATTTAATTTTAAAGCAACGTCATTTAAATTATGACCATTTTTAAAAAAAACAAAGTACATGAACATACTGCCTTTGATCTCGTAGTGGCTGATCAACTAGTGAGAACTGTCCAACTTGACAGTTCTTATTTCATTCCTCCCCTGACTGCAGCTGTCTACTTTCTTCTACTTTCAAGACAAGATGTTTGGAATCTCAAATGAGCCTTATGTGGTTATGGGGGTGTTGTTGAGCAACATCTGTGGAGAGTGAGGCCATGAGAGGAAGAATGAAAGTATTGATACCTGTGGGAAATCATTTCTAACAGATATTTGTGTTTGCAGTGAGAACTACGAGGGAAATAAAAAAGCAGGCCAGTCCACCAGAGGGGAGGGAGAGAGAAAGAGAGAGAGAAAGAGTGAGAGAGAGAGAGAGAGAGAGAAAGAGAGAGACATGCAGCAGAGTGTTCTG
This sequence comes from Moxostoma hubbsi, assembly GCA_032164185.1. NCBI lineage: Eukaryota > Metazoa > Chordata > Actinopteri > Cypriniformes > Catostomidae > Moxostoma > Moxostoma hubbsi. The sequence continues at coordinate 10,854,786 of JAVLUX010000018.1, read as the reverse complement.
TATGTTTTGTGTTGTGCAGAAAAGCAAATCTTGTTGTGTTAGCCGAGAAAGTGTGTAAAATAAAAGACTTGTGTTTGACCCCAAACAAACCATGAGATTTATAAATTAATATGAAATCCCATTTTTGTAGTCAATATGTCTAGTCTTCATAGGCTGCCTTCAAGTGTGACTGCAGGATAGTTATGAGACTCAATACTGCAGGTTTCCATCTGAAGTCTTGAGAAATTCCCTTGAGAAAACCACACCAAATGATGTCAGCAAGGCATACACCTACCATCACAAAGAATGCTCTCAGAGCATGCAGCATGGACAGATTCCAGGAAAGACTTCATACATGAAGTCATAATGTTTCTGAACGTAAAGCTTTTTACATCTTTTGAGATTAGTTTAATGTCCCATGTGGTAATACGTTGCAGGATATAAACATGTTTTACAGGCAGAAATGTGAAGCTTCTATTTTGTAAAAGCATGACTTTTTCTGTTAAAACATAGCTGTAAAACTTATTTGAGCTGTAAAGTTGTTTAAATCATCGTTTCTACAGTCATTTTAGGGTTTACGGTGTTATGTCGTCCTGGCAGCGTAGTTGTAAAATTAGATACAACTTTATATAGAAAAAGTTAGTATGTGATTTTATCACGCTAACGTTTAGGTTACCTATGTAACCTCCTTTCCCTGATGGAGGGAACGAGATGTTGTGTCGAAGAAGCGAAACTGAGGGTCTCTCTTAAGCGGCGAATATGCCTCTCATCTATGAAAAAAGGTCAATGAGTAGTTGGCAGACAGTATTTGCATACCCCGCTCCCGAAATACGTCGAATTCATTCAGGATTTTTCTGAGGAGCTGGAAATGGTCCGGCCACAACAGTGGCTCGGCTCAGCGACGTGGCCGGGAGGACACAACGTCTCTTTCCCTCCAACAGGGAATGGAGGTTACATACATAACCTAGACGTTCCCCGTCTGTCACTCACTTCAACATTGTGTCAAAGAAGCGACACTAAGGGTCCAATTTAAATCACACCATGCACTGAGCCGTGTACGTGTTCTGCTGACACAGGAGCGGGCAGGTATTTTACGTGCAAAGGCAACCAGCTGTGTCAGACTGCACGTACCCTTCCCCACTGCCCCATAAAAGTAATCAGAATCCTTCTGGTTACCCTAAACAGGGGAACAAGGCGACGCTTGCCAACCCGGGAATGGGCAGAGCCTGGCTGGGCCTCTTTTCTCTCTATGTTTCTCGCATAGAGTAAGAAATGGCTGGGGCCCTTACACGCATCAAGGGAAGGGGGTCTTTCCCAGTTTCCTATTCTTTCAGGGGGGAAAAGACCCTGCGGAGACCACACCTGCCCAGGAAGGGGGAGGTAAAAGTGGCGAAATCCATCATATGGGCCTCTTAAGTCACATGTGGGAAAATGGCGAGGTGGTAGATGCAGCCTCAAGGAGGGGGGAGTTGCTACATCACGGTGACCGGGGGCAGCTGGAACTGTCTAAGGGAGATGCCGGTCCACTCGTAAGGGGACCGTACCACAGAAAATACACACAGGAGGAAGTCCACACAGGAGACCTGACCTGTAGAACACCTATTCCAGTGCAGGGTAGATTTGAGTACCTACAGTGGATTGGGTCCGCGAGTTCCTCCACTGAACTGCGAACCCACAGGTCTAGGGAGGAGTCATCCAGGGAGCCGAGTTAGTGGGATCTCCTGGGAGAAAAAGCGCACAATTTTACCTCGGCCGAGGGAAGGGGCGCTAGGTGCAAGCGGTCCACCCGGTCAATCCGTCAGCGTGTTACCGAGTTCTACCAGCTCGGACCTGAGAAAACACGAGACGAAACTGACTCTACCCTGAGACTGTAATATCTCGCAAGGGTGTTAGGTGTTGCCCATCCCGCTGCTCTGCATATGTCTGCCAGGGAGATGCCTCTGGCCAGTGCCTGTGAGGATGCAACACTCCTTGTCGAGTGTGCTCGGACCCGCAAGGGGAGGGGCACGGCCTTGGTGTGATAAGCCAATGTAATGGTGAACTACCCAGTGGGAAGGCCTCTGTTTGGATTCAGCATTCCCTTTCTGCTGTCCACCAAGGCAAACAAAGAGCTGCTCAGAAAATCTAGAGCTCTGTGTGCGGTCCAAGTAGGTACGCAAAGCACGTACCGGACACAGCAACGAAGGGCTGGGCCTGCCTCCTCCCAGGGCAGCTTCGCTTGCAGGTTCACAACCTGGACCCTGTGGGGAGTCATAGGAACCTTGGGCACATAGCCCGGTCGTGGTTTTATGATCACATGAGTGTCTTTCGGACCGAACAGACAGGTGTCGCTGACAGAGGTCCCTTGCAAGTCCCCGACCCTCTTGATGGAGGTGAGCGCGATCAGGAGGGCCTTGTCCGACTGATTCTATTCTAGCGGCTCGAAGGGGGGTCTCTGAAGGCCCGAGATGACCACTGAGAGACCCCGGGGGGGGAACAGGCTTGGCCGGAAAGGATTTAACCTCCGGGCGCCTCTTAGGAACCTGATGATTAAGTCATGCTTACCCAAAGACTTGCCATCTACTGCGTCATGGTGGGCCGCGATAGCAGCCACATACACCTTCAAGGTGGAAGTGGACTGCCTCCCCTCCCGCCACTCCTGCAGAAATAATAGCACTGACCTAAACAGGTAATGCGGTGTCTGGAGGCAAATGAGTGTCCTGAGGCTCTGGTGCTGAGAAAGGAGGTCCGTTTAGGTGTCCTCTGGACTTGTCAGAACCGGCCGGCCGGGGAACAGTCGTGGGGCTGAGGGTCCACATCTAGCATGCCAAGACTGTTGAGGTGTGGCGGCAGAGTGCCGTGAAAACGGCATTTGCGGGCCAGGTGACCCAGAAAGAGGAAATTGCTCTATTATTGAAAAACGTGCAAAAAATACCTTTAACTGAAGGTTCTCTTCCCGGCCCTCCACTGGGGGACGGAGTGGTCTGTTTACCAACTCTGGAGCAAATGTCTCGATCTCTGGGTCATCTGTCTCAGGAGCACTTGGGAGCCTTCTGGGTCATTGAAGGGGTCCGTGAGACGGGGGGCTTGCACTTCCTGCGGGGTGCTCGATGCTGGGGCTGAGAGCTGGGCCCATTCTTGATTGAGGCGGAGCAGCATGTTTTTTTTTTGGAAGCCACAGGAGGATGCCCTCAGAGAGCAGACGGGGCATGGCCCATGGCGGCAGGTTTGCGTCGGGAAGGATGTATGAAATGGCCTCCCACATTTCGACCAGGTCCAGTCCATAGATTACGTTTCTGACCATAGCCCGTTCGAGTGCCGGCACTACTGACCTTCATGGCCCAGAGGGCACGATCGGTCATTGAGCGCAGTTCCTGCAGCATATCAAGAACAGGACTACCCAAGTGCAAGTTTTAAAGTGCCTTGTCCTGGTATTGATTATAGGAGGGGCCATGGCATCAGCATAAGACGCCGCTGTAATGCTTTCCGATGCTGCGGTGATGTCATCAGCCAATTCCAGGAGTTCAAGGACCGGCCGGCCGGCTGTGAAGCGGGCCGCACTCATCCCGAGCTTGGACGGAAGCAAGTAAGCGTGCCGGGTGGCAGGTGGTTCAAGGGGATTTATCTGGCGAAACGAAACCCGTCATATCCCCAAATTGCCTTCATCGCCCGCGGTGCCTGCCCCAATCCTGTAGGGAGGAGGCGAGACATGGGGGGGTGGCTGAAGTGGCTTTCTCTCATGACAAAAGAAAGCCACGACCGCAATGCTGCCATGGCTATGTACTCGCACTGAGAACATGAACCATTCATAAAACGCTGTGTAAAGGATTTCAATGGAAAGGAGGAGGCGAGAACCGGCTTGACAATATAAATAAGGTTTTAATAATTAACTTAAAACAAAGGACAAACTCACACATGATGGACATGTCCATAAATGATCTCTCTCTCATCGCACCACCGTCTGCCATCGGCCTTTATCCCTCTCAGAGGCTTGATTAACCGGATATGGGACCGGGTGTGTATCATCATGACCCGGCCCCCCCCTCTGCCCTGATCGCAGCCCAGGCACGCGAGGCAGCTTTTATGACCGTCAGAGGTTGGGAGAAATCAACCGCATCCAGAAACTACACTCTTTTAGAGAAATTAACTCTTTTAACTGCGCTGTCGAAGCGCCCAGGGGCAAACTGCACTGCCGTGCAGAGAAGGAGGAAGTGTGCCGTAGATCCAACAGCAGAATCAGCTCAGAGGAAGAGGAACAGGTGTGTGACTCGCAGCTCACACGACCATTGGCTCCGAAGAAAATTTCTGAATGAATTTGACGTATTTCCCCGCTTGTATACCCATATGCCCGGGGCGGGGTATGAAAATACTGTCTGCCAATTTCTCATTGGCCTTTTTTCATAGATCAGAGGCATATTCGGTGCTCAAGAGAGACCCCTAGTGTCGCTTCTTCGACACAATGTCGAAGTGAGTGACAGACGGGGAACATCATGTTAACGTGTATTGTTAATGTCTTGCGGCTATACTTTTGAAAACAGTGAGCATTTTAACATTTACAGATATGCCACATTCATTTCCATCGTATGTACATTACTGTAACTTAGATTTTTGCTTTTTTCAAAGAAAAATAAAGTCAAAATAATTTTTTGTGGTAATCAACATTATGCCACTTATGCTGTTGACTGAGCTGATCTTGTATTGAACCCGGAATATTCCATAGGTAGATAGGCATGAGAATGTAATAATACAACCGTCCAACAATATGCCACATCATTACACAAACTGAGAGTTTGAAAACAAATTCATGGATAAAGAAAAGGGTTTAATCTCTAACATGCATTCTTCGACACGCCCTGCATTCTGATTCTTTTGTAAAAATCACAAAAGCATACACACACACAGAGAGAGAGAGAGAGAGAGAGAGAGAGAGAGACTTTGAACACCTTTGTTCATTAAACACTAAATTTTTGGCATGAAGCACATTGTATACATTGTCTCTTTCCCTCATATATGGGGCAGACTAACATGGGGTAAAATCGAATTAGTGTTAATTTTGTCACCTATTTTTAATTTAGTCTTAGTCTTAGTCTTATGCCAAATGTCCTTGTTAGTTTTAGTCATATTTAGTCATTCACATATCTTTTTTTGTTAGTCAAGTTTTAGTCGACTAAAAGTCTCCTCATTTTAGTCTAGTTTTAGTCAAAAGAAAACTCAGTATATCTTAGTCAAGTTTCAAAACATTTAAATAAATTATTTCTGAGATTAATTCTGAGATAACCATTTCAGTCAAATAATGTTTCACACATCTCAAATATTGGTTAAATGTCATAATTACCTGACAAAATACACTTGTTGAATGATATGTTGAATTCACTTTGTTAAACGTGTCTGGTTTTCTGATTTAAGAGACACATTCACAAATGATGAACTTGTTCTGAAGAGTATTTTATTAAGCAAATAAGTTACATAAAATATATATAACCTGCATAATGTATGTGTGCCACAACACCATAGCTAACTGGTTAATTTACAGCGTAGATGCCTAAAATCAGCATTAGCTTATGAGACGTATATTTAAGTTAACTTCCCTGAATGTGTGGGTGGTTAGCCTTTAGATGTCGCTTAAGGTTTGTGGTGTTTTTCCTCTATATTTTTTGTCCGCAGTGCTTCCCGTCAGTTATAATGACACATTCTGACTTTTTGTCAATATCATTGTACCTAAAATGCGACCAAATATCGAGCCTCTTCCTTCTACCTAGCATGTCGTCGGCGCTCGTCGTGTGTTCGCCACTGTCTATGATTGTTGTGTTCTTGCTCCATGTAGTTTCGTGTTGCAGCCACAGGAGTATGAGACCTGTAGCCGTTACTTGAGCAACAGCGCGAACTCATTCGGAATATTTTGAAGGCGTAACAGCTGAATATTCTATCTCATGATGAAAAAGTAGAGACGATTGTATACGAAAATGAAGAGAGATTTTATCTTAGTTTTTATTTTATGCAAAACATTTTAGTCTCGTCTTTTTTCTTCAACAATAATGCATGTTAATTTAGTCATAGTCAGCGTTTTTGGACATTGGTGCAGTCTCGTTATCGTCTCGTCTTAGTCATAGAAAAAAAGGTCGTTGACGAACATATTTAGTCTCGTCTCGTCTGACGAAATTAACACTAAATCGAATATGGGCTTAAAGTTGTTTCAAAAAGGAGTACGTAAATTAAGGTGAAACGTGTAATTTCTGTTCCACAAGTGCTACCAAGGAAATTGCAAAAATTAAAGTTTTCAAACATGCCCCCCACACCCCCCCCCCTTTCATTAGTTGGTCAATCAAACAGTCCTTCCCCAAACTCACAACATTGGCTGAGCTAATGTTGCTATATCAGGCTGATCAGGAAGTTCAAACAAACAGTTACATTTTTTGATGTAGGCCTCAGAGGTGTAGTCAAGACCAAACCCTCCAAGACACAGACCAATCCCAGACCCCCTAAGACCAGTCCAAGACTAGACCCCTCGAGACCTAGATCTAGATCAAGTCTAGACCCTTCAAAATCCAGACCAAGACCTATCCCCAAGACCCAGACCAAGACCTGTTGGTCCAAGAACCAGGCTGTAAATTTTAATGAACCAAGATATCTATATTTGATGAATATTCTTCAACGTTTTCAAATGCAAATTTTACCACTACATGCTCTGACATTTTCCAAACAGCAACAGAATATAGAAAGATGCCTTTGTAACCCAAATGCCTAGCTATATAAATAATACTACTAAAGTGAAGTGAATTTAATTGTTTAGTGGACAGTCTTGAAGATGTACCTCCTAGCCAGTCCACGATAGTAGAGGTCTGCATGGCATTGGTCTGATATTCACTGCATGTACACCCCATTCCTTTTATAGGATGAATGGCTTACTTATAATTGTCTCTGCATATTAAGCTGATTGGAGAAAGTATATTTACAAAACAAACAAATTCACCTACAGATAGCGAGAAGAGTGGTGAAAATGTGCAGTTGTTTGGAATGAGCAAATAGTATGACAGAAGCAGAAGTTGCTAAATTTGGCAGAGGGTATTGCTGTATCATCTGGGTGTATACACGTTCCTGTCAGTACCAGGATGAGAACACATCATTGTGTAATTTCCTTAGTCTGTTGGTGTATCTACAGTAATTAATCCAAAAACTTTCAAAAGAAAAAATATAATTTTGTAAAATGAATAATTTTAAATTGTACCTAGAAGGGGTTGTCTAGAAGGTTAGAAGTTCACTTCATAATTAACAGAATGAGCTAAGAATTCATTTAATTTATGTGTAAGTTCATTTATTTTATATTTAAGTTAAATGGACATTGTAACAAAAATATAGCTACTGTATATGAATCCTTATATAATAAAATCAAATTGAGAGATTGTGAATCAGAACCAAATCGAACAATAACAAGCCCTAATTTTAAGTTAATTTTAACAGTTAGCAAGTTAAGTCATGATAGACTGAACAACCTGGCACTCTTTTCATTTCAGAAATGTTATGGTGACTTGGCTAATAAGAAAACTCATAAATGTACAGTATGTATGTTAAACAAACATACTTTTATATAATACATAATTTATTTTGTTAGTAGGCTGTGGTATGGGAGTGCTGTCATGTGTCTCCTGACTCCTTCATTGCCCGTGGATATAAAAAGTCTACACACCCCTGTTCAAACAGCAGGTTTTTGTGATGTAAAAAATAAAAAATAAATATATAAATCATATCAGAATTTTTACACCTTTAATGTAAAAATTACAACATATGCAATGCCACTGAAAACCAAAGTGACACATTTCAGAGAAAAAAAAAGAATAAAAAACTTATAATAACTTTACTGCATATGTACTGCACACCCTTTTGTAATTGGGTATGTGGCTGTGTTCAGAATCAACCAGTCATCAAGCTTATGTGAAATGGAACACACCTGTTCTTGGATTTTTTTGCAAGCTACAACGTGATCTCACTGTTGAAAAGGTATCACACAGGTTTTTCCAAGGCATTAGATATACCATGGAACACATCAACAAGTGCAGGACGTCCTTCCAAAATTGATGAGAAGACAAAGAGAAAACTTGTCAGGGTGGCGGTCAAGAGCCCTACATTAACATTAAAGGAGCTGCAGCTCTTTCTGGCAAGTACTGGTTGCTCCTTACATGTGACAACTATCTTCTGTATTCCTCATGTTTATGGGCTATGCTGCAGGATGGCAAGACCAAGCCTTTTCTGATGAAAAAATAAATAAAACAAAAAAAGCATCCAAGCCCGGCAAAAATCTATATCCAGTCTCAAAACCATGAAGAAAAATTTGTTATGGTCTGATGAATTGATGCCAAAATTGTAAAAAGGTATGTCTGGCGCAAAAACAACACAGCACATCAGCAAAAGAACACCATACCCACTGTGAAGTATAGTGGTGGTAGCATCATGCTTTGGGGCTGCTTTTCTTCAGCTGGAACTGGGGCTTTAGTGAAGGTGGAGGGAATCATGCATAGCTCCAAGTACCAGTCAATTTGGGAACAGAACCTTCTGGCTTCCAATGAAAAGATCTTTCACCTTTCAGCATGACAATGATCCAAAGCACAAATCCAAATCGACAAATGAATGACTTCAGCAAAAAAAGATTAATGTTTTGGAATGGCCCAGCCAGAACCCAGACCTGAATCCAATAGAACATTTTTGGGGGGACCTGAAGAGGGCCATACACTGGAAATGCCCTTGCAGTTTGACAGATCTGGAATGTTTTTGCAAAGAAGCTAATAGACTCTTTTCCAAACAAACTAAGTGCTAGATAAAATCAATGTGTGCTTCAACTAAATATTAGTTTAGGGATCTGCACACTTATGCAATTAATTTATTCTAAGTTTTTTTTTTCTGAAATGTGTCACTTTGGCATTGCATATGTTGTATTTTTTACATTAAAGGTGCAACAATTCTGATATGATATATCTTTGTTGAATTTTTTACATCACAAAAAATGTCTAGGTTACGGATGTAACCTCCATACCTGTCTGTCTCTCTTGAGTGCCGAATATACATCTGATCTATGAAAAAAGGCCAATGAGAACTTGGCAGACAGAATTTGCATGTCCCGCCCCCAGACATACGGGTATAAAGGCGGGGAAATAAGTCTGTTTCATTCAAGATTTTTCCAATGAGCCGGAAATGATCCGGCCACAACAGTGGCTCGGCTCTGCGATGTCGTTCCCTCCATCAGGGAACGGAGGTAACCTAGACGTTCCCCATCTGTTGCTCACTTCAACATTGTGTCGAAGAAGCGACACTAGGGGTCCAATTTAAATCACACCATGCGCTAAGCCGTGTACGTGTACTGCTGACACAGGAGCGGGCAGGTACGTGCCAAAACAACTTCCCCAATGCCCCATAAAGTCGTCGGAATCCTTATTGTTACCCTAGACCGGGGAACAAGGCGACGCTTGCCAACCTGGGAACGGGCCGAGCCTAGCCGGGCCTCTTTTCTCTCTATGTTCTTTGGCAGTTAGCGGTAAGGGAATACTGTCTCCAAACAGAGGTTTGCCCACTGGATCGTGGATGCCATTGCTCTGGAATACCAGGCTCAGGCTGTGCCCGCCCCTTTGGAAATACTAGCACACTCTACTTGGAGTGTGGCATCCTCGTGGGCACTGGCCAATGGCACCTCTCTAGCAGACATCTGCAGAGCAGCGGGCTGGGCTACACCCAACATTTTTGCGAGATTTTACAGTCTCGTCTTTTTTATAGTTCCGTCCCGTGTTCTTTCAGGTAGAGTTGTAATAATGGATAATACGGAACAGCTGGCTGGGTGTATAGCTTGTGTATAGCGCCTTTCCCCTCCCCTGAGGTGAAAACGTGTGCTTTTACCCCCAGTCAAGTTCACAAAGTTGTGGACCATGGATGTCCTTCCTCCCTAGCCCTATGGTTCACAAACTCGGTGGAGGAATTCGCAGCCAGCCCCACTACAGGGTCTAATATGCCCTGTACTGAGATAGGTGCTCCACAGGTGCCGATTACGCTGGTAACCCCTGTGATGTATATTCCGTGGTACGGTCTCCCTGTTGACAGACCCGCGTCTCCCATGGGCAGAGCTCTCTGCCCCGGGCAATATGTTTGTAGAGCCCGCCCCCCTTCGTGGCAGGTCTTACCACCACGCCTCTTCCATGTGTGGCTGCTGAGACCATGTGTCATATTGCCACATGTTGACCTCCCCTTTTGGACAGGATGTAGTCTCCGTGGGATCTTTTCTCCCTGAAAGAATAGGAAAGGAAAAGAACACCTTCCCCGATGCGTATGATAGCGTTAGAAGGCCCCCGCCAAATTGAATACTCTGTGGAGAGAAAAACATAGAGAAAAGGCCGATGCTTGCATGACCTGCTCCCATGCTAGTTATGTCGCTTACCCCCTCAGGGATGTGGGGAACTACATGACGTCTTTTGGGGCATTGGGGGAGGTTATGTGCAGACTAATGCTCCTGCTATTACGCAAGCAGCAGCTTTCTTGCACCTGCATCAGCAATTCACGTAAGCCGGTTCAGATGTTGAGACATTTTTCTATAGGGATCCCTAGTGTCACTACATCGATACAATGTCGAGTGGTTACTATCGTAACCTCCGTTGCCTGATGAAGGGAACGAGAATTTGTGTCCCTCTTGCCACAACACTGTACTAGCCACTGAAATGGCCAGACCTTGTCTTGATTCCTCAGCACAAAACCTGTATGGAGTGGGCATTCCAGCTCCTTTTATACCCATATGTCCAGGGGATTGGCATGCAAATTCCACTCACCAATTCTCATTGGCCTTTTCTCAATGAATGGGAGGTGTTCGGGGCTCTCAAGGGTGACCCCTAGTGTTACTACATCAACACACAGTCTCATTCCCTCCACCAGGGAATGGAGGTTACTGTAGCCAACATTCATGCTTAATTTAGTCATAAAATTGATTTAATTATTTTGGAATGGTTCAGAATAATTTTTCAAAATATACTTTAGACACAAATGTAATCAGGGACAATTTGCACTATTCAGAAAAAAAATGCACCAGGGTTTTACATTCACTAACTCAAAACTTAATTTTGGATAAGATATAAATGTGTAATGTACTGGGTTGAACAGAAGAACGCACGGCAATCAGAAAATTTGAAATCTTTTCTGAACATTTTCTGCATTTAGAGAGTACTGGGAGGTTTGGTTCATGTATGACTGCAAATGAAAATGTAAAAAATACATATATATAAAAGGATAACTTTGTGTCTGATATGATGCAAACTAACAAACAGGCAGTAAGCAGAGTGTTGAATATGCGCAATACATTTTAATATCATCTAAGAGGAACTTGAAACAATAATTTAAATAATTGTTACATCAGGCAGGATTCAGATGATATCACAGTGAAATCGGAAAAGTAGGTTGAATTTTCTTTAGCTAAAATTGGTCTGTGCTTACCAAAATTTTAAAGACTGCCCCCAGTGGCCAAAGCAGTTAGTGTTGTTGGGTGTATGAGCACGTGTGAGCTCAATTTTCTGGATGTAACTTCCATGAAGTGGTGCCAAAAGCAAGTTGTGAAGGGAGTTGTTAGTGCGTTCCTGTTCCTTTCCAAGTGTATTCTTCTCCCAATATTCCATAATATACAGTATAAAATATATCGTTATTGGGGAAGCAAAGAACAACAATTAACTTATTTTGCTCATATGCAGACATGCAATTATGAATAATGACGCAGAATTTCGAACTCTGTATAATAAATTCATAATTTATCGAGCACTCTTGTTTCCTCAGTCTCACACCTTTGTGTCTGTTGCGAGAGAGCGTGTGTAATCTGAGACAGCTTCTGAAACACATGTGATTTTCATTTTATTGAAAGGTTAACGGGTTATGCATTGCACACCACTGGATTAAATTATTGTATTATGTAAGACGACATTGCGTCCAACAATGAACAATGGTGTAGTATACACTTGTAAGGTTTCAAACTTTCACATATGTCTCATATTAGCCAGGACGTACCCTACTTTTTGGCCAAAATGAACATGTCAGAATGCCCAATACCACATTTAAGCAGCAAACAGTTAAAGAGGATTCCCTTATCTGGTCGACCAGTGAAATGATCGGGGGTGTGTGCCCCACCCGGCGAACATCCCATATTTCCCATAACATGGGATCGTCCATTACAGCTGGATACAAGATTTATTCAGATACATTCACAGCTAATGTAAGTCTGGACTATTTTCACTGTTCTCACATTTGGATAGCAATATAGCATCACCAAATATTGTCTACCTAATAATATACGTTTTCGCATGCAACAGTGTGCCGACTTTGTTCAGTTTTTGATTGTTATTTAAGTTGGAACACATATGGTAGTTTTATGGTGTGCTTCACATAAATTGGGACATATAGATATTAATGTTTGCCTGGACTGAGTGGATTCAGATGATTTTGTAAATCGCTTGCACATTTTCATTCTTTTATTCTTGGTATATTGAACAGTACATAGAATTTACTACATTGAAGTCTTAAGGGGACACTGAAATATGAGCGTTTCAGACAGAGGGCCAGAGACAGGGTTGAAAAAGGTAATAAGGGCTTTCCACAAGAATATAATAATACAAAGCATAAAAACAAATAATATAAAACACGCATATCAAAAGACATAATAATAAATCAGAATACAAAAATAAGAGTCAAGTAAAAGCTATCCTGAAGAAATATGTTTTAAGAAAAGATATAAATCAGATTTTATAAAAAAAATACTTTCATTTGAAAAACTTCTGAATACTCCAGTATTTATTATATATATATATATATATATATATATATGGTATAGAAATATTCTTCAAGCTCTTTTGTTGTGTCTAGCAGGGGCGATTCCAGGATTTTATAAATGGGGGGGCCAGGGGGGACCAAGAACCAGTCAGGGGGGGGCCAATCAGAAAATTCAACTGAAAATTAATACTGGTTTAGAAAATATTAAGCACGATTTCCAAAATCTTGTGCAATGCCCTGTGCCCTAATATAGATGGTATTACATTTTTGTATTTTGCATGGATTGGACAACACAGTTCTGTTCCAATAAATTTTAAATAAAAAAAAAAAAAATAAAAAAAAAATCACACAGACATTAATTAGTAATTTAACATGCTTTATTTTCAACACAAAAATGTGTGTGTGTGTGTGTGTGTAAACATTCTCAGCATGAAATGTGTCTGTTCCTGTGGGTTAACTGCACCATCTCAGAACAGCTGTATTCTGCGGTTTTTGTGCTGGCTACCAAATAGTCGAATAAACTCATCCATATCCAGGGACTTGGCTCTCCGTGACTCTACACTGAGCACTCCCAGGTCACTCAGTCGCTCATCAGACATGGTTGTTCGTAGGTGGTTCTTGATCAGTTTCAGGGTGGAAAAACTCCGTTCACAAGAAGCAGTGCTTACAGGTATTGCGATGGCAATTTTGCACAACCGAAAAAGTTCATGGAACACCTCTTTGAAAGGTTCCAGAAACACTGTGAACTCCAATATGCTGGTGAGGCTTTGCATACCTTCTTTCCTTTTCCTCTCCAAAATCCTTTTGGCTTGGTGCAGCTCATGCTTCAGATCATCCAAGTCTGACTCGTAGATCTCTGCGAATGAAAAAAGAGGTGACTCTTGTAGAAAGCTGTTGCTGTTAGGATGGAGTGCTTGAACACCTCTCATTATGTTGCAGTTGGGCTTGGAGAAACGTTTCTGTAATTCCCCAATAACAGAGTCAAGGATTGGATAGAAGATGTTCTTTCTAAAACCATCTTTGTCATCTTGGTCACTTCTATGCGCGCCAACAGTGGATGTCACTACAGATCCTTCTAGTCTAGAGCTGGTCTTACGTTGCCTTTTTTCCACATTTTCAATGCTGATATTACACTTTTGAGCGGTGTTTAAGATTTCTCTCCATAGCTCATCACAAAATGATTCTTCTCTGTAATTCTTAAATGTGTCCTGAAGTGCTTCAATAAGCTCAACAGCTCTCGCTAGGTCTAGTGACGGTGACTGAAGCATATCAGATAGAAGCTTGGTGTCACCCAGCACTTTGCAGAATGTCGTTAGAAGCCCAATGAAAGGCAAGTCAATTTGGGCAAGAAGACCCCGTGCCTCCACAGACCGGTCCCCACTTCTCTCTTCAGCAATATCTTCAAGGACACACAGCACTGCAGGTAACCGGTCCATCATATTACGGCAGGCAAAGTACCTGCATGCCCATCTTGTGTTGCTAAGCTTCTGAAGCTCTCTAGGCTGACCTCCATACATTTCTTTCTGCATTTCAAGCCATTTGTGGTGAATGTATGAGCCTGACATGAAGACATATAGTTTTTCTAGTAAAGAAAAGAAACATGATGCCTCAGGTACTGACTTGACAGTATCAACTAAAACTAAGTTCAGGCAATGTGCATTGCAATGCACATAGAACGCATGTTTTGCCACTGCCTTTATGCGTGCAGAAACACATGTATGTTTTCCACTCATTACAGATGCTCCATCATATCCCTGGCCTGCAAGATTGCTTCTGTAATCCAATCCATATCTCTCTAGACAATTGATGATCTTCTCTGTTAACCCTGCAGCATTTAAACCATCAGCTTTTTGAAAATGTAAAAAACTCTCATGTACTGCACCCTTATAATAATATCTCAGGACCAGGGAAATTTGTTCTTTTTTTTCATGTCCTTAGTTTCATCAACTAGAACACTGAATGCCTCATTTTCTTTGACTTCTTGGATGATATTTTGTCGAACCATCTCTGCCAAACACTCCAGGATTTCTTTTTGTGTGGTATTACTTGTGTACTTAGCATTTCCGCTGGACAGTTTTTTCTTCACTATTGGGTCACGTTTTGCAATTTGCTCCAATATGGCCAGAAAGTTCCCCCTATTCTCAGACTCCTCTGACTCACGATGGCCTCTTTGGGGAATATTTTGTGTAGCAGTAAGCAGGAGAACATCTGCCACAGTTTTTATATAGTCCCGATTCTCTTTTACTCTTTTTTGGTAGTCTTTATTAATTGATTTCAACAAAGATGTGTTGCTCTCAGCTCCCCTTTTGTAGTCAGACCATGCCAACATTGCATTTACATGGTGCTCTGATTTGGAATGCATTGCAAAACCACCGTCCTTATATAATGCCTTTTTCCAGTTTGCAAAACCAGAGCTTGAAGTGAAGGCAGATTGAGGGGCAGAAGGGAGTGAAAAATGTCTGCATACAAAACAATGGGCCGAGTTCTGACTTTGTGAATATTCTATCCATGGATATTCTTTATACCATGTAGAATTAAATGCCCTACTTTTTTTTCCTTGCGGTGTTCTAGGAAACATCGCTAAGTTAGGCTGCACAGGACCAACCGCTCTGGATTGTGAAATATCTAAATAAATAGACATATTAATAAAGCAAAGATTAGTCCCTGTCATTTCAACATCAACAATGTTCATACTAGTAAAATGGCCAAAAACACTGGAAGATGACATTTGTCAATATACCTTGAGGTCCAAGAGGAACAGCAAATTCTGATCCAGATAGGACTGGTTGGTGCTCTCTGTCACTATCACCTCTGGAATATGAACCACTTCTGCTGCGAAGCCTGATAAGGGACTGGTCTTCTTCTCCCTCAGAGGTTTGGGAGCTTTCATCACCATGTAGATCTAAAACATAAATCAAATACCATGTTAAATATTTATCTATGAAGTGGTATCATGTGATCTGGCTGCAAAGGTAAAAAAAAAAAATAAGAAAATGCATAAAATGTTCATGTTCTAACTTTCACCTGTTGCTGCAGATAGGTGGCTGCTGACGTAGCCCTCACTGGTCCTCTCAGGCTGGCTAATTTGTTGGCCCTGCCTGGTGGAATCCTGGCTCTGACCTGCACTGGACTGCACTGCATCTGACTGTCCCTGACATGGTTTCTTCTTAAAGAAACCTTGGATGTCCTGTAGCTGTGTCTGACTCGGTCCTCTTTTCATTCTTAACTTTTTTTTTTTTTTACACTAAATTCTGCCTTAAAATAAACAAGTTCACTTTAAAAAAAAATTGTCATCATTTACTCATCCTAAAGTTATTTCAAACCTGTATGAGTTTTTCTTCTGCTGAACACAAAAGAAAATATTTTGAAAAATGTTCAAATGTGTGCATTGCTACTGAATAACACTGACAAAGTCAATTCTATTCAGTAGTCTGCCAAAGTTACGTTAGCTAATCTACTAGCTACATGCAATAGCTTGGCCAGTCACACACATGAAAGTATCAGACTACTAACATACGATGCGATATTTCAAAATATTTAACTTAATACATAGCTTGGTCAGTCACACATGAAAGTATCAGACTAAATACTAACATACGATGCGATATTTCAGAATATATAATTGAGTGTGTACATACCGTAAACACTGACATGTCGTCGTGGTGTCTCTTTCCTCCTGTTTTAAAAACGTGCATCTGTGCTTCCTCTAAACGCGCTTCGCGCGAGTCTCAAATCAGGCAGTGATTGACAGCGCTCTGGTCCAATGGCGGTGGGTATTTTCAGGTTGACAGTAAATCTAGCCCAATGAGATTGGGGGGGCACCAGGGAGGGCCAATCATATTCCAGGGGGGGCCGGTGCCCCTCCGTGCCCCCCCCTCTAGACACGCCCCTGGTGTCTAGGTTACAGAGGTCAAGTCCAACTGCATTTTTTTTGTTGCGCAAAGACTAGCAAGAAGAGAATCCTAATAGGTTATACAACTAGGGCAGTCAGTTTTCAGGAAATGGTGCAACAACAACAATAATAAAAAAAAATACCTCAGGTTTAGTTTAGCTCACTTATTTCATGATTGTTAAGTCCTATTAGTTTTTCCTCCAAAATTTTAGTTTTTAGCGGCAAGAAAACTGCTTCGCTGTCAACAGAAATGGAATGTCATTTATAAATGTTACTAGGCAACCAGTAGTGGGAACGCCCACTAGCGACCTATCCACCAGTCACTGATGACCTGCAGCGACAAAGTCGCTGGCAGTGTGAACGCAGCTTTAAACACTCGCCAGGCGACGCATAAGGTGCAGCACAACGCATTTCCAGTGGAGGAGAGAGGGTGACAGGATGAGTGGAGTGGAGGTAGCGTAGTGGCTAGAGCACAGGGCTGCTAATCAGAAGGTCGCTGGTTCGAACCCCACGGCCACTAGCATTGTGCCCTTGAGCAAGGCACTTAACTCCAGGTTGTTCCAGGGGGATTATCCCTGTAATAAGTGCACTGTAAGTTGCTTTGGATAAAAGCGTCTGCCAAATGCATAAATGTAATGTAAATGAGTGCTGAACCACGGTCTACTGAATCTGGTGAGTGCATATAAGTTAACAATAGTGAACACATTGTATTTTGACACTGCTATTGATTGAAATAAAAAGTTAATTAATGATTTAAATACAAAAACAGTAGCTAATGGGTGAAACTCCAGTTTTTTCTAGGTTCATAGATCTCTAACGGGCTTTTCTATGAACTAACTTGTTTTTATTGTGATGTAGGTCACAGGAAGAGATGTTTTGGAAGTGCAAGTATTGTTCTTATAACTGAGAAGAGAGCACTGCTATTTAAACATTTTAGGCTCAAACGTGGAAGTCATGCAAGAACGGAACCATTTCCTTGTTATGTATATTTAAATCACTAAATGTACTAAAAGTACACTTATCCCACCTTCACACCAAAACTCCAGATCAGCAACCAAATGAATCTAGTACCAGTTAAATTTGGCTTTCTATCATGTGGATTTGCAGAGTCTTGTTTTGAGGTGGATTACTTTATTCACCGTCATACTGCACATTTAAAGTAAACCATAAAGTCAGATGCCCTTATAAAGACTGTTACACTGAAAGCAGTGTCTACTCCACTTTCAAAGTACACAAGAGTAAAGTACACAAGGAACAGAACTGGAAGAATTCTGAAATTTACATTCCCAAATTTTCTGTTGACGTTGAGTATTGGCTTCGTCAAGGTAATCTGCTGTGTCTTAAGGATGCAACAAATCTGAAAGTCACAAAAGATCTTAAACATGATATCCTTGAGAAACTAGCATGTCCAACAAAGGAAGAATTTAAAGCTGTTGCAAAAGCCTTAGTATAAGCCCGCCCATGTCTTAAAGAATCCAAGTCATCCTCTGGCTTGGAAGGATGGAAGAGTAAGCTGAAGTACAAGATGGGTAATTATAGGAACAAAATGCGCCAGCTGGGTCGACTTGAGGTCGCCGTCAATGGTGGTAAAAGTGGAAGGTACACTAAAAACGGCGACCCTCCCAACAAAGACATCAAGAAGCCAAGGAAAGGTGAAATACATTTCCTACCTGAAAATCCAGAGGGGGTGTATGACCACAACCTTGAAGGAGCTCGTCAGGTTCTTGTGAATAAAATGACAAAGCCAAATGGATCCCTCGTTAAGAAACAGATGGACATGACGTTTGCTCTTCGCAGAAAAGAAGTTGTCAAAGACAAGCCTGACATCAGCATGATGGTACTTCGATGGCCAGCTCTTTTAACAGAAAGCCAGGTATGTATGATTTATTTATTTATTTTTATTTTTTGTATTTGAATAAACAAATTTGTAAATTCAATCTTTAGACAGCTTGTGCCTGCTTTACTACCTGATTTTAAAAGATGGCTCTGCACTATTCTTCGCTGCACCTTGATGCACACATTGCTCCCTATAGTCTTTGCATATGTATCAAGGTGCAGCAAAAAGAGAAAAGTGGCATCTTTATATATATATCTTATATATATATAGTGGGGGGTGGAGTGGTGGAGGAAAATCTCAGAGAGAACCTCTTTGATGCACTTGACCATTTCTCTCCAAGCCTGATGGATCTCTTCAGGAAGAAGAAAGGCCTCACCGCCCAGCTTCTGTCTGAGCTTTTACATCAGACAAAGGTGGGTTGACTTGGCTACATCAGTCTAGTCCCTTTCTTCCCAATCTCCGTTCTTTCCTTTGCAATTTTTACTTTTAAGCAGCTCTTCTGCATGAAATCGTTCTAATGGTGCAGTTTTCAGGATGCATCACCCGGTGTCACCACATTAAATACATTCATAATAAAATTAATAAATGACTATTTTTCCAGCCTGATGTATTTGTATTTATTTATCACCCCTTGTTTATTTTAGATAGAGTTCCTATATATTATTAACACAGGGCAAATATCCTATTATAAAATCTACTTTTACTATGTATCATATTTTAATGGGGATATAATTTATTACAGTTATGTGTTCAAATTTGAAGGCTGTTTTTTGGATCAATACAGGTAAACGTCATATTATGGGACTACGCATTACTTCACGGAGAGCTTACAACCTACTAGCTAAGCCTTAAGAACAGGTGGTGCAACCGAATTAAGCACTGACTTACGGCTTAGTTACTACTAGTTAGTTTGTAACTTAGTGTGAACTTTACATCCCAACTTTTACATGAGACCTTATGCACAGCTGGTGCAACCCTAAACGGGGTGTAATGGAAATATATTTTCACGGTATGACAACCATAAAAAACACAACCCACAGTGGAATAAGGTGCATTAATAATATTATTAGCAGTTTAATATTATTTATAGCTAAATGTAGACTTTAAATATTTTGTAATAACTGCCCAGGTTAACAGTTTAGATGTGCATTTGATTCAGTAATGGGTTGTTTGCGCAATCTATTTTCTGTTACAGTATGACTGTCAATTTCCTGTATTCCTTAAGCACTTTGTATACCCTATTTAGTACATTACAAAATAAAAATGTAATTATTATTAGTATTAAACAAATTGTAGGCATACTGTTGCGCTGCACTTAAAGCTGATATAATATCTGTGACACTAGCGCTGTTAAATGGAATTGTAAAAATACAACTATTTTATCAAAGCAGCTTTCTGAATACGTACCTCTTCTGCAGTTCTTAAAACAATCAGACAGTACTGACCCCAACACATGCCATTGGTTGAAGTTTTTTTTTTTTTTTTAGTCTTAGCAGGACGAGAAATATGAAACAAGCTTATAAACATCAATGACAATAATTAATGCTGTTGTAGAGTGGAGGAGGGTGGGGTCGGGCAGGAACAACACACGCCCGGTCCCCAATCAGTCAATCATGGGGTCATGCAAGGGATAAAGGCGGCCGGTGACGACGGTTCGAGAGAGAATGACATGCAGCTGCTCTGCGTTTATGTTTGTGTGTTTTTCAGTTTATTATTAAAACTATTTATATTGTCAAGCCGATTCTTGGCACCTCCATTTTATTTTAATGCTTTATAGCTGTCTTTTCAAAAGTGCCTTATAGGTCAATTCTTACTAATCTGCTTCATTCAAATACTACATAAGTTAGGCCTTTGTACACCATCATCGGTTACATGACAGGTCTGTATTTATTTGTTTGCTTTGGAACACACCTTTCTATTTATCTCTTTCTGGAGACTTATAAAGAACATTTGATATATTTGAACGATGCCTTGTGAAGTTCTCCACCCATTACCGCAAAACATTTCTAGTACTGGAATATCAAGTCGGTTTCATGTTTTATGTAACGTTTAAATGAACTAATTGGAACAGGTAGATTAATTACACTGCACAAAAATGTGGACTCCCCAGTGCAACAAGTCTGAAACATCCAAAGTCTGAAATGTTTTTTTGGATTTGCTGATTGGAAATCGATTTTTAAAGGAAATGTAAGACAAAAATAAAATACACCCACTATCACTTTATTAGGAACACTATGATCTGCACAACGAAGTTGACCACTAAAAAGCATTTGAATGAAGAAAAATGGAAAAAGGTTATTTTTTCCAGTAAATACTTTTGTCATGACAAGTACATATATCTGATGAGCTATTCAAGAGTTTGAACAGAGTTGTGCCATGTTGACGTGAGATTGAGATAATGAGAGCATGTTTGATTGACAGACCGCGCATGAGTGTACATGCATAAATGCGTGCAGACCAACTGCCGCTCTCATGATACCATGCTCAGGTATTTTGTTTTATTATTATTATTATTTGTAACATGCTCTTGCAGTTGAATTCCCTCAGGTTCTAAGTCACCCCTCTTACCAACACCTTTCTCCCGATTGCTCAGTTTGGCTGGTCATTCCAAAGTTATTCCATTTAAGAATTATGGAGGCCACTATGCTCTTGGGAACCTTCAGTGCAGCCATTTTTTTTTTTTTTTTTTTTTTTTGTAGCCTTCTCCAGATCTGTGCCTCGACACAATCCTGTCTTTAAGCTCTGTGAGCAGTTCCGTTGACCTCATTACTTGGTTTTAGCTTTGATACGCTTTTTTTTTTTTAGCTGTGAGACCTTATATAGACAGGTGTGTGCCTTTCCATATCATGTCCAATCAATTGAATTTGCCACAGATGGATCAAAGTGTAGAAACATCTCAAAGATGATTCAGAGAAATAGGATGCACCTGAGCTAAATTTCAAGTGTCATAGCAAAGGGTCTGAATACTTATGTCAGTGTGATATTTCAGTTTTTTTCTTTGTCATTTTGGGGTATGGAGTGTAGATTGATGTGAATTTATATTGTCATAATTCCAGTTGGTAATATTTTGCCTCAACCCACACAACACCACCCAACAGGAAACAGTGAATTCAAGTCTACATTGAATGTTTCATTTAGTCTCATACTTGCCTGTTATTTTTTTACCACAAAACATTATTTTAACTTGTCCCCAACATCGAATGGTCTGAGACCACTAATCATTTTTTTTTTCTTTTAATTCCTTGATTTGTCATTACAAATTATTTTATCTGCATTACAATTTGAGTGAACAATGTCAGTATTCGGCATGTGCTCCTTTTGCTTTAATGACACAGCATGCACTCGAGCTGGCATAGATTCTGCAAGCTTGTGCAAAACCTGATTAACCATGTAATCCTTTTTTAATGTGGTCTCAGATATTTGGACCCCACTGTATATACAGTACATCTATTGACAAATAACAAATAAGTGCTCCATTTTATAGTGCATAATGTTTTAGCTCAGTAAAGTTGGTTCCTTTAGCAGATTCTTTAGCATCATGTCATAGCATACAGGATAGTTCAGTTTTTCTAGTCTTTATGTAAGCCTGTAAATAGGAACAGGAACAACTGGCATTTCCTCTTACGGCACATTACACAGTAGCTAACATTAAGGAACTTGAACTCATATAGATTTCATCACTGCATTTAATGGCGAAATAAAACTACAGAAACAAAAGTAATGCCAATGACAATTATGACCATATTTTGATATGACAGGGAAAATCCTATGCATTTTATGAAACATATTTATTGATTGCTGATATACACGCAGCAGAGGATTTAATGGTTATATGGGTTGTAACCCTTCAAAAAACATAACTGAATATCATAACTAAACACTGAAACACCAGGAAGCTCCATCATACTTTAATAAGTCTTGAATATACTCAATTATATACAGTATGTGTTTAAAATAATGTGATCTGTTCAGGGTAGCTGACTTCACCCTTTAGATCCCTCTCTCTCGTCTGCCAAACAATTCTCAATCAGGTCCTGTAGAGAAGAGAAGCTGGGTCGGTCCTCGCTGTTGAACTCCCAACACTGCATCATAATATTGTTCACCTGGAAAAATAAATAAAATAAAACAAGCTTATATCTCATATATTTTCCACATTTTAATCCTTCCTTTCTTCCACGTTTATCAACATTCTATCAGTTATTCTATCTATTACTAAAGAATCTGCTGCATTTTTCCTATCATTTGATTGTACTGCACTAAAATAAAAAGTATAGTATAGTAACTGTAGGCAGATTACATATACGTAAAACATTTGTTTGACATTTGTCAAACAGACCGATTTTGACTGAAGTCTGGCTTTGCTTTTACCTTTGGTGGACACTGAGATGGCACTGGTAACCTCCAGTTATCTTTAAGAAGATTAAGGAGATGGATGGCCATGGATGGACTCTGGACATAACTTCCTATCTTCTGGATACACAACTGCATGAAATAATTTATAATAAAGCAGGTTTATAAAGTTAATAGACAACAATTTAAAGGAATTGCTTGCCTCTAAAAGTCGCATGATTGATCTTGAATGGAAGAAAAATGTCATACTTTTTTGGAACAACATGAGAGTAGAAGATGACAGAATTAAAATTTTGGGCTGAACTGACCCTTTTATTGATTTTTATTTTGTGGGAGATAAAGCCTTAAAGGGGCAATTTATGGTCATGGTGCTAGTTATTAATTCATTTCCTCACTTGTGAGTGTACCCCTTAGCAGCACCATTATACGACATGATTTGACATTAATGTACTCACTCTTTTGGGGTTTCGACTGATTTCACAGTATGAGAACAGCTCATGTAGAACAATGCCAAAACTCCATACATCTGACTTGTGAGAGAATTTCAGTTCTGATATAGATTCAGGTGCATACCTAAATAGGAAAGGAGTAGGAATTGAAAAAGTAGAAAAGTAATTGATGCAATCTTGAGATTTTACATCAAAGAATTTTTCCTTCAACAAAATGTTTCTTTGACTAAATAAATAAACCCAACATGGCTGTTTTATAGAATGAGATATGTACTTTGTTGATTCCAAGACATTAATTTGTGAAAACTTTAGAGCATACAAATTCTGTGCCATGTTCACTTCATGGTGAAGTTTACTAGATTATTTAATGCAGTAAAATGTGTTGTCTGCTCTTTAAATCTAAAGAGTTTGATATAACTGTCACCAGAAAATGGGGCTTTCTCCTGGCTGGGTGACACGGTAGTACTCTTTGTCCACTGGTATGATCTTCGTCAGTCCAAAGTCAGCGATTTTCACCAGAATGTCACTGGCTACTAGAATATTCCGGGCAGCCAGATCCCGGTGAACATATCGCATGCTTTGCAAGTACTCCATTCCCTACAGAAAGAATTTTCCAGTGCTCACATGTCAGGACTGTTGTTTTAAAACAAATTATATTTATACATTGAGCTGTCAAAATTAACGCATTACACATGTGATTAATTTAAAGGGTTAGTTCACTCAAAAATGTTAATCCTCTCATGATTTACTTACCTTTAAGCCATCCCAGATGTCTATGGCTTTCCTTCTTCAGCAGAACCGAAGTGAAGATTTTTAGAACCACATTTCATCTCTTTTTGTCCATATAAGCAAGTAAACAGGTACCATTAGATTGCTTGCTATTTGATGATCCAAAAGGCATATTTAGACAGCATAAAATTAATCCACATGACTCCTGTCAATCAATTAATGGCTTCTGAAGCAAATTGATAGGTTTGTGTAAAACATAAATAGATAATTAAAACGTTAACTTTAAAAAAAATAAAAAAAAACCGCTTCCGGCAAGCAGTCGGTGCATCAGTAACATTAGTGCAATGGAGCGTTCACATGAGAAGTCAGAAGCACGCGCTTTGTATACAACAGAGAAATTAATATCACGCGAAAGTTAGTTAATGTCAAACAGCATTGCAGCGCTGACAGGAAGCAACGATTTAAAGATAAAAACATTATAATTATCGATTTGTTTCTTACACCAACCTATCGGTTTGCTTCAGAAGACATTAATTGATCAACTGGAGTCATGTGGATTACTTTTATGCTGCCTAAATGTGCCTTTTGGAAGTCAAATAGCCAGCAGCCTAATGGAACCTATTCAATTGCATTGGATGGACAAATAGAGTTGAAATGTGCTTATAAAAATCTTTGCTTCGGTTCTGCTGAAGAAGGAAAGTCATACACATCTGAAATGGCTTAAAGGTATGTAAGTCATGAGAGAATTAAAAATATTGGGTGAACTTACCCTTTAAAAGGTTTAACACATATTTTTTTTAATCGCGATTAATGCATTTACCTTTAATACAGAATAAACCAGCATAAACACTGGTTAGAAGGGCAGAACCTTTGCGATGTGTCTGCTCAGACTCATTACACTAACAGACACACCACAAACACACATAACAGCTGTGTCAGTGATCAAATGATGGAAAAAGGAACTCTTGAAGCTATTTGTTGTACAAAACAAGCCCAGATGGGACTTGTGACAGAAATCAAGTAGTTCTCAGTCTAAGTAAGGTTTATTTTATTTAGCACAGAAAGCACAGCAAGTAATCGCCCTAATGCGAATCATGAACGTAGCTTTACAATTGCTATAACAAAGCGGATAGCCACAGTCTACCGGCAGATAAATATTGTGGAGGATGAATATTTAAGAGATTTATTGCCCATTGCAATGAAAATGCAACCTATGTGTGGACTAGTTTTTTCAATTAGTCAAACTCCCACTTAGACTTTGGCAAACCTTTAATGTTACGTGAATTGGTGCTATTTTAGTGCATTCCTATCTTTATACTGTAGAAGGCTTTGTTTGGAAGATGTTAATAAAGCGTTATATTGTTACATAGTGTTTTGTTTTCTTTCCTCAGAAGAAAATAAATGCATTTTGACAGGAAAATAATATATTCAGAGTTCAATTTCAGCACTTTGAAAATTTGCATTTAATCGTGCGAAAAAATATGTGATTAATCCCAATTTAATATTTGAATCAACTGACAGCACTAATGTGTGTGTGTGTGTGTGTGTATATTATATATATACACACACATATACATACATACATACATACATACACACAGAAAATAGTCACCACGTAAAATGTGTTATGTGCATATAGCCTGTTTGTACCTTACAGATCTGTGAGGCAAAGAGCAACAGTCTTCGACTGCATACGTTCTGTCTGTTTTTCTCCATATATCCAATCAGACTGCCGTAGGGAAGGTACTCCATCACCAGTCTTGTGCTGAGCCGACCTGGAAAAAAAATAAGGATCTTTCAGTATGGGCAAACTGTACAGTTTGGAAATTGATCAGTAATCATCAAAGATAGACTATTCAAATAAGATTAGACATAAAGCAAGGGAAAAGATGGTAGAGTCTAACCTGCACTGTAGCAGATGCCCTTGTATTTGACAATATAGTCACAGTGCAGAGAGCTGATGGTCTGGATCTCTCTCTGGAAGTCTGCCATGTTAGCCTGTTTGTTGGACTGCAATTCCTTAACAGCTACCAGATCGCCAGTGTTATCACCCCATGGATCATAACGACAAAGCTCCACACTGCCGAAATTACCCTAAACACATGTGTATACATAAAATATGTCACAGTAAGTGGGACACTGTATAATCATATTTTGTTCTCTAAATTTCTGTTTTGGACTCAATAAGTTCATATCAATACATTTCATCACATTTCTAATGACCCTACTGTAGTTATAAAAGGTAGCTCTCTAAGACCTTTTATCAAAGATAATAGTCGATCTACATTTTAAACAAAGAAAGAAATTCCACAGGATGACTAAAAAAAAGTAACATTATACAATAAGTTTCCATTAGTTAACAACATTAGTTAGAATTAACCAAAAATGAATGATACTTTCACAGCATTTATTATTCTTGGTTAATGTTAATTCAACATATACATTTGATTTAAATAAATATCATAGTATATGTTAACATTAGTTAATGCACTATGAACTAACATGAACGAACAATGAACCATTGCATTTTTACTAACTAGCATTAACAAAGATGAATAAATGCTGTAAAAAAAAAAAATAAATAATATATTATATATATATATATATATATATACACACACACACAGGTGCTGGTCATATAATTAGAATATCATCAAAAAGTTGATTATTTTTTTCAGTAATTCCATTCAAAAAGTGAAACTTGGATATTATATTCATTCATTACACACAGACTGATATATTTCAAATGATTATTTCATTTAATTGTGATGATTAAAACTGAAAATCCCAAATTCAGTATCTCCGAAAATTAGAATATTACTTAAGATCAATACAAAAAGATGATTTTTAGAAATGTTGGCCAACTGAAAAGTATGAACATGAAAACTATGAGCATGTACAGCACTCAATACTTAGTTGGGGCTCCTTTTGCCTGAATTACTGCAGCAATGCGGCGTGGCATGGAGTCGATCAGTCTGTGGCACTGCTCAGGTGTTATGAGAGCCCAGGTTGCTCTGATAGTGGCCTTCAGCTCTTCTGCATTGTTGGGTCTGGCGTATCGCATCTTCCTCTTCACAATACCCCATAGATTTTCTATAGGGTTAAGGTCAGGCGAGTTTGCTGGCCAATTAAGAACAGGGATACCATGGTCCTTAAACCAGGTACTGGTAGCTTTGGCACTGTGTGCAGGTGCCAAGTCCTGTTGGAAAATGAAATCTGCATCTCCATAAAATTGATCAGCAGCAGGAAGCATGAAGTGCTCGATAACTTCCTGGTAGACGGCTGCGTTGACCTTGGACCTCAGAAGACACAGTGGACCAACACCAGCAGATGACATGGCACCCCAAACCATCACTGACTGTGGAAACTTTACACTGGACTTCAAGCAACATGGATTCTGTGCCTCTCCTCTCTTCGTCTAGACTCTGGGACCTTGATTGAAATTTACCTTCATCAGAGAACATAACTTTGGACCACTCAGCAGCAGTCCAGTCCTTTTTGTCTTTAGCCCAGGCGAGACGCTTCTGACGCTGTGTCTTGTTCAAGAGTGGCTTGACACAAGGAATGCGACAGCTGAAACCCATGTCTTGCATACGTCTGTGCGTGGTGGTTCTTGAAGCACTGACTCCAGCTGCAGTCCACTCTTTGTGAATCTCCCCCACATTTTTGAATAGGTTTTGTTTCACAATCCTCTCTAGGGTGCGGTTATCCCTATTGCTTGTACACTTTTTTTTCTACCACATCTTTTTCTTCCCTTCGCCTCTCTATTAATGTGCTTGGACACAGAGCTCTGTGAACAGCCAGCCTCTTTAGCAATGACCTTTTGTGTCTTGCCCTCCTTGTGCAAGATGTCAATGGACGTCTTTTGGACAGCTGTCAAGTCAGCGGTCTTCCCCATGATTGTGTAGCCTACAGAACTAGACTGAGAGACCATTTAAAGGCCGTTGCATGTGTTTTGAGTTAATTAGCTGATTAGAGTGTGGCACCAGGTGTCTTCAATATTGAACATTTTCACAATATTCTAATTTTCTGAGATACTGATTTTGGGGTTTTCATTAGTTGTCAGTTATAATCATCAAAATTATAAGGAATGAACACTTGAAATATATCAGTCTGTGTGGAATGAATGTATACATTATACAAGTTTCACTTTTTGAATGGAATTACTGAAATAAATCAACTTTTTGATGATATTCTAATTATATGACCAGCACCTGTATATATATATATATATATATATATATATATATATATATATATATATATAGAGAGAGAGAGAGAGAGAGAGAGAGAGAGAGAGAGAGAGAGAGAGATAGATAGATAGATAGATATCATTGCTAGCTCATACAATAACTAATGTTAATGAATGGAACCTTATTGTAAAGTGTTACCAAAAATTGCCTCCAGTAGTTCATGGTAATGTATATACAGTGGCCAAAGACTATTTAGACACTTAAGAATTCCTTGCAGACTAACCATAGGAGTAGTTCATCATATTAACTATGGACTACTAACATTTGAAGACATGTGCCTGTACTATCTTTCTTGAAAATATATACCACTTTTTTTGTTATCTAATGCAATGACATTCATACATTTTAAAGTGTGGCTTAAAGGAATAATTCACCCAAAAATGAAAAATAATAATAATAATAATAATAATTTACTCACCCTCATGTCATCCCAGATGTGCAAACCTTTCTTTCTTCTGCTGAACACAAATTAAGATTTTTATAAGAACCACTGGAGTTATATGGATTACTTTTATGCTGATTTTTGGAGCTTCAGAATGTTGGCACCCATTTACTTTCTTTGTATGAACCTACAGAGCTGAGATATTTCTTCATTTGTGTTATGCTGAAGAAAGAACATCATACACATCCGGGATGGCAAAATGATGAGTACATGGTGAGATCATTTTCATTTTTGGATGAACAATTCCTTTAAGACTCCAAATACAAATGCAGAACAGTGCCTGCTATAGGTAGAAAGATTATCTGCACTTTCGCATTGTACCTTCCCCAGAATGGAGATGAAGCACAGGTATCTCTCCTCAAAAACATCCTGCTGTTGCTTCCTGATCATGTTTGGTCTTCTCCAGAACCCATCGCTCTTGGGGAGTGTCCCAGTCGCATGAAGGATCTCATAATCTATAGAATAAGGATAAGATCCGCCATGATGGTTGTTCCCACATTTTCCCATATGTTTGTTCCCACATGTTCCCATATGTTTTGTATATACAGTATATATGTAATCATTAATTATTTTTTTTATTAATAGTATACATGTAGTGGGATAAACAGTGGGCATTGCACAGTTTTTTGTAATTATTGTACCACACATGTGGGTGCATTGGTTGTCCAATCATAGGCCTTTAGGGATCCTTTAAAATGGAACTGCAGGGCACTGCTTGTGTGTCAGAGCACCGTTTGTGCGACACTGACTGAGGACCGCCCATTCCAGTTTTTATCCCTTCCGCTTTGGAGGTATGTTTGTTTGGCTAACTAGCTAACTCTAATAAGCTTGGTTTGAGGTAACCGGTTTGTTTACTTTGTCGATTCACTTCAGTACGGACAGTTTATTGCTGTGGTCGGCTGAACGCTGCCATTCCCTCAACGTTCTCCCCTCAACATTCTCCCCTTCAACCTTCTTCCTCCGCTTTGGAGTGTTTAACTGCCATATTGATGCCTTTGTGTTATTCACGTGGGTGTGTGATTTTGTATCTTTTTTGGATTTTTTGTATCTACAGTTGGAGTTACAACATGAAGGTATGTGGAACTATTGCTATTTAGGCATTGTTGTAAAAAATCTGTTTAATTTGTAGTAAGAACAATTGGGGTTTTAGGAGACATCTTGCTGCTTGATCTGGCGGGGCAAAATTCCCCGCAGAATAATCTTTTTTTTTTTAAATTTTTTTTTTAGTTTGTCTATTTGTGGGTTTTGTCTTTTATATGTTTGGTTGCATGTGTAACGGTTGGTGTGCTGGAGTGTCAAGAGTAAACGTAGGAGAAGTAACTTCAAGTTCTTTAATAATAACACTGGAGCAAACACTGGAGCAAACATAAAGATTCTCTACACTTTAGACATGACACTACAACTAACACTACATCTAAGGACTGACCCAGACAGATGGAACTAAAGAGAATATATACACTCAAAGACTAAACGAGGGAATGACAAACAGGTGGGGATAATGAAGGAGTGATCAGGGCAGTGGCTTGTGGGAAATGTAGTGAGGGAGAGAACTTCAAAATAAGAGTCTTGGACAAAGGTGCAGACAGACTGTGACAGTATGATGTTTAGCCTTGAGCTATTTTTAGTTCATTTTTTTTGTTTCATCTAACCTCTAATCTGGCTCTGTGAGACTTGAGTATTGTGAGAATAATCGCCTCCATTCAAGTGCTATATTTGTGGGCCTGAAGGTTATTTGTTTTGATTTATTGTGTTGAACTGTTCATAAAGAGTGGTTTAACATATAAACCAGTGTTTCACATCTCCATTTTCCCTGCCTAACAACTGTGAACACTCTCTTGTGCTGTTGAAGTGTTTTTTTTCATTGTTTAACTGTAATTCATTATTTGTGGTTAACTTTTGTTTCTGTTTACAGGAGAAGAGACCCAGGGCAGGCAGCTAGCTAGCCTCCTTGTGCGGTGGTGGTACTTCTGTCACTGAGTGATGTGTAATCACGCTTGACCTCATATGTGTGCGTGGTGAGATTCATGCACTGGATGATAAGATTTCATGATAAGATCCTTGTGCTCGTCAGATTGCCTACCTGCCACTGGTAAGCCTCGGTCTCTTGTTTTGTAGTGTTTGTGTTCATGTGTGTATTTTTCTGCCCTGGTCATACAGTCTTTTAAAGTTACTGCTTGATGATTGTAGTACATAAAATATTTGGTATCCACATCTTGGGTCCTAGGGCGGCACGGTGGTGCAGCGGTTAACACTGTCGGCTCACAGCAAGAAGGTCGTGGGCTTAAAACCCGGTTACCCTGGCCTTTCTGTGTGGAGTTTGCATGTTCTCCCCATGTCTGCGTGGGTTCTCTCCAGGTGCTCCGGCTTCCTCCCACCATCCAAAGACATGCAGGCTAGGTTAATTGATGTCTCCCAAAAAATTGCCCTAGGTGTGGATGTGAGTGTGAGTGGTTGTCTGTGTATGTGTGGCCCTGCAATGGACTGGCGACCTGTCCAGGGTGTACCCCGCCTTTCGCCGGGATATGTTAGCTGGGATAGGCTCCAGCCCCCCGCGACCCTGTACAGGATAAGCGGTTGACGATGGATGGATGGATGGATCTTGGGTCCTTTTTTTCTAAACAAGTGAACCGTGTGCCCTTTATGTGTGATTTAAATAAATATTAGTATTTCCCTGTTAACAGGGTGGCATAGTCGGCTACATTTACATCTTTTGTTTTGCCCTGCTTCCCCCTAACACATACACAGCACATTTTGCAGTTCTTAAAAACCTGGCACATCTTGTGTTTATGGTCCGATTTTACAGAGACTGTCAATCTTAATGTGCTGTCTATTCTTGCAGAGTTAAAATAGTTTAATTTATGTTATTCTGTTCTCGGCAAGTTTCTAACTTTTAGATTTACTTTTGAACAATTTTACATTTAAACTGAATTTACCGGATGTGATGAGGCTGTTTAGTTGGCGAATGATGCTCCTGCAGGATGGTCTGAACTCTGGCTGATACTGCATGCACTGAGCGATGAGGTCGGCCAACTCAGTCCACTCCAGTGCAGGCAGGTTTGAGAACCACTCGTAGAACCGCTGCTTCTGAATGCAAAGCAGGACAGCAAGAGTTTAGCATTCATTTGATGTTTGAAACAGAATTTTGCTTACAGCTGAATGCATTTATGTGTACTTCTCAACACTTACAAACATACCATGGCATTGACTCTACCAATATGGTAATAACAACTATAATTTAGACTTAAACTTTACAATATCTTTGAAATACTATGGTATATGAATGTAGTAATATACTATACCATAGTTCTGTATGATATCAAAGATATACAATTTGATACCATCACTACACCATCAACGAGCTTGAGTACATGTGTAACTGTCATATGTGTAAAGCTGGCTCTACAATAGCTGATTTTTCCAATGATATTTGGGTGTTAGTATTATTAACATAATTGCCAGGCAGAGGGAGACAGAGCACTTATTAGCACTTCTCAGCGGGAGGTGTTAATCACTTGACCATTGGGACTCCCTGCTGAGATAATGGCTTCTGTTTTGTTTGAAAAATCCTTCTGTCACTGACAAGCTGATCAGAACTTTTTTTTTATCACACTCTGCTGCATCATAAACGCTGAATAAAATCCACAGTGATTCTGTCATTTTGCAGAAATAATGCAAAAGCAATTAATGAGAGATTAAAAAACCTTGATGGACATTTCACATTTTTGGTGTATTTTAAAATATAACCTTGTTAAAGACAACTGAACCATTAAGAAAATGCAACATTTTAGCCTCTGTTTTGGAACAAGCAAGCTACAGGTCTGAAAACGCTCAAATTACTCCATTGCAATGTTACTCGTGTTGGTATTTTGTCACTATGTGTGTCACCTCTCCACAATTTTTAATCAGCAAGTGCGACATACCTCTGACTGAAAAGAGTGAGACCTCAGCAAATCAGTCTGCATGTGTGACACCCTCAGCCAAAAGATTTGTTTTGAGTCTGCTAATTGTAGAGCCAGCTTAAAAGAGGTTGTGTAAAACAGATATTTCTCTTAAGGAAAGCTTGCTGTTTAATTTGTTCATGTATGGTGTCTGCACTTGTATGAGGTCCAGGCCCTGCAATGGAGCTTCTCCACCACTGAAAATCTCCCACAGAGTCGTTCCGAAGCTCCACTTGTCACATTCCAGCTCTATCTCAAGTGTTTCAAGCACCTCCGGAGCAACCCATGGAATTCTGTCCAAAACCACTGTATTCATAGAAATGTGCATATAGTGTTTTGGGGTAATATTAATAAAGACTACAATCTCTATTATTCTCTTCCTAATGAAAGACTATACTTCCCTGTAAAGGCAAAACATAGTAACTACACATTTTGTTAATAATGAAGTCTGGTCTCAGCCGTGAACATTATTTACAGCCGCCAGCCAGGAGGAGGGAGGCGAAGCTCCTCACCCCTCCTACTTCTGACTGAAGATGGCGAATTCTCAGCAAAACAGTCAGTAAATGTAACACACTCGGCCAAAATCAAATTAAAATCAATAAAAATTTCAAAATCAAATTTCTCAATTAATCACAATCCTCATTTAAACAATCCTGATTTAAATTCTTAAAATTCCAAGATCAATCTTTTACTTTATATTCAAGTTTAATTCAGGGCATAGTTTGGGCCCTGTTATTCATTTGCAAAATTAACATTGTCTTACTGGTTAGTGAGACGCTGGCTATCCACTATGATGTCTGTCCTGTGACAGATGGGTTTGGCTCAACTATACTCAGAATGAGCGAAAACAGAGTGAAACCATTTTAAAATCCACATTTGCCTGGACAGGCTTTGAAGACATGTTTTGCAGTTGCAGTGTTTGCCATAGTTACTGAGTTTTGGTTTTATAGGGCAGTATAATCTTCTTCTAAGTAGTATTCTAACTACTGATACATAGAACTAAGTATAAGACTGGATTTCTGACCATTGCTTTAACATTCAGTCATTTAATACCGATAAATACCTTCTCTGCCCAGCATTGCCATGCTGATGCCTTGGTCACTAAGTTTAATAAAGGGTGAGTTATCAGAGGAAGGGTCACCCTCTCTGGCCAATAGCAGATTCTTTGCACAAATATTCCCATGCGCAATATTCTTCTCCTCCTGCACATGGCACACACACACACACACACACACACACACACACACAAACAAAATTTAACCTCTGGTTAACTATGGTAATAAATTTGTTTATTCTTTGGCTATTGACAATAGGATGGGTAAAAATATTGATTTCACAATTAATCACAATCCTCATTTAAACAATCCTGATTTAAATTCTTAAAATTCCAAGATCAATCTTTTACTTTATATTCGAGTTTAATTCAGAGCATAGTTTGGGCCCTGTTATTCGTTTTGTAAATTAACATTGTCTTACTGTCAGCGTTAGAAGGTGCAATGTAAAAAAAGATTTGTTGAACAAACTTAAAAAAATCAAGGCAACATGATGCAGTAAGATTTATGAGTTCTCTCAACAACTTCTTAATAATTGTTCTTAGTAACATTGCTTTTTTTAGTAAATGGGATTCCCCATTTGTCACTCACTTGACGTTTTGTCGATTGCAGTGACACAAGGGGTCTTCCTTGGGAGCCTCGCGTACCTCTGAATTGAGAAAAGTCAGATGTGAAATTGGCAGATAGAATCTGCATGTCCCACCCCCGGACATATGGGTATAAAGGGAAGCGTGCGTGTGTCTGTTCAGTCCGATTTTTGTATTTTTTTTTTCTTCGGAGCCGAGTGGTTGTGTGATCAGCGAGCTGTGTTCACGACTGCTTTACCCACCTCTGCAAGAAAGCTTCTGTTGGATCTGACGGTGCATTCCAGCAACTTTATCCTCTCTGCACGCTGTGCAGCCTCTGCCCCTGGGCACATCGACAGTGCTTCTCTCATAAATGAGAGTGATTTCTCTGAAAGAGTTTATTTTCTAAAAGAGTTTATTCTAAAGTAGCAACACACTAGTGAGCGTTGAACGTCCTTTTCAGGACGTGTCTTTGTAAAGATGCCCTTCAGCTGCTGTGTATTTCCTGGATGTGGCAGATATCACTCCAGATCCGACGGTCACAGATGCTGCCTCGTGTGCCTGTGTCGCGATCACACTGAGGTGGCATTTGTGGATGGTTCATGTTCTTACTTGCGGTCGCAGCTTATGTTCTTAAAGACGAATGGCACTCCAGCCACCCCACGCGTCGATCCTTCTTCCCACGGGATTGAGGATGACCCGGCTGGCGATGGAGGCGATTTGGGGATGGCAGCGGGCTCGGTTTCGCCAGGCACAGCCTCACGAACCAACCGCTCCCCGGCACGCTTGTTTGCTTCTGTCCACGCTCGGGACGATGGCGACTCGCCTCACGGCCAGTTTACCTCCTCCCTAGAGCCAGGTCAGGATGATGACATCGCCAATTCAATGGAGAGCGTTCATGCATCTAACGGTGAAGACTCGACTGGGCTGCCGCCTTCGGGCCAGCCCGCCCAGTCTGAGTCTGATACGTAGATGGCCGACATGCTTTCCCGGCCGGTGTGAGTGTTGGGCTGGACTGGAACCTTCCGTCCTCCACCCAACCCTCGCAGCTTAGCGATTGGTACCTCAACTCTGGATTGGTACCTTGTCACCTGGGACTACTCCCATAGCTTGCTCTGGTACTCCCTAACGGAGGCCCCTCCGTTCCCCTCCTGGGATGAGACTGTTCCCCTCCTGGGATGTCTCCGTAGTCCTCTCAGGCCTTCAGAGACCCCCTTTCGAGCCACTTGATTCAGTCAAGCTCAAAGCCCTCTCTTTGAAGATGGACCCCCTGATCGCATTCGCTTCCATCAAGAGGGTTGGGGAACTGCAAGCGTTCTCTGTCAGCGGCACTTGCCTGGAGTTCGGTCTTGTCCCGTGTTTTGTCAGGTCCTAGCCGGTAGAACTCGGTAACTCTAGATACGCGAGGCTTCCAAGGAAGACCCCGTGTGTCACTACAATTGACACAACGTCTCGTTTCATGGGGTGTACTTACATTTTCACAGCACTGTATGAATCTAATATTAAAAGGATTTGTTCTCTTCTGTACCAATATTAGTTATTAGGAGGCAGTTTATCATGCAAGGACATTTCTTGTTACCAGGAAGTTGAGAGCACAGGCCAGTTGTTTGGCCACTTCCAGTTTCCAGCTGACGGAGACAGATGTCCTCCTCTTCAGGTACAGATCCAGTGCTCCATACTTAACAAACTCCTGCACCATGATGTCTGTGGGGGTCAGTGGAGGACACACTTTACTGGTCTGCACTCTTTGATGGGGTTGTATACACAGGAATTTTGACTGGTTCAAGAACATTTAAAAGTACTCTCTCTACTAAGGTCATTGCATTTTTATTTTGTCTTTAGACATTCATTAAAGAGTATCATTGAAGCACCAGTACCCTAAAGAGTGCTTTAACTTTAATAGAAACATGAGCTTTTAAAGAAACCACTTACTTTTGGATTTGTGCACACTGATGCCATAGACCAGGAGAAGGTGCTTGTGAGAAATTTGACTCATCAAACTGGCTGCCTCAAAAAAAGACTTGAACACAGGAAGAGGAAACCTTTAAACAATTAAGGAAGTCTTCTCCTTGCCCTGTTATTAACAATAGCTCTCCTTGCCCTGTTATTAACAATAGCTCTTATTACATGTAATTCCTAACATTCTAGTTTTCAAGTGGACACATTTTTAGGTAGGTTTGTTAACAAAACATAATAAAATGGTTAGAAAAAAAACAAGGAAAGAAACTTAAACTTTTTAATCTTAGGCTTATCTCCAAATATAGTCAGGTGGAAAAATAAAATTGTACTGTGAATCAAACAGGAAATCGTTATCATAGAGAATTTCCTGTTAACTGACAAGCTATGACGAAGTACACGTGTAATTAATTGCTTTATAGTACATGTCTCTTTGGACTTGATTTGCAACTCTCCAAAAGGAGTTCTAGGATTGAAAACACACCTCCCAGCAGTTTTTATGATTTGCATCCAGAACTTTCAGAAGGACTTCAGTGGAGTGTGTCACCCCCTCCCGTTGGTCTGTCTTACCGCCTCTAAATATATGCGTGAAGGAACCTTGTCCTAAGCTCTCCTTCTGTTAAAAGATAAATGAAAAGCCATGAGGGGTGCAGTTGTTTTGAGATTACACATATTCAGACATTATTTTATCATAATCTTTTTACCTCCCTAGGAGCAAATGCAAACACCTATCACATATTTACTGCATTAACACAATACACATTGTGAAATCATTCATGATTTGTGCATGCAATTCCACAGAAAAGAAAATTTTTATCTTTGTTAACTTAAAAGGGATAGTTCACCCCCCCTTATGCCATCTCACATGTGTATGACTTACTTTCTTCTGCTGAATATTTATACCCAGTATGCTGCCTTTGTGATTTTTGGAGGTTCAGCTTTTGGCCACTATTCCTTTGCATAGAATAGACCTACAGAGCTGAGATATTCTTCTAAAAAATCTTCATTTGTGTTCAGCAAAACTCATTTACTCATCACGAGGGTGAGTAAATTATGACATAATTTAAATTTTAGGGTGAACTTTACCTTTAATCAAAACACAACTTACTTTTCCTCTAATATGTTTTTCCTTGTCTGCTGACATCATTCTGACTTGCCTCCATCAACATAAAAAGAATGTCTTTGTAATCTTTTATCAAAAACAAGGCTGTCAATTTAATATTCATTTTGGATGATTTATAAATAACGCGTTCAAAAATGTATGCAACTAATCATGCCCCCTACATAGTACATAAATTCAGTAATAAGGAATATTTCTACCATCTGAGCATTTTAAGCTTGATGTACCACCTCCATTCAGTAGGGGGCAGTCAGCACGACAGCTCGTCAAAAAGCAGGCAGCATACAGCCTCCCACAGTAATACTTTTGCGGTCAAATACAACTGGATGGAGCACAGCAGGATGCTGGAAATTTGAGATGTGTTTTTCAAAGTATCAATCTACATTTAACTTATACGTTTAAAATATCATCCTAAAAATACAGTGCTTATAACTATAGGCACTTACAACCAAAGTGAGATGCTCCAGAAGTGTCTGTCTGATGCGTGAGTACATAGACTAGCAATTAAAAATAGAGCAGAGGGAAGTATAGGCCAACAATTGGGTTATATTCAATAATATGGAAATAAAACAAGCAATATTTTGACTTTAAAGCTACTTTTTGTATTTTCTAAAATACTGCACTGTCTATTGCCACAATATAGTATACGTATATATTTGCTATATCTGAATTATAACATTTATTACATATTATATTTACATTCATTTTAATTATTATATTTTAAATTACCTTTATTTTTGGGCATTTCTCATTAAATATTGATATGTGTTTAATTGTGATTAATTCAATGTATTCATTTGCATATCATGTAATTAATTTGATTAAAAATTTAACCGATTGACAGCCCTAACTTAAATCTAATAATGTGTGTGTGTGTGTGTGTGTGTGTGTGCACTGAATTTTGTTTTACTCATTTTAAGGTAAAATGGTTGATGAATGGCATTTCAGATTGACTTGAAAGCAGATATTGACAAGCAGATTTTGCTGTATACACATGATCAGTGTGATTCTACCCAGGTGAGGTCATCATGTTTAATCATGTGGAACTGCATGTGGCTGGGTTTGTGTCTTTGTATCATTGGAGAACTGGGCATCTCCGCCATACTGCTTTTACGAAGAATGATCATGTTGGTAAGTTCTGCAATGGAAGGCAATGAAGTTGAATTACAACACAATAAAAATGAATCAAACTAAAAAAAAATAATAAAAAACATTTGTTTATTAACTGGAATTTAAAAAAATATCCGTTAATCTTAATCTATAAAGTTTCAAATGACAGATGATTGAATATTCAGGTGAAATTGTTTAAGTATTATTATTAGAACATAAGTTCTATAATATATATATATATATATATATATATATATATATATATATATACTAACACAGATCACACTGATAGTAAATGATGCATCAAACCCCTCTTTGATAATTTTTGATAAAATTACATCAGGAAAATGTTATAGAGTGCACACAGCCACTAAGAATATTTTAAAGAGATTTTGTATTACATCATCTGTTGTTTTAGGAATAGAAATGTTGCATGTTTAAATCATTCCATCATTTGGGGAGCCAAAGCCAAATTTCCACTTGAGTGGACAATCATGAAATAAGCAGGATAAAGTCAGTCGATCATTACCACAAAATAAACTCTGATAGGGTGATCAGGACCCAATGCTGAAATAAATGTATTGAAAATAATGATTGTAGATTAAATTATTTTATTATGTAAGAAGATAACATTGAGGTTCCCTGGGACAATGTACATATTTGACCACAGAATGGCACAATTGACCAAGATCAGAATCAAGTATTCCACAAAGCAATAAGTGAAAATAAAATTTTCCTACAATTGAATTCAAACAGTTTGCAGTTTGCTTTTTAACTTGAGTTATTAAAAATAAAGATTAAAAGAAAATATGGCATGTTTCACATAAGTACCTTTTGGTCTGGGTGGGCAGCACTTGCCCAGGGTAACTGGGATGTCTGACATGAGAAGCGGTCTGTGCTGATAGAACTCTGTGAGCTGTCTCAGACTACTGAATGAGTTGTGGATCCCAGCCAGATTAAACTTCTCATTTTTCTCAATCAAACAGTCCTTGTAATCCATACCCAGAGAGGTCTGTTGGAACAACCAAAAGATGAGAAATACAACACTGATGTCTACTCATTAACAATGCAGCCAATCTAAAACTGATTAAAATCAAACAGGAGAAATTGCTGCATGCTGCATTGAGTAAGATCAGCATTGTGCACAATTTAGAATTTAGAAATTGGTCCCTTTCAACTTGTGAGTTAAAATTTAAATGGAATGACAGTAAGAATAATTTAATTAATTGAAATTAATTACATTTTTTATACTAATTATACCCATTTAGAATGGCAAGACTGGTACCTGTATGCAAACAGTAAGAAAGTACTTGTCAAATTCCTTGGGACTGTGACGCAACAGAAACATCCCATTTTTGGCTCCAGCTTTCTTCAGCTTGTGCACAGCAAATTCTGACCTTTACAAACAACACAAAAGTTGTTTATCACCTTATTATTTCCTTCTATTTTTGCCACGCGATTAAGTATGTGATTACGTACGTGATAGGGCCATGGCAGTAATTCTGGATGTCCTCCAACAAGCTTGGTGGGGCCACCTCTGTGCAGAAATAGTGGGTTGAGTCTGTTGTCAGTCTAAAATATCCATCAACCAGAGATACAAAGGAAAGAGCCTCTGTTAGGGTGTGAAACTCAGCCTCCTATTGATGGAAAGTGAATCAGAGACATGAAATTCAGGTCAGACTGTAATGTAAAGTAATTATGGTAATTAACATTACAAGTTCCAATTTGTATACTTCCAAAAGTTAAGGTGTCATAAGCAATGTTTAATGAAATAGCATGAAGAAATTCTCGATTAGTTGACTGACATTACTAAAATAGATGTTGTGAAATGTCACACTTGTCTCTATGAAAGAGTAAACAAAGGTGTGACTGGGGAATGAAGTTTGATTCTCTGTTTAGCCAATCTGAAGTCTAAATGAGTGGGTTGTGGGTTTTGTTTTTGTTTTATTTTATTTTTTGATTTCCAGAGTACGGTGCCAGCCATTTTGGTTCTTTGTACATGACATCAAAGTCAGAGCTGTTTGAATTTGTAATTAGATCAAGTAAAGTTTATTAAGGCAAACTTTGATGTTGGCTTTGTCTGTAAGTATTAAGTTTTAGATCGACAGACAGACAGACAGACAGACAGACAGACAGACAGACAGACAGACAGACAGACAGACAGACAGACAGACAGACAGACAGACA
Source organism: Moxostoma hubbsi (assembly GCA_032164185.1). Classification (NCBI taxonomy): domain Eukaryota; kingdom Metazoa; phylum Chordata; class Actinopteri; order Cypriniformes; family Catostomidae; genus Moxostoma; species Moxostoma hubbsi. The sequence goes on along the minus strand of JAVLUX010000018.1, from coordinate 10,814,170 downwards.
GACAGACAGACAGACAGACAGACAGACAGACAGACAGACAGACAGACAGACAGATAGACAGATAGATAGATAGATAGATAGATAGATAGATAGATAGATAGATAGATAGATAGATAGATAGATAGATAGATAGATAGATAGATAGATAGATAGATAGATAGATAGATAGATAGATAGATAGATAGATAGATAGATAGATAGATAGACAGACAGACAGACAGACAGACAGACAGACAGACAGACAGACAGACAGACAGACAGACAGACAGACAGACAGACAGACAGACAGACAGACAGACAGACAGACAGACAGACAGACAGACAGACAGACAGATAGATAGATAGATAGATAGATAGATAGATAGATAGATAGATAGATAGATAGATAGATAGATAGATAGACAGACAGACAGACAGACAGACAGACAGACAGACAGACAGACAGACAGATAGACAGACAGACAGACAGACAGACAGATAGATAGATAGATAGATAGATAGATATGCTTCTGAGTCCCTCAATCCATGCATCTTTTCTAAAATGCTCGTTGTGCATGACACCACGGAGACCTCCAGCATGTGCTATTATCCGCGATCCATGAACAACTTACCACGTGCCCCATTGAGAGCGAAAACCACTAATCCCGACCACAAGGAGGCTACCCCATGTGACTCTACCTGCCCTAGCAACCTGGGCCAATTTGGTTGCTTAGGAGACGTGGCTGGAGGTTTTTACTACCTTTTCTAATGAGTTTGTTTTTATACTGCAAAACAAATGTTCATATATGTCAAGACAGGGCCACTACCAGGCAGCGGTCATCCTGGCGTGTGACAGTGACCACTCTTCCTTCCAGTGGCATCTGCTCTTGACAGAGACGCTTGACACTGATGTCTGTGATCTGGGGGAAATCACAGAATGTCTGCCAGTCCTGTGAATGATACCAGAGAGTTCAGTTACATTGGTGCAAATTCTGCAGAACATTTAAGCCAAGCACATACTACACGACTCAAGCTTGTTTCCTTTGATTTTTTGAGTGGGCAACTAGTGTGCGACTAGAAGTTGAGTGGTCAGTGCACAATGTTCTGACGGGCAAGAGACAAATTAAATACAGAGAGAGTGCAAAAGAAGAGCAAGGCATTGGGAAGTTGGACACAAATATCATTCGAAAATAAAATAAAACCACCCAAACCGCTGTCTCAACATTATTTTCAGCTGGGTTTTTTTCCATTCTGTACAAATTAGTGAAATAATGTACAAAAACATTCTTTCATGCTTTTATCATAAATTAACTCTCTCATGCGTGATTTTGTGAATTAATTTTGGGATCATAGTTTCATTTGGGGTTGAATAGTTGCAGTAGCAATTGATACACTCAGTCTGAACAGAAACATGGCAGAAAACAAAAGTCTGTCCATTGCAGGGGGCTGACTGCAAGTCGTGTAGGGTGCGTTTGGCTTTACAGGTTTAGAACAACATGAGGGCGAGTTCAGATTTGGGTGAACTATCCCTTTAAATCATTACATACACCTTAATAATGTATTATACATACAGTACAGTCTTTATAGAAAGAGGTAACAACTACTCCATTGCTTGTGCAGCCCCACCTGGCTCTCTGTGGTCTGTATCTGAATTCCTCCCTCTCCAGACACTTGGACTGCTTTGACCCTTTGTTGCTTGCTCTGCTCTAACCATCCGGAGTGATGCAGATGGAAGCATTCTGAACCGTAAGCGGGCTCCACTGTGCTCAATTCCATCAGGTACTTGAGCTTCAAACTGCGTTCTCCAGCAGAGCAGCCGCTAAGCTTCCTTAGGAAACGCTTTAGCGTCTTGCGAATCTGATACCGTGCCAGGCGACTCATACGCTGTATGTCTTGTCTGTGGGTCTCTGGGAGACAGGACTTGTAGCTGGAATTTAATATTGGAGTGGTTAAAGTGATTGTTCACCCAAAAATGTAAATTCTGTCTCATCCCTTCATTTCTCACTTGACGTACATCCATCCATCCATTGATTCACTCCCTTAAACTTTTATCCTTTAATTTCTCCCTTAAAATCTATCTATCCATCCATCCATCTTTTCTTTCTGTTTTTGTTGTCTTTACCTTGTGGTCCTGCAGATGTCTCCAAGGCTCTGGTTTCTCTCTTTGGCCATGCGCCACAGATCCAGGACAGCCATTCCCAAACATTCCTGCTGAAGACTCAGAGCAGGAGAAATCCCACCACTTCCAGACACAAAATCACTGCGGGACTGAAACAAGACAATAAAATCAGAGGAAAAAGTAAGTGATCTTAAACAGCCAGGCCAAAAGTTTTGTTATGTCACCCTTTTGAAAACGAGTAAGAGTTTTGCCTGGAATGCGTCCATTTTTTTATTCACATTGATATTATTTCCCTATCAACACCGGTAGTCTGTATGTACAGTAGAGCATTAAAAATGAATACCTTTTTAATCCTATACAGTTATAATACCTGGTATACAATTAATATTCACATACAGTATGGCCTTCAAAAAACCCTCAATTGCCTTTACAAAAGGCATTAAGTTATTGTGATATCTGTACCTGAGCAAAAAGATAGTCAATGACGCTGTAGTCTAGCACAGCACAGATTCTTCCTCTGCTGAGGCAAAAGCGGTATGACGCTCTGGATCCTTGGCCAAACCAGCTTGAGAAGAAAAACCTTTGAGCAAAAACACAGAGAGAACATCTTTACAACAGGGTCTCAAACACCCAGATAATTTTATATGACAACTCAGTGTTAATATCTAGCCCGAGAATCAATATTCACTTACTGCATTCTGGTTTGGCTTTTAATGATATCAAATAATTTGGTTAAGGATTTTTTAACAGTAGCCTAATATACATACATTTTGAATGGCTTATTACAGGCCCAAAACACAAACATAAGCATGCTGTCGATGTTCAGAGTACACTCCATTTTTAGATCCCATCTAATTTTAGTGTTTTCTGGAGTTCTTTTGTCAATTGAATTATTTGTGGAAAGATGACCCCTGATAGAGAACTCTACGTGGTTAGTGGCCCTCAGGTAATTTGAGACCCTTGATTTACAAACACAGAAAAATTCTGTTTCCATCAGTGTATCAAATAAATACAGTGGCAAGAAAAAAGTATGTGAACCCTTTAGAATTAGCTGGTTTTCTGCATTAATTGATCATAAAATGTGATCTCATATTCATCAAAGTCACATATAGACAAACGCTTAAGCTAACAACACACAAACAATTATACTCTTTCATGTCTTCATTGAACACATCCCATATAACATTCACAATGTTGTGGAAAAAGTATGTGAACCCTTGGATTTAATTGGTCAATCCTCCTTTGGAAGCAATAACATCAACCAAGTGTTTCGGGAGCTGAGGATTAGACCTGCACAACGTTCAGAAGACATTTTGGACCATTATTTCTTACAGAACTGCTTCATCTCTGTCTTATTCTTAGGATGTCTGGTGTGAATGGGTCTCAAGGTCATTCCAGAGCATCTGTATTTGGTTAAGGTCTGGGCTTGGATTGGGCCACTCCAAAAGGTGGATTTTCTTTTTTTGAAGCCATTCTGTAGTGGATTTACTTTGATGTTTAGGGTCATTGTCCTGCTACATCACCCAACTTCTACTGAACTTCAGTTGGTACACAGCCACCCTGACATTATCCTGTAGGATATCTTAATAAACTTGGGAATTTATTTTTCTTCGTAGTGTCCTGCCATGGACACCATGCCTGTTTAATATTTTCCATACATTAGACTCATGAACAGAGATGTTAACCAGTTCCAGTGATTCCTTCAAGCTGTCACTCTGGGATTATTTTTTACCTCATTGAGCACTGACAGATGAATATCTAAGCTCTTCAAAATAAATTTGTAACGCTTTCCAGCATTATGCAAAGCAACAATTCTTGATCGTATGTCTTCTGAGATCTCTTTTTTGTGAGGCATGGCACATGTCAGTTGATGCTTATTGTGAATAGCAATTTGTATAAGTCAAAGTAGCTCTAACGCACACCTCCAATCTCATTTCATAAATTGAATGCCAGGTTTGCCAGCTCCTGACTCTAATTAGCTTTTGTTGATGTCATTAGCCTACAATGTGTATGTTTGAATTATGTATTCAATATATACAAGAACAATACAATAATTTGTGTGTTTTTAATAAAAACAGATTGTGTTTGATCATTTTTGTAATTTAGATGAAGATCAAACAAAATTTTAAGCCACATTTATACATAAATGCAGGTAATTCCAAAGGGTTCATATACTTTTTCTTGCCACTGTATGTGTGTATATGTATTTTGTTTTCCCTGAATAAAATGTGTAGTCATTACAGCTGTTTTACCTCACTCTGTAGTGAACAGTGATGGTTTCTTCACTCTTAAACACGTGAGTTGGTGGATACCAGTATGAAAGATCCTCTGACGCAAGAGCAAACAGGTTGTGGAAGACTGGAAGAATTCCTAAAAATAGAAATATGCCATTTTAAATTGTTGCAATATATGGTTGATGCCTCAGAGAAACTATTCGCAGATTTTCGTAGATTATAGTCTTATACTTATAAATAAGTGTATTTTCTATGTGCTTTCAATGGCTTCCAATATTATAAGAATACGATAACATCATAATCACATTATCTTAAGCTTGTTAATCTCTTACCACCAGCTTTAGCAGCAAGCACACACACACTCTCTGCAGTGATGTGCCCAGTGGGGATCGTGAGGGTCGTCTCTGATGTTAAGGTGGGGCTGTAGTACAGGTGCACTTGTAGGGCGGAGTCACAGCTGGACTTCTGGCTGCCTGCCCTCTCACTCTTCATCAGTGGCACCTCTTCCTCCTCATTTGCGGTCATCTCACCAAAGCAATGTCCTGATTGGACGAAAACCATTTAGATCTGAGTGTAAATGTAGAAGTTGGCTGTTCTATATATAGTATCTATGTGTATTTATAAATATGTGTTTTAATCTTCATGACCAGACATAACATTCCGTTAGTATATATAATAATAAGACTAATGGAATGTTATTTCTGGTCAAGAAGAAAAAAATATTTTTTATCTTGAGGTTAAATCAGAAATAAATGATCAATTAATAAGCTAAATTAAATAATACAAATGTACTCAAACTTTACGAAAGTGTTTAGGGCATTATTAAACGTTGTACTATAACTGTACTATATGACTGTTAACAGTACAAATTCTTGGAACTAGTGGTCATACCCTTGCCTTGATCAAAGTGAGAGCTCATTCATGATCTGTACTTTCCGTAAAAAACAGCCATGGGTGTTTTCCCAGATCTCTCACTTACAGTTTTTATTATTAAGCAAAATTAAAGAATTTTTATGTAATATATGTTTAATTTGATTTTAAAAAAATAATAATTTACTTGTTAAACACTGTAGTTAGACATTATTTTATAGAAACACACCCATTTATGAGTATTCCATCAATAATAATAAAAAAAGCCTATAAAAACAAACTAAACAGGAAACGTACATACAGCACAATTAAAATCTACATTTTAATGGGAGTTACATGAACTCCATGGTCATGTACTCTGAAATGAAAAGTTATATTTTATATATTTTAATGAAGAGAACAGAAAGCTGTTACCTGATGTTATTTAAGAAGATATAATGAAGATTTGTTCATGTTGATGATCTGCGCAAATTCAGTAAGAGTATGATGTTGTGAGCTTCTGGTGGGAGGGATCAAATGAGGTTTCCGGCAAGAGACAAACCACAGAAGCACCTCATTTCCAGAATGCTTTAACACAAAAGACACCATTTGACATTTCAGTGTTTTGACCTGTGGCTGTAAATTGACAAGAGGGCCACCTCTGAAATAAACAAAGAGTAAATATAGTGCAAGAGTGTGTTTTTCTGTGTGTGTGTGAGAGAGAAATATACGGTGCAAGGGTGTGTAGAGCTGCTGGGGTTATTGCTTTCTTTACGTGGGATGACAGAAACTGTGGTTTCCTCTTTCTCGCTAGTGTGCGGCGGGTTTGTTATTTCCGCTTGCTGCGTTTTTCTACTGTTGGGCCTGATAGAACTTTAGTGCTATACATGAAACTCTAATTTTCTCACTTTTAATAAAAAAGTATGATGTACACCTGATAGCAGTTTTGAAATTGTCGTTTATTGAGAATTTTACAGGGGCACTCAGTGATTCTTCATCTGGTGATTTCTTCATTAATAAAGAAAAAAGTTAAATTCTACACTCTTAGTGTTTTAGACATAAACACTGAAACAGTTTTTTATTTTTTGGGGCTTGATGCTCACATGGTCGTGGTTTTTGGCACAAGGTCATGGCACCATGTGAAACTTTGCCAATGGTAACATGGTCCATAAAATAATCTTTTAAAACTATCTCAGGATATATATTCTTTTGATTACAAAAAAGGAAATCAGACTAATGATTAAACACACTACCAGTAAAAATTTGGACACACTTAACTGAATTTATGTTTTTCAAGACCTTAGAAACTTTTTAATTAAAAGGCTTATGCTTGAAAATGGTTTTGTAGTCAAATACAAATTGTGTCTTCCTATTAATTTCTAACTTCAGTCAATCCCCACTCAGTGATATACCCACTCAATGATTCTCCCCAGTCAGTGATACACCCACTGAGAATCATGTTGAAAGAGCCCTTGTTATTGGCAAATCTATTTTAAGGAACATGGAAATAGAGACTCCAGCCATTATTGTTAATTGCATTTCAGGGGCCAGAGCGTCTTACATCAAATCAAATTTACAAGTGCTGGCTAATGCTAAACGTAGATTTTCTAAAATTGTTATCCATGTCGGCACTAACAATGTCCGGCTTCGCCAGTCAGAGATCAATAAAGATAATGTTAAAGAGGGGTGCGAATTTGCAAAAACATACAAGTCATACACTGTAATAAAGTCCCCTCCCTGCTCATCCCTGCTCGATGTGGTGACGAGGTTTAGAGTAGATTTGTGTCACTGAATGCCTGGATGTCTGAGCGGTGTCTGAAGAATAAAATATGATTTATAGACAATTGGAAGAGTTTTTGGGGTAGACCTGACCTGCTAAAGAGAGATGGACTTCATACCTCCAGGGAAGATGCCACTCTCCTCTCTAATTTGCCTCATAGTCTTAATAATGATAGTATGTGACTAACTGTGGTCCAGGTCAGGAAGCAGAAAAACTGGTTAAATCGAACGTCTGCTAGCTGCCTTGAGACGTCACACAGGTCACATAAATTACAACACATAGAGACTGTATCACCTAGATATCTCATAGAGACTGTGTCTGTTCCCTGAACTACCAACCACAAAACCCTCACTAAATAATTTAGAAAAAATGTGATTAAGTTCAAACTTGAACGAAACAAACAAATTAAAATACACATCATATAAAAATAGGGCTACTAACATTTGATCTCGTTCTACCAAAGCACTAATTGTTAATGAAATGATTACAGATCATAGTTTGGATGTGCTCTGTTTGACTGAACCCTGGCTTACACTGGATGAATATATTAGTTTAATTTAATCTCCCCCAGGTTACTGTTATAAACATGAGCCTCGTCTGAAGGGTCGAGGAGGTGTTGCTACAATTTACAGTGAAGTTTTTGGTGTTACTCAGAGGACAGGATATAAATGTAAGTCTTTTGAACTAATAATGCTTAATGTGACACCGTCAGACATAAATAAAAAAATCTCTGTTGTCTTTTGTCCTTGCTATAATGTATAGATCACCTGGGCCTTATTCTGATTTCCTTGGTGAATTTGCAAATTTTTTATCAGATCTTGTAGGTACTGTAGTTAGAGCTTTAATTGTTGGTGACATCAACATTCACATAGATAATGAAAATGATACATTGGGATTAGCATTTATCAATATTCTCAACTCTCTTGGAGTCGGACAAAATGTAACAGGACCAACTCATCGCCATAATCATACACTAGATTTAATTCTGTAATATGGTGTTGATGTTGATAATATAGCAATTCTGCAGCAGAGCGATGACATCTTGGATCATTACCTCATCTCTTGTATGCTGCAATCAGCTAATGTTAGTCAATCTACAGCACACTATCGTTCAGGTAGAACTATTCTTTCGACCACTAAAGATAGCTTCACTAATATTCTTCCAGATCTATCTCATACACTCAATAAACCCCAAAGCCCAGAAGAACTTGATGAAATAACAAAAAATATAAATGCAGACTTCTCTAGCACTCTTGATAGTGTCGCCCAACTTCGATTAAAGAAAATTAAAGAAATAAGCCCTGCACCATGGTACAATGATCACACTCCTGCTCTCAAGAGAGCAGCTCGGAAAATGGAGCGCATGTGGAAAAATAAAAAATTAGAAGTATTTTGTTGTGCATAGAGGGATAGTGTCTGTACATACTGGTAAAATTCTGTTAACTACTTACAAAGCTTTGAATGGTCTAGCTCCGCAGTACTTAAGTGAACTTCTACCACGCTATATTCAATCACATTCATTACGATTGCAAAATTCTGGTCTGTTAATAGTTCCTAGAATTTCAAAATCCACTCAAGGCAGTAGATCCTTTTCATATTTGGCTTCTTAACTATGGAATAGTCTCTCTAACACTGTTCGAGATGCAGACACATTTTACATTTACATTTATGCATTTGGCAGACGCTATTATCCAAAGCGAGTTACAGAGCCCTTATTACAGGGACAATCCCCTCCAGCAACCTGGAGTTAAGTGTCTTGCTCAAGGGCACAATGGTGTTGGCCGTGGGGTTTGAACCAGCGACCTTCTGATTAGCAGCCCTGTGATCTAGCCACTACGCCACCACCACTCCCTCAGTTTAAGTCTAGATTGAAGACTCATCTATTTAGCCAGGCATACACCTAATTTATCCTCCAATCCATAATTAGGCTGCTTTGGGTCTGCCGGAACCATAAACCAGAAACATTGATCATGATTAATAACTCTGCAATAAATTGAATGGCATCTATGCTAATATTATTTTATTTGTTTCCATGTCTCAACCTCGGGACTCCTAACCTGAGATCACCAGAACCGGCTGGATCCAGCACCATTCCTGCTTCGTGTTGGACTCCACTGCTACGTGTCGCTGAATGATGAAGACTAAATGCAACCGGTGCCAGCCAAACATCACTTCAGTCTATTATGATGGACTTAAGAGGATGAACTGATGCCAACTCCAACCATAATACATGAGATACTTCATATGCCATTGTCTGAACCTTGGATTTAGGATGGACCACACCAAACCTCACCAAAATTACCGACCAGGTTGAACTGCAATTCACATCCTTGATCTCTGCCTGCATCACCTTGGTCTATTGATGGACTACGATCTTGAAATTAAATGCATAGACTAACAATTGCCAACAAAAGCCAATTAACAAGGACAATTGCATCTATGTGAACTTCTGCAGTTAATCGAGGATGGACTTCAAAGACATTGGTCATTTACAGTTCAAACAAAATCGGTGTTTAAACACTAACCCTTAACACTTAGTTTAATCATTTTAAACCATGACTTCAACTATACTTAAGTAATATTTACATTATATTCATGATGTTAGCCAGAGGGGAACCGGCCCCCACAGTGAGCCTGATTTCTCCCAAGTTTATTTTTCTCCATTAATCAACATCTTATGGAGTTTTGTGTTCCTTGCCACAGTCGCTTTCAGCTTGCTCACTGGGGTTATTAATACAATTATTATTTAATTACTTATTTTTAAACATGATTAACAATCTTATTTTATGTAATTACACAATGATGATTCATTGACATTATAGACATTATAGTTTTATCGTCTTTTAATGTCTGATCTTCTGTAAAGCTGCTTTGAAATGATGTGTTGTGAAAGGCGCTATACAAATAAAATTGACTTGACTTGACTTACCACTGCTGCCGTTAGTTGTCGCCACAGTGGACCATTCGTGATCTGCATATTTGGATTCCCTTCCTGACACAACCCCCAGTGGCTGGGGGACTCTTGCTCACATCTACAGGGCAATTTAGAGTCTCCAATTCACTTAGCATACCTACTAACTTCTTTACCAAACTAAAATGTTTATTTCCATTTCTTTTAAATGGATGAGTTGGATCTGATAATGAAGGAAAATCAGCCAAAAAGTGGCTGGAAACTCCAATATTTTTTAAACATAATTTGTTTTAATGAGTAATTATATCTTGTGTTTTATGCAGGGTTTTGTAGATCTAGGCCTATAAACAAAATTAAGAAATATTTTAAATATTAGAAATAAAACATCTTTTTTTGCCCCCATACTTTCAGTGGCAAGTGAAAGTTGCCATCAAGTTAAGATGATCCAGTTGAATACCTCATGAAGAGAGATTGCCCAGAGTGTGCAGAAATGTAATTTAGAGAAATGGATGCTACTTTGAAGGTTATATAAAATATCGTTGTGATTTGTTAAACATTACATAATTTCTGTGTAACTTCATACTTTTTATGACTGTACTATTATTCTAAAATTATGAAAATATTAATAACTCTAATAAATAATATGTAAGCATGTGTTCTTTCAAAAAGGTTCTGGGGATGTCAGAAAAGCATTATACACTGTAAAAAATATCTTGCCATTGCAACTTTAAAAGTGTTCGTGCTGCTTTAAAATGTTAAGTTGTGTCAACTTAAGTGGAAACGTTGTTTAAACAGAACATAAAGTTGACTTGAAAGTTGAACTGAATATAGAAGTTCAGTTACTTATATCAGAATAAGCTTCAATGTAAAGGGTGCTCACGTACACAAGGAATATACACTCACCTAAAGGATTATTAGGAACACCATACTAATACTGTGTTTGACCCCCTTTCACCTTCAGAACTGCCTTAATTCTACGTGGCATTGATTCAACAAGGTGCTGAAAGCATTCTTTAGAAATGTTGGCCCATATTGATAGGATAGCATCTTGCAGTTGATGGAGATTTGTGGGATGCACATCCAGGGCACGAAGCTCCCGTTCCACCACATCCCAAAGATGCTCTATTGGGTTGAGATCTGGTGACTGTGGGGGCCATTTTAGTACAGTGAACTCATTGTCATGTTCAAGAAACCAATTTGAAATGATTCAAGCTTTGTGACATGGTGCATTATCCTGCTGGAAGTCATCAGAGGATGGGTACATGGTGGCCATAAAGGGATGGACATGGTCAGAAACAATGCTCAGGTAGGCCGTGGCATTTAAACGATGCCCAATTGGCACTAAGGGGCCTAAAGTGTGCCAAGAAAACATCCCCCACACCATTACACCACCACCACCAGCCTGCACAGTGGTAACAAGGCATGATGGATCCATGTTCTCATTCTGTTTACGCCAAATTCTACCATCTGAATGTCTCAACAGAAATCGAGACTCATCAGACCAGGCAACATTTTTCCAGTCTTCAACTGTCCAATTTTGGTGAGCTCTTGCAAATTGTAGCCTCTTTTTCCTATTTGTAGTGGAGATGAGTGGTACCCGGTGGGGTCTTCTGCTGTTGTAGCCCATCCGCCTCAAGGTTGTGCGTGTTGTGGCTTCACAAATGCTTTGCTGCATACCTCGGTTGTAACGAGTGGTTATTTCAGTCAAAGTTGCTCTTCTATCAGCTTGAATCAGTCGGCCCATTCTCCTCTGACCTCTAGCATCAACAAGGCATTTTCACCCACAGGACTGCCGCATACTGGATGTTTTTCCCTTTTCACACCATTCTTTGTAAACCCTAGAAATGGTTGTGCGTGAAAATCCCAGTAACTGAGCAGATTGTGAAATACTCAGACCAGCCCATCTGGCACCAATAACCATGCCACGCTCAAAATTGCTTAAATCACCTTTCTTTCCCATTCTGACATTCAGTTTGGAGTTCAGGAGATTGTCTTGACCAGGACCACACCCCTAAATGCATTGAAACAACTGCCATGTGATTGGTTGATTAGATAATTGCATTAATGAGAAATTGAACAGGTGTTCCTAATAATCCTTTAGGTGAGTGTATATATATATATATATATATATATATATTTTTTTTTTTTTTGGTGATAAGAGAAACAACCAAGTTCACACAGAACATGTTATTAGCCGACGTTTAATTACAAATATTATGCTTGAAATAAGAAATCACATAACTATGAAATTATCATGAAATGAACACAAAATATAACATACCTCACTCCGCTTTCCAAAGGGTTACTAAAACAAAACACATTAACATGTTTTAATTATATTTAGAGCTTGTCATGTGAGCTCATGTAACACACATGAACTCTCTTCTGTGTTGAAAAAAATCCCCTTGCTTACCTTATGTCCTCTAGAGGAGACGTAGAGCAAAACAAATTAAAGGGGGGCGGTCATTACACTCCCACCAATCATGTTATGCTGAACGAACACATGAAAATAGAATAAATCATACATGATTTCAAACTTTGATGACCGCTCGTAAATTCTGATTTATGTATATGCATTGACAAATTTGCATTCACTTGTTAAAAAACTAATTGTCTGATACAAGTGTGTCACCTATGCCAGTCAATCACTCACTCTCAAGTATAGGACCACTAACTTCTGAATTGTTCGCTCAATGATTGTAGGCTTTGAGTGCTCTTGCTTACTCTTTTATTTTCGCTCACTTGTTTGAATTTTTACTCTTCGAACAAAGCCATCACTCCCCTGAATGATTTCAACAACCCGACCTAACTGCCACTGGTTTCTTGGCAGCATTTCTTCTTTGATGATGACTATGTTATTTACTTTGAGATTGCATCGGGTCACATGCCACTTCTGCTATATAGAAATGTTCATGAGATATTCTCTTTTCCAATGACTCCAAAACTGTTCAATCAGTTACCTGACTCGGCGCCACCTTTTCAATGCATACATGTCTTACTTCATAAATTTGCCTGGCAGAGGAAGAGCAATCTTTGACTTCATCTGAATGAGATGTTTAGGTGTCAAATGTTCCAGTGACTTGGGGTCATTGACACCATCTACAGTTAATGGACAACTGTTGGCAATAGCCATCGCTTCATAGAACAAGGTTCTAAGACAGGAATCATCAAGTCTGCCTGTACACTGAGAAACTATAGCATTCATTACATTTTGAACAGTCCTGATCTGGTATTCCAATGTAACATTCCTTGAGAGCTTCTTTGGGCTCATTTCTAGCATCCACAAAATTGGAGCCACGGTCACAGTGGAGTTGACGAATGGCTCCACGAAGACTGATAAAACATCTCAGGGCAATGATAAATGTGCCTGTTGACAGATCTTCAAGCATTTCTATGTGAACAGCTCAGGTAGAAAAGCAAGTGAAGATGAGTCTATACCTTTTGAACTCTTTATGACCCCTCTTTTTGACAAATGGGCAAAAGCAGTCCATACCAGAGTAGGAAAAAGGTTCAGAGACTTCAACATGCTCTATAGGACACTCAGCCATTCACTGTTCCTCTGTTGTCCGTCTTAGCTTTCTGCATTGAACACATCTGTGTATCAATTAAGCAACTGATTTACTGCCACTGAGGACCCAAAATCAATTCGCAGGCCACTGACCTTATAACTTGTGGTGATGGTATCATTAGCTGTCATACTGCTAAGTCTCAGCTTCACTGGTTGACTGATTACACGTAGTTCATCAAGAAAGTCTTTCAAGATGAAAGTAGTGTCACCCTGTATGTCAAGTAAAGCATAAGTGAGAATTTTATTTTTTGGCTCCTCCACTGTTGACATTGTGTTAGTGCATAAGACATAATATTTTGGACTTCTTTACTTGTGTGTACTTCTGAGTCTGATATTGATGCTTTCACAGACCCTTTGCCCCTCTCTATGTGCAAGCAAATAGGGCATTGCAGGCCACATATGCTACAGGTGTGTCAACTTTTACAGTCTTTAGTAATGTGTACCTTCCTTAGACATCCAAAACAAAAGGTAGTTCTCTTGAATTAAATACCTTTCGTCTGTAGACTTTGCTGCAAAGATAGGACATTTGGCAATGTTATGCATTTCACTCTTACAAACAGAACATAGTGATGTTGGTTTGAATGCTAGTCTCTTTGGTGTAGAATCCTTATCTTGAGCCTTTGTGTTGAGAGCCTTGACTCTTTTGGGGAATCTGTCTTCTGAAAGTTTAGAGCTCATCAAAAGTGAAGAGGTTACAGGATTGTAAGCTATCTTAGATTCCTTTTGCAAGAACTCTGCAAACCGTTTAAAGACTGGATAGTCACCGGACGCAATTTTGTTCCATTTTCGTATAATTCACTCAGGTAATTTCTTCATTAGTTTGTAATTTTTCTCACAATCATTCAGAATAGAAAAAACTTTTACATGAGGGATCGCTTCAGCACAGCCTTGTAGAAAATCTGTAAACTCTTGAAAGGACAGAGGATCATTTGCTCCGGCTTTATGCCACTTCATACGTTTTTCACGAAAGGCTCACTGAACAATATGATATGCATCTTCAGAGTCTCTATAAAAGAATCCTTCCACCACCTTTAGAGCTTCCCCAGCAAGATAGTTTTTTAAGTAGAACATCTTCTCACTTGCTGGAATTAATTTGCGACCAAAAAGTGCTGTGAAGGACATTTTCCAGTCAATGAACTTTAGAGGATCACCAGTGAAAGTACTTGGTTCTGAGACAGGCAGTCGACTTATACTTAATGCTTGAGCTAAGCTCACAGTCTCTTGAGTCATCTGCACCTCTGGAGATACTTGCTGAGGATGGAATGACTCTGCCTCAGGATTTAGCTGGAATCTGTTGTCAGCTTCCTTTGCACCGAACTCAGTTGCATTTTCACTTCCATCCTCATGATTTTCAAGATTTCCGTCAAAATCGTTGTATGCCTTCACACGAGTTGTGGCTACTTTGACTTCCTTATCTGCTTGTAGCATCTGCAGCTTTGTTTTCACCTCCTTAATTCTTATGCAGATTTCTGTTTCATTTCTGCTAGCATTTTTGCTTCATTCAACTTCCAGTCAGTTTCCATCTTGTGTAGTCTCGCTTGCTGACAATAGATTTTTTGCATGGCCGTTGCTTGCTCTACTTTGGCTGCAACTTCTGCATCAGCTCGCTTACTGGAAGCCTTGGAGAAGGTCTTTGACTTATTCTTTGCACTTTGGGATGACTCTGACATGACCATGTCTGTGTTTGTACAACCAAAGATAGATTCATACTTGTCTTTGTTTAGTACTTGTCTCACTCTCTCTTGATTTCTTCATTATGGATATCAACAAAGGTTGATATTCTTTTGCACACCAAATCACAGATCTCTTTAGTCAGTGTGGTACAGGTATCCATTCTGTTAACAATCTCTGGTGTTGTAGTGTGATTGCGCAGCAAAGGAGCATAATGCCGATTAACTATATCTTGTCTGCTTTGAATGTCTATTTGGATTTGGTCAAGATCTTCACATGAGCAGAAAGTTTTCACTTTGGACCTAGTTTCCTTAGCTATCTGCTTCCAGCAGTCATAAGCTTTGTTAAAGGCTTTCTCGTGCTTCTTTGCTTCCTGGTTATGCATCTCTATGCATCTGACTAGCTTGTATTGCCATTTGCATACTTGTGTCTTCCATTTGTCTGTCTTCAGGCTTAAACTGCAGTGACCTACTCATATCGGACATCTATAATTTAGACACTCAAATAATTAGAAAACAGGATTTAGGCAAATCTTATATGCAACAACACCATAAAATTGACATTCAAACAATATCTCTTTTTGCAAGATTTATACTGTGTTCTCGCCTCCACCTTGTCAGTCGAAATTGATTTACACTGGTGCCGAAGTAGAGTTCTCGCCATGACCGTCCACCCCAACGGAGCAGCCATGGCCGTCTGCCGGGGGACAGAGGAGCCTGGCCGCCTGGAAGCGGAGGAACGATCGCCGGGAGAAGGGGCTCCTAGCCGACCGCCTGGAGTGGTCAGGGTCGCTGCCAGGGGCGAGGTGTCCCCTACCAGCCGCTGAAACATGGCGGGGTCAGAGACCGCCGACCGCGAGAGGGGAGGGGCTCGCTGTTGACCGCCTGGAGCGGGAGAACCGCTTCTGTTCCCCGAGAACGCGGCGGGGCGTTCCGTCCACCAGGGGCTGGAGGACTGCCTCTGATCTGCCCGGGGAGGCACGGATGTCGTCTGTTAGAGGGTGGAGGAGTGGCCGAGGAACAAGCTACGGCGAACTGGCGAGTACGTTTTTTTTTTCATCTCTCTCTCCTCTCTCTCTCTCATTGCCACTCTGCGTTGGCCTTTTCCCTCTCTTTTAAATTTTACAGTGTTTTTTTGGGGTGTACTACACTGTTACAGGAAGTACCCCCCAATTTAAATATTTCTGTTTCCCTCCCCTTGTCCCCTCCCTTGTCCAGGTAGATGGGGATGACCTGCCGGCAGACGGGGCTAAGGGCACGCACCTCCCCTGGGAAAGGGGGGGGGGGGGGTGTACGTCATGCCAGGGGCTCCCCAGCCCGAGAGAATGAGGGAGGAATGTGACAGGGCGGAGGGCAGGGCCGGGTCGTGATTATACACACCCTGTCCCTTATAAGGCTAATTAAGCCTCTGAGAGGGACAAAGGCCGATGGCAGACGGTGGTGCGGAGAGAGAGAGATTGTTTAAGGACATGTCCGTCATGTGTGTGTTTTTGTTTAAGTTTGTCATTAAACTATTATTTATATAATCAAGCCGGTTCTCGCCTCCTCCTTGCCCGTTGAAATTGGTTTACATGCGTAAATACAGTGAATACAAGATTGAAATGAACTATTACTATTATACACTACTGCTCATGTGAAACATACAGCAAGTAATTGAAAGAAATAATTCACCCAAAAAATATAATTTTTTCTTAATTTACTCTCATACCATTCCAAACCAGTATGATTTTCTGTCTTCTGTGGAACACAAAAGGTGACTTTTTAAGAATTGTGGGGACTCAAGATTTCAAGCTTCAGAAGGGACACAAAACCACCTTAAATGTATCATTTATGGTAATTTCACAGAAAGCAATACAATTCTTTAAAATATCTTATTTTGTGTTCCACAGAAGAAAGAAACTCATATGAAATTAGAACAACATGAGTTTGAGTAAACAATGACATAATTTAAATTTTTGGGTGAATTATTATATAAGTCATCAAGTATCAATATACTGAGCAATTATAGCCATTATAAAACGCAAAACGTTTTTCCATCTCTGGTCATTTCTCCTTCTCACCCATAATCATGGATTGATGATGACAAGACAGATGAGATGATTCAACCACTGTTGTAGTGCTGTTGAGTGTTGTTTCTAGTTGCTAGGCAGTGACCAGCACTGGTGGGTAAAACACCCATGATTTATGATGTTAGTGGTAAATTTTGCTTCTAACAGTGTGCCAAAAAGACCCACAACCACACCTGAAAACACAGTAATTGCAGTAGGCTGTTATCTGTTCTTGAAGAACTCCCGAGTCAAGCAGAGAAGAGAGGGCAGCCATTGTAATGTAGACAAGACCGTACAACATGGCTTTTTTTCCATATGCAAACAAATTTCCTTATTTTTCAAACATTGTCAGTTTGATATTTGATACATTTGATATTTCATACATCAATGGACTCTTAGTTTTAAAAGAGCCAAAAGTACCCATCCAACTTTATACATTTAAATGAATACATAAATTAATGAAGCCGAAGCTCCTGATAAAGCCCGTAAAACCCAGCAACACGACGCATGGTCCATGGCATGTAAAGCTTCATTCGACTGAATATTTGGTATTTGCTTCGCAAGAAGCGCTAATCCGGCACATGTTTTATCCAAAAGTGAACAAACCTTACTTACATGCTGCTAAAAGTACAAGTTTTAGGCACTTGTGAAAAATGTTGCATAGTGAGGATGTCTTCAAAAATAATGACAAAAATAGTTTTCTTTTACCACTTAATGTTATACAATGTCCAGTAAACATAAAAAAGCTAAATCAATATTTGGTGTGACTACCTTTGCCTTTAAAACAACAACATTCTCCTTGGTACACCTGGACACAGTTTTTTTTTGTTGTTGATGGCAGATAGGATTCTCCAAGCTTTTTGGAGAATTCGCCACAGTTCATCTATCTATTTAGGCTGTCTCAATTGCTTCTGTCTCTTTATGTAATATCAGACTGACACCATGTTCAGTGGGGGGCTTTGTGAGGGCCATGACACCTGTTGCAGGGCTCCCTGTTCATCTATTCTAATTTTTTCTACTTTCAAATGTAATGATTGGGAGTCTAACATTTATTTTTCCTACTGACACACTAAAGCTAAAGATATAAATAACCATCTTGAGACAAATTATTTTGTGAAACATCTTATGTGCCTAAGACTTTTGCAGAGTACTGTAGAGCAGAGAACAAAATGCATTGGGAACTAAAAAAAGAAAATGAATTCCTTTATTATACTAACGTAGAAAGCATTATGAGGAAGCTTATGTCTTACCAGCAGATACAGAAAATAAACTGTTGCGGAATTGAAATTATGAGCTTTGGAAAATTAACTGTTAAAAACAGCTGATGTGCAAGTTAAACAGAAAACATTAAAAGTACATGTAGAGGGATTAATGGGAAAGGAGGAGGCAAGAACCGGCTTGACAATATAAATAATATTTTAATATGAAACTCAACCAAAAAGACAAACACACAAATGTGTCAGACAGCTGCCCATAAATCAGCAAGATATCTATCTTTATCCTTCGTGTATATAAACAGCTTGGTAAAAAGCCCCGCAGCTATGCAATCCTCCTTATTGTGAAACGTTTCCTGATCTCCACGAAGTGGAAGCTCATTCACTGCTAAAAAAAAATGTCACAACACCAGCAACGCTTTTTATGTATATCGATTATAATCTAAATATTGGGCGCCGAGTTAACATGCTAGGGTGTCCCCTGACACCTGTCGGCGGCGAAATTCTGCCCACGCGTTTGAGGCTTGTAAATCAGCCTGCTGTAAGCATGATTTTGAAGACCGCTGTCGCGTTCTAATGCCTCTTTTTCTCGTTTCTGAAAACCGTCGAAACGAAAGTATCCTTCTCGGAGAGAGCAACACATGGAAAACAAAAGCATGCGTCGCGCTCTACAGAATATTCAAGCCACGGTTGTGGCCGATACCAAGCGGCCGAAAAACATCTCTCCCTCCCTCCCTCCGAGAACAGTTCGGGTGTATGATTTCAGAGCCGGCTAATGGGGATTTAGCTACATCGTTTAAATAATTTTGGTCAGAATTGCTGCATTTTTTGTGTAGGTGTAATTGTGTTTTTTTTACACCATCCGAAGATGCCGTAGAACTTGACCCAACTGTTTCTCGTTATCGTTAATATTGCTTTGCCATTCAGCACGTTTGTTAACGGCTAAGGTATACCATTACGAAAATAAACCATGGTTTTACTACAACAACCATGGTTGAACTATGTGTTTTGTAGTAAATCCATAGTAACTACAAAAGTAACCATGCTGAACTGTGGTTTTTGTAGTAAAACTAGAGTAACTACAAAATTAACCATGGTTTTATTACAATACCTGTACCTTAACCATAGATATTAAATTTACTATGGTTTTACTATAGTGAAACCATACTAACTTCAAATAAACCATGGTTTTACTGTAGTAACCAAAGTTTAACTCCGTATTCTAAGTAAAATCATTGTAATTACAGATAAAACCAACCAGGAAATGTAGTATACATTTGTCACTATAGTTTAAGGATTGTTTACATATAACAAAGACACATTGAAAGGGGTATCTCTTTTCAGATAAGAAAGAAATCATATGAAATTCAAATGAAAAACACAGCCATAATGTTAGATGCACATTTTAGGGTTCAAATAAAAAAACAATATTAAACTCTAACAAGCATATATTATTTATTAATGCATTTTTGAGGAAACCAAAAGATTTTGTAGCATATTATTAATATTAGTTAAAAAAAATTCATATCTTTATATATATTATATATATATATATATATATATATATATATATATATATATATATATATATATATATATATATGTGTGTGTGTGTGTGTGTGTTTGAAAAGGTTTCAGACTGTACCTTCATACAAATGTAAGCATCATGTATCAAAATATTTTTATATAATCATGGCAATGCAGTGCAATGCCAAGGAAATCCAAATGCATGATAATACAGTAAAATAATAAATAAATACATAAATAACTGTGTGGTTTAAAAGGTTTACAATATTTAAAAGATACATACATATTTCCATACATCTTATCTGTACATGTACATTTTCTTTTGTTCTGACACTAGTTGAACTACTGTAGTCTATTTAAAGGAACAGACAATTACTTTTTTCAGGTTTTTATTTTTATTATAAATCGGTCCATTTCAACTGTGTTGACAATTGGGATGATGTCCCTAATCATAATGAAAACACATTTTGTTTTAAGTAATGTAACAGAAACTGCAATTGTTTCAAGGTTCTGATACCTTTGTTACAAAATCCATACATAAGTTTAGCTCTTTGTCTTTGAATGGCTGTTTTGCTTTCTTTTGAAGAGGAAGTCCAAGAATTACAGGCATTGTTGCACAAGAACAATCACCAGATGCACAGTGACGCACCCTGCTCTGAAATATGTAGCCTCGTGGTGTATGTTTTGTATGTGTGTTGCTCTGATGCTCCGATCTGTAGTAGACTATATTACACAAGGGGCCTACATCTGATCAAATGCAGGAAAAGTGTTTAACATGACAGAATGAATGAAAAGTGCAGACAGTGTGTCACAGCAAAAGCCATCCATCTTCTTATGTAGGAGAAATATTCACTAGACCATTTTTTTTTTTACCTTTGTCAACATGGAAAAAGCCACTGAAGCTGGCATGGTGTTAAACCACAAATACACACTGGACTTAAAGCTTTTGTGAAAATTCCAATATGAGCAGTCTTTTATCACTTAATCCTTGGATGTGTGGTTATTGAGAAATATCAGACCATTGGATGTGTGATTGACCAATAAGAATCAAGTATTCCAGAGAGCCATGTAATAATATGGTATATATACTTATTTTAGGTCCTGATTTAAAATGGGATTAAAGTCAATAAAATACAGCCATCACCAACAATCAAAGCTGGTCTGAAACCTACTAGCAGATATAACAGTGCTCTTAGACTTTTTACTGACAACTACTGGCATGGATGGAGCATCACGCAAAAGGTTTTGAGAACGGGGGTTACCAAAATGGACTGGGCAATATTTGGTTGACCTTTATCTGCCCCCATGAGGTGACTCACACCATGTAGAGTAAAACTTCTTAATGTAGCGCAATGATATGACTGAATTTTCATCTCATGTGAGTGAATAACATTTAAATATTCTTAAGACTGCTGTTCATTTCTTGTTATTAAATTTTTTTGCATATGTAAAGGTTTTTCAATGAGAAAAAACATTATGTACAATTTTTAAATGTTTTTATATTCAAAACTGTTCATGGGACCTGTTTATGTTTACGAAGGTTTGAGAATAGAATACAAACATCTGTTTTTGCTCATGTGTTAGACATTACTTGGTGCTCTTTTTAATATTTAAACTATCAATTTAAATCAAGTTTACCACTGCAATAGTTTCCAATATTTACAGTAGAGACAGTAGAGATATGGACAGGAAATGACAGGGTAGAAGTACTGCCCACTAGGCTATAAACTCCAACACAAATACTGATGTAATAGATTGTTCTGAATCATTGTATGTCATGTATTACACTTTCTTACACATTATGCTAATGGTTTATTTTCTCTTTCAAATATAATGTAACTGCTGTAATAAAGGCTATTTCATAGAATAAATTGTCATTCTGTTGTTATTTTTTTAGGTTTGTTGCATAATTCGGATGTAGTGTAGTTACTTTAGTAAAACCATGCTTAAATTGTGGTAATACAACTATGGTTAATTTATGGTATGTGAACCATGGTTATTACAGTCATGGTTACTACAGTTTTACTCTGATATTACTACAATATTACTATAGTAAAACCATGTTTACTACAGTCATGGTTACTACAGTTTTACTATAGCAAAACCATGGTTAATTTTCATACAGCGAGATGAATGAGGCTAAGGCTCTTGTTTCGACAGCCTATAAAAAAAAGAGAGAAAGAACATCTAGAGCTGAATTGAACATTAATTTAATTGGTTGTTATGGAGGGTGTCCAAGCTCCTGATTGGGTGGGCCAGGCACTTAGTTCAAATAGCCTCTGCCGTACTATTGTTATTATTATTATTATTATTATTATTATTATTATTATTATTAAGAAATCCTGTTGTCTTCCTGAAATCTCATATAGCATATGTTTCTTGGATACAGTAATATTTTGACACAATGTGTTTGTGTTGAAAAAAAAAATTAGCTGCTGTTTAAAGGCGTTTATCTCTTTTAGAAATGTAAAATGTAAAATATATATATATATATATTGTGGAGATTTGCTCCTTTCCAGTCGCTTTGCAAAGAAAAGTGCAAACAAATGTGTCCCTACCACTGATCTACAGGAAGCATGAAGTGTTCTAAAACTTCCTGGTAGACGGCTGCGTTGACCTTGGACCTCAGAAAACACAGTGGACCAACACCAGCAGATGACATGGCACCCCAAACCATCACTGACTGTGGAAACTTTACACTGAACTTCAAGCAACGTGGATTCTGTGCCTCTCCTCTCTTCCTCCAGACTCTGGGACCTTGATTTCCAAAGGAAATGCAAAATTTACTTCCATCAGAGAACATAACTTTCGACCTCTCAGCAGCAGTCCAGTCCTTTTTGTCTTTAGCCCAGACGAGACACTTCTGATGCTGTGTCTTGTTCAAGAGTGGCTTGACACAAGGAATGCGACAGCTGAAACCCATGTCTTGCATACGTCTGTGCGTGGTGGTTCTTGAAGCACTGACTCCAGCTGCAGTCCACTCTTTGTGAATCTCCCCCACATTTTTGAATGGGTTTTGTTTCACAATCCTCTCTAGGGTGCGGTTATCCCTATTGCTTGTACACTTTTTTCTACCACATCTTTTTCTTCCCTTCGCCTCTCTATTAATGTCCTTTGACAAAGAGCTCTGTGAACAGCCAGCCTCTTTAGCAATGACCTTTTGTGTCTTGCCCTCCTTGTGCAAGATGTCAATGGTCGTCTTCTTCTTCTACTTCTTTGTATTTATTGGCGGGTCGCATACCAACTTTATGGTGCATACCGCCACCACCTGTGCTGGAGTGTGAAGTGATTTCAATCTAGATGTATGTTAAAAGAAGTCTATATTCTATTTCTAAAACCACTATGCTTAATGAATTTTAAAACTGACCTTACAATTTCCCCGGATCCTTGTTTTGTGTTTAATATGTTGTTGATTGTAAATTCTTTGCATCCCATTACCTGTAGATCTCTTATTAACTCATTCCTTTCCTGTTCATACCTAGGACAACATAACAACACATGCTCAACTGTTTCCTTTACTTGACATATTTCGCATAATCCTGTACCATGTTTCCCTATAATATGAAGTGTAGAATTAAGTTTAGTTATGTCCCATCCTTAGTCTAGTTAAAATAGCCTGATCATCTCTACTTAAATGTTGTGTCAATATACTTTGTCTAACAGTAAGTATATTATAAAAATGTCTACCTGTTTTACAGTCATTCCAATTTCTTTGCCATTGCTGATTGCAAGCTTCTTTAATGATACTTTTACCTTCCATCCTACTTAATGCAACTGTAATATTAGGGATGTTCAATTTAAGTGACTCTTTAGCCATTTTATCAGATCTTTCATTTCCTGGTATCAGAATGCGCTGGTACCCAGACAAACGTAATTATTGTTCCAGCTTGCCTTAATCTATACACAATATTCAATATTTCTATATATATATATATCATATCTTACTGATAAGTTTGTAGGCTTATAAGTGATGCCATTGAATCTGAACAAATCACAACTTTATTTGGCATCACTTCTTCCACCCAACTAAGAGCCATCTGAATTGCCACCATTTCTGCGGTATACACTGAAGTCCCATCTGTTAATCTCCCATATTTTCCTATTCTAAATTCTGGAACATAAAATGCTGATCCAGTACGACCTATCTCTGGATTTCTTGATCCATCTGTATATATTGGTAGAAATGCATAATATACTGTTCCGATATAATCAATTGAATAGCTCTTAATGTCAATTTGTCCTTTTTTGACACTCTCATGAATTTGTAAATCAACTTCAGGTTGGCTAAAAAAAAACAGGGGGGTATTGGGGAAATGGTTGTTGTTAATGAAAATGATATATTACTAAGTGACATTCCTGTAGCCCATTCCTTTGCTTTCCATGCAAAACCGGTTCCTGTTAAATTTATTGTTTCCCAACTCCCCTCTATTATTGCTTTTGTAAAATGATCCTGTTTATGCCCTAGTAAATTGATCCAGTAAGCAACAGATCATTTTTGCCGTCTTATTTCTAATGGGAACTCTCCTGTTTCCACTTGCATGGCTGAGATTGGAGTTGTTTTAATTGCACCTGTGATACATCTCAAAGCTTGTGTTTGAATTAAATCTAACCTTTTTAGCATACTAGTTGATGCAGATCCATATATAATACATCCATAATCCAAAACGGATCATAAGAGAGCACAATATATGTTGATCATAGATGGTTTATCAGTCCCCCATTCTTGGCCTACTATACATCTCATTAGATTTAGTACTTTGCTGCAATGGTCGTCTTTTGGACAGCTGTCAAGTCAGCAGTCAACCCCATGATTGTGTAGCCTACAGAACTAGACTGAGAGACCATTTAAAGGCCTTTGCAGGTGTTTTGAGTTAATTAGCTGATTAGAGTGTGGCACCAGGTGTCTTCAATATTGAACATTTTCACAATATTCTAATTTTCTGATATACTGATTTTGGGGTTTTCATTAGTTGTCAGTTATAATCATCAAAATTAAAAGGAATGAACACTTGAAATATATCAGTCTGTGTGGAATGAATGTATACATTATACAAGTTTCACTTTTTGAATGGAATTACTGAAATAAATCAACTTTTTGATGATATTCTAATTATATGACCAGCACCTGTATAGATCAGTGGTCCCTACTGAAGATATTCGTCCACTGAAGTGCAGATGCAATCTTTGTTTATTAACATATAAAGCTGCATCTAAGTAAATTAGAATCCGGTTTCTTATTCGCCTTATTTTTAACGGAAATACGGACACAGGCAGTTGACGGTTTTTTGTGTGAGACTTCCGGTCTGGCACTTCCGGTCACTGGCTATCTAACTCACTTTTCACTGTAGCGTTTAATCAAACAAGTCTTCGTAACAACTAACTCGTCATTATGGCTTCAAGGAAGACCGGGATTGTTTGTGCAGTTAAAGGTTGTCATAATAACTGGTACAAAAGAAAGATTTACTTAGAGCAGGAGTGTTTTAATCATCGAACGCGTAGAAGAGCTGAGTGTGGATGCGAGGCGCCCTACGACCTTCAACCCCGCCGAAGAATGAGGAATCCCTTCGCCTGTGGTTAAAAGCTTTAAATTTGAAGAAACCACCAAAGCGACCATATGTTTGTTCTTTTCATTTCGTGGACACAAGACCTACAGAACACCACCCGATACCAGAAAAGTGGCTGGGCTACGAAGTCCCAATAAAAACTCCAAGGAGACGTGTCAAGAGGTTAGCAGACACAGGTAAGTTAACGGATGTTTAATTGGTACGCAAGGTAACGTTAACTCTTGTTAGTTCTCAGTTGTGTTCCCCTTGACAGTTAAAGGACTAGTTCACCTCAAAATTTAAATTTCCTAATAATTTACTCACCCCAATGCTATCCAAGATAGCCATGTCTTTCTTTCCTCAGACATCAGCCTTCATGAATATCAGGTCATCGATGTTGTTATTGATTAACACCCTGCCAACTTTTCCACTGTGGAGGTACTGATACGCCTCTGTACTTTTATAATTGTGCATTGTAGACCCATCCGCACCAAGTGACAACACAAAATAGTTAAATATGTCCTCGTACGTTATATGAGGCCACTTCTTCATGTCATCCTCCCACTCGTGAATAGTTTGAGGGTGTGGCACTGACCTGCCATTGCGATTGTTCAGCGATTTTTGGAAATG
This sequence comes from Moxostoma hubbsi, assembly GCA_032164185.1. Taxonomy (NCBI): domain Eukaryota; kingdom Metazoa; phylum Chordata; class Actinopteri; order Cypriniformes; family Catostomidae; genus Moxostoma; species Moxostoma hubbsi. Next base: position 10,788,098 of record JAVLUX010000018.1, on the reverse strand, counting down.
TTCCCACGACATAGTTCACCAATTTAGTTAAGCTACGTTAGTTAGCCCAGGGAAGCGATGAAACAGAAGTGCCGCACAAAAACCGGAAGTTGGACCAATATTTACTTCCGCGTTCGAAAATAAGGCGAATACAAAGGGCAAACAACCACTTGACTACCCAGCCAGACTCTGAACTGACTACTCCACTGACCAACAATATCAAAAGTTATTTATTTTAGCGCTTGATTTGATCATCAAAGCTGCCTGCTCATCAAAACGAAGAAAATTGAATAATTAAAAGTATATTTTACGAGCGCTCATCGTTGCTGTGCGACTTCAAATTAACGCCGTGTAAAATCTCGCGAGATTAACGAGATAGGAATCCCTTCTAGACACGACCCCAGGCGGCTGGCACAGGAAAAGGTTGGTGCTGTTAGATGAAAATTATACATTCAGCGCTGTACAATTAGCTTAACAACTTAAATAAGATGCTTGAGACAGTGGCCTCTAGTTCTACCATAATTGTTCAAATGACAGTATCTGATACGAGCTTCTACGTAAATACTGTACCTGAGTGAACTCGGAGTGAATAGCAAACATGCTAACTAGCTACTTTCTTAACAGAACATTTTACTATAAACATGTTTCTAAAGTTCCTTAATTAAGCCTCTACGACACTTTATTTTAAGATAATTTATAAATATATAATTTTGTTATTAGAGAATATTAATATGAATATGTCAATAAAACAGATGATATTTGTTGTGTCATAACCAAGAAAAGCAGGTGTATGGATATATACTGGATGTGAGTATGTATGAAAACACCTCTTGAATTCGGGTAAATTGGGACGCTTTTTGACAGTGACCGATGTAAGAAAAAAAAAGACTAAATCTATCCGAATTCACCCTATTTAAAGATATCACTCTCTGGATTTGTTTGTCTTTGCTTATGGCTGGAAGAAAGCAGTGATTAAATCTTTGTTTCTGTCCAGTTGAAAAATAACTGAATTTAATCTTTTGTTTTAAAGGCATTTTAACAAGATATATTTGGGGTTTAACTGTCCACAGTAACTCGGTGCTTTCAGTCAATACCAGATTATATAAATACTGTGGGAACAAGGGCACTCGGAATCCCAAATATTTGTACTTTTCTGTGAATTGAGTCCACAAATTGATAATGCTGTCACACGCATTAATTTTAGATACACTTTGTATGCCAAAGTCGACCGATAGTAGATTTTACCAATACCGATAGCTAAAATGTTGGAAAAGGCAAAAATGGTGGATAACTGATTAATCGACCATTAGTTTTATAAAAGCATTTTTTTAAAAGCATTTTTCCAAAGTAAATATAATCCCAAAGCAGTTTATTATGCAACCAAAATTCCAATAATAACCAGTAAAGTTCAGATTTGGTGCATAACATGAGATTTTTAACTAAAAACAAGGCCGAAATACACTGGGGACTTTTTTTAAATTATTGAGACTTGGCTCTGTTACAAGGTTGATGAATATATAGGCTATTAAAAAAAAGCTTAATTTGTCAAATATTTAAATGCAGAGCATTGAAACCGAGTCGTTGTCATTTTTAAAAAAAAAGTCCCGGTGTTTTTCAGCCTTGGTTTTTGTTAACTTATGTTATGCACAAAATTGTAATTTTTCTGTTTCAGATGTTTTTATCCAAAGCAACTTACAAATGAGATACATAGCAAGTAATTTGTCATACAAATGTTAACAACATCTGCAGTATAGAACTGCCAAGTTCTAACAGTGGCTGTAGTAGTAAAGATGTTCACGCAGAATAACTGATGACTGATAGTTCCAAAAAGCAACTATTGGCACAGATTAATTGGTAAAACCGATATATTGGTCTACCTCTACAATTTAGTCTCAGAAGGTACACAAAATTTTTACAGATCCATCTGGCCTAAATTTCAAAATTCCAGATCAGAATGCAGGTGACCACTGCAGTTCTCCCGAGGGCTCAATAATTAGTCAATAGAATTATCAGATATTTTAAATGCCTTTTTTTTTTTTTATTATTATTAGAGACATTAGTACACTAATAATTGTATTAGTTTAAATGTAATTGCCTACTTCTAAGAATTGATACCTGACACGTAAATGGAGATTAGTCAAGCAATATTTGAATTTTTAAAAAAAATTAAATAAAATAAATAAAAAAATGCTATTGCAGTAATTACAAGTGACTGGCAAAGTCATGCAATTGATCTTTCAAATTTCAAAAGTGCAAATCCAGACATGTAATCAGGGTGTCTTCATCCTTTTCAAGCTGATTATCATCTCTACCATACCTCTGCAGGGAAGTCCCAGAAATGCCGAAGAAATTCCAAGGTGAGAACACCAAATCGGCCACCGTAAAGGCCCGTAAGGCCGAGGCCAAAGCCACCGCTGATGCACACAAACAGAAGGAGCTTGAGGATGCGCTCTGGGAAGATAACGACAAACATGTCATGAAGAAAGAGCAGAGGAAGGTAAGACTCCTTCCTTGGTTAAAGCAATTTTGGCCTTGTGCTATCAGGGCCAAATGAACTACACTAATAAAAGAAATCCAGCAAGCCTGCCTTTATATGGCATATCACACAATGACAATGGAATAAGTTTCCACTCATTAACATTAGTAAATGCATTAGGTATCATACACTAACAATAAACAATATCTTTTTTATGGCATTTATTAATCTTTGTTAATGTTAGTTCATTAAAATACAATTGTTCATTGTTAGGTCATAGTGCATTAACTCATGTTAACTTATACAGCTTTAGATTTTTTTTTTTAAGTATTACTATATGTTGAAAGTAACATTATCCCAGATTAATTAATGCTGTAAATGTATTTTTCATTGTTATTTCATGTTCACTAATGATGTTAACTAATGTAAATAATCTGAACCTTATTGTAAAGAGTTAGCAGTAAATTCTTTGAACACAGAAGTGCCTTGTGTCAAACTAGTATAGTACTGAACACAAGGTGGCAGTAAAGATCTTTCTCTGTACACACTGTTAATTCTGTTTGATAGTCAAACTGTTTGTCCTAATTGACTATTGATATGGAAATGTGTTGAGTTCTGTTGTAAAATACATGATTAATTAATAATGAGAAGTGCCACCACACCAATGTTTTCCACATGTTATGTTGTCTAACAACCCTCTGCAGTTGGCTGCTAATCTTGTATCTAAATGACACAGCTGTCTTCCTCACTAAAGCTGCAGACATGTGAGTCTGAGCACCACACAAAAGATTATTACATTGCGAGTCAGGTTTTAGGTTCCTCAGGAAATGAGGTGCCCATAAACAAAACAAAAGCCGAAGCTGACTGAGTTGAAGTAACACCGTCACGCATGTTCTGATCTCCTCTGTCAATCATGAGTATTGATGATTGTTATCTGTCACTAATGAGTCTGTTGGTAAGCTTGATTTTGATGAGGTCCATAGGCATGTTGTTGTTGTTGTTATGCAGTGATTGGTTAGTGTTGATTGGTTATTATGCCTAATAGGTTTTGGCTTGATTTTTTTGAAACCATGCTCAACAGCCCAGGTTACAACTGGCCCTAAAAATTCCATTGTTAGCTGTATTGAAATATGGTATTATATATGGGAAGAATAAATGTAAACATTGACAAGCACAACACAAAATATTATTATAAAAGTTAAAACAGCGTCTTGATGCCAAAATATAATTGGACATGCACACATTTTATAAACTCTATAAAAAATGTTTAAAACTCTGATAAAGTTGTTCGCATACAAAGTGAAATCAGTTTTCAGTTCTGTTTTGCTTAAACTGTCTTTTCCCAAGTTATAGAACAGAGTTTAAGGAGTTTGCATGACCTTACATGTTGTCAGCTTATTAAGCATAATCATTTGCAGTCACTGTCAATTATTTTAACTGTCCAAAGGCCAAATCTTAACACAGTCTAATTATTTTAGCAAAGTATTAAAGGAATAGTTCACCCAAAAATGATCATTCTCTCATCATTTACTCATCCTCATGCATTCCCAGATGTGTATGACTTTCTTTCTTCTGCTGAACACAAACAAAGATTTTCAGAATAATTCCTCAGCTCTGTTTTGTACTTACTATGAAAATTAATGGTGACCAGACCTTTTGAAGCTCCAAAAATCACATAAAGGCAGCATACAAGTAATCCATATGACAGTGGTTTAATATGCCTTCAGATGAGGTAATAGGTTTGGGTGTGAAACAGATCCATGTCTAAGTCCTCTTTTACTATAAATCTCCACTTTCACACTCCACTTTCTCTGATGTGAAAGTGGAGATTTATAGGAAAAAAGGACTTCAATATTGATCTGTTTCTCATCCACACTTATCATATCGCTTCAGAAGATATAGATTTAACCACTGGAGTTGTATGGATTACTTTTTGTGGCCTTTATGTGGTTTTTGAGCTTCAAAGGGTTGGTCACCATTCTCTTGCATTGTAAGGACAAAAAGAGCTGAAATATTCTTCTAAAAGTCTTCATGTGTGACCCCCCCCCCCCCCCCCCCCCCCCTCTTTTCTCTGTTTCAAACATTATTGAGGCAGTATTGTCATATGTACTGAGCGTCAGCAGTTTTTGCATGATATGCCAGTCTACTTGGTTAGGTGCAGCTGGAAAGGAGCCTCTCACACCCTGTTCCTTTCCTCCTGTTTCCTCCCATCGCTGCCATCTGATCCCGCCGGCCTATCAGACCCACACCACTGTTATTCTACTGCAGCCATTCTGCTAATTATACCTCATGTCAATGGGCCACTCAGGTGAGCTCACCTGCACTAGTAACATACTTATTTTCATTTCTCAATCTTAAATATGTGCTACTACATGGGCCACAGCACGATAGAGACAAAACTAATTATTCTTTCCTCTGTTGTATTTAAGATTAATTTTTATTATTAGAATTCACTTAAATACCTCTTTTGTGTGGGGCATCTGCTTACCCTAGTCTTTATGTAGGCTACACATCCAAAACAAGCTGAGAACTGTGTTCCTATATTACTTCATTGCTAAATATTAGTAAATCAAGTCAGTGCCTAAATGGTCAACTTCACATTGGCATGAAAACTAAAATATTATAAACCTTTTCAATAGATCATATGCAAAAAGCGAGAATATTTTGACGTACCGGGAGCCTAAACGGAAGTATTAACACTTTTACAATAAATGAATTGTCGTAATTGTAATTTTGATTGCTACTTATCACAACAATTATGGGTTAGAATCAGTAGGACCCTGACGATACAGTATTGCCTAGCAATAGCTGGGTTGTGATACATTAATAATGCAATCTTTATGTTTGGGGTATTGCAATTTAAAACAAATGTATTGCAATCTTTTACTGACTTGTTTACTTTTGCAACAAGTACTGAACTTTTTGCTTTACTTCATTTTCAGTGTTGTTTAAATTACTTAAATTAAGTAATCCATTACCAATTTCTAAATACTTATCAATGTATTCAGATTACTTAACTGATTACTTAATCTAAAAACTTTCTACTTTTAATTTACTTTCTAAATCACTTTTAGAAAGTTTTTGTTTTTTTGCTCAAATTCAAAATGTTTTAATATTCAAAACAATATTCATTCATAGTCGCACATAGGAATTAATATTTTAAATGTATTATACAGTATATATTACTTTAATGTACTGAAAAGCAATTACTTTAATTGAAAATCAAATTTAAACTGTAAAATGTAGTTATATTTAAAGAAAATTGGATTACAGTAACTAATTATTTTATAATCGGATACACACTACTCTGTTCATCATAGACACAGAAGTATTTCTGTGAAATATTTTGAAATATCTGCCCCCCCATCTCTAGTAGATATGCAAGAAGGTCAAGAGAGAAGAGCGTATCTTAGTTTGCTCTTAAGTATGGCCTGCCTTGCTGCTTATCTGTGTGTCACAAATTACATTTCAGCCTCTGCTCAACATCTGAAGGTGTCATCTCATTATGCGTATCTTACTATTGTGTCACTATTTCTACAAATGTTATCAACAGGAAGTTGCTGGGTGGTTAGGATGTGAACAGTTAAGGCCATCTCTGATTTTAGTAACCATTACTTACCCGTCGAGCTGACATAGTTACTCTAAACGGGCTGGAGGCATCTCTAATTTCTTTACTCAGCTCGGCTGTTTACACTTACATTTACTTAATGATCGACAGGCTCTCTAGATAACATCAGTCCAGTTGTAATTTAAAAGAGTGTTTCTGTGTATACAGGATGATAAGGAGAGGAAGCGTTTGGAGGCTCTTGAGAAAAAGAGAGAAAAGCAAAGGCTCTTGGAGGAAGAAGATTCCACGATAAAGAGTAAACAGACAAAAGAACCCCCCAGTAAAGTGACTCGTGCACAGATTGAAGAGAACGCACACAGCGGGCAAAATGTTAAAGAAACCAAGGAGAAAGGTAAGGCACATTGCCATATCACATGTTTAATTAGTGTCACAGCAACTTAAGACATAATGACAGAATCTGCCATTGGGTTCATTGGAAGTGAAATTGTAACAACAGGGCCTTCAATTCCCTCATTTATTTCTGTGTTTTATATTATAAAAATCTAAAAATAAAAATCATAGCTTTGTTGCAGTACTTATTTTTACACTTTGTGTCAATGGGGTGTGTATAGGTATACATCTTGTTGCAGTGAATATAGTGTGATAGGTGTGAAAAGCCTCTTTATTCATTTTCCTGTATCCTTTCGAATTCTACAGAGAAAAGCCATTTGGAGATGCCACTTGAGGAGAATGTCAATCGAATAGTTCCAGAAGAAGGCACTGTGGAGGCCCGGAACATTGAGGATGCCATTGCAGTTCTCAGGTATCCTGCTCTCTTGAGGATTCACTTTACAATAAGAGCTGGATTTAATAAATCATTCATCGCATAAATCAATCATCATCCTTTCATTCTCTATAGCAGGCTTTAAATTTGAGCTTAAAGGTGATGTGTGTCATTTTTTCATTGTAATACTTCCTCTTATACCAGTTTAATATGCAGAGACAACAATAAATGAGCCATTGGAAGGTTTGTAAACACTGTAGCCCTATCAAAACATTGCTCTGTTGGTTTGAGCATCCACAACCAGCATGACAGAGCATCTTTGGCTCAACCAATAGCATGAGTTTGGGGCAGGACTATCAGATTACCTGACCAATGGCAGGCAGGTAGAGTGTTTGATAAACCTGTTTGAAAACAGTCAGAAATTAGCGCAGAAATTAGACACTTTATCTTTAAGCTAGATGTGGTTGTACTATTGGTTCATCCTTCACTTGTTGTTTTTTTATTCTTTAGCACTAAGGAAGACCTGGACCGGCACCCTGAACGACGTCTGAAAGCTGCCTATGCCACATTCGAGGAAGCAAATATGCCACGTCTTAAAATGGAGAACCCCAATATGCGGCTCTCTCAGCTAAAACAGCAGCTCAAGAAAGAGTGGACCAAGTCCCCTGAAAACCCCCTCAACCAACGTGTGGCCACCTACAACTCCAAGTAAATCAGCCTCGCAACACTTAAAGACTGGCCCTCGATGCAGATCCTAATGAATACAAAGAAGCACTCAACAGACCAAAAAAATAAAAGAGATCTGAAATAAGTAGAATGCACAAATTTTGTTAGATTCATGGGAATCAAATTTTATAGAAGATCTATTCATCCATCCACTCATCAACAAACGTTACTTAACTAAGTATGCAGTAAATATTTGACAATAGTATCCAGCTTAATTTTCAGCTGTGAAGAAAGTTACTAGTTTGGTTTGAAGTGAACAAAAGAGAGTATTCTTAGCTAGTACATGTTTACTTCATTATGTTATACTGCTGTGTTGAACTCATTTATAAATTACATAATAAGCAAAACATGAGTTGGTGTGTGGTAACCTGAGGCAAGTTTTTATTTTTTCGTTTAGTGTATGCTTGGTGATAATTAGGGCTTGTTTTGATATTTATGGAGAAGAGAAAATGTATCTGAAAAATACCCTAAATTAAGATAATGGATGTTTTTGCATTGTATGACTCTTTATTTTGAAACTGCACTTTGAATTTGTGTGGACTGTTTCCTCAAAGGAGAAACATTGGATTTCCATTTACACGTGTAGCATTGACTGGATGCTGCAGTTAGATACCATTACCAAGCGGTACTAACACATTTTGTGTTTTCTTTGCATCTGTGGAGGAAAACACAAACACACTTTCAGTGGCTTTTGGAAAAAAATTAATAAAAAGAAAGGATGAACTTTTATTATATTTGCTGATGTTTTCTGATTTCCGTTACATTGTGCAATTTGGCAGACACTTTTTTCAAAAGTGTCAAAGGATTTCCTGGGAATTGATCCCACAACCTTGGCGTACTATTTGAGCTACAAGAACACTCAGTCCTCATACTTTAAAAACAAGTGTAGCTGTCCTGGTATGCTTTCTTAACAAGGCTTTTTATCGTTATTTTATTGTAAAGAAAATATATCACTTTCTGCGTATCTTACCTCTCTATGCCTGTGTCCTTTGCAAGAAATAAGTCGTTGTCTGTTTTGACTAATCATAGTACTTTCACATTACTTTCAGCCCATATAATTTTGTCTGCCGTATTTACCCTAATACAACCACCTTACAAAGGCCATTACGAAATATTTCAAACATTCTAAAGATAGATTTGCTTTCAATAACATCTCTGCAAGTATGCAAGCAACAGACAAACGATCACCGATCCCTACGGACGCTCTGGAAGAAAATTAAATTTGCCTGTAGGCTCGATAGTTCCCAGTGGCCACCTTTATCCTCGGCAGAAACGCTCTTTAACACTTGAGGTAATTTATGGCCATAATGTGACATCAAGCACCATCAGACTGCAAGAAATGCAGGTCATCTGGAGATTATGCTACGAGATAGCCGCTCGTTTACTTACCTCCTATTAGAACATCTCTCCCACACAGAATGTTTTAATTAACCTGTCATTTTTTATAGCTCTGACAATACTGTCTTTAAAAAAATTATAAGCATAAGGTATGAAGGGTTTGAGCCATCAAATGTAATTGTCAAATAATGACTTTCCAAAGCAGTGTTGGTAACACTTCACAATACTGATAAAATTCAGATAAAATTCTGTCATTGTTCTCGTGTTGTTTTAAAGCTATATGACTTTCTACTGTAAAACAAAAGGAGATGGAATATGTTGGTCTCGATCATCATTTACTTTCATTGCATCCTTTTTTTCCCCCATAAAACGAAAGTCAATGATGGCTAAGGCCATAATTGTGCACCTAGAATCTAATTTTGTGTTTCACAGAGGAAAGAAATAGGTTTCGAAAAACATGATGGTGAGTATATGATGACAGAAATATCAGTATTGGGTGGATTATAACGTTATTGATAATTTATAATACTAATACATTAATAATTTTAAAGGTTGAATATTTTAACATTAGTAATGCATTATGAACCAACAATGAATAGGTTGACATTAACCAAGGTTAACAAATTCTCTAAAAATGTATTGCTGTTTGCAGTGTTATAATAGTATTTCTTTTTATTTTTTATTAATTGTAAAAATTTTCATTTGAATTTCAGTTTTAGTATTTTTCTTAATGTTTTTCTGCACATTGTAGTATTTTTATTAGAAATATTTCTGTTTAGTTATTTTTATTTTAGTTTTAGAGATTGACTAATGTAATAACTTTGCTATCTACAGTTTAAGTCATTAAAGCTAATTTTTTTTACCACTTCACAGATTTCATATTAGCAAACTATAGTTTTGGCAAGTCGTTTAGGACATCTACTTTGTGCATAACACAAGTAATTTTTCCAACAATTGTTTACAGACAGGGCAAAGGGTGGGGCCGGGTCGTGATGCTAAACACCTGGCCCCTAATCAGGCTAATCAAACCTCAGAGAGGGATAAAGGTCGACTGGAGACTGCAGTGGGACAGAGAGAGAGAGATTTATGGGCAGCTGCCCGACATCTCTGTGTGTTTATCCTTTTGTTTATTTCTTCAATAAACTATTATTTATATTGTCAAGCCGGTTCTCGCCTCCTCCTTTCCATTAATCCCTTTACAGTTCGTTTCACTTTTAATTGACCCATAATTCAGTGGGTCAGAAGTTTACATACACTGTTAACTGTGCTTTTAAGAAGCTTGGAAAAATCTAGAAAATTATGTCAAGCCTTTAGACAATTAGCTTCTGATTGGATTTTATCTGTGGATTTATTTTAAGGCCTACCTTTATACGCCGTGCCTCTTTATTTGACATCATGGGAAAATCTAAAGAAACCTCAGGAAAAAAAATTGTGGACCTCCACAAGTCTTGTTCATCCTTGGGAGCAATTTTCAAACGCCTGAAGGTACCACATTCATCTGTACAAACAATAATACGGAAGTATAAACATCATGGGACCATGTAGCCATCATACCACTCAGGAAGGAGATTCATTCTGTGTCCTATAGATGAACGTTGTTTGGTGTGAAAAGTGCAAATCAATCCCAGAACAGCAAAGGACCTTGTGAAGATGCTGGAGGAAACGGGTAGACAAGTATCTATATCCACAGTAAAACTAGCCCCATATTGATATAACCAGAAAGGCTGCTCAGCAATGAAGAAGCCACTGCTCCAAAACCACCATAAAAAAGCCAGACTACAGTTTGCAAGTGCACATGGGGACAAAGATCTTACTTTTTGGTGAAATGTCCTCTGGTCTGATAAAACAAATATGTTACTGTTTGCCCATAATGACCATCGATATGTTTGTAGAAAAAGGGTGAGGCTTGCAAGCCAAATTACACCATCCCAACCGTGAAGAATGGGGGACAGCATCATGTTGTGGGGGGTGCTTTGCTGCAGGAGGGACTGGTGCACTTCACAAAGTAGATGGCATTATGAAGAAGGAAAATGATGTAGATATATTGAAGCAAAATCTCAAGACGTCAGCCAGGTAGTTAAAGCTCAGTTGCAAATAGGTCTTCCAAATGGACAATGACCACAAGCATACCTCCAAAGTTGTGGTAAAATTGCTTTAGGACAACAGAGTAAAGGTATTGGAGTGGCCATCACAAAGCCCTGACCTCAATCCGATAGAAAATTTGTGGGCAGAACTGAAAAAGCGTGTGTGAGATTGGAGGCCTACAAACCTGACTCAGTTACACCAGTTCTGTCTGGAGGAATGGGCCAAAAGAGAAGCTTTTGGAAGGCTACCCAAAACATGTGACCAAAGTTAAACAAGTTAAAGGCAAAGATACCAAATATTAACAGTGTATGTAAACTTCTGACCCACTGTGAATGTGATGAAAGAAATAAAAGCTCAAATAAATAATTCTCTCTACTATTATTCTAACATTTCACATTCTTAAAATAAAGTAGTGATCCTAACTGACCTAAGACAGGGAATGTTTTCTACAAATAAATGTCAGCAATTTAACAAAAACTAAAAATGTGAAAATTAAATATAGTTTTATTAGTTTAAGTTTTCTTTAACGATAATAAATCTATGCTAGGTGTATGTGGTTGCTGGTTCATCTTGCCCATTTTGTCAAGATCAGGGGAAAAGCTCTGGGCTTCTTAAGGTCAAAATTCCTTGAATGAGTGTTCTGCTCGAAAGATCATACTGAATAAAATAGTTGACACCATGTGCAGCATGAAGAATCTAAACGAAGATAACATGCTGTCTTCGAGAGCATCAGGTCTAAAATAGCACAGAATTACCTTATCAGTAGAGCTTGAGAGGTTACACTGATTAATGATGGTCCACTGCTGCCTATCTACTTTGAAATGCACATGTTTCTCAGTGTCCATTCTAGATGGAGGCCTTTGAAGAACATTTAGTAATGAGAAGGCATTTTCAAGATGATCACTAAAACAGCATGTGGTGATATTTATTGATGATAATAGGGCTGCATGATTATGACAAAAATAATTATTAATCATAATTTATCATACAATCATATTTTCCATTGATATTGTTAATTTATTAACAATTCATTTTGATTAATAGAATTTACATTAAAATATGTATTTGGGGTGGACCAACTGCAACTGCATGTATTCTTTATGTTGGGTAGACATCCAAAACAAGCTAATAACTGTGTTCCTGAATGACTTTGTTTTATACATCAGTAAATCAAGAATAGTTACCTCAGCTGTCAACTTTATATTTGCCCTCTCAGAAGCATAAAAGATGAAACTGTTAAACTATTAAACATTTTAATAAAGCATACACAGAAGTGAGCAATGGACATGTCTCTGATTAGTTAAAATGATCAACCACTGCAAAAAGATATGTTCAATAGAAAATGAAAAAGACACGAGTTGACAGTTTTCACGATTAGTTAATTGTGGCAGCTGTAATTGTAATCTCAATTAATTGTGCATCCATAGATGATCATTTACAACACTTTACAGTAAGCTTCTATATGTTAAAATTAGTAAATGCATTTGGTATCATAAACTAACAATAAATATTTATTAATCTTATGTGATGTTAAATGAAAACTATACTCTTGTTCATTTGGTAGTTCATAATGCTTTACAAGTATTATATTGTGGGGATGGGGGTTTTATGGTGTGTTTGTCTGCAGGAGAGAGAGAGGTGAGGATCGTCACCTGGGTTTTCATTGTCTATAACACCTGTCTCTTGTTATAGTGATGGTGGTGTGAGACCTGAAAAAGCATGCAAATGCGTCAGAGTGGCGAGTGACCTTCATATTATAGCCCTTTTTTGTTAAAGTTTTGTGTGACACTGAAGGAGTAAATAAAATACTCACGATGATAGTTTGCTGCCTCTTGACTCCTCCATTGTCGAGAAATCACAAACCTGTCACAGTGGTACTGAAACCCAGTCCATTGGAGGATAATGTCTTCATTGAGTTTTCACCATTGGGTGAAGTAAACAAGTCCCTTGCCAGCATCCAGCAGAACCAACACCAAGAACTGGAGCAGGAACAGCGTTTTCAGCTCCTGCTCCCGGCCCAAGCATGCATTCCTGAATCTGATTGTCAGAGAGGGGGATGCTGCTACAACCAAGCTCTATCTATTTGAGAAGACCACCGAGGCCACCCGCCTATTACCGTTGCACTCCAGGGAAGCGCAGCTAGTGGCCCAGCAACTTCCTGCCATCAGCGTCCTCGACTACAGAGACCTGAAGAAGGCTATCATGCATCGCCAGCAGAACTGCCCGTGATTTAGATCCCTGAAATTCGGAAGGCACTGCCACCCGTTCACATTTGCAGAATAGCACCAGGATGTCTGTCGGAAATGGTTGCTGACAAGGGAACCTGCGATGCCGTGGACATCGTTGATCTGTTGACAATGGAGCAAATCATCTCTCAGCTTCCTCGGGAGATGGGCGAGAGGGTCCAGAGCCACTGCCTGGCATCACTGGAGGAGGCCGTACAGCAGGCCAAAGACTACATGATGGTGTTTAACCTCCACCCCTCCCATGTCCGTCCTGTCCTGGCTTCCCCTGTCTCCCTCCGCTCTCCCCCCCAGGTTGATGAGACCGTGGTGGGAAGCCTGGGCCGGTCTGTTGAAGCTGCGGAGAAGCCAGATACTGCCAGGATCATTGTCCAGTGATGGAGATGGGGACACTGGTCCGAATACCTGACATTGAAGTTCGGTACCTAGGGTTCCACTTGGGTTATGGGCAGGTGTGACCACAAGTTAACAAAATTGCTGCAATCGTGGCCTGCCTGAGGTGTGAGCAAGTTGGCTGTCCTCACCCTCCGCTACTACCTGCTGGGGCAGGCCTTCACCCTCTACTCATATCAGGCCCCACATCAATAGCTCCAACGGCATGAAGGATACCAACACACAAATCACCCATTGGTACCTGGCACTTCAGCCCTTCAACCCTTTGAGGTGATCCACAGGCCAAGGGTGCAGATGGCTGATGCTTATTTTCTCTCACAAAATGGGGGGCAGTTGGCAGGCCAGACTGTTCCCTGGCTTGAGTTGGGTGGTGGGGGAATGTGGGGATGGGGCCGTGGTTGTGTGTCTGTCTGCAGGAGAGAGAGAGCGTTGAGGCTTGTCAATTGGGTTTTCATTATCTCTGACACCTACTTCTTGTTATAGTGCTGGTGGAGGGAGACCTGAAAAAGCACATAAATGCATCAGTGGCGGAGAGAGACAGCAGAGAGTGTTGGCTGAATGTGCATATTTTGTTAAAGATTTGTGTAATGCTGAAGGAGTAAATAAAATACTCACATTCATAGTTTGCTGCCTCATGACTCCTCCTGAAGAAGTATCTTCAACATACTGTACATGAACATTCTCAACCTGTTTTATGGCATAAAATGCATACATTGTATATGTAATTAACAAAACCGGAGCAAACATTCTTGCACATTTGCATTCTTTTATATTGCACATTACACATCAGGAAAACCTCTGTAAAGTAAATTGTTAAAACTCAAACTTGAGATTTTACTGGGGCACAGCAGATTTATACTGGGGAACGTGCCCCGTCTAGTGACGCCCCTGCTCCCAATAACACTTACCGCTTTAGCCATTGGGAGCAGTGTTTTACATTTCCAGGTCTTGATTGCCCTGTTTTCTGACTGTAGATTATCTCTTACTTAATGTATATAACCTTATAGTGAAGTATTACCTGATTAATGTCATCTAATATTTTAACCTTTTAAGCATCCTATAATAAAATAAATCCATTCTCTCTTGTACTCGCTCCATGGCTTACTTCGAGAACTCTATATTAGAAATACATTGGAGTCCAAAAGTCTGAGACCACATAAAATATTATGGATTTTTATTTAACCCTTTAACAAAACAAAGTTTTAGGATTTTGAAGAAAAAATAATTTAAACAAAGTTTAAAAGCAAAATTAAGATATATTTATGATTCTGCACTATTTCTAGGTCACTAATCAAATAAGCACATTTGTGAAGTTGATCATGTTAGCGCCTTTCTACAAAAGCACACAGGATGCTTTTTGGAACATTCAATCAAAATCACATGGATCATCAGTGTATACCTCCTCGAGTACATGCTTTTATTAAAGAAAAAAGAGACTCCATATACTTAGAAATCCTTATTCAACTTTACACACAAATTGTTATGCTGATAATACCTAAACTAGAAAATTAGAAGAATACAAAAAGGAAGCATTTTCAGCAATGGTCCCTTCTTTTGGTAGAATTTTTTGACCACACTGTTTTTTCCTAGCACATTTCGTGCAGAGTCTTTTTAACATTGATAAATTATTGAACAGTGTCAAACACAAACCAAAAATAACCACACTGTATGTCAATCAAAAAAATACCCCAACAAACATCTTCACTGCAGTGTTATGTTTAAGCAAATGTATAAATAACTGCACACACTCTTTAATATAAATCTATACTGAACCCTAATGTTTGTGTACATGTACATGTCCAACATCCATGTTTCCAGTCAATGATGGTGTGATGAGTGTGCATCTTTTATCTGAGCTGCTTCTGTGGCGGGAAAGATAAGAGGGTTTGAGAAGGCCTTTGAACTGCTGAGCATCAATTGCAGATATCTCTCCCCACTTGTTTCAACCAGTTCCTCATCTACGGACCTCAATGTATTCGACTATTTTACCAACCCAAGCAGGGCATGCAAAAATGATAGCTAGTATGTAAAACAAAGTGTGGTGGTGTGTGCAACATATACTGTTGTGCACTCCCTCTCTCTCTGTATGTGTGCTTCTTGTTTCTTTGTCTCCTTATCCATTTGCATGCCAACCCTTATCAAGCTGGGCTGTCCTTTCTTCAGCCTGCATCCTAATTATGCGTCTCAAAGAGAGAGACCGGCCGGCCTCCTACATCTGACAAGCGTCTGACCATAAGCTGTATGTCTGATGACTAAATCTTGTTTTGTTTTTTTTCCTCGAGAGAAAATACGACCACCACTCCAAGCTTACGTATGTTAGGGGATCCAAGTCTACCATGCTTGCTGGAGGGAAGGAGGATACTATTTTTGGAACTATGACTCGACGGTAAGAATATCTCAGGTTAGAATTACTGATGCTTTGGAGATTGAAAGTGTTTTTATATCTATTTGTCACATAAAAAGGCCTCTGAAAGCAAACTCAATCTTGTGTGCTGAGATTTGGATTTTGGAAAGTTATTTCAGCAAAGCAATTACAGTTCTAAACGACAGGTGTCTTTCCTGAGCAAAAGAAGAAACATGTAAATGACATATGCATTGTGTAATATGTGTAGTTATTGTAAAATGTTGTTTACATATATTTTAGGCATTGTGTCAGCAGATTTTACTTATTATTCGCATACTGTTCATCTGCTTGCTCAAATGGAATAAGAATCATCATGCTGATGTTTTTGGAAATGACGCATGGAAGAAATGCCCTTTATTCTTATAACAGACACAGCTTTCAGTCTTTTATTTTGTTTTAATGGGATAGTAAATGTAAATTCTGTTGTCTTTTACTCTTCTTGTTGTTGTTCCAAAGTCATATGAATTAATTATTTATTTATTATTATTTTTTTGTCAAATGTTGATGCCTCTCTTTTTTTCCATCCAATGACATTTGTAGACTGAGGCTATTATCTCCTTTTATGTTTCATGGAAAACGTCATATGGCTTTGGAACAACACAAAGTGTTTCATTTTTGGGTGAACTATCCCTATAACTTCTTGTCCTACCAATTTATTTGGGCTGCAACAATTATTACAACGATCATTTGACTATTCAGTGATTATTGCAACGATTAATCATTAGCTCTTAACCGAATATTCAGCTTGTGCCCGACTTAAAAGTTTGTATTAAACGTGAACAATAAATAGGATAAAATCATCTTTTAAAATGATTTTTGTCATTTTACCTCAAAATGACATTCACTGTATTAAAGGGGAAATAAATTCACTGCAAAAAATCCTATTGTTATCAAGAGTTATTGTCTTGTTTTCCATTTAAAATTGTCTAAAAATACTTAAAACAAGAAACATTTCCCTGAGAAGCAACATATAAGATATTAAGACTTGCTTTAAGAGTATCTTAAATTTAAGTATATTATTTACTTGATTATACTTCTGCGAGTTCAGTAAAGACAAAATATACTTATATTCAAGATCTATTCCCTAAAAGCAAGTATAAATATTGTATATGCTGCTTCTCAGGTGAATGCATCTTATTTAAAAGATTTTTAGATATTTTAAAATATTTGTATTTTTAATATTATATTCAAAATTCTCAGATAACCCAATTTTGTTCAGCAGTATACCTGCTAGAGAAAATGTGCGTTGTTTTAAAGGGGTTTTACATATTTATATTGGAAAACAAGCCAAAAAAAAAAATAAAAAAATAAAAAACATATTTTGTTGCAGTGTATAATGGGACGAAGACTACACTCTCTCACCTTTCTGTTCACTTCAATCCATCATTAACTCGCACAAAACCTCTCTTATTAATAGAGCTGCATATTGCCAATTGTTTTCACGATTAGAAATGCACAGTGACACATATATTACGATTCAATAAGTCACGAGCCATCACGTTATAATCTAGCTGCATTAAGTAAGTGCGCTTGATGGATAAACGCCCCCACGCCAGAATGTGCATCAGACGGGTGCAGAGAAATGACAGTTTCGGAGTTTGTAGTTATTTACTTGATCTGCTTCCATGTTATTTGTACTTTAATAAAGCTTTAAAAACACATTAAATATAACTGCATTTAAGATGTAACTCCAGGGTGTTTCCTTTAAATTGCTCTGACTCAGCGTATTCCACAACGAGATTGCTTCTATATTTACTTTTATATATATATATATATATATATATATATATATATATATATATATAATTCCCTCATACTTTGCGATCTTCATCACCTGAAGCTGTTTGCAAAGTTTAGAGTTCATCTGGACTTCCTCTCTTCAGTCAGTGTGAGCTGCAGTGCTGCTCTCATCATCAGAGTTTAATGTGATTTCATGCTTCGTTAAATGAGATCAAACGACTATTCAACAACTAACATTTTTGTCAACAATTTTCATATCGACGTTGTCAAAAATGCTGACTAATCATTTCAGCCCTACAATTTAGTATCTGCTTTATGGCATATAGGGAGACATTAAATCACAAGTTATCAGTTGTGCTAAAATTGGTGGCATTCAAAAGATCAAAAGTATTATCAGGAGTGTTTTATATATTTTGTAAATGGCTATGGTTCCATGCCAGACATTAGCAAGAAATCTTTTTCAAGCACACCCCCACCCTCCCTCAGGGGTAAAGTGAACACTCATCTGCTTGTGACAGGGCCTCTCCATCTTTCTCCTCCCTGTTAGACAGGAATGTGTGTTTCTTCATACAAAAGAGCATCTCTAACAGCAACGCAGTTAGCCTAGTGCAAACAAAAAATAAAAAGAAGCCACCATTTTATAGTACAAGGTTTCCTGAACTATTCTCAAAACATGTTTTGTCAATGTTTACTTAATTTCAATAATTGTCATTATATCAATTTAAAGAGACAGTTCACCTAAGAATAAAAAGTCTGTTACCATTTACTCACCCTTATACCGTTTCAAACCCATATGACTTTATTGTTTCTATTAAACATTTTGGAAATGGTTGCGCTGCTGATTTTTCTTTTCTCCATTCAATGAAAGTGAATTGGAACTAAGGCTGTCAGTCCCATAATATTCTGCTGAACAAATCCTTTTGTGCCATACAGAATGACATAAGAATGACAAGATTTTTATTTTTGTTATGCAATCGCTTTAAAAGAATATTTCGTGTTTTTTACAAGATAAGCTCAATTGACAGCATTTGTGCATAATGTTGATTACCACAAAATGTTATTACATTTTACTTGTACCTACTTTTCTTTAAAAAAGTCACAAATCTGAGTTGCAGTGAGGCACTTCCAATGGAAGTGAATGGGGCCAGTCCGTAAACATTAAACTACTCACTGTTTTAAAAGTAAACCCACAAGAAGTAAAATTGCTTACATTTACTGTGTAAAGTTATATCCAATTTCATTATTTATTTGCCATGACGATGTAACACTGTAAACCCTGTAATATCTGTAACTTAGTAGTCTGCCCCAAAAATGTCTATTTAAACAACTTTTCAGCTCAAATAATATACAAATTTTAACCAGAGAATTAATGTATGTGTTTTTATAAAATATTAAGCTTTACATTTCTGCCTCTAAACCATTAAAGTATAAGTGCCTCACTGTAAACTTTTTAAAGTAAAGGAGGGACGAGTTGAACTTATTTTTGGTGGGAAACAACATTATGCCACAAATGCTGTTGATTGAGCTTAACATGTATTGATCCCGGAATATAGCTTTCATATCAGAAACCGTTAACTGATTTTTCCATCTCTGAATCTGCCTGATGATAGTAAATTTAGATCCACTGAAATGTATGATTTAGGCACATTATATGCAAATGAAATTGCATCAACACAAACTGCTCCAGTGAATTTAAAACTATTGGTATATATGTGCCGCCCCAACCTGCTATCTGAAAGAAACATAGTTTTTTCTCTAGAAGAAAAAAAAAAGAAAGATCATGTAATGTAACTTCTTGGTAACTGTGAGTAAGAGGTTCGAATGCAGTTTAATGAACAGGTGTAATGGCAATAAGGAGATATATTAATAATGCACACTGAGAGGCCTTTATATAAGAGCTGTCAGCTTAAATGCTTGAAGAATTACTTCCAGAGAACTATTCAATCTTGTACAAGTTTAAATTGAAAACAGTTGGCCCTATTGTTGATACCAGGATATTAAACACAGCCATAAAATTGCTCTGTTTGTATGGTGTGCTGTTTCCACAGTCTGAGTGGTTATACAAATTACTCACTATAATTATAAGCATTTGATCTGATGTCAAAATACAGATGGGTTAAGATTATTAAATTTAACAAAACAAATTTTTGGTTTGGTGTCAATAAAGGGGATACTGTATTTGAGTCGATGTGGGGAAATAATGCTTTAGGTGACATTAAATTAGTTATTATAGCATAATTTGATATGGTAGAATTTATTTGTTTTTTATTGGTAAATTTATGGGGGAAAAAAATTGTGAGAGAATCTATTTTTTTTTTCCAATGAATATGATGAGTCAGTGAATAGGTCAAAATGGTTCTCAAATTGATCTGAATAAAAAATATTTTTGAAAATCCATAACCTGCAATCCCGAATGACTAGAAAGGTCATGGAAAAATATGGAATTTCACTGGTCAAAAAGGGTGGGAACCCTGTATAGACCTATTCTCCCATAAAATAATGAATCAAGTTCAATGCATAGTAACAATTTCCATCATTTTCAAACTGAAAATTTCAGCCAGTAAACTCAGAAAATAACTTTCTATCTAACAGAAACACAAAATATAAATTATCAGGTTTAGTGGTGGGGAGATTGATTTAAATATCATTATTATATATAACACTCACACACATACATACATCTCTGAACATGTAGTGGGAAAGAGGAAATTAATAATTCACATGGTTGTAAGCAACATTGCCTCCAAAACCAGCAAGCATATGATACTTCATTCTGATCTGGAGCCCATACAGCTGTCCGGTACTAATTACTTAATGAAAAAGATCAAATTACTGGCTTCTTTCATCTGCACCCCAGATCCTTGCTGAAGCCCAACTCCAAACTATGTGCTTTGGCATCACCCTCACTGACATCAGCACTCAATCCTGTGAAAACTAACACCACTATCCTAAAATCTAAACAACTTTCCTCTTGAATTTCATGGGTTTTTATATCAGTTCAATGCCGACAGAGGTGCATGTGCTGACAGAATAATTAAAACGGTATAAAAGCATACCATATTGATTGCAAACATAATGCCATTGCTGCAGGTTTTTCGTGGAAATTAATACAACTTCATTCTCTGATCTTTTTTCAGGCCTCTTGGAGAGTCGTGACTGCCTGACCATCAAATTGATTCAGCATCACACTTTAGGATAACACATGTGATCAACTCACAAAATGTAGTTGTAACTTTTGTGACAAATTCATTGTGAACACTTACATGATTTCTAGCCCTTCTAATTTATTTCTGGACTTCTGTTATTAAAATGGCCAAGCTTTAGAAGCTATTTTGCAAACACCTCTAATGTAAAGCAATTTCCAGGACACTAGTTGCAAGGATAAATCCCCATGAACAACCCAAACTAGAAGTCATTGCAAATGGGTACAGTGATGCTGGGTCAGGACTGGGATTTCAGTATTTTTTACAATTCCTAGATCACCTCTGTACATTTCAAAATAAAGGTTCCAAAAAGGGGATTTCACTGTAATGCCATAGAAGAACCGTTTTTTGTTCCCCTAAGAACCATTTTTGAAAACCCATTGTCTAAATAACCTTTTTTCCCACTACAATGGGAAGGTTCCATGGATGTTTAAGGTTCTTGGAGGGATCATATATCCAGATCCTAAACCACTAGACCATTTCCGAAGACAGCAAATAAGAAGTAGATGGACTCTGAAGGTGGACACCATGGGCTTCATTCTTTTTTGGCCTGTATCTTAGTGTGCTCATTCATATAATCGTTTAGACTGACACATGAGGGCGGCGCTCCCTGTAACTCCACAGTGACGTGATGAGGTTGGTCCTTGTCAAACCTACCAATGAAACGGGCCTTCTTGACTCCACCGGCGCTGCGCGCAGCGAAAGGGTGCTGGAGCAGTGCAACGCAAAGCGGCACTCGCAATCCGCCGCAGGTGAGGGGGGGATGCAGCATCGGTACTCGGGAGCTGTTCATCAGCACCACCACCATCACCACGCAGAGAACAGAGTCATCCAGAGCACCGCTGCCCATAGACAAACCACCCCGGTGTACAGTCTGTCCGAGCCAAAAGAGAGCCAACAGAAGCTGCCCAGCCCATTTGGTTCAGCAACACCAGTGCAAAGCCATGTGAACAACCCAAGTCTGCCAGACTGTTCCAAACGCTCCCTGAGTCGGCAGCAGAGCATTCGAGGAGCTGTCACGCAAGCGGAGAGGTGGGACTCCCCGTGCAACCAGTGTCGCTTGTCAGAGTCGGGGAATCCATGCGCCTGGAGTGCGTCGCATTCGGGGAGTCATCATCATTGCCAACCAGATCCTTTCACATGCAGCTGCGGATTGCACGAGCAACAGCATCA
Source organism: Moxostoma hubbsi (assembly GCA_032164185.1). NCBI lineage: Eukaryota > Metazoa > Chordata > Actinopteri > Cypriniformes > Catostomidae > Moxostoma > Moxostoma hubbsi. The sequence goes on along the minus strand of JAVLUX010000018.1, from coordinate 10,766,007 downwards.
AACCCAGCGTCACAAGCCGAACCACTCGAAACCGCTCGTTTTTTGCAAACCGACTGACGTGCAGCCGCAGTTGCAGGTCCAGCAGCAGAGGTTGCTGAGGAGCAGCCTGCCCAACTGCTGCGTGTGGGGATCGGCGGAGCTAAGAAGTCAGCAGCCCGCTCTGCTGCAGCAGTTCCACTCGCGACAGTGCCATCACGCCCGCGCGTGTACGCCGGATAGATGCCAGAGAGCCAGGAGCTCCGTTTCACCGCGGAGTAAAAGCAGTCCGCTCTCCTCTGACAGTCGCCTGTGGCTCGAGGAGAATAAACACAGACACGAAGGGCATAAGGTAATCCTGCACATACCGATCACACTCCGACTGATGTTTAGACATGCAGTAGGCCTATCCGCCGTTTATACATGCACTCTGTGAAGTTGTTGCTTAACAGGTGGCTAATTTTATCAATGCACTCTATTGCGCAGGCTTCGGCTTGATAGAAAGCGCGTGCAGCAGAACTGTGAGGTCATGCTTGAAATCACTGGCCATTTTTGACACATAATTACGCCAAGATAAATGTACAGGGCATAAGGTTTGTAATTGAAGCATTTCGTAGGACATGGTATTTGTGTTAACCTCGAAAATATGGAAAGAATTGTCGGGGAGTGCTTGCAACAGGCTGAATCACATGATGGCGTTTAAAGAGATGTAACAAACAGTAAATAATCGCTTTGAAGCCCAGATGCATTTAATTCATTTGTGTCTCATTAATATTTATTCTTAGTGGGAATCAATCAATCTATCTATCTATCTATCTATCTATCTATCTATCTATCTATCTATCTATCTATCTATCTATCTATCTATCTATCTATCTATCTATCTGCCTGCCTGCCTGCCTGCCTGCCTGCCTGCCTGCCTGCCTGTCTGTCTGTCTGTCTGTCTGTCTGTCTGTCTGTCTGTCTGTCTGTCTGTCCTCATTAAAAACGTTATCCTAAAATGTGCTTTAGGTATAATATATCAATAATCTGGTTATATTCAGATATATATATATATATATATATATATATATATATATATATATATATATATATATATATACCAAGAAAAACTAAAAACAATTTTGAGGTAGAAATAGCTCCTTAAAAGAGTGGAATGAAAGTGAATGGGGCAAGTCCTTAACATTAAAATATTCACTGTTTCAAAAGTATAGTCACAAGATGTAAACAACATGAATGTTATAATATTTGTAGTGTGATAAAATCGCTTATTAGCCTTTTCTTTGTTAAGTTATATCCAATTTGACAACTTCTTTACTATGACGGCATAACAGTGTAAACCCTAAAACCCTAAATGACCCTAACAACTACAATTTAAACAGCTTTACAGTTTTAAGAGAAGAATTAATGTACAGTAAGTGCTTTTATAAAATTATAACCTTCACATTTCTGCCTTTAAACCCTTCAAAAATTGGCTCCATTCACTTCTATTCAAATGCTTCACTGTAACTTTGATTTTTGCTTTTTTTAAAGAAAAGGAAGGGTGACCCAAAATCATTTTTGTGGTAATCAAATGGAAACAATTTGTGGAATTTTCCAATTTTGTGGAAACAAATGTTTCCTACTGAGCGCAACTGGAAAGTTGCAGGTTTCCAATTTTTCTATTAATCTATCCATCCATCCATCCATCCATCCGTTCATCCATCCATCCATCCATCCATCCATCCATCCATCCATCCATCCATCCATCCATACATCCATCCATCCATACATCCATCCCTTCATCCATACGTCCATGTGTTGCACAGCTTCATGTGAAAATAAATACCTTGCAAAGACCAGAGACAGAAAAGCAAGATAGAAAGGCAAATCAGTGTCATTCATTCCTTCTGGGAGAGCCGACCCTGTTTCTGCCTGGCTGTTCCATTTTCTGCCTGTGTAAGCCAAGGGAAATCCCCCTTGAGTGGCACTAACATGTACTTCAGGCCTGTATAATACATGAAGGGTTAGACATTACTGCTAGAGCAGAGAGACATCAGTACCAGTTTAGTACACAATGCAAAGCAGATGGAGGTAAAAAGCCATCACAGATCTCTTACCATGAAATCTCCAATAAGTCTTTCCCTTAGTTGTTCATGTCTGTCTTACTTTCTCTGCTTGACTAGTTCATATATGTGACTGTATTGTTCTGGCACTGGAGAAAGTGGTTGTTTAACGTGTGACATTTGCTTAATTTTCAATTTAATTAATTATTCAATGCAGTGGTTCTCAACACAACCAAAAAATGGGTTGCAAGTCTGATAGCGTCATGGATAGCAGGGACAAAAACAATGCTAAATGCAGTTAATAAAATGCAAGTAACCATATAATCGTGCATAGTTAGGATAACAAAATAAATGAGCTTATCAACTTTAAAATAGAGGAGAAAATGCATCAAATAATGTATCTTTTGTTTTTTATGTCAGAGCCCAAGCATCCAGTCATATATTATGTTGTAATATGCCTAATACTATATTTATACAATATGGCACAGTGTTTTTTCCATGTGTTAGGCTCGTAAATCACACTTCTGCTTTATATGCATTCATTGAATTATGCATTATTACACATTATATTACGTTTTGTACCAATTTGTTACTGTGTTGCAGTAGGTTGCAACTTGATGTCCAATGTAAAATGTAGAGCTTGAAGCAAAACCAGTCGAGGTTGAATGCATGGTTCAGAATCTGCATAACAGTGATTGGTTTGAAGTAAATAACCCTGTGAACTGTGTAACACATTTAGCTGTTTGTACAAATTGCTCTTTTAGGAAAACAACATTTATGCAGAATTCTCACAACAGGGGGTGTAATTATGTAAATATTTACACAGAGTTGACAATCAGGATTCTTGATTGTGCTTCAGTGGAAGTGGTGGCACTGGGATGTGCTGTGAATATAAGGGAATGACTGTCTCAATCTGAAAAACAGGCATAGGGGAGAATCTCCAGGTGTTGGTATACTCTGCAGCTGGTGTTCTGCTGCTTAATCAAGGGTAATTTGTGGAGAGTATAATTGGCGGAGCTCTCTTGTCTTTGTGTGTATTCGAATTAATAATAGGTCTCTTTCTGCAATACCTATGGTGTGTGTATGTGTATGCACATACGTATGTCTTCTGGAACTATGTCAGGCTATGACTATCCCTATTAATGAGATAGCATAGATGATTAAATCAAGAATATGTTCTAGATCCAATGTTTTTCACTTAACATATACTGAGTATACAGTATATTTTTTTCTTAGTCAGTATTAGTGTCATGTTTTCAAGTTAAATTATCTGAACATCTTTAATCAAGATATAGTAACTGCAAGATATTACTTGTTTTCAAGAATATCTCTTGAATTGACATACATTTTTCTCACCCCATTGGCATATATATATATATATATATATATATATATATATATATTGTGTTATAAGCATAATTCTTGCAAAAAGTTTATGCTTAAAAAATGATCTTACACTGATTTGCTTTTCAAGTAAATGTAGCTTATTTAGAGGAAACTTATTTTTTTTACCAGAAAGCAAGACAAAAATACTGATTAAGAACATGAGCAATGCCTTAGTGTATTAACACTAGCTTAATCAACTGGTATTTTGGGTAATATTGCTTTTCCTATTTTTTTGTTTCTTTTTCTAATCATACTTTGGTTTTCTGAAGTCTGTTTCTAAATATAATGTTTTTGTTTTTAATGTTGATACTTGATTATACTGCTGTTGTTGTGCTTTTCTTTTAGCCCGTGAAGGCCCCTGCATTATTTGTGTGATACAGCACTAAATTACACTTGGGAAAATAATGAAAATGATGCTAAATGAAGTCAATTGCTTGAGGATGTAAATGCAATCTTTTAAAGCCATTATGTGCGAAACTGTAATGTGAAACGTTAGTAAATAAATTAGATCTTTACATTTTCTATAGAAAATGTGTGTGGTGCTTGCCTGTGCAAAACTCGCCGCCATAATGAGCACATTTACATGCACCATCTTACAACGATTTTGCTAAATGAGCTGACTGTGTTTAAGGTCACATAAACAGCTTAAATGGTTTTCCTTTATCGGGGTAAGGTCATAAAAAGCTTAATTTTCAATCGAACGGAACACATAAGTCACGTTCACACAAACAGCCTTTTTCAGAAAAGTACCTACAATTTCCAGTTTAGAGGTCACATGTGAACACGACAATTTGAAAATATTGGTTACCCATTTCCCCGATTTTGCATTTCACCTTCTTACCAGCGATATTTGCAAGTGTTGTGCGCATGCGACTTTACGTTGTGACGTCAAAAGCAGAGAATATCCTGATCATTTTATACCTCATGTTATCACGGTGTTCTTGTGTTGTCGGATGTTTTTAATAAGATGATTTTTTGGTTGTTTACAGTGTATTAGTGTAAATGTAAACACACTCATTGGAGTAGACAACTTTTGGAGTAGTAACTTTGGTGTTCTGAGTGGTTTTATCTGCATTTCAAGGGTGTTCTTAGAAATCTGCGGTTGATAAGTTGTCATGAGTGGTTGCTAGGATATTGCAACTGCCCTGAGTCAAAAGAACACACCCTTAAGTCTCTGTTTGATCATTTTGTAAAGTAATGGCACACCTTTTCTCAGTAAGCCACACAATTTGAGGTATAATTCATGTCATTAGCGTCCTCATTTTAACAATTATGGTTGTCCATAAATACTGCAGTTTTACAGCTGTAAAATAGAACTGAGAGGTAGTTCAATCTACACAAAAATCTAAATGACTGTAACAAATTGGTAACATATAACACAATAGTTAACATAACTTAACAAGGAGAAATACTTTTACAGCATTTATAAATCTATATACATTAAAGGTGGATAATTGATTAATGCAATATGAGAACTTTATCAAAAAATTAACAATAGTATTTTGAATAATTAGCATTAACTACTGCAGGCTTAATAAATGCTAGTTCCTAATACGTAATGCATTAACAAATGTTCCACAAAAATTGTATTCAAAATATTTTTCATCTTTTGTCTTCTACAGTATATCATGCAGGCTCTGAGGTGAGAATTTTTCCAAAATGAGGGAAGATGTCTATGTGTAAAGATTGCATTTTGATAGTGGAGAGCAGTTAGAAAAGAGAATATTGAATAGCCGGATGTGTAATCGGCTCTCAGTTCTGCTGCCGACATTTCATTACAGCGAGAAACCTGGAGAACAGAGTCTGATGCCACATCTGAATGAGTGCAAATTCAATGTCAAAATAGATTTGCTAAATTGGATTTGTACAGACCAAAGCTTGCAGAGAGGGGAATGAGGGAGCAAGGAGGGTGAAGTCTAGGGACCCTTCAGCTTTGACACGCACAGAAGAGAAAATTGGTTAATACAGACAATTAGCGAAATGTGAAAATGTGAGGCTGTGACGATGAAAATACTGTTGCAAAGTGGTTCATTCTTAGCTTGTTGCATCGAAATGGATACAATGCAGAGTAAATGAAGATGAGCAGATGTTGTTTTTGTGGTTGATATTTATAATGGTGAAATATGATCTGTAATTGTTGAATATGAACATGTGGAGTTTATCCTAAAATCAGCAGAAAAAAAACTCTTCAGCTTTTTCATCTTTGTTTTACAGCTGCTGTGTTGTAAATTATGTTAGGAAACATTAGGAAAGAAAAATCACAAATTGGATCCCTTTATTATCTCAGTTGTTTCTCCTAGCAAGCATTGTGATTAAATGGAGAGCACTATTGCTTAAAGCTGAAATGTGTAACTTTTTCAATGTTAAAATATTTCTCTTATCACAGCTTACTACAATATGTACAGACAACTATAAGTAAGCCATTTGCAGGTTGATTTCCTCAAAAAACATAAACATTGTGTCTCTGTGGCACTGTAAATTTGCAACCCGTCCATCGACCTCCATGTTGAACTCTATAGTCTTTAGGTCAACAATAATCGTATTTAGTCCTGAGCTATGCAAGAGTAACCTCTAAAATCTTTCTCTGGGATTGTATTTTAAACCTTTGAATAATGTCAATATTCAAAGTGATCTTACGGGAGCAGATTTGTACTGTATCTTAATGTTACAGGAAGTAACACTATAACACAATTGACCACTTGTGGAGAAAAAAATTCAACAGACAGTCACTGTTTCCTGGAAATCAGTTCTGAACCTCTGGGTATTTGTCATTACGTTTATAAATAAATTATATTTTAAAGTAAAGTATTGGCAGACGTACTGTAGATGATGCAAGGAGAGCCAAAACATATCTCTTTAGCTGAAGTAGCCTACTGTATTTTCATGAGAACTAAAATGCTTAACGGTGTTGAGTGTGATACGTGATGTTAAAAATATCTGACATTCATTGGTTTATTTCCCCCAAAAGTGCATAAAATATATTAGATAAATATATATTTTTAGACATCTATATAAAATGTAGATTACATTTGTAAATAATAAAGATTATATGTACACTACCGTTCAAAAGTTTGGGGTCACTTACTCATTCTTTATTTATTTATTTATTTCACATTTTAGAATAATAGTAGTCAGCAAAACTATGGAATAATAGAAATGGAAATATGGGAATTATTTTGTGACCAAAAAATCCAAAATAAATCCAAAACTATGTAATATTTTAGCATCTTCAAAGTAGTCACCCTTTGCCTAGATTTTGCAGACATGTACTCGTGACATTTTCTCAACCAACTTCTTGAGGAATCACCCCGGGATGCTTTTTAAACAGTATTGAAGGAGTTCCCATCTATGTTGGGCACTTATTGGCTTCTTTTCTTCATATTTTGATCCAAGTCATCCATTTCAAAAACTTTTTTTTTTTTTAGGAAATTTTAGATTTGTAATTAAATAAATGTATATGTTTTGGCAGAATAATATTTTGTCTACAAAGTTAATTTCAAACTTTTAAGCATACACCTTCAGATCAAAAGATTTTTAAGATCATGAGAAACATTTCAGACAAGTGACCCCAAACTTTTGAACGGTAGTGTATATGGCAGAAATGTTAGGATTATCATTTTATAAATGCACATCTTAAATCTTCTGGTAAAACTCATGTATTCTTTGAGCTGTAAGGTTGTTTAAATCAACATTTTAACAGTCAATCTAAGGTTTTTGGGTTTGTTGTCGTCAGGGCAACAAAGTAGTAGAGTGAAAAAAATAAAAAGCTCTTCAGGATATGTTTTCTGTTGTAAATTAAGTAAAAAATCCATGTACAGACTCAATGAGAACAGTCTCACACCTTGGGTGTTGACAGCCATTGGCTTTTGAGGTCTATAATACTTGTTTTCTAGTCCTGAATGTTATTATTTTTGTTACTTGTTGGTACTAGCTTGAATGCTGTTACTGAACAGCCCACTGGAGTATCATAGATAAACAGAATTGTTTCAGTGAACAAAGTAAAACTGTTAGTTGTGCTGAGAGCAGTCTTTATGAAGGTTCGGCTAAACCATCAAAACCAGATTTGTGAAAAGTTGGTTTCCAGGTGGTGCCACAACTAGTACTAAACCTAATCAGGATTGAAAATGGATGGCTTAATCTTAAAGTTCATGTTTGAAGGAGTATGTGCATGTGAGAAGTAAGGATATACTGTAGGTTTTAATAGTTTAAGTTCACATTGAAAATATAGGGTTTAAAATCTAATTTAAATATTTAATATCTAGTGTAACCTCATGCAACCCCACATACATTAGTTGGACATTGTATTTGGGCTTTGCTATATGCAACACAATTTAATTTAAACACACTGATCTCAGTTCAGGAGACCCTAGGATGTCAGTAAAGTACATAAACATTTGATGCACGGAGTCATGTGACAAAACAACATGGCGCTGATCACATCAGAGTTCGTCTTTGGAAGAAACGCCAACAAAGCTACATCTGGTAAGAATCCAAATTAAGTTTTTACATTGAAACATGTTTGCATCAAATGATTTGTGTCTTATGGAGGCCCAAACCTGCAAAAATAATAAATAAATGTAATAATACAAAAATAAATAAAGGAATAAATGGCTTGATAAAACAAATATAATTAGTTTTTAATTAAGTTTATTATTGTATGACCTATTCCTTTATTATTTTCTATATTTATTTGTAACTTCTTTTTTATTTATTAATTTATTTTGCATTGTTTTTTATTTTTTTATTTATGTGTTCATTTATTTTTTAGATTTATTTTTTCCCACATATATTTATTTCCATATATATATATTCCCATATATTTTTATTTATTTATACATGTATTTATTTTTACTTTTCTCTGTGAAATGAGGGAGGCGGTCCTGGCGTAGCTCCAGTGCATCATTGGTTGAGAGCTCAATAGTACTTATCGAAAGCAAATAAGATGGACGTCCCACCTTAGCACCCCCTGACTCAGATTTAGAATATGCAGGGAAACGTTTTGCAGAGAGTCTAACAATCCAGGATGTGTTTCGACATTTATACCGGCCTACAGCTCTCCTAAACCATCAATAAGCACCTCTACTCTAATTGAAACAGTCATTTGATGCGTGGTTATTGACTTCATTCGCTAAGTTGCGCAACTCTCTAGATATATCTGAAGCATCAGCTATAGATTTTTTTTTATTGCAGAACTTCCATACATACATAAACAATCAGGGAAATGAAGCATGGTTGTATCTTTTACAATGAACAATCATTACAACAGAAAACAATATTGTAGATTTGCGTACATCAAAATATGAAGTTATATACACAGAAAAAAAAAACATAAGGTTAAATCATATCATTTATGAAACTTGCTCATTTTGTGGTTTTGTTGAAGAAACAGCTCCCCATTTATTTTGTGATTGTATCAGCAATAAATCTTGGATTGACTTAAGCTCTTGTGTTTTTAGCTCCACAAATAGCTATAGTTTACACAATATGGCTATGACCTAACGTCACATCAAAACAAGTCAAGAGTAATCCAGCACACGCTTCAATCTATGATAAACCAATCGCAGGACCAGCCCACATAATTATCATACAAGAGACAGAAATGTAAGAATAAAAATAAAAAATAAATACATGTGGGAATATTTAAATATGGAAATAAATACAGGTGGGAATAAATAAATATAAAATAAATGAATACATAAATAAATAATAATAAAAAAAATTAATGAATAAAAAAGTTTTAAAGAATAAAAATAAAAAGAGAAACTAATAAATAAAGGAAAAAGGTATATAAAAATAAATTCAGGGATAACTTTCATTAAAAACTAATTATATTTGCTTTATCAAGACATTTATTCTTGGATCTCTCTTATTTATTCTCTTATTGTTACATTTATTTATTTACGTATTTATTTATTATTTTTGCAGGTTTTGTCCTCCATACAAAATATTAGTGTCTCTGGTTTCATCTGATATGCCATTTTTTACATTTGAGCGATTTATCGTGAAACGCAATGCTGCTATACACTATGTACATTATAGTGTACAATAGCACAAGATTTTTATTAGAAATCCTATATTTACAGTTTACATATTTCGAACTGTTCTGAGACCAGTGCAGACTGACAGCACACTGGAGGTTACGTCATTAACTAAATAGGATGCAAGGGAGCATCCTGTTGCTTTCCTATGAAGCCAAGTGCATTCAATCCAAACCTCCTATCAAAAGTTCAGTTTCAGGCTGCAGATGATGTTTGGACCTCTCAACATGTTTGGCAGACATGGGACAATGGTTATCAGTACACCGATTCAGAATTTATAATGTATAATTTTATTTTATCATGGTTGGCAGTCATTGGACGATGCTGGCCATTACTTGTATCACAAATAATTATGCTTTTTCTGATTGGTAAAATGCTTCAGCAATATCTACCACTTGTTTGTTTGACAGTGACAGCCAAACAGTGTTTGCCTTTTCGTAAATGTCTTTAACATCTCAAAAACATGAATAACCAACACTCTTGAAGACATAATGAACAAATTGATGATTTTTGTTTACTTCCTATAGCTTGGTATTACAGTATTTAAAATGTCACAACTTAGTCCCTCTGTCCACAAATGTGGAAATTAATTTTTAGGAAAACGATTTGCTCTAGAATTTATTTTATTTTATTTTATTATAAATATTATTGCATGTCTATTAAGTGCTACAAAAAGGGAAATTAGACATTGCACATAGCAGTCATGCTCGGGTCTCGGGAGGGTAAATAAATAGATCGTTTTAGGATTGAATTTTTTAAAAATAAATAAATAAAATGACGCAAATAAAGGAGCATTATTTAAGATTCTGCACTATTTCTAGTCACTTATCAAATATAAGCAAATTTGTGACATTGAACATGTTATGTCCTTGGTAAAAAAAAAAGGTCAGACACATGACGCTCTTTGAAACATTGTCAGACATGATGGAAAAACATGGATCATAAGGTTTTACTCAAGAGGGACATACCAAAGACCAAAAAATTGATGTAATTTTTTCCATTATATGTTTATACTGATAATATAATTTGTTATTAAAAGAAAAGTTTTATTTAAAAATAATGCAAAATACTATTTTCACAAGTACACTCAGAATTTAAATCCCACTGTATTGTTTTCAAAGAAGCTGCCATTATTCTAATTTCTAAGGCATTTGTTCTCTCTAGTCTGTTAGAATGTCAGTATACACTGTGCTGCCTATCAGAAAATGACACTACAGAAGTAGGTCTCTGCAAATGAGTTGGCAGTGTGTTGGCACAGCAGTAGCTGCTAGATAGCAGAAACTGATCCTAATTGCCACGAAAATTAGAATGGTATTAATTAAATTGACAAATTCAATTCAGAACAAATTCAATGAGGAGAGATTATGGAAAAAAATCTTGTTTGCATTATCTTTGCAAATATCACCATATTTACTGGCCTATAATAAGGACAAATAAACACTAAAATTACTTTTTGCATGTTCCCAATTCTCTGTTGTCTTTGAGCTGTCACTCATTGTTGTGTCATTTACTTTATGAGCAGTATTCTGATTGGTTTCTCTATTTACAGTATCTCATAAGGACAGTGATTTCTATGTTACAGCTTTAGATTAAAGGAGTCATATCACAATTGTTTTATTATTATAATTTTCTTTTGTTTTCCCTGAGGTGCACTGATAATGTTAGTCAAGGTTTCTTGCACCAAAGCAGTCTTTTATGATAATTTTCCACCCATTCTCTGACTTAGTTCTAAACAACTACTGTACCTTTAAGACTTCAATAAAATCATGCTCTGTTATGATTAGCTGTGGAATTGGTTTAACAATAATTGCATCTATAATACTTGCTACTGATTATTTCACTTACACTGGTTTAGCTGAAAACTGTATTGGCACCATTGGCATGATAAAGAAATAGTTCACCCGAAAATGAAAATTATCTCATCCTTTGCTCACCCCCTTGCCATCCCAGATGTGTGTGACTTGCTCTCTTCTGCTGAACACAAACTAAGATTTTTGGAAGAGTATTCCAGCTCTGTAGGTCCATACAATGCAAGTGAATGGTGGCCAGAACTTTGAAGCTCCAAAAAGCACATAAAGACAGCATAAAAGTAATCCATAATATTCCAGTGGTTTAATCAATGCCTTCTGAAGTGACCTAAATGATTTTTGGTGAGAACAGACTAAAATGCAACTACTTTTTCACAGTACTTTACATTGCAGTTTCTAGGCACTATCATGAAATCAAGCTCGATTGCACTTCCTTGTGCTTGACCCATGGACAGTGCACTAGATCGTACTAGGAAGCGTTGAGCTTGAAATCATGATATCCAAGGAAATGGCTGATGTCAAGATTTATTGTGAAAAAGAAGTTATATGTAGGTATCACCCCCAAACCGATTGGAATGCTTCAGAAGACATAAATTTAAACACTGGAGTAGTATGGATTACTTTTATGCTGCCTTTATGCACTTTTTGGGGCTTCAAAGTTTTGGTCACCATTCACTTGCATTGTATGTGACCTACAGAGCTGAGATATTCTTCTAAAAATCTTTGTTTTTGTTCTGTAGAAATAGAAAGTCAGACACATCTTGGATGGCATGAGGGTGAGATTATTAAATTATGTAAATGAATACTCTTCAAACCGTTATTTCAAAAGTTCAAAACCCCTAGGACCACTTTAATCTTTATAAAATCAAATAATCTGTTTTATTACTCTAAATCATGCATCTGCACAGTTAAATAGTTAAATCACACTGCTTGACATAGAGCTTTTTCCATAGTGAACGTAGACTAACTTTGTCACTTGCTTTGCAGACACCAGCATGCATTATGAACCCTGAAAAGGCTCATATTTATAATATTATCTTCTAAAAAATATGTCATATGTCAAGTCAGCATTGTTGTGAATTGGCAGTGCTCTGCCCAAGACTGTAGTGTACACAACCTCCTGAGCATAAATGGCAATGATATAATCTATAAAATATCTTCTTGTTTCTGCTAGGTGAATGCGGATGCCAACTGGCTGAGCCATGCTGGATCGCGGCCTTCCCTGTCCCACGGTGGCCCGCAGTATCCTCAGATAGCCATGAACAGCTGCAAGTACAATGGAGGCATAATCAGACCACTCGGCAGTCTGGGGGCATCCCGGAAGAACCTAGCAGAGCTGGACTCTGAGACCCAGCCTTTGCAGACCCTACACACTTCTGGCCTGGAGGTGGTGGTCTCCAAAGGGAACGGGGAGGACCCAAGTAAGCAGTCCACTGAGAACCTGGTGAGGCAAAGACCTAGCAGTACTCCGCATAAGAAGAACAAGGACATTGGCTATAGGCTCGGGCACCGAAGGGCGCTGTTCGAGAAACGCAAACGCCTTAGTGACTACGCCCTGATTTTTGGAATGTTTGGAATCGTTGTTATGGTGACAGAGACTGAGCTCTCCTGGGGAGTTTATACAAAGGTAAGAGTAACATCAGATTCTGTATATTAAGTTTTTCTTAATACGCAATTCCCTGCTAAAAAGACTAGCATCGCTGGTCACCAGCATATTAAAATCTGGTGTTCTGCTTAAAGGAATGTTCCGGGTTCAATAATAATTAAGCTCATTTGAGAGCATTTGTGGCATAATGTTGATTTCCACAAAAAAACCTTTTGACTCATCCTTCATTTATTTAAAAAATCAATAAAAATCAATGGTGCCAATCCATAAACTTTAACATACACTTTGTTTCAAAAGTATAGCCATGAGACATAAATAGTATACATGTTAACATGATTTTAGTGTGATAAAATTAGGGACTTGCCGGTGTTACAACATTTGCCAGATTACAGGGAAAACCGCTGTTGCTTCGACAAAGTTTTATTATTAGATATAATTTTACACAGATATGTTAATAAGCTATTTTATCACACTAAATCATGTTAAAATTAATAATGTTTATGTCTTCTAGCTATACAATTGAAAATCTTTTGCTTTTTTTAAATAAAATTATTTTAGTGGTAATCATTATTATGCCACAAATGCTGTCGATTAACTTAACTTGTACTGAACCTGTAACATTCCTTTAAGTTGGATAGGAAGCACCACCATGCTAACTAGCACTCACCAACATAAATCAGTCTGAACCTGCATGAAAATTCATGAAATGGGCTTTTCAGTAGGGCAGCAATTTTTCATAAAGACCTCCACAAGATTAGCTTTATACAGTACATCTCATTTCATCTTTAGCACATTGATTCATGCCTAGCAATTAAATGCTGCAGCAATGAGTTCTGAGATTGATCTATTTATGACTGTTTTAAGACACTAAATCATAAATTCATCATTGAGATCACCCTTTTTGTGCGCACTTCCTTAATGAATAGAAGTATCAAAGAACATCAGTCAATGCGATCTCATAGCAAATACATGTCATTTGTTATATAAGCATCTGCACTCTTTTTACCCTCAAGTAAAGCTTCTATACAAAAGAAACTGAATGAAGGTGAATGAGCTAATAGGCCTAGCCCTTAATTGTATGCTCAATCAATTATTTAAGGGACTCTTAATGAGCTCAGCTATAGTAAGAGCCTGATATCCTAGTAGAACATATTCCCCTTTTTTCCAATTTCTTTTTTTTCTCGTAGAGACTAGGGTTGATACCAATTCCAGTGAAATTTCACGATACCAATTTCATAACCAACATCAATGTACAGTAGCAACCCCTTTATTTATTATAACTTTTAAATATTAATATAAACATTAACACATTAAATTACAACACTCCTATTTAACTTTTAAGCATTTCTCAATTAAGTAAAGGTTGCTTTTTAGATTTATATCAATCAGGCTACACTTACACTGCAAGGCCTAATGCACAGATCCAGTCTGGTGTCATGAAATTTATGTGACAATGGCAACATTTTAGCAAACCAAAATTACAAGCTTCATTGCACGTTTGGCTGCAGTTTCCCGGTGAAATTATGTTATCAGATAAGATTTTTAAGGTGAATATGAATTCATGAGTAAAACGTATCTCCTTACCTAAAACTTGAACCTAAACTAACCAAGAGTGTCTTTAAAGATAAATGAGAGGTGAATAAAAGAGACATCCTTATCCTAAACCAACACCTAAACCTAACCAATAGTTTTTTAAAAGCAAATTTGACATGAAAAGCACATTTACTTAAGCAACCGTGTCATATAGTGTTGCTTCTGTGGCACTTTCTCCCGATGGCCAGTCCACCCCTGATTGGCCACAAAGTGCGTCAGCCCACTGGGAAAATGCCCGGTATTACAGATTAACAATCCAGCCCTGGATTTAACAGTACACGGACACTGTTATAATTGGCTCTCTGCTCTTGATTTACGTACTCTTTCTTGCCATCTCACTGTTCACCATTACTGGGTAGGGCTACGAAACCTATTAAAGGCAAAGTAGGCATTGATGTGTTGTTGTGGAGGCAGTCAGATCCAAATGTCTACAAAAGTGTGACATCACAATGTGGAGGAAGTAGAGAACGAGTCGTTTTGGCAGCTTGGTTTCATCAAATGCTCTTTTTGCAGTGAGGAGGAAATTGAGAAACATACAATATGTCAAAAGATCAAAGAAATTGTGATTATTTATGTCATGACCCCTTTAAATCTGTGTAAATCCTGCTTATTAATGGAAGCAGATCAATAACTGATATTCAAATCTTACAGAGGAGCTGAGTAGTTCTAACATTTTACACCAAAGCGTTCCAAATTGTCTCTAGTACATCCATTAAGTGTCGCCTACAGGATGTAGTGTTCTCAATTGGCACTAAATCCAATGTTTGCAGAATTTTTTGGCCTGATTGAATCACTGGCCCTGTGAGTAGTTAGACAGTCCTTAGGGTGGAGTTTTTTTTTTTTTTTACACTTTCCACTATTCAGTGCCTTAGCCAGAACATACATGTTCCAGTGTATCGGCATGGTACACAGACAGGTTTAATGAGCTACTATTGAACTTGTTTTAGCTACTTATGTTGGAACTACTTTATCTGAGAGAGGAAGACATCAAAGAAATTGTATATTTTTGTAAAGTTGCATTCAATCTGAAAACTTTGTTGGCATGAGCACCATAAACCCTACAACCCTAAACAAGTGAAAATATTATACATACATTACTCACAATGGTATTAATATAAAAATTATAATAATGATAATATACAATTTTTAAAAAATAATAATTAATGTTTGTGCTGTTATAAAATTATTAGCTTCACATTTCTGCATTTAAACTCTCCAAATATTGGCCCCATTTACTTTCATTGTAAGTACCTCACTGTAACCTCGATTTTTGCTTTTTTCAAAGAAAATGAGGGACGAGTCAGTGGTAATCAACATTATGCCACAAATGCTGTCGAGTTTGCTTAACTTGTAGTAAACACATAATAACTCTTAAAGTGGGAAATTCCAGAGTTCCCCACTGGTACTGTTATTAGAACATATTGCTGCCATTCATGTGTGCTTACTTTATAAATACAATCATTCCAACATGACTTGAAGACAGCATAACATCCAGTAAATAAATACATTTAATTTTGTGAAGAAAAAAAAAATGATCCAAATAGACGTGTGTATGTGTGTTCCCTAGGAATCAAACCAATGACCTTTGCATTGCTATAACAGTGCCCTTCCATTTGAGTCACACACAAAGATTTTAAATTAATAAACATCTTTTTTCTTTCTTTCTAATGTCTCTGCAGGAATCCTCATATTCATTTGCACTGAAATGCCTTATTAGCCTCTCCACTGTAATTCTGCTCTGTCTGATCATAATGTACCACGCACGAGAGATTCAGGTAAGTTGCAGACTCAGCTTCGGAAACCATAAACAAGAGTACAGACTGAGACTGGAGCCTTAAAGATAACAGAGAAAGCACCTATTCCAATTTCTTATGACATGTAGTACCACCAGAATGAAAGCTTGCCATGGCTTTTTTTTAATTCCTGACATCTGTATTCAATGGCTGTGCCATTTTGCCTATCCATTAAAAGGTATTTGTAGAGAGGACACTGATGTTGATTAATGATGGTATTACAAGTGGGGCTTATGGCTAATATAATTTAATACAGGCCTGTCTATCAGTTGGTTAGTGAGCATTATTTAATGACTTTAAACGTCACATGGTGGTCAAATTGCTAAATGGATGGACAATTGAAAACCTTTATTCCTGATTGCAAGTTTTATATAGTAACTTTCACGAATGACATCACAATGACAAAACAGCAGAAAAATCCATAGCATAGTCATTATGAACCACAGATACTTGTTTTATTGAAAAATGGCTCTAAATGGAAGAGGATACATTTTTCATTTACTTTGACTCTTCCATTATTATATACTATTAATTACATTGATAAATCTATGTATGATTGAGGCTAAACTTACCATGTTAAAGGGATAGTTCACCCCAAAATAAAAAATGGTGTCATGTTTTACTCATCCTCATATTGTTACATACCCTTTGACTTTCTTTCTTTCAATGGACACAAAAGTAGATGTTAGGCAGAATGTTGATAACTGATTGCCTCAGTCACCATTCACTTTTATTATCTCTTTTTTCCATACTAAGAAAGTGAAGGGTGGCATTCAATCAAACATCTCCTTTTGTGTTACACGAAAGAAAGACGAGTCATATGGGTTTGGAATCACATGAGGTTGAGTAAATGATGACACAATTTTCATTTTTGGGTGTACTATCCCATTTAAAATGCTTTGTCCATCCAACATTTAGCTCTTCATGGTGGACAATGGGGCGGACGACTGGCGGATAGCCATGACATATGAGCGGATCCTCTTCATCGTGTTAGAGCTCCTGGTGTGTGCCATCCACCCCATTCCAGGTCAGTACGTGTTCACGTGGACTGCCCGCCTGGCCTTCACCTACACCCCGTCTGTGGCCGACGCAGACGTGGACATCATCCTCTCCATCCCCATGTTCCTGCGGCTGTATCTGATTGGCCGGGTCATGCTCCTGCACAGTAAGCTCTTTACAGACGCCTCGTCACGCAGTATCGGAGCCCTCAATAAGATCAACTTTAACACACGCTTTGTCATGAAGACTTTGATGACTATTTGCCCAGGCACAGTGCTGTTGGTTTTCAGTATATCATCATGGATCATTGCTGCCTGGACTGTGCATGTCTGTGAGAGGTGAGATATATGTTGATTTCTTAAGAAGCTCTTGTTTGTATACCTGTCTTATTAAGTATAATGTGCTTAAAGGTATAGTTCACCCTGAAATACAAATTAAGCTATTATTTTCTCACAATCATGTCGTACCAAAGCCTGTTATTTTTTTCTGTGGAACGCAAAAGCAGACATTTTTGAAGAAATACCATCACCTTCAATACAATGCCAGTTCATAGTGACCACATCTTTCAATCTTTACAGATAATTTTCCACTCCACTGGAGCTCAAATCTAACTGGTGTTCATGCCGAGATTCAAAAATGGCACATCAACGTCACAGACACCAAAATTACACAAGTTTTTGCATATGTAGTATATGACCATGCACTGTTTTTGAATTTTGGCCATGAACCTAGGCTGGATGTGTAAAGATTATCAATGAATAGCAATTTCTAATATAGTGTGGAAATATCATGAAATAACATGTGGACTATGTTTATGGTGTGTGTGTGTGTGTGTGTGTGTGTGTGTGTGTGTGTGTGTGTGTGTGTGTGTGTGTGTGTGTGTGTGTGTGTGTGTGTGTGTCCTTTTTTTAATTTTATACTTGCGAGCTGCATGAAGATATTTCTAAATAACCAAAATTCCATAAAAAAAATGACATAACATAAGGGAGAGTTAATAATAATATAACTATTATTTTGGGGTGAACAGTTCTTTTAAGTAACAATTCCTTTTCATCTTTTTTTTCAAATCAAATGCTGTTGGTCAAGCAGATATTTTGTTGTCTGTATAAAATGTGCTCTCATTGGCAAGTGAAAGTGTTTTTATACATGTTCATGGTTTTGTTCTATGTTTCTTCCACATGGCTGCTGCTGAACAGGGGCCCAAAGTGAGTCTGTGCTCTGCAAGGAAAAGCTATTACTTGGCTCTTAGCTTTCCTGAACTTATGCTCATCTCTCCTAATGAGTTATACTGGCAAAACAGCAATCACGTATCGCTCGCAAATTGCTGGCGTGTTGGAAATCCCAAATTCTTAAACATATACATAAATATTTTTTTCTCCTATTAATGGTTGCTCATTTTAAAGCCTCATTCAAAGAGGGGTCTTAGTGTACGGTCATTATCAAACTTTTGAGGAATTCTTTGGATTTTGGGATTTTCACGCAGCTGACACCATGTGTTTAAACATGGTAGTCATCATGTTCATGGCAGCCTGTTCTTTTCCTAAAGCGCTGTTGATTCCTTGACCTTTTCTGATGCTCTAAAGTGATATTTCCACCAAGATATCAACATCTTGACCTAGAATTGGGGAAGAGTGAAGATCTAGTATGTTGTCCTGTCCGACTGAAATAGAAAGAGCAGCACAGCTATGCTAACCAGGTCATTCTGAGCCCTTTAGCTAGTTTCTGTGAGCACTTCTTACTCATTGGACTATATGTGCCACATCATCTTTCTGTTATCTATTCACTGCACAACAAAAAAAGACCTTATTGGTGTATGGGGTATTTCTGTTCAATGTCTAGAGGACATAATATAACTCATGAGACTTTCATGGGAATTTATACCTGTCATGATATAATATTTCCTGTCTGAAAACTGATTTGATAACTATGCTGTTATTAGAAGATTACGTGACAATGGCAACATTTTAGCTAACCAAAATTCCGTGCTTCATTACGTGTTTGGCTGCAGTTTCCAAGTAAAATGTCCAGCAGGGGTTGCCAAAAGAGATTGAAATGATCTTGTAATCAGTGGTTTATAAAGGGTCGCAACACCCTCCTGTTTCAGCACAGTTGAGCTCTCACCACGTTTTTAAAAGATGCACTTAAAGTGGGCATGATCAGCAGCGGATTGAGGGGAGAAGGGGGAGTAAACACAACAACTGTCTGATCCAGTCACAGCATCAAAGTTTCTGACACTCGTAATAGAGTGCAAAAAATAAGTTATACACTGTTTTTTGTAGCTCAAAATACATTACTCACAATGGTAATTTATATATGTAATTTAAAACGCAAATAAATGCCAAGCCATGCACTTTGTATCAAAAATATGTTAATGTATTTTTACATTATTCCACGACGCAGGGATGAATGGATGGATGCATAAGAGAATTACAGACTGGGCCAATGGGGCCAGTGCCCAGGGGCCCTTGACTAACAGATGGGGGGGGATTTATATACTGTATGCTGAAATATATGGGCCCCAGAGCTTATACATGGCCCCCTTCACAGGTCCTTGTGACTATGAGGGCCCCTAGCCCTCTTATAGGACCCTTTTGCCTTCCTTTTTCTAATACATTTTTTGAACAACTCTTTAACCTTATAACTCAGCACATATCATGTTTGATACATGACTTTCTAAAGCCTCTACATCATCATCACGATGTGTATAAGATGTCTATTGTCTCCTGGTGAAAGTTTTCATTCTCTTCTGGAAGTAGGAGACCATGTGATATAATTTCCAATATAGCTACCTTCATGTGTTGATGCTCACTTTTTTTATGTGGAATCTTTGCTGATTTTGATAGTAAAATTAACAATAACAATAATATTGTTACTGATTTGTCAAGTTACTGATATTTCATTAGCATTTATTGAATTCAAGCAACATGTGCTTAAAATTTCATTATTTTATAGGAAGAATGTTTAAACAGGATTAAAATAAAATTAGACTATTATTTAATATATTAGGCTTTTATATGGTTAAGCCTTATTCTTGTATAAAAGGGCTGTCGAACAAAAACGTTTATTATAATATTCATTGCTTTAACTGCATGTTTGCCCTACATTACATATACAATCTTGGCATAGGTGGTTGAGAAAAGAACATATATTTATTAAGAATAGATATTTTACTTTGTGGGGTTCAAAAATACTGATTAAACTAGATATGAAAAGTTTGTTGAGACTAACTATAATGTTGGTCTTACCAGGGCCGTAAACACCATAGACACTGAGAGGGACATGTCCCCCACAATATTCAGAATAGTGGTATACTGATATGGGGTTTTTACATGGTTGATTATTAAATTATTACAGTTACCCCCCCCCCCCGAAGCACTGGTCACGTGCATGGCAAAGACTCGCTTTGGTCACGCCATCTCATGAATAACATCGAGAACACGATGGATTGCTGAAATTCAATGGAAAGCCTCAACAATGTATGTCATGATCTGTGACGTTGACTCGATTTTCTTTTTAAACCTGGAAGATGAAAATAGCCTGAAAATCCCTAAATTGACCCCTTTCACCTTGAAATTAAAAATAACGGATGTTGACATTCTCTGCCCTTGTGTGCAAGATATATATCTGTTAACATCTCAAAAAATGTATTTTAGTGTTTTGTGATCCTTTAAGGTGAATATTAGTTGAATGTTTATTGAGTAAAATGTACCTCCCTTCCCTAAAACTTTAGTCTAAACCTAGCCAATAGTGTTCAAAAAGATAAATTACATGTGAATAAAAGACATCCTCAACTTTAAACAATGGCTTAACCTAACCGATATTGTTTTAAAAGCAAATTCGACATGAAAAACACATTTATTGAAACAACTACGTCATATCACGTCACTTCTATGGAACTTTGCTTCACTTTCACTCCAATTGTCCTTGACTGGGCTCGAGGCTCAGTCTCTGAGTCCAAAGTCCAACACTCTATTAGGTGAGCTAATGCGGAAGTCACATTGGAATAAGTGTGTAAATGTGGGTGGGTCTGTAATACAAGCGTTAAAATATATTGTTTTTAAATGATGCGTTAAAGCAGGGGTGAAAACTCATTTTAGGTTGAGGGCCACTAGGCATCACTGTATCAGGGCCAAACAGTTATATGTATATAATCATGTATTATAATGATAAAATCATTTATTACAAGAATTGTCTATATTATCTTAATGTTATCATTTGAAAAACAAGTGTAATGACTGCAATGAATCTGACAAAAAAAAACTGTTCTTGTTTCATTTTGGCATGACAGAGAGTTATAACAGCCATGTAACACCATAAATTAAAATGTTTATCCGCCCTGCTGTAGCTAAAAAAGATCATCATATCGATGTAATAGGCTAAATCAACTTGAATGTTTTTAAAGTATTTTTTCCCCCTAAAATCATCCCGCGGGCCACATTGGAGTCCTTTCCAGGGCACATTTGGCCTGCGGGCCGCCCATTTGACAACCCTGCATTAGAGCAAAAGGGTTTCGATATCATTACAAAGCAGGATGTGAGTAATAGATCGTAAAATATGTGTTTAAAAAGTTAGAATCAGCCACAGTACCCGTGATTTGTGTGAAAGTTAATATATGTACAGTTGTTGTAGCGCTTCGAATGTTAATTTTACCAGGAAACTGCAGCAAAACGAAGAAAGCGGCACTTAAAACAGTTTGCAAAAATGTTGTTAAAGTAGGTTTCATTCTTTGAGACTAGCATATAGGTGAATTTGGGACTAGTTGTCACACTTAACTCTGAATATTTCTAAGGGTGGTTTTATTTTTGAAGGTCACTTGCATTATTGGTGCATGGCTTGAATTCTTGGCTATAAAAAATCATTACAATTAAATAATTCACATTTCAGACATTCTTGTCAAGGAAAAATATATAATTAATTTAGAAAATCACCTTTTAGATACCGTACATACATTGCATGTCAGTTAACTCGAGAATGTGCTTGCGTATTAGCTGAAAAAGCCCCAAAAAAATAAAAATAATTTGTTAGCGTGATCTGAGCTAAAGAAGCATAATTTATGATACAATTGTTGTCAGATTTTACTGCTGATTTAAAATGTTTTTTTGATCATAATCTTGACCAACTGCTTAGGAGATTTCAGTCTTTCTCCATTCAAATAGACTTTTATGCCGCTTGTATCCATAGAAATGAGCTGCCCTGGGAGCATTCCAAAGATGGCCGCCAAGTGGACTGACTTGCCTTGAAAGGGACTTGGCCGTAATCCACCGCTTTTAATTTTTTTTCCCTCTTTTGGACAGTCATGGAAATGTAATAGCTATGTTTTTTCCTTTAGCTGTTGGAGCAAATGGAGAAGCAAAAATAATATTTGTCATGGTTTCCCATTCTTCACTAAAGAACAGTAAACCCTGGAAATGTGAAAATGGTCAATTATATAAAATTACAACATATAAAACAAATATGACAGCTTGCCCCTTCATTAGTGTGATGAAAAATATGATACTGTTGAAAATAGTTGTGTATTAGTATTAGTGGAGGACAGAATTCACAAAACATACCTCACTATAGGTGTTGAAACCAACAAAAACCTTGCTAGTACCCTAGTGTCAGCTTCCCTATGTGACAACTAGGCCTGGTCTCACCAAAACAAACCATTATAGCAATTGTATTCTCAGCTATCCAAGATAGCGTGTTAATCTGTGCCAGACATCATGTGTTAAGCAAATATAGTGGTTTTCTGATGTGTGTGTGTCTCATGGTTGAGTTAAAGTGTTGAGAACACCAACTAAACTAATGTGCTAGTCAGGTGTCAAAGCAGGTGGGAGGAGGTTATGTTTCTATTTTCTCATGCCTTATGTAAGAGTTACAGTTGATGAATCCATTGAAGGAATGGAGAGGTGCTTTATCAGCACCTTTGGAACCCTCAGAGACTCTGTATTTCTCTTCACGTCACCCTTAAATGGTCACAGCTACTCCTTCGTTTTAAATCATTTGATGATGGGCTAGCACAATCCTCATTTAATAGCACTCAAGCTAATGAGTCCTCAGTTAAATTTATGGGCAGAGAAGCTGGACACTCACTGATTGATAAATTTGCACATAAATGTAGAGTTACCCCGTAGTCAGCACATGGACATATTGCCTACGCTGATGGAACATGGATCTGAGGCCAAGAGATGACTTCGTTCTGAATTTGACATCATCAGCATCATCATCATCATCATCATCATCATCATCATCATCATCATTTTTTTATTGTTATTATTTTATATTTATTTAAGAGTGTTGTTTGGGCGATTGGTTGCTTGAATTGAGAGGAATGTTTTTAAAGACCCCATGTAATGGTTTGACAAGTCTTCTTTCTTGTGTTAACATATTTTCAGAAAGTTGAGGCAGGGTGTTTCAGAGAGCTTGTCCCTTTTTTAAATAGCCTATAAACTGTAGCTTATGTCATTGCCATGAACCATGATTTGCTACTTGCTATTGCAAGTCAGATGTAGTTGGTACTAAGAGGAGGGACATTCACATTTTATTGAGCATTTAACTGGACAAAAAAAAATGGATACACCCCTAAATGAAAGATGAGTCATCAGTATTTTTAGTCTGTTTTCCCCAAAGAGAAAGACTGTACATATTAATGCATAAATATGTATTTTTTTTTTCAACTTTTAGGAGTGCACTAGCATATAGATGGCCTCAGAGCTAATAGACATGGAATAAAAGCACAAAACTCCAATTCTGATTTTATGGTGTCTTTAAAAATGTTAAAGAGAAAGAATCATCATAAATGGTATGTTGTTCTGTTACAAAAATGTAGTATGGTAATCATAGTTTCTGACAAAATACCAGTCAACTACTACAAAATCCTTTAAACAGTGCAAAAAGTCTTTTTTTGTTGACAGTGGAGGCAAATATTTTGGCTTGACAGACTTGGTTTGGGGTCTTTTTTTTTTAATCCCTAAACCAAGACCAACATTTCTGACTGTAACTACTTCTAGAGCTTTCTAAGCTTATAGACTTCCATTGACGGAATGTTAAAACAAGACTTTTCAAAACAAGTTTCAAGTTTACCTGCAGTATCTAGTTGTTGTACCAATGTTTGTAGTAAACGGTATTTTACATAAATTACAGAAAGTTTGTTTACCATGGTACATTTCTGTAAGCGCTGAATCTATGTTTAAGTTTTTGCACATTAATGAAGCTCTCGAACAAAAGTTCTCTGTTTTGAGATAATGCTAAAATGCCTGAACAGTCTTATGTGCCCTGTACTCTCAGAGCAGTACATTATCTTAGTTCATGGCAGCTTTGGGTTTGGTTACACTGCCAGCATGTTTTTCCATTTACCCTCTTTATGCTTGTGTAATGGACTGTGACTGCCACAATAGTCTTACACAGACACATTCTCCACAGAAGACTGAGTTAGAACACTGGGTGAATGAGAGCAAAATCATGTAATGGGCCCTGGCTGACCTCTCGTTTATATAAGCACAATATGGACATCACTCCTTTGAAATTACATATATAAAGGCACCTTGATTTATATTTGGGCTGTCTGCCTTTCATCCTATGCAGTCAGGCCTGAATATTGATATATGCTGCTGCATTCAGTACTTATTGATGTTGCACTTTAGGTCACCTTGAAGATCACCATTCAAATGTAATTGGGCTGCTCAAATGACACTTGATGTAAAGTGTACAGTACCTGGCCACTGATTGGACAGGTCATTATTTATATTCTGAACAGTTTACTCTATATTACAACATTGTCAATGTTAAGTGGTGTTCACATTTTAAAGAGACAGTTTGTGAATGGCTGTTGTAACTTTAGCATTTAGTATGGGTCAAATCAATGTAAACGTCTGTCGCTCACTTCGATGTTGTGTTGAAGAAGCGACACTGGGGGTCTCTCTTGAGCGCCGATCTATGAAAAAAGGCCAATGAGAAGTTGGCAGACAGTATTTGCATACCCTGCCCCTGGACATTCAGGTATAAAAGTGGCGAAATACGTTGAGGTCATTCAGAAATTTTCTTCGGAGCCGATAGTTGTATTTGCAGCAAGCTGCGAGTCTCACACCTGTTCCTGTTCTACTGTCGCTCTCTGCTGTTGGATCTACGGTGCACTACAGCAGCTTTCTCCTTCCCTGCATGGCAGTGCAGCTTGCCCCTTGGCGCTTTGACAGTGCAAGAGCTTAAAAGAGTATTAAAAGAGTGATGTTTCTTGTAAAAGAGTATTTTCCTCTATTAGAGCAATACACAGAGGCATTTAACGTCCTTTTCAGGACACGTTTTGTAAAGATGCCATTCTGCCCCTGTGTATGTTTCTGGATGCGGTAGACTGCTCTCTGCTTCAGACGGCCATAGGCGTTGTCTCGTGTGTCTGGGCAGCGATCACACTGAGGCAGCGTTTGTGGATGGTTCATGCTCTCATTGCGAGGGCATGACCATGGCGACATTGCGTTCGTGGCTCGCTTTCAATAGAAAGCACACCACTCCAGCCGCCCCCCACATTGCTCCTATTTCCCACGGGATTGAGGAAGATGCAGCTGGCAATGGAGGAAATCTGGGGATGGCAGCGGGTGCAGCTCCGCCGGGTATGCCCCCTCGGACTACCTGCCCCCCAGCACGCTCGTTGACTCCTGTCCATGCTCGAGGCAACAGCGGCTCGCCTCACAGCCAGCCTGCTTATCCTCTGGAGCTCAAGGTGAATGAGCTCGCTGCTGCATCGGAGAGTGCGGAGTTTGCGGATGACTCCCCTGGGCTGCCGCCTTCGGGCCAGCATGCCCAGGCTGAGGCTGATGCCCAGATGGCTGACATTCTCAATAACAGAGCTATTTCCTTTGTCTCTGGGTCACCTGGCCTGCAAATGCTGTTCTCACGGCACCCTGCCGCCAGATCTCTACAGTCCTGGCATGCTGGACGCGGATCCCCCGCCTTCAGCCCCACGACTGTTCCCTGGCTGGCCGGTTCCGACGAGTCTAGAGGATGCCTACACTGGACCTCCTCCTCAGTCGCTAACCTGCCCCCTGCCGGGTGTGTGGAGCAAGGTAAGTGCTTTGAGTCTTTTCTCAGCACTAGAGCCTCGGGATGCGTCTTCGCCTCCTGACGCCGTACTACCTGCTCCGCCCTCGTGCGAAGCCCCACCAGGTACATCAAAAATTACCATCCCTGCTTGCAGAAATCGCTACTCTTTTACTCCAACCAAAATGAAGAAGGGTTTCTACAGCCCTTACTTCGTTGTACCCAAGAAAGGCGGCAGCTTACGATCAATCTTTGACCTGCGAGCTTTCAACCAGGCTTTGCTCAAACTCCCGTTCAAAATGCTCACGCAAAAACACATCTTAACTTGCGTCCGGCATCTAGATTGGTTCGCAGCGGTAGACCTGAAGGATGCGTACTTCCACCTCTCAATTCTGCCTCGACACTGACCCTTTCTACGGTTCACGTTCGATGGCCAGGCATATCAGTACAAAGTCCTCCCCTTCAGCATATCTCTGTCCCCTCGAATCTTCACGAAAGTCATATAGGCAGCTCTTGCCCTGCTCCGAGATGCCAGCATTCACATACACAATTACCTCGATGACTGGCTTATTCTGGCCCACTCACAAGAGTTACTATGCACTCACAGATACCAGGTGCTCAGACACCTCAGCCTCCTGGGGTTTCAGATCAACTGGGAATAGAGCAAGCTCGCCCCGGGTTCAGAACATCTCTTTTCTCGGCATGGAGTTAGACTCAGTCTCAATGTCGGCATGCTTCACCAACGAGCGTGCACAGTCAGCATGCACGGTCGGTACTGAGATGACTCGCCTCTTTCAGGCGAGGCACAATGGTCCCTTTAAAACTCTTCCAGAGGCTCCTGGGGCATATGGCATCCACCCTGGTGGCTCCTTATTGGCCTACTCGGACCTGGTTCTCGGACCTCATACTCCTCGCGACAGCCGCTCCCTGGCGAATTCCCCTGAGGACGGACCTTTGGACCCTTGGACCTCAGGGACAGGGCATGCTCTGGCATCCGCATACAGACCTTTGGAACCTCAACGTCTGGCTCCTGGACGGGACGCGGAAGATCTAGCTAGTCTATCACCTGCCGTCATAGACACAATCAGCCAAGCCAGAGCCCCTTCTACCAGGCATCTTTACGCCCTGAAGTGGTGCTTGTTCGCAAATTGGTGTTCTTCCCAGGCTGAAGACCCACAGAGGTGCGCAGTTATGTCAGTGCACTTATTTCTGCAAGAGAGGCTGGAGGGGAGGCTGTCCCCTTCCACCCTAAAGGTGTATGTCGCTGTCATCGCAGCCCACCACGAAGCAGCAGACGGGAGGTCTTTGGGTAAGCACTAATTATCAGGTTCCTAAGAGGCACCCGGAGGTTGAATCCCTCCCGGCCAAGCCTGTTCCCCTCCCTTCGAGCTGCTAGAATCAGTTGGTCTCAGGGCCCTCTCTCTAAAGATGGCCCTGCTGATCACTCTCGCCTCCATCAAGAGGATCAGGGACCTACAAGCATTCTCTGTTAGTGACACTTGCCTGGAGTTTGGTCCGGCAGGCACATATGTGATACTAAGACCGTGACCGGGCTACGTGCCCAAGGTTTCTACCATGCCCTTTAGAGACCAGGTAGTGAACCTGCATGCGTGTCCCTGGGAGGAGGCAGACCCAGCCCCTTCGTTGCTGTGTCCGGTACGTGCTTTGCGTACCTACTTAGACCGCACGCAGAGCTTTAGGTGTTCTGAGAAACTCTTTGTCTGCTTTGGCGGACAGCGGAAAGGGAATGCTGTCTCCTAACAGATGGCATTTTATTGGCTTATCACACCCAGGCCATGACCCCCCCCCCCCCTTGACGGGTCCGAGCACTCTCAACAAGGAGTGTTGCGTCCTCATGGGCACTGGCCAGGGGCACCTCCCTGGCAGACATATGTAGAGCAGCGGGATGGGCAACACCTAATACATTTGTGAGATTCTACAATCTCCGGGTTGAGTCAGTATCGTCCCGTGTTTTCTCAGGTCCGAGCCGGTAGAACTCGGTAACATGGTGACGGTCTGGCCGGGTGGATCGCTTGCACCTGGCGCCCTTTCCCTCGGATGAGGTAAAACTTTCTCTCTCAGGAGATCCCTCTCATTCGGATCCCTGAATGATTCCTCCCTAGCCCTTTGGGTCTGCAGTTCAGCGGAGGAACTCGCCGACCCAAATCACTGCGAGTACTTAATCTACCCTGTACTGAAATAGGTGCTCCACAGGTCAGGACTCCTACGTGTACTAACCCTTACGAAGTGGACCCACATCTCCCTTAGGCAGTCCCAGCTGCCCTCCGGTCGCCGTGTTGTAGCAACTCCCCCTCTAACAAGGTTGGATCTACCACTGCGCCATTTCTACATGCCGCCTAAAAAACCCATGTGATGTATTCACCACTCTTACCTCTGGGTAAGACCCCCTTCCATCGATGCATGTTCTTGCTCTATGCAGAGAAACATAGAGAGAAAAGAGGCCAAGCTTGGCTGGGCCTCTTTTCTCTCTATGTTTCTCTGCATAGAGCAAGAACATGTTGGCATGTTGGCAAGCGTCGCCTTGTTCCCCTGCCTAGGGTAACTAGAAGGATTCCGATAACTTTTTGGGGGCATTGGGGAAGGGTACGTGCAGTCTGACACAGCTGGTCACCTCTGCACGTAAAATACCTGCCTGCTCCTGTGTCAGCAGAACACGTACACGGCTCAGCGCATGGTGTGATTTAAATTGGACACCTAGTGTCGCTTCTTCGACACAACGTCAAAGTGAGCGACAGACGGGGAACGTCTAAGTTACGTATGTAACCTCCGTTCCCTGATGGAGGGAACGAGACGTTGTGTCCTCCCGGCCACGTCGCTGAGCCGAGCCACTGTAGTGGCCGGACCATTTCCGGCTCCTCAGAAAAAACCTGAATGAACTCGACGTATTTCCCCGCTTTTATACCCATATGTCCGGGGGAGGGGTATGCAAATACTGTCTGCCAACTTCTCATTGGCCTTTTTTCATAGATCAAAGGCATATTTGGTGCTCAAGAGAGACCCCTAGTGTCGCTTCTTCGACACAATGTCTCGTTCCCTCCATCAGGGAACGGAGGTTACATACGTAACCTAGACGATATAATTAACTATATTTACAAGATTTCTGAAGTAGCACAAGTAATAAGTAGGAGTGTCAGAAAACCTTAACTAAGGTCAGCAATATTTATTATCTTTTAACTATTACATAAGAAAGATCTACTGTTGATCACTCTTTTAAAGGTAATAAATATCTAGATACCATTCTAAATTTAAGTTTGCAGAAACCAGGAAATGGCTTGGCGTGCTTGTTTTTTCCTGTGTTGATGTATTTTCTTTTGAAACGGGAAATTTGGGCAGAACTTATAAAAGTTCATTTTTTAAATCATCAGTAGCCTTAAGTTCACATAACAGTCCAGAAAAAACATGATTTGCTACTAGTATTGCTAGTCAGAGGCAGGTGGTATTAGGGCGAGGGACGTTTTCATTCTAGAGAGCTTTTTGTTGGACAAAAATGTGGATACGCCAACTGAGTGCATGTTGAGTCAACAATATTTTGGTTTTGGTTTCCTGGAAGAAGAAGACTGTATGTTTGAAATGCGTATATTGTATCTGCTAATCTTGAAAGTATTTATGCATACTGTATATCTTAAAAGTAAATTTTTAGGAGTATGTTGCCATAGTGATGGCCTAAAAATAAATAGACATGGACTAAAAGCCACAAAAGTTAAATTTTGTTTTCTCATTATTTCTCTTTCAAGATTTACTGTATTCTGCTGACGAAGTACTGATTAATCACTCTCTGCTTTTTTGTTGTCATTTTACCTTATCAGATACCATGATAAAGTGGAAGTCACTAGTAACTTCTTGGGAGCAATGTGGTTGATCTCTATAACCTTTCTGTCTATTGGTTATGGAGACATGGTGCCTAACACGTACTGTGGGAAGGGAGTGTGTCTACTAACTGGAATCATGGTGGGTCTCTCCTTTACCTTCTAATATTGTAGAAATTAAGCTTTTCCCATGGTGACTCAATGGAAACAGATAAGAAATAAGTAGAGTCCAGTGTAAAGTCTTACCGTCAAATCTATTTACAGAGGCCTGTCTCACAAACATGAGCAGTGCGTAAACAGAGTGTAATTTTTTCGGCCCCCACGTTAACAGGTTAAAATATTCACATTGAATGCAGCAGCACCGCATCAGAGCATAGCTGGAGCGTCACAATATTGAAGCGATTGTATCTGCGTGAGTCTATTTTTGCAGCGCTGCTCACGCACAGTTAGTGACAGTGCAAGGTTGATGGACAAAATTGATATTTTTTGGACACAAAAAAGTACAAATTGCACAGAATAAGTATATATTTGTAGTCTAGTGTTTTTGTATGAATTAGAGAATGTCAGAAAACAAAACAAAAAAAATGCCAGGAGATGTAAAATGACACAAAAACGAATTTAAATTATAACTTGGTTTTAATTCTAATTTAAAATTATAGTATACTACAAGTTATGTCTATCTGTTGTATACTATTATACTGTACATAGAGTAGGTCTATAGGCTTAGCAGCAAAACCCATGCACAGCCGAGTGTACTGGCATGAGTGGACCTGATAAACATATGCACACAACAGACCATATGGTTCTATAATTTTAGAATTTAACTCATTCTTGGATTGACGATGGATGACACAAAAGTGATTTTGAAGAAACAACGTGCTCTATGACCTTAGGATAAGGATTACTGTATTTATTATATATATATATATATATATATATATATATATATATATATATATATATATATATATATATGATGATAAACTAAATACCACACATAGATAGAAATCACTTTATTTTTTATATAGAGCCACGGCTGTGACACTGTATAAAAAAAAAAAAATTGCTTCCAGTGTTAAAGCCATAGTGAGTCTGCAGTTGCGCTGTAACTTCACATATGCACTGCTCATGCTTGCGATGTGAAACAAGCATGAGACTTTCACATTTTTACAATTATTAGATTGGTATCCACTCACATCATCAAGCCAAAAAGCCATTTTGTCTAGAGGAACTGTATGCAAAAAAAGCCTAGGAATTAGCTAAACTTTCTCTCAAAAAAGATTTTGTTGTCTTTTTGTTGTTTATTTGCAGGGGGCTGGCTGCACTGCCCTAGTTGTTGCTGTCGTAGCAAGAAAACTAGAGCTCACCAAGGCTGAGAAGCATGTTCATAACTTTATGATGGACACTCAACTCTGCAAAAGAGTGAGCATGCTTTACTTTTGCATTACATTAATGATGTGGAAGATTCTTTTATACAAAGCAACTTACAAATGAGGAAAAACACAAGCAATTTTTCATACAGGAGCAAATAAAATTAGCAGCACAGCAGTACAGAAATTCAAGAGTAAAACATAGTATAGAAGCTTTGGCAGAAACTGAGATTTAATTTATTATTATTGATTAATTAAGTGCCATTTATTGAATATACAGAATTTTTTTTTAATGAAAGTTAAAAGTGGAAAAAAGTAAATGAAAATGTAATTTAAAGTAGTAAAATAGCCTAGTACAGGATAGTAAATATAAATTAAGTGTAAGGAGCAGTCAGAGTTCTCGGCACAAAGCACTTTTAAACCAAATTGTGTTGCAGGACCTGCAAATACAGTGGTAGCACTTTGCTGAAGATGTGCTTTATTTTTGTAGTATTTTGTAGGTTTAATGGAGTCATAAGACACAACGTCGAGTGAGTGACAGAAGGGGTCGCTTCTGAGAGCCTCGCATACCTCTGAACTTGAGAAAAGGCCAATGTCAAGTTGGCAGACAGATTTTGCAAGCCCGCCCCCAGACATACGGTATAAAGGGGAGCGGGTGTGCGAATGTCAGACAGATTTTTTCTTTGGAGCTAAACGGTTGTGTGATCAGCGAGCAGTGTGTCATGACTGCTTCACCCACCTCTGCAAGAGAGCTTCTGTTGGATCTGACGACGCATTCCAATGGCTTTCTCCTCTCTGCACGGTGTGCAGACTCTGCCTGCACACTCTTTCAGAGAGTTAACTTCCGCTGCTGTGTAGTTCCTGGATGTGGCAAGTATCTCTCCAGATCCGACGGTCATAGACGCTGCCTCGTGTGCCTGGGTAGTGATCACACAGAGGCAGCATTTGTGAATGGTCCATGTTCTTACTGCGCGTTGTGGTCGTGGCTTTCGTTTCTCAAAACAAATACCGCTCGATTCCCACCCTCGTGGCCTATTACTGCCACCTGTGGCAAAACTTGGTCGAGGTGCACGACGTTGACAAAGCCCGTATTCTCAACGCCCCTGTCTCCCTGTTCGGTCTCTTCGGCGAAACTGTCGAGGACTTTGCTCAGCAGTTCTCAGCAGTGAAGGAGGCCATCTCCCACATCATGCTGCACCGTTGTAGTGCAGGCCGTCCCCCAACAGCTCGCCGTGGGCATCCCCCTGCAAAGAAGCTAACGGCAGCTCCACCTCAACCCGGGCCCAGCTCTCAGCCCCAGCGTCGAACGTCCTGCAGGCAGCATACGCCAGGACCTCCTCTAGGGCCCATAAGACCCCTAAACGCTCCTGAGACGGCGTACACAGGAAGCCAGACATTTGCTTCAGAGCTGGTAAAAAGCCCACTCCGTCCCCCAGAGGAGGGCCAGGAGGAGAATCCTCAGTTCTCTCTTTTTCTTTTGCCGCACCCCCTTCAGGCTGCGGTACCCAAATTATCAATAAAAGAGCAATTTCCTCACTTCGTGGGTCATCAGGCGTATCAGTACAAGGTCCTCCCCTTCGGCCTGTCCCCTCACATCTTCACCAAGGTCGCAGAGGCAGCCCTTATCCCGCTACAGGAAGTGGGCAGCCGCATACTCAACTACCTTGACGACTGGCTCATCCGGTTCAGAGCATCTCTTTTCTCGGTTTGGAGTTAAACTCAGTCTCAATGTCAGCGCGCCTCACAACCGAGCATGTGCAGTTAGTGCTCACGTGCCTGGCTCGCTTCAAGCCAGGCACAGCGGCTCCTCTCTAACAGTTCCAGAGGCTCCTGGGGCATATGGCATCCTCGGCCGTGGTCGCGCCGCTTGAGTTGATGCATATGAGACTGCTCCAGCACTGTCTTCAGA
Organism: Moxostoma hubbsi; assembly: GCA_032164185.1. Taxonomy (NCBI): domain Eukaryota; kingdom Metazoa; phylum Chordata; class Actinopteri; order Cypriniformes; family Catostomidae; genus Moxostoma; species Moxostoma hubbsi. The sequence continues at coordinate 10,732,645 of JAVLUX010000018.1, read as the reverse complement.
CTTGAGTCCCGAGATTGGCATGGCGCCACGGCACATACCATGTGTTTATCACCCCTTCCTGCCATCAGACTTTCAACACTTGGACAGTCCCCCTACAGAAGGTGTCCACATCTGTCGTGGTCACCACAGATGCCTCTCAACTTGGTTGGGTTGTTGTGTGCTACGGGCATGCAGCCATGAGTTGTTGCAGCACCGCCGCGATAGCGTACATAAATCGCCATGGCGGCGTACACTCCCGTCACATGTCACAACTCACCCGCCATCTTCTCCTTTGGAGTCAGCCACGACTCAGGTCACTGCTTGCCACTCACATCCCGGGTGAATGCATCACGACGGTGAACGTGCTTTCATGGCAGGTTGCGCTCAGCGGAGAGTGCTCCACCTCCAGGTGTTCCAGCTGGTTTTGGGCCACTTCGGCAGGGCACAGATAGATCTCTTTGCCTCCCAAGACAATTCCCACTGCCCGCTCTGGTACTACCTAACGGAAGCCCCCCTCGGCTTAGACGTGCTGGCACACAGCTGGCCCCGGGGGCTGCGCAAGTACACATTTCCCATAGTGAGCCTTCTTGCACTGGTTCTGTGCAAGGTCAGGGAGGACAAGGAACAGATCACCTTGGTGGCTCCTTATTGGCCCACTCGGACCTGGTTCTCGGATCTCACGCTCCTTGTGACAGCACCTCCCTGGAAAATTCCCCTGAGGAAGGACATTCTTTCTCAGGGATGGGGCACACTCTGGCACCCATGCCCAAACCTCTGGAATCTCCACTTCTGGCCCCTGGATGTGACGCGGAAGTCTTAAGCGGTCTACCACCTGCAGTTGTAGACACGATCAACCATGCCAGAGCTCCCTCTACCAGGCAGCTTTACGCCCTCAAGTGGAGTTGTGGTGGTGTAGTGGGCTAAGGCACTGAACTGTTAAGCAGAATGTTGTTGGTTAGATCCCCACAGCCACCACCAATGTGTCCTTGAGCAAGGCACTTAACTCCAAGTTGCTCTGGGGGGATTGTCCCTGTAATAAAGGCACTGTAAGTCGTAAGTCGAGCTCAAAGCCCTCTCCTTGAAGATGGCCTCCTGATCGCGCTCGCTTCCATCAAGAGGGTCGGGGACCTGCAAGCATTCTCTGTCAGTGACACTTGCCTGGAGTTTGGTCCGGCAGATGCTCACATCATCCTAAGACCGTGACCGGGCTACATGTCCAAGTTTCCTACGCCCCCCTTCAGGGACCAGGTTGTGAACCTGCAAGCATTTCCCCGGGAGTAGGCAGACCCAGCCTCTTCGTTGCTGTGTCCGGTACATGCTTTGCGTATCAACATGGACAGCACGCAGGGCTTTAGATGCTCTGAGCAGCTCTTTGTCTGCTTTAGCGGACTGCGGAAAGGGAACGCCTTCTCCAAACAGAGGTTATCTCATTGGGCCGTGACCCCCCCCCCCCCCCCCCCTGCGTGTTCGAGCATGCTCGATGAGAAATGTGCTGGCGTAGTGGGCTAAAGCGCTGAGCTGGTAATCAGAAGGTCGCTGGTTCGATCCCCACAGACACCACCATTGTGTCCTTGAGCAAGGCACTTAACTCCAGGTTGCTCCAGGGGGACTGTCCCTGTAATAAGGGCACTGCTTTGGATAAAAGTGTCTGCCAAATGCATAAATGTAAATGTAAACGTAAGTGTGGCATCCTCGTGGGCACTGGCCCATGGCACCTCCCTAGCAGACATCTGCAGAGCAGCGGGCTGGGAAACACCCAACACCTTTGCTACGTAAGGTGCACCTTAGCACCTTGCACCTTAGCACCTTGTGCCCTTCACCAACTGACACAGTGCGCCTTCTTTCACAGGGGAGCCGGCAAGCTCTCGCTCCCTGGATGCTCTTCCTCCCTAGCCCTCTGGCCACTGATTCAGTGGAGGAATTCGCCACCAGACCCACCACGTGTCGAGTGCTCCGTGCTGGGCTTGGGCTCCACAGGCATAGTTCTCACTTCAGGCAACTCCCCGTGACGTATTTTCCACGGTACGGTCCCCCTGCTGGCAGGACCAGCCTTGGGCAGTCCTCGCTGCTCCCTTGTCGCCGTTTCTGTAGCAACTCCCTTATCAGGCAGGATCTACCACCACACCATGTTCACGGGTGGCTTGACAACCCCTGTGTGTATGTGCCACAAGTTACCTCCCAGTCTGGGCAGGTCGTGGTCTCCGCAGGGTCTCTGCAGGGCCTTTTTCCCCTTGAAATAATAGGAACGGGAAAGGACACCTTCCCCAACGCATCTGTAGTGTCGCTTTTAACTCTATGATGAGAAACGTAGAGAGAGAAGAGACGCGGCTGGCCGTCTGGCTCCCATACATGTCATGTCGCCTGTTACCGTACGGTACTGGAACCTAAGAGCAGTATATGACTTTTATTGGGGGCATTGGGGAGGGTTACGTGTAGCCGACCCAGCTGCTTCTAGCACGCAACAGCCTGCTTGCACCTGGCTCGGCAGTCACGTAACACGGGTTAGTGCATGGCGTTTTTTAAATGGGACCCCTTGTGTCACTACAATCGACACAATGTCGAGTGAGTGACCGAAGGGGAACAGAGGTTACAACAGTAACCATTCCCCGATGGAAGGAACGAGACGTTGTGTTCCCCTTGCCACGTCACTATCCCTACAACTGTAATGCGCCGTAACCGTATTCTCGGCTCCTCAGTGAAAACCTGTCTGACATTCGCTCGCCCGCTCCCCTTTATACCCATATGTCTGGGGACAGAGAATGCAAATTCTGTCTGCCAACTTGACATTGGCCTTTTCTCAAGTTCAGAGGTACACAAGGCTCTCAGAAGAGACCCCTTGTGTCACTACAATCGACACAATGTCTCGTTCCTTCCATCAAGGAACGGAGGTTACAACAGTAACCATGGCGTTATCTGCACTCTTTCAGTGCAAGCATAGCAAGTTGAGTGAATATATTCCACAAGTTAAAACCTGATGATTCATGTTAATTCAGCATGATTTGAAAATGTTCCAAAGAGCATCTTGTGTGCTTCAATGGAAGCAATATAATGTGACCTTTTATGCAATGGAGTTAACATGGTCGATGTTTGCTTATTTGATCAGAGACCTAGAAATAGTCCAGAATCTTAAAGGGGCCATGACATGCCTTTATTATTATTTTAACATGTTCCTTGAGGTTCACCTAAAATATAAGTTAAGTTTTTTGCATCAAAAACAGTCATAGATTTGTAAAACATGATATTTTTCAACCCTCATTCTGACTCTGACGGGTTTGGTGCTGCTTCTCCTTTAAGACTTGACAGCAAACGACCACTGTTATGATTAGCTTTATGCTTTTGACTGACCTGCTATCTTTACTTGCCATCTCACTGCTCACCACTACTGGGCTGGGCTATGGAAGCAATAAAGTAAAGTAGGCATTGTTGTGTTGTTGTGGAGACGATCAGATGCAAACGTCTACCACATTGTGACATCACAATGTGGAGGAAGTAGAGAATGATTTGTTTTGGCAGCTTGGTTTCAACAAATGTACTTTTTGCAGTGAAGAGGATGCTTTGAGTTCTGAAACTTACAGTATATTCTGATGGTACAATGACCTCTTGTTTGTCAAATGATCAAGGACAATTTGATTCCTCATGTCATGACCCCTTTATATTCTTTTACATTATTATATAGTAATTTTACATCATAATATTTCTGTTTTAATTTTTTCTGTTTATGTCCAGGTTTAAATTATATTTTGAATCTCAGTAATAGATGAATAAGTGCCCAAAGTTTTTCTGGCTGTACTTGCTGTACTGATATTTTACAATATCTACAATATTTCTCATAATACTTATGTAAAAGACCTCTTAGTCACTTATGTAGACTTTATTTGCTGACAGGTAAAAAACACGGCTGCTAATGTACTCAGGGAAACATGGCTAATCTACAAATATACTAAACTCGTGAAGAAGATCGACCATGCCAAGGTCCGGAAACATCAGCGAAAATTTCTGCAGGCCATTCATCAGTACGTATATCTGCAACATTCAGTCTAACACGTAATTTTACAAAGAACTGTTTGACCCTTATGCTGTTGGTATGGTAGATGTTATATGAAAACAAAGATGAATCTAAAATTTACAGTGATTAAAACTGTTTAGTTCATGTGCTCTCTTTTCAATTTTGGGAATTGACTAACATAAAATAATGTATATGGTAAAGAGTTTTGAAAACTGAATTGAAGCTTTTAGACAGACATTACAAAGGGCATTTAAAAAAAATAGTTTTTCCAAAAAGGAAATTCTGTCATAACATACTCATCCTCCATTCAAAACCTGGCTTACTTTTTTCCGGGAAACTAAAAAGCAGATATTTTGAAGAATATACCGGCCATTCTTTTCCATCTAATGAAAGTGAATGGGGTGACTAAAATAGTACATTGGCGGATTATGACACCATTGGTGCCAAATGCCATTGTTTCTTTTATGTCATCTGTGAAAAAGAAAGCCATATACTGTAGGTATGGAATGGCATAAGGGTGAGTAAATAGTGACAAATTCTTTATTTTTGGGTGAACTAGATCTTGGGTGTTTTCTCTGTCTGATCATGGACTTAAATTGTCTTGGGAATGGCATAGACCATAACCTAGGTACAGAACAGAGACAACCCTGTTTGCTCTAACCTTACCCAGTATATATCAGCCAAGCATGTTAGACAGAATGGTGTTTACCATCATCTCATGAAAACCAATGAAGATGTGCACTATATCAGTTATTAATTTGGAAATATTGATGGAAATACAATTACAAATTTAAGCAACAAACATTGATAAATGGCCTAACAATGCAAATAAAATGACAGATTTTAAAAGTCTTTTGGTGTCAAGTGTTGTGTGCAACTTGAGGTTTTTAAAAATATATTTTGTTTTTGTTTTGCCTTTAATCACTGCAGAGCTCAGAAGTAAGTCTTCTATCTTTCCTTTCCATTGGAACCCCTTTTTCATTTTTATAAGTTTTATTCAGCAATATTAACTAACATGATAAATTTTGAAAACATTTGAAGCTGGGTACCATCTTATATTAGATGTAATATCCATTAAGAGTATAGATAAATTACAGTACACAAATCTGTTAAGATGGTTTACAGCCCTGTTAATGTACATACTTGGAGGGAAGAAAGGTTCTTTGCATCCTCTCAGCTTCAAATTTATCAGATTCCACAATGTCCAATATTCATTCATCTAGCCTGTACCAGATTTCCATAGAAACTCAAACTGCACTGATCATCTTAGCTGTAGTGCCTCCATGAAATAGTCTGTAGCAGCGTGTCCTAACCAGACACACTGCAATAAGATTCCAGTGACAAGCAATCTGTTCTGTCCACACTACAAGCGAAACTGCTGTGCAACACGGCACAAACACAGCTAATCAGAACCTATTTAATGTTTAATGTACTATTATGAAAAGTAAGATTTTGGTCCACTGAGATTTCACAGATTATATCTGAAGTGACAGATATAGAACGCAACAGTTTGAAAGTAAAAATCCCATGCATTTTTTTCCATAAGGGAATAGAATTTTTAACGATAATGTTAATCGGTTATATGTGCTTCTGTTGAAGCCAACAGTCCGTGTTATTTCTTCTTTCCTTGCGGAAATTATGGTGAATAACTACACTACCCATGAACCTACCAATCAGAAAACTGCTGCAAACAAAGCGCACCAAACAAGCTCTGCAGCAACTGCACATTGTCATGACGCACTGTAAATGACGTAATCCCTACACTTTCAAACTACTTATATATTTGCTATTATTTATATATAACTATTTTGCAATCAATTTAAATACATGAATGAGCCAAAACATTATGACTACCTGCCTAATATACTGCTGGTTCTCCATGTGGTGCCAAAACAGCACTGACTTACCGAGGCATAGATCTACAAGACCCCTGAAGGTGTCCTGTGGTATCTGGCATCCAGACATTAGCAGCAGATCCTTCAAGTCCTGTAAGTTGCTAGGTGGAGCCACTGTGGATAGGACTTGTTGGTCCACCACATCCCACAGATGCACAGTTGATATATGGGGAATTTGGAGGCCAGGTTAACACCTTAAACTCTTCATCATGTTCCTCAAACCATTCCTAAATAATGTGTGCGGTGTGGCAGGACGCATTATCTTGCTAAAAGAGGACAATGCTTTCAGGGATTACCATTGCCATGCAGGGGTGTACCTGTGCTGCAATGATGGTTAGGTAGGTGGCACGTGTCAAATTGACATCCACATGAATGGACAGACCCAGGGTTTACCAGCAAAACATTGCCCAGAGCATCACACTTCCATCACCGGCTTGTTGTTTTGCAACAGTTCATCCTGGTGCCATCACTTTCCCAGGAACGGCTGTCCACGTGATGTGAAAGAAAACCAATTCTGAGGCTCACGATGGACGGGGTCATCATGGGCACTCTGACTGGTCTATGTCTACACAGCCTCATTTGCAGCAGGGTGCGTTGCACAGTGTGTTGTGATACATTGCTCCCATAACCATCATTACAATTTTCTGTGACTTGTGCCACAGAAGACCTTCTGTTGGTTTGGACTAGACGGGATAGCCTTCGTTGCCCTTGCGCATCAATGCGCCTTGGGCGCCCACCACCCTGTTGCCAGTTTGTGATTTGTCCCTCCTCGGACCACTGTTGGTAGATACTCACCACTGCTGACCGGTAGCACCCCACAAGCCTTACATTTTCAGAGATGCTCAGACCCAGTAGACTGGCCATAACAATTTGGCCCTTGTCAAAGTCGCTCAGATTTTTCCTCCTGCCTATTTATCCTGCATTCAACACGTTGACTACGAGAACTGATTTACCATCTAATCTACCCAGACCTTGACACGCGGCCTTGTTAGGAAATGATCAATGTTATTCGCTTCACCTGTGAGTGGTCATAATGTTTTGGCTCATCAGTGTATATCGTTTCTATACTAATAATCAACTATTTCAAATCAGTACTTTTAGATTTATCCATCGTTTTTAATTTAATTATCTCATTCGAAATGCTTCATGGAATAGTTCATTCCCTCATTAATGACGTAAAGTACACAGTCTTGTACCTTTATTTTTCCCATCTGATTTTCAGATGCCTTTTTGCCTTTGCTTGTTGCTTGATGCAAGCTTTACTGGTTAGGACAAAAATTGTGAATATAATGGAAGAGATACCTTTTATCATTTGCCGCTTTATCATGTTGCGTCTGGTTAGGACTCAGTGTTAGTCTGCAGTGTTCCCTTTACAAAAAGCTTCACTTTGATGCTGCGCTGCTAAGCGCTATGGGGAAGCAATCTTATTGTGAGCTGCTCTGAACATGTTTGTAACACGTCAATGAAATTGACTGGAATTTATAGCCTCGGTTGGTGAGATCATTTGACGCACCTGTGGCCAGGCTATAAATAGGAGGCGTCACCAGAGTGTCGTCAGACATTTTTCTTCAGAGCTTTCTCTCTGTGTGTTTTCACAAAACTCTTGTTAGAAAATTGTTTAAAAATCTAAGTCTTTTCCTTCCTTCTCTCTTTTTATATATATATATATATATATATATATATATATATATATATATATATATATATATAAAAAAAAGAAAAGAAAAAGGGGAAAATGGCGGAAAAACAGGGCAAACAATACGTGTTTCCTTGTCAGCGTTCTATGTCTGACAGGGACACGCATCAATTTTGCTTTGTTTGCTTGGGGGAAGAGCATGCTACTCTCGCGTTGGAACAGGGCGGGTGCGCGCATTGCGACCTACTTTCGGTCGGGATGCTTCGCGCTCGCCTTGCTTACTTCCGAGAGCCGGCACCCACACTTCATTCGTGGGGCTCTCGCATGGATCTGGCTGAGGAGCGAGAGACGGGTTCGCCCCTTTCGCTCGCTCTCTCCCCAGATCCTGCTGGTCCCTCGCGTGATCCTGAAGCGTGCTTCGGCGCCTCTTCAGTTCACGAGGGGGACCTCCATTCCCTTGGGTCAGATTCCGAGTTAGCCGCATCTGAGCGCTCCAATCGCGATTCTAAATCTTCGGAGGAGCTGCTCGATGTGGTTACTCGCGCGGTGGCCAGGCTTCAAATAGACTGGCCACGTGACCAAGTTCCCCCCAAGCGCTCTAAGTTAGAGGACAGATTTCTGTCTGGTGACCAAAGGAAGGGAACACCTCATCAGTCCCTTCCCTTCTTTGATGATCTCCATGACGAGCTTTCTCGTTCTTGGAATAAACCTTATACCTCGCGCATTCACGTGCCCTCGACGTCAATATATTCGACTATCGTGGGCGCTGAGGCGCGAGGGTATTTAAAGATGCCACCGGTCGAAGAGACACTTGCGGGTTATCTCTCGCCGGGTTCGGCATCGTCGCTTAATAAATCTGCTCTCCCTTCTAAGCCATGCAGGGTAACCTCCATGCTGGTCGGGAGAGCATATCAAGCGGCGGGTCAGGCTGGTGCTGCGCTGCACACCATGGCTGTCTTGCAGGCGTACCAGGCTGACCTACTAAAAGATTTGAGTGCTGGAAGAGGCCTCGACGACGAAGCTTTTTCTGAACTTTTTCTGATTTGTCTCTCCGTGCCACCAAGCAGTCAGCCTGTGCTATTGGCCAGTCTATGTCTGCTTTGGTTAGCACTGAGAGGCACTTATGGCTTAATCTATCCGGCATCAAGGATAAGGACAGAGTTTTCCTCCTTGATGCTCCAGTTTCGCCTTCTGGTCTCTTTGGAGACGCCATGAACACGGTTATCTCCAGATTCCAGGAGGCGAAAAGCCATGAGGAAGCCTTTGGGCAATTCCTTCCTCGTCGCACTCAGGGGGCGAGGCCGTCGGTCACCCAGTCTCGCCCTGATTCTGTTAGGAGGGAGGTTCAGAAACAGAGCGTGGCAAGTCGTGCTCCCCCTCGCAGAGATTGGGGACAGGCTCGTCGCCCTCAGCAACCTCCCAAACAAGACCTCAGGGCTTGTATCTCCAAGAGAAAGAAGCCCTGACGGTCTTGTATCCAACCCTGTGAGGGTAGTTCCCTTCGGGACGGGGCGCGTGTATCATTCACTTCGGCCCTCCCGATACCCTCACGAAACCTCTTCACTCCCGCCACCCTTGGTGTTTCGGGTGACAGGGGTTTCCAACAAAATGTTGAATGTACCGTTGCTCCCTGCCATAATCCAGGACACGGAACATTCGACACCCCCTCGACAGGAAGTCTTGAAATTAGTTCCCATCTCAGAGAACCTGGCAGCGTGGAAACTTCTGCCAGGTATTTCTATGTGGGTTCTAAAAACAGTAGAAAAAGGCTACAGAATTCAGTTCGCTTGCCGCCCTCCGAGCTTCAACGGCGTGGTTTTCACTACAGTAAGCCCGGAACAGGCATGTCTACTTCAGGTAGAACTGCAAAATCTCTTGGAAAAAGGGGCCATAGAACATGTTCCCCTTCCAGAGAAAGGCTATTACAGCAGATACTTCCTGGTCCCCAAGAAAGTGGGGGGTTGCGTCCCATCTTAGATCTTCGTGCCTTGAACCGCTCGGTCAAGACGCTCAAGTTCAAGATGCTAACAGTCAGGTCTGTCGTGTCTCAGTTCCAACGTTTCGATTGGCTGGTCACGATCGACCTCATGGACGCATACTTTCATATTGGAATTCTGCCACAGCACAGGAAGTTCCTGAGGTTCGCTTTCGGGGACGAAGCCTTCCAGTATCGGGTCCTTCCATTCGGCCTAGCCCTATCACCCCTCACATTCACGAAATGCATGGATGCAGCACTGGCTCCGTTGCGACTCCAGGGCATCCGCATTCTGAATTATCTAGACGACTGGCTGATCCTAGCCCAGTCTCAAGAACTGGCAGTTCAGCACAGGGATATCGTCTTGGCTCATCTAGGCTCTCTGGGTCTGAGACTCAACGCCAAAAAGAGCGTTCTTTCCCCGACCCAGAAAATTTCCTATCTAGGGGTTATATGGAATTCGATCACGATGCAGGCACAGTTGTCTCCCGCTCGTGTCATCTCCATTCAGAACTCCCTGAGCATTCTCAGGCTAGGTCAAGGTTGCACTGTTCTTCAGTTCCAACGAATATTAGGTCTCATGGCGTCTGCGTCCACGGTGATTCCTTTGGGCCTTCTCCATATGAGACCATTTCAGCTGTGGCTAAAAGCCAGGGGGTTTCATCCAAGGGCCAGTCCCCTCAGGCAAATAAGGGTTACGCGCCCAGTGCTTCGTTCCCTTTCTATGTGGTTCAGACCCCGGTTTCTCACCTTGGGTCCCACTCTTGGTGCGTTGTGTCGTCGCAGGATGCTTACGACAGACGCCTCCCTGACGGGTTGGGGTGCGGTCTTAAGTGGTCATCCAGCCCAAGGGGAATGGGAGAGTCATCAACTCGATTGGCACATAAACCGCCTCGAGCTGATGGCGGTATTTCTGGCCCTGAAATACTTTCTCCAACATTTGAGAGGCTGCCATGTCCTTGTGCGGGTGGACAACACAGCAGCAGTCTCCTACATAAATCATCAAGGAGGCCTACGTTCTCGCCACCTCAATTTGCTGGCACGTCGGATTCTCCTTTGGGCCCAGGGCAAGTTACTGTCACTCAGGGCAGTCTATATCCCTGGACGCCTGAATGTGGGAGCAGATTTTCTGTCCAGACAAAACTTACCATCGGGCGAGTGGAAACTCCATCCCGAGGTAGTACAACAGATTTGGGAGAGATTTTACAGAGCCGAAGTGGACCTCTTCGCCTCTCAAGAGACTGCGCAATGTCCCCTCTACTTCTCTCTGAGTCACCCAGCCCCCCTGGGTCTGGACGCGATGGCGCATACATGGCCCAGAATGTGTCTGTATGCGTTTCCCCCGGTTTCTCTGCTCCCGGGAGTCCTGGCCAGAGTTCGCCAGCAAGGGTCTTGCCTCTTATTGATAACGCCTTGCTGGCCGAACAGGGTTTGGTTCTCAGAGATGATGTCTCTCCTAGACGGCTCGCCCTGGGCGATTCCGGACAGGAGGGACCTTCTGTCTCAAGCACAGGGGACAATATTTCATCCCCGGCCCGAATTGTGGAAACTTCACGTTTGGCCCCTGAAGGGTACCAACTGAGGGACACAGGGCTGTCGCTTGGGGTTATTGAAACCATTCTTAGTGCTAGGGCTCCCTCCACCAGAAGAATTTACACCAATAAATGGGGTGTCTTCGAAAGGTGGTGCAGTTCACATGATGCAGATCCAGTTAACTGCCAAATTGTTTCAGTTCTGGAGTTTCTGCAGGAAAAACTGTCAGCAGGCATATGCCCCGCTACTCTCAGGGTTTATGTGGCCGCCATTTCGGCTTGCCACGCCTTGATTGACGGGGTGCCTTTAGGGAGACATCCTCTACTCGCCCGCTTCATTCGTGGAGCCAGGCGACTGAGGCCTCCCGTTAGGGCCAGAACTCCTTCGTGGGACTTAACAATAGTCCTGGAGGCTCTGGTCGAGACCCCTTTTGAACCTCTGGAGTCAGCGTCTGACAGACTTCTGACTCTCAAGATGGTCTTCCTTATGGCTATTACCTCTCTTAAGAGGATTGGGGATCTACAGGCTCTGTCTATTCTGCCGACCTGTTTAGAATTTACCCCCGGTATGGCCAAAGCAATTTTGCATCCTCACCCTGATTACCTTCCTAAAGTTCCTTTTTCGACAATACATCCTGTCACTTTAGAAGCCTTCTGCTCCCCACCGTTTTTAACGCCGGAGCAGGAAATACTTCACGGACTCTGCCCAGTCCGTGCCCTTCAGATTTATGTGCACCGCACAAGCCAGTGGCGTAAATCAGGGCAATTGTTTGTTTGCTATGGGGGCCGCAACAGGGGGGCGGCCGCTACTAAGCAGACTATGTCACATTGGGTGAGGGATGCTATTGCCCTGGCCTATGAGGCGCGCGGTCAAGCTTCGCCAGTAGGTGTCAGGGCTCACTCCACCAGAGGGGTCGCTTCCTCTAAAGCCTTGGCTAGAGGGGTCCCTCTGCAGCAAGTTTGTGATGCAGCAGGTTGGTCCTCTCCGCACACATTCATTAAATTCTATAGTTTGGATGTTCATGCTACTTCGGGCTCTTACGTCCTCGAGTCGACATCTCAAACTCATGCAGGAACAAGTTTGTGACGTGGCGGGCTGGTCCTCTCTACGCACATTCTACAATTTTCTACATGGGCTACGATGTTTTGCTACCCCGGACTATGTCCTTGGGTCGACATCCCAGGCTCATGCCAAATCCAAGTTCATGGTACGAACTTTTGAGTTAGAGCCCTTGGATCGGCTTCTCAAACTCATCTTTTGACTTTGTGGGCTAGATGCTCCGCTACTCCGGACTCTTATGTCTTTGAGTCGACATCTCAAGCTCATGTCTAACCAGGTTTGTGATACGGCAGGCTAGTCCTTTCCGCACACACTCTTCAGATTTTATGGTGTTAGATGTTCTGCTACTCCGGGCTTATGCCCTTGAGTCGACATCTTAAGCTCATGTCTGGAACCTCTCGCGTTCTGTGAAAACACTTCACAACGATCAGGGGTCCGGACAGCCCCAGTGCGGCGGCGTGGGCATTTCGTTCCCCATAGCGCTTAGCAGCACAGCATCAAAATGAAGCTTTTTGTAAAGGGAACGTCTTGGGTTACTTGTGTAACCCTTGTTCCCTGAAAAAAGCGGAACGAGATGCTGCGCTTCTTTTGCCGCACTGGGACGTCCCAGGACCGCTCTTCAGAAAAATAATCTGACGACACTCTGGTGACGCCTCCTATTTATAGCCTGGCCACAGGTGCGTCCAATGATCTCACCAACCGAGGCTATAAATTCCAGTCAATTTCATTGACGTGTTACACACATGTTCAGAGCAGCTCACAATAAGATTGTTTCCCCATAGCGCTTAGCAGTGCAGCATCTCGTTCCGCTTTTTCAGGGAACAAGGGTTACACAAGTAACCCGAGACGTTTTCCTCCAAATGTATCACAAATCATTTATGCCACGATACATTTACAAAAATACCAAATGTTAAAGCACTGCACGAGAAGCTTAGATGAAAACAAAAGCTTCAGCAACTTGTACTTGTGTGCTTTCACTTGATTGGTTCTGCTTTTAAGTGCAGTAACATTGTAAACTTTTTGTGGCTACGCTATCAGTTCACTGATGTGAATCGCCCGTCCTGCTCCTGTTTGCCGGTCAAAGCAAAAGCACAACTACTGAGAGCAACAATTCATTTATAATGCATTTGGCCTTTGCTTTTACGAGACCACATAAACATTCCCTTGCCTAATGCATTCAGTCATAAAATTCTATAAATATCTTCACCTGAAATGCTCCATAAACTCAAATTGGCTGTGTTGTTCATACTGCGGAGAAGTAACAAGTGCATCTGGAGTGCAAGGAACTATGGAGGTCTGAGTACAGAAACAAACAGACCAATTTTGGCCCTCCCAAAATTGAGAGTTCATTTCTGAAACAGTACAAGCACTGTGAAAAAGTGTTTTATACTTCCATACAGTTTTATTTTCCATACAGCTTGCACACTTGAGTTGTGTTTTTTCTGGGGCTAGGGAAAAAGGTTGTTGGGAATGGATGGCTGGGGTTGGTTTAGGTTGCTTGGTTGACTCTGGAGAAGACACAAGCAGCTATCATGTTACATTCACATTTTGCATGTTATTATCAGAGCATCTCCTGAATCTTTCCTTAATTTCCTATGCTCCGAAAACACAACCTAACATGTTCAAAACACTCCCCTCATTTGTTTCTAAACAGAACTTTAATTTCCAGGTTTTGTTAATTCTGTCCTAGACGAAAGCCCAGACTTGGGTACCTACAAAGTTCCTGGTGTTGACCTGATGAATTCAATAGGCACTGAAATTAAGTTAATGCTAATGCATTGTTGCTAGAACATCTGTCATTACCATGGAGCCTATAGCTGCCTAATTCTGTACTGTAATCAGTTTATCTGTTTGCACATGTTACTCTCATTACAGTCTGAAAGGATACAATAAATATTTTCAACCAGATCCTTATTGAAAGTTAAAGGGATAATTCATCCCAAAATTAAAATTCTCTCATCATTTACCATCCATTTACATCCCAGTTGTGTATGACTTTCTTTCATCTGTTGAACCCAAACAAAAAGAATAATAAATGAATTTAAAAGAATATCTCAGCTCTGTAGGTCTGTGAATGGTGGTCAGAACTTTGAAGGTCCAAAAAGCACATAAAGGCAGCATAAAGGTAATCCATAAGACTCCAGTGGTTAAATCCATATCTTCAGAAGTGATATGATAGGTGTGGGTGAGAAATAGTTCAATATTTATGTCCTTTTTTTACCATAACGCTCTGCATTCACTTCCACGTTCATCTTCTTCAGTTTTTGCCGATTTCACATTCTTCATGCATATCGCCACCTACTGGGCAGTGAGGATAAATTATAGTAAAAAAGGACTTAAATATTGATCTTTTTCTCACCCACACTTATCATATCACTTCTGAAGACATTGATTAAATCAGTGGAGTCTATTGGATTTCTTTTATGCTGCCTTTTTGTGCTTTTTGGCGACCATTCACGTGCATTGTATGGACCTACAGAGCTGAGATATTCTCCTAAAAACTTTGTTTATATTCAGCAGAAGAAATAAAGTCATACACATCTGAGATGGCATGAGGGTGAGTAAATGATGGGAGGATTTTCATTTTTGGCTGAACTATTACTTTAACATCAAGAGTTTTGACTTAGAAATTCCTACTGGCAAAACATTATAGTTTTGCCCTCAGTAGAACATAATCAATTCATTTTAATTTTTTTAATAAACTCTACTGTTGCTACTATTTAAAGGTACATTGTTTGAAAAGCAGCTGAACATTTAGAACTTTAGAACTTCATTTCATGCTATTATTTCTTGTAACTAATATTTAACTGCATTTCATCACACTTTTGAGTGTTTTGATCTGCATCAGACCACATCAAAAAAAGTTGTGCAGCACAATTTCTTGACTTTGAGTTGGTTTTTATCAAACCCATTCTAATTTTTATTCAGAAAAGTTTTGGAACAATGCCTCGGTTGTTCTTTTTTTTTTTTTTTTTAATTTTTTTTTTATTGTTCTTTCTCTTACCTCTTGTGGCTGAATAAGTTTGCATGTCCAACTGAACCAAACTGGAATGTGAATGTTTGCATGTTGGCACCATTTTGTGGGAGAACATTCATAATGTGACGCTATTGACCTTCCAATTTAATACCTAATTATCAAACTCTGTTTCTTCCTCTTTTTCCTGGCTAATTCCTCTCCTTTCATTAACACCCCAAACCAACTCCTGAACTTCCTGATTCACTCTTTTCTCTACAAACTATCTTGTATATCTGTATGTCCTCTTTCCTTGGGCCCCATCCTTGTCTCTCTTTCTCTTTCTCTGTCCACCTGCTTCGGCTTCCTTTCTTTATAGACTGCGAAGTGTGAAGATGGAGCAGAGGAAGCTGAATGACCAAGCAAACACGCTGGTCGACTTAGCAAAGGTGTGAAAAGGTTTCTTGTTGTTGGAAATACACCTCAGTGTGAAGATGGTAATGTGTTGCGTTGTCTTGTAGAAAAAGTTTTTTGAGTCTATATGTTATATTTAGGTTATAGGTTATATTTCAGTTACATTCGGGTTTTCAGCAAGAGTGTAATGAAAATACAGGCAAAAATAGGGAAATCAGGTTTATTAAGCCAATTTTGACAGTCTTCTCAATGATAAAAAGTTGCCATATATACTATTTACTGCATATTATTCTAAAACATTATGTGTAACAGAACAGTCTGATCTCATTAATATATATATATATATATATACTGTATATATATGTGTGTGTGTGTGTGTGTGTGTGCATGTTTTTACGTGTGAATAGACACAAAAACATTCAATGTGGATGTTTGAAAGCATTTAAAATGTAAACAGTTTTATGTATTTACAGATTTAGATATGTAACATTTGGACAAATCCATAAGAAAATATATTTGAATACACAAATCTATTATAAATATATTACAGTACATTTGTATAAATATTTTAGATCCCCTTAACCCTACCCCAGCCCCTAAACATAACCACTTTTCAACAATATCAAAATATGTAACAAGTACAGTGACAATACATTTTGTTTCAAAATATGAATTTATATAATATTCAGAAAGCTGTTTTGAAAACTATTATTTTCGCTTTTCTGATCGGTTCCTATAGTATTACATACTTCAAGTATTGCATGTTTAATTCAGTGAGTGGGATCCAGTTATCATCTTGTGTAAGAAAAAATAAATTGTGTGTAATATTTTTAATATTAGGTAGTCACATAACATTTTGGTATATAATACTCCACCCAGTGTGCTCTAGGCAAATATGGCAGGTCACCTCACATATATGTATGGAAAAATTGTATTATGTACTCAGTAAACATACTGCAAAAATAGTTTGAGCAGTATAGTAGTATGCTATTCGAAACACACCCAAAATAGATCCCCACAGTGGCTAATGCGTACTGCATACTGCAAAAATAGCATGTCATTTCAAACACACCCTTAAATTCTTAACACACGTTTTTTGCCATTGGCTTATAATTTACAGTTGCATGTGAATAATTGTATGCATGAGTCTGGTAACCATGTGTTTTCATCACTTCCTCAGACACAGAATGTGATGTACGACCTAGTCTCAGAGCTGCAGGAGCGCAGTGAGGATCTCGAAAAGCGGATAGGTCACATAGAGACAAAACTGGACTCCATAAACAGCAGTCTGCAGGCTCTGCCTGGTCTGCTCTCACAAGCCATACAGCAGCAACAGCACCACTTGCTGGACGGGCTGACCCAGCGTGGATTCACCCTGATACGACCCTCCTCGCAGGCCTCCGAGCGCTCCTGGTCGTCATCAGTGCACCGACGGCGGTCACCCTCTACCGCACCACACACGTCCTCTGACAGCGGCTAGCACGCTCGCACACACTCTAAAACCCACACACACTCCCACACACCTCTGTCATCAACTAACACTGCTAAAAATACTTTTAGTACTAAAACGTTAACAAGAATGACAACTTCAACACACAGAGAAAAAAATTAAATGAAATAACACATCATGGTAGAGATATGGTTTACGTTTAGCCATTGTATGGCTGTTTAAAGTTAGCTTTTTTGTAAAGCCCTTGTATAGTAATGGACTGGATTTAGACTAAAGGGGGTGGAATGGATTTGTATGAAGGTGTAGTTTGAAAAAGAGCACTGAATTGAACCAATGAAAATGAAAAGGAAAATGTGAGAAAGAGGAAGTCACCAGAAAGACTTCCTGTTTATGACAATGTTTGAAGATGTAGGCTGAAGATGTTCGGAATGGAATACTAGCAAACCATTTACTGAATGCTGCACAGTACACTGTGTACTGCCTACCATGTTTTAAACAATAGTATGTTACATTGTTGTCATATGACATCAGCACATTGCTTGTGAGTTGCGTCAAGTTAGCATCTTGGAGATACATAATAGTTAATTGTATTTTTTTAATACATTTTCTTAATTCAATGTCTTAACTTTTGGCATTACATAATGATTAAAAAAAGATATGTAATTATTTTCGCTTCATTTGTCACACTTGAAATAGAAGGTCAAGTCAAGTGTGCTTTGTTGTATACTGCACATTTTGGCTAATGTAGTAGATCATCTGGGTGTTCTATGCAATTGTTTAATTTGCATACAGTGTACAGTATACAGTACATACTAAGTACTGCAGAAATAGTAAGAGTAGTATGTTAGTATGCCATTCCGAATATAGCCTTAGAGCTGATGGGGCCTTTGGAAGACCAGTGGGTGGGTGGTTGAAAAAGAATGTTTCACATTACTAGATTTAAAGTTAATAATGTAATATTAATAATATTAAAAAAAGAGATCAAATAAAACAGTGTTGCCAAATGCATATTTTTTATTTTTTTTTGCAGTCCAGTTAGACTGATCATTTTTTCATAAATCAGGCTTCACAAACTTTCCTTATATCATTCTGTCCAAAAAAGTTCTCAGCAGATAACAAGCATTTTCATAATAGGAATAAACAATAAAATGCATAAACAAAATGTTGTGCTGTGAGTGCATTAGGTTCCCACACTTTTTCACCAATTAATTTCCATGTAATTTCCAGTTGATTGTATCTAATAGATGAGAATTAAAAACCCTTCAAAATCAAAACGATTTACTAATGAATCATTCAGCCAATTTGTGAACCAGTTCAACCAATTCTCTGAAAAGTTCCAACTAAAAAGACTGTTTTGCTCACAAATCAGACATCACTATTTTTTGTGAGCAAGTTTTACTCAACACTAGAGCAATATTTAGCCCATGAAGTCTTTTAGAGCAGATCAGTGTTCTCTAAAAGATTTTGAAATCTCCATGACATATAGGATTGTATACCTTTCCCTGAATTTTATAAGCATGGGATACACAATTTAAAAGGGAATGTTCACCCAAACATGAAAAATTCTCACATAATTTTCTATAAATCTCCACTTTTACATTTGTTCACATTTTGAAAGTGAAAGTGGAGATTTACAGTAAAAATAGCTTAAATATGGATCTCTTTCTGAACCATCATATCGCTTCTGAAGTTCCCCATCTGCCGCTCACTCGACGTTGTGTCGAATGAATCGAAACTAGGGGACTTTCTTGAAGGCCTCGGTTACATCTGAACTTGAGAAAAGGCCAACAAGAATTTGGCAGACTTCTGCATGTCCCTCCCCCGAACATACAGGTATAAAACGAGGGAATCATGCATCTGTTCATTCAGATTTCTTCTTCGGAGCAGAGCGGTTGTGCGATCAGCGAGCTGAAATCACTTATGTTCCACTCACCTCTGCAGAGCGTTGCAGTTGGATCTACGGCGCGTATCAGCAGCTTTCTCCTTTGCCCCTGGGCAATTCAACAGCGCTTCTAAAAGAGAATATTTTTCTTAAAACAGTTTATTTCTATAAGAGCACACACAGCAGGCGTTGAACGTCCTTTTCAGGCCACGTCTTTTTAAAGATGCCCTTCCGCCCTTGTGTAGCTCCTGACGGTCATAGACGCTGCCTCGTGTTTCTGGGCCGCGATCACACTGAGGCGGCATTTGTGGATGGTTAATATTCTCACTGCGAGAACTTAACCATGACAACGGTGCGGTCGTGGCATTCCTACCTAAAAAGGAACGCCACTCCAGTCACCCCCCGAATCGCTCCTTCTTCCTACGGGATTGAGGACGACCCGGCTGGCGATGGAGGTGATTTGGGGATGGCAGCGGGCTCGCCGGGTAGATCCCCACGAACCACCTGCCCCCCGGCACATTCATTGACTTCCGTCCAGGCTTGAGGTGAGAGCGACTCGCATTCCGGCCAGTCTGACTACTCCCTCGGACCAGCTGAACTGCATCGGAGAGCCTTCCGGCATCTGGACTCAGCTGGACTACCACCTTCGGGTCGGCAGGCCCAGTCGGAGGCTGACGCCCAGATGGCCGACATGCTTGCTCGGACCACCGTGAGCGTGGGGTTGGACTGGAACCCTCCGTCCTCCCTGCGGCCCTCACGGCTAGACCATTGGTTCCTTGGGTCCGTGTGCCACTCACAGCCACGCACCTGCCCACACCTGCATCAGCAGCTCATGTACACGGTTCAGCAAATGGCGTGATTGAATAGGGACCCCTAGTGTCACTTCATTCAACACAATGTTGAGTGAGTGACAGATGGGGAACATCTAGGTTACTGTTGTAACCTCCATTCCCTGATGGAGGGAACAAGACGTTGTGATCTCCCGGCCACGACGCTGAACCGAGCCACTGTAATGGCCGAACCTTATTCTCAGCTCCTCAGTGCAAAACCTGAATGAACAGATTGACAATTCCCTCCTTTTATACCTGTATGTCTGGGGGAGGGACATGCAAATTCTGTCTGCCAAATTCTCATTGGCCTTTTCTCAAGTTCAGAGGTAACCGAGGCCTTCAAGAAAGTCCCCTAGTGTCGCATCATTCGACACAACATCTTGTTCCCTCCATCAGGGAACGGTGGTTACAACAGTAACCTAGACGATACAGATTTAACCACTGGAGTTTTCTGGATTCATTTTATGCTGCCTTTGTGTGATTTTTTGGAGTTTCTGAGGCCTGGTCACCATTCACTTGCATTGTATAGACCAGCAGAGCTGAGATATTCTTTTAAAAATCTTTGTTTGTGTTCTTTAGAAAAAAGAAAGTCATACACATCTGGGATGGCATGAGGGTGAGTAAACGATGAGTGCATTTTTCTTTTTGGGTGAACTATCCCTTTAAAATTCCCTTATATTTCCAGGTTTTCCTTCTCTGTGGGAACCATGTGTGCAACTTCTGTTAATGCTACATAACTGTCCTTCCAGCAACTTTTTCATATTTTTCAGACAACTTTACATGAATCACATAATATATTGTCAATCACCATCTTGTTTGATTTATTCATATAGGCAAAGCTTCCAAAGGTCCTGACAGCTTGTTTTAGTTCAGGCAATCTAGAAGGCAGCCTGGGGATATGACAGAACAGACTGGACAAAAGGAAATACACCCCACCCCCTTGCATGTTTCAATGCAAATGATGATGGAGCTAACCATTAGGACAGTTTTCTCTTAATTTTTTCTCTGTTCTTTACTCATTTTTTACAGAGGTTCCTTTTTTCTTATTTACCTAGATTTTTATAGGTTGTAGAGGATATGCACAGATGTTCCTGCAGAGTGGCAGCATAGTTCAAACATGAGTTCCTTGATTAAATAAGAAAACAATTCACCTTAACGAGATGTAAAAATTAACAAGTGGAGATGAATCCCACACTTTTCATGATCAGTTACATGAAATTAACTGATTTGGTTCCCAGTTCTGCATTTAGAATGAAAAACATCAAGATGTGATTGTCTTTACAGGTTTAAAAAACAGCAAACTGCCTTTACTGTGTGTCTTTGGCCTTGTTGGCCAAGCTGTAGCAGATTTACACAATGCTGGGCTCCAATATAAAGAAATAAATGAATAAATCCAGTAACTGGTTACCTTGCAACCCTGTCTTTATTGGAAGTGTTGTTGTTGTTGTTGTTTTTACATACTGTAACACTTTAATACGATCAGATAAATATTTCAGATTTTAAATGGATTCTTCACTGGTTCAAATCCATGAACATCTTGAATATTTTTATAGGACAACAACAGTGTAAGACTCACGGTCAGTGGTAAAGGATGACGCAGGATGTAGAAACAGCAGTTCCTGTATAGCTTGCAATTAACCATCTATAGAACTTTTGTGCAGAAGAAAATGGACAGTATTTTTAGCCCACACAAGGCACTATAAAACTTGCAACTCAAGTGCTTTTATTTCCCTCATTGTTCATCCATCCATTTAGTCCTCTGTACCTCCTCTGCATTTGTGCATTCGCTCAATTTTTTGTGGCTTGACAGAACAAAATAAATCCAAGTTTATCTATAGTCTATTTGAAGGCACTGATTGAAAGTTACAGAGGGCACTGATCGAAATATGCAGAGACTACTATAAGTATGCCATATCAAAACATTATTTGTTTGAGCATCCCAAACAGCTCAACATTGGCTCAACCAATGGCATGAGTTTTGGGCAAGACTATCTGTTTTGGCAGCCAATGCAAGACGGGTGGGAAGAGTTCAAGGAACACTGTAAAAAATTACCATAATTTTAACAGTAAAAGAATGTAAAAATGCTGCAGTAAAAAGAATTAATTGGTTAATGGGTAGTTACCATAACATATATGGTAAAAAAAATAAAAATTAATTATAAGATATATATTTAAATAATATATAAATTGATCAATTGTCACACATTATACATACACACAGTGAAATTATTTATTTTTCACATATCCCAGCTAAGCTGGGGTCAGAGTGCAGGGTCAGCCATGATTTGGCACCCCTGGTGCAGATAGGATCAAGGGCCTTGCTCAAGGGTCATACAGTGGTGTCTTGGCAGTGCTGGGGCTTGAACCCTCGACCTTCTGGTCAGTAACCCAGAGCCTTAACCGCTGAGCGTAAAATGAATTTACCATATAATTATGGTAACAATTTATATTATGTTTAACAAGAAAATATATGTACTTTTTACAGTAAACTATTGTATTGTATGTTTTTATATGACATAAAAACAATAGTCGGGCATTCCCAGAAGTCCCAAAATCACATTTCATTGGAATATATATGTTTCTTCTTTTTTTTAATATCAGTTATGTGCACTGAGGTGTTCTATATTGTATTTTATGTAGTTTAATTAATGTTAATTTTAGTGTTTGATGATGTTTTGTGTTTGGTTGAGTGTACTGTCTCAACATGTGTATTGATCATTTCAACTGGAAGTCTTCATGTGATTAACAATTAATTTTAAAGTGAAAAGCAGACATTTTAATTCCAGAAGGTTAGTATATCAAGTTTATATCATACAATAATATACATGGTAGTGAACCGTAAAATATACAGGCTCAAAATGACATCCTGTGAAGCCTGAAACTTGGTCACAGTATTTTTTACGGCCAATTTCAGGCAACCACAGCTTCCTGTATTTTACCATAAACTTCAAAAAAAAAAAAAAAAAAATATATATATATATATATATATATATGAAGTTAAGTGAAACAAATTTTTGGCATTTTTTTAGTAATACTAGTGCCGCAGACATTACGCAATTATTCTTTTACTTATTTACAAAAAATATTTATTTGTGCAGATGCCGTTTTGAAAGTTAATATAATATTAATATAATATTCATTGAGTTCAGAGGAGTGGGTGCTGTGATCTGGGCAAAATTTTGCACCCTCATTAATATTCTTTCTTGTTTTATATCTTGTTTCAGTAATTGACTTCAGGGCTACAAAGTGCTTCAGCATACATAAACATGTGATCAAAATACAGTTAAATGCAAATGAATAGGCACTTATGACAGCATGTTGCTCTTAGTAGGGATGGAAGGGAACGGACAAGTGAAGAGAGAAACAAAAACTGATTTCTTTATAAATGGACTTTAAATGTTGTGAGGGTGGACTTTTGCCACTGAAGGTGATAAAAATGCCACAGATATTTAAACATTAAAAAAATCCATTATACTCAGGCCCAATCCTCCCCCCTCATTTGTTCTCCATCTTTCTCTCTAAACAACATATTCCTCCATCTCAAGAGTTCACATTTGTACTTCAAAAATAAACTTAACATGTGACATTCTGAGTCACAAAATATTTTAAACAACAGTTCTTCTGTCACAGATTTGTTTGACCTGAAAAAGTGCTCTGATATGGGAAAATACCACTTGCATTAATATTTTAAAAGGGCATTTTCACTGTTTCCCACAAACTCGTCTGTACTCGACACTGCACTGAAGTCCACTAGCTTCACTCAGTGAGTATTTATTAATGTTTAAGAAGCAAAACAAATAAAGCTGGCGGTCTTGATTTTAAAAGGGGATAACTCAATTTAACCAAGGGCACAAAAAATTTGTGGATTAATGGATTGATCAATGATTTATATTTGGTCACAGAGCATAAAGCATAACAGGCTGATTTAAAAATAGAGCGATATGTTACAGGCTTAGAACATTAGTACAAAGTGTATTTGTAAATTGGTTTTCAGTTCATATAGACAGAGCTGGGTAGTAGTGCATTACATGCAATCTGGATTATGTACAAAAATCAAGTACCTAAAATTATATTAAATTACATTTCAAATATTTGTAATCCTATTCCATTACTTTAATGGATTACATGAATACATATTAATCAGGCAACTGCAGTACATTTTACATTATTTATTGATCCATTTTATATATATATATATATATATATATATATATATATATATATATATATATATATATATATATATATATATATATATATATATGAACAAATCTTACAACTTGAAAGAAATGTTAATCCTCCACAAAAAAAACAAAAACAATACTTACATATAATATCCTTTTTTATTCAGGTATTTATTCAATATCTCATGACATTCTATTATTTTGCACAAGAGGGCGCAATTTGATTGATTTTGATTGTTTTGCGCGTTGTGTTTTTTTTAAAGTTACATTTGGAGCAGACAGGGTCAACCCTGCTCAAGGGCCCAACAGTGGCATCTGAACCTTAACCAGCCTTAACCGCTGAGCCACCACTGGTGTATTTTTAATATGTAATGATGTCACTCACTGGAGGATAATGTTTGTTAAGAAATTGGCTTTTGTTAGTTAAAGGGAGATTATAAAAGATTAACAGGATGAAAAGTGGTATTGACGACATAGTGACAAGGACCTATAAAAATGAAAGCTTAATTCATTACAAATGTATTTATTTTCGATTAGATGAGGGGAACAAATGAAAAAGCACTATTTTACTGGAATATGTCTTAATAAATTGCCAGTATTCCTCGAAAAAACTCTTCTCACTCTTCTTGTGACACAGCAAAAATGCAATGGAAAAAGTGGTGAACATCAGTTGTTAACTCAAGGATCTGTTCTACTTGATCTATTCTAATCAATAGAATTAATTTTGTTGGTGCAACCTGATTTGTCAGATACATTTTTTTTTTTTACTTGAATAAAACCCTTCCATTTGAATTGGGCGATAAGACAATTAGGTTACCAGACCAAATATTTTTTATTTTTTTTAAGTCTGACAACAACTGCTCAAACAAAGGTCAAGGTCAAGTTTGTTTATATAGCACCTTAAAAGCACCATGAGTGCTAACAAGGTGCTGTACAACAGCCATAAAATAACACATCACCCTACACTGAAAGCCATTAATGAAATAACTTTTAAAATAAATTAAATACAAATATAAGAAAAAGAAAATATCAACATAATACAATGCATCATCAGACAGAAAAAAAACATAATTTTACTAATGGTGAAAACAAGTTACGAATAAGTCTGAGAAAAAAAAATATATATATATTTAAGAGATGATTTAAATGTAGATAGAGTAGGGGATGATCTAATAAAAAGAGGTAGGGCGCTCCAAAGCTTTGGAGCCTGAACTGAAAAGGCCCTATCATCTGAAATATAAGCAGGAGCAAGTCCATGCAGTGCTTTAAATACAAATACTAAAATCTTAAAATCAACTCTGAATTGAACAGGTAACCAATGAAGTGACGCTAACACAGGCATAATATGCTCTAATTTGTCCCAGTCAAAAAAAAAAAAAAAAAATATATATATATATATATATATATATATATAGTGATAAAATAAATCTAACTAATATAATTGTCATATTTAAATTTGTATTTTAATATTTCATCCACTACTAACGTCACAGTAGTTGCACAAAGCACATGGCCCGCCTCTCCGCAGGTTTTGTCCAATAGGAATGATTCTGCGCTGGCTGATTGCGACCAGTCACGTCCCAAGATTCCAAGCAAACTTGTTTGCGAAGAAGTTTATTTTCACAGCGATTCATGCGGTTTTTCACCCACATCTCGTTTAGGACGTCAGGACGGGAGAATCGTTACTGTTAGATGTCTGACTGAGACACATTCAAATGCGTTTCCTGCATGCAAGCGCAGGTGAACCATCAGATTTTTTATTTTTTCATATTGCTGACTTCTAGAGCAAAATTTTGAAGAAGAAGAATCTGGAAAATATAAATATTTTTGAATCATCTTTTCTTCAGGTGAGGACACATAAAAAAAAAAAAAGGTAAATTATTAAGTTCTTTGTGTATTTAGCCTATTTATTTCAGGCTGTTAAAAAGTAAATAGATAGATAGATAGATAGATAGATAGATAGATAGATAGATAGATAGATAGATAGATAGATAGATAGATAGATAGATAGAATTTAAGCTTTGGTGGAAAATACAGATAATTCGATTTGAAAAGAATCAGTGTCCATATTATTTACTCTTTCTTTTCATGCCTAAATTTATTGTAAAATAATATAATAATAAAAATATATAATAATAATTATACTTTTGGTATAATTAGAGTTCATACATACCGCACTAGATGCATTACACAAAAAAGTACCACAGTACTACCATGTTTTTTTGGACATGCACTGTGCAAATATCATGGTTTTGTACTTTGAAGTACCAGTGTAATCATTTGGTACATATTAACGTACCATGAAATTAATACCATCAGTTTACCATGGTACCACCACAATACTTTTTTTGTTGTTGTAATTGTACAGAACGTCCTCCTATAGAGCTCCTGTGTCTACCATAAACTCTCTCACCTGCTGTTATTAAGCAGGTCATTCCAAAGATCAATAGACACAAACATATATTAAATCAGACCTCCAACATCCTGAGGAAGGGATGTGTCATGTTGGTAAATAAGAATGGATTCTCTTGAGGACACCTGATCCTTACAACTCTGTGTGTCTAAGTAGGCACCCCCCTCTCCCGAGTGGGCCAGACAGTGAAGCTCTTGTGTTTTTCCCATCAAACCTTCTTTTTTTAACCTCAGGCCTTTAATTACCATGGTAACCATGCATAGGCAAGAGTGCAGCCTTGACTTTTTGCTACAACAAAGGAGAGAAGTTGGGGAGGCAGGGTAGTAGGTGAACACATTGTAACTAGTAACTTATCTAAGCCAATGGCAAGCTCTACAAGTGTAGTACACATTCTTCTGTTGCTGTGGGTATGTACGCAGCAGAAGACAAGTGACTAAGTTTAAAATTGACAAGTGGAAAAAAAAGTTAACAATGTTGATGTCTTCCTTATTTTCTTTATGTTTTTGTAGAATAAACATATAAATGGCTTACTAACCATTTATTAACTGTTTACTAACAGTCTCTATTAAAGGGATAGTTCACCCAAAAAGTCAAATTATCTCATCATTTACTCACCCTCATGCCATCCCAGATGTGTAGGATTTTCTTTCTTCTGCTGAACACTAACAAAGAAGAATTTTTTAGAAGAATATCTCAGCTCTGTAGGTACATACAACGCAAGTGAATAGTGACCAGACATTTGAAGCTCCAAAAATCACATAAAGGCCACATAAAAGTTTCCAGTGGTTAAATACATGTCTCTTTAGAAGTTATATGATAGGTGTGGGTGAGATACATTTTTAAGTCTTTTTCGTTTTTTACTATAAATCTCCACTTTCAAATGTGATTTTTTTTTAAAGTGAAAGTGGAGATTTGTAGTTAAAAAAAGACTTAAAAGAAATGTATCTGTTTCTGAAGAAGGAAAGTCATACACATCTGGGATGGAATGAGGGTGAGTAAATGATGAGATAATTGTACTTTTTGGGTGAACTATCCCTTTAAGTTGAAATAGGAGAAAGTGTTTTATCATCGAAGAGAGTTAAAGTCCCAGGGGTCCATGTTTTAATCTTATATTTGATCCCTTCCTTTGAGATAATTGGTTGTTTTCTTGTAATTTTATGAGATTGTATTGTTTACAACACATTTCTAAAAGTATAGCTAACATGCAGTTCAATCTTACATTTCTTAATTATTTTATATTGTTATATTACCTGGAAAGAGTGCAATATTTGATGTCTTTTTGTGTATTTCTAGATACACTGCATATTAAAAATGTGTTTTCTCTGGTTTTGCCCTTTCTGTAAACTTCCCCCTCAATCATATGATCTGAAATGAAAAAAAAAGAAGATCTGGAATCTATGCATTTCAAAGTCAGTGCTGGACAATTGCCTATACTGAGTTGAACTCCCACAGTCAGGCCTGTAAACAGTGGCTTTGTGTGGCTCTCTGATCCCTGGTGCCGATGTCACCACTCTACTCTCTGTTGTTACCTCACACTGATAAACAGCACAGTTATTTTAGCAGAGAGATTACATAGCTTGTGGTTTCGGCATAACGTCATTTTGGACTGAGCATTTATTACTCACTGTCAATATGCTGACCCAAGACATTCAGTGAAGAATTTTGTGCTGTTAAATCAGTGCTGTGTATTCAAAAACAATATTGTATATACAGAGTATTGTTTTCATGGTGTAGTATTTGAAACATGACAGTTAGAAACAGTGACTGTGTAAAATCATTGAAGGAATGTTCCTGGTTCAGTTTCAGTACAAGCCTAATCTCAATCAACAGGCTTTGTGGCATAACCACTAAAAATCATTTTGACTTGCCCCTTGTTTATTTAAAAAAAAGCTAAAATCATGGTGGTAACAATAAGGCTGTTACAATGGAGGTGAATGGGGCCAGTCAATATGCACTAAATATCAAAAGTTAAGCCACAAGACTTAAACTTTATATGCATTAACATGATTTTAGTGTGATAAAATCGCCTACTACCTTAACTGTGTAAAGTTGTATTCGTAAACATTAAAAAACTCACTGTTTCAAAAGTATTGCCACAATACATAAACAAAATATGTGTTAACATGATTTTTTTGTGTTTTGTGTTACTAAGTTATATCTAATTTTACAACTTCTTTGCCATGACGATCTAATGTCAAACTCTAAAACGACTGTAAAAATTACGATTTAAACAACTTAACAGCTCAAATAATACATTAGTTTTAACAGAAGAATTAATGTAAGTGCTACTGTAAGTAATAAAAGGATAGATGAGTCAAAAATATTTTTTTGTGCAGGTCAACATTACGCCATAAATCCTGTCAAGTAAGCTTAACTTTACTTTAAAATGTATAGTGTAGTAAAAAGTGTCCTTAATGAATGTAAACAATGCATTTTATAATAAGGATAATAAAAGTTATTATTATTAATAATTGTATTTTGTACATAAATATAACATAGAAATTATTTAAAATATATAATTTAAATAAAATTAATATCTGCAGTCATTAATTCCCAAAACACATTGTGGTTGTCATAAACCATGCTAATTTTATTGTAGTTGAACCCGTCTGGGATCTATTTAATTCTATTTTACCTTGTGTTGTTTAGTTTTTGTAATTTATGGTTTTTGAGGATTAAGGCATGTTACACAACATGTCGGCATCTGCCTAATTCGGCAAGCTTCTATCAGGTGACAGATGAATTTTTGCCAAAATACAGTTGAGTTTGATTGGACATATAGTCTTTGACAACAATAGCAAAAGATATTGGAAGCATTTTCTCCTCCCTTTTAAAAGTTGATAAGCCTATTTATTTGGCTATCCTAACTATGCACGGTTATATGATTAGTTTCATTTTATTATTTGTATTTAGTGTTTTTTCCCGGCTTATTGCAACCCTGAACAACCCATTTTGTGTCATGATCCACTAGTTGAAATCCACTGAAACAGTGTGTTACAGCCATATATAGATTAAGATATAAGTGATATGGGAAATATCTATAAATATCTACACTGTACTTTTGAACATTTTATCTCCATCTAAGGCCAGCCATTTACCTTTTTAACAGGTCATTGATCATCTTTGAGAGATGTTTGAGAAACAGCCCTATGATAGTCCCCCTATGTACACCCCTCCAACCAGTGGCTTTGGACCACCTGGAAGCTTCCAAGACCCACGGAGTGAGTTTGATTCCTACCCTCCACCTCCAGGATCATACTACATGGACGAGGAGGTGCCACAGCATTTCTACAAGTGGTTCTCTCCACCAGGAATCGTGAAGATTATGGCAGGCACAGTAGTTGTTCTCTGTCTCGGAATCTTCGCTTGCGTGGCCTCGACTCTGGTTTGGGACACGCAATATGGAATAGGTTATGGAAGTGGATATGTTTCTGGCTATCCTGGGTATGGATATGGAAGTGGTAGCTATGGATACGGAGGTAACTATGGATATGGAAGTGGCTATGGAAGCTACTACAATTCTTACCCAACACCTTACTCTGCAAAGACGAGCATGATCGCCATTGCCGCCATAAACTTTGTCGTCTCTTTGGGATGCTTCGTAACCAGCTTCTCCAAATCAAGCACATTCCGCAGTAGAAAGTTCTACCTTGCAGTGCTCATTGTTAGTTCTATAATGGCGGCAATACAGGGCATTATAAACATTGTCTACATTGTAGGAGTGAACCCAATGGCCCAAAGCTCCTCTAGCGCGTACTACAACCCCATGATCATGATGTGTCAGAAACTCTATGGCAGCAGTGTGACTGGAATGGGGCCAGGCTTTCCTGGGTATGACCAGTACTTGTACCACTACTGCTATGTGGACCCTCAGGAGGTACTGGTTAATGTTACAGGACCTTAATACATTTTTTACAGTCTACATTTCATTTGTTTTCTTTATTGTCTTCAATTAAACACATTTAAGGAAGCCTATGAGGCATCAATGTGAATAAATGTTTAAAATAGCAACTTAACACTATTTTAAAAGTATAACCATAACATTTCAAGAATTGCTATAAAATAGAATTGTTACGAAACCTTAGAATGCTTAGCTCTGTGCAAAGTTATATTCAGTCTTTAAACTCACTCATGTTTACATGGAGCAATCTTTTATCCATAGGAAGTGTCTGTAATGAATAACCAGAAGTTCATCCACCTAGAAAAGTATTCCCACAATGGAAAAATATTAACTTGTTCTTTGTGTGGTAACATTTAAATACCCCAGAGTATTCATTTAATGTTAGGGCTAAGCATGAGTAGGTGAAATGGTGATGATAATTGAGGTTAGTATGACACAATTTTATTTAGTCTGCTGGATCTGTTGGAATCAAAAATACAAATGTGTCTTTCTCAGGCAGTTGCAGTGGTTTGCGGCTTCATGGTTGTGGTTGCACTGGTTGTGGCAGCCTTCTTCTCCTATAAGACCAGAAGTACAATCTGGCGCTATGGGAAACCAAACATCTACTGGGATCAACCTCTAATGGCAGGAACAGAGGGCAGAGATGTGGAGGACTGGGTGAGTTTCTTTATTACTACTTACTTATGTTGAGACAAAATACACATAATGCATTAAGGAAGTAACATATGGTCATTTATTTATTTTTTTTGGTTCCACAATATATTAACATTCAACATTAAAGGGATAATTCACCCCAAAAAATGGGTGTTTTTGCAAGCCCGTATGACTTTCTTCCATGGAAAACGAAATTATGTTATACAGTTTGTTTGTTAATCGTAGTCACCATTCATTTTATATAAACAAATCTAATCCTCAAATTAAAAATGATTATTCAATATTATATTATTATATTTAGGGATGTCCCGATACCAATACTGGTATTGGAATCGGGTCCGATACCGTGCTCATGTACATGTACTCCTGCTCGTAAAAATGCTCTGATACCAAAAATCGATACCATCTGATGTACGAATGTCATTACATAAACATTCAGCGCACTAATTAAAATCACGTTATGTCAATGTGATTATTAAACCTCAAAACCAGCGATTTTAATCAGATAAATATATAGTTTCCATGTGCTGCGTGCTTCAAATATGAGTTCTTGTGAATGTGTGGAGCCGGTGTTGTGCTGACATAAAGACACAAAGTGCTCAAACGTTTTAGAGCTCCTTGACTCATACACGGAAAACAACATCATGAGCATTGTACGCTCTGCTTGTAGTAGATGACAGCAGGCAGAGTGCTAATTCACTTTGTAGCATGAGGCACATATAAACAACATATTTATTTAATTAAATAGCAGCCTTTTGCTGTTCAATAATCACTTTGAGTCACATAGTGAATCACACCTGTCATGATCTGTTATGCAGCACTTTATTTGACAAAATAACTCCAATGTTGTATTTTGGATTATGCTGTTAGTTTTGATAAAAATAAACAATATTATTTTGAAAATGAATAGTTATATTTTCATTTGATTCAAGTATCGGACTCGGTATCAGTGAGCACCAAAATAGGAAGTGTTGTAATCGTACTTGTTCTCAAAATATGGTATTGAGACATCAATATTATGACAAAATATTTAAATAATATAGAGGATATTACAATAAAATATTTATAATAAATTTGACTAGGTCCCACAGTTTTAATTTAGTCTTATGCAGTATTTAACTGGACTCCAAACAATGTTTTAATACAAATATATGAAGGTTAATGCTTCTTATTAATCTTCTATGTATCATTTGTATACAATACAAATGTAAATATACAGTAAAATTTCATGATGAAATCTTATTCTCCCAGGGAGGCCTGGGTAGCTCAGCGAGTGAAGATGCTGACTACCACCCCTGGAGTCGTGAGTTCGAATCCAGGGCGTGTTGAGTGACTCCAGCCAGGTCTATTAAGCACCCAAAATGGCCCAGTTGCTAGGGAGGGTAGAGTCACATGGGGTAACCTCCTCGTGTTTGCAATAATGTGGTTCTCAGTCTCGGTGGGGCACGTGGTGAGTTGTGCGTTGATGCTGCTGTGAATAGCGTGAAGCCTCCACACGCACTACATATCCACTGTAATGCGCTCAACAAGCCATGTGATAAGAAGCGCGGATTGACAGTCTCAGACACAAAGAATCTGGAAGACTTTTTTAAGCACTATTGTGAATATTCAAGCAATTACATGAACTGAATGGTGGATAATCATCAAATTAAAGTATGTTAAAGCATGTATCTGTATGTTGTTCCAGCTTTGACAATATTTTGTTATTGAAAATGTGTGAGAATAAACCTCATTGGAAAGACAATTCATAAATTCTATCTCCTTAATATCATAGTTGTTTCTCCTAGACATCAGTTAAATTAAATGGAATAAATGCTTTAAAGACAGAGAAAAAAAGCCTTAGGAAAACGGAATTGAAATTACAGTTGAAAAGACCATGAAATTAAAAAGGAAAGTTCACAAACAAATGAACGTTTTCTCATCATTCACTCACCCTCATGCCATTCCAGATGTGTATGACCTTCTATCATCTGCTGTACACAAACAAAGAGGTTTAGTAGAATATCTCAACTCTGTTGATCCTCATAATGCAAGTGAATGGTCACCAGAACTTTGAAGGTCTACAAAGCACATAAAGGCATTATATAAGTAATCCATATGAATCCAGTGGTTTAATCTATATCTTCAGAAGTGATATGATAGGTGTGGGTGAGAAACAGATTAATATTTAAGTCCTTTTTTTTTTACTGTAAATCTCCACTTTCACTGCCACTTCCACATTCTTTTCTTTCGTTTTTGGCGTTTTGTATTATTTGGTCATACCACCACCTACTGGGCAGGGAGAAGAATTTATAATAAAAAAGGACTTAAATATTGATCTGTTTCTCAACCAGGCATTTCCAACACATACATTTCAAAATAAGAGTCTCCGGTGTATTTCGGGCTTCTTTGTTGTCAAAAGTCTTGCGTAATGCATCAGATCTCCTTTTTTCTGGTTATTATTGGTATAATAATAACCACAATAATCTGCTTTTAGGATTTAATTCAATTTGGACTCTTGTAGACTCTGTCTGGCCCGCCTTGTTACAGGAGTAAAAGTCGAAGAACATTTTAAAACACATTCAATAAACCGATTTTAAAAACTATAGTCATAAGTCTTAAGTCAGTTTATTGTGATTTGCACAGATCACACATGGTAAAAACTAAGCATTGAAATGTGTAATAGGCAGAATAATCTGTTATTGCCTTTCTTTCAAAACATTATTATCAGTTAAGCAAAATCCAATTTTGGTCATCTTCAAATTCATACGTTTTGATATATTGGTAAATAAACCAATTTGAATATGATGTATATACAGTATGTACAGTACTGTGCAAAAGTTTAGGCACTTGCGAAAAATGTTGCATAGTGAGGATGTCTTAAAAGTAATGACATAAAAAGTTTTCATTTATCACTTAATGTTATACAAAATCCAGTAAACATAAAAAAGCTAAATCAATATTTGGTGTGACCACATTTGCCTTAAAAACAGAACCAATTCTCTTAAGTACCCCTGGACACCGTTTTTCTTGGTTTCTTGCAGATAGGATGTTCCAAGCTTCTTGGAGAATTCACCACAGTTCTTCTATTTCGGCTGTCTCAATTGCTTCTGTCTCTACATGTAATCTCAGACTGACTCAGTATTCATTGGGGGGGCTCTGTGGGGGCCATGACATCTGTTGCAGGGCAACATTTGCAAATGTAATGTTTGGGATTCTAATATTGATATTTCCTATTGACACACTAAAGCTGAAGATATAAATAACAATTTTAAGACAAATGCTTTTGTGAAACATCTTATGTTTGTTCTGTATGGACATACAGTATTCAATTTATTTGTTTAGGTCTTTAAATTGCTTAAATTTGTGTTAATGCACATAATGCAACATTTGCATTTCCAAAGTCAGCTCTCTGCTTCTTCTGAGCAGCCTTATAATCTCACATGCATTGAGTCAGACTGCCACACGATTTAAAATATAATACTGAAAAATGTTGTAGTGTGGCTTAACTTCACTGTACATGGCTTAATTTGGTTGTGTTATGGCTTTTCAGTTGTGTTTTCAGCTTTGATTTCCTTTGCTAATTTGGTTGTGTTGTGCAACCCTTGGCCACCGTAGTTTTTATTCCTCTTAAGGAATTTTGGGAGAACCATCTGAGATAAAGTTAATATGTCATCATAAATGAGACATAACTGAGACCTTCTTTAAATCTCCTGAGCAATGAAAGAGCAACTTCTGAGCAATAATTATTCCCTTTGGGTCTACAGGTTGTGACCTTGTACAAGTGCTGTTAATTAACTCTTAACTGGCAGAAGAGGCTATGTGGGGTGCTGTTTGATTTTGCCCATTGGAAAAATAATTAGACTGAGACTGGTCAGTCTTTTACTCTCTGCCCTGCTGGTTTCAGAAGTTCTATGAGATCTGACAGCATTCCACACACTCCCTTTGAATACCTATCTCTCCTTGTTTTTCCTTGCACTCTCTCTGTCTCTCTATCTGTCTTTGTCTGAGGCAAAAGCAGGTCTACGAGCATGAAACTTCCCTATTTTATGTGTTCTCAAGCATTAGTTTCCTGCTTATAAGTGTGATCATGGGTCAGTGGTGGCTGTAGCTCCTGCAAGAAAGGCATTGCTGGAATTCCTGGATGACTTTGGCTTTTCTACACAGTGGCTTTTCCCTTTCTCCCCAGCTGCAGGGAAATGCTACTCCACCCTCTTTCCTGCTGCTTCCCCCTCAGAACACACACACACACACACATACACACACTTGTTGGTCTACCTATCATTATGAGGACTTTCCATAGATATAATGATTTTTATACTGTACAAACTATAGATTCTATCCCCTAAACCTAACACAACCCCTAAACCTAACCCTCACAAAAAACTTTCTGCATTTTTACATTTTCAATAAAACATTGTTTAATATGTTTTTTAAGCTATTTAAATTATGAGTACACTAGAAATGTCCTCATAAACTACATTTATAGCATAATACCCTTGTACCCATTTGTGGCATAATGTTGATTACCACTCTTCTAGAAATTTCTTAAGCTTCTAATTTTATAAAGCACTTGCATTAGTACTTCTATTAAAACTCATTGCATTATTTGAGCTGTAAAGTTGTTTAAATTGTCATTTTAGGGTTTGTTGACATTACATCGTCATGGTAACAAAGTTGTAAAATTGGCTATAACTTTACACAGAAAAGGTTTATAAGTGATTTTATCACACTAAAATCATGTAATTTATGCCTTATGGTTGTGTGTTTGAAAAAGTGTGTATTTTAATGTAAAAAAATTGGCCCCATTTACTTCCACTAAAGAAAAGGAGGAACGAGTCTAAATAAATTTTTGTTGTAATCAACATTATGCCACCAATGTTTTTGACTAAGCTTAACTTGTATTGAACCCAGAACATTCCTTTGTCACCTTACAAAGTATTTTTATAGTGTATTATTTTTTAGTTATACGTGCATTGAAGAAGTTCTGTCAGGAAGACTCGCAGACTTAAGTGAAATTTAAGAAGACATTTATTTGATGACTAAAAAACAGAATTGTAATGTCTCTCTTTGGCGTAAGCCCCGTCTGTCGGTCCGAAGAAGTTAAGAAGGGGTAAGAAGCCTACCCCCCGTGCAGGACTCAACTGGTGGTGGTGGGGTGGTGGAGGTTGCCGTTTTAGCACACTGAAACTGAAAATGTGATAGATTGTGAGCAGACTTATAAAGCAATGGCTTACATGTGATTGGCTAGGAGTTACACTGCTAATGGTGCGATGATTTACATCTGCTAGTCTTCCCAGTAGAACTACACTGCGCTTACATTTCCAAAAGTGACTCCAAAGAATAAGTCTTAAACACTGGCATTGTGTGGTTGTTGATGCAATAAACTCATTCACGTACTGAGAAATCAAACTTCAACAGGAAGAGCAGGAGATTGTAAATCTACTTTTGTTGATTTTTCCCTATGGGCTTTCCATTAAACTAGAAGGAAAATAAAGTCTAAATATGTATTCACAATTGTTTCTGTGTTTGTATAATGTTCTGCACAGCATGCAGTTTCAAACGTCTGTGCTCAAGACAGATATCAGGATGTAGTTATTTTTATTAGTAGTATTAAAGAGCAAAATACAGTGACCACAGAATGTACAGTATTTGGGCACTTTAAAATGTCTGAATGTCATTGCATTAGATAAAAAAGTATCAAAACAAGTGGCATCTGCAAACAAATGATGCTAGAGCTTTGCTTAGATCTAACTTCACATCTATGAGTCATTTTCAGTTGTCACACAGACACATGCCAATTGGTTTAGCGTTATCTGAAAAATGCTCTTTCCTGCTGTCAAGCACATCGATGCTCTCAATTAAGATATATCTCTCAGTTTGCACACTTAGTACTAAACAGTTTGTTCTTTCTCAGGTCAACCATGTACAGGATGGACAGAGTGTGCAAGAAGCATCCATGGTGTTTTCAGAGAAGATGGCTCCGGTTCTGGCTTCAGCCCCCAGTGTAGGATCCCTCCCCCTAAAGACAGGCAGTGTCTTTAGTTCAGAAGCCTACAACATCAAAAGGTGAGTTAGTGAGTGAGTGCTCCAGCCCTGGGCTAGCTGGAGACTTTTAGGCTGAGTTCCATGTAAACAAGTAAAATTGGTTGTCCCTGCTCAGGAAATGAATTCAGAAAAGTAGGGCTGACCCACCAAAGATTTTCCTAGTCGACGAGTAGGAGTTAGTTTAAGACATTTGTCAACTAGTCACGTGTTTATGATATTAATTTAATTTCTTGAAATTGGGGGCATAAGAAAATGGTTTGAGTTCCAGGGCTGAGAAAGAATGTTATAAGTAGCATTGCTAACACTGTTTTGGAGGTTTTTTTTGTGACCAACCGACCAATCAAAACTTGGTCGACCATGACTCTTCTCTTCGACTAACCTTTGGTCGACTATCAGGGGGCATCCCTACAGAAAAGCTAAGAGTATTTCTTTAGGCCTTAATAAGTCATTTGGAAATGCATTCCAGTTAGCTGCACAGTTACTCAAGACCTGGTTCAAACTAGTCAATGTTCGTGGCATTTTTTTATCCGAACTTGATTTAGGTAAAGTATAATCTGAAGAGGTAATGTGTTTTCATTAAATATTTTTCTAGCCATTAATCATACTAATTGTCTGGGCCATACGTTTTATAAGGTCCAGTCTGATTACACCAGTTATTATGTGTCTTGGCCTGAGGTCAAACTTACTGCATTTTTGACTTGGATGTTCTTTGAAACTGCTTAATCATCTTTTAAGTAAGACTTTCATTATAATTAGTGTTTTAAGTAATGCCTTTCTCACCAATGTCTGTCTCTGCCTTTTTAGAAGTGATTTATATTGTCATTGTTCTATAAACTGCAACAGTAGGGTTCCCGAAGTTAAAAATCACTTTCAATATATCCTTAGAGATGATAGATAGCTAGACAGATAGACAGACTGAAAGATAGACAGATAGCTAGACAGATAGCTAGATAGACAGATAGATAGATAGATATGCAGTACAATTACACAATATACAATTGAAGAACTGATGTATACGATAGTGATTATATTGTCATTGTTCTATAAACTGCAACAGTAGGGTTCCCGAGGTTAATAATCACTTTCAATATATCCTTAGAGACGATAGATAGCTAGACAGACAGATATAGACAGACAGACAGACAGACAGACAGACAGATAGATAGATAGATAGATAGATAGATAGATAGATAGATAGATAGATAGATAGATAGATAGATAGATAGATATGCAGTTCAATTACAAAATATACAATTGAAGAACTGATGTAAGCGATAGTGATTATATTGTTCTAGTGACGTTTTTTCATCCACAGTTACCCTGACCGCCCTTTCAGCCGCCCGTCTCACTCCACATCCCCATCTGGAGAAGTGAGCTCCAGCCCGTCCGACCAGACAGATACCATCCGTAAACCCTCTGCCCACAGAGGCAAGAGACGCAGAAGGAATCCTGAGCTTGACGAGTCCCAGTATGAAACCGAGTACACGACGGGAGGAGAGACCAATTGCGATTTTGACGAGGATCTTTGGACACGGTGAGGATTTGTAGCATGGTGTAGCGCAAATCCGGCCCGTCATCATTTTTTGTCCTTTTGTCAGCTGTCTTGGGGCTATTTTTCACTGTTCACGCTTTTATTTATTCATTTGGTTAAGAAATTCAATTTGAGAAGACAAACGTTTAAATCATTGCATATAATTAACTTCGCTGTTACTGGTCAATTAAATTTTTGTATCAGTCTGATTTACTCCCTATCTTTAATGGATAATTTTTTTAACAACTTTTTAGCTCATTTTAGTTTCCTTCTTGGAAGGAGTGAGCCATGAGCCATTACTATAGTGTTTATATAAAGACCCTGGGGAATGCCCTTTTGACATTGCAAGCAAGTTTTTAGGAGATTAGCATCTCTGGCATTCATGTCCATGTGGTTATATATTTAACTAAACATGGGTTATTGGGGCAAAGGTCTATGTGTAGAACCTTTTTTAGTTTATCAACATTAAAGGAATAGTTCACTCAAAAATGAAAATTTGCTCACCCTCAGGCCATCCAAGATGTATCTGGGTTTCTTTCTTCATCAAAACTGAATTAAAGATTTTTAGGATTTCATTTCAGGCCTCACTACGCCAACATGAGGACTTAGAGCGCACTTTTGGGCATACCAAATTGAGGAGAAAACATTATCTCAATATTTTGTTTAGATTTCTATCTTAGTATGGAGTTACTAGGTTAATGGTGTTGTGTGGATTGAGTGGAAACTGAAAGGTTGAAACAATTAACTCACAAGAGTTAATTCATGGTGTCCCCAACTCCAGGGGGATTGTCGCTTTGTTAAAGCTCAATATAAAAGCTTTATTTTTTATTTATTTTTATCCCCTTTTCTCCCAAATTGGAATGCCCAATTCCCACTAATTTGCAGGTCCTCATGGTGGCGGAGGATAAGACTCAGTTGTCTCTGCTTCTGAGACTGTCGAGCCACGCATCTTACCATGTGGCGGAGACTCCCAGCACGTGGAGGCTCATGCTACTCTCCGCGATCCACGCACAACTTACCACGTGCCCCATTGAGAGCAAGAACCACTAATCGCGACCACAAGGAGGTTACCACATGTGACTTTACCCTCTCTTGCAACTGGGACAATTTAGTTGCTTAGGAGACCTGGCTGGTGTCACTCAGCACACCCTTGATTTGAACTCAATACTCGCTGAGCTACTTAGCTACCTACCTATATAAAAGCTTTATTGAATTTACCGCACAGCACCCATAATTCCAAGGTTCGATTGGCAGGGAAAGCACATACTTGTAAAGTATGTAGCTTTAATTATATTTAACAGGGTATTTCACTCAAAAATGTATATTTTGTTATTATTTACTCACCCTCATGTTTTTCCAAAACTTTGACTTTCAAAAAATCTTTGACAAAAGGAGATCTTAGGCAGAATGTTAGCCTCAGTCACCTGAAGAAAAAAGATGCTATAAAAGTGAATGGTGACTGAGGCTAACATTCTGCCTAAGATCTCCGGTTTGAAACAAAATGAGAGTGAGTAAATGACGCCAGAATTAAATCTCTAAATTGCTTTGGAGTGACTGCCAAATGCATAAATATGGATATAAATTTGCTATCCATAATGGCTGTTCATCACAATGCCATATGTGAACTTATGTGTCATCTGCTTGAAAAACATCTGTTCTTATTCCCATTCAGTTTGTATCCAGAGATCACATCTGACGCCCAGCGACACGAGTATAAGAAAGAGTTTGACTCAGATCTCAGGGCCTACAAGGAGCTGTGTGCTGAAATGGATGACATCAGTGATCAGATAAACAAGCTCAGCAGGGAGCTGGACACACTTGACGAAGGCACATCCAAGTACCAGGTAAGTGATTGAAGAAACAGGAGTAATTCAGCAAAAAATGAAAATTCTGTCATGATTTACTTACCATAGTTTAATTCCAATAACTTTCTTCCTATTGTGTTCTTTATGCAGAACACATTAGGATAGAGTGGCTCTATTTAATGTTTAAAAAGGACCCAAAATATAATATAAGTAGTCAATGTGACTCATACATCATATTCCAAGTCTTCTGAAGACCTACGATAGGTTTTAGTGAGAAGCGACCCAAAATTGAAGTCATGGTTCAGTGATGATCTTGATGTACATTGCACATTTATGAAAACCATGAGAGAATGTTTAACACAGTTTGATCCCGTATTTCATTATATTTGTTTGTTTTATTTCAGTATTAATATTTGTTTTTCCTCATCTGAGAAAATCTGCCTTGCTTGCCTCCTCAGACAAAATACCCCAATATGAACCTTAACAAAAAAATCTGAAATAAAGCCTATTGTCCATGATCTTGTTTTATTTTTATTTCACTTATAGACCGTTGCAGAGGAATATAATCGTCTGAAAGACTTAAAACGGGTGAGGCATGGTTATAAAACTGAAGTATGACTAAACATCTAACTCGTGCATATTAAAAATAGAATATATGCTTTGCTTTTTATGCTAATGAGACTGTCTCCTCCCTCCTCCCCCCTCTCTCTTCTTAGATGCCAGATTATCAAAACAAGAAGCTTCAATGTCGCAAACTGCGCCACAAGCTTTTCCATATTAAAGGCATTGTTAAGAGCTACGACCGCGGTCAGTTATAATGAGCTCCTTTAAAGCACTACGCCTCCTCTCCCTCACTGTTTTTAAACACTTGCATTTAACTGAGCATGGGAGGCCATGACGGAGCCTGCAAACAACTGTGTGATCAAAGTTGCCTGAATTCTAAACTGCTGTAACAGTGGCTTCACCAGGTGCTTATGATTAACCTGAGCTCTACAGATGGTTACCTTGGAAATGAGGACCAGGAATTATTTACCAGCGTCCATTTCATGTGTCTTGCACTGGGAAGTCTTTGCATTACCTGGAAATTATTCTATTTCCTAAAAGTCAGGGACTTCCTATAGCCCGTATAATGCCATAAAGCATCAATATAATGTCATTCTGTTGTTTGTGTTTAATATGGGTGTGGTTGTGAGTGCTAAATTCAAGAGCAGCTGATTGCACTGGTGCATGTGTTTGTTGAAGGACGTGTACCGTGGACAATCCTCTCCGACTGAGGTATTGCACCTGCATTGACAACTGTGCAATCGATTTCCTTGTGTATGTTTGTGAGTTGTGAGTGTATGTGAGTGTCAAAGGTGTAATTGTTGAAGCACTGCTTGTTTTCAAGTTAAAAACAATAAAAGTTCTCCTTTCACATGTGTGCCATCATAAAACAGTTCCCAGAAATAACTGAGATTATTTGTGCAATAACTTACACAACTTTACAAAATATGACAAACAAACCTCTTTCTGTCACTCTGTTTTTTTCTCTCATTTCATTTTTAAACAACTAACTGCCTCAGTGAAAGAAGTTATATTTGAAATCAAAAAGAGAAACTTGAATTTCATATTTAGTTGTGATCTTTACATTTTTGTTATAAAAACAAAAAACAAACTGTGCATATACAGTAGTCAAATTTATGCAACTATACAAGGACTGTTAATCTAGTTGTAAATGTATCGTATTTGATTTATATGGACACAGTAATATCTGCTTTCATATCTGAACTAATCAACTACCTATGCAAGATGAAATATTGTTGCTATTTTTTGCATTAAAATGTTATGGAAAACAATTTATTATTGTTATTATTGTTTTAATTGTTTTGTTTTTTTGTATGAAAAATGTAAAACAATTAAAAGTGACCTTTAATAGGCATATATTTTCTGGTTGTTTGTGAATTAATGCCTGTTTGTTTTTCTCACTTGCATAACAGCACTTGTGTTCATCTGTACATATTTGTTGTCCTTTCTCTATTCAAATAAAGTTTTGTATTTTAAACGTAAAACGTTGTACACCTGTTTGTTTGTTTATTTTATTTTTATTTTTTTAGCATATAAATGTTTATGAAAAGATTTCTTGAATAAATGCATCTATTGCACAAATCCAGTCACATGATGTTAGTCAAATTATTTAGGGCGTAAGCCTAAATAGTTTTGTTTTCTGTTAATATACATCTAATAGCAATTTAACATCTATAACAAAGTAGGGAGAAATGTATAGTATTTACAATTTAAGGTAATACGTTATTTGATAAAAATAGATTAAAAAGTAGACATTTAAGCATAAAATAAATTGAATATCAGTGTTTGGTTCTTATTTATACAAAGAACATTCAAGCAGATAAAAGTTGAAAAATTAGACTTAGGTAAATAGTTACAAAGGACTGCGTTTATAGGAATATTCCGGGTTCAATACAAGTTAAGCTCAAACAACATTTGTGGCATAATATTGATAAATATTATTGAAAAATATTTGTTTCATTAAAAACATTTTTAATAATAAAATAAATAACAAATCTGGGTTCCAGTGACGGACTAACAATGGAAGTGAATGGGGGCCAATCCGTAAACATTAAAATACTCACCATTTCAAAAGTATAGCCACAATACATAAACAATATGTGTGTAAACATAATTTTAGTGTGATAAAATCAATTACTAACCTTTTCTGTGTAATGTTATAGACAGTTTTACAACTTTGTTGCCATGTCGTTGTAAGGCCAAAAATCGAAATTCTAATTTTAAAGCTCAAACAATAAATTTTAACAAATGAATTAATGTATGTGCTTTTATAAATTTAGAAGTTGCACATTTCTGCCTTTAAACACTCAAAAAATTGGCCCCATTCACTTCCATTCCAAGTAATCTCACTGTAACGTCAATTTAAAACAAAAAAAAAATCTAATTATTTAAGAAAAGGAGGGGCAAGTCTAAAGTAATTTGTTAGGTTATTAACATTGCGCCACAAATGCTGTCAATTAAGCTTAACTTGTAGTGAACCCGGAATATTCCTTTAAGGCAATATATCCATAGGGTCGTTTGGACAAGCGTGATGAGAAACCTTAGACAACAGCGCCCCCTTGAGAATGCCACCTTTAGTAATGTCCGAACCAGCAAACATGATAAACATGTTCAAATGTAATACAGACATTACAAAAAGCAAAAGAAATATGAAAAACATGTGTTTTATAGGACAATAAAATAATGTATCTGTTAACTTACATATGTCTATATATTAAAAATTAAACAATTCTTGGTGCTTTACTGTTGTTACATACCTTTATCATCTTGATAACACTGCAATTATATCAGAAATACATTGAAGTTGGGTTTATTTTCCGACCATTTCATAAATATCCTCCATAAATAATTAAGAAATGCGTTATTAAAGAGGGTTGACATCATTGTTATGGTGGTGAATATTAAGAAATATATTTTCTTCAAGGGAGATTGTATAATTTGTTTTCCTACACACAAATTGAGAGACATCTTTCAAATTAACAAATTAACAAAGAATTAGCAAAGTGGCAGTTACAATACATATAGGATAATGTTTCTTCATCATCTTTACGGAATGCATATTTAACATTCATTTCGATTTTACATATTTTAATAATGTAATATTTGACCGGGTATATTCTATGAATAATCTTGAATGTGACTTCCGAAGGAGACGTTCGGCCTAGTCAGTAACTAGGCGGAAAAATACGAGAAAAACATTCGGCCTCGTTCGATAACATCACGGAAATACACGACGAGTTCTTCGGCTTCGTTCGTTAACAACGTCGGAAAATTACGAGGAGACATTCGGCGTCGTACGGTAACTTCACGGGAAAATACGAGAGTTAATCACTCCGCGAGAAAGGCTTATTAACAAGATGCTTGAACGCTGATTGGACTTGATACACACAGTCTATCCAGAACTGCTATGTCGAATCGACTACCCGAAAGACCACAAAAAGATGCGCAAGAATGGAATAAGGCTGTGATGTAAAAAAAATAAAAAATAAAAAAAAATTGAGAGGATAATTATTTTTCGAAAGTTTAAATAAAAAGGTAAGCCACTTTCATCTTTTTGAGCTTTTATGATGTCATGTGCAGCAGCCGGTTTTCCATGTGTCCACGAGCGCACCTGCACTGTTATAACTGCATTGCGCTTCTCTGATTTTGAGCAATATTGTGACGTCTTAATTTAGCTTGTGCTTTTTCCTGATGCACGAGATCAATGCGGGACAACCTATTGCATTCTGCATACGCATAAGGATAGAATAGCCGGTTTTGTCAAAGATCTAATTTGGAGAATTAGCCTAAATAGTCATATTGATAAGGGAGAGGCCATAAAGGAGGGTAAAAAAAAAAGAACTATGGACACCTTTTTTCAATACTTTCAATTTAAATGAAAAAATGTCTTAATAATTGAGAGATAAACAAAATGATTGATATTTGCTGTGCACA
Source organism: Moxostoma hubbsi (assembly GCA_032164185.1). Classification (NCBI taxonomy): domain Eukaryota; kingdom Metazoa; phylum Chordata; class Actinopteri; order Cypriniformes; family Catostomidae; genus Moxostoma; species Moxostoma hubbsi. Next base: position 10,688,021 of record JAVLUX010000018.1, on the reverse strand, counting down.
ATTGACAGAGTAAAGTAATTCTGGCTTCTGCTTTTAAACCACATGCAACACAAGCGACTTTCTCAGGTTAAAAAAGAACCCATCGGTGTTGTACCTTCCTGGTTTAATTCTCTTAAGGGATCAGTGGTGTCGGTACAGGAGAGGGCCTTGTGTTCTTTCACGTGGTTGGTGTGTCCTGAGTCTGACAAGTCCTTTTTAATCTGTCACTATTCCCGATCTGACACGTTGTGTGTCATTGCCAACACTCTGCCGAGCAGAAAACAAGTTCGCACTGCACACTAGAAGAAAACAAAACTAGAATGTGAAAAATCTGTCAGACAGACAGAATAAATATAAAATTAAATAGTTACACAATTTGATAGATTGCAGTTGCTATCTGTGTTCTGATTGGTTGCTAGGGCGTTGCTACTTTGCTAGATGGTTGCAAGGGCATATACAGTATATGATAGATAGATTTTCTCAGTGCAGCATGTAAATATACAATCTTTCTTTCGTATCATACTGTATATAAATAAAAAAAAAAAAAAATTAAAAAATGTCAATTTATATGATATTATTTATTCATATAGTTTAAAATCAGCAGGTTTAGTTTATCATACATAAGTCAGAGTAAGCTAATTTGAGCCAATAGAAAAAAGTGTGTATTGCACACCAGAGGAACATGGAATGATTTTACTTCGAGCACATAATTTACTTCAGGGTACACAATAGCTGATCAATAATTAAGTCTTATCAGAGTCTGGCTAAGTTGTATACTTGAGTCCCTAAAGATTTACAGTATGTGGTGCCAATGCATTTTTCTTCTCAGTGCACCATTTAAAACGCACAGGCTCTTTAACTCCATTTATCATGCTCATTCATAAAGCCAAACTCAGAAGGCATACTTGATCATAAATAAATGGGAGTAAGTTCAATTGAAAGTTGTACCTTTGGTATGACATTGCACTTCTGTGCCAAACAGAAAATAAGTGCTCATTGCACACCAAAATAAGCTAAAATGAAGGAATTTTCCACTGGCAAATTGTTTACTTTAAGGTATTAAGTGATCAATGATTTAGACTTCTATTTTAGACAGAGTCTGGTCATGTAGATTGTTTTGTTCCTTAAGGATTTGTTACCAGCCTATATTGGTGTCAATGCATATTTTTCTTCTCAGTACACCCTGTAATGTACTTGGAGATAGTTAGGTTAGGATAGTTCTAGTAGGAAAATCTCGGGATTAATTCTATCAGGTCAGTCCAATCCATTACAGCCTCCACTTTATAAACCCTCTCAGCTGTCTCTCATTTTTGGCATGCTTCCATTGTTTTCACCCCCCCTCCACACCATCAACACCAGTTTAGGTCCCGTTCTGAGTGGGGGTAAGCTCCACTCCTCTGCCTTTATCGCTTCCGACAGGATCTGATGGTTCAAGCAAGTATCCGACCACTGAAATTTAGGACGGGGCTTACACCAAATTATATAAGTTTCTCTACGTTTGTATTAATCCCAAGAAAACTTCCGATAGAAGTATAGTTAAAGGAATAGTTCAACCATATTTCTGCCATTATTTGCTCACCCTCTTGTCATTTCAAATCTGTATTAATTGTTGTTTTTATGAATTTGTCCTGCGGAACCGAAAAGAACATATTTAGCATAATGTTCCATCTGACAATGGGCTATCAAGCCCCATATAAGAAAAAAATATTTGAGATAGGGATATGGATGATTAATCGAGTACTCGTTCAGCTTTAAATATTTAACTAAACACTACTCGAATATTGCAATGTGATTTTCCTTTGTGCCTTTGCCTGCCATGGGCAACAATGAAACTGCTTCTCTCACCTAAATCTAGCTGTTAGTTCAACCAAAAAGACAGTTCTGCCATTTTAAGTGATTGTATCAGTTCAGAAGACTTGGAATGTATCTTTCTATGTGTAAGTGCACATTTTTTATTTTTGAATCTAGATCTTGTTGTTTATAGATGGTGCAAATTGTTTCATAAGAAAAATAGGTTCAAAGGTTGAACTCAAATAATTGTTTTTATATTTTAGAGTGCTTGGTTACAAAATTACTCTAAATGCACATCCCTAATTTGAGAGCATAGGGTTAAAGGGAAGAAGTGAATTATGGTTTTAAATTTCCATTTATCAAAGTTATCGTATGTCTTCAGAAGACCTGGAATACAGAATTTGAGTTGTACCATTATCATTGTAATTATAATCTACTATTTTGCCATTTTGGATCTTGACAGCATCAGTCTCCATTCTCTTTCATTGTATGACAAAGAGCAGCCTGCGCATTTTGCTAAATAACTTCATTTGTAGAGCGTGAGGACATTTCAGTTTTGGGGAGGAATGTCCTTTTCTGGAAAAAATAAAAAGCTACTTTTAATGTTGAATTCTGATGTTTTTTGGGATTGGAATAAGCAACCGACTGAGTGTTGTGGGTGTGCTTGCGAAACGCTGAGAAGACGTGCTGATTCAACATGACTACAGCCCACTCTGTCCCCTATCTTCCATTAAAAATTGCTCTCCTCTGCTTCCTCTGGTCTCTGTGGACTTCTACACACTGTCATAATGAGCTGAACAGAGCAGAGCGATCAAAAAATAATGCGTTGTTGCAGGTTTAGTCTGCGTTCAATTTGCTGAGTTTTTACAAGCCCTTCCCATTTTAGTTGTTACACTGCCTCATTCACAACTTCACGGCTATTCCGCTGACCTTAAACATCTTTAAACTTTAATAGAATCTCCTTGCTCTCCCTCAGATTAGTAGACGTGTCACATCAATCCTGTCAAGATGATGAAAGAATGCCTTCAGTTTCTCATTGAGCCAGCCAAAAAGCTCAAGTACCATATCAAGGTACAGTATGCTATTCATTCATTCTGCTAATAGTATTCAGTGCTCCCAAGGGTTTCTCAGTAGTTCAAGAAATCCATTAATATCAAATGAAAACTAATTGATAGTCATTTTCATGTAATTTTGTTCTAAACATTTTGATAATGTTTGATTTTATTGTGTCATTGTTTTATAAGTTCTGCAAAAACAGTATGGCTGGGCCCTAATATTCAAGTCCAAATTGAACATCTGAGATTTGAAAAAATTATATTTAAACCTGGAAATAAAGCTTAAACATTTTGGGGAAAAAATAGAAAGAAGCATCATGTCAAATGTGTCATGGAAAATGGAAAGGTTCCGCAGAAGGTAAAGGTTCTTCATGGAACCATACACCTCGACAAAGAACTCTTGAAGAACCTTTATTTTTAAGAGTGTATTTAAGAGTATGCACTATTTCCAGGTCAGCAGATAGCAAAGCAAATATATGACATTGACAACCTTAGCACCATTGTTAGCAAATGCCACGCAAAGCCAAGCATTCAGTAACATTACAAGAAGCTCTTTGAAACATTCTCAGATCATGGTGGAATTGCATGGATCATCAATTGTATTTTTATTAACTAACATTAACAAAGATTAATAAATGCTGTAAAAAATACTTTATAGTGCTCATTATTATTTCATGATACCTAATGCATTAACTAATGTTAAAATAATGGAAACTTATTATAAAGTTTTTCCCCAAATTTATTATCACCATAAAATTGTTATTGTTAGTTCATTTGAACTTATGGAGCATATTGTAAAGTGTTACCATCCTTTGTAAAGAAAATGTACAAGTGGACTCATTATTTTGGACCCCGCTGTATATATCTCACTTGGTGGTGCCATAGTATCTCTATGCTTCCAACACCTCTGTACAGGAGACCCGGAAGCGAGTGAAACATGTAAAGAAAGAGCCGTTAACTGAGAGTCAGTTGTTTATTATGGAGCTGGCACGAGAACTCAACAGGATTTGTCAGGTAAGACAAACATATTACTGAAGGCCTACCTGCAGTGCAACTGTACCTGACTTCTCTGTAGGGGTGTATTAAATGAATAAGCTTGACTCATGAATATTAAGTACCAGTTAAATTACCTGTTGCTTATCAAAAGAAGGAAGGAAAAGAGTATGGTTTTCAGTATCTGCCATGTTGCTCCCAAAAGGTGCTTAAACTGCTACTCAAACGTAAAATTTGAAATGTAAATAATTCCTTAAGCTCAAAACTGTTCTTGCAATAAAGTAGGTTAAAAATCCTATTATGAAAGCCGGCATAAATGTGTTACGTCAGATTGGAAATATCTGCATGGGGGTGTCGCTGTCCTTTTCTGCATAGCGTGGCCCACTTCGGCACATCGCAGCAGCCCGTTTCAGCTTATCGCTGCCCGTTTGGCCCTGTTTTGTGACCGACCCAAAAAGGGGTGGGAGTTCCAAACAGCTAATAAAGATTTAGAGAGCCTCTAAACCTAACCCTTTCCCTAACATTAACCATGAGTGGAAGTGATGCCCCCTTTTGAAGTAACCCCGCCCCTTTTGTAGATTCCACCCCCTTTTGGAGGTCTCCGGCTTACAGCTATACCTGTATTTTTCCCAATTAATTTTTTCCATAGGCTTTTCATCCTTCATAAAAGAGTTGTAAGCAATGAACCAAACCAACCAGCTCTGAGGTCAACCACAACATTACAAACATTGATTTAATGCAAAAAATTATTTCAAAATCGGACAAAAAAGACAAAGGTACAAGACTGTGTACTTTCCGTTTTTTAAGCATGAAGCATTGCGAATGGCATTTTCAAATTAAAAACCATGGAAATGTATAAGACTATTGATTTTAGGTTGTTTATTATGCGTTTATTACAATATTTTTTTTTAAGTTTGCTGCAAAATATTCAGAAATATACAAATACTGTAGATATGTAGTTTGAGGATATAGGGAGACCGTCTCAATTGCGTCATTCGCAGCGAATCATGGAAGACGGAGGTAGCTGCTGGACTTGTTTGGCGGCCTTTGTCGGCCGTGGTTCTCTGATTGGTGGATCTTTCTCTGCTGGACCGTGAGTAGTGTAGCTGTTTACCATGAATATATTGTTTCTATAGTTATAATAAACAATCTAAAATCAATAGTTTTATATATTTCAATCTTATTTTGTTTGTTTACAACGTCATTCGCAATGCTTCATGGTATTGTAGTTTGTGGCATTCTGAAAGACATTAAGTACACAATCTTGTACCTTTTGTCTTTTTGTCTTATTTTCAAATAGTCTTTTTGCTTCAAATCAAAGTTTGTAATGTTGTGATTCACCCCTGAGCTGACTGGCATGGTTCATGGCTTAGAACTCTTTTATAAGGGATTTTATGAAAAGCCTATAGTGAAAAATGAATGGGAAATATACTTCCGTGTGTCCACTGACTTCGACATATTCAGTTACTTACGAATAGTGTGATATTTGACACTTATTCGCTAAAATATTGAAATTCACAAAATGTTATATGCAATTTATATAGGTTATTTGTACGTGGCAATCACCACTGTTAATTACATGCTTAGAGATGTCTACTAGATTTCCTAATACACTTTCTAACTATGTTGTCTACTCTCATCTCCTTACACCCTTAGAATCTTACCTTTTACTGATGTCTTTTAGAGATCAGATATTCTGGCTCACATCTGGACGGGAGAGGATGTATGGCCTCCGCACACCTGTCGAGAGTTCATTTTGGAGACTGCAAGCATTCTGGAGATGAAGGTTAGAACTGGTTCCTCGGCAGCGTTGAGCAAATTTAGAATTTAAGAATTGGCTCCCTTTTAATTTATTAGTAATTACTTTTAATTGAATTGGCCAAGTTTCAGCCTTGTCAACCTGCTTTATTTTGTTTGGCTCCATTTGGAAGACTGTGGGGTAAATAAGAGCGTTCTGGGAAAAGTTAATTTATTAAAACTAACCTTTGCAGCACTTTCAGCATAAACTTCTTTGAATTTCATTCTGTTTTAATTCTACTACTTTGATTTCAAATACAGCTGTTGGCTCTCAGGATCTACATCCCTTTTAACTACAGGCATTTGATGTTCATGATTTAGGACTGTGCGTTATATTTAGAGAAAATCCTGCTTTAGATGCAAAGTGCCACCGGTAACCATAGTAACCAGCTAGTCTGTTTATGTCACGCTGGAGCTAAACTAAGTATGACTCTGGCTGAAAGACATACCCTGTGGCTTAAGGGTTTAAAATTATCTGTCAGTTTTCAAAGGAACCAGCTTTAATCTTGTTGTTTTTAAGTTATAGTCCAGAGTACGTTTATGTCCTTGAGGAAGGCATTGAGCTGTAGTTCGCTCCAGGGTGTCTGTCTCATGGATTTAATGTAGAGTACTTTTAAAAAAGCCTACGTTGTCAGCACATTTTGTCTGAGAAATTTAAGTAATTGATTTGAGTCAGACACTGGCTGTATATTGAAAAAGGTTACTGCAACATGTCTGCTCAAGTTTGACTGGATAAGCCTCTGAAGTTGTTGATATTTATTTTATGCATTATAGATATTAAAGGGATAGTTCACCCAAAAATTTTAATTCTCTCATCATTTACTCACCCTCATGCCATCCCAGATGTGTCACTTTCTTTCTTCTGCTGAACACAAAGATTTTTCTTAGGTCTGTAGGTCCATTCAATGCAAGTGAATGGTGACCAGACCTTTGAAGCTCCAAAAATCACATAAAGGCAGCATAAAAGTACATGACTCCAGTGGTTAAATCCATGTCTTCAGAAGCGATATGATAGGTGTAAATGAGAAACAGATCAATATTTAAGTCCTTTTTTTTTACTATAAATCTCCACTTTCACATTCTGAAAGTGAAAGGGAAGATTTATAGTTAAAAAAAAAGAAGAAAAAAATGGAATTAAAATTGAAATATTGATCTGTTTCTCACCCTCACTTATCATATGTCTTCTGAAGACATGAATTTAACCACTGGAGTCATAATTTTATGCTGCCTTTATGTGATTTTTGGAGCTTCAAAGGTCTGGTACACTTATTACAGAGGCCGTTGGTTAAGTGCCATGTTGAAGGGTTCAATGGTGACATAACCACCATATTTTTTTGTCAATTGCCATTTTTACACTGCTAAGGTGGCACAGATGCTGCATCTAAAGTGGCATATATACCAAGAAAAGGTGTTTAAGGTTATACCAACACACAGGCTGTTTAAGGCTGCACAGAGGTGGCATAAATGCATTTACACAGCAATTACATTTGCATAAATGTTTTGAGATTAATGTTTAAAATATAAAATTCTGAATATAGAAATATGAAATGAATGAAAATATAAAATTATACATTTAAATATATAGCTATAAATTATTAAACATATGCTCTTATCATGACAACAACAAAGTTTAAGGCTGCTCTAGTGCTGCAATTCATTACACGGAACCAAAGCAGCATTAGAACTGCCTTTGATACTAGGGGCTTTTTATGCAGCATTGCATCTTTACACATCATTTTTACACACATGCACAGAGCAGCCTTAACTCGGCTGTGTAAAGAGACCTAATGTGTCCAATTTTACTGTTAAGCCCATGCAGGTGTATGCTGATCTACATCCAGAAAAGCGTGACTGGAAGGGTCATTTGTTCTGCATGCTTGAGCAAGGCGGAGAGTATGACATGGGCCCCTCAAAAAGGGTCATTATGGACTGGACAAGAGGACAGCGTAACAGACACCTGGTGAGCACCAAGATAAACAGAAAGACACATCAGAAGATACGTAGCACAGATATATCTACATACAGTATACAGTGAATACACTTCCACTCAAAGGTTTGGACACACCTGCAGTTATACTATATCTTGTATAGTGTATATACAGTATTATGCTATTTTCCATATAAACCATTAGATTGAAAAGTTATTAAGAAATGAAAAAAATCAGTGAACTTAATATCAACAGATTCTGTTAATGGAGTCTCTCTCTCTCTCTCTCTCTCTCTCTCTCTCTCTCCCATTCGTGTTGCTGTCTGATTAAGAACTAAGATATTAATCTTGCTATGATCCTCTTGTCCGACTCTGCTGATTACAAATAACCTCACTGACTGGCCTGAGACATGGAGAACCTGCTAAGCCAGTCCACACACAAATACACACACACACACACACACACACACACACACATGTTGACCTACTGTAGCTACCACTTAACTATTGTGAATGTCACAAAAATAATATTTGACATAATATGTATAATTCAGAAGAACATTAATGTTGGAACATTTACAGTTTCTGAAGTGAAATATACTCTATATTCATTCTTACTTCTTGAGGAACCTTTTATTAATTTTTCTCTCCAGCACGGTATCTGGCCAGGTGAGGTGGTGTTGATGATGTTGGACGATGTGGAGTTGCAGTGGAAGAAGGGTCACCTGTCACACCTGCAGTCTGCTTTGGAGCTGCTCATATGGGTCGTGTTGGGGGAACATCTGGATAAGGTTTGTTGTCTGTGGAATGCTATACAGCATTCAGAGACTGTTTATATTGCAGCTATGACGTTATCATGTGTGAATTTAGCAAAAAATTTAGACGTTATTTTCACGACAAATAATCACATCCCACAATCCCCCATATTCTCACTACTTTAATGTGGAAAATATCATATTCTCCTTACTGTAATATAGTAATGAAAATCCTCCCGTCTGGACATTTTGATTTTCTTTTCAGTATAATATCAGGATCAAATCGTTATAATTTCAGTATAAATTAAATTTAGTACCACAATGTTAACTTACTTTACAATTTATGTAAATATCATATTTAGCATAATAGTTATTACGAGGAGATACTGTTCTTATTTTACAGAAATAAGAACAGTGGGTGGGAGGATGCTTAATTTGCATGAAAAAAATCTTAACACCCAAATAATTGTATTAGTCCTAAAATACCTTCACTTTCTTGCTAAGTGTAATTTCATAATTTTTTTTTCTTTTGTTTTTGGTGGTAAAATATGACCTGAACATTCATTATAATATTCAAAATTCATTTAAAGGGATAGTTCATTCAAAAATAAAAATGATCTCATAATTTACCCTCATGCCATCCCAAATGTGTTCGACTTTCTTCTGCAGAACACAAACAAAGATTTTCTGAAGAATATTTCAGCTCTGTATGTCCATAAAATGCAAGTGAATAGTGGCCAGAATTTCGAAGCTCCAAAAAGCACATAAAGGCAGCATAAAAGTAATCCATACGACTCCAGTGGTTTAATATGTCTTCAGATGCGATAGGCTATAATATGTCTGGGTGAGAAACAAATTCATTTTTAAGTCCTTTTTTACTATAAATCTCCACTTTCACTTCCACATTCTTTTTTTTGTTTTTGGAGATTTGCATTCTCCATGTATATCACCACTAGGGAAGAGAATTTATAGTTAAAAGGACATAATATTGATATGCTCATTTTGGGGTGAACTATCCCTTTAATCTACCTTGGAATATTGCTATAAAATGTGATGAAACTGGTGTTCTTGAGCAGTTATCATTTTTGGATTTTGCAACCTTTTAAATGATCTAATCATAAGCACCACTAACCACTAATATTGAGTGTGTTTGACAGGAACTCATTCCAAGACTGTGGCTGGTACAAAAACAAAAGACTCAAAAGATCGGTGAGCAAACAGTGTCATTAATGTCTTAAAATGCGCTACGAATGCTTGTTACAGATTAAACACAAATTTCTGTAGACTTTGTTGATAAAACCTTCTACCTTACTCTTCATTAAAAATATAATGCTGGCTAAACTATTGAATGGGTTTTCTGGTAATCTTTAACAATGTAGTCTCTCTCTCTCTCTCTCTCTCTCTCTCTCTCTCTCTCTCTCTCTCTCTCTCTCTCTCTCTCTCTCACACACACACACACACTCTCTCACACTCTCTCTGTGATCTTGTTTAGAGTGCACTGGCTATATTCCACACACAGGTAAGAGATTATTTGGTGAGGTCAATTACAGTTTGCTCGAGTGTCAAGACACATTACATGGAACAATTAATTCTTTTCTCTAAACTATAAACACAATCTTAAAACTACAGACCAATTTGCACAAACCTCAATCTTCCATGTTAAAAATCAATTATTTCACTCAAAAACATATTATCTCCTGTCAAAATTAAACATTGGCTTCAAATGATACACAAACCTAACAAATACACAGACTAATCTACTGGCCAGAATGCTATAATGAGATCAGTTTTGCAGGTCAATCTCTAAATGTTTTTAGGTTATAGCACATCACATTACATAACAAAAGAAAGTGAGCAGGTGAACACTGTAAGGCAATGTTCAAAACGTTTATTTGAGAGTAATCCTACATTACAGCACTGTAAAGTGATGCTGGGTAAAAAGCAGGCAAAAATAAAATTCTGTTACTCAACTGTAACAAATTTGTTACAAATGGTCAGTTCCTACAGCACATTACAGCAGAACAGTACAGAACAAGTACAATTGGGCTAGACAAAGTAGACATACATTTTCAAAAACTATCAGTACAAGTTTCACGAAAATGTGATACAGTACATTACATAGCCAGTACAGTACATACAGTACATGTCTCTAACCTGATATAAAATGTAGTATAGAAGCCCTGTAGGTCAACTTACTTCTCTGTTTGAGGATGTGTGATCGATGTAACCATAAAATGACTAAGACTAAGCTGGACATGTTGCCCAGAATTGTGATTTCATGTACAAGAACATACTTCACGTTAGTCAACCACAATAGAGATGTAGAGAACCTCTTTGTCTCTGTTTCTCTGCCTTTCAGCTCTTCAAACATTGTTGGAAATTTGGGATCCATTTTTTGGGGTCTAAGGCACATAATCATCTGTGGCCCATTTTATTTATCCTGAGATTCTGACTGGTGTGTGAAAAATGTTGCTACTCTGTGTTTACACATGGAGAAGTGTGTGTTAACTGGGTTCAAGCTTTGATGCCTTAAGTGGATTATTTTGAGTGGTTGCTTTTTCTGAATGAGAACATGGTTAAATCTGTGCAACATCAGGACATTTGCATGTGGAGTTTGGCAGAAAATGTAGCAATACTTTACAAAAAGGTTCCATTTGTTAACATTATTAATGCATTTGGTACTGTATTATGAATTAACAATGACCATCATATTTTTACAGCATTAATTAATCTTAGTTAATGTTATTTTTTTTTAAATACAATTGTTCAGTGTAAATTTATATTAGTTTAGAATGATTTAACTAATGTTGGCATATACAATGTTTGATTTGAAATGCATTACTATGCTGAAATTAACATTTAAGCTAGAAGAATAAATGCTGTAAACGTATTGTTCATTGTTGTATTCATAATGTTAACAAATGGAACCTTGTCGGAAAGTGTTGCCAAAAATGTTAAACAAATTGGAATGTGAAAACAGGCAAATTATGTTAATAGTTTTGAGAAATGTGTCTTTGTTTGGAGAGTTGATGTAATGGTTTGGTGTATTGCACCAACAGATTTAGTTATAGCGTGTTATCAAAGTTAGAAACAATTTCAAATGTACTGGCATTTAGGACCTATAGTCAATACGACTGTCAATCTTATAGCTTTTGATTAATTTATGTAGTAACACAAATGTTCATTATTTTGCAGTGTGGAACTGGATATGTGATGCAACAGGTATGCCTCACTTTTTTTTATTGTGTTTTTCAGTGTGGTGAAAATTTATTTAATTGTTAAAGGGGTCATATTATTGATTTAAAAAGAAATCCATTAATGATGTCAGTCATTATTATGTTTTTTGACCATTTTGCAATTTTATTTTTATATATTTTATGTAAAAACACATGTTTTGATATTAATAATAGTATAAATTTATTAATAAAAAATTATATTTATTTTAACAATTATATTCATTTATATATGAATACAATATATATATATATATATATATATATATATATATATATATATATATATATATATATATATAAATACACACACACACACACATATATATATATATATAATATTTTATATATAACAAATATTTTGTAAACACTTCACAATAAGGTTCCATTTGTTAACACATTAATTAACATTAGTTAACATGAAATAGAAATGACTATGAACTATGAACTAACAGGAACTAACAACGAACAATTGTATTTTTACTAACTGACATTAACAAATATGAATAAATGCTGTAAAAAAAAATATTGCTCTTTGTTTGTTCTTGATACCTTTTCCATTAACTAATGGAACCTTTTTGTAAAGTGTTATCAATATTTTATAAAAAATATTTTTTTGTTTGCTGTTTAAGATATAAATGTGGGCGGACAAATGGTCAAATATATTTGTCAGAAAGTTGCTGAAGTTCAGATTGAGTTGTTTTTGTAGCAGCAACAGAGGGAAATTTTGATATCTGAAAGGTACAGAATGTTTTAATAGTTGAATTTTAAAAGATCAAGGACAATTATGTTTCTCGTCACATGACCCCATTTAAATTCATAATAGCAGTGAGCAATTTTCTTTTCATCCAGATATCTAGCAGAACATCTGCTCAAATTATTTAAAAGCTTCCAAATATATGCATAATCTAATGCACATCTAATAACCTACCTTACCATTGCCCTTTTTACAGTGGAGGTGACCCTTGACCCAGAGACAGCCAACCCTACGCTGGTGCTGTCTGAAGACTGCAAGCGTATGCATTGCGATCTAGAGAGACGTGAGGTTTCTGGCAGTCTACGGCGTTTTGATGGCTGGTGGTGCTGTCTCGGCTCAGAAGGCATCTTGTCTGGACGTCATTATTGGGAGATAGAAGTGGGCGACCGTGACTGGCGACTCGGGGTGGCCAAAGAATCAGCCCTCTGCAAAGGCTACGGAACACTCAACACTCAGAACGGATACCTCACCCTCAGGCTGGAGAGGGGGTCGGAGCTCAAGGCCCTGACGGTTCCAGCTACCTCTTTGCCCCAGTCACTCATCCCACAGAGGGTGGGGGTCTACCTGGACTATGAGGAGGGCCAGCTGTCCTTCTATGACACCCAGAGGCGAGCACACATCTACACATACAGTGAGAGGTTCACGGAGAAGCTTTACCCATTGTTTGGGACTGTGGAGATGGTGCGTGACCTGGTGATCAGACCTGCAGACGTGAGGGAGAGATGTCTCTGTAAAGGCCCGTGCCTGTTCTGATCATTTACATTAAGCAAGATATCGCACAATTCACACACACAAGCACATATCTGGCATGAGGCCTCATAATGGACTGTTTCACTGATCATAATTGCCGCAACATAATGTTTGGAAATAATAAAGAGAAAAACTAAATAATTAAGCTGCATTTTGTTGCACGCAAAGTAATTTCTGAAAAAAATATATTGCATCGTATTTCTGTTGTACGAGTAGTTTCAGAAATTAATTTTTGTTTCAATTAGGAAAATTCTGACATGATAGTTGGGAACCTATGATTATGTGGATTACGCTGCTCTATGGATACAGTGGGATACCTCTGTCCCCCTTTGTTGTTCCAAACACGTATGACTTTCTTTCTTCCATAATGCATGTTAGCCTCAGTCACCAATTACTTTCATTGTACAGCCTAACATCTATTTTTGTGTTCCAAAAAAGGAAAAAAGTCATATGGTTTTGGAACAACAAGAGGGAAAGTAAATGATGACAATTCCAATTGTTGGGTGAACTACCATTAAGCTGTTTCCATGTGCAGGTACCGATAAAACATGTTAAACAATTTATCGGTGGCTAATTTAGTCACAAACCAATGCATGAGCATTATTATTGAATCAAATTAATTCTTGAATTTTGCAGAAACTGATATTTTAATCATTCAACTCCATGTTTGTTTTGCAGTAACTTATGAAAGCATATAGAGGGCACTCTCGTTACTTCGAATGTTCCTTTAATCGATGTAAACAGATACTGAAGCATTTCAGTAGATACACAGTGTACTAAAACAACATTTGAAACATCTGTTTCTAATAAACAAAGCTGACACAAGGAGTCGACTGTGGTATAGTGATTTATTGTTTCATTAAGTGCGGTGAAGTAGATGTAGTGATGAAGTGTAGTGAGAGGAGTTTTGCATATTACAGAATGAAATTCAGACTAGTTATATGTTCCAGATATATGATGACAAAATACTATTTTAATATAAAACAATGACAAATACTTATTTTTCTCTAGGTAAAAAGTGCTAAATTGATGATTTAATAAAGTAAAAATGTAATTCAGGAAAACAGGGTAAATAGGTGTGGTTGATAATCATTTTCAAATTGCCAGTAGTGTACAAACCTAACAAACGTTCATACTGCATGTTGTCTGAAATACAGCCACAGGCCTCAAGTTACAACAACACATCTTGCAACCAGGCAATAAAAAAAACCCCAGTAACATATATACAATCCTAAGAATCGAGTCCATGCATGTTGCAACATGTTATGCAACCCTCACAAGTAGAAATGGGATTTGGGGTGCTAATCATTTGAAATACACACTGCAAATGAACTGACATACGATGTGAAAAATATGTTTGAAAGAAAATCTCTGAAAGAAAAGCTAGTGAACAAACATCCTGTGCTGGGGACCAGCAGCAAAAACACAAACATACGGTACACTAGCGACCAACTTTGATGGTATTTGAGTAGTGAAATCGGTTTGATTTGAAAAATATTGTCTGATATTCCCAAGAAACATCAATGATATAAACATCTTGTAATGAAGTCTGCCAAATCAAACCTTATTATCCAAGGTTAACTTAAACTCAAATAAGCAACAGAAGATCCCTAACTAATTCCCATTGTGTGCACATGTCCATAATATTTCCCACAAAACATGGTTTAATACCAAAAGTTTTAACAAATACTTGTTTTGAAGAGATATAACACTAAAAGGTTTTAAGTCATTACATTCAACAAAGTATCAAAGCTTCGAAGATGGTCTTTCTGACAGTAATAATGCAAGGAATCCAATAGCTCAGCAACATTTATGTACACACACACACACACACACTGTTATTCCTTACAGAAACCCCACATGTTGTGCACATTTGGCCAGTCTGCACTTCTCACTCAAATGCAGATTCGCTATCAAGTTTCACTTGAGCGTGTATGCAGGTTGCTCTGAGATGTCGATTCAACTGAAGGCAACAGCTGTGAGATTAGGCCTCGTAGTACTTTCTCTCCACCTTATTTGTGACGGTACTGCTGGACATGACGCCCCTCTGCACCATCTCTACCTGCCGAGTGATGGTGCCACCCGACTCTGTTATTTGCCTGCTCGACATCATCATCATACCATCTGCACACAAACAAATCCCCTCGCACATCAGAAACGAATAGCATTTGTGAAAGACATTTATATGAGCTAAAGATACAGCGGTACCAAAAAGTATTTGGACACTTCAGCCACACTTAAAATACCCTTTCAAGCAATTTTACAAAAATAACTTTATTAGGATTCAAGTGATAAAACAATTCATGTGTTGTTCAAAATTATGCAAAAATTATCGTGACCATTTGTGTTTGTCAAAAGGTAGTAGAACATGCCCCTAGTTAATGTGTCAGCTTGTGGTGAACTGACTTCATACATCCACTAAAAATCCCTTTGACACCAGTTGGTTATAAGACATTGCAAAACTGGCTCAGAAAAGAGAATTTCATTCTGAGTAAAGGTCAAGCTTTAGATGATTCTTGGATTGATAATATGCATAGCTTAACTGTCCAAATACTTTTTTGGCGAAGCTTTCTTTATAACTAAGTGCCACTTTCAATCTAAAACAAGTTGATTAGAGTATCAAAACACAACGTTGTTTTGTATCATTACTAAATTGATCAATGAGTTGACTTAAGAGGGATATTTCACCCAAAAACGAAAATTATCTCATCATTTACTCAACCTCATGCCATCCCAAAGGTGTAGGACTCTTTTCTTTTGCAGAACACAAACAAAGATTTTTAGAAGAATATTTCAGCCCTGTAAGTCCATACAATGCAAGTGAATGGAGACCAGAACTTTGAAGGTCCAGAAGGCACAAGGCAGCAAAAAAGTAATCCATGTGACCCCAGTGGTTAAATCTGTATCTTCAGAAGCGATATGGTGTGGGTGTGAAACAGTATTCAATATTTAGGTCCTTTTTTACTATAATTCTCAACATTCACTTTCACTTCCAAATTCTTCTTTTGCTTTTGACTATTCGTATTCTTTGTGCATATCGTCACCTTGTTGGCACATAGGACAATTTTAGTCAAAAATTTCTTAAATATTGATCTGTCTCTCACCACCTATCATATCGCTTCTGAAGATACAGATTTAACCACTGGAGTTGTGTGGATTACTTTTATGCTGCGTTTATATGCTTTTTGGAGCTTCAAAGCTCTAACCACCATCCATTTGCATTGAATGGGCCAACAGAGTTGAAATATTCTTCTAAATAGCTTTGTGTTCTGCAGAACAAAGAAAGTAATAGACATCTGGTATGGCATGAGGATGAGTAAATGAGAGAATTTTCATTTGTGGGTTACCTATCCTTTTAAAGATTTGTTTTGTTGTATTATGTGTGGTGTATGTTGGTACCTTGGGACACAAAAGGTTCTGTGAACATGGTGTGAGAAGTGATCTCTGTTGGTAGGTTGAAGACCTCTCTCTTAGTAACTGAATGACTGCTATGCTGAGACATGGAACCTGAGAAATAGAAGACAAAGATGAGGTTTCAACAAATACAGTTTATCTCCACAGTCATTTTCCCCCTTAAAGTCAGCATGAAACGTCATTCACAACACATTTGGCTTTTTAGAATGTGACCTATGTCGAAATTAAACAGTATATAGTGGGAAATAATATAGGGTGGGACTTGACTTTATCCAGTTGGATTTGATTGGATCATGACAAGAAGGCTTTGATCTTATTGGTTAATATATTTTATTCTTGCCCACATAGCCTTGGTTAAGTCAGCAGACAAGGCATGAAAATTGATGCATTTTGATGAACGTTATGAAAATAAAGTGCACAGATGAATAATGTATAAGACTAGAAACATAATTTTAAAGAAGATCATAGGGTCAAATTTTGTCTTAAAATATGGATACAGTAAAAATTAAAGCTATTTAAATGGTCAAATATATTTCATAGTATGAGATAAAGCCTTGTAATATCACACTCTCTATTATGTACTGTCTTGCATACCTCCATCCTGGGATTCGATGGTGATAATGCCCTCTCTTTCTGGCCCAAAGCCTTGCGTGGTCTGTGCCTGAACTTTAAACTTGTATGGAATGTTTTCTATCAGGTCAGACACAGTCAAAGATGTTGCAACATTGCCATTCACCTGGAATGAGCGAAGATCACCTGCAAAGAAACAAAGGATTGAATCTTAACAACGAGGCTACTGAAGACTAGAAGTCCAAAGAATCTTTTCTTTAATGCCAAATAAAAAAACAAAGAGGATCATGCTAACTAACCTCCTCCATGAAGCTGTTCACAGGTCACCACATAGCCCAGGATGTCCCCATTAGGTTTGCGGGGTTTCTCCCAGCTCAACTGCAGTGTGTCTGGACTTAAAGCTGTGAAGATCAAAGGTCCTGGAGCACTGGGAGTGCTGAGAGTGAACGGAGACCCTGTAAAATAGCATTCACGCATTATAGAATGATGAAATGATATGTACATATTTTTGGAAAAAGATGATTGCGTTAGTGATAAAGCTTGTTAACAAATAAACACTAAACATTATGGTAATAGAGCGCAACAGTGACCATACAATTTTTCAGCTGCCTAGATTCCAGAAGTACTTTTCCCATGTATTTTCTTCAAAGGGATTATTTAAAAAAAATCCTCCATTAAGGTGCAGTTCTCATTTCCATAGTAACAGTGACTCTTATTGGTAGATTCAATGAGGATATCTCTTCAAGATCATTGGTAGTGTAATTCTTCACTGGGAATTATTTCACAATTGTTGAGAAGACATAGCCACTGCTATAGTTTCTCTGTCCTCTATAGGTAACATAAGTAATGACATTAAAGGAATTAAGGTGCATTCACCTGGCATTGGGCTGAGCGGACTCTTGGGGTCGACAGCAGACTCAATGGTAATGACTCCCTCTCTCTCAGGGCCCCAGCCCTCTAGACTTTGGGCCTTCACTTTGAAGATATAGGACTGATTTGGCAAAAGATCCTGCACCACCACAGAATTTTGAGCGGGATTGTTCACCTCAATACGTTTTACTTCACCTATAGGAGGAACATTTATAGTAATTAAAGATGCCTAATTCACCCAAAATGCTGTTCTCTTCCATTTGAGAGTGATCTGACAATTTGATGGATGGATGGATACAGTTGAAGTAAGAATTTTACATACACCTTAGACAAAAACATTTAAACTCACAATTCCAGACATTTAATCATAGAAAGCATTCCCTGTCTTAGGTCAGTTGGGATCACTACTTTATTATTCTTAAAATAGAGTAGAGATCATTATTTATTTCAGCTTTTATTTCTTTCATCACATTCCCAGTGGGTCAGAAGTTTACATACACTGTTAGTATTTGGTAGCATTGGCTTTAAATTGTTTAACTTGGGTCAAACATTTTGGGTTGCCTTCCACAAGCTTCTCACAATAAGTTGCTGGAATTTTGTCCCATTCCTCCAGACAGAACTAGTGTAATTGAGTCAGGTTTGTCGGCCTTCTTTCTCGCACATGCTTTTTCAGTTCTGCCCACAAATTTTCAATCGGATAGTTGTCAGGGCTTTGTGATGGCCATTCCAATACTTTGACTTTGTTGTCCTAAAGCCATTTTGACACAACTTTGGAGGTATGCCTGGGGACAAAGCTTTAACTTCCTGGCTGATGTCTTGAGATGTTGCTATCTACATAATTTTCCTTTCTCATGACGGTGGTTATTTTGTGAAGTGCACCAGAAACAGTTCAATTACTGTTTCATTTGACCAGAGGATATTTCTCTAAAAAGTAAGATCTTTGTCCCCATGTGCACATGCAAACTGTAGTCTGGCTTTTTTATGTTGGTTTTGGAGCAGTGGCTTCTTCCTTGCTGAGCAGCCTTTCAGGTTATGTTGATATAGGACTAATTTTACTGTGGATATAGATATTGTCTACCTGTTTACTCCATCATCATCACAAGGTCCTTTGCTGTTTTTCTGGGACTGATTTGCACATTTTCCACCAAACGACGTTCATCTCTATGAGACAAAATCGTCTCCTTCCTGAGCAGTATGATGGAACGTGGTCCCATGGTGTTTATACTTCTTCCGTTCTTCTGTTCAGATGAATGTGGTACCTTCAGGCATTTGGAAATTGCTCCAAAAAATGAACTAGACTTGTGGAGGTCCACAATTTTTTTTCCTGAGGCTGATTTCTTTTGATTTTCCCATGATGTCAAGCAAAGAGGCACTGAGTTTGAAGGTAGGCCTTAAAATACATCCACAGAAACACCTCCAATTCAGAACACCTTCTATCAGAATTGAATTTGCTAAATGTCTAAAGGCTTGACATCATTGTCTGGAATTTTCCAAGCTGCTTAAGGGCACAGTTCATTTGTAAACTTGTATGAAACTTCAGACCCACTGGAATTGTGATAGTCAATTAAAAGTGAAACAATCTCTCTGTAAACAATTGTTGGAAAATTACTTATGTCATGCACAAAGTAGATGTCCAAAAGAACTATAGTTTGCTAATATTAAATCTGTGGAGTGGTTAAAAAATGAGTTAATGACTTCAACCTAAGTGTATGTAAATTTCTGACTTCAACTGTAGATAGATGGATAAATTAATGTTTGTATGATTGAGAAGTGATTGACTGTTTATAAATACAGTGCTTGTACTCACCACCATTAATTTGCTGGTAAAGGACACAGTACCCCTTTACATCCATCTCACAGTGGGGCTCCTGCCAGCTCACTTTCAGGGCCGTGGGCCCCAGGGCAGAGAATACCAGTCTGCTGGGAGTCTCAGGAACACCCGGGTTAAAGCGAGTCTCTGAGGGCACAAGCAGTACAGATGGAAAATGTCAAGCCACAGATATATTAAATATTTTTCTTATTATTATTTATTTGTTAAGGAAAACCAACAAGTAGTTTTCTCAATCATGAGAGGCTTCCGATTATCCAGAACCGTGTATTGAAACATCCTTTTAAAAGCTGCAGTGTTACATTTTTTCAGTATTATACAGTAAAATTTCCTTCTATCCCGATTAATTTGCTAAGAAGACAACTTTAAGAAAATAATTTACAGGTTGATCGCACCGAAATTGTAAACAATGTATTTGTGGTACTATTAAAACTTTGCTACATTTATTTAAGCATCCCAAACTGCCCAAAACAGCAGAATTGTATCAACCAATGGCATGAGTTTAGCACATAACTATCTGTTTGTCTAACTAATGAAAGACAATGAAAGTTTGAGGAAACTTGTTTGAAAACAATCATCATTTTTGTTATTCTGTTTTGTGACGCAAGTGGTGCAACACTTACACACTTCAATAGTGATAATCCATTTCAAGTGATGGTGGAACCTATTCTAGATCTCAAATTAACTGTGGTCAGGGTTCATAACCAATTAGAAGTCAGGTTTCTCTTAGTCCTCTGGGTTTGATTGGTTGCTTCCAGGTTCACTCACCCTGAAGAACCCTATCAAGGTTGAGCAGTGCATCATTGATGTCCTCAGACTGAGTGCGAGCTCTGGAGCTCATGCTGTAGCTGGTAGTTGTACTCTGGCTGAAGCAAGAGACGCCTGAGGGACAGCCAAGCCACGGCAGGGTGGAGCGCGGCGGGAAAGGATTGGCAGGCAGCCATACCATGGGAAAAGACCAGAATACAGCAGACAGAGAAGAAATGTATAGAATAAGAAGGAGAAAATGGAGAGCTGGGTTGAAGCGAGAGTCAGCCGACGATTCTTGCCCAAAGCTGCACATAGCAAGCCAATATATAAAACGATTTCGGATGCCATTATGCTCACACAAATTGTTACCTTGATTTTCCAAAAATCCACCAGACAAATTTCCCATCACGATAGAATCCCTCACACCGTCGTTGTCAGTATAATGCCTGTAGTCAGAATGTTTTCTCAGGGTCACTTCCTCTTTAAGAAGCCCACCGTCCATGTTGATATTGTATCTTTGGGAAGTTGAGCCCCCTGATATAGACAAAATAACAGTGATTGATAAAAGAGTCTATTAGTTCACCTATTATGTCTTTGCAACATTTAAGTTTAATGAAAAATTGTTCAAACCCTCAAAAAATGTGTTCACCCCAAATTTTCCTTCTGTTATTTACTCAACCTTGTGTTGTTACAAATCTGTAGCGCTTTTGTTCTTCCATTGAAAAAAAGGATATGTTTTTTAAACAATATTTATGCTGTTTTCCTTCAAAAAATGAAGGTAGACATAAAGAAAGGACAAAATGAGAGAGGAAAGCACAATTTAAGTAGTCCATACAATTTGTGCACTACTATTTCAGTCTTCTGAAGACACCCGGCAGCTTTGTATGAGGACTAGACCAAAACTGCCGCAAGAATTGATGCACTAGGTTTGCAATCACTGATGGCAAATGCTTAGCATCTCATTTGTATCATGCCAAGTTTGAATATGTGAATGAACTAATGAGATTTGAAATCTTGACTTGACATTTCTAGATTTGAAATCTTGACTTGACTTGAAATCAATAGCGGCAAGATTTTCCATAAATGGCTACTTTTATTTTGATCTGTTCCTCAGACAAAGCTAGCATATGGCTAGCCAATCCAATGGATTACTTTTGTGGTACTTCCATGTTTCTTTGCTCTTTTTTGGAGCTTGACAGCCCCTGGTTACTGCACGATTTTGTTGTATGGAAATCAGCATTGTGAACTAACTGCAAAATATCTTGTGAGTTCCATGGATGAAAGAACCCATATTTTTTGGGTTGGAACAACTTAGGGTTAAGTCTGTAAATGAGAACAACATTTTCATTGTTGGGTGAACTATCCCTTGGAACATCTAATGATCTGAATACCTTTGCCAGAAATGTATGTTGTGGTGCTGCTATGATTGGTAACTGCAGGACGGGGTGTGGAATGGCTGTACGTGGTTGAGGAAGAGCTGACGTTGCGGGAGAGGGAACTGCTTGATCCCGGGAACAGGCAATTCTGTTCCCATTTTCCATTTAGAAGCTGATCTGTAAGAACAAAAGAAAATATGACAAATTAGCATTACATGACATTAGCGAACAAGAATGAGCATAACAACACAGGTAGCTCTTCCAGCTCAACTGTAGTCCAAAGGTGAACACCCCAACAGACCCAAACTGTTGTACCCAAAAGAAAAACTCCTAATTTCAGATGAAGCATCAATGTTTTTATGGTAGCAATGGTATTTCTTGCTGAAAATTCCATGATTTCCATGCAGCACTAAACTGGTTCATGCTGGTTTGGTGCTGGACCAGCATCATCTTGTTGTCCACCAGCAAAAATGCTGGGTTTCAAAAGCGTGGTCTTTCTGAAGCTGGTTTAGCTAGTTAAGAAGCTTGGTAGGGACAACCACCATAGCAGCATCCCATGCTGTGGACCAGCATTCAAAACATTCTGGGGACCAGCAATGGTCTTTTTAACAGGGTTGGGAGACTAATTCTTCAGCGTGGCAATCAAGGACTTCTTAACCACTAAGTCCATCACTTGCCTAAATAGTTTTCTACTATGCACCAATATTAAGCAGGCTTGACACCAATTAACACTCTGAGATAAGCCATTCAAACGACTTTAATAGAACAGCATTGGGTTGACGTTGGGTGTAGTTGGCATTCTGTCTGCCAGGGTCTTCACCTTGTGGAATCATCGAATCATCGCTGGCATCTGTGGCTTGGCTCAGGCGAAGGGGAATGATGTCAGCAGGCAGCTTCCAGGACACTCGACGGAGATCCAGGTCCGAACCAACCAGCTGGACATGCTTCCAGCGTGAGCCTTCCATATTCATGTGGGGGAAGCAAGCAAGGCACTAAGGATGTGTGGGCTGGATGTGTCTCGAAGGGTTAGTTCATTAATAGATGAAAATTCAGGTATAATTTACTCACCCTCATTTTGTACCAAACCAGTGTAACTTTCTTTCTACCATGGATCACATATTGAGATGTTTTGAAAAATGCGTATCTACCATTTCCAAAGGAATGAATGGAGACTGGTGCTGCTGAGCTCCAAAAAAAGCATCATGAAATTACGAATAAAGTAGTCCATGTGACTAAAGCACTATATTTTAAGTCTTCTTAAGGAATGTGTGAGACAACTCATTAGAATTTTGTCATTTTCAGTTTTTATTTATTTAATTTTTATTACAAAATCCCTAAACAAAGACCACAATTATCAATTGTAGCAACTCTTAGAGCATTCATGCTACATTAAACTTGGCACAGACCTTTAGAATATTCTGACTTGGTGTGCTATCTCGCTTCTAACTGATCGGAATTACGGTTTTCACAAAGCGGATGATCAAACGTTTTAAAAATAGCACAGACTTACATTGACAGAATATTAAAATTGGCCAAGACTATTTAAACTTCAACTGTCAAAAATGTAAATGTAAACTAACCCTCTAAAGGCATTTAATCTGCTTTAAATCAGAGATTATTTAGCAGAGATGGGCCACTTCTATTAAAATGAATGGGAGAAATTTGAATGCTCAAACAAGGAGCTCCGAGAGCCCAACAGTCAACAGATGTCAACAGAACAGATTTGTCTTGACAAACTTTACCCATATAGTTTTACTTTTATTATGCGTTTTAATATTTTTGGAGCTTGACAGTTCCATCACCATTTACTACCATTGTATGGAAAACTGTAGTGAGAATGTTCTGCTAAACTACTAATTTTTTGTTCAACAAAAGCAAGAAATTCATACTGGTTTGGAACAACATCAGGGTGAGTAAATGATTACAGAATTTTCATTTTTGGTTGAACTAAACCTTTAAAAAGGTTAGGCAGCAGGAAAGAAAGATGAAGGGAAGCTGATATCTTCTGAGCCAATCCACGATGCTAGTCATGTCTAATTGAACTAGCGAGACCAAGTAAATAAACGTATGATCATTCTTGTCACTCCACCCAAATAGCGGAAGGAGCCTGATCAATACAGCTGCAACATTTCCCCACACCACTGAACAAGTAATTCCTTTCAAAACGGAATGAACATTGCACAATCAATAACGTCAACCTTAATAAAGAGCCCAGTCACCCAGTTCTACAAAGCCAAAGGAAAGAAAAAGGACATTGTTCATTGTGTGTCTACACTCAAGGACAGCAGCAAGTCCTTGTGATTTCTTCAAGGGGACAGGCACAGGGGACTAGAAGAAGTTATATGAGTTGTATATGAATGATGTAAGAACATCATCCTTGCCGTAGATGAAGACAAACCATGACCATGTATGACTGCTTGTGACAAGCAGGTTTCAACAAGTCAAAGTTGCATGAAAAAGCTTTCAAATGCTTGAAACAATTCCACCTCCATACTCAGGCATGCAACACAGACAAGCTTCGGGCAAGTTATGATCAAAGCTTTTTACCTTTTTTCAGTTTAATTACTACATGGGTTAGTCCATATATCCAAAATGTGTTTGTTCTAATATTACAAATATTTCACCCCAAAATGTTTATTCTGTCAACATTCATTCACCTCATGTTGTTCCAAACCCATATGGAATTTTTCCTTCCGTGGAATACAAAAGGTGATGTTAGACAGAATGTAAGCCTAAGTCAACATTCGCATGAAAATGAAATCGAATGGTGACTGAGGATGTCATTCTGCCTAAAATCTCCTGGTATGTTTCACAGGAGAACAAAGTCATCTGGGGTTGGAACAACATGTAGGTGTGCAAATAATGACAGAATTTTGATTTTTGGGTGAAATCTAATATAATAGCATTTAGCACCAAAACACCTGTGCACAATTTTAATTCTTAGGGGTTGATGCAACATTGCACCACATCACACGTGAGACACTCACCATCAGACAGGTCTGTCATACTTGGCCTCTGGCTGCTTGTTGGGGAACGTAGGACTTCATTACTGTACATCAGATAGCTGTCATAGTCATCACCAGCCTCTGCATCCACAATGGGAATGTCTGGAATGATGGGAACTGTAGAATGGATATAAAACAATAAACATTAACAATTACAAAACAGTATTTTATAGACATCATTGTATTATTCGGCTCCCAACCACAATGTGTTGAAAGGCAGTTTACTACTGTGAAAAAATTAAGAAAATTAAGAAATTAAAGAAAACGCAACAAAAAAAAAAAAAATTGCATTGTCTACTTTTTAACCTTATATTTGTTTTGGTTTTCAAAATTATAAAATCTTAAATGGCACTTGTGTCTGTCTACCATAGATGCATTGCAAGGCATGCAAAGTACGTGATCTGCTTGCCAAAATAGCATTACTGGCCATTCACAGAAAAATTTAAATGTAAAAGAAAGGATGTCTTTGATTGTTGCACCAAGTCTCACTGTTTTGTTTCTTGTCAAGTTAAAAAAAACTTCAGCTTTTAAAAACACAGCACCTAGATTTATTTAATGCAAGAAACACTTCAGGTCCGAACAGCCCCTTGTATATGTCATCACTAAGGGTTCACATAGCAAATCCCCATGAACCGTACCCCAGACCCAATTTTCAAGTTGCCACAGGTGTAGTTCCTAGGTTTACACCTGAGATTGTAATAATTTTACACAATCCCAACAAATCAAACTTGATGTTGAATGGATTTGATTCTGCACCACAAGCTCTAGTAAGATAGTTCATTTAATGAAAGCACTGTACAAGGTTTTTTTTTTGTAAGACACTTACTTGACATGGGTCTGGTAGGTTGTGTTGCCAGGTTGATGGTAGCATCTCTGTATGGGCCCCAGCCCACCTTATTGCGAGCTCGCACTTTGTAACAGTACGTCTGAGATGGTTGAAGGTTCTCGATTAGCATCATGCGCTTTTTGGGGTTGTCAATCATCACCTTCTTAGTAGCTCCGGTTTGCTCTGACCAAAGAAAAAATATACACATATACAATTATAGAAGCATTAAATGGTATATTATTATATACCATATTTTTGAAAACTAAGACCTGACACACAGATGCCATAAAGTTCCATAGAACTAGCCCAAACATTGCATAAAAACAGGAGCAACTAATGAGATTATAAAACATATCAACTAAAACTGTTACAGCTAAAACTGCACTCTGCTAATAGGTAGAAGGGTATTCTAGGATTCTTACTGCTGTCTTCGTTAATTGGTGTGTAGATGACCTCATAAGCAGTGATGACACCGTTCGTCTCTGCTGGCTCCGCCCAGCTAACCTGAGTGACAGTAGGGCTGATGACGTTGAAAGCCAAGCGACCAGGTTCACCAGGTACTGGAAAGGTAAAATAATACAGATGGCCATGTTTCTCAAAATGAAACTTTAAATAGCATCAAAGGTTGTAGAGAGAAATATATATAACATAAATCAAATATATAGACTTTAAAAATATATATTAAGAGACCTTTCCTGATGGTTGTGCTTTGGGGTTAGTAGAAACCCCAAAAACATAAAGATTGTTTATTTTATATCAATCTTTCTGCTTTAGATTTGGTGAAGTACACCTAATCATAACACATGTCCTAACTTGATACAAAAAAATAAAACAAGAAATGATAAAAGCTATCTTTTCTATCTAAATTTGAGGGGGTTTTCAGTAACAAGAACAAGAACCTGTTTCTGCATTGTCATGCTGGGAAGACCCAGCTACCATGAAATCACATACCATGCTCCACATAACTGTATATTAAACATGAAGGGCTATATTTTCATGAGTACGCAAAGCAACGTCTTGTCCTATTGTCCTGAGAGTGTGCTAATTCTAAGTGCAATTTTTGTGGAAGGGAGTGTTTGCGCTGCTGTGGGTGTAGGTTTCTAAGAAATATGTCATTGCGCTAAGACGTTTCAATACCACCTCTTAACTCAGCGCAAAGTCCAAATTATTATTTAATTTGTAGCATACTAGTAATTTTCAACATGTTGTCGTAGAGTGATTTTTAAATTACTGCAAAATGCGTCAGTGGAAGAAAGGGAATGAACTGTATAATAGGAAAGACGGTGCTGGATAAGAACCTCCCTTGACCCTGTTAGTGCCTTGCACGTGTGATTTCGCAAAACCCACTTGCGCACGCTTGCATGAAAATACCATCACTTCATGGCCATGCCCATTGACTTTGCGCTTATGAGTTAAAGCACTGCGCTGCGCTTAACGCTTGCACGATTAAAATAGGGCCCCACAATATCTTGAATTGCTTGCCAATGAAAACTTGTCGCATGGCGCCTGGTTATGACATGGTTTAAGTTTAACCCTGTACAACGTCGTTGGTGTTTCCTGAAAGTCAGAAAAATAAAACAAAAGACAACAAAAAAAAAAAAATACAACTTGAACAAAGAAACAAAAAATACAAAATGTTATTGATTGACTTACTATCCTCCAGAGTCTGACATTGGATCATATCACTGTAATTGCCATCTCCAAGACTATTGTAGCCACATACACGCATCTCATAATCACAGAAAGGGTAAAGATTCGTCAACTCAGCATGAGTAGTCTTCACATCCATGACCTGAGCATCAGCCTCAGGGTCTCCATAAATCCAGTACTTCACCTGGAAACAGAGGAGCTTAGACTTAGAGCCTTATTGAAATACTAATCTTACAAATCTTATATAGCAACTAAAAAAGTTTACAAGATAGAACATAGCTTGGAAAATGTTCTTCTGCAACTAATGATGTGTCATATTTACCTTGTAACCATTGGCATTTCCACTGGGGGTCCAGTTTAAACGAATGTTTCTAGGGCCAGAAGGTACAGCTTTGATGTTGTTTGGGGAGTAGAGGCGTCCTCCCGGAGATGTGGCTGCCTGACCAACATATTCCACTTTTTGTACACCTTTATCCCCTGAAATGACAAAATGACAAAATGCAAATACTTAATGACACATAGTATCTACAGATTAAATAGATTACCACCAGTAAAACTCACGCACACACATCTATACACTAAGCAATTTATTAGGAACACCTGTACACCTGTACATAATTATTCATGGGATTATCTAATCAGCCAATCATGTGGCAGAAGTGCAATGCATAAAATCATTCAGATATGGGTCAGGAGCTCCAGTTGATGTTCACATCAATCATCAGAATGGGGGAAAAATTTAAACTCAGTGATTTTGACCATGTCATGATTGTTGGTGCCAGACAGGCTGGTTTGAGTATTTCTGTAACTGCTGATCTCCTGGGATTTTTACGAACAACAGTCTCTCAGTTTACTCAGAAAAAAAAAACATCCAGCAAGCGGCAGTTCTACAGGTAAAAACATCTTGTTGATGAGAGTGGTCAATGGAGAATGCCCAGACTGGTTCAAGTTGACAGCTAATAAATGGTCTGCACTTATATAGCGCTTTTTTTTAACCTTAGAGGTTAACAAAGCACTTTACACTGTGTCCCATTCACACACACATTCACACTCACACTCATACACCAATGGTGGCTAATAAAGTGCCAAGTGAGTGTATAATGCTAATCAATAAAAATGAATACCAATTGAAGGGGACTTAATAAAAAAGGCACTGTTCGAAACTCTGTTATCTCACCTCTGGCATCGACAACATTCACCAGTGTAGTCTTCCTCTCTCCAATTATTGCATTGGTGCTTGGGTCAAACAGCTCCAGTTGCAAGGTCTCAGGTACAATGGGTGATTGATATGCACGAGGATCAATCACAACATTCTTTTCTGTCTCACCGGGGCCAAATTTGAGAGGAGCGGAGAGATCGAAGCGAGAGGCTTTGTTTGTGCGCCAATACACAGTGGTAGGACCCTCCTGGTTTCGAGTGCGAACCACAGGGATGGAGTAGACAGGGTCCATTGTGTTGTAAGTTTGAGTACCCTTCTTAAACATCACAACACTGGGTTCTGGGTAGAGACATGAAACAAATAACATTTAAATCCATGCTCTGTCTTGTCTGTGTAAATTCAGTGTCTTATTTTATGGTTGTTGAATGTTGTGTTACGCTCTAGTACCTGGTTTATCAGCGATGGTGATAGTGGTGCGTGGGTATCGACCCAATTTCGCACTTTGCCGTGGATTACTCAGATCCATCACAAACTGTTTGACTTGTTTGTCCTCCAGCAGTCCATCTCCCTCCCCTAGCTCCAAGAGTTTGACTGGAACGGACTTCTGTGTCTCCCCTGGTCCATAACTCATATCACCATCAACCGAGATATAGTCCTGAATATGTTGGTAAATAGAATGGAGAAATCTGCAAATTTGACTAAATGTAAAAGTTTACCGTAATCTTGGTCGTCTTGCTGTTTTTCAGCTTCTCACGCTATGAACAATGCATTTTGAAAATGATGTGTCAAGTTGAAAATAGTTCAGCTACCAATCAATACAAAATATGCTCTGTCTAGCTGTTTTTAACACCAGAACATGTCCTATGTGAACAACCCATTTTAATTACCTGAATTTTCTTTCCATTCAAGAGACCTCCATATCACTTATTTGGCTAAAATTATATCTCCTAAATATAGTATAAATACTCATCGAACCTAATCAAATCAAATACATTAAATCAAATCTAAATAATAATTAATAAATTATGATTTACTAAACTAAATTAATAATTATGATTTAATAATAATTAAATCCCATGGTGAAGTTAGTGCATTTTACCTTCTTGTCTTTGGCTGTGAGGTCACGGGTGCAGTATGCGACCTGTGTTCGTCCATCCTCAATGATCTCTCGACTGATGGGGATGTTCGCCACACCATCCTGTCGACTGAAGGTGTATGACGGCTGCAGGAAAGTAAAGATGCTCCTGGCTGTGGGAGAACAAATAAACTTAAAAACATGCAGTTTTGATGAAGTCACCTAACATTGTATCAACACCGGAGGCGAGTGGCACGTTGACGTGTCAAAACTAAATTGCACCAACTATCAGATAACAGATGCCAATATACAGTATGTTTCATTATGTTTGGAAAAAAATATAGTGTCTTTCTGAAGAACACATATTTAAAAGTTTTTTTATTGTTTTATCAGATTTGTCAAAAATCTCACCATGCTCCTTAATCACAGTGATGTTGACATGATCTTTGTTGATCTTCGCAATTCCAACTGGAACGTCAATGGCTTGCACAAGCAGCTCCTTCTTTTCATCATCCTCATCTTTGATGAAGAGTGGAACTCGGACATCCACAGACTCCACGCCCTCCTGAAACTCCACAGCACCTGCCGCCTCTACAAAAGTTTACAAAATAAACCAGAAATGTTACAATGTAACAGACTATAACCATACCACTGCAGCAGCAGTTTTTTGAGTCTGGGAAAAGTAACAAAAAATGTTACTACATAGATAAAACGTAATGTTTGAATATACTGTGTTTCCTTGTATGTTGCCAGGTAGCGGGCCTTTACCTCTGTCATTAGCCACAGTGTAGTAGCCTGGAACCACTTTGAGGTCATGGAAGTTTCCAGCCTGAACCTGTTTATCTGTCATTTTCACAATATCAGGGTAACTGGCACGAGGGGCAGATAAAACTGTGTCGACAATTGTGTTGTTCTGTCTGTGGGTACAAAAAGACAATTATTATTATCCTCTTCGAGTTTTGAGATTTGTCCTCCATGTATTAATTATTACAAAACGTTATATAGAAATGATTTTAAAAATAATAATAATTTTTTTTTGTTTGTTTTGTTTTTTTTTGCATTGTTACATAATTTTCATGTCAAGTACTTTTTTTTACTTGGATTTTGTTTGCCAAATTCTCATTACAGTTAAAAAAAATAAATTCTCATTGCAGTAAAACAGTAGTGTTAATCATCCCGATCGGACACAACAATGATCAGTACAACAAATACTACCATGACATATAAATACTTTACAATTTAAATAATGTATAAATATTTTGTTCTTGCATTACAGTAATGAGAAATTGAATTAAAATTACATTGTGATATGACAATGCAAAAAATCTTAATAATCCAAAAAAAAAAAGTTTTATTTTATCATTTACATTTTGTGGTTTTCATGAGATTCCTAGTTTTAAAATGTAATAAATAAGCTTTAAATAAATCAATAAATAAGTGTCATACCTCTTTCCAGAATTTCTTTGTGTCCTGAGGGAAAAGAAAAACAGTATATTGAGAAACACATCAAAACACAATACATCTAATACTTCTGAAATGTTCACCTACAAGGCATAGCCTCACCCATGTTTATAAGTCATTGCAAGGTACTTAGTCTCACCTGAACCTAGTCTTCTGCACTCTCTGTACGCCGGGGATCTGCATGAACACGTTATTGAGCTGTTGATGAAGAACACAGAAACATCGGCGGTCAGGCATGACGGTTCATGTGCTAGGAGATTTTTTTGTTTGTGACATGGCACATCTATTAGCACTCACATTATCTTCCACCTCCTGTCTCAGCATATCTGCGTCCCTAGCCTCAGGGTGGGAAAGAGTGTCAGAATACTGCCGGTTCAGACGAAGAGAGACAGGAAACTGGACTATGGAAAAAAATGAGTGACCATGAGCTATTCAATAGACCGGTAGTTGTCAGGTGATTTTTTTTCAGAAAATAAATTTTACATTGGTCATTGTATGGCGATCCAACAGTACAAAACCTTTATCCCGTATTTAATGTTGTCTGGGTTGTTTAGCAATAATTGCTTATTGCTTTTAGAAAATGGTTGCAACAACAAAATGATAAATAGACCAATATTCAATAAATAGTTAAATGTATTAGTACAAATAATTTCAAAAAGAAATAATAGCAAAGCATAGCTCTTTTAAGTAATATAGCTCAAGTAATAAAGTTATTTTCACAGGAAACAGGTGTGCATTTATCTGCATTTCATCCATTCAAAATTCAGAGTCAGAACTTTACATTTTATGAATGTTCTTCTACCTTAAATTCATGGTTTTTAAGGATGAGGGCATCAGCCTAATTTGGCTAAAATCAGAATGACAGATTA
The DNA here is from genome assembly GCA_032164185.1 of Moxostoma hubbsi. Classification (NCBI taxonomy): domain Eukaryota; kingdom Metazoa; phylum Chordata; class Actinopteri; order Cypriniformes; family Catostomidae; genus Moxostoma; species Moxostoma hubbsi. The sequence goes on along the minus strand of JAVLUX010000018.1, from coordinate 10,656,131 downwards.
TTTTACGTCAAAAAACTGTAGCGTTTGTTTGTATGCACAGCCTTTAAACTCAACAACAAAAGACTTCTCCCCTTTTAAAAGTATACTTACCTGCATTTAATTGTTTTTTTCTCTGCTGTTTGTGACCCTATTCGAACGGTACGCCACGATCCATTAGTTCACAACCACTGGACTATATAATTAGCTGAAGCTCTGTTTATACTCACTGGTGTCTTTGGGGTTGGGTTGGACCTGGTTCTGCGGATGATTTGGTCCTCGATGAACATTATCTGCCACTTTCCACCGTACAATGTCGGTGCTCTTAGGTGGGCCGTTGCGCACCATTGGGGTGTCTAGATGATCAGAGGTCAACAAAGACTGACGTAGTAGGTAGTGGTCTTCTTTGAATCCCACTGTACGACCTGCCAATCAAACAGACACACGTGAAAAACTATACTATATCTCTACTTGGTTTAACTTGAAATATGAAGACAGATATCTATATGACAGACAGAAAGATGATTACCTCTGCCACAGCATGGGAGAAGAGCAAGACAGGCATTCTAGGGAAAGACAGTAGACAAGTACAAATATCAATAAACATTAAATATTTAAACACTCTTCCATGCTAATGTTATTTGTCTTAACTAGCCATGGCCACAACTGGTAAAGGCCCCGATACACTTCATACGAAATTGAAGAACGAACGGGTTTGACATCATTTAGAACAAAATCTAGCCAAAAACAATTTATTTTTTTTTGTTTTTTAAAGTGGTTAGTAACAGCTTGCTTGGGCTAACTTTTAGGAAAACTTCTTCCCAGCAGCTAAACACCTTCTTACTGCCATTGGTCCACGATATCAGTAAGTGTGACCTGAAGCTCCACCTACTTTGACCAACAGCTAATTCTGTTTACGTAGTTCATGCAGTCAAGATCAGTAAACATGAACATATTATAAAGACATTGGCATGGGATTTTTTTTGCTTGTAATTATTCTACAAAAGGGATTCAAATCTATTTGAATACTCTCAAATGCCTATTCACTCTTTTGTGTTATATGCTGCAACACTCATGTGCCTTCTGCAGCCGAAAGACATTCACACATCTGCCCAAATTAAGATATGCCTCTCTCATCGTCATTCTTTTGTCTGTATTCTGCCCATTAACACTCTTTTAAGCCCCCATCTTTGCCGTTGTATCGGTGTCATTATAAATACAAATAACAGATTGTAATCGCCATATATTATGACAGCGTATCTTGTCTTAGCTAAATAGCTCCATGCATTCAGAATGTATATAAGACAAATTGTGCAATATCTACTACATATATTACTTTAAATCATCATTGAGTGGTTAATGTCACATTAGGTCTTGAGCGTCCACATATTTAAATGTACTTCTAAACACCTCCGACAGTGGTGTGGCAGGTTTCTGAATGTTTGCAAATAGTATACCGTTGCTCAGCTGTTTAGAACCTCTCCAGAAGTACTGTATATCAGGGCTTTATAAGGGAACTTTATATGGGAACCCTAGCCCCTGTGAAATCTTACTGGCCCAAAATCTGCTATGTTGTTCTGTTAGACTGTTCACTAAAACATCAAATATATTCCAACTGTCTGGAGTTGTATCGCTTTGCACACTATCGTAGCTTTCATTTAGGACAGAAAAATGACTTGATGCTGGAAACTTTTTGCATTGAACACATATGGCAATGTGTGTGTGTGTGTGTGTGTGTGTGCGTGTGTGTACTACCTTGCAGCAGGCACAGTATTTCCAGCAGCAGAGTAAAAGCAAACCGAGCAGCAGCATCAAAAACATAATCAGAGGAATCAACCACAGGAAACCTGCAGGTGGACAGTCTAACACACACAGAAAACAATCTGTTAGTTTGTTCCTGACATGTTGAACTTACAATGAATCTACACACTCTTGTTCAAGAGCCAGACTGTCACATAACTACAGTGGGCCGCACTTACGCACAACTAAACATGGTGCTCAGTTTTGTATAATATGATTTTGGCCTATCTATGAGCAAGCTATTTTAAATGTGCCTATAGGCACACCCAAGTGGCAAGTCTTTTGGTAGGGTGCACATTATTTTAGCTATTTACAGTCATTTGTGACCTAGACTACAGTGATGTCACAGTAAAATTAAGAATATAGTAATTTATTGTTATTAAACAAATAGCAGTTAAATCCTGGAAATTCAGAATTTTTTATTTTGGAACATCTCACCTTTCTTTTTCTTCACTAGGACGTGATGTTCCTTAGCTGTAATATTTAAGGGATAATTCACCAAATATTCATATGTGCAGTCGTCATCTTCATCACGGAAGCTACATTTCTCGATCACACTGGCATCTGTGACCACAAATAAGTCCATCAATTTCTATTCATCCATCAAAAAATTCAAACATCAGTTAGTCATTACTATTCCTTTAATTATAAAAAACACTTTATTCAAGGTTTGATGCCTTACTGTCTTCCAGTTCGTCCACCATGACAGGGATAAAGTGACAATCATCACACTTCCTTCCTTTTCTCTCGCCGGTGTTCCAGGCTTTGCACTGAACGCAGCTCCTCTTGTCCTCACACATGCCCAATCGAGCCTGCAGGGCAACAGGTGTCAGTTTCCAGACATATGTGTTAACTAACAGACCTAATCGACAAAAAGATTGAAGGATAAAAAGGCAAACACATATAACAGCCGTACCTGGAAATTAGATTCACAAGTGGTACTCAGTGGAAGTCCAGTGTGCTGACATTCACAGCGGCCACATTTACACACACCACGGCCATTGCAGATACCCTGCAAAAAGGAAGAATGATTTTTAGTATAAATAGAGCTACAGTTTTATAAAATATGGAAAACTGCTTTGAAACCTGACATAGAAAAAGAATGGGACCTATACTGTTGAAATTGGAATAACAATAAAATAAAAAAACAAAAATCATCCATAATGATGTGGTCAGTGTGCATCACAAAATATAATAAGCAAGGGTTGAATTAATATTAAACAGTAATGCTCTTATGTAGTATTTGCATATTTTTGTGTGTGTTTGTATTTTTGCAAGCTTTACCCCTCTGCTGTCCAGGCATGTTTGGTTGCTGGTGGGACACTCACAGGCATCTCCAGTCCAGCTGGGTGCACACACACATCTACCCATACTGCAACTGCCACGATCTGAGTCACAAACAAAGGTGAAAGATCACACACACAAACACTCATAGAACATATGATGCGTCAAAAGCCACACACTGCTGCACTATTCTATGTGTAAGTAGTGAGAGTAGTCTGTAAACACTGAAAATGAAAAAAAAATAAAAAATAAAAAAAAAATAATTGTGTACTACGAGTAACCGTGTCATGCACTTCTTCAACCATCAAAACGGATTGTGCAACGTTGGACACTTCATGCACTACGGCTTGCCGTAGGGGTGGAGTTATCTGGCTGCTTTACTGGTCTGACAAAACAATTGTAATTTGTAATTTTTACAGTTGTATTTAATGGATAATATAGCAACTAGCGAAACTTCAGTGAAGACAAACCTTACAAATGTAAGATGAATGCTTCACCATCACCCCATGCTGTGTGAGTATGTACGTTGTTTGAGATACAAGTGTTCAACTGAGATTGGCAATTGCGTTAAAGCTAGCAGCAACATATTGCATGCATTTAAAATGTCACTTCCGTGAGATGTTACACAGCGAATGCTTCATTGTTGTAAAAAAACATTATTGTTATTATAACAAGTATTCAATTTAGTACGATACCACACATGGCTGAGCACAAAGTTTGTATTGTACATGCATAGTGTATAGTGCTGCGTCATTTGGGACACAGCTATAGAGTAACTACGGGAAAATGTCAAAAAGATGTTGGTCGGCAAAAGGAGATGGAAAATGTTTAATCGTAAAGGAATGTACAGGATTGCTGTTAGGATTTTTGATTCTAGTAAAAAAAAAAATTACTGAAAAAAAAAAAAGAAATTCAGTTCATCCAGTATGATTTTACTGTATTTGTAGCAGATTCTCCTATGTAGAATCCTTTAGGACTGTTGGTTACAAATTATAATGGAAATATAATAAGCAGTTCCATATACACTGGCGGCCAAAAGTTTGGAATAATGTATTTTGCCCTTATGGAACGAAATTGGTACTTTTATTCACCAGAGTGGCATTCAACTGATCACAATATATTGTCAGGACATTAATAACATAAAAAATACTTCAAAGAGTTCTCATAAAATAAATCTCCATGTGTAGCAAGGACAGCTTTTCAGATCCTTGTTATTCTAGCTGTAAGTTTGTCCAAATACTCAAGTGACATTTCACCCCACATCCTGTAGCACTTGCCATAGATGTGGCTGTCTTGTCGGGCACTTTTCACGCACCTTACAGTCTAGATGATCCCACAAAAGCTCAATGGTGTTAAGATCCATAACACTCTTTTCCAATTATCTGTTGTTCTATGTCTGTATTTCTTTGCCCATTGTAACCTTTTCTTTTTGTTTTTCTGTTTCAAAAGTTTCTTTTTCTTGGCAATTCTCCCTATAAGGCCTGCACCCCTGAGTCTTCTCTTTACTGTTGTACATGAAACTGGTGTTGAGTGTGTAGAATTCAATGAAGCTGTCAGCTGAGGACATGTGAGGCATGTTTTCTCAGCTAGATAATCCAATCAAGAAATAAACTATCTAACCATAACTATCTACCTACATTTTTACTAACCATTACAGAGGAATCCACCAAATCTCTGGCACTGAGATTTGTCAAACTGGCAGAAGGGCCCCTCAAATTGTTTTGGGTTATAGCACACACAGGTACCACACATACAGTCCCCTTTTCCATCGCACGGTAGTTTCATGTCAGGGCCAATACACATGGCTGAGTCTGTGGAGGCCCCCGCTGAACAGTTACAGAAAGGACCTAGCCTATGAGGGAAAAGGCATGTACAGGGCCGGAGTTATTAAATGCAATATGCTTGGAGCCAACCAAAGTCAAAAATATCAAAGGATATAAATGTTAATAATACCATCCATCGTAACACTGGCATTTCCCGCAGACAAAATCTCCATGGCCGTTACAGCGCAGTGAATTTTTTTCTGGGCTCTGATGTTATAGGAGAAATACAAGTGAAAGATTTTAAATAAAAAACTGTAATCACGAGAAGGGTCTTTTTAAAGGCTTTTCTGTCATTATTTACACAACCTTGGTCTGTTCCTCACACAAAGCTATTATGTGGCTTCAGAATAAGTTATATTACTTATTATAGAGCTATTATGGAGATTTTTGTTATATTTACAGCTCAACAGCATTTATTCTCATTGTATGGTAAAAAGCAGCATGAATATTCAGCCTAACTTCTCCCTTTGTGTGCCACTAAAGAAAGTCATTAAAGTTTAGAATGAGGTTATAAATAATGACAGAACTGTAACTTTTGGGAGGACTATCCTTCAAACAGACCTCACCTTTTCACATAAACAGCTCTTACACAGCACTTCAGCATTGATTCTGAGGGCGGAGCTAAAGGTGGTGGGTTTGATTCTCAGTATTCCTGCTCGGTCAGTAGGCTTGCTCTTACAGACGTGGTCCTCTCCGACCTTAGTAAGGGCCTGCAGACGGACCTTAAATTTACCCTAGAAACAGGGAGAAATCTATAATCAGTGCCTTCACCTTAAGAGGGTCATTAGAGTGTGCTTGTGTTTGTTACAATGGGATATATTACCTTATCCTTCATATAATTTTTTTCTCAGAAATACAGGGCTTGACACTAAGGGTTAGGGCCAGTTGTTGGGGCCAGCTGACAGAAACATCACTTGCCCAGTTGAGTCAGTGCTGCATTTATGCCCGATATTCGGTTTGTGCACACAATAGAGCTGCTGTATAGCGAGTAGACAACAACCAAGTGTGCAGATGCATAAAAGAGTGAGGGGGAAATCAGTCATGACGTATTATTGGTATCCAAATATAGCTAAGAGTGCAACCGAATGGCACAAAATGCAGGTCTCCAGACAGTTAATTGACACAATGTCTCTTAAAAAAATGCAACACTTATGGTGCAGCATCCAATGACGGCAGATATAAAATTGCACAGGAACATAGTAATGTGTCCTGTGTGTATGCAGATATTGTTTTCTGTCAGTTGTGTATAAGAATTAATTAATTTAATTTAAAAGATACTAATTAAAAACATTTTTATGAATTGCTGAAAGCAAATAATTTTTGACATGGCCATCTGAAAAAGTTTTTTCCTTTCCTTTCAAAAAACTGTGTGAAAGAGTACAGTAGTGTATGCATATGTAAAACTACAGCAAAAACACTCACAATTTGTCCTGGTGTAATTCTGAAATTTCCAAATTCAGGGGAACTTCCGGATTGAGAGAGAATTTGAGCTTCCACTGCTTTTGGTTTATCCTCTGTACGGATACTGATCTTGGAACGAATGTTCTGTCCGAAAAGAAAGATGAACTCATTAATGAGCTGATAAACATTTAAATCTCAATGAATCACATACAAGTTACAGTATCTGGATATTTAAAAAGCTCCAATTCTAAAAGAAGCACTGGGGGAAATTCACAACAAATTAATTGTGTCCAAGCGCTATTTGTGCTGCAATTGTGCTGCAAAAAGTACCGCAACTGTTTTGTGAATTCGCCCCATTGTGTTTTACCTCAAAAGCTTTTTCTAAAATGCTCAGGATGTTGGAGGAATCTTCTTGTAACTGTCCAAGCTCAGCAATGGGGAAGAATTCATGCAGTTTCTACATGTGCACACAAAGTTTAAATTAAAAACATGTCAAAATTCAGTATCACAGTTCCTGAGACTGCTTTGAAATGGAGATAAACAAAATACACATGTAGACAATAGAAATACATAGGCTATATAAATGGATACAAACCTCATAGTATGAGTAGGAGTAGTTAGTAATGGCGAAGATCGGTATGATGTTATGTTGCATCAGGATTCGCACTAGTGTGGGTATAGACGGGTAGTCCTGACGAGTGTCATGTGTGTATTTTCCATCTTGAGTCAGGTGGCATTTCTCATCATTACGATCCAAGATGCCCGCAAGCACGTTGGCACCATCTGCTTCATAATGGAAAGCTGATTCAGTGGAGAAAACTAGCAGGTGGGTGCTGTCTGGCCTCCAACCAATCTGAGTCTGTTTAACAAAATACATTTTAATATCATGGTCTGTGTTCTTGTGTGTCTCATGACCAAACATCATGACATAACATCAACACTGTAGGTTGACATTTGATTTTGCATGGATGAAAATGAAGGGTCTGCCATTGGGAGTTCGAAAATGTTATTTGAGAGTGAACTCAGAAGTCTTGGAATACAGTGCATGAGTGGTATGGGTTACTTTTAATGTGATTTCATGGTGCTTTTTTCCTTTTTGGAGCTAATCAGTCACTAATCACTGGCATTAAATGGCAAAAAGTAGTGTGAATTTTTTTCAAATATATCCATTTGTGAACAATAAAAGTCATACAGGTTTATAATAACATAAGGCTGAGTAAACATTGACAGATTGTTCATTTTTGGGTGAACTATTCCTTTAATATCAGGTGTAAATTTGTCCAGTGGTGATGAATCTTGGCTTTACCAGCCCTGAACTTTAACCACTCTGCCATACTACCTCTTTCCCACTGCAGTATCAGGTTTTAATTAAAGTATTAACAATCATTTACTAAAGTCTAGAAAATTATTTGTTTTGGCATCTTTCATTGACATCTGCAATATTGAGTTGGTGTGAAAAATCAACTGGCGGTACCTGGCAGACGGCAGCCTGTAGGATCGCATCAAACCCCCCTTCCGGGGCATCCAGGTTACCAGATATACGCTCATTCTGAAGCCTCTGTCTGAAGTAGGTGCTGTTGCTGGTGAGAGTGATGACGTTGCGGAATGAAAACGGAGGGTCACTGTTGGCCCATGGCTGAGCTAATCTGCGAAAGGGAAAACACTTATGTTTAAGCAGGCCACGTACACACTTTAGCTACAGTTGACAGTTCATCTTAATAGTGTTTAATCCTGTTCTGTACACACACAGTTCGGTAATTTACAGGAGTAACAGATAGATTCTACAACTGAATGAACTACCGAAAAATCAGGTAGTGATAACCAAATTTTCATAAATTCCACAAAGTGTTTACAGAACCGAACTGCAGCCGCTTAGATGCCCATAAACCAAACATAGACTAACTAAACATTGGCAGATGATAATATGTCTCTGGTGGACAGTGTTGGGTCAATTACTTATGATAGTAATCCACTACAAATGACTAATTAGTTCTCTAAAATTATAATCAGATTGCTTCACTAATTACTTAATTGAAAAAGTAATTGCATTACTTATTACTTTACTTTTAAGTTACTATCTACAACACTTTTCTACTCAACAAATTCAAAATAAGGTCTGTATTTCATCCTTTTTCTTTGTTACACACGTCATACACTCAGCACCTCACATTTTTCCTTCACAATGACTAGTTACTTGGCCATAATTCACGTATTCTACATAAATAATAACATTTGAAATAAGCATAACCCTATAATGTACTTAAAATATATTAAATGAATTGAAAATCAGTAAATGTAATCTGATTACAAGAATTTTAAATGTAATGCATTTACTAACTACTTTGTAATTGGGTAACACCCAACACTGCTGTTGAATAATCTCTTTGCCAAATATAGCGAACACAAAATGGATTAAACTGGTGACATTCATGTTTCTTGTTCACAGGCATGAGACGCTGTAGCATTGCAATAGTTATCACTTGTCAATCATCACAATTGCAGGAGAATCTCCTGTTTTCATACACACATGGAATGAAAATTTGGGGGATTCACTCCTGCATTTAAATGCGGTTGTCACTCCTGAAACGTTATAGTGTGTACATGGCCAGAGAGTATGAAGGTAGACACAGACTGTGCATGTGTGTGGGTAGGTGCTGTAATAGTGCGTTGTTCTCACTTGGATTGTCTCATGTCTGTTTGAGGCTCGGTGACTTTATCCACAAACTTGCCAAATCCAATGGTGTAGTCATCAGAGATTTTGCCAACAAGTTCAGCTGCATGAGGTAAGAAGAACAAACAATAAATGAAAATCAACATCTTGTTGATTATTGTGACATACAGTGCATCCTCACAAACCCTGTCACAATCAACACGCAAATATTTCTGTCAATGATGTCTGTAAACATCTAACAAACACCATTATACCCAAGAAAAGTCCGTAAAAATAGCGACCCAATGTACCGTGTTAATATGAAGGAATTTTCTGTACTGATTTTTCACAGGTGTTTTACCTGTTTTTGAATCACGCATTGCATTGTGGGACCAAGATCCCCTGCTAATCGTGAAAGGTGCAAGAGGCAGGGGCAATCACACACGCTGGTCATTGATTTTGGAATTGGAGTTGGAGAATCTGGCACCAACATTGAAACATTTCAATGGTGACAATAGTCTTGTTATGTAGCATAGCAATCGTTATTGATGATAAAAGCTGCAGCGCTGTCTTTTTATGCCAGGTTTGGGTTGGTGCTTGTAATTTGTTTTTTACCATGTATTTGAAAATGATTTTGAATCTTGAAAGTTTCACTTGTTGTGAAGTTTAACTTTATTGTGACCACCCTTTGGTGCAACACCAATATTGTACAGGTACATTGCTAATGTTTTGTTTTGTTGTTTTAATTTTGTTTGTTGCTGTTTAAAGCAAAAAAACATCTTCCACAAAACAAGCACTTTTTTTAATGGTGCTTTGCATCGTTGTCATTTCAATGTTTTAGTCTGTTATCCTGTTTAAAGCAAACAATAAGCCATTGAATGCACTTCTATGAATATGTTTACATGAGGTAAAAATAAACATGTTCAACATATATTATGGTGGATATATTTGATCATGTTGCTGTATTAGCTGTTTAAATAGTTATTTTATCACATTAGAACACTACATTGGTCTGGTGATGGATAACAGTCATTATTGTATGTATATTTAGCAGAAAATGTAGGTTACAGTAGTGACTATACAGAATTTTACATATCAGCTTTGAAGAAACTGTCCACAGAAATGGTACAGATTAGAATTTTCAGTGGTGAAGAAATGTTCTACAAATGCTCATGAGAATATACTGTAATTTTACAGAAATTTCTGCTTAAGGATTGATGGAAGTGTCTGTGAATGGTAGAGAGGATATACTGTAAATCTACTGAATTATCCATTTTCGGAATAACATAAGTGTCTGTGAGTGGTAGAAGAAATATACTGTAAATTTACAGAATTATCTGTTTTTGGATTAACAGAAGTGTCTGTGAATGGTACAGAGGATATACTGTAAATCTACAAAATTTTCAGTTTTAGGGTTGAAGGAAATGTCCGGAAGGAAGGAATCTTAACGGAAATCAGACCGATAATTTTCTGCCAGGACATTATCCGTTTTTCTTACAGTGAGAGTGATGCATCCAACCCCAGATTGCTCTAGAATCAATTATCCCATCGATAATGCTGCGTTCAATGATGGAATTACCGTAATTACCTAAATTACATACAGTAGATGCTATGGCAAATATCTCCATCTGGCGTATGTGCGTAGAGCAAAAACATTTTTTTTTTATTAAAATAAAAGAAAAAAAAACAGAATGCATCCTGTAGGGACGGCATTGCAAAAACAACAAATACCACTGGCCTTGACGTGTGCCAAAAAATAAAAGGTTTTAAATAAAAGATGTGAAACAAGCTAACAAGTTAAACTAACAAGGAGAACTTATTACATTTTTGGTGATACTTTACTATAAGGTCCTATTGGTTAACAATAGTTATCGCATTAGGTATCATGAACTAACAATAAACTATGATTTTTTTACAGCATTTATTCATCTTGGTTAATGTTAACTTATCAAAATATCATTGTTCTTTGTATTTTCATGTTAGTTAATATTGTAACTGAATATTAATGTGTACAACTTTTGATGATGATGATTTATTAACCATGATTAATAAATGCTTTAAAATAATATAATTAATTGTGTTTTTGACATTGGTAAAACCTACCAGTTTAGTAGTATATCACAGGGACAATCATCGAGGAGTAACCTTGTCTTACTCAAGGGCACAATGGTAGAAGTTCCTAAATCCCTTGTGGGGATTGAGCCTATAATTGTTTAGTTGCCAGCCCTGATCTAACTACCATGCCACACAGCCCTCTTCCCTCACCCAGCTTTTCTCCCATCCTCTTCAGGTTGTCCAGATCGTCAGACATGGAGTTGGAGAAGTCCATGAGGATGTAGAGGTCCAGAGGGCCACGTGTGGGTTCAAACACCTCCATCTCAACCTCCTTCTCTTCTCCAGGAAGAAATGACATGTACATCAGCTGAGGGGCCACCTGCGAGCGCTTCTGCAATGTATCGATCTTCACGTTCTGATAGACACACACAAACCCATTAGTAATATATAAAAGTAGGCCATGTTCACAAAGCAGCAGAATTATCTGGTCAGTCCTCTATGGAGAGCTAAATACGGTAATGAATAAGAGTGACTAATTGCATTCTATATCTGAAGTCACTCTCGTTGAAAGGGAAATTACTATCCGCTGCCATTGTATTGAAAAAAGTACTGGGATACTCTTCCAAATGTGTCCTTTTGTGTTCCACATAAAAAGAAGGTAATTCAAGTTTAAACAACATAAGGGTTATAAGATAAGACATTTTTGGGCATACTATTACTGTAAGGTCAGGCATTAGAGTCTATTGAAACAAACCTCATTCATTTCCATGGTGCTCTCAATTGTTACCATCTGAAGACATTTATGGGCCTCCAGGTTTTCCTTCAGGTCACAACGCTCATAGTCAAAGATCTGATAAAAAAAAAAACACACACAAATACAGAAAACTCAAAGAAAGCTACTTATTGGGTTTGGAACACGCAAGTAAACTTCTGTAGAAGTACATGGCAGACCATTGCAAATATTATTTTTGCAATTTTTTTTGCTCCAGCAGTATAAAACAAATCCAGTATTACATTTCCACAACTTTTTAAAACAGGAAATAAATTAGATTACTGCAGTCTGATGAGAGAAAGATACCAAATTTAATGTCACACCCTTAGCAGCTGTATTTGAAATCCCATCACAGCTAGTTTATTTAATCAGTTCCATGGTAACATACATGAAATCAGTTCATTCTACAGAATAAGGATCAGTAAACTTCACCTCATCTGGGCAGTAGGCACAATTTGTGCCAATCTGGATACATTGTGAGCAGGTACTGGTCCTGGCAGCAGTACAGTGGTTCACTACATAACACACAAGCATATTCAATATATAATGTTTATATTCAAATATATAGCCTAATGTTATTGATGTCTTTTAAATCATTAATATAAATAGTCATTAACGTTTGTTGCATAGTATTCTTTTTTTGGTGCTAATCACTGATTAAAGTTAGCAAAAGGTTATCTGGCCTTAAGTTTCCTAAGTAAAAGTGTTTGCAGTTTGCATTTGGAGATTTGCAGTTTAACAGGCTTTAGAGTTGAGTTTAACAGGCTTTTAGAGTTGAGTTCCTACCCTCATTAGCATGGCTGGCCGTTAAGGAGAGCATGAGAATGAATATCCCCACTGCTAGGCGTGTCTTCCATCCTCCCATTTCAGTCTGAAACACAAATAAAACTCATATATATTACAAAACAATAGCACATATGTCAAGATGCACAGCCGGCAAGAATCATGTATATACATACATTACATAAAATTAAAAGAGAATAAATGCCACACATGTACTTATGCACACATAGATACAGTACACCCCATAATTAAACACCAGAAACTTTAGGTATTCTAAACATGTGCCTTGATGAACACCATAACAAAGTCATAAAATACCTCTAAACATAATGACAACTCTAATAAGCTCTGTTTCCCAACCTTTTTTTTTTGTTATGTACCTCCATATGCTCATCAATTAGGCACAAGATACATCAAAAAGTGCAATGAAAGTAATCTTTCTCCCATGAACTTACTTAAGAACCCTCAAGTTTAGAATCACTGTATTAGACCATTAGATACAATGATCGATTTCTAACATATAGATAGTTGAATCACGTGCCATGACCTCAGCTCTTAAGCATCGCCACTTAAAACGCTAAAACAGCAGCAGAAATCTGATCCACCTGCTCGCTATCACTTTCTCTCGCTTTTCACCCATTCCCTTTCTCTCTGCAGACATCAAATGAAATCTGAGCCCATTTCACCCCTCATAAATCTCAACTCTGAAGGTGAAGAGCAGAAACAGGCCAAAGATTCCTCAGGAATTCCACTTATATCTGCCACAGATGGAGAGAGAGTAAAACTTTGATAACTTATATAATGGATTTGTTGTGCATTGCACATTGGTGTTTATACAAAGTTAGATTTTTTCTCCTAAGTGTACACACAAGTTCACATTAAATTAACTCAAACAACTAACTAACAAATAAAAAAACACAATAAGCCAGCTTTAATTAACTTTATCTGTTAAAAAACCCTAATATAAACTCTATGGATAATGATCTGTAAGTACAAACAAAAATTGTTTTCATCTAAAAAAAAATAGGTAGCTAAAAACATGGTGTTGGATCTAAGTTCATATTTTCGCCAAAATCACTGGAATTTCACTCCTGGATGACAGAAAACTCCTTCCTTTGTAAACATAACTGCACGTGAGATTTAAACATACCTTAGTATTTTATTGTGAACCTGGCATATATATCAAGTTGGGTCATATACAGAGAAAAATAACATAACCCAGTAATACTCAATATAGGAATATCCAATTAAATGTTCTGTGCTTGAAATTTTCATGAAGCAACTGAAGCACGTAGTCACAGACAGTGTTTTTTTGTGTGTTATTTACATAGAGGTGTCATTCCTGCACATGTGAATATTTAGGAAACAAACTGTTTGGTGTGCAATTTAAGGTGATAACTTACCATCAACTTTAATTTAGTCTCTTAATAATTCCAGTTGCGCAATAAAGAATGTTTGTCAGGTAATCTAAAATGGGGTAATATCTAAACTATCCGGCTTTCCCTAACTCAATATGATTATTTTATATGGCAGAATTTTCCTACATTAGGTTATACTAATGCAAGTAACTTTTAAGGATCAGCCCAGTTAGAAATAGCTCCTCGAGGTAACAACTGCACGTGTCCTGTAAATCAATATGAGAATAATAAAGGATATTGTAATACCATCAACAAGTCCAATAGACCCAACGTGAGTGGAATTATCTAGACAGAAATGAGATTTGTCTAGACATATAGACATTTACACTTGCATAACAACATCAGACAATTCTCATAACATTTATCAGCCTAACAACTTCTCATCTGTCATATTATCACAAAGATGTATTGTGAAGATATTAATTTAAAAAGAATTAAAGTGAGTATTAACAAAAGACTGAACCTATACTTTATTTCACCAGCAACAAGTTTTAAATATCAACAAATATCAACAAACACAAGCCCACCAAAAAGGCAGACAGAGAGGAAAGGTGAAGAGAAGAGGGAGAGAAAGAAAGAGAATTTGGCAAAAACACTTCTGTGAGGCTTTCCAAATATATTGTTCTCACAATAGATCTCACAAACCTCTTAGTCTGTTGTTTCACAATCTAAGTCCCAGAGTCCAACCAGAAATAGCTACGTTCTTTTAAAGAAAATCCTTCCTTCTCCCTATTGTCCAATGTTTAACCGAGGAGCAAATAAATAACCAGTTGTCCACCTGTTTCTTCACGAATCCAAACTTCTTGCGCTTTCAGAACTTTGTCCACCTCTCACACACCTGCTGTGAAATATTGATTAAATATTCACCTCAGATACGCCTTGAAGACGTCTATCAACACGAGAGGTGAGAGACAGTGGTGTTTAAGAGTGAATGTGTCCCTGGTCTCTGTGATTAAATCCCTCCTCTCTTGCTCAATTCCTTCAGGTGGGTTGCAGGCAACACCCTTCCTTTCTCTCTCTCTCTCTCTCTCTCTCTCTCACTTTGTGAGGTAACAAGGTCTCTCCACCTTCTGTCCTTTGCTCGAATCGTTCTGCACATTCCTTTAGCGGCACCCTCACCTGTGTGGACTTGAGAATGACAGGTTAGAGCTTCTCCCCGAGGGGGTAGAAAAGAGTGAGAGAGAGAGAGAGAGAGAGAGTGGAAGGAAAGGAGCCCAGCCCTGAGAGTGGAAGGGAGTGGCAGGCAGATATATTGCCTGCAGGGCACAAAGAATCATTGCACCCTGTTCTTCATAAAATACATGTATACACAGATAGCACTTAAGGACAGTGAGAATATTTATTTTAAGAGTCATATGATTAAAAAACTATTTGACAGGCTTCACACACAGGGCACTTCCTTTTAAGTCCTTTAAGTGTCACTGCCACCACAATGTTCCCTAAATCAAGAGGGAGAGAGCAAGAAAGAAAGAAGGACAGGCAGGCGGGTGGATGGATGGATCTTTAGACAGACAGACAGACAGACAGATAGACAGATAGATAGATAGATAGATAGATAGATAGATAGATAGATAGATAGATAGATAGATAGATAGATAGATAGATAGATAGATAGATAGATAGATAGATAGATAGATCTTTAGACAGACGGACGGATGGACGGGCAAGTGGGTGGATTGATGGATCTTTAGACAGACAGACAGACAGACAGACAGAGCTTTAGACAGACACACAGATCTTTAGACAGACAGACAGACAGACAGGATGAGCTGTGTAAAGGTATATCCAATATTTCTTATTAATAGTAATGCTGGTAAACCCTTTAATCTGGTACACTAAAACACTAAAATCATGTAAACCATGGAAAGACGATGAGTACTTTTGATTGCTTGTATCATTGAGAACCAGTCTTACTCTTTCTGTCTGTTCTGTTGTTGTCATGTGTCGATTTCATATGTTTTCTGCTGGCTAGAACAGATGTCTGTACAGATCGTAATCTGTCTGCATCTAGAGGGGCGTAGTTTGTAAATAATGGACTCTGTTCCGGCCATGGAGACACATTGCATTGTTTTTTTATTATTATTATTATTATTTGTGTGTGGACATTTTTCTCTTTGGTCTGCCTTACAACTTGTCAACAAAGCAAATTGGAAGCCAGCTGTTGGATTATACACGAAGAAGAATTGAAACGATATGACTTGAATCTAGAGTTTTCAAACTTTGCAGTCCTGGAATTCCTCATCTTCACAAATCAAATGGCCCAGGCATCCTGATTGGTCAGAAAGGCCCCTCTGCAACCTGATCTACCACACAGAGTTAAAGCAGACTTCTCTTTTGTAAGGTTACAGGGACCACTAAGAATTCTAAGATATTTCATCTTAATATAGCCTTGCTAGGTAATGCTGAAAATCATGCTGAACTGTGGTAGCGTTTGTACCTGACAAATTAACGATTATACTCTGATGGAACTCTTTAAAATGTGTGTAGCGATGTGCAATCACCAATAATTGATAAATCCATCCATCCATCCATCTTCAACCGCTTATCCGAAGTCGGGTCGCGGGGGAAGCAGTTCCAGCAGGGGGCTCCAAACTTCCCTATCCCGAGCCACATTAACCAGCTCTGACTGGGGGACCCCGAGGCGTTCCCAGGCCAGTGTGGAGATATAATCTCTCCACCTAGTCCTGGGTTTTCCCCGAGGCCTCCTCCCAGCTGGACGTGCCTGAAACACCTCCCTAGGGAGGCGCCCAGGGGGCATCCTTACCAGATGCCCAAACCACCTCAACTGACTCCTTTCCACGCAAAGGAGCAGCGGCTCTACTCCGAGTTCCTCACGGATGACTGAGCTCCTCACCCTATCTCTAAGGGAGAAGCCCGCCACCCTTCTGAGGAAGCCCATTTCGGCCGCTTGTACTCGCGACCTAGTTCTTTCGGTCATGACCCAACCTTCATGACCATAGGTGAGGGTAGGAACAAAAATTGACCGGTAGATCGAGAGTTTTGCCTTCCAGCTCAGCTCTCTCTTCGTGACAACGGATAGAGCGAGTGCAATACCGCCCCCGCTGCCCCGATTCTCCGGCCAACCTCTCGCTCCATTGTCCCCTCACTCGTGAACAAGATCCCGAGGTACTTGAACTCCTTCACTTGGGGCATGCAGAATTAAAGATTATAATTGATAAATATAATCTTTAATTCTGCATGATTTATCTCATTCTACTAAGAATGGTAACTATAAGGTTTAACTTGATAAAATGCAATGATGTGTAAAACCACTATGATTTTGTAACCAGAGATTTTCATGTTTTATTACCTACACATATAACATCCATTAAAAAACATGTCATGTTTAGTGTGTAAACATTTGTTTGTGTATGAAGAAAAATCTGATGACAATGAATATCATACCTCTTGTACCATTCTCAAGATATAAAAGCTCATGATTAAATATGCACTATACTAGAGCGGGAGATTCTTAAGAGTCTGAAAAAAAGGACCATATCACAACTGTCGGAAAAGACAGCCCAGTTGACCATGTGACTCTGAAATGTCACATGGTCCAAATTTCCAAACAGGAAGAAGTCTTTCTCTTGCTTCTTCATCTAGTCTCTACGGCTCTTCGCTCTTCTGTGTGAGATCCATGGGAGCATGGAGTGAGAAGGCCTTGCTTCACAATCAACCTAATTCATACAGACAATAAACTCTATCATAAAGAGATCAAAACATTGACGGATGAACTTTTGACCAAGAACCAAGCCACACAAAGAATGGAAGTACATCTCCAATATTGTGCTCAAAGTGCTGGTGTATTAATACAATTATTTGGTTAATCCGATAGCAAATCGATGTAGACTCAAAGAAGGATAAATGGTTCTTAAGGTATTGTCAACAGACTCCATAGAGTTCATCTTCCCTGTAGTGATCAGTTATTTCACATTCTGTCACTTTTCACCAACCTGTATTATGTATATGTATGTGTTAGATTAGATTTATGTTTAGAATAGTAATAAAGTTTGTCTGCGTTCAAAGACGACTTGACTGTGGTATATTTTGATAAATAATCTCATCCCTGTTTCTGAAAGATTTCACTTCTAAGCTGTACCTACATGTGATATTATTATTTTCAATAAGCCATGAGAATAATATCAATCCAATAAGTGAATTAATCATAATTCACTTATTAAAGCTAATTCCTTACAGTAGAAATTGTGAGCTGGTACAGCTAGACGTTGTATTACGATTTCAATGGTGGAGAATCTATTAAGACAAATAATCAAGTTATTTGTTATTTATCTCATTTATAATGGTTGTCGAACGTGACTAATTCCGTTATACATTTCATTACCTAATAAGGACAGTTTAATTTAGTTCATAGCTCACATATTGCAAGACCCTAAATTCCCTCCTAAATATAGCTTGCGTACAAATTACCCTACATATAATGATGGTAAAATGTGTGCAAAATACGCATTTTAACTGGTTGAGTCCACATCTCTAAATTATATATGTAATACCCTACACAGCCCTGCTAAAAAATAAACCTGCTTAGAGCAGCCTAAGTTGCTCAAGACCAGCTTGGTTAGGCTGCAAGGCTTGCTAAACCAGTTCAAGCTAAGCTAGGCTTGAAGACTAGCTTAACCATCTTAAGGATAGCTTGCCCAGGCTGGGAGACCAGCTTAGTCTGGTTTAAGGTGCTTTTTTTCAGCAGGGACAATGAGGATTGGGCAGAAAAAAGGGTAAAGGGCAAGGGGAGGGACAGAGAGTTAAAGAGATTGTATATTGCATGTAATGTCCCTTTCACAGAGTCGGCAGTGTAATCCAGATCATGTTTGCTGCTCATTTGTTTTTAGACTAGAACACTTAGTGACATTACTTCAATGTTTACAGAGGAAGGACAAAGCCACCTGAAACCAAATGTGCTGATTTGCTGAACTGCCTGTGCTGCTTTTTATCTCACGTTAATCCACATTAATGTTTACTTGCTCTTCACTTTGATCAGAAACATTCACAATGATGCTTTTCTTGCTGAGATTCTTTGGATGTTTGCCCGTGTATGAGTGAGAGACTCTCCTGCTTGAAAAAAAAAAACAGGTTAAGCTTGAACCAGGCTAAGATGGTTTGGTGTTCTTATCTGGTCCCCAGGCTGGTCTTAGAGGAGTTTTGGGCACTTGTCAGATGGTCTGGATGGGAAACCAGCTGGCAGAACAGCTAAACCAGCTAAAACTAGATGAGCTGAATACTAGAGTGACCTGGCTGGGAGACAAGCTAGACAAGCTGAAGACAAGCTTGGTCAGGCTGAGAGACAAACTGAAGACCACCTCATTCAGACTAAGAGAACTGCTGAAAAACATCTTGGCCAGCCTGGGAAAAATCTCAGTACTAGATTGACCAAGCTGGGGGCAAGCAAAACGAGCTGAAGACTGACTTGGCCAGACCATGGACACCAGCCAAAAACCATCTTGGTCAGGCTGGAAGACAAGCTGAAGACCATCTTGGCCTGACTGGAAGACAAGATGAAGACCATCTTGGCCAGGCTGGGAAATTAGCTGAATACCAGAATGGCCTGGCTGGGAGACAAGCTAGACCAGCTCAAGACCAAATTAGTCAGGCTAGGAGACCATCTTAAGACTAGCTTGGCCAGGCTGGAAAACAAGCTAAAGATCATCTTGGCCAGGGTTGGAAGACACTCTGAATATCATCTTGACCAGGCTTGATGACTAGCAGAAGACTATCTTGACCAGGTTGGGAGACCAGTTGGGACCAGCTTATGTTGGTTTAAGTGTGTGAGGTTTTTGTTTTTGCTTGTTTGTTTATTTTGGTTTTCCAGCAGGTTCCTAGCTATTTGATGACTTTTTGGTGTCAGCTACTAAACAATCAGCAAAACAATGCAGTACTCACAACTGCCTTTATTCTTGGAATCAATAAAAAGACAAAATCTACTGTGGTTCATGCTAATTTACCATTGCAGATGTGCTTAGCATTATGAATAATCAGAGTCAAAAACCTTTTGAGGCCCAGAGTTTAGTAAAGAGTTAAGGGAGAATTCATCTGATCAGTGCCTTCCCAGAAGGCAATTATATTTTTGGTTGTATTACGGCCATGCACACAGATGTCAAAGAGTAATTTCACTAATGAAGTCCATAAGAGAGGGTCAAGTTACAGGTTATGCTCAGTACTGTAGGGTTTTCTTTGAATTATGTGGTACTTGAGTGAACAGGGTGTGCTAAAACTACAAATTATCATTTCCTACACCTGCATATGCTTTACCAACTACTCTGTAAATCTGTGATCAGGCTTGTGCTTTAAACTAGGTGTCAGGACAAGGTTTAAGATGCTGAAATTTTTTTTTATTTTCTCCCCCAATTTGGAAAACCCAATTCCCAATACGCTCTAAGACCTCGTGGTGGTGTAGTGACTCGCCTCAAGCCGGGTGGCGGAGGACAAATCTCAGTTGCCTCCGCATCTGAGACCGGCAACCCGCTTATCTAATCACATGGCTTGTTGAGCGTGTTAGCGCAGAGACGTAGCAGGTGTGGAGGCTTCACACCATCCACCGCAAAATCCCCGCACAACTCACCACGCGCCCTACTAAGAGCGATCCACATTATAGCGTCCAAGAGGAGGATACCCCATGTGACTCTACACTCCCTAGTAACCAGGCCAATTTGATTGCTTAGGAAACCTGGCTGGAGTCACACAGCACACCCCTGGATTCGAACTCGTGAACTCCAGGGGTGGTAGTCAGCGAATGCTGAAACATTTTTAAGAATTGGCAAAACTTTTTCTAAATGTTTCTCATTTCTGCTGCGAGTATGTATAATGTGTAAAGGAATCTATTAATGCATGTTAAACATGATGTACTGATGTGCATTTTAATATGTACATCAGAGTTTGACAATGAAATATATTTGATATAAAAAGATAAGACTGGAATGCACAAAAAAAATCATTGTGTAAACAGTAAGTCTTATCGTTATACTTTTGAAACAGTGTGTATTTTAAAGGTTTGTGAATTGGCCCCATTCACTTCCACTGAAAGTGTCTTAGAGTAACCTTTGTTTTTGTTTTTTTTGGATTGCAAGAAAACCCTTAAATTAAGAGAACCTAAGTGATACCAGTCTTACAATTTAAACTAAGGCTTTTTGTTATGTGGCTCTGCATCTGAATTGGTGATTCACAGTTCACTGTAAGTGCCTTAACTCTCACGTCTGGGTCAAAAACTTTATCCAAGTAGGAGGTTTGCTTGATCAGGTGTTACCTTGTATATGGGTCAGAACCAACTAATCTTAATGATTGCTAAATTCACACAGCATAAAACATGCCTTGAAAGCACACAGTCTGACAAATCATGGCAACTTAAAATCATGGGAAGCACATTCCCGCAGGGGAGATTCATTACACTAAACACACAATGAGTCAGAAACAAGGTGTGTCCTTTCCAAAGTTACAATCAGACTCACTGGCACAATAAAAACTTCAGAAAGGGATGTGTGTGGTACAGCGGTCCCCTGGGAATAACCTTTGGAAAGCCTTAGCTGCTGTTATTGCCATTTCTGACTGCCAGATATAAAAAATTTCCAAATGTATTTCCTCACATGCTTGACTGTTTCCCTTGGATTATTTTTGAACATCAAGTGAACATTCTGGCTTACTGACACTTTCCAATTCATATCCATATTGCCTTCATTGTCTCATACTGTGCCTGCATATTTAAATCTTGAGAAAATTTGCATGAATATACAAAAATTAATCCAGTGAAAATATATAACAATATATAGCAGATAAACAAAAAGCACATGAAAACTGTGTGCTATCTAAAAATAAAAATAAACTTATATTTCTGTGTGAATTTGATTTGACATAAAGTGAGAAAATAGACCAGCTTTCTTTTGGCCCTTGGAACCAAAACATGTCTTACTATATCTTGTAACAATATGACACACATTTCCAAAATATCGACTATTTAGTGCACAGGAACATTTCTCTCACTATTTCCTTGTCAAATCCAACCAAATCCAAATATTAAAAATAAATCATCATGGACAAATAGTCTATAATTGTGTCGGAAACACATGCCATGCATGGCGTATATCAAGTTAACACCGTTTAATTGTTATAACTGTACTGTTTTCAAGTTACATTTCTAAATGCTTGGCAGCTTTTATGCATACTTTTGGTCATTAATGGAACCAAAATTCTGTATAAATAAACCCAGTGCCACTGACTTAAAACATCGTACCAAAATAAATATTGTGTTTCTGCATTTCATTGGCTCTGTACTTGTATTTTGCACAAAGACAATAAAGTTGAATCTAATCTAATCCTTAGGGGTCAAGAACATTTCTGTCAGGATTTCACTTGGCAAATTCGAGCACCCATGATGCACATCATTTCCGAAAACAGTTTTTAAGGTTGTTTAAAGCCACTGAAATGTAGGCTACAACATGTTAATGATTTGATCAAACAAATGTAAATTTAACTTACATTTTCCACAGATGATATAGGCTACGCTTTCGCCTCAGAGAGTCAATGGATGTGGCTCAAAAAAACGTGAACTGTTTTGGGTATCATAGGTTCATTCCGAGTCAATTAACAAATCCCTTCATGATAGGGCTACAATGTTTATGTTTCATACTTAAAAACATCCATGAATTTTTAAACTCATATTTTCCATGCACTTGCAAACGCCCTGGACTATACTAAGCACCCTTTTTTGGAAACCTCTCTTTTGAAATGCAAACGGGTCTATTTACATGACAAAAGTTTCACTCAGATTGTATTACTTTTTTTTTTGTTATCTGTAATCAAACTATACAAATGAAAAGCGAGAGATCGTGTTTTTGAAAGCATTATACGGCAAAAACTAAGAATACATTTTTCTTTGGTATTTTTTGGCATCTTAGTGTCTGTGATATTTTTCCCGCCATAAAATAATATAATATAATATAATACAATATAAAATATTATATAAATGCAAAATTAAGATATACAAAGATGATTTTTATAAGATTTACTGAAATATGCTTAACATTGCTAAGTAAAAAGTTGTTTTGCAATACAGCTTAAAAGGATAGTTCACCCGAAAATTTTAATTATCATATCATTTATTCACCCTCATGCCATCCCAGATGTGTAGGACTTTTTTTCTTCTGCTTAACACAAACAAAGGTTTTTAGAAGAATGTTTCAGCTGTGTAGGTCCATACAATGCAAGTGAATGGTTACCAACATTTTGAAGCTCCAAAATGATATGAAGACAGCATAATCAAATTAATCTATAAGACTCCAGTGGTGAAATCTGGTGAGAAACAGATCAATATTTAAGTCCTTTTATAAAATACATTCTCCTCACTGCCAAGTAGGTAAAACAAAATACCAAAAATGTGAAAGTGAAAGTGGAGATTTATCGTTAAAACAAAAGTGCTTAAATATTCTGTTTCTCACCCACACCTATTTTATTGCTTTTGAAGACATGGATTACACAACTGGAGTCATATGGATTTATTTTATGCTGCCTATATGTTCTTTTGGAGCTTCAAAATTTGGGACCCATTTACTTGCATTGTGAGGAACTACAGAGCTTAAATATTCCTCTAGAAATCTTTGTCCGTGTTCAGCAGATAATAGAAAGTCATACACATCTAGGATGGCATGAGGGTGAGCAAATGATAAGAGAATTTTCTTTTTTGGTTGAACTGTCCCTTGTAAACATGTGGATTTTGTTTAATTAGTTTTAAAAGTTCATAATTCATTTTAATTAAATACTTATCATTTATTTAGAGCATCATGACCACTCACAGGTTAAGCGAATAACGTTGATTAACTCCTAACATGGCCACATGTCAAGGTCTGGGTAGATTATATGCCAAGCGATCAATCAGATTTAGTAGTCAATGTGTCGAATGCAGGAGAAATGGGCAGGACTAAAGACCTGAGCAACTCTGACAACGGCCAAATTGTTATGGCCACACGTCTGGGCCAGAGCATCTCTGAAATGGCAAGGCTTGTGGGGTATCCCGGTCAGGAGTGGTGAGTACCTACTGCCAGTGGTCCAAGGAGGGACAAACCAACAACAGAGTGTTAGTCCAAACTGACAGAAGGTATGCTGTGGCACAAGTCACAGAAAATTTTAATGATGGTTACGGGAGGAATGTATCACAACACACATTGCATCGCACCCTGCTGCATATGGGGCTGCGTTGCCGCAGACTGGTCAGAGTGCCCATAATGACCCCTGTTGGAACTGGACCTAGGAGCAGTGGAAGAAGGTTGCCTGGTCCAATGAAAAGCATTTATGATCTTAGAGACACCAAATTGAGAGAAGAATCTGGACACAGCATCCATAATATGCTTGTCAAACATTTCATTTCAAAACCATAGACATTTATAGGGAGCTGGTCCTCCCTTTGCTGTCATGTCAGCTTAAACTTATCTGGAAGACTTTGCATTAGATGTTGGAACAGGGATTTGTTCTCATTCAGAAACAAAAGCATCTGTGAGATCAAGTACTGATGTTGAGCAATGGGGTCTGGCTCAGCCTGCATTCTAATTCATCCCAAAGGTGTTTAATGGGGTTCAGGTATGGACTTTGTGCAGACCAATCAAGTCTGCCATACCAGACTCTCTGAACCATGAAAGTGCTATGATGAAAGTTATTTAGATCTTTGGTATGCCCAATTCTACTAAAAACATTTGTCCAATGAGATTGCATTGCTATATGCTTAACTTTATAAACATACTATGGGTGTAGCTGAAATAAAACCAGTTAAATGGAAGGGCTGTCCACATACTTTTGACCATTAGGTGTATTAACAAATACCTCCACTACTGTGAATTAATTTCAATACAATACTGGTTCTCAGGATGGCAATACAATATAGTAAATAAACAAATATTGTCAAGCCTTGGGTTATCACTAAATCACTATGCATGTTTTTTTAAATACTTGATAACAACAGCACTACATGAGTAAACCTTTGTAACCGGATTTTAACAATTCAGTGGAGTTAGGGCCTGTTCAGGGTGTGTCTTCAGTCTGAGTCACCCTGACGCACAGTCAGCACATATGCACGCCGCAGTACCAATCTCTCAATTTCTCCTGGCAATGTCACTCACATGTCAAATGTTCTTACCTGGAGCCATCCAAAATCAAATAACATTAAAGTGCCCCTTGTTACATACACAATGTACTGCATTGATCAATGGTACTTTCAACGGTACTTTTTGAGGTAGTAGGGAAGAGAGGGGCAACATATGTCACTTTATACATTGTCTTTTAGGCAAGAAGAAACGAGAGGTAAAACTGATATAGCTAAATTATATTGCAGCGTGTCTCAAAAAAATAATAATAAAAAACAAATAATAATAATAATAATAATATATATTAGCATGTTTACGCATTTCAATATCATAACAAAATTCCATCCAATTAAATAATTTGTTAATGAAATTAAATAAAATGTCAAATATTTCTTTGTTTTCCATTTTATTTATTTAAAGATAATTCAATTCAGTTTGATGGAATTATTTTTGAGCGTACCAACTGGTCAGGCTGAGATACATGTAAGTCAATAAAACCTGTTCTCTTGACCAAGGGATTTTCATGTCTTTCAAGTTGTTCATGATTACTAAATAAGGCTTTTAAAAGAAGTCCTTATAAGAAGTTTTATAGAAATCCGACTCACAAAAAACTATTTCTAACTGATGGATTATAGACTTAAGTGTAACAAGAAAACCTAATCACCACAGAAATATCTATGACTTTAAGATTAAAAATTTTAATTTCTAAGCCTGGAAATGTTAAAATTGCCTGATATTTTCAGGGTTTCTATGGGAATTCTGGATAACAGAGGGCCACCAGAGAAATTACTTCTCAAAACATGTGGTCAATTTTAGGGGTAAGCTGTCCCAAGTCAAAAGGTATCACCACCACATTTTCAGTGGATGGTTTTCAAATATGACAAAGAGACAGTTTGGACTCCTTAGCTTGAAGGAAGGTCTGGAAGACTAGAGTTCAGAATGGAAAAAGTTACGTGTTGGTATAAATCAAAGATCCACCTGGTAAGCTTACACCATCTTCCAAGTTCAGAATCAAAAAAAAATTCCTCAACAGTGTTCTTCAACACTGACTGACATCGCATCCACACTTCTCATCATCTCATTATATTAAAGGTGATGTGTGTAATTTTTTCAGATGCTAAAAAATATTATATGTAGAGTAAACAATTTGTGGTTGTTTATTTGCCTGAAAAGTTTTAACGCTGTGGCAAAATTTTGCTTTGTTTAATCAACCCAACAAATAAATATTAGCTAAGACAATGGCATGAGATTGGGGGGAATTCTTTTTACCAACCAAAGTTAGACAGGGTGAAGTGTTCAGTGTTTGTTTACACTCGTGGCACAAAATTACACACTTCACCTTTTAGCACTGCAAGTTTGGATTTTAATAATTAAAAAAAAAAAACAATATCAGAGATTTCAATTATACAAAAACATTTATTTTCATGGTACTGTGCTATAGAGAATGCATTGACTCTTTTTAATATGTACTTGTATTTAAAAAGAACTATTTGCATCTAAAATGAAATAAAAAGTTAGAATAATGCAGGGGGGCTGAATTGAAAGAAGTACTCCTCATAAATACATAATAAAATAGCCCTGATCTGTTACAGTTGTAATAAGATACTACTGTATACTCATGTGACAGATGATTAATTGGGTGTTCCCCATCTGTCACTCACTTCACGCAACACTAGGGGTCTCTCTTGAGAGCCACGCACATCTCTGAACTTGAGAAAAGGCCAATGAGAAATTGGCAGACAGAATTTGCATGTCACTCCTCCAGACATACGGGTATAGAGGGAGGGAACTATGCATCTGTTCATTCAGATTTTTTCTTCGGAGCCGAGCAGCTGTGTGATCAGCCAGCTTCATTCACTGACTGTTTCACTCATCTCTACAGAGTGTATGCTGTTGGTCTATGGCACATATAAGTGGTTTTCTCTGCTTAATAGTGCAGCTTTGCCCCTGGGTGAGTCAACAGAGCTTCTAAAAGAGAATATTTTCCCTAAAAGAGTTTATTTTCTCTAAAAGAGCAATACACAGCGGCGTTGAACATCCTTTTCAGGAAGCGTTTTTATAAAGATACCCTTCCGCCCGTGTGTAGTTCCTGGATGTGGTCGAGTTCTCTCCGCTCCTGATGGTCACAGACGCTGCCTTGTGTGTCTGGGCAGCGATCACACTGACGCAGCATTTGTGGATGGTTCGTGATCTCACTGCGAGAACCGTACCATGGCAATGTTGCAGTCGCGGCATTCCTTCTTAAACAGGAATGCCACTCCAGCTGCGCCCCCCCCCCCCCAAAGCCCCCCCCCGCATAGCTCCATCTTCCCACGGGATTAAGGACGACCCGGCAGGCAATGGAGGTGATTTGGGGATGGCAGTGGGATCGGTTTCGCCAGGTAGATCCCCATGAACCACCCGCCCCTGGTATGCTCGTTGACTTCAGTCCTTGCTCGGGGTTACAGCGGCTCACCTCACAGCAAGTCTGCTTACCCCCTCGAGCTGGATGATAAGTTCAACGCTGCATCGGAGAGCGTATCGGAGTCTGATGCGGAAGACTCAATTGGACTGCCGTCTTTGGGTCGGCATGCTTGCCTGGTCCACCGTCAGCATGGGGTTGGACTGGAATCCTCCGTCCTCCCCACAACCTTCAAGGCCAGATGACTGGTTCCTCGCGTTCGGGCGCCACTCACAGCCACACCCCCGGTTCCTTTCTTCCCAGAGGTGCATGATAAGCTGACAAGGTTGTGGAGGGCACCTTTCTCTGCCCGCAACCGACCTCCTTGCTCATCCGCTCTCACTACCTTCGACGGTCAGAGCAGCCCACGGGTACACGGCGGTCCCCCAGGTGGATAGAGTGGTTGCGATCCACCTGTGTCTCGAGAATGCCGCCACCTGGCAGGATCGCCCGGTGCTCCCCTCCAATGCCATGGCCCTCCTGCAAGTTCACCAGGCCAAAGCACTCAAAGATCTGCACTTGGGTAGTCCTGACCACAACAGGGTTGGCGATGGCCACCCTCGTTGTCCACGTCCTGCATCTTTGGCTGAACCTGGTCGAGATGCAGGACGTGGACAAAGCACGCTTCCTCAACGCCCCTGTCTCCCAGTTTGGTCTCTTTGGTGACACCATGGAGGACTTAACCCAGCAGTTCTCAGCGGTGAAGTAACAGACGGATGCCATCTCTCACATCATGCCCCACCACTCCACCAGTGCTCCGTCTGCTCGCCGAGGGTGTCCTCCTGTGGCTTCCAGAAAACAGGCAGCTCAGTCACAACATAGGCCCAGCTCTCATCCCCAGTGTCGAGCACCCAATAGGAAGTGCATGCCCCCCATCTCCCAAACGTCCCAGAGGACCTGGAAGGCTCCCAAGCGTTCCTGAGACGGATGACCCAGGGAACGAGACGTTTTCTCCAGAGCTGGTAGACAGACCACTCCGTCCCCTGGTGGAGGGCCAGGAGGAGAATCCTCAGTTCAGTTTATTTCCTTTGCCGCACCCCCTTCAGGCTGCGGTACCCACATTCTCAATAAAACAGCAATGTCCTCTTTCCCTGGGTCACCTGGCCCGCAACTGCCATTCTCACAGCAACACGGTGCCACACTTCAACAGTCCCTGCACACCAGACGTGGACCTCCTGCCTCCCGACCCATGACTACTGCCCCCTGGCTGGCCGGTCCTGATGAGTCCAGAGGACGCCTACACGGGAACTACTCCTCACTCACTAACCCGCCCCCTGCCAGGTGTGCAGAGCAAGGTAAGTGCTTCAAGTCTTCTCTCAGCACCAGAGCCTCGGGATGCGCTTTTGCCTACTGACCAGCTCCGCTGCAAAGCCTTGCCAGCTACATCGAAAACGATCGTCCCCTTAGTACTCATCCTGGCCCGCTCTCGAGAGTTAATGTGTGCCCACAGGGACCAGGTGCTCAGGAACCTCAGCTGTCTTGGGCTTCAGGTCAACTGGGAAAAGAGAAAGCTCGCCCTGGTTCGGAGCATCTCGATTCTCAGCATGGAGTTAGACTCTGGCTCAATGAAAGCGCACCTCACCAACGAGCACGTGCAGTCAGTGCTGAAATGCATCACCTTGTTCAAGCCAGGCTCTGCGGTTCCTCTAAAACAATTCCAGAGGCTACTGGGGTATATGGCATCCTCCATGGCATTCACGCCACTGGATTAATGCATACGAGACTGCTTCAGCACTGGCTCCTTTAAACTCCTGGACAGACATCTGTTTTCTGCAGATATGCAGAACACTTACAGCAGGTGTCCCGACGCATTCAGGTCACCACAGACGCCTCCAAACAGGGTTGGGGTGCCATGTGCAACAGGCACGCAGCCTCTGGCTCCCGGAAAGGTTCACCGCTGCGTTGGCACATCAACTGCCTAGAGTTGCTGGTTGTGTTCCTTGTCCTGCGGAGGTTTCTCCCACTAATTCGGGGCAAGCACGTCTTGATCTGCTCAGGCAGCACCACAATGGTAGCATATATAAATCGCCATGAAAGCGTGCGCTCTCGTCATATGTTACAACTCGCCCGCCATCTCCTTCTTTGGAGCCAGCAGCGACTCAGATTGCTGCAGCACCACTCACATCCTGGGCAACCTCAACATGGCAGAGGATGTGCTGTCGCGAAAAGGTATGCTCAGCGGAGAGTGGAGGCTCCACCCCCAGGCGGTCCAGCTGATTTCGGCAAAGCACAGTTAGACGTGTTCGCTTTCCAGGAGACCTCACATTGCCCGCTCTGGTACTCCCTACCGGAGGCTCCTCTCGGGACAGACGTGCTGACTCACAGCTGGCCCCGGGGGCTGCGCAAGTACGCATTTCCCCCAGTGATCCTTCTTCCACGGATGCTGTGCAAGGTCAGGGAGGATGAGGAACAAGTCACTCTGGTGTTAAAATCTCTAACTATATGTACGAGCAATAGTACGGTTAGTACAGTAGTGCTAACAAATTATCAGATATTTTGCATAGTGACATTATGCATTGTGTCTGCATATTGTACTTTTACTATTCCCATTGTTATCAATGATGATTCTCAATCTGTAATTGTTTTTATACAAAAATACACAGTAAATATCCGTGAGGTTGTGGCTTATACAAACACCCATTACAACATTTTCAAGTTACTTCTGATTTTGTATAAAGTGGAGTGCCACAGGGCTCTAAACTTGGTCCTCTCCTTTTTGGCCTTTTCCAGCTTGTCCATCTCCACTTTCTGAGCTTTGGCTGTGGAAAGGACAGTACACAAATAATTAATAATTAATTAAATTACAATCAGCATTTAGAGGTGAAGTGTGTATTTTTTATTCTATTCCATCTTAATCTGCAAAGACTAAAAAAATCTGCAGTATAAACACTGAAACACTGAGTTCTTCACAGTAATATTGGCTCAGTGTGTGGAGTGGAGCTATCTTTTTGTTAGAGGGCAGACGGGGAGGGCAGACGGGGAGGAAGGGTCCGAAAAAACAGTTGAAGTTAACATGGAATTTCAGGAAAGTATTACACTTACTTTTGGAAAGTTGGTTCTAAGTTCGTCAATGCAACAGAACTGGATTAGCTTCAAATATATACTGTAAACAAACACACATGGTTAGATTGCAAGCCCATATAACAATTCCTAAGATAATGTGTTGTGTTATGTCTGGTGTGTCATAAACTATTGCTATCTTCAAACCTTGGGTTGCGGAACTCTTTCTTCTTCTGAATATGTTTGTTCGTATCAAAGTCTTCATGTAGCTTCCGTTCGTAAAGTTTAATTATCTTTTCCTAAAAACAAAAGG
Source organism: Moxostoma hubbsi (assembly GCA_032164185.1). NCBI lineage: Eukaryota > Metazoa > Chordata > Actinopteri > Cypriniformes > Catostomidae > Moxostoma > Moxostoma hubbsi. The sequence goes on along the minus strand of JAVLUX010000018.1, from coordinate 10,625,341 downwards.
GACAAAAGTAAATCATTTGTGACAATCAAGGCTGATATTCAGCCTGAGATTGTCTGTGATATTGTTAAGCCATATCTGAATGTAAATAAAAAAAAAAAATAATTTATTTGGGTAAAATTTGGTTTTAAATGGGTAAAATGTTCATAACTGTCTGGAAAACAATGTCACAATGTAAAAAAAAAAAATCTTAATGGCCCTAAAAATAATCTTGATTTTCAATCTAAAAAATATCATTTGTATTTGTTTTTTCGTGAGAATAATTCACCAATTTTTTCTTTACCAATATCACAGAAATTAGCGGAAATTTGTGTAGAGTTCTTCATTGACATAACTCTGCAAACAATGTAGAATAAACAATTGTGCTTGAGAATATCCTTTTTATTAGCTACAGAGTACCTTAAACAAACAACCGTTTGATAACTATAATTTTTTAAAAACCCTCTTAAGATACCTTCCAATTATGTATTGCAATGAACATCAAATCATTGACAAATGCAGTGACTTGTTCTTCTTTTGGAGCTCAGTGCAACAGACTGATAAAGTTTGTTTACTGGTGGACCAATAAAAAAATAACTGACAGCAAATAAGTTGCAATGGATTTTAGCCCGCTCTTGCACTTTGCGTGTTTTTCAGACAGTCTGTAGCCCATGGACATGCCGCCTTTGGCTGAGACCATCTTCTTTCAGAAATCAAGCAAATTTACCAAGTGCTGCCAAGGTTTCTCTCAATGGACACAATGGCAACAGGTCAAGAACTTCTCAAATGAAGGACTCACCTGCAGATGACTGGAACAACGCCCAGGTAGTTCGGGAGGAATTTTGATCTCATCGGGAAACATGTTCCGAACCTTCTCGGAAAACTGTGCTGTAAAGAAGAAAAATACCAGGTTACATTTTACACTGCAGTATTGAATGGGTAGGCCTAAATACTGTGTATATATTATATTACACTTGGGAACCTGTAAAACAGATATATACTGCAATGAATGGAGTCATTATAATAAATCAGCATTTTAAACACAAGTCACATGCTCATAGTTGTGGGTGTTGTGGCTAGGGTGTTCTGGATGGTTTCTTAGTTGGCCCATGCCAAGTCCCTTCAATATGAGTCTATTGTATTTAATTTTTTTTCTATGTCTGATTGTTTAGAAAACAAATAGCACACTTGTCCACAAAAAGTCACATGATTTGAAGTATCATTCATGTCCTTAAATAGTGCAGGATAAGTATCGCACCCAAGTTTAATACTTGCCATTAGTGTTGCTCAAATCCCTAACCCAAAGTATGAGCAATAGTAACAGTGAGGCTTGCCTTAGCAATGAACAACTGCATTCATTTTAGTGTCGATCTTAACTTCAGTCCGGTCAATATTGGGCACAACAAAACTAGAAAAAACTGCCTGAGTCATGAATGAATTAAGTCTTTGTATGGGAGTGAGTTTCTTGAACTAGAGGGTGAATTTTGACAACCAGACTAGACGGAGCAATTGGAGATGTGCCATTTCTCACTCCTCGATCTGTTCTCTGTCACATTCAAGAATAATAGGCCCTTTTGGTATCTAACTTTGAGCAGTCCTTTGTTGACAGTTCACCGAAATCAGTTCATTCGTACACAATGTACTCCATGAAAGATAGCAGGAAGACCAAATCAGATGAGTATGATGGAATCAGGTTCATGTCTGAGCAATGATAAATGCACAGCTGCAGGGACAGAATATTCACCATGACGTGGAAAGGAACAGCCCATCTATTAGTACTAGGCTGTACTGTGCTGGAGTTTGAAAACCATACCCATGTAAAACCTGCCCCAACAGCACAAAGAGCAAGAAAGAGCCACAACAGGAAATATTAAGAATGTAAAAGAAATAGTTCATTTAAGGAAAACATTTTATTATTTTTCACCATGTTATTATATAGTCAGCCTCGTGTTGTTTCAAACCAGTATGATGTTATTTGTTTCTGTAGAACACAAAAAAGAGAAATGTGCCAAAAATTATCATATGGAGAGGCAGCATCATGCAAAAACAGAAGTTCTCAGTTACCAATGTCATTGTAAATGTGTATTTGCAGTCATTCATAAATTGGATTGAGACAAATAGTAAAAATCGGCTGGTGAGGTTCTCATTATTTAAAAAAAAAAAAAAAAAAAGAAAGAAAGAAAAAGATAACTATTACTATTTATTTCCATTTAAAGGTTTAGCAATTAAAGAAAAAAAATTAGTGCAACTCTATTTTGCAACTATATTTTCACACAAAGCTATCTTATAGTTTAAGAAGACTTGGAATATAGTCATATGAACTGCATTTATGGGGATTTCTTCATCTTTTTTGTAGCTTGACAGACATGATAACTATGAAATGTTCACTGTATGCAAAAAAAGTGGCACTAAGATACTAAAATTCTTGTGTCCCATAGAAAAATAACTGCACATAGGTTTGGAGTGACTTGAGGGTGAGAAAATAATTACAGAAATCCATTTATGGGTAAACCATTCATTTAAGAAGTAAAGAAAAGATGATGGCATAATTCTACAGCAATGTGTTAAAATTTGACCTTGCCATAAAAGCAGTTTTTACATAACAGTCCTCAAAAGTTTGCAGCCCTGGACATGTACAGACTCTGACAGCATGTATTTTGCTGTATGGCTGAGGGCAAACAGCCAGTCCTAAACTCATGTGAGGCAAGTCACCTGAACACTTTTCTTCATCAACACCCACAACCATAAGCCATAAAGTCTCCAGTGCCACACCCTCAGAAATAACATGCCAGCCTACCAACATAAGAACACGTGATCTTAAGATGTTGCCAAGGACTAAAACAATGAACCCATATGATCCCACACTTTTTATGACTGTTGAAAAGAGATTGCTTTTCTGCTTTTATACAGTGAATAATATAGTATGTTTGGATTTTTTTGTATTTTAAAGGAATAGTACACCCAAAATTATAATTATCTAATTATTTACTATTTACTTAATATTTACCCTTATGTAATCTCAAAGACGTATTGCTTTCTTTCTTGCATGAAACACAAACGAAAATACTTTGATGGAGATAACTGTTTGTCCATAAGATGCAAGTAAATGGTGACCAAACTTTCAAACTCCAAAAAGCACATAAAGGCAGCATAAAATCTATCCATATGACTCCCGTGGTTTAATCCATGTCTTCTAAGGCAATCCAATTTTTTTTTGTGTTAGAAAAAACCAAAAAGCTACCTCCTGTAAATCTTGCCATTGGCATGATCACTATTTTTACTTCTCTGTGCACGTGTCAAGCTCTAGGAAGTGTAATCAAGCTTGAAATCATTATTGTGCCTAGAGACTGCAATCGCAAAATAAAAATTCGATTTTGGTTATCTCACCCAAAACTAATTTAATTGATAGCTTTTGAACACGTAGATTAAATCACTTGAGTCTTAAGCTTAATGTCTTAATGTCCTCACTTGCATTGTATGGACAAACAGACATTTAACTGACATTTAAACTGACCAACCCGGAAATTCTCACAAATGTCCTGCTCATATTTAATTCCATAAAACAAAAACAAATTATGAGATATTTTGCATAGTGACATTATGTATTGTGTCTGCATATTGTACTTTTATAATTCCCATTGTTATCAATGATGTTTCTCAATCTGTAATTGTTTTTTTTTTTTTTTTTTTTTTTTTTTGCAGTACTACAATTAAAAAAATGCTGTTGTACAATGATTTTTCTCATTAAATTAAGCAGGGGGCCTGGGTAGCTCGCAAAATAGTGCAGGATAAGTTATGCACACAAGTTTAATACTTACCATTAATGTTGCTCAAATCCCTAATCCAAAGTATGAGCAATAGTAAATGTGATGCTTGCCTTGGCAAATTAAACTGAATAGGCCTAAATAAAACATTTCTACCAACAGTGGAAAAAAGCAGAACTTTCCAAATCACATAAAACACATTCTGCATTCTGTATGCAACTTTAACCTCAAGCTATATTTTATTTTTTTATTCATAAAATGACACTGATCTACTATTTCATAAGCATTTGCAGGAACATTTTGTCATTTTTTTTTTATTTCTCCAAACTAGAAGTCTTCCCCAAACAGTCATTTGAAGACATCTCTGGAGTGAATTACCAAGAAATGGAATTTGTGGTTGCGATTGTATGCTTCACTGTGAACACTATTCAAACCATACTGGTTGGAACAGGCCACTGTTGAATTCTCTTTCATCTCACCGCCTCTCTCACCCTTTCTCTCTCTCTCTCCTACACAACCTTTCCCCTCCCACGTCTGCCTCTCTCACTCCCCCTGGCTGCTGTTCTGGCAGGTCTTTGGTATTAACTGTGGGCCAAAACATGTCTCCATTTGAAATTAGACATATGACACAGATCCAGACACACACACACACACACAGAGAGAGAGAGAGAGAGAGAGAGAGAGAGAGAGAGAGATAGAGAGAGAGATAGAGAGAGAGAGAGAGAGAGAGAGAGAGAGAGAGAGAGGGGAGGGCTGGGTGGGGCAATCTAGATGTGGCATGCATCCTGGAGCAATACATAGACACATAAACATACAAAAACAGGTCCCCTAGCGATGGAAACTTCTCAAGGTAGGAAAGCATTTTTCAACCTAAACTGCCTACATAAACTGAACATTTGAGAACATCCCTGCAGCAAGATAGAGAGCAGACTCAACTCACACCTGTAGAACTGCACAACAATCATAGGTAACATAAAATATAATACAGTTTCAATACCACCATAATTATTGCTCATACTTAGATTCTTACTAAGTACTTGTGGTTAGATTCTTGAACAAACCTAATCTAATCTCAACTACTTGTTAAATCAGAAAGTCACAAAAGGTCTTTCCACCTGGTGAAGTTCATAGGTCCATTTTTTTCAATTTTTTTTATATTATATATATACACATAGGTGTGCTATTACTTTTTAAAGCAATAAGATTTTCACCTGGCAGGGGGGACCCAAGTCATATCTATTGACCAAAATTTCAGAGATTTCAACTTGAGTGAGCTCTTTTGACTTGGACCAGCAAGCAATCATCAAGAACACTCTAGTCTAGTAACTCCATAGCAATGCATAAAAAACAACAACAAAACAACAACTAAACACTCAGAACACATTAGCAACGCCCTGACAAACACCCTAGAATTGTGGTTTATAGGATTTTGCTAGGTTTGTATTTGAAAGGACTAAGACTTTGTGATGGTATTGGCAAGTTCTTCATAATTCAAACTTTATAAACCATTCAAGCATGTCTTAATAATTACAGTGCAATTAGAAAGAATGTGGTAACAGCAGACAACTGGCACGTGTAGGGTCTTCAATAAAACCTCTAAAAATCTCACTGCTACTCTTGAACAGGTTTATTTGTGTTTGACGGTAGGCTTAAAGTTATAGTTCATCCAAAAATAAGAATTCTGTAATCATTTATACATTTTTTATAAAAAAGAGATAAGGCAAAATAACAGCCTCATTCACATTCATTGCATCTTTTTTCCCATAAAATTAAAGTGAATAGTGACTGAGGCTGTCATTGTGCCTTCTTCTTTTGTGTCCATAAAGAAAAAGAAATATGGATTTGGAACAACAAAAAAGTGAGTAAATAATCATTTTAATTTCTCCATTTTTGGGTGAAATATCCCTTTAAAAACCAAACTGATCTTAGACAGCACATTGGGCCAGTTGCCATGGGTCGTTTGGTTGTTTCCTGTTCGTCAGAGTTATCATGCATTGATTGTACGTGACTCATGTCTTTTGGAATCTTCAGAGCTCAGCGTCCACCCAAACAAGTGGCACCAACACACACACATGTTGGTGTGGATATCCTTATGAGGACTCTCCATAGAGATAATGATTTTCATACTGTACGAACTATAGATTCTATCCCCTAACCTTCAACAAAAAATGTTCTACATTTTTACATTTTCAACAAAACATAGTATTTAAAAAAAAAAATTTAAGCGATTTGAACTATAGAACACTAGAAATGTCCTCATAAACCACATTTATAGTATACTAGCCATGTAATTACCAGATTGTAACCCAAAAAAATTTCCTCGTAAACCACCCAAACCCGCCCACACACACACACACACACACAATCTCATAAACCCACTCCCACCTCAGAAAGACACAGAAGGAGGGGGAAAATTAGAACCGAATCTAAAGATCTTGTGTGTCCACACACAAAGCTAATCTTTGAGTGTCTGGCAAGAACTTGCTGGTTGTGATCTATTCTGAACTTTTCACATTTTAATGAGAAGTGGAATTTCTGTTACTCACCCAAATAAAATACCCAAAAATCAAGTTAACTGTAATTCCCTGCAAACTGTAAATGTAATTTTTGTCTTGCTCTGACTGAATCACTAAGAAATGTTGGCACCACTGACGTGCACAGAATGGGGGCTATAGGGGCACGTTAAAAATCTAAAGGTGCCCTTCACAAATGTAAAGGTGCCCTTTTAAGCGAAGGTGCCTTTAAGAACGTAAAGGCACTCCCCAACCCCCCCATTTCAGCACAGGCTGCAGCACAGGCTACAAGTCCTGCCACTGTTGATATGCCTTTGTTAAGCCTTTAAAAATCTAATAATTCGATTAACAAAATAATCTGCAAATTACTAATATTATCAATAATGACAGTGAGAACGGAAATCAGCAATTTTATACAGCATAATTTTATGACTGATGACAAATGACTGATCCTGAGATGTTCCTTGTATCATCAAACTATTGCATGAGAGGGCCAAAACAATTCCAATCTGGCACACTCATTTCCTGGGAAGGGTTAAGGCACACACACACACACACACACACTCACACACACACACACACACCTCAGCAACCTTCTCGTAAAGCACATACACCCTCTTGGCTGAGACACAAATACACAAATAAATCAAAGCTTTAGCAAATACCAAGTGCCATGGGGTGTGTTATTTGTATTTGTATCTTTACTTGTACTGGCCAAGCAAATTTGGAACTACACAAAAGTGAAATTAAAGTGAATCTGTAGCGCTTTAAAAATGACATGCACACAAGCAAACGGAACAGAGCACATTTGTTACTGGTACTTCACACAAGTTGTGGAGCACAGAACTGCTCTGAAAACACTGTAATAACACACTCATCACAATAAAGACAGGAGAGCGCAGTGCACAGAAACTTTCTAGCGAGCAGACTACTTTTCTTTTTTCCATTAAATCAGTTTAAAATTTGCACAAGGTCATTTCATGATTTCTATTTTATTTCAGTTAATTGTGCAGCCCTAATTGTATGTAAACACAATCATGCCAATAAAGTATTTTACTTTAAAACTGAACATTTTAAAAATATATTCCAAGTCTTCTGAAGCTATACAACAGCTTTATGAAAAGCGGTCTGTTTCTCACACAATGCTATTATATGTCTTTCATAAGATCTGGAATATAGCACATGTCATTTGGACTAAGTATATGACACTTTTGTTTTTCCAGCTAGATAGATGTGGTCACTAAGAACAGAATTGTATGGAAAAGAGCTGCGTAAAGATTATTCAAAAAGTCTCCTTTTATGTTCCTCAGGAAAAAAATAACAGCATACAGGTTTGAACGGACATGAAGTTGAGATAATAATTACAGAATTTCATTTTTTGGGTGAACTATTCCTTTAACATACAGTCAAGAACAAATATTGACGGAATAAATACAAAGCTTAACTCATTAGGCAACATCAGCATTTAGCAATCGTTTTACTTGTTTACAATCATTCATCATTCTATTGCAAAAGAATGTTGTGATGCTCTGATGTGATTTAGTAAGCATAAAGAACGGTTTTCTTTCCTTGGGTGTGGCTCTTAAACTATGAACCATCAGAAGCTACTATTATGATGAAAAAGCACTTTCAGTGCATGAAATAACATGCCTCTGCAGTCCTTCACAACTCTGCTGCCTGAATTTAGATACTAAGATTTTAGATTCTCATTACTAAAACTAATAATGACAAATAGTGCCCTTAAAAAACATTTGAATTTGTAATAAATATTACATTTTACTTAAAAAAATGATCATGGTTTTACCATGTTTTTCGAGCACTACCATGATGGCACTTACATGGTATTTTTTGAATTAGGGGTACCATGTATTTACCAAATACAGGAATTTACCATAGTTATTACAGCTACAGTTACTACAAACATCATATACTACAGAATACAAATATTGCTGTAAAACAGTAACATGGTTCAATGGTTTTGCCAACAAAAATAATCACATGGTCGTACCATGGCACTACTACTGATATAATACTTTTTTGTAAGGGTTAAAACATTAAGGGACTCTGAAAACAGACCCAGGTTGTTAAATGCTGAATGAATGTGTAACATGAAAGAAACCTATCAAAAGAGAACTGAAATTAGATAAACTGGTAAGAAAACACTACGGGCATACAGTATTGACCTAAATGTCGCTTCTCTGTAAGTTAAAAACATGTTGTGTCCCAGTTAAACTGAGTCCTTTTGCTCTTGGTTTGAGAACAATCATAACTTTACAGAAAATTGAGGGAGGGCGTGTCTTGGATTTGATGCTCTGAACCCCTGAGCAGTCAGGGATGGAATTTAGGGTGGGGTCAAATATCTTCATATCATCTTGGACTCGCCCTGAGTCTGACTCCTCCTCTTCCTATGAAAACAAAAATGCACAGGGTCATCACATTCAAAATATCAGAGGAATGCACTGGGTGCAAAGACCTCTTAAAGGGATAGTTCACCCAGAAATTTAAATTCTCTCGTTATTTACTCACCCTCAAGCCATTCCAGATGTGTATAACTTTCTTTCTTCTGCAGAATAAAAATGAAGATATTTAGAAGACTAAAAGTAATCCATATGACTCCAGTGGTCAAATACATGTCTTATGAAGCGATAAAAATCAATTTTGGCTGAGAACAGACAAAAATGCATCTCCTTTTCACTGCACAATATTGCCATTGCAGTCTCTTGGCCAATCATGATTTCAATCTTGATTACACTTCCTAGTGCTTGAAGCATGCGTAGAGTGCTAGTTGCGCTAGGAAGTGTAATCAAGCTTGAAATCATGAAGACTGCAATTTTTATAGTTAAAAAAGCAGTTATATTATATTTCCAAGTTCCAATTCCAAGTTACCACGTCTTCCAAATGATACCTCTTCAAAAGCCACCACCCTCCCCATCTCCGTGCACCAATCCTGAAATGGGAGCACTCCAGCTGACCTCCAACCCCTCAAAATAATCTGCCTGGCAATCATCACAGAACCCAACTCTCTATGTGTCCCCACATCGATGACTCCCCCATCGCCCAAAACATAGATTCTGGGGCAAAACGATACCCGAGTGCCCAACGCATAACACACAAACCTCTGAACCTTCAACCAGAATTCCTGGATCTCAACACAACACCAATAAAAATGGGCCATGTCTCCATCCTCTGATTGGCATCGGCAGCAGGTGGGTGTGTCTTTAAGACCAAGCCTATACAGTCTAGTCCAATAAAATCAATGTAAAATCTTGAAATGCATAAGGTGCACCCTTGCATCTCTAGATGTAGACTTGTCAATTTTAAGAATCCTAGCACACACTCTCTCCTCCAATACCAAGTTGAAATCTTTCTCCCATAATCTCTTGACCATTCCCAGAGTATCCCCAGTCAGAGCAGGTGGTGCAGCTGTAAATACCTATAAAACTGAGATCTGGGAATCCCAAAATGTTGAACCAAATCTTCAAAAGATCTCCACTCTAATATAGGTCACTGAGCGTATTAACCTCCTTCACAATCCACTCTGACCATCAGAAAGGGGACATATTAATACATAATTTTGGGTTCTGCCATTTGCTCGAGGCAACATTTAAATAAATGTCAGAACTAAACACTCTGGACACTTTTGTCCATACTGAGTGCAAATGCAATATAACGCGGTGTAACTTAACTTCTCTGATTAGATTGATAGAAAGGCTTTGCGATGGTAAAATAGGGGCAAGAACTTCCTGTTCAATAGAAAACCAGGGAGGGGTTCTCTAAGGTGGAAGTGACCAATGAGCCAAATGTCTGAATGCATAATAATAAAACAAATTCTGGGTAGGAATTCCCTGAAAATTCCCTGCTTTGTCCCCCGACTCAAAGTATGACTGTCTTGCCCTGAACAGCCATTACGCCTCCTTCCGTGAAAAAAATTGTATTATATCTGTGTAAAGCAGTTCAAGGGAAAGGAGGAGGCGAGAACCGGCTTGACAATATAAATAATATTTTAATTATAAACTGAAACCAAAGGACACAAACACACACACGACGGACATGTCCGTAAACTATCTCTCTCTCCCGCAACATCCTCTGCAGTCGGCCTTTATCCCTCTTGGAGGCTTGATTAGCCTAATACAGGACCGGGTGTGTAGGATCACGACCCGGCCCCGCCCTCTGCCCTGCCACAATCAGTATTTCAATCGGGTCAATTCTCTGAGGCCATCAGAGGACATTCTGCGCTTCAGCTCTGCCTCAGCTCTTTAAATATTTCCTTCCAACAAGTTCTCATGCTTTTGGATGTTTTGATGAAAGAGGCATACTGTATGACCCTTATGAACCACCTTAAGTGCCTCCCAAGTACAGAAGATACTGAGGACCAGTTGGTCTCCATATAAACATTGATTTAACATTTGTTGGAATTCAGGATTTTGCAAAAGGGATACATTAAAGCACCAACTATATGATTTTTTTTTTCTCCGTATGTGGGAACACCTCTAAACTCACCAGGGCGTGATCTGAGACTAAGATGTATCCAATTGAGCAGTCAACAACAGATGAAATGAGGGACTTAGATATAAAAAAAATCTATTCTAGAATAAAACTTATGGATTGAAGAAAAGAATGTATATTCCCTACCAGATGGGTTCAAAAGTCTACAAATATCTGTAAGACCAAGATTTTACACATCCTGTGAAGCATCAATGTTGCTTTAAGGAACTTACACACTAAACCAAACAAACAGAAAAACATACAATGTGGGCATTAACCCCATGCATGACAGTGCCAACCAGCGACCATCCCTCTCAACTCAAACAGTCCATGTACGCCTAAGAGAGCCCCCACAACAACTTTGCAGAGCCCTTATTACAGGGACAATCCCCCCTGGCGCAACCTGGAGTTAAGTGCCTTGCTCAAGGACACAATAGTGGTGGCTGTGAGGATTGAACCGACAACCTTCTGATTAACAGTATAGTGCTTTAGCCCACTACACCACCACCACTCTGTAAGATTCCCAAATTCCGTACCTGACAATAATTTCTAAAGTACAATCTCTGATGCAGACGGGCACAAACCCATTTAATGTGAGTGAATTATAGGACTGCGTTTGTGTTATTTGCTGGCCATGCCGGAGGATCAAAGACAATCTCCTCTGTTTTCTTTACATTTATGATTAGATCCTTATTATCACACCGGTCAATGAGCATCCTTATTTCAGACTGTTAGATAGTGCTAATATTGTCTTGCTCAGGAAGTAAATTAAAATAGCAGTGTCATCTGTGTATTTAAAAATAAAATCATGTGAGTGCCCGCTAGTGAACTCATTTATGGAAAAAAGGACTGGTGAACTAGCACAGCCTTGTGGAACACCCATACTGATAATAACACACATTGAGTTATATTTGTTTAAATAGAATAAATCTATTTGATAATTGATGGGTTTACTCTCCAGTTTTTTAGTCAACAAATGAGGTTGAAGTGTATTAAAAGCAGAGCTAAAATTTATAAAAAGTAACTGAGCATGAGCTCTAGGATCCTCCAGATGTTTTAAAATCAAGTGCATAATGATATTTATGCATCCTCAGTGCCCCTTCCTTGTTTATAAGCAAACTGTAAAGAATCCAATTTACTAGGGGGCCTGGGTAGCTCAGCGAGTATTGACACTGACTACCACCCCTGGAGTCACAAGTATGAATCCAGGGTGTGCTGATTGACCCCAGCCAGGTCTCCTAAGCAACCAAATTGGCCTAATTTTGAATTCTTTGACATATTGTCTTCATAGAACAGTAATGGAACAGGGTGTATCGAATCTAACCAGTTTATGACACACAAAGTATTAAAACTAGCAAAGTTCGCAGAGCTCGCCGTTCACACATCCGAACCTTGCATGGCGACACGCGACTCCCAATATATTCTTTTAAAAATATTTGTTTGTGTTCTGCAGAAGAAAGTAATACACATCTGGGATGGCATTGGGGTGAGTAAATGATGAGAGAATGTTCATTTGGGTTAATTATTCATTTAAGAAGCTACTTTATCAGCTAAACTTTTTTTCTCCTCTTTAGTACTTTGAGTAAATGCTTGCAGAGTGAGGGTACATATTATTGTAAACCATTATAAAACCAAACATAAGATAATGTGGAAGAGATCAAAGCATGCAAGGGTGTGAACTCCAGTGTGCCAACCACTACATGCTCAAACTCATATTCAAGGGCTCCCCCTTGGGGGCAAATATAGATACAACTACACTACTGAGAATTTTGAAATGTTATGGACAAGAAACTGTACTCATCAGATTAAATTCAATTTGTGAAAGGGTCTCATATAATGTATTCAAATACTAGGGAGAAATAATTAATGGACAATGTTCTGTCAGCTGGATATTATAGCAAACAGATCCCAGGTCAAAGCAAAGGTTATTTGTTTCACCATGAAAGGGTTTATTTTGTGTATTTTGGTGATGATTGGCTGATCCACAAATGGGATTAAACATTGCTGCATTGAGTAATGGGAATGGATTATTCTGTGAAAATTAGAGAAACCCCCCAAACTTTAAGTTAAGGTGAAAAACTAACCAAATTTCTGGTGCTGTCATCACTGTCCTCATTCTCTGAACCCTTCTCATCTTCTTCCTCCATGCGACTCATGTCATCCACCACATAACTGTCCGACACCAATCCGACCTTGGGATTCTGATTCTGACAACAAATATTTACACTTATTATCATGCTCTATCAGGGATAAATATGTACATTGTGATGCAAAACTTACTGCTGGTAATTTCCAGTTGTGATTAAAGTGGTATCTATCATCTATAATGATTTATGTCAAAGCCAAGGTATACTTTATTGTCCCCAAAGGGAAATTTGGTGTGGACTCCATGTTGATACATTTCATTGAACATTAAAAATTACACACAGTACAGCACAAACACACAATAAAAAGATATTCAAGCAATGTGAACTGATATTAAAAACGTGTACTGATACAGGCACAAATTAGTTCTTAAACCTATTTAATTTACAATGTGCAACTCTGTATCTTCTCCCAGAAGGAAGCAATTGTGAGTACAAAAGTGGAATGGCTCACTCAGAATTTTCTGGCTCACTGATCATACAGAGACTGGAGGTTGTGGTAGCCTTTCTGTCCCATAATTTTCATTGCTGTCTGTACTAATTGTATTAACATAGATTTTAGCTTCACAGTACATTTACATTTATGCATTTGGCAGACACTTTTATCCAAAGTGACTTACAGAGCCCTTATTACAGGGACAATCCCCCCTGGAGCAACCTGGAGTTAAGTGCTTGCTCAAGGACACAATAGTGGTGACTGTGGGGATCGAACCGACAACCTTCTGATTAACAGTATATTGCTTTAGCCCACTACACCACCACCACTCTGTAAGATTCCCAAATTCCGTACCTGATAATAATTTCTAAAGTACAATCTCTGATGCAGACGGCACAAACACATTTAATGTGAGTGAATTATAGGACTGCGTTTGTGTTATTTGCTGGCCATGCCAGGATCAAAGACAATCTCCACTGTTTTCTTTACATTTATGATTAGATCATTATTATCACACCGGTCAATGAGCATCCTTATTTCAGACTGGTAGATAGTGCTAATATTGTCTTGCTCGGGAAGTAAATTAAAATAGCAGTGTCATCTGTGTATTTAAAAATAAAATCATGTGAGTGCCCGCTAGTGAACTCATTTATAGAAAAAAGGACTGGTGAACTAGCACAGCCTTGTGGAACACCCATACTGATAATAACACACATTGAGTTATATTTGTTTAAATAGAATAAATCTATTTGATAATTGATGGGTTTACTCTCCAGTTTTTTAGTCAACAAATGAGGTTGAAGTGTATTAAAAGCAGAGCTAAAATTGATTAAAAGTAACTGAGCATGAGCTCTAGGATCCTCCAGATGTTTTAAAATCAAGTGCATAATGATATTTATGGCATCCTCAGTGCCCCTTCCTTTTTTATAAGCAAACTGTAAAGAATCCAATTTACTAGGGGGCCTGGGTAGCTCAGCGAGTATTGACACTGACTACCACACCTGGAGTCACAAGTATGAATCCAGGGTGTGCTGATTGACCCCAGCCAGGTCTCCTAAGCAAACAAATTGGCCTGGTTGCTAGGGATGGTAGAGTCACATGGGGTAAACGCCTCATGGTCGCGATGAGTGGTTCTCGCTCTCAATGGAGCACGTGGTAAGTTGTGCGAGGAGAGTAGCATGAGCCTTCACATGCTGGGAGTCTCCATGGTGTCATGCACAACGAGCCATGTGATAAGATGTGCGGATTGACTGTCTCAGAAGTGGAGGCAACTGAGACTTATTCTCTGCCACCTGGATTGAGGTGAGTAACCACGCAAGAACCTGGACCTACTAAGTAGTTGAAATTGGGCATTCCAAAATGGGAGAAAAAAGGAAAAAAAAATCTAATTTACTACTGACATCTGCCTTTAACATAGACACCACAAACTTTTCAAAATATTTAATTACAATTTACGTTAGTGCAACAGGTCTAAAGTCATTGTTTTGGCTTGATTTCTTTGGGATTTATATAATAACATCCTTTTTTCCAAAGGTTAGGAACAGTTTAGGTGTCTTAAGATTGTTGAAAAATGGGGCACCATGCAGAGGTCAATTCATCTGCACAGGTTTTTTTAAATGAAAGATGAACTCCATCAGGACCTGAAGATTTCTTAGAGCAGATATGTTTAAAAAGGTATTTACCATAATTTGGTTCAATCATCAACTCATTATCGCCCTTATCCATGTCCATGATAGAGGTAATTTCCTTATTGCTGTTCTCTAGAACCACAATGATTAAACCTTAAATATGAATTATTTAAATATTTTGCCTTTTGCAGATCATCATATGTAGTTATCATATTCTTCACTGAATGCATATTAGTTATAGGTTTCATTGAGTCCTAGACCCACTTTAGTGTTTGACCTATACAAATTATTTTCTAGGACATCCTTTTGTCTTTTCCTAGCAGCTCTACGTAACTGGTTAAATTCTTTCTGAACAGATTTGAATGCTAAGCGATCATGATTCCTAAAAGCAAATGTCTTCCTGTTAATATGAAACTTTATCTTCTTTGTTATGTAGGGTTTATCGTTGGGGTAAATAATCACATATTTTTAAAGACCACATTGTCTTAACAGAATTTAATATAATCCGTTGTTACTACAGTTGCTTCATCAATGTCTTTGCTATGGAAAACTTCCCAGTCAGTGTAGAGAAAAGATCCCTTCAGAGATTCTACACTGTCCTTGGACCACACACTTAATAAGTGTCTTAAATTTTGGAATTAAATAAACAGTGCTGCGGTCAGAATTTGATAAGGGGAGGCCTTGATCTAGCTGTATATGCCTCTTTTATGTTCCCATCCTATAGCACTTATCAAGTACCTTTTTATCTCTGGTATTGCATTTTACATACTGTCCATAGCCAGAAAGTAGTTATAATTTGCAGTGATTGAAATCTCCTAGAATAAAAACAGGGGCTTCTGGTGTGCGCTGCAGCTAAAGTTGGATACAGTCACTTATACGGCCCGCTGCTTTGCTGCATTGCCTGACGGAGGGACATAAACCACAGTTATTCAGTATCTGGATTACATCCTGAAGTTTTCACTGTGAATTGGCTGCACCAGCTGTCATTTACAAACACGCAAATGCCGCCACCTCGACTTTTCCCTTTTTCTACCACCTACATTTGCGAACAGGCAATCTCCAGATGAAGCCAGGTCTCTGTGAGCAACAAAGGAGCTTTAAGGTACCTCTGGGTCCATGGGCTCGCTGGTCCAAAGAGGCCCCCTTACATTTGTTGGGGGGGGGGGGGGGGGGGGGGGGGGGGCTGCACTGCTGTGCATTGAACATGCACTTCAAGGGTCTCCCGCTGAAAGTGTTTAACAACAACATGTGTTAATCAGTGTCATCAGCAGAGCAGCGCCTCTGAGGCTGTGAAGCAGGCTTGTGGATCTGGCAGGGTCATAACCCATCACCTGAGCATAACTGTATAATATAGCATATTACATTTACATGAATACCACAAATGTTCACATTTATAGCTGATGCTTTTAGACTGGCAAGTTATTAACATTTGTATGCATTAGTCTTGAGTAAGCACAATAGGCCTATATCAGCAAGCTAAATTAATTCAGTCAATACAAATACCTTTGTAAATAATTCACCATGGTAACCATATATTATTACGCCCAAATACTAAGGTATTTTTGGCGGAAATCATTGTCGGAGCCACTGTATAGATATGTGTGTGTATAATATGTTTATTTTGGCCTGTCATCACTGGGGGGCAGTATGGTCCGGGTAATAGGTATTTAAGCAGGTATTCACACACAGGGGAAGGAGGAAGAATGATGCTTGGGTGGCGGGAATGATAGTTAACACACACGCAGGCCACATCGCATGATTTGCATCACCATCACCACAATCAATATATGTTTGTAAAGTTCAATAAATGGGAACACAACCCAAACTTATCCATCACGCCTGGACATTGGATTATGTGTGTGTGTGAAGAAATGTTAGGAAAATGAGGATAGCTGCTACCTACAATCGTTATTTTATGATACATTTTGTAAAGGGTAAAATACCAAATTAGCAGTCTTGTGTGGTTTATAGGAACAAAAATGTGAGTGACTTTTTTTCTCGTATCTTGACAGGAGACATTTTAAAATATTTGTATCAATAGGCCTAAGTTTTTACAATATGGCACAGAGATAAAGCCATTGGGTCATTAGCAAAATATGGTTACAAATATGCCCCTTGACTTTTCAGTCATGAAAAATATTTTTTTTAAAGTCAAGAAACAATTTTAAATGCATCATTCTATAACCTAACTTTTTATTAAATAATATGAAATGGTTTAACTCTATATTTTTTTTTTTTTTTTACACATTTTTAGTAAAATATATTTTATTTTTTCTTTTGAATGAAAATAAAAGGTCAAAAGCATAAAATATATTCTTGGGATAATTTGTGAAAATCGTTAAAAAGGTGTGAGTGATATGGTTGAGATGCTGTAGGTGTCAGCAGTGAGGCCTTGACAGTCAGCTTATTCTGTGGGAGACAAGATTGTTTAGGATCCCATGGTCCCTCTGAAAGTGCAGCCAAGCCTCACATCACAGTACCTCATGGGTTCAAACTAAATTTGTGTGTACAGAGTCCATCTAAGACTTCTGAAAGGGTGTATAAGGGCTGTAACTGCTCACAAGGTCAGAATCCTTCTTGATCATGTATTGGTGTTGTTGCCTTTGGGTGCGTGCACACAATAAAAGTTTGTGGATTATTGCACAAACCGAGCCTGACTGACACAGCATATTCCTGACACCCAAGTAACTTCTCAACAGCACTAATCTATAGATGAATTGTATGACTTAAGGTATTTATTTAGACCTATTTAATAACATGTCTTTTTACTTCAGCTTCCTGTCTGTGGCTGTTTTTTTGGGGTCAGTGAGTGGAATCAAACCAGGTGTAGTCACAGGGCAACTACAGCTAAAGTGATACACTAAGAAAGTAATCACCAATTAACTTATATATGGCATATAGAAGCATCCACAAAGTGCCAACCAATCACTGTGCAACTGAAACAGGCAGACTGACTTGCCAACAACATAACTATTAGAGAAAATGGAACTGTGTCAAGCATACAATGAAGAGGATGGAAGAGCCTAGAAGGGAATTCCCAGGAAAAGGGGGTGTGATGTTTGTGAAATGTGAAATTACTGACTAATAAAAAAATAGCAAACATTAATTAAATAATGCAAATTGGAAGTAGACAGTACCAGGACTGGAGGAAGGCAGGTGGCCTTTAGGAGAAGCCATATTCACAGTATCCACCTTTTTCTAGTTTTTCTTTCTGTTCCACGGTTCGCCTGTTTTCAATTTCCAGTCTCCAGTGTTTTCACCTGCATCAGTGTTTTAAGTATTACATTTGTTAATACATTGAGCAGATACAGGGGTTTGGCAGTGCCTCATCTGAGTAGATGACATGAAGTGATGATCCGAGGGTATATCATTAACTACACTGAGTTGTTATTACAGCCAACAGCTGCACAAGTTGAGTGTAAAATTATTTTTACTCCAAATAATGCTTAAATGGTTGTTGTTTTCCATCTGGATCGATCGTTTTGGTTAGCTTTAAATTGCGGCTCAAGACCAGAAACAGAAAACAGGCAGTTAGAATCATTATGGCACCACCCAGTGGTTGCTAAGGAAAACTGTGGATAGTATATCAACATTTTTCCCGGGAGTCTCCCGTATTTCACACCCATCTCCCTCCCTCCCTCCCATTTTGTTATTTCTCCCAGGAAACTCCCATAATTTGTATGGCCCAAACCTCGTTCTATGAATAATCACATCAATATATTATTCCAAGGTTGTCCAGTTGCCAGATCTTGTATGAAACGCATCCTACTCACACAATCAACACATCATACAAATTCCAACCTATTTGTGATCTCATCCTGGCAACCTACAACCCAGTTGCACTGTTGATATGTGCGCAGGTAGTAGAGGAGGGAAGTTGCATCAAGCATCTCTGGTAGATGGGAGGCTGGGCTGGACTGGTAATCTGGCATACTGGGCATTTTCCCGATGGGCCGACACACTTTGGGGCCGATCAGGGGCAGACTGGCCATCGGGAGAACCGAGCGGGCCGGTGGGTCGGCCATGAAACGACGAATGACCCGCGATAAGCTAAAATGAGCCGCCACTCATTTAAAAAAAATAAATAAATATACATGTAAATTTAACAACAGCTGGATGGAAGAATTTAATTTTATATCTCAAAGCCATATTGACAATGCCCACGCCTTTTGCTAAGTGTGTTGCACTGATTTTAATATCCGACACGGTGTGAAAAATTACATTACTCAGCACATTAAATCACAATGGCACAATTTGTATGTATTTAGCATGAGCTGCCATGCAAGGCGCTAGCCAGCCATTGGGAGGAACTTGGGGTTCAGTGTCTTGCCCAAGGACACTTCGGCATGTGGAGTCATGTGGGCCGGGTATCAAACCACCATCCCTGCGATTAGTGGCCAACCCGTTCTACCAACTGAGCCACAGCCGCTCATTGTAACAAAGTTCTTCATTTTCGTGGCAAGGGAGGAAGCGGGAGGAAGCTGGAGATGGTGAGTTACAACTCAAATGGATTTATTTCCCACAGTTTCACAGTCTATATCACACAGTGGAAAATACAACACACACTCTGCTCCATGCAGCTCTCACTGGCATATGACTCACTCTTAAAATCCTGTCTCCACTCTCAATGCTATGACAAACAGCTGTTAGAGACAATTATTTCCAGGTGATGATACTTACCATTCTCATCTCCTGATCTCGCTCTCCATTCACAAACTGGCACTTAACCACGGCCCCACCACCACAAAAGGATAAGTATATCAGAGTCTCTAGTTTGAGAAAGACACCTCAGATGTCCTTAGCTGGCAGCTTCATTGAATTCTACCCGCTCAACACCAGTTTCATGTACAAGAGTAAAGAAAAGACTCAGGGTTGCAGGCGTTATGGGAAGAATGGAAGAAAAAGCCACTTTTGAAACTGAAAAACAAAAAGAAAAGGTTAGAGTGGGCAAAGAAACACAGACATTGGACAACAGATAATTGGAAAAGAGTGTTATGGATCTTAACCCCATTGAGCATTTGTGGGATCAGCTAGACTGTAAGGTGTGTGAGAAGTGCCCAACAAGACAGCCACATCCATGGCAAGTGCTACAGGAAGCGTGGGATGAAATGTCACCTGACTATCTGAACAAACGGACAGCTAGAATGCCAAGGATCTGCAAAGCTGTCCTTGCTGAACGTGGAGTTTTTTTAGATGAGAACTCTTAGTTTAAGAAGTTTTGAATGTTGTTTCCAAATTGTAATTTTTTTTGAATGTCATTAATGTCCTGACTATGCATTGTGAACATACTTTATGTTTATATGTGTGTATATACTTGTGTATATACTTTATATATGCTCCCCTTAAACAGCCAAAGGTAACTACTCAATATCAGCCTCCAAAGAAGCATGGTAACAATTGTCGAAAGTGGATGCAGGCCCCACATGTGGTACAGCTCCTTAGGGGGCAGTATGTACTGTATGCATGTATGTATATCAGTTCGACACTCACCTTTCATTCTTATAGTAACTTGTACAATGTTGCCTGGTCTTCTGAAAACAAAAACCTTTCCAAATTGTAAGGAGTTGCTTTCCTGTGCATTCTCTGGCTTCTTGCCAGGGAAGCTGGTAACAAATGTAGGATGCGGAGGGATGATGGAATTAAATGACCTGTTCACAAGGAAGTAATTAAGGATCCTTTTATATTAATGTTTATTTTCTGTATGCAAAAAAAAAAAAGCTTTCCCTGGAGTTTTGGACACCTGCTAATATGTCTTTAAAAAGTAGGAAAGTAAGAAATGAATTCACCACCATTTCATCTTGGGGCTCTCACATGGATCTGGCTGAGGAGCAAGAGATTGGTCCGTCACTTTCGCTCGCTCTCTCCCCAGATTCAGCCGGTCCTCCTCGTGATCCTGAAGCGCGCTCCGGCACCTCTTCAGGTCATGAGGGGGATGCTGAATCTCTTGAGTCTGTGTCTGTGATGCATCTATTTATAGGACTTCGAGCTACCCACCTCTGAGCATTCCACGCACGATAATAAAGCGGCTGAGGAATTTCTTGAGGTGGTTACTCGGGCTGTGGCCAGACTACAGTTAGACTGGCCACGCAAACAAGAGAACCCCAAACGCTCTAAACTAGAAGACAGATTTCTGTCTGGTGGCCAAAGGAAGGGAACACTATATCAGTCAATTCCTTTCTTTGATGACCTCCATGACAAGCTTTCTCATTCATGGAAGACACCTTATACCTCCCGTGTCTTCGTGCCCTCGACATCGACATATTTGACTATCGTGGGTGCTGAGGCACGGGGGTATTCCATGATGCCGCCGGTAGAGGAGACACTTGTAGGTTATCTCTCGCCTGGCTCGGCATCATCTCTAAAGAGACCCACTCTCCCCATAAAGCTGTGTAGGACCACCTCCACGGTTGTGGGGAAAGCTTATCAGGCAGCAGGTCAGGCTGGTGCTGCCCTGCACACCATGGCAGTGTTGCAGGCATACCAGGCTGACCTGTTGAAGGACTTGAGTGCGGGCATCACGGTCGACGAAGAGACTTTTGCAGAGTTTTGTCTTGCCACAGATCGGTCTCTCCGGGCCACCAAGCAGATGGCTCGTGCCATTGGCCGATCTATGGCTGCTTTGGTCAGCATGGAGAGACACTTATGGCTAAACCTTTCAGGCATCAGAGACAAGGACAAAGTGTCAAAAGGTCTATCCTAAATCCAAGGTTCAGGCAATGGCATATTAAGTATTCCATGTCTTATGGTTGGACTTGTCTGTCAGTTCATCCTCTGAGGTCCATCGTAATAGACTGAAGAGATGTCTGGCTGGCACCGGCTGCATTTAGCCATCATCACTCAGAGACACATAGCAGTGGATTCCGATATGAAGCAGGAACGGAGGTGGATCCAGCTGGTTCTGGTGACCTCGGGATAGGAGTCCCGAGGTTGAGACATGGAAACAGATAGAATATTAATCTGTAAATTGTACGTTAACACATGAATTACATGATACTATGCAAAGGCTAAAATCTTTTTATCTTCTCATCTTAATGAAATCTTAACGAAAGGGCTTTGGAATGACCAGGGTGTGCCTGGCTTGAAGGCGGTCAGACATGGAAGTGGAGGGTTCCAAGTCTGAAAAATTGATTAAACTCACTGTATCATCTGATAGTAAATGTTCACTTTTCCACAAAGGTAAACGGTCCCCTCAAAGGCAATCTCAAGAATGGCCTGTGATAAGGGGCTGTGTGCACATGAAAGTAAGCGTCTTTCAGGCTGATTGATGCAAACCAGTCTATAGGGCCAACATGAGATCGAATTTTTTTTGGAGTAATAATTTTGAATGGAAACTTTGTGATTGTCCAGTTCAAGCACATCAAATCCTAAATGGGACATAATCTGCCATCCTTTTTGCAGACTAGAAAGTAGCAGTGTGTAGCTGAGTAGCTGTGAGCATCGTCCATCAGAATCGTATCTCTCTATATATTTCTTTTAATTAGCTTTAAGGCTTCAAGCATCGCTGTCTCAGAGGCCGCTTCATCCCATTTTCCAAACAGCGGGGAAATATTGTGGTAAGCCTCTGTAAGGAATTTTAGGAGTGCCCCTTAAATATCAATTCAGGTCTGCAGTGCTGTTCTCGATACGGATCCTCATGAGGGGAGAATGACACACATACACCAGAGCATATCATAGCACTCTCTGACATTTATTGTTCAACACATCATTATATATTGTTCAGCAAAGTAACACTTACACTAGACTAACCGTTAAAATCATTCTTTACCTTATATGAGATAAGTGAGGGCTTATGACAGAGAGTACAGATACAGGAAACACATTTCTAAGAATGGCAGTTTGTCGACACATCCTGATAAGAAACAGGAAACAGCTTGCAACACATTATTGTCCTGCAGAATAGGAAGAACAGTGCTCCGGAGTGAACTGTCAATCGCCACGGAACAGGCGAGGCCACTGGAGATGAATAAGAGACGCAAGTTCAAGCCATTGAAAATCAACAAATCAGGCTCAAGTCTGTCTAGAATAGACTACTGGTTAATTACTGAAAGTCTTGACAAGTTGGGGTAGATGTAGATATTTTACCTTCTCCCTAAACAGATCACATAGCTATTTATGTAATGTGAAGCTGTTGCCCAAAAAACACAATGTGAAATATTCATATTGGAAACATAATAATTTGCATAAGGAGCTCCAAAAGAAAGTTAAAGATTTGATTTCTAGTTATTGGATTAAAGCAAATGCCTTTAGCACAAATTGGGAACTTCGAAAGTTTGAAATTGGCAAATATTTGAGAAAATATTTTACAAACTAAAATAATAACAAGAATAACAAATTTGTCTCAGAAGCATCCAGATTCTCTCCTAGAAGATGAACATTTAGAAATGGTTGAGATAATGAGTAAATTAGATGATATATATAAGAAAAAAGTAGAGGGTGCCTTTATTCATTCAAGAAGAAGGTGGCTTGAGGAAGGGGAATTTTTTTAGTAACGCAGTTAATAAATTAAACATTAATGGGGTTATGACATATGATCATACATTAATATATCAGTACTGTAGTGAATTTTATAAGACTTTGTATTCCTCTTGTTACTCTCAGGTGACAGCTGATGCCTTTTTGATGTCGTTGCAAATTAAACCTATTGACAAACCTGAAAAGGACAATTGTGATAAACCTATTACAATTTTGAATTGAAGGATGCAATTAACCATCTGAAAAATTCCAAATCACCAGGTACTGATGGTTTGACATCAGAATTTTATAGGTTATTTTCCAAAGAATTGGCTCCTTTTCTTGTAGAGGTATTTATTGAAAGCATTGAGGGACAGTTTCTTCCACCCACTCTAACACAAGGTTTAATTACATTGCTTTCCTAACCAAAAAAAAAAGACCTCTATGTTGTCATCAGAGGCAGACTGGAACATCTCTCAGTCCACGTGATCAAAACAGTCCTGTAGCATAGAATCTGATTGGTCTGACACCCTCCACCCCCTATTCAGGCATATGCTCAAGGCAACATTTAAATAAATGTCTGAATTAAACACTGGACATTTTTGTCCACCCCGAGAGCAAATGCGAGACAACGGGGTGTAACTTAACTTTTCCGGTTAGTTTGATAGGAAGGCTTTGCGATGGCAAAATAGGGGCCAGAACTTCCTGTTCAATGCAAAACATCTGCTCACTGCAGGTGGAAGAGACCAATGAGTCAAACGTCTGAGACCGAATGCATAATATTAAAACAAAATCTCGGTTAGGCCTAGCCCACCTTTGTCAATCGGCCTATGAAATGTAATCTGGGATGCTTACATTCCAAATGAAGGACTTCGTTATGCTATCAAATTGCTTGAAATAAGAGAGGGGGACATCTACAGGAAGAGATTGTAACAGATAGTGAAAGGCCACTGAAAGGCACCCGGCTGAAAAGCTGATACTGGGCAGTATTGTGGAATAATAACTTATCTTGTTGATGTAGCTTGCTGTGTCATCACAAATCACAGTTGCAGGAGGATGTGTCTAAAGCAATGTGTTTCCTGTCTCTGTACTCTCACGTATCACACGTAGATGTTACACCCAAATATGATAAAGAACTATTTCACTGGTGGGTCCAATGGTTTTGCTGGACCATGTAATGAAGTGCTGTACAATAAACGTGGAAGGAGGATTTGATAGCATTGGGTCTCTGTGTCATTTCTTTCTTCCCTCAGCTAAGCCGCATCGAGATGGGGAATGCAGATCAAGAAAAATAAATTCAATACATTGAATGACAAAATGATCTAACAAGTATGCTGTCAGAGCCAAAGCTTCAGATTTACTCCAATTGACTCCAATTGACCAATTGAATAATTCTGTGGAGGCAAGGCATAGATCTAGTGGGGTCGGAGACAAATAATAAAATATCATCAGCTTAAAGAAAAAGCTTATGCGCCACACCTCCTGCCACCACCCCTGGTAAATCATCTTCCCTTCTTATCATGACAGCTAATGGTTCCAGGGCAAGATAGAACAATAATGGGGAAAGAGGGCAACCCTGCTGGGTGCCACTATCAGATTGAAATAATCTGAAATTAATAAATGTCTTTGTACCGCTGCTACTGGGTGTCTATAAATTAACTTAATCCATCCAATAAAAGTATTCCCGAACCTTTATATTTCCAATATCGTACAAAAAATAATCCTAACACATTTTTGTCGTCAAGTGAGATGGCAGCGACCGGAGTCTGATCATTCACCACTGACCACATGATACTGATGAAATGCAAAATGTTTATAATAAACGGAGCTTTGTCTGTAGGCAAGGCCTTAATTACCTCGCCAAGCTCCTCCAAGGTTATCTCAGAATCAAGAGAATTGATTCTCAGTTGTCAGTTTAGGGAGTTCTAATGATTCCACAAAGATTCTAATATCTTCATCAGTAAACAAAGAAGTGGAACTATAAAGATGATAGAATTCTTTAAAAGCATTTTTGATATCCATGACCGAGGTAATAATTTCACCACCAGCAGATTTCACTGAGGGAATGGTAGAAAAAGACTCTCTCTACTTTGTATATGTAGCCCAAATATTCCCTGCTTTGTTCCCTGACTCAACGTATGACTGTCTTGCCCTGAATAGCCAAAAGTGAGGCCATCAGATGACATTCTGCACTTCAGCTCTGCCCTTATAATATTCCCTTCTAACGCCACAAGTTCTCGTGCTTTGGACTTTTTGAAGAATGAGGCATACTGTGTAATCCGACCCCTAAGAATTGTCTTAATTGCCTCCCAAGCCACACTCACTGAGGATACTGAAGACCAGCCAGTCTCCATATACACATTTCAGCATTTAACATTTGTTGGAATTCAAGATTTTACAAAAGGGATACATGAAAGCGCCAACTATATGATTTATTTTTCTCCATATGTGGCAACATCTCAAAATATACCAGAGCATGATCCGGGACTAAAATGTTTCCAATTGAGCAATAATTAACAACAGATTAATTGATACTTAGATATTAAAAACAAATCTATTCTAAAATAGATCTTATGGGCTGATGAAAAAAAAATTATAGTCCCTACATTATGGGTTCAAAAGTCTCCAAATATCTGTAAGACCAAGATTTTTTTTACACATCCTGTGAAGCGTCAGTGTTGCTCTAGGGCAGTGTTTCTCAACTGGTGGGTCGTGACCCAAAAGTGGGTTGCAGGTCTATTCAGACTGGATCGTTGGACAGCAGGGAAAGAACATGCCATTGTTCTCCCAATAAATATTTCAGTGCTTTGAACACGCAAAAAAACTTGCTTTTGTCTTTTCTGATCTAATGTATCTCTGGCATGCGCACTTGCCACGCATCAAGGCCAATTTGTTAGTCTAGTGAGGATGTCAAACCTCTCAAATAGGCAGCCCTGACGTTATAGCAATGAGGTGGAACATAGCAACATGCACCAAAATAAAGTTGTTGTTTTTAAAAGGATATCATTACCTATACAAATATGTTTCACGATTTTACAGTAAATGTGATACACACCCGGTCAGGCTAATCAAGCCTCCGAGAGGGATAAAGGCCGATGGCAGACGGTGGTGCGGGTGATCCTTACATATTTTAATTAAATTGATTAAGGATTGTTCAATTATTCAATTAAAATATGTAAGGGTTATTCAATTCAATTTGATGGAATTTGACTATTTATTGAAATGCATAAATCTTAAAAATAAAATGTTTTAACTATTCTCAGTGCACTTTATTTGCTATTTGTAAAACATACTAGGTAAAACTCTCCAAAACAGACTAGTCAATGGGACTATCATGCTATATCCGTTTATTTCATGTTTTACTCGAACGACTGTAAAAAATAACAACGGAGTAAAAATAATTCCCATTTGAAATCGAGCGCTTGGATTTGAACTTGGAAGCCCGCCATGTCATGCAGGAGTCGTTGCCTCAACGTGGTTCTGTAGAATCATCGTCGTCGTTTCTGTGTTTGCTGCGGTTTGTTTAGTGGCTATAATCTGGTAAGTACTTAACTTTTTTTTTTTTTAAAGTTATTCAAGTAATCTGCATCAGAATGTGACAGAAAAGTAATCAAACTATTTAACTTATTGCGTTTTGCTGATAGACCTAACTTACTAAAATTATCTGGCACACTTTAGGCCTACATGTTGCGATGTTATTTGTGGATTGATTTAACTAAATTTAAACAATTAAGGGACTGAGTTGATGTATGCACGCAATCGCATTGCACGGATATAAATTTGTGGAACTGTTGGTTATCGCAGTTGCCTGTATTGAAGCTTTTCGGTTACAGAACCTAAATTAAAACAGGAAAAAAAAAGATTAAAACCACTTTCATTCAATCCTACTTGTTTTTTTTTTTAACTGATGCTTAGAATTAAATTAGCTGTAATCGAAGCCAAATATTCTAAATTCTGAAATTGTTGTATGACTTTGACATGTCTCTGCCTCACTATTAATTTCTGTTTTTATTTTCTATACAGATTAAAATTTGTGAGACCAGAGCATATGTGAGTAAAATTACAATTTGGAATTTGGGGGTGAAAATACATATGTAATGACTAAAACTATGCAGCATTTTAAAACTCAAACTGATTTTAGAGGTTGACATAGCTCAGGGTTTTCTCATGTCTTGTCATTTTAATGATTTGGATTTGAGTGATGGATTGGAAATGCAGGTTATGTGATTCCTCCTCACTTACTCGAGCACAGCTACTTCGGCATTATGGTTTGCAACATAGCCATTTTTCTAATGTTAGCCCTTTACCATGTCTCTATGACTCATGCATTTGCACATTTGTTTCATTCAATGCACTAAAAATTCATGTATCACTATTTCATAATGAGAAGGATAAGCGGCATGTCTGTCAAGAAGTCCAGGTGGTGTACACATGTCCTTTATGTGGGTTCAAGCAGCCTTTTTCAGAGAAAAATCTTTTTGGTCATTTAAGAGGGCATTTGAGAAGTCATGAAATGGTAACATGTCCATATAAAAACTGTAGGTATACCACAAATGTTTACTCCTCATTTAATTCTCACAAAATCAGGGCCCATGGAGTAGATGTTAGTTCAGCTTGCTTGGACCTTTTTGAGGATGTAGTTGCTGCAGATGATGGCAGTTCTACAGCTGCAGAGCCTCCATTTGAGGATCCTACTCCGTCTGAGGATGCAGACATAATGGATATTGTTGACGATATACAGTGTGACACAAGCCAATTAAAAGCGCAACTACAACGCAATTTAGCCTCTCTGTTTTTGAAGATGCAGGCTTTACTTCATGTGTCAGATATAGTTGCGCGGGAAATAGTAGAACATTTGTGTCAGCTGTTTTCTTTGTCAAGGCCGCTGCTGAGAGAAGCAGTTAATGACGTGTTACAAAGACATTGCTATACTGTGAGTGAAGCTGCTCTTGATGAAATTGTTAGTGTTGTTATAAACAGTAATGTTTTTGTCAGTGCAACTGCTAAAGGAGCAGAATTGTCCTCAAATAACGAAAAACGTTTATTGAGAGAAATTACCCAATGGTTATGCCGTTTCAGTATGTTGTAGCACCTGGGCGCACAGCTGTTTATGTCCCTATTCTGCCTATGATTCAGTTGTTGTTTAAACATACTGATGTTCTTGACAGAATTAAAGAATCGCATTCTTCACAATCAGATCAATACACAAGTCATCGAGATGGTTTGTATTTTCAAGAAAATAAGCTGTTATCAGCATCAGAGGAGTTTAAATTGCCGCTGCTGATTTACATTGATGAGATAGAAGTTGCAAATCCATTAGGTACTTCGAGGAAAATACACAAACTCTGTTCTGTGTACTGGGTACTTGCTGATCTACCTAGTAAATACAGATCAGCTTTGCATGTGATTCAGCTAGCAGTGCTGTGTAAAGTTCCTGATGTCCAGAAATGTGGCTATGAGAGTGTGCTTGGCCCTTTAATGCACAACATATGTACATTAGAACAAGATGGTGTGTTCATTGAGTCTCTTGGACAATCTGTTAAAGGCACTGTTCTTTTTGTTGCGGCAGATAATCTTGCAGCTCACGGATTGGCTGGCTTTGTGCAGTCATTTCGTTCAGAGTATGTGTGCAGATTCTGTCTGGCAACTCAAGACCAGTTTCAATCGCATGATGTGGCTGAGGGTGAATTCAGTCTGAGAACTAAGGTAACTCATGATCTGCATGTCCAGAATGTCTCCAGTAGAACTGGGGAAATGATTTGTGGTGTGAAAGAGGACTGTGTCTTAAAACAAAAGCTGCAGTATTTTCATCCAATCACTGGTTTCCCTCCTGATATTCTCCATGAGCTCCTTGAAGGTATTGTGCCAGTAGAGTTGGCTTTATGCATTCAGAAAATGATTCGTCTGAAACACTTCACGCTTGATTATTTGAACAGGAAAATTGAATCATTCTCATATCAGCATACAGATAAGTTTGATAAACCAAAGCCAATTTCCAAAACTTATACCACAAAAATGACAATAGGTGGTAATGGTCATGAAAATGCTGCATTACTTCGGCTACTTCCATTTATGGTCGGCAATGTTGTACCAGAGGGAGATAGTGCATGGGCAGTGTTAATGGAATTGAAAGACATTGTGGAGTTAGTGCTGTCTCCAACATTTACTGAAGAAATGATTCAGTATCTACAGAGTAAAATTAGGGACCACAGGCAAGTATTTCCAGATTTTAAGCTTCGGCCAAAGCATCACTTCGTCGAACATTACCCAGAGCTGATCAGATGTTTTGGACCTCTTGTACATTTATGGACCATGCGTTTTGAAGGCAAACACCGCTTCTTCAAACGGGTTGTGCACGATACACAGAACTTTAAAAATGTGCTGAAGACACTGGCAAGCAGACACCAGCATATGATGGCTTACCATCTAAGTGCGCCAGCGTTCTTCAAACCACATTTGCAGGCATCAACTGTGACATCTGTTTTAGTTTCAACACTACCTGAAGTGGCAATACAGTATATTAAACAGAAGACTGATAGTAACACTATATACTGTGCATCTCCAATCACCATTGATGGGACAAATATTTCTACTGGGGAATATTTTCCTTCTGGATATGAAGCAGGGTTACCTCAGTTTTGTAAAACTGAGTCAATCCTCCTTGTGAACGATCATGTGGCCTTCCTATGCAGGGAGCACAAGTCCCATTATATTGAACACCTAAGAGCTTTTAATCTGTGTTTAGGTGATATATCTGTTAAAACTATAATAGATTTGAGCAACACATCCCCCCCTTTCTGCCTACAGCATAGAGGGCCAGTTGCTGTTGACGCCAAAGCGATTTCTACCTTTACAATAAGGTAAAGATTGCTACATTATTTGGAAATACATGTCCAGTCCATCTTGTTCAAAACTGTATTTTTAACTTGTCTTTTACCTTGTTGTTTTGGTCTCATAGATGGCAGAATCACAAAAACTTTTACTGAGAGTTTACATTGCTCCTGACATCGCCCACAAGATGACCCTTTCTACTCGCCCAAGAAGAGTTGATTATAGTGATTAAAGAGAAATTTAGACCTCGTCTTGATTTTGATTTCAGCCTCCAATATGAAGACCCAGACTTTGGGGGGCAACTCTGCTTTCTAACAGACATTTCAGAACTGCCAGAGAAGGCTGTATTAAAAGTACAAAGATCTGACACTGATGCTGGCTCAGCTGCAAGTTCAGACACAGAAATACTCACTTATGCCCCAGGACGCTTGCAGAGTTGGCCTGATGTGTTCCCAGTTCCTCAATTTTCCTATGATGTCGAGCACACCCTAAATTGTGGAAATACAGACTATCAAAACAGTGGAAAGTTCTTAAAATTAACAAAAGGCCAAAAACATGACATTCTAGAAAATATGGCCAAGGCAATGCACAGCTTTAAGGCTTACCCCGGCGACAAAGAAGTAGCTAAAGCAGCTGAGGCTCTTATTTCTAAGCATCCCTGCCTCACAGAACCAGGAAGTCAATGTGGATGGTATGGCTGGAAGACAAGTTTAAAGTTTAAGATGGGCAACTATCGTACAAAACTCAGCAGATCTGGCTGTGAAGAGGTGGCTGTTAACTCGGGGAAGAGAAGCCAAAATAATCCAGAGAGTGAGTCTCCCCACTCCAACATCAAAAGAGCTCGTCGAGCTGAGGTAAACTACCTACCAAATTTTCCAAAAGGAGAGAGTGCTGAAAGCTTGGAACAACAAAGACTGCAAATAGTTGAGGAAGTGTCTAAGACAGAAAGAAGTCTTGTGCTGATAGAGAAACTCATGCAAAGTACATTTGCGCTGTGTCGCAAACAGATCGTTGTAGATAACCCATCACAACAAGTGAAGGACTTTTTGGAAAAGTGGCCTGCACTTCGTTTGGAATCTCAGGTAATTTTCTCAGTTGCTGTCTGTTAGATTCCATTTTTTGTGTGTTTATGTGTGTCTGTTTCTTTTGTTTTCTTGTTTACATTATTTTTTAATGTTTTTTGTTTGAATGCTTGCTTTCAGATTGCTGCAGAATTCCACAGAATTACTAATATCAGCTTGAAAAACAAGTTCTATGCAGAACTGGACAACCATACTCCTCGACTGATTGCTGTTTACAGGCAGAAGGCTGCCCGTACTGGAAAAGCAGCAGAAGCACTGAGAAGCATCTTTAGTGCCTTTGATCTTGTGGTAAATGTTGTTAATTACATTTATAGTACAAGTTAATTGATTAATGTGCACAAGTATTTTATCTGTTAATAGTTTAAACCTGGCTTTGAACTTTTTTCATTTTAAATTTCTTCCCCTCTTTCATCTGTACTTTTATCTCTATTTTTTTCTTTTCTCTTGCACCACTAAGACAGTTCTGTCTTTTTTCAGGATCACTACGATATTGACAATAGACGTACAGCTGCACTTCGAGCCCTCCCTGTCTACTTGCGCGAAGATGACTCTGTGTTTTTCAAGATGTGGAATGTAGGTTTTTATACATCTCGTTTGAATTTTAATGTTATTTATCTGATTATGCTCATGAAGTTCTCTCATGCTTTTCAGACTGAAGAGGTGGATGAGCCAGACATTGCAGATTCAGCTGTAGCTCTTGTCAGCATGGTGAATGGAGACTCGACTTCCACTGTTCAGTTTGACCCTGCTGGGATTGCTATTGTGCTGGAAGGTGACATTGTTCTAAGGGACATTTCCAGGTTGGCTGATGCTTTTCTTTTGATGTTTGGTTTGATATATGCGTTACATCTCAACTACCCCAAAGAGCTGACCCACACATTTAACTTCATCCAAAAAGTCTTACTGGGCTTGGATGACTCAAAGCCACTAACACCCAGATTGCTGAGTCTAAAAAATGATCTACTAATTAAGGAGTAAGAGGAATGGATGTACGAGCTCTATACAATTTTATTTTCTGTTCTTTTCAGTTGTTGTGAGTGACTACTGTAGTTGCCCTATTAAACACTGAGCTCAAGATTTCAAATTTCCCAGTGAAGTGGAGAATTTCACATTAATTTCATTTTAGTATACATTCATTGGGATTGCGTTACTGAAAGCCACTAGCACTCAGATTACTGTCTAAATTTTATTTTTACTGATTAAGAGATTTTCTGCATTTCTAGATGCACAAGAGACTGTTTAATGTATTTTATTTCACTTGTTGTGACTAATAATATTACAGTCTATTGTAATACTTATCTCAAATTTTGAAATTTTCCAGAACACAGATTTTGTGTTCACTTAGTATTTACTGGGATTGCGTTACTAAAAGATGGCCCAGATAGCCGTTTAAAAAAAAAATTTACTTGTTAAAGAGTTTTTCCTGCATCTCTGGATGCACTCGTTTTCTACACCTTCTTGTCCTTTTCATTTGTTGTGACTAATACAGTGACATTCTAATGTATACAGAGGTCTGTTATAATGCTGGCATGAACAGTGTAAAAACTTCTGAATGTGTTAATGCATTATATATTTCTAAAATGTCTAGATATTGTGACACTTTTGCTACGTTCTCAAAAGGTAATGGCAGTGACGCATGTTAATGCATCAGGTTTGAATTGTTATTCCTTTTGCAAAATAAAACGTACTTTCATGTATGGAGTTTGAAATTGTCTTCCTTTCTAATGTTTAAGGAATAATATTTTGCTAATGTTAATTTTGAGGTCACATTTCTTTAATTATTGTATTTATTTATTTTTAAATGTATAACAAACATTTTGTATTTCTAATTTCTGATTAATAAAAATTGAATTAAAAAATACATAGAAAAAGTTTAGTAAAATAAATAATTTTGAGTTAATCTGCTCTATAGCTTTAAGTGTAACTGACTTAAAACAATTAATTTTATCAACTTAAAAGTTTTGAGGTAATAAGTTTCCACAAATTTTTTGAGTTATCTTAACTTATCGGGGTTTACAGTGCAGTAAAGAAAAGGGGTGCAGGCCTTATGGGAAGAATTGCAAAGAAAAAGCCACTTTTGAAACCGAAATACAAAAAGAAAAGGTTCGAGTGGGCAAAGAAACACAGACATTGGGCAACAGATAATTGGAACAGAGTGTTATGGATCTTAACCCCATTGAGCATTTGGGGGATCATCTAGACTGTAAGGTGTGTGAGAAGTGCCCGACAAGACAGCCAAATCTATGGCAAGTGCTACAGGATGTGGGGTGAAATGTCACTTGAGTATCTGGACAAACTGACAGCAAGAATAAAGAATCTGCAAAGTTGTCATTGCTGCACAAGGAAGATTTTTTTTCTCTTTGAAGTAGTTTAAGAAGTTCTGAAAACATTTCAAATTGTAATAGTAATGTTGCATGTTATTAATGTCCTGACAATACATTGTGATCAGTTGAATGCCACTTTGGTGAATAAAAGTATCATTTTCTTTCCATAAGAGCAAAATCTGTACATTATTCCAAACTTTTGGCCGCCAGTGTATATATTTATATATAGATACAGTTTATATACTTTGAGAGTTCAAATCCCCCACAGGATCATTACCCTGCCAACAAGGTATTTAATTTCCTGGTATTTGAGGTAATTTTATCAAATTGCACTCTTTCACATTTCCATTTGTTAGATGCAATCACTTTTGGTGCAGATCTTTTTTTTTTTTTTTTTTTTGCATACAGAAAATAAACACATTACTATAAAAGAGTCCTTAATTACTATACAGTTGTTTGAAATGTATTTTTTGATGTTACTTATTAGTGTTTAATAATGATCTGTAAGTTGTACAAGAACTCATGAATGACATGATAATATGCAAAGGATACAACCTTTTTATACTCTTATCTGAACAAAGGGCCTTTTGAATGACCAGTGCATGCCTGGCCCTGAAACGGTCATTGACTCGACCATTCTTGGACTTTCAATAGGCTATTATTTTTTCTTGTTTGAGCATAAAATAATCTCTTTATCAAGAACTCTTCTTGGAATTCTCTTACCCAACAGGAACTGCCAACAGTTAAAATGCTGATTGGCTTGTGGTTAGGGAGATGGGTGTATACTAGCCACCCAAACCTCTTTTAAGGGCGCGCACATTGGCTGACAGTCACCTATTGAACCAAGTGTTAATAGGAAACATTTGTCTCCTGAACTGAATATACAACAGTTATTTTCTCTTAACTATCCAGTAAGTATTTATTTGATATTCTTGATTATAGAGCTAGTGATATTTGATACTTTATGTAAAGGCAGCATAATGGACCTTTTCTTTATATTTTTTACATCTTTACATCTTCAAGATACCATCCTAGAAATGACAAATGTGCTCCTTGATGCATGGTTGGGGTTGTCAATTCTGTATTTTAAAATATATATTGCCAGAAGATGATCTGATGCGAAGACAATATAACAAATTATATGCTCTCCTCTGAACCAGTCACAGGACAGAATGTCCAAGCACTAATTCATATAGACACATATCTATTATGTACAGAGTGCTTGTCCTGCCACAGAATGACAAATTAAAAAAAAAAAAAAAAAAATTAAACAATAAGTACCAAGATTGAAAATATTTTATTGTAAACAACCTTTCAGTGTTCTGCATACCTGAAAATATTACAATATGTTCCTTTCTTTAAAAATTCAGATCTTCCCAGCTCCCATTTAAAAACATGGGCAACGAGACTTCACGCTCAAATTCCCACGTGGCCAATGCAACCGGGAAGCATCTTCGGATTTTCTATGAAGTGGATAAAATGAAGCTGGAAGAATTGGTGATAAATGAGGCAGCAGAGTTAGGAGGTACATTTTCAAAAACGGAACAATCAGGATCAGTGAAGGTTTCCACCAACAATAAGATGGTTTTTAAGCCAGACTCCCGGATCCGTTACATTCACCTGCCGGAGAACGAGACATGTAACTTTGCCGGGGAAGGCACCATCTATGTCACTGTCCTTGTGGAAGATAAAAACGACAACAAAATCTGCACTGAAATCATCTGCCACAATTATCATGTCCCCAGCGACCGGTCTTTCATTGTGACTGCCAATCGTAGCATCAAATTGCAGAAGTATGGGGCAAACATTTGGGTTGACGATGAAGGCATAAACCATCACCCTTAACTTTACTGTTTACTGATGTTTACTTCATCCTCCTCAATTATCATGTTAAGTTCTATCTTAATAGTTTAGATAACACAATCTATATGTGTTTGACAACAATGTATGAAAATTTTTTTTGTAATAATGTTAAAATATCTAAATATGTGCTCTGATGTACAAATAGCATGAAGACCTTTAAAATGTTAGCTGTAAACGCATTATTTCATAATTGTTAGAAACATAACATGAATATTTCTTCTAATGAAAACATCTTGCTTGTAAAACTCTTTTAAAAAAAATAAAACTACCACATTTCTAATGCTAAACATTTCTGGGACATAATTATTCAGAAATAAACAAACTTTTGCAAGGATGGTATTTCAACAAAAGCGAAACCTTTTCTGCTCATATCAATCAGGTTAATGGAGTGATGAGCTGTAAGATAACAGAGCATATACATATGGAAACAAGAAAACCTCAACACAATGTGTATCATTAATAAAAACAATCATTTTATTATAGTACTTTACAAATTTGCATTGTGATAAATGCAGAAGAGATTAAAAAAAATGACATTGATTATACATTTTATTGAGCTTATGCAGTTAAAGAAATAATCATGACATAAATAAGATGCATCAAACCTGATATTTTCAAACCTTTTTTATTTTATTACAATAACACACATAGGCTGCACAGAGACACTGCGAATAAAAAAACATTAAAACAAACTGCCAACCAATATGAAATCAGAAGCTGTTCCTTGTTGAATACCCAGTCTGCTGCTCCATGTGCCCTCCCTCTAATAACCATGAAAGAAACCAGGTCTCCTCTTAGACTGTGTGAACAGACAGAAACCAGCACCCAGTCTGCAAGCTAAATAATTTCAAACCAATATCTAACCGCAGTGTTTCCCATCCACTGTGCGGCGGCACAATATAATGTGCTGTCAAAGATTGTCAGGTGTGCCATGGGAAATTATAAAATTCTACAAAACAAATAAATGCATGAAAATAATAATAATAATTTCAGGGATACAAACTCCTCACCTTTCTGAGAAATTCTCAGTTTTGAAACCATAATCGGTCAATTTTGTGATTGTGAAGAGCAAAGATTAATGTGCAAAAGAAACGAGCAAAGAAAATGTGTAATGGCTTCACATGACTCGCGCTGCAGAACACTTTGAAGTCTATGAATTGACGTCACTTTACACCAAAGTGTTTTTCACACACTTGTTTTTGCTTGACCAATAATGTCTTTGCGAGTAGCAATAAGATATATCTTATCTATACCGTCTCATTTACAAATATCAGAGACCCCAGTTATTGAACTAATTTAAATTCACCAAGAAAACGCTTAGACCGAAACATAAACGAGTTACTTTATTAATTTCTGCTATTTTTTCTCTTCCAAATACATGTTTTTAATGTTTATTGTGCAACTTCCCTTTCTGCGGCGCTTGACGCTGGGTTCAGCCTCAATAACCAAATTAAAACTGCCACGAGAAGTCATCTGTCCGAGGCAAAGATGCAAAATCTAATGACAAATGCCTCAGCATCAGTCTCCCTTGATGCGTTTGATTACGCACAGGCGAGCACCCACTTTAAGCGAATCATTGTCAGGGCCGGATTCAGCCGGCCGCACTAGGGGGTGCAGCTAGAATATCAGGGGGGGCAAGTCATTTAACGGAACATTTAAATTAGACAAATATAGTGATTTGATTTATATTGTGATATATCTCGATATGGCCAGAAATGAAAAAATATATTGTGAAATGAAAAAATCCTATATCGCCCAGCTCTAATCTATCAGCTCCTTTGATCCATTTGATTTGTCTTATAGGTTTTATGTTGGATGCCCTTCCTGACACTACCCTCTGCATTTACCCGGGCTTGGGACCGGCACAAACAGGACACTGGCTTGTGCCCTGTTGAGGCTGCATTTATCTTTTTTTTTTTCTTTTTTTTTTTTTTTTTTTGTCTGTCTGTCTGTTTGTCTTCCTGTCTGTCTGTCTGTCTGTCTGTTTGTCTGTTTGTCTTCCTGTCTGTCTGTCTGTTTGTTTGTCTTCCTGTCTGTCTGTTTGTCTTCCTGTCTTTCTGTCTGTCTGTCTGTTTGTCTTCCTGTCTGTCTGTCTGTCTGTTTGTCTTCCTGTCTGTCTGTCTGTCTGTCTGTTTGTCTTCCTGTCTGTCTGTTTGTCTTCCTGTCTGTCTGTCTGTCTGTCTGTCTGTTTGTCTTCCTGTCTGTCTGTTTGTCTGTCTGTTTGTCTTCCTGTCTGTCTGTCTGTTTGTCTTCCTGTCTGTCTGTCTGTCTGTCCTTTTGTTTTTTATTTCAATCTTTTTTTTGTAATTTTTTTTTTCATTTCTTTAGCTCTGTACACAGCATGGCTTATATCAGTCATTATAGCATCAGTCGTCTGCTTTTCTTCGCAAAAGTTCTAACAAATGCGTCCATATCGAGACCTGTTGTTATGGCCTTCTCGTGAGCCAGAATAACTAAATGTCTTTTTCTCTCATGTAGCATAGTACGGCGGAAGGGTGTAAGAACACGAGACAAAGTGGAGAAAGAGCTCTCGCATGATGCAGATGATATTCCAATCACAAGTGAGGTCACATACATGCGATGGAGCTGAGGAAAGGCATTCTTATATCCGTGTAGATATGTGCAAATGGTGGAGAGGTCTACAAACTCTACGTTCTCATCATCATTAGTCTTTTTGAATTCTTTTTCCAACATAATTTTTGCGACAAGAATCTCATTGGAAAGTTTGTCACTGTCACTTTTTGCCATTTTTTGCAGAGGACTTAACATGGCAACATCCAGAAAAGAGGGAGATTGTGGTTGAAGGCAATTAACTGCTTTCATGAGATCCAGATTGCTTTTGGAGAATCTTGTCTCCATCTCTACAATGGCGATGTCCAAAATGTTGAGAAGAGCTCTCTTCAGAGCCTGGCTAGGAGTCATGGAGTCTTCTGCATGGCCTACAGTGGACGTAACAACGCTACCTACGAGCAGTGAGCTCATTGTTCTTTTTCTTTTAGCAGCTGGTACAGGCATGCTGGTTAATGTCTCACTCTCCTCATCTCTCATCTGCTTCAGAGCCTGCAGAGATGCACTGACTACTTCTGAAGCACAGCACAGGTCAACAGAATGAGCCTGCAGCATAGCATTTGCAGACTTCAAGGAACCCAGAACTTTAAGGAGGAATTTTCCTATTTCAAAGAAATGATGCCTCCTTAACATCATCAACAGCCCTGATGCCTCTGTACAGATATCAACAGCAGCGGCTCTGTCCTCTGTAACCTCAGACAGGATACTCAGAATAGCATCCTGATTCTCCACAAGACACTTGGTCACATCATGGTGTCTTGTCCACCTGATCTCCAACAGTCGTTTAAGGGAGGGAACATTATAGTTCTGTGACACATAATGACGGTGAAAAAAAGAGTGCAGTGATCCTGACAGATCAAAAAAGATTTTTGCACACGGCTCTCCTTGCATTGCATGGACCACGGCCAAGTGCAGCTTGTGGTTATAGCAGTGGATATAAGGAATATCCTTCCCTACCTTCTTTTGCAATAAGGCCTGAACCCCACCCCTGACCCCACTCATGACAGAAGCTCCATCATAGCACTGACTGATAATTTCAGCTGCACTATAGCCTGAGTCAGAAAGATGCTCAAGAATTTGTGTGGTAATAAATTCAGCATTTAACTGACTGAGGTCAAGCAGGCCAATCAGGTGTTCCTCTGGAATGCCTTTACAGACAAATCTAACCATGATTGACAGATTCTCCACATTACATCTGTCCCTCGTTCTGTCACTTTTGATGCAAAACCCAGCATAATCTGCTTTGTCATAATTACCTTTTATCTGATTTAATACCATTTTGGCCAGTGTTTCAATAATTTCATTTTGTATGTTGTGAGAGGTGTATTTTGCATTTGGTGGGATGTGTTTGTTAATTTCATTAAATTTGGGGTCCTTTGCCAGTGTGTAGTCAACCATTTTTAAGAACAATCCTGCAGAGAAATCATCATCATTTGAACTTTCCACACTGCCACGAAGTGGAAGTTCATTTACTGCTAGGAACTGAACTACTTCTCCAATTGTTTTAATATAATACCTATTTTTTTCCATTTGTGTGGGCCCTATTAAATTACAAATGGTCTCCCCTGTGGCCTCTCTTTGGGACATTTCAGACCAGGCTTTTGCATTTTTTATGTGGCATTGACTTGATGCGTGCTTTGAGAGTCCCTTGTCCTTTTCCAATGCAGTTTTCCAATTAGTAAATCCTTGTTTTGTGAAAACCAAATCCCTATCATTGTTCCCCCCAAATTTCTGACACGGGAAACAAAAGCACGCATCAAGCTTTGCTGAATATTCGAGCCATGGTCTCCCACGATATCAACCTGGGCAAAATGAGCGGGAGCTCTTGCCAAAATTACGTTTGGGGAAAACCAGAGCTATGGGTTGTGACGGTGCTTCAGTGTTTAAGCCTATGTT
Source organism: Moxostoma hubbsi (assembly GCA_032164185.1). NCBI lineage: Eukaryota > Metazoa > Chordata > Actinopteri > Cypriniformes > Catostomidae > Moxostoma > Moxostoma hubbsi. Next base: position 10,585,380 of record JAVLUX010000018.1, on the reverse strand, counting down.
GTATTCATCCGCAACAGCCACGGATGGGCTGGGAACAACAGGGGATTCTGTCTCTGCTGCAGCTAATGCCCTAGCAGCCTCGTTGCTGCTGCCAGTGCTAGCTTTAGCAACCAGAAATCGCTGCATACTCAACTCGTCACTCGGTGCAAATTACAAGAGAAAGCGATAGAGAGATATAGAGGGAATGAGAACACGCTTTTACAGAAAGAGTAACCAAATAATTTCAGTGACTGACGGCGAAGGAAACTCAAAACAGGGGCTGAGCTCAGCTGACGACAGTGTGTCTGCGTGCTCCGCTCTGCAGTGACTGACTGAGACGTGAAGCTCAGCAGTTCACAAGCGGTGAAGCGACTGGCCACGCCCTCCCATCTACCAATCAGTAGCTACTTTGAGGGATAGAGAGCAGAGAGCGCTCACTCTGACAATTTTTCTTGAAATGTTTTTTAAATTTGGGATCTTTGCATTCCATCACGTTTGGGGGGGCAGTCACGGCATTTGGGGGGGCATTGCCCCTCCTTGCCCATGCCTATATCCGGCCCCGATCATTGTTCATATTTTAGTGGCCTCCGCTGTCACTGCGGGGGAAAAACATCTGTTTTTCAAATTTCATCTGTTCTCTTCATAAAAAAAATAAATGCATAATATGTTCGTCCTGTAAATTCATGATTAAAAATGAAAATGTGAACGAAAATAAAAGCAATTAAATGTCTTATTATCATTAAAATATGAAAATCAAAATCACGGGTAATAATAGATTGTGACAGTGCTTTAAGTGGGCCGGTACGCGCCAGTACTCAGTACCACCACTTCCAAATATAGCTCTTGAGCGTACCGCCACCTCTCCGTGCGCCCAGAACGTGGTTTTAGCGTACCGGTACGCTCATTTGCACATCTGTTTTAATCCTTTGGCTGCGCTGCCGCTTTTCAGAGCGCCCTTCACAATGCACGCTTCCTAATTCGTCCCACCGAGAGCAGAGACTACATTACCCATACACCCTTGAGTTTTACAAGTGAAAAGCGCATGCGTCGCTTTTGCCGCTGTCAGTGTCAACTCAACGTGGTCCGGAGAGGGTGTGTGAAACGCGCAACCATAGCTGCTCGGTTAAAATACAAATACAATGAACACTTAATATGCTCTCCTGGCTTCAGACTCTGAGTAGTAAAAGAACAAAGTCAGAATCAGAGGACTCGCTGGCTGACACCCCACCAAGCCAGAATGATATCGCTGCAGGTCAGACGCAAGCTAATGAAAGCAGCACTTGTGCCGCGGTCGATGAGGTTCTCACAAGTTTCGACGAGGACGAGAGTGACCAACAGCCGCGTTAGCGAGCATGAGTGGCCAGAATGTTGGTCCCATATTTTTTTCAATACCCTTTTGCAGATTTTATTTATTTTCAGTAGCTCTTTCTAGCTCAAGCAAATCCACAAACTAATAAAAGGATTTATTATTTTGTATAAGGTCGTCTGTTGACTGCTGTATATAAAACCCCTTCAATGTTGTTACCTCAGGGGAGGAGGGGAGTCAGCAAAAAAAATAAAATTAATAATAATAATAATAGAGTACCGGCACCTCTTTTGGGCCACTTAAAGCACTGGATTGTGACGGAATTTTTAAAACCCTGTCGTCTAAATGACGGACGATAAGAAAGTCTAACGCAAGCACTATATGTGATTTTTTTTATTTTATTACATTTTTTTGCAGAGCCGAATTTCAAACAGTAAAGTAAACAAGTAAACGCGATATTCAGTGATATAATGTAGCCTCTGATATTAACAGGAAGAACAGGAAACACCCTATAAGATCACTTGAGAAACAAGAGCAGTTAAGGAGAAATATTAAACCCATGAAAGCAAGCCGGGGCTTCAAATAAGTGAGGTTGTATTGCAAATGTTAATCAAAATGCGGGATTCTGATTTTACGCCCACATGGTCAGGCTGTTGTTTCCTCAGCCAAGCAAGTTAAATTAATTTCTTACTTTCCAACTTTCTTTAAACATATTGGCAGGTGGCCAATTAATAAAACAATTTAAGTAGATAATTTGCCTCTTATTATTTTATAGTGTATAGGTTGTCTATTTTTAATCCACAAATAGCAACTTCAAAACTTTCTGTAGCTAATGGAGAAATAAGAGTTTCTGGTTATGAGACCTTATGCCCACAACAGATGACGAAATGTTCTGTGGTAAACTGCCATTTTTCACATTTCATTGTTTAGTCGTCATTTTTATTTATAGCGCCTTTCTCAACACGCATAGATTCAAGGAAGCTTTACAGAAAATCATGCATTAATAGAAAATGAAACCATAATATCTAAAGTCTTAGTCATCATTGTGTATTTTGAGTAAATACGATTATGAAGTGTGTATAAAAATAAGTAATTAAATAATAATTGTATTTAGAATCCCAGTGAGCAAACGAAGGCAACTGTGGCAAGGACCACAAAACTCCATAAGATTTTGGTTAATTGTGAAAAATAACTTTGGGAGAAACCAGGCTCACTGTGGGGGCCTGTTCCCCTCTGGCTAACAGCATGAATATAATGCCAATATTACTTGTTTATGTGCAGTGAAAGTCATGGTTTAAAATGATTAAACTCTTATTATTCTTATTCTCATACTTTCATCGTTATATCATTTGTGATTTTACAACATTTCAGGTTTTTCCATTTTTCTACCGTTTAATCTGCGTGTATTTTACCTGTTGCTGCTGGTGTCTAGCTAGAGTCTGTGTTTGTAGACTGCTAGATTTTTTCTGTTTTCAGCCTTAATCCTTAACACCTGCCATTTTTCAGCGTGCATCAGGTTTTCCCTCGCATTATTCTCTTATCACGATTCAACTGCGCACGCATCCGCTTTCTATTTTTATCCTGAATAAACTGCGTGCATTTTCCAGTGAGCACCCGTTTTTCTCCTCTGTGTTACACAGATTATTGCATCGTTCTCAAATCACCGCTTATAAAGAACAACCAACAACAACAACAAACAAATGCATGAGGGATTCACATCAATCTCAAACCCTCACCGCTCTGGAACAACAAACAACAACAAACAATTTGAGGTAAGTCATGGTATCCGCTCATGTTATTTCTTCCTGCATTGCATGTCACATGTTTACAATAGCCCTCCATCAGCAGTGAGGGATTCACATGTGATAAATGTAAGGAATTATTCAGGCAGACAGGTTAATGAGTTAGAGACACACATCCGAATGCTAGTGGAGGTCAGTGAGAAAGAGAAGCCGGTAGATACTGTTTTGCATGCAGGCAGTACAGAGAGCAACACATACACTTTGGTTCTGGCTGTAGAGCCCTTGCAGCAGGGCATTTGGGTGAATTCTCGGCTGCATACTTGCTCAGCAAAGAGACACCACTCTCCTGTTTCTGTTAGGGTTTCCAATCGATTCTCCCCTCTCAGTGATGCACCCACTGGGAATCATTTTGAAAGAGCCCTTGTTATTGGCGATTCTATTGTAAAGAACATGGAAATAGAGACGCTGGAGTCTATTGTTAATTGCATTTCAGGGGCCAGAGCGTCTGACATGAAATCAAATTTAAAAGTGCTGGCTAATGCTAAACGCAGATTTTCTAAAATTGTTATCCATGTTGGCACAAACGATGTCTGGCTTCGCCAGTCGGAGATCACTAAATATAATGTTTAAGAGCTGGGTGAATTTGCAAAAACTATGTCAGACACTGTAATATGCTCTGGTCCCCTCCCTGCTTGGTGACGGGGTTTATAGTAGATTAGTTTCATTGAATGGCTGGATGTCTGAGCGGTGTCTGAAGAATAAAATAGGATTTGTAGACAATTGGAAGAGTTTTTGGGGTAGACCTGACCTGCTAAAGAGAGACAGACTCCATCCTTCCAGGGAAGGTGCCGCTCTCCTCTCTAGTAATTTGGCTCATAGTCTTAATAATGATAGTATTTGACTAACTGGTGCCCAGGTCAGGAAGCAGACAAACTGGTTAATCCGAACGTCTGCTTGCTGCCTTGAGACGTCACACAGGTCACAAAAACTACAACACAAAGAGACTGTATCGCCTAGATATCTCATAGAGACAGTGTCTGTTCCCTGAACTACCAACCACAAAACCCTCACTAAATAATTTAGAAAAATTTTGATTAAGGTCAAACTTGAACAAAACAAACAAATTAAAGATAAACATCATATAAAAATAGGGCTACTAACATTAGATTCTCTTTCTACCAAAGCACTAATTGTTAATGAAATTATTACAGATCATAGTTTGGATGCGCTCTGTATGACTGAACCCTGGCTTACACCGGATGAATATACTAGTTTAATTTAATCTACTCCCCCAGGTTACTGTTATAAACATGAGCCTCGTCTGAAGGGTCGAGGAGGTGTTGCAACAATTTACAGTGAAGTTTTTTGTGTTACTCAGAGGACAGGATATAAATGTAAGTCTTTTGAACTAATAATGCTTAATGTGACACCGTCAGAAATACATTTTTAAAACTATGTAATCTTTTACCCTTGCTACAGTGTATAGATCACCCGGGCCTTATTCTGATTTCCTTGGTGAATTTGTTAATTTTTTATCAGATATGGTAGTTACGTAGATAGAGCTTTAATTGTTGGTGACATTCACATAGATAATGAAAATGATACATTGGGATTAGCAGTTAATGATATTCTCAACTCTCTTGGAGTCAGACAAAATGTAACATGACCAACTCATCGCCATAATCATACGCTAGATTTCATATGGATTTCATGTATCATATGGTGTTGATGTTGATAATATAGAAATTCTGCATCAGAGCGATGACATCTCGGATCATTACCTCATCTCTTGTATGCTGTGATCAGCTAATGTTACTCAATCTACATCACGCTATCATTCAGGTAGAACTATTCTTTCGACCGCTAAAGATAGCTTCACTAATAATCTTCCAGATCTATCTCATACACTCAGTAAACCCCAAAGCCCAGAAGAACTTGATGAAATAACAAAAAATATAAATGCAGTCTTCTCTAGCACTCTTGATTGTGTCACCCCACTTCGATTAAAGAAAATTAAAGAAATAAGCCCTACACCATGGTACTCAAGAGAGCAGCTCTGAAAGATTATGCAATCATCTGTCATAGCACCTCAGAAAACAGTGTCTAATAATTTTCCTTACGAGCAACTTCAATCCTTCGCTGTCATAAGTTTGGTTAGCTCTTCATGACCTATCGAAACATCAAAAGCCACATGTTTGTTAGATCCAATACCAACTAAGCTCTTAAAAGAGGTATCTCCTGTAATTTCAGAACCTCTTCTTAATATTATTAACTCCTCGCTATCCTTAGGACTTGTCCCAAGAAACTTTAAAATGGCAGTTATCAAACCGCTTTTTAAGAAGCCACAACTTGATCCTGGAGAACTGGCTAATTATAGACCGATTTCAAATCTCCTGTTTATGCCGAAAATACTAGAAAAGGTAGTATCCTCCAAAATATCATTCATTAATTTCTACAGAGAAATAGTATATACAAAGAATTTCAGTCAGGATTTAGGCCTCATCACAGTACAGAGACTGCATTTATCAGTTACAAATTACTTGCTCTTATCATCTGATCGCAGCTGCATTTCTCTTCTCTTGCTTTTAGATCTAAAGGCTGCATTCGACACGATAGATCACGACATTCTCTTGAATAGGCTAGAGAATTATGTTGGCATTTGTGGAGTTGCATTAGCATGGTTTAGGTTTCTGCTTCAAACAACCTCTATTCCAAATTTGCAATCTTCTGTTCACAAGTTTCATATTTCTGTCTGAGCACATCTATTTCAATATGTATGTCCACTTTCTCCCTCAGATCTTCGATGAGAATTACATTCTCAGAAACTTTGGATTCGATTCTTGTCACTGTTTGCAACCTTCACGTAGGAATACACTTTGAGATAATTTTTCTCCTTTTCCAGCCATGGCTGCTAGTACCTAACTGTAGATTTGAGTCAGAACAACTCTTAAGGTAAAACAATTCTAAGAAACAAAGTAAATTTCAAGAAAGGTAAAAAAAAAGAAAGAAAGTCAAATCAAAAGTTCAAAATTGTTTTGGACGTCAGTTCATAAATAAAAATAATATTCACAAAGGGTATGCCGGGAAGTTCAACTCATGCAATAACAGTTTTTTCTTTGAGATGCTGACTCACAGCTGTACACCTTTTTTAGCCCGCCCCTTTTCCGCACATCCGTGTTTTGTCTCATAACTACCGGTTTGCATTGAAGCTACTGAGAAGCAGGGGCATATCAACGCACGGGCTGAAGCCATGGGGCCCATTTTCCCTTATCCATGTTTGTGGGTGGAGCATGTTTAAACTTTGTCAGTGGGAGACGCAGTTGTTGACATGGTGACAATGCGCAACCATTAAAAGGCATCCATGTAGTGCTTGTTCAATGTGTGTAAAGATCTAAAATATATATCTCACCAAGCACCAGATGTCATATGGACGTTGTTTTTTGGGCTAAATCTAGTCAGCCATCATGGCCATAAGTTAGCCCAAAAAAAGTTGTTGAAAATGTGGTTTTTGTTCATCTGATTTAGTCCAAATTTATTCCAAGATGGACGTCTCTTTCGGACCACATATAGCACTAGAACAGCCAACAAAATGAGATCACATTGCAGCAAGTGGGGAATTATACAGCGATGAAAACATGTGTTGTTTACACTAAACCAAAATTAGTAATTCTGAATATTTTGAACATAAATACTGCCATTCAAAAACTTAAATATATTTATATAAATGTTTAAAACATACCACACAAATCACTTGATGTTACTGCTCTTTATTATAAAATGTATTATGAACTGTGTTGCATCGTTATGAAATATAAAATGTGACATGTGCCCGCACACACAGATGAAATGTCCAGCTCTATAAGGGAATGCTCCAACTCTTCCAGTCACCGATCACACCAGGGAAGTGAAAGAAGATGCTCCACTTCTTGTTTTCAAACACAGTTGGGTTAATCTCAGTTTCAGTTGAGTCAAAGTCTGTTGAATGTATCTGACATGTGTCAAATGTTTTATTGGTACTTTTTTGTCAGTAATTATGAATATGATGATATAATAATATAAGGAATATAATATAGAATCATCAATTTATGGTTGAACTTAGATTGAACTCAAGTCGTTGAAACAGACTGAAAAACGGCTGACCATTAGGTGTATTAACAAAAACATCCACTACAGTGAATTAAGTTCACTACAATACTGGTTCTCAGGGTGGCAACACAAGCTAAAAACAAATATTTCCAGCCCTGTGTTTATCAATAACTATGCATGTTTAAATACTTGATAACAACATTGCAATTATGTGCACTGCATGAGTAAACCTACACAAATCAGATTTTAACAATTCAGTGGAGATAATGCATGTACAGGGTGTCTTCAGTCACCTGACGCAGTCAGCACATCTGTACACCACAGTGCCAATCTCTCAATCTCTCCTGGCAAACTCACTTAAATGTGTCAACTTTTCTGGATGCATCCAAAATCAAATAACATTAAAGTGCCCTTTATTACACACACAATGCCCTGCATTGAGGCCAGTAGGGAAGAGTGGGGCAAGAGGTGCCATATTTTACATTGTCATTTAGGTAAGAAGAAAATAGATGTAAAACTAATATGGCTAAATTTTACTGCAGCATGTTTCAAACACTTTCAAAAAATATATATCTTAGTATATTTACGCCTTTCAATTTTATATCAAAATTCCATCCAATTAAATTATTTAACAAAATGTGGCACGGTGGAGGGCGGGACCGGCGCGTGATTACGCACGCCCGGTCCCGTATTAGGCTAATTAAGCTGTCAAGAGGGATAAAGGCCACTCGCAGACGGCGATCGAGAGAGAGAGCTCAATTACGGACATGTCCGTCCTTTTATGTGTTTGTCTTTTGAGTTTTCCATTAAATCTTTAGTTTGTATGTCAGTTCTGTTTAGTTCGGGCGTGCGTAATCACGCGCCGGTCCCGCCCTCCACCGTGCCACACAAAATTATATCAAATATAAAAAATTTCATTGATTTCTGCCGTTTTATTTAATTAATGTTAAATCGATTCAGTTTGATGGAATTATTTTTGAGCTTACCAACTGAAATAAGATAAGTCTTTAGAACCAGTTCTCTTGACAAATGGATTTTCATGTCGTTCAAGTTGTTCATGATTACTAAATAAGGATTTTATAAGATCATTTTATAGAAATCCCACTCACACACACACACACACAAAAAAAATAATTCTAGCTGATGGATTCTAGACTTAAGTGTAACAAGAAAACCTAATCACCACAGAATTTTCCATGTCTTTAAGATTGTGTTTATTTTTGTTAATTTCCATTTTTTTCTAAGCCTGGAAATGTTAAAATTGCCTGATATTTTCAGGGTTTCTATGGGAATCCTGTATAACAGAGGTCCATTTTAGGGGTAAGCTGTCCCAAGTCAAAGGGTATCACCATCACATTTTCAGTGGATGGTTTTGAAATATGACAAAGAGACAGTTTGGACTCCTTAGCTTGAAGGAAGGTCTGGAAGACTAGAGTTCAGAATGGAAAAAGTTACGTGTTGGTATAAATCAAAGATCCACCTGGTAAGCACACACCATCTTCCAAGTTCAGAATCCAAAAAAAATTCCTCAACAGTGTTCTTCAACACTGGCTGACATCACATCCACACTTTCTTCATCTCATTATATTAAAGATGATGCGTGTAATTTTTTTCAGATGCTAAAAAATATTATATGTAGAGAAAACCAAAATTAAACAATTTTGTGTTGTTTATTTGCCTGAAAATTTAAACGCTGTGGCAAAATTTTGCTTTGTTTAATCAACCCATCAAATAAACATTAGCTAAGACAATGGCGTGAGATTGGGGTGGGAATTATTTTTACCAACCAAAGGAAGAAAGGGGAAGTGTTCAGTGTTTATTGATGCTTGTGGCACAAAAATATCACACTTCACCTTTTAGCACTGCAAGTTCAGTACATAATAATAATTAAAAAAAACTAACACAAGATATTTTCAATTATAAAAAACATTTATTTTCATGGTACTGTGCTACAGAGAAGGCATTGACTTATTTTAATATGTACATGTATTTTAAAAAAAAAGACCTATTTGCATTTCTAAAATGAAATTAAAATGTAGAATGATGCAACAGGGGAAAAAAAAAAAAACTGTAAAAAATTAACTTGCATGGAATTTAAAGAACTACTTTTTTCTCCCCATAAACACACAATCAAATAGCCCTGATCCGTTACTGTAGTAATAAGATACTACTGTATACTCATGTGACAGATAATTAATTGGTGATCTGTGTGTAATTACCTCTCCCAAATCTTCATCAAGACATAAAAATTGAAAATATAGATAGGCATAACTAATCGGACATCTATTAAACACTGAATGGTTACTCAAAGGGAAAAAAATGGATTAAATGGATTACATAAATGGATTTAGTAGAAAACTTCCATGCAAAGACAAATTTATTTCAACCAAGGAATAAAAGCATCAACAAATATCAGACAAATTCTGGTGAAATAGTCGAAGTTTGTGTTTGACTGTCTCTGAGCTGTCATATCAAGTATAAAGAAATAGTTACCAGTTAAAAGAAACTTGCTGAAATAATAAAAAAAAAGGAGCAGGACTTGTAGAGATTGCATGTGGTACCGTTGGTGAAAAACAATCAACAGGGCCGTGTCATTGCTTAGCTTTTTTGAGAATGGTTCTCACAGCAGAGATGACTGTAGTCTTGGTGCCACTAGCTGTTGTGGTCACAGAGACGACTCCAGGGAGAGTGGCAGTGGTGGTGAGGAGGGCAGGTTGTGCCAGGGTCACCGGTACTGCGGAGTCCCACTTACTCTTCCTCTTCTGTGCATCTGCTGAAATTTAATATACGTGTTTAACAAACTCTAACTGTTACTGTTGGTCAGCAGAAGATAGAGACCAATATAATAAAGTTAAAACACATTTTTTATCAATATTTCTGCTGATTGGCTATTGTTTTTTTCTTTGTATTAAATGGACATACCAATAAACAGTAAATCTAAAGGTGGTACTTCAAGCTTGAATTGCTCTGATGGTTGGACTATACCTTACTATAGTCCAGGGGTATGATTAATAGTGTGCATTGTTTTACGTAATTTTTTTTTAACCGGAATTAATTGCACTATAACGTGTTAAATGAACAGCACTAGTTTTTATTCCGGTAGTCTAATGATTATTTAATAATTTAGTAACAATTGTCAAACAGCATTAAGCAATTAAAAACTGGTTCTACATACAGATACATACAGATTATTGGATCAACATAATTGGTCAATCTCTAGATAGCAGTAGTACTAACCAAGAAATATCTAGTGTAGAGGTTACTGCTGGATCATACAATATAGAATTATAAAACAATATCATGATCATAAAATGTCTTGCAAATTGTGGCGGAATGACCCGCCCCTCCCTCTCATCATTATCACCCTGCCTCTTAGGGCCATCTTTCAGCAAGGCTCATGGCAGGAGAATGGCAGGAGAAGAGAAGAATAAGTAATAAGCCATATTGGGGTAGCGTTTGATGAGGCTCACCTGAATTGGACAAGTATCCTTGTTTGCAGGTTGCAGAACGGGGCAAGGGAACATGGGCCCCGCCCATAACTTACTCTCATTGGCTCGGTCATGATAGGAGATGCGTTTTAAAATAGTTTTATTTTGTATTTTTATTATAGTGTTGTGGCTCGTAAGTAATATGAAATTGTGTTGTACCTCAAGGTTCATTGCAAATTGATGTAGGAGGAGTCAGACTGAGCAGCCTGTTGTTGTTTCAGTCGTGCTGAAAGTGGAGAGCAAAATTACTAAATCTACTATGGTGACGATTCAACTGTAATGCGGTCTTAGTCAGTGTAGAAATAATTAGGAAAGATCATTTTGATTTTATTGCTATGACTCATAAGTGACTGTTTTGTACCTCATGTGTCATTTCAAACAAATGTATTAGGACTGATGAACAAACTGTGTTGATGTGTCTGCGGTCATTCAAAACTGTAAATCAAAAAGTTGAGCATTTTAACAAATAATTTTTTTATAATGCATGGTTAGAGAAATTAATTATGACTTAAATTATAAAATATGTTAGTTATTTTATAATCACCAGAGTGAATATGAAAAAAAGTTTATCAATGTTGTTGTAAAACATTTTAATATATAACCCAACATATGTGTTATGAAAACCAACCGTGTCATCTATTGTAAATTACACTCCAATTCTCACAAAATAGTTCTAAAGATGCTATAGTAACAGATTTTCAAATATCCGAAAATTGGGGGACAGACGTTTGTTCATTAGTGCAATCGTTCATTCACAAGGCATGTGCTTGTATGCAACGAGCAATTCTTGAAAATAACGAGAGCATGCACGCACTTTTTGTCTCACCGGTTTCTGCCAAAACAGCTCATCATCATGAGTGATTATTTTGCATGATTAATAATAGATTCTTTCATTGCCTCGATCTACAGATTACTCAGCATTTTAGGAAAATTATTTTAATTTATGCAATCAACAATAGCAAACAAACTAGGCTGATGAACTGATGAAAATTGTTATAACGTTATTGATAGTTGCGGTGCTTTTCATATTCTATATTGATTCATATTAATCTCTCCTCCTCTCTCTAAAAACGTGTACTCCATTATCTCATTGGCAAAAAATTATTTTGCAATTGACATGCACACAGAAACCAACGCCAGTCAATAAATAGTAAGTTACAGCGGAAAATAAGGAATATTGCATGAGGCATACAGGCTATAATGTCTGGCTTAGGCACATAACGAGGGGAACGAGATATTGTGTCACTAAGCTGACACATATAGGGGAGTGTCCATCTGCACAACCTAGCTGAAACCTCTCTAAAATAATGGCAATTCCAATATTTGCTATGGTGTTTGAGCACTGCCCTTAAGCGCGAAGCTGTCTGCTATAAAAGCGGCCACAAAAACACCATTCCTCAGGCTAAGGGACAAATAGTGCAGTGCTCGCAGCTCAAAGAACTCTTGAGTCTTGTGGTGAGGCCAGCTTACGCAATGTCTCGTTCCCCTCATCTCAGGGAACCGAGATTACATATGACAGTGCAATAGACACGTTCCCTTAAGACTCAGTACACTTGACATTGAGTCACTAATCTGACACATATTGGGAATAACGTCACATCACGCCACACTACATGACATTACCTTCCAGAGAGGAAACATGATGCAGCAGTCCCTCAGGATGACGACCTACTTGAGTATGCCACAACATATGTGTTTAGCACTCGCAAAGGGCATAACAAATGCAAGGACTGAACCTAATCCGAATTAAATGAAGGGGAAAAATCTTGAAGGTGAACCACCTGCGCTCTGAAGGATGTGGTTATAACCTTAGGCACATAGCCTTTCTGGGTTCGACAGTGGTTTTGAAAGACCCGGACCAAACTCCAGACCTGAATTGTGAAAAACTTGCAAGTCACCAACCCGTATTACTGAGGCCAAAGCCTGTCTTAAGAGAAATCACACACAAGGGGATGCCAAACCATGCCTTATGTTAAGAGAGAGATCTTTCTTCAGCTGTATTTCCATGGAGGACCGTCTAGCATTTCTACCATCTCCAGAAACCAGGACCGATTGGGCCATTTCATCAAGATTAACAGAATGGAGGTGGCGAACCGGGGGAAAGCATACTTGCTCACCATTGGGAAGCGCTTGTGCATAATGTGTGGGCTTTGAAGTGGGAAAGCGCTTATTGAAAAAGTGTGAGCGTCTCGTGCGAGCACTGTACTCTTTTTGCAACATGGGTATGTTCATACATGATATAATGCACCGCTCACCATTGAGAAGCAGTTGTGCATAATATGCAAACTTTATTGCATGTGATTTATGAGACACAGAATGTTGAACAACAACATTCCTTCCCCGACAAACAGCAATGGGGAAGAGGAGAACAACATTGTGGGTCAGGAGTGTTTTTGCTGTGCGAAGGGGTTTTTCCCGTCTGCGCGGGGGCTTACACTGAGGTGGCTGCCTTAGTTTGGGCCAGGGATTGCGTGGCTCAGCAGCGACACTTGCTGATGCTGAGGCAGCTGGTGTGGGGTTTTTAGCCGGGACAGAGTGGGAGTGAGCCGGTTGTGATTAAGTACTACTCTATTTTGGCATAAAATATCTCATAGCCTATGAGTGTTACTGAGTTGTGACACAGCGCTCAGCAAATCTATCCACAGAGCCCCCAAAAAGGCCAGCTGGAGACAATGGAACAGGAGCGGCTTTTCCTGCATCACACATTTCCGTGAGGGTCAGCCAGATGTGACTATCCAAAAACACCAGTTTGCTCATTGACTTGCCAATGGCCTGTGCAGTGAGTTTTGTCGCTCCGAAGCGGTGCAGAATTTTTTGAACGTCTCTGGATCATAGCCTTGCTCGTTCATTTGTTTGAGAAGCTTAGTTTGAAAATATGGAGCAGTCATCACATGGAGTGCTGAACCAGTTTGGCCAGACGCGGAGTATGCTTTTCTAGCCAGTGCGGAAGTTAGTTAAAACGGCTTAGAAAGATGAACCGGACATGGTTTCCAAGCCCTGCAAATCATCGAGCAGAGATGTGATGCTACCGCCTCTTGGGGTAGGTAGTTGGGCATAAGTTTTGTATTCCCTGTGGTCCACTTTATTGAGAAGAGTAGAATCACTGAGCGAGCGAGCCGAACAGGGTGCGTGCCAGGATTCTGTCAGTTCATTATGAACTAAGAGCAGGGCAGATCTGTGGAACTTGGTCGCTTGACGATTCATGAGCGAAGCGTCTTGAGACTCTTGAGTCCATCTATATGAGAGCTGTCTCTGTGTGGGTGCGGCCCAAAGAGTGAATGCAGCTCTCATGCTGATCTGATGGTGGGATGTGTAACTTATATAAGAAAACACTTACGGAACAACATGAACAATCTTTTAGTTCTAAAATATATATATATATATATATATATATATATATATATATATATATATATATATATATGCACACACACAAGCTTATACGGATACAAAACTTCTGCTGAAGTGCTGTGGGGAATCAGGAAGCTGAAGCGGCCCATTTACCTGCGAAGCGGTGCAGCTTCATGACTAAAAGGGCGGGGCTCAAACACCATAGCCTATATTAGAATTGACATTATTGTAGAGCGGTTTCAACTAGGTTGTGTAGAAGGACACTCCCCCAAATGCGTCAGCTTAGTGACGCAATGTCAAGTGTACTGAGTTGTAAGGGAACTGTTCATACTGTACTGATGTACATGAGCACCAAACACAAAAAAATGCATATAAATGATTTTCAGTTGTCAATTTTCACATCAGTTTCAGCCTTTTTATATCCTGAATTGTTTCTCACTTTTAATTTAGGAATAAGTCCATGGAATTTTGGATTGAATATTACATACAAGCACTATAATCAAATTATTTGTTTCAACTATTCAATATCTCTCAAAAAATGATAACACACCAGCAACGACAACCATACCTCCTATCATGTATGTCTATGAAAGTTGAATGAGCCAATGAGACTGTTATATCTCATATGCGGGGTGACACGTGTAGCTCTGCACCATATGTATCCCCACCTTATTCTGCAGGCTGCAGCCAGGTCCTTCTCAAATTGGATGGCGCCTCATCAACGCTGCCATAAAAACGCTGTGCGCGCCCCTTCTCGTGGAGCCAGCTTCCATTCTACATGTATGGCCACACTGACATGGGCAGGATCAGAACGGGTAGGGTTTGGCCGAGATAGATGGGTCGTCGGACCCGCTTCTTGGACCCCAGGCGCAAGTTAGATGTCTCGCCAGCGAGGACAGCATGAGCTACGGTCTAGAGGCCAGGCTGCTTTCCCCTCTCACCTGCCGCGGCCCTGGGAAGACAGGCCGCCAACCGATGCTGCCGCTGTACCACCCACTTCGGACCCAGGAGGGAAGCGTGTGCGGCCGTCAGACACCACTCATGCCAGGGCCACTCAATGGACACATCCCCGACCTTCACTGAGAGGATGCCAGAACCCCTTTTGTTTTGGACATAATTTCCCCCTGGACACCATTTGCTCCATTTTTGGACATTTTATGTTTAATATTATTTCCAATAAATGCCTCACCAAGGCTTGATGCCACAGCCACAGTGTCAGTCTCTTGCTCACTCCCCCACGTCATCTTATTTTGAAGTGACACTAGGAGTAAAGGATTTTACTGACTGTTGCAGTCATTTATAAATACTGAGTAATATAATTAGAGATTAATTGCACAATATAAAGAAAACATTAGTAAAGTTATGTCTGGAGTCAATTGTACCTGTAGATGAGGCAGTTGTTGTATTTGTGTTCATGGCCGACGCATTAGTAGTGGTGCCCTTTTTGGTGCATGTCACAAACTCAATCTAAAGACAGAGGAGTAAACAAACATATGAAGAGGATAAATCCAGAAACTCATGTTGAAGCAAGAAAACATTTTTAAATAAAACCAACTCGTTTTGGAAAACAGGCCTTCATCAGGATTAACAAGGTTAAAAGAACTTATACAGAGCATTTATTTGAATGCAAACAAAAGTAAGATCCAGCCAATGAAATGAACAAGATTAATCATCAGTCACCATCACAACATATCAGATCACACCAATCTCAACTGGACCAATTAGACAATTAATTAGGAAAAAAGTCAATAGTAAAACCACACTTGATTACTCATCATAAAAAGCAATTCACAAAGAACAGTTATGTACAAGACTTTTAAATACTGTTAAAAGCTGATACATATAAAATTCCATGCAAAAAAAATGAAATATATTAAAAACTGTAAACATTTTCACTACCAATTCTTCATTAATTCCTAGAGGAGATAAACGCTTAAAACAATTCCAAAATGCCTCACTTTTCTTACTAATATGGTCCATGTTACCACATTTTACAGAGGGTTGTATCTGTTCAATACCCAGAAACAATGGACAGTAAATGCCCAGAAACAAAAGGGAAGACATAGGGTGGTTAAATTCCTTAAAGTGCCTTGCTACAGGATTAGTCAAATCCCCTCTTCCAATAACATATTTATGTTCTGTGATACAGCCTTTGAGGGGGCGGGTAGTTAGCCCCAAATTTGTTCCATCCATGCACCTATTTTTTGGTGAAGTTGCATAAGACTCATTAACCAACAATAAAGAAAAATACACAGTAAATATCCGTGAGGTTGTGGCTTATACAAACACCCATTACAACATTTTCAAGTTACTTCTGATTTTGTATAAAGTGGAGTGCCGCAGAGCTCTAACCTTGGTCCTCTCCTTTTTGGCTTTTTCGAGCTTGTCCATCTCGACTTTCTGAGATTTGGCTGTGGAAAGGACAGTACACAAATGATTAATTATAGTCCTACGAGTAGAAATGTCAACCTAATTTTCACTACCTTTAACACACTCTGAATTGCATCCAGCTGCTATTTCTACCTCAAAATTATAACTGAACCTTTCATTTTGCTGGTGTATAAGGGTGTGATATTTGTATTTGTAAATCTGTAAATTATATAATTGTTTTGTGTTGTCTGAGATGTGTGTGCTGAATGTATCGTGCTGTGACCAAACACCAAGAAGAATTACTAATATATATACATATATATGGTGAATAAAACAAATTCTGATTTTGATTTAAAGCCGAAGTACCTAATGCCTCATAATAAGAATCCTCTGACCAGCCATGGGGGTCAAACATGTCCTGTGGAGAAGTAAATGCATAAGGTTACAAAATCCCCTAACAAATCAGCAGTTAAATAAGATGTGTCATTTTTTTTTATATCCCAGCTTAATCTGCAAAGACCATTAAAAATTAAGTCCCAGTGGCGCAATCAAAACATTTATTCATAGCAATATTGGCTCAACAAACGGTGTGAGTTTGGAGTTAAGCTAGCTTTCTGTTTGACCAATGGCAGATGGAAGTGTTTGGAAAAACCTTTTAGAAAATTATTTAGCAAATCTGTTTGCTAATGGTGATGCTAATGGTGCAAAATATATGCACTTCATCTTTAAGCTTCAATTTGTTTGCCTTCAAATCTACAGTTGAAGTTAACATGGAATTTCAGGAAAGTATTACACTTACTTTTGGATAGTTGGTTCCAAGTTCGTCAATGCCACAGAACTGGATTAGCTTCTCGTAAATACTGTAAACAAACACACATGTTTAGATTGGAATTGTTATATTGGCTTGCAAAGATAATGTGCTGTGTTATGTCTGCTGGGCAGGCACGTGCACACATTATAAATATTTTGAGTTACTACTCAAAATATTACAACTTTCTCAAAATTTTTCCTTTTATTCTCAAAATATTACTACTTTATTCTCATAATGCAACGACTTTATTCTCATTATTTTGACTGTATTCTCATAATTTTATGACTTCAATCTCATAATTGTAACTTTATTCTCAAAATATTATGACTTTATTAAAGTCATAACAAGTCATAAAACAAGACTTAATATCTTATCCCATTTTGCTTGACAAGTAAATAAATCATGTTTTAAGAAAGTTTCGATAATTTGACAGGAAAACAAGACAAAAATACTTGTCTAGAAAATCATTTTTTGCAGTGTACTTGAAACTAGTAGCATAGAAAACATGCACATTGTGGCATAATTTCCTTTGCTGTTGCCTGCTCTTGTGATAAACCTAGTGAATACTAAAGAAGACCATGATTTCTGTGTGAACTGACTATTTTGTAGAAATCTGTTGAGTATGAATTAATTGGTAAGGAAGTCAGAGTTGGTTCATATATTTAACAATTTGTTTCAAACATTTTTTTTTTTTTTTAAATAAATGATTATGAGAAGTGCCCATTTTTCCCCACTTGAGCCCCTGCCCCCAAAAATATCTGTGCACGTCCCTGCTGGTGGGTCAAACTATTGTTATCTTCAAACCTTGGGTTGCGGAACTCTTTCTTCTTCTGAATATGTTTGTTCTTATCGAAGTCTTCATGTTGCTTCCGTTCATAAAGTTTAATTATCTTTTCCTAAAAGCAGAAAAGTTCATTATTTCTGACAATCAAGGCAGATATCCAGCCCCAGTTTGTGCAAGATCCTGATAAGCCATATTTGAATATTTATTGAAGAAAATGTAAGTGATGCTTTCCCATGCCAAAAGATATGGCCCGGTTTATCATCTGCAAAGTGAAAATCAGAAAACAGATAATTGAGTAAATGGGGTTAAATCAACATTATGCCACAAATCCTGTTTAGAGCTTAACTGGAATTTTGACTCATTCCTCCAGACTGAAATGGTTTAACAGAGTCATGTTTGTAGGCCTTCTTTCTCGCACACGCTTTTTCAGTTCTGCCCACAAATTTTCTATCAGATTGAGGTCAGGGCTTTGTGATGGCCACTCTAGTACCTTGATTTTGTTGTTCTTAAGCCATTTTGACACAACTTTGGAGGTTTGCTTGGGGTCATTGTCCATTTGGAAGACCCACTTGTCTGGGGGTCATCGGACTGAGCTTGTTGTCATTGCAGGCAATCTCAATGCTGTGCGTTATAGGGAAGATATCCTTCTCCCTCATGTTGTACCCTTCCTGCAATCTCATCCTGACATGACTCTCCAGCATGACAATGCCACCAGACATATGTCAGAACAGCTCAGCATCAGTAATTTCTCTAATAAACTTTTCTGTAACATTGCTGATTTCCTCTCTCGCTGTCATTTTTGATTATATTAGTAATTTGCAGATAATTTTGTTAATCACATTATTGTGAATAGTGTTCACAGTAAAGCATACATGCACAACCACAAATTCCATTTCTTGGTAATTTGCTCCATAGATGTCTTCAAAAGACTGTTTGGGGAAGACTGATTGCAATTCATTGAGACTAAGATGTATCCAATTGAGCAATCAACAAAAGATTAAATGAGGGACTTAGATATAAAAAAAATATATTCTAGAATAAAACTTATGGATTGAAGAAAAGAATGTATATTCCCTACCAGATGGGTTCAAAAGTCTACAAATATCTGTAAAACCAAGATTTTACACATCCTGTGAAGCATCAATGTTGCTTTAAGGAACTTACACACTAAACCAAACAAACAGAAAAAATTTAAATGTGGGCATTAACCCCATGCATGACAGTGCCAACCAGCGACCATCCCTCTCAACTCAAACAGTCCATGTACGCCTAAGAGAGCCCCCACAACAACTTTGCAGAGCCTTTATTACAGCGACAATCCCCCCTGGAGCAACCTGGAGTTAAGTGCCTTGCTCAAGGTCACAATAGTGGTGGCTGTGGGGATCAAACCGACAACCTTCTGATTAACAGTATAGTGCTTTAGCCCACTACAACACCACCACTCTGTAAGATTCCCAAATTCCGTACCTGACAATAATTTCTAAAGTACAATCTCTGATGCAGACGGCACAAACCCACTTAATGTGAGTGAATTATAGGACTGCGTTTGTGTTATTTGCTGGCCATGCCAGGATCAAAGACAATCTCCTCTGTTTTCTTTACATTTATGATTAGATCTGTATTATCACACCGGTCAATGAGCATCCTTATTTCAGACTGGTAGATAGTGCTAATATTGCCTTGCTCGGGAAGTAAATTAAAATAGCAGTGTCATCTGTGTATTTAAAAATAAAATCATGCGAGTGCCCGCTAGTGAACTCATTTATGGAAAAAAGGACTGGTGAACTAGCACAGCCTTGTGGAACACCCATACTGATAATATCACACATTGAGTTATATTTGTTTAAATAGAATAAATCTATTTGATAATTGATGGGTTTACTCTCCAGTTTTTTAGTCAACAAATGAGGTTGAAGTGTATTAAAAGCAGAGCTAAAATTGATAAAAAGTAACTGAGCATGAGCTCTAGGATCCTCCAGATGTTTTAAAATCAAGTGCATAATGATATTTATGGCATCCTCAGTGCCCCTTCCTTGTTTATAAGCAAAATGTAAAGAATCCAATTTACTAGGGGGCCTGGGTAGCTCAGCGAGTATTGACACTGACTACCACACCTGGAGTCACAAGTATGAATCCAGGGTGTGCTGACTGACCCCAGCCAGGTCTCCTAAGCAACCAAATTGGCCTGGTTGCTAGGGAGTGTAGAGTCACATGGGGTAAACTCCTCATGGTCGCGATGAGTGGTTCTCGCTCTCAATGGAGCACGTGGTAATTTGTGCGAGGAGAGTAGCATGAGCCTTCACATACTGGGAGTCTCCGTGGTGTCATGCACAACGAGCCACATGATAAGATGTGCGGATTGACTGTCTCAGAAGTGGAGGCAACTGAGACTTATTCTCTGCCACCTGGATTGAGGTGAGTAACCACACAAGAACCTGGACCTACTAAGTAGTTGACATTGGGCATTCCAAATTGGGTGAAAATAGGTAAAAAAAAATCTAATTTACTACTGACATCTGCCTTTAACATAGACACCACAAACTTTTCAAAATATTTAATTACAATTTACGTTAGTGCAACAGGTCTAAAGTCATTGTTTTGGCTTAATTTCTTTGGGATTGATATAATAACATCCTTTTTCCAAAGGTTAGGAACAGTTTAGGTGTCTTAAGATTGTTGAAAAATGGGGCACCATGCAGAGGTCAATTCATCTGCACAGGTTTTTTTAAATGAAAGATGAACTCCATCAGGACCTGAAGATTTCTTAGAGCAGATATGTTTAAAAAGGTATTTACCATAATTTGGTTCAATCATCAACTCATTATCACCCTTATCCATGTCCATGATAGAGGTAATTTCCTTATTGCTGTTCTCTAGAACCACAATGATTAAACCTTAAATATGAATTATTTAAATAATTTGCCTTTTGCAGATCATCATATGTAGTTATCATATTCTTCACTGAATACATATTAGTTATAGGTTTCATTGAGTCCTAGACCCACTTTAGTGTTTGACCTATACAAATTATTTTCTAGGACATCCTTTTGTCTTTTCCTAGCAGCTCTACGTAACTGATTAAATTCTTTCTGAACAGATTTGAATGCCAAGCGATCATGATTCCTAAAAGCAAATGTCTTCCTGTTAATATGAACCTTTATCTTCTTTGTTATGTAGGGTTTATCGTTGGGGTAAATAATCACATCTTTTTTAAAGACCACATTGTCCTAACAGAATTTAATATAATCCGTTGTTACTACAGTTGCTTCATCAATGTCTTTGCTATGGAAAACTTCCCAGTCAGTGCAGAGAAAAGATCCCTTCAGAGATTCTACACTGTCCTTGGACCACACACTTAATAAGTGTCTTACATGTTGGAATTAAATAAACAGTGCTGCGGTCAGAATTTGATAAGGGGAGGCCTTGATCTAGCTGTATATGCCTCTTTTATGTTCCCATCCTATAGCACTTATCAAGTACCTTTTTATCTCTGGTATTGCATTTTACATACTGTCCATAGCCAGAAAGTACCAGTTATAATTTGCAGTGATTGAAATCTCCTAGAATAAAAACAGGGGCTTCTGGTGTGCGCTGCAGCTAGAGATGGTCACTTATACAGCCCGCTGCTTTGCTGCATTGCCCAACAGAGGGACATAAACCACAGTTATTCAGTATCAGGTTTACATCCTGAAGTTTTCACTGTGAATTGGCTGCACCAGCTGTCATTTACAAACACGCAAATGCCGCCACCTCGACTTTTCCCTTTTTCTACCACCTACATTTGCGAACAGGCAATCTCCAGATGAAGCTAGGTCTCTGTGAGCAACAAAGGAGCTTTAAGGTACCTCTGGGTCCATGGGCTCGCTGATCCAAAGAGGCCCTCTTACATTTGTTACAAGTGTTTAACAACAACATGTGTTAATCAGTGTCATCAGCAGAGCAGCGCCTCTGAGGCTGTGAAGCAGGCTTGTGGATCTGGCAGGGTCATAACCCATCACCTGAGCATAACTGTATAATATAGCATATTACATTTACATGAATACCACAAATGTTCACATTTATAGCTGATGCTTTTAGACTGGCAAGTTATTAACATTTGTATGCATTAGTCTTGAGTAAGAACTGCAGGCCTATATCAGCAAGCTAAATTAATTCAGTTAATTCAGTCAGTACAAATACCTTTTACAAATAATTCTCCATGTAACCATATATATTACTAAGGTATTTTGGGCGGAAATCGTTGTCGGAGCCACTGTATAGATATGTGTGTGTATAATATGTGCATTTTGGCCTGTCATCACTGGGGGGCAGTATGGTCCGGGTAATAGGTATTTAAGCAGGTATTCACACACTGGGGAAGGAGGAAGAATGATGCTTGGGTGGCGGGCAGTGTTGCCAGATGTACGATAATTATCGTATTTGTACGATAATTTTGACCTCTGTACGATGTACGATCAATAATGAAAAAAATCCCATAATGTACGATAATTTCAGAGTTTTCAGTCGTTCGTCCAAACACACATCCTACCGCTTCTCTCTCGGACCCCGAATCATTTCGCAGGCTCGCCTGCCTGCACGCAAGCACGTATGCTGCGCTCCATGACGGCATCCAATCTGTACAGTAAAAGGATTCTGCCAACACAGCACAAGTGGATGTGGCATCCGATGATGACAGCGACTTAGAGATCGAATTTGAATCTTTTTTGTGTTAATTGTGCACTTTTTTTCTTTTTTGTGCTCTTTTTTTCGGCATATCTTTTGCACTTTGGAAAAAAGTTATTCAGACTTCCTTCAGTTAATGTGAGCGTATTATACAGCTTGTTCAAATTGGCTGTAAAATTGTTGGAAAATAACTATATTTTATGCGTTTGGTTTGTGTACGATAATTTTTTTTAAAAAACGATCATTTTGAGGTTTTGGTACGATACTTCAACATTTCTAATCTGGCAACACTGGTTGCGGGAATGATAGTTAACACACACGCAGGCCACATCGCATGATTTGCATCACCATCACCACAATCAATATATGTTTGTAAAGTTCAATGAATGGGAACACAACCCAAACTTATCCATCACGCCTGGACATTGGATTATGTGTGTGTGTGAAGAAATGTTAGGAAAATGAGGATAGCTGCTACCTACAATCGTTATTTTATGATACATTTTGTAAAGGATAAAATACCAAAATCAGCAGTCTTGTGTGGTTTATAGGAACAAAATGTGAGTGACTTTTTTTCTCGTATCTTGACAGGAGACATTTTAAAATATTTGTATCAATAGGCCTAAGTTTTTACAATATGGCACAGAGATAAAGCCATTGGGTCATTAGCAAAATATGGTGACAAATATGCCCCTTGAATTTTCAGTCATGAAAAATATTTTTTTTAAAGTCAAGAAACAATTTTAAATGCATCATTCTATAACCTAACTTTTTATTAAATAATATGAAATGGTTTATCTCTATATATTTTTTTTACACATTTTTAGTAAAATATATTAAATTTTTTCTTTTGACTGAAAATAAAAGGTCAAAAGCATAAAATATATTCTTGGGATAATTTGTGAAAATCGTTAAAAAGGTGTGAGTGATATGTTTGAGATGCTGTAGGTGTCAGCAGTGAGGCCTTGACAGTCAGCTTATTCTGTGGGAGACAAGATTGTTTAGGTTCCCATGGTCCCTCTGAAAGTGCACCCAAGCCTCACATCACAGTACCTCATGGGTTCAAACTAAATTTGTGTGTACAGAGTCCATCTAAGACTTCTGAAAGGGTGTATAAGGGCTGTAACTGCTCACAAGGTCAGAATCCTTCTTGATCATGTATTGGTGTTGTTGCCTTTGGGTGCGTGCACACAATAAAAGTTTGTGGATTATTGCAACTTTGGCTCCGAGTCTGACTGACACAGCATATTCCAGACACCCAAGTAACTTCTCAACAGCACTAATCTATAGATGAATTGTATGACTTAAGGTATTTATTTAGACCTATTTAATAACATGTCTTTTTACTTCAGCTTCCTGTCTGTGGCTGTTTTTTTGGGGTCAGTGAGTGGAATCAAACCAGGTGTAGTCACAGGGCAACTACAGCTAAATTGATACACTAAGAAAGTAATCACCAATTAACTTATATATGGCATGTAGAAGCATCCACAAAGTGCCAACCAATCACTGTGCAACTGAAACAGGCAGACTGACTTGCCAACAACATAACTATTAGAGAAAATGGAACTGTGTCAAGCATGCAATGAAGAGGATGAAAGAGCCTAGAAGGGAATTCCCAGGAAAAGGGGGTGTGATGTTTGTGAAATGTGAAATTACTGACTAATAAAAAATAGCAAACATTAATTAAATAATGCAAATTGGAAGTAGACAGTACCAGGACTGGAGGAAGGCAGGTGGCCTTTAGGAGAAGCCATATTCACAGTATCCACCTTTTTCTAGTTTTTCTTTCTGTTCCACGGTTCGCCTGTTTTCAATTTCCAGTCTCCAGTGTTTTCACCTGCATCAGTGTTTTAAGTATTACATTAGTTAAATCCATTGAGCAGATACAGGGGTTTGGCAGCGCCTCATCTGAGTAGGTGACATGAAGTGATGATCCGAGGGTATATCATTAACGACACTGAGTTGTTATTACAGCCATCAACTGCACAAGTTGAGTGTAAAATAATTTTTACTCCAAATAACGCTTAAATGGTTGTTGTTTTTCATCTGGATCAATCATTTTGGTTAGCTTTACATTGCGTCTCGAGACCAGAAACAGAAAACAGGCAGTTAGAATCATTATGGCACCACCCAGTGGTTGCTCAGGAAAACTGTGGATAGTATATCATATCAACATTTTTCCTGGGAGTCTCCCGTATTTCAACACTCATCTCCCTCCCTCCTGTTTTGTTATTTCTCCTGGTAAACTCCCATAATTTTTATGGCCCAAACCTCGTTATATGAATAATCACATCAATATATTATTCCAAGGTTGTTCAGTTGCCAGATCTTGTATGAAACGCATCCTACTTACACAATCAACACATCATACAAATTTCAACCTATTTGTGATCTCAACCTGGCAACCTACAACCCAGTTGCGCTGTTGATATGTGCGCAGGTAGTAGACGAGGGAAGATGCATCAAGCATCTCTGGTAGATGGGAGGCAGGGCTGGACTGGTAATCTGGCATACCGGGCATTTTCCTGATGGGCCGACACACTTTGGGGCCGATCAGGGGCAGACTGGCCATCGAACCAAGCGGGCCGGTGGGTCGGCCGCGAAATGGCGAATGACCCGCAATAAGATAAAATGAGCCGCCACGTCATGCAAAATGGACCACAAAACGGCACCGCGATATGCAGAAAAGTACAGCGAGGAGAAGACTGGATTGAGGTGAGTAACCACACAAGAACCTGGACCTACTAAGTAGTTGAAATTGGGCATTCCAAATTGGGTGAAAATAGGGAAAAAAATCTAATTTACTACTGACATCTGCCTTTAACATAGACACCACACACTTTTCAAAATATTTAATTACAATTTACGTTAGTGCAACAGGTCTAATGTCATTGTTTTGGCTTAATTTCTTTGGGATTGATATAATAACATCCTTTTTCCAAAGGTTAGGAAGAGTTTAGGTGTCTTAAGATTGTTGAAAAATGGGGCACCATGCAGTGGTCAATTCATCTGCACAGGTTTTTTTAAATGAAAGATGAACTCCATCAGGACCTGAAGATTTCTTAGAGCAGATATGTTTAAAAAGGTATTTACCATAATTTGGTTCAATCATCAACTCATTATCACCCTTATCCATGTCCATGATAGAGGTAATTTCCTTATTGCTGTTCTCTAGAACCACAATGATTAAACCTTAAATATGAATTATTTAAATAATTTGCCTTTTGCAGATCATCATATGTAGTTATCATATTCTTCACTGAATGCATATTAGTTATAGGTTTCATTGAGTCCTAGACCCACTTTAGTGTTTGACCTATACAAATTATTTTCTAGGACATCCTTTTGTCTTTTCCTAGCAGCTCTACGTAACTGATTAAATTCTTTCTGAACAGATTTGAATGCCAAGCGATCATGATTCCTAAAAGCAAATGTCTTCCTGTTAATATGAACCTTTATCTTCTTTGTTATGTAGGGTTTATCGTTGGGGTAAATAATCACATCTTTTTTAAAGACCACATTGTCCTAACAGAATTTAATATAATCCGTTGTTACTACAGTTGCTTCATCAATGTCTTTGCTATGGAAAACTTCCCAGTCAGTGCAGAGAAAAGATCCCTTCAGAGATTCTACACTAAACAATTTTGTGCGTTTGGCAGGGCAACAATCCTGTGGGAGAGTGGAACTCCCTAAGTGTATGTAATATATATATATATATATATATATATATTGTAAATGGTCTGCACTTATATAGCGCCTTTTTAACCTTAATGGTATTCAAAGCACTTTACACTGTGACTCATTCACACACACATTCATACACCAATGCAATGCCATGCAAGGTGCTAGCCTGCCAGTGGGAGGAACTTGGGGTTAAGTGTCTTGCCCAAGGACAAAGTCATGTGGTCCAGGAATCGAACCACCAACCCTGCGATTAGTGGCCAAGCCGCTTTACCAACTGAGCCACAGCCGCCCATTGTAACAAAGCCACTTTTGAAACTGAAAAACAAAAAGAAAAGGTTAGAGTGGGCAAAGAAACACAGACATTGGACAACAGATAATTGGAAAAGAGTGTTATGGATCTTAACCCCATTGAGCATTTGTGGGATCAGCTAGACTGTAAGGTGTGTGAGAAGTGCCCAACAAGACAGCCACATCTATGGCAAGTGCTACAGGAAGCGTGGAATGAAACTGAATGAATCTGAACAAACTGATAGCTGTCATTGCTGCACGTGGAGAATTTTTTGATGAGAACTCTTAGTTTAAGAAATTTTGAATGTTGTTTCCAAATTGTAATATTTTTTGAATGTCATTAATGTCCTGACTATACATTGTGAACAGATGAATGCCACTTTCTAGTACCAAATACCAATTTCTTTCCATAAGAGTAAAATTTGTACATTATTCCACACTTTTGGACGCCTGTGTATACTTTATATATGCTCCCCTAAAACAGCCAAAGGTAACTACTCAATATCAGCCTCCAAAGAAGCATGGTAACAATTGTCCAAAGTGGATGCAGGCCCCACATGTGGTACAGCTCCTGAAGGGGCAGTATGTACTGTATGCATGTATGTATATTAGTCCAACACTCACCTTTCATTCTTATAGTAACTTGTACAATGTTGCCTGGTGTTCTGAAAACAAAAACCTTTCCGAGTTGTCAGGAGTTGCTTTCCTGCACGTTCTCTGGCTTCTTGCCAGGGAAGCTGATCACAAATGTAGTAATTAAGGACCATTTTATATTAATGTTTATTTTCTGTATGCAAAAAAAAGCTTTCCCTGGCGTTTTGGACACCTGCTAATATGTTTTTAAAAAGTAGGAAAGTAAGAAATGAATCCCCCCCCCCCCCCCCCCCCAAAAAAAAACCCCATTCCAAAATAACTTCACTTAATTTAGCGCTTTGGGAATGTATTTAGGAGTGACCAGCTGTGAATATGTGTGCAACACATCAATGAAACTGACTAGAATTTATAGCCTCTGCTGGTGACATCAAAAGGATGCACCTGTAGCAGGGCTATAAATCACAGGTGCATTGTCAGGTCTTTTGGCTTCAGACTACTCTGTGTGTGTTGTGCTTCTCAAGCTGTCAGAAATTTATTTTCCTCCGCGAGCACTGCAATCAGTTTTCAGTCAAAATGCTTCACACTCGTCTCGCTTACTTCCGAGAGCCAGCGTCCACACTTTCATCATGGGGCTCTCGCATGGATCTGGCTAAGGAGCAAGAGATTGGTCCGTCACTTTTGCTCGCTCTTTCCCCAGATCCAGCCGGTCCTCCTTGTGATCCTGAAGTCTGCTATCCTTCTCTTGAGTCTGCGCATGTGACGCATCTATTTATAGAACTTCGAGCTACCCACCTCTGAGCATTCCACGCATGATAATAAAGGAATTACTCGAGGTGGTTACAGACTAGTTAGACTGGCCACGCAAACAAGAGAACCCCAAACACTCTAAACTAGAAGACAAATTTCTGTCTGGTGGCCAAAGGAAGGGAACGCTATATCAGTCACTTCTTTCTTTGATGACCTCCATGACGAGCTTTCTCGTTCATGAAGACACCTGAGGCACGGGGGTATTCCATGATGCCACCGGTAGAGGAGACACTTGCTGGTTATCTCTCGTCTGGCTCTGCATCATCTCTAAAGAGACCCACTCTCCCCACAAAGCCGTGCAGGACCACCTCCACGGATGTGGGGAAAGCTTATCAGGCAGCAGGTCAGGCTGGTGCTGCCCTGCATACCATGGCAGTGTTGCAGGCGTACCAGACTGACCTGTTGAAGGACTTGAGTGCAGGCACCACGGTCGATGAAGAAACTTTCGCAGAGTTTCGTCGTGCCACAGATCTGTCTCTCCGGGCCACCAAGCAGATGGCTCGTGCCATTGGCCGGTCTATGGCTGCTTTGGTCAGCATGGAGAGACACTTATGGCTAAACCTTTCAGGCATCAGAGACAAGGACAAAGTGTTTCTCCTCGATGCCCCGGTTTCGCCTTCTGGCTTATTTAGTGACACTATGAACACGTTTATCAAGTCAAGTCAAGTGGTTTTTATCACCAGGTTCCAGGAGGCGAAATGTCATGATGAAGCCTTCGGGCAATTCTCTGCTCACCGCACTCAGGGGGAGGAGCCGACAGCCATCCAGCCTTGCCCGGTCCTTCTAGAAGGGAGGCTCAAAAACAGAAAGGCTTGGGCCCCGCCCCTGAGTGTCAAAACTGTCTTGTGTGCGTAAAGATTTCTGCTGCGCGTGTGTAGAAAATAACTTGCGCGTGTGTACAGATCTGCGCGCGCGTGTGTGACCTGTCATGACTTGTGGTTTTGTTATTTCAGCTTGCAAGTTGTGTGCACAATCATATTTTTTGTGTTCGAGTTTGTGATTTGCAAGTTCTGCATTTTACGTGCGAACTGTGTCATGGTGCTCATACTGTTGCGCACTTGCGCGCTGTGTTTATGCGCTTGCGCTGTATTGTCCAACATATAACACGCTAGCAAATGCAAACTAAGGGATCTCAAGATGTGTTTAAAGATTGAGTATTAAACTATATTTAACTTGACACAGTGACCTAAACATTTTATGTTTATGACGCAATGCACCCGAGACACTACACAAGCATGTCTGATGCAGGTGTAAATTGACTGGTCCTTAAACAAGCCCTCATAATAAATCTGAACTGATTGACAAATTCACTTGCGAAATGGATTGCTGTGAACTGTATGCCAACGATTGACTTATGATCAATAATATGGTAGTAAACAATACATTGTATTCTAAAGCCACTTTTTGTATTGTCTTATCAATGTTTAACTCATCTGCTACAAGAGTGTAATGCATTTTAATTATCTGAATATTTTTTATTATATATATATATATATATATATATATATATATATATATATGTATATATACTCACCTAAAGGTAAACACCATACTAATACTGTGTTTGACCCCCTTTCGCCTTCAGAACTGCCTTAATTCTACGTGGCATTGATTCAACAAGGTGCTGAAAGCATTCTTTAGAAATGTTGGCCCATATTGATAGGATAGCATCTTGCAGTTGATGGAGATTTGTGGGATGCACATCCAGGGCACAAAGCTCCCGTTCCATCACATCCCAAAGATGCTCTATTGGGTTGAGATCTGGTGACTGTGGGGGCCATTTTAGTATAGTGAACTCATTGTCATGTTCAAGAAACCAATTTGAAATGATTCGAGCTTTGTGACATGGTGCATTATCCTGCTGGAAGTAGCCATCAGAGGATGGGTACATGGTGGCCATAAAGGGATGGACATGGTCAGAAACAATGCTCAGGTAGGCCGTGGCATTTAAACGATGCCCAATTGGCACTAAGGGGCCTAAAGTGTGCCAAGAAAACATCCCCCACACCATTACACCACCACCACCAGCCTGCACAGTGGTAACAAGGCATGATGGATCCATGTTCTCATTCTGTTTACGCCAAATTCTGACTCTACCATCTGAATGTCTCAACAGAAATCGAGACTCATCAGACCAGGCAACATTTTTCCAGTCTTCAACTGTCCAATTTTGGTGAGCTCTTGCAAATTGTAGCCTCTTTTTCCTATTTGTAGTGGAGATGAGTGGTACCCGTTGGGGTCTTCTGCTGTTGTAGCCCATCCGCCTCAAGGTTGTGCGTGATGTGGCTTCACAAATGCTTTGCTGCATACCTCGGTTGTAACAAGTGGTTATTTCAGTCAAAGTTGCTCTTCTATCAGCTTGAATCAGTCGGCCCATTCTCCTCTGACCTCTAGCATCAACAAGGCATTTTCGCCCACAGGACTGCCGCATACTAGATGTTTTTCCCTTTTCACACCATTCTTTGTAAACCCTAGAAATGGTTGTGCGTGAAAATCCCAGTAACTGAGCAGATTGTGAAATACTCAGACCGGCCCGTCTGGCACCAACAACCATGCCACGCTCAAAATTGCTTAAATCACCTTTCTTTCCCATTCTGACATTCAGTTTGGAGTTCAGGAGATTGTCTTGACCAGGACCACACCCCTAAATGCATTGAAGCAACTGCCATGTGATTGGTTGATTAGATAATTGCATTAATGAGAAATTGAACAGGTGTTCCTAATAATCCTTTAGGTGAGTGTATATGTATATATATATATATATTTAGATTTAAATATAACTATGTATAATTATTTCATCATTATATATATTGAACTATTGTCACATGAGGGGCTTTCTCATAAAATATTTGTATATGCGATTAAGTGAGATTAATTGCGATTAATAAATAGGGACACCATGTAATTAATTCGATTACAAATTTTTATAAGTATATATATACTTAAGCCCCCTTTTTAGTACGGGCTCTGAATCATTTTCACAACCACCTGCATTCAGGCTGTTATGATACCCTAAGTCACAAGCACTTCATTCTAAATAAACTGCCTTCCCAGCTGGGTTCATAAGGAGTAATTCATGCTATATGGCTTATAGCTCATATATTCATTATGAATGCTCTCCTCCTGGCTATCATGAGGATGTTGGATGCCGTCCCATAATACTGTGCTGCCATGTTTCCTCTCTAGGAACTTATGTCGTGTAGTGCGGCGTGATTCTTTTCCCCATATGCAAAATAAAAAGATGGCCGGGCCATCTTAACGCTATCACACACATCAGGGAAGGCGTTCTTTTACAACTACTATTCTTACAGGGGGCAAAGACCCCGCGGAGACCACCACCTGCCCAGGCTGGGAGGAGGTAAAGAGTGGCGAAATACATCACATGGGTTTTCAGGCCACATGTGGGAATGGCACGGTGGTAGATCCTACCTGCTGCGAGGGAGGAGTTGTTAGAAACATGGTGACTGGGACTGCCCAAGGGAGATGCGGGTCCGCCCGTAGGGGGACCGTACCACGGAAAATACACACAGGGGGATTAATCCACAAGGGCCCATCCTGTGGAGCACCTATTCCAGTACAGATTAATTTTAGTACCCGTAGTGGGTCTGGTCAGGGAATTCCTCTGCTGAATTTGCCGACCAGAGGGCTAGGGAGGAAGAATATCAAGGGAGCGTGAATCTAGTGGACTCTCCTGGGGAAAAGAGCGCACGTGATCACCTCAGTGGAGGGGAAGGGCGCTATGTGCAAGCGGAACACCCGGCCAGATGCGCCGCGCTCCCGAGTTCTACATGCTCGGACCTGAGAGAACAAGGGACGAGACCGACTCAACCCTGAGATTGTAGAATCTCGTAAAGGTATTGGGTGTTTCCCAGCCCGCTGCTCTGCATATGTCTGTGTGGCAGCGGGGGCGTGGTCAAGCGCCCGTCCCGGGAGAGGAAGCGGTAAGTGCGCTTACACCTGAGCTAAATTATGTCTAACACCTGTCTCTAATTTCAGTGAGTACGGGGAGAGCGGCATAAGAGAGCGTCAGCACCTCCATTCAACAGAGTGAGCCCGACAGAGAGAGTCTGCCGAATAGTTGTGTTGTTTATGTTTGAAAGAACTGTATGTTTGAGGTGCCCTTATTAAAGCTTACCTGAGTCGTGAGACCTCACTTCCCTGTGTGCACTTTGTGCTGGTGACCTTGAAGAGTGTCACAGCCTGCAAGGTAGGTGCCATTGGCCAGTGTCCACGAGGATGCCACACTCCTTGTCATGTGTTCTAGAACCTGCAAGGGGGCGGACACTGCCTGAGAGTGATAGGCCAATGCGATGGCATCAATGACCTAGTGGGAAAGCCTCTGTTTGGAGACAGCGTTCCCTTTCCGCTGTCCTCCAAAGTAGACAGAGAGCTTCTCAGAACATCTAAAGCTCTGCGTGCAGTCCAGATAGGCACAGCCTCCCCTTCAATTTCTCTTGCAGAAACGAGAGCACTGACCCGACTGCGCATCTCTGCAGGTCTTCAGATCAGGCAGAACACCAATTTGCGAACAAGCGCAACTTTAGGTCATAAAGTTGCCTGGTAGAGGGAGCTCTGGCTTGGTTGATCGTGTCTATGACATCAGGTGGTAGGCCACTTGGATATTCCGCATCCCATCCAGAGGCCAGACGTGGAGGTTCCAGAGGTCTGGGCACGGATGCCAGAGGGTGCCCCGTCCCTGAGAAAGAAGATCCTTCCTCAGGGGAATTCACCAGGCAGGGGCTGTTGGGAGGAGTGTGAGATCTGAGAACCAAGTCCATGTGGGCCAGTAGGGGGCCACCAGAGTGACTTGTTCCTCATCCTCCCTGACCTTGCACAGCTCCCGTGCAATTAGTCTCACTGGGGGAAATGCATATTTGCGCAACTCCAGGGCCAGCTGTGTGCCAGCGCTTCTGTCCTGAGGGGAGACTCTGCTAGGGAGTACCAGAGCAGGCAATAGGAGGTATTTTAGGAAGCAAACAGGTCTTGCTGTGCTTTGCTGAACCACTCCCAAATCAGCTGCACCGCCTGGGGTTGGAGCCTCTACTCTCCGCTGAGCATACCTTGTTGCGACAGTGCCTCCGCTGCCGTGTTGAGGTTGCCTGGGATGTGAGTGGCACACAACGACCTGAGTCATTGCTGGCTCCAAAGGAGGAGATGGTGGGTGAGTTGTGACATATAACGAGAGCGCACGCTGCTTTGGCAATTTATATATGCTATCGTAGCGGTGCAGTCTGATCGGATCAAGACGTGCTTGCCCCATATTAGTGGGAGAAACCTCCGCAGGGCAAGGATTACAGCTAGCAACTTTAGGCAGTTGATGTGCCAACCCAGCCGGGGCCCCGTCCAGGAGCCGGCGGCTGCATGTCTGTTGCACACGGCTCCCCAACCCTGTTTGGAGATATCTGAGATATCAGGGTTTGAAAGTCTGGTGGCAGGCGGCGGTGATTAACACACAGTACGTGCCGTGACTCGTGTCTGGAGCCAGTGCTGAAGTGGTCTCATATGCATCAACCACAGTGGCGCAACCTGGAATTGTTTTAGAGGGACCAGTGTGCCTGGCTTGAATAAGGTGAGGCATTTCAGCACCGACTGAGCGTGTTCGTTGGTGAGGCACGCTGTCATTGAGACTGAGATGAATTTACTCCATGCTGAGAAAAGAGATGCTATATGGATGAGGTGCCTGAACACCTGGTCCCTGTGGGTGCATAGTGACTCTCGAGAGTGGGCTAGGATGAGCCAATCATCGAGGTAATTGAGTATGCGAATGCCCACTTCCCTTCCTCAAAGGTCTGCCTCTTTGACCTTCGTGAAGATACAAGGGGACAGGGACATGCCGAAGGGGAGGACTTTGTACTGATATGCCTGGCCGTCAAATGTGAACCGTGGAAAGGGTCGGTGTCGAGGCAAGATAGAGACGTGGAAGTATGTGTCCTTCAGGTCTACCGCTCCGAACCAGTTTTGATTCTGGGCG
This sequence comes from Moxostoma hubbsi, assembly GCA_032164185.1. NCBI lineage: Eukaryota > Metazoa > Chordata > Actinopteri > Cypriniformes > Catostomidae > Moxostoma > Moxostoma hubbsi. The sequence continues at coordinate 10,551,457 of JAVLUX010000018.1, read as the reverse complement.
CAAGTTAGAATGTGTCTGCGTGAGCATTTTGATCGGGAGTTTGTGTAAGGCCTGGTTTAAAACTCGCAATTATCAGTACAATACCAATATCAGTAAGGTGCTTTGCAGTTCAACCGGCCGCTAATTTTGGTGAGGTCTATCCTAAATCCAAGGTTCATGCAATGGCATATGAAGTATTCCATGTCTTATGGTTGGACTTGGAGTCAGTTCAACCTCTGAGGTCCATCGTAATAGACTGAAGTGATGTCTGGCTGGCACCGGCTGCATTTAGCCATCATCACTAAGAGACACATAGCAGTGGATTCCGATACAAAGCAGGAATGGAGGTGGATCCAGCTGGTTCTGGTGACCTCGGGTTAGGAGTCATGGAAACAGATAGAATATTATTAGCTTTAGCTGTAATCACTTTTGATTCCAAGCTTATTTTGCATACAGAAAAGACATGCAGCAATATAAAAGAATCCTTAATTACAATACAGGTGTTTGAATTATTTATTTTAGTTTTTTTTTTTGCTTATTATTGTTTAATAATGATCTGTAAGTTGTACGTTAACACATGAATTACATGATACTATGCAAAGGCTAAAATCTTTTTATCGTCTCATCTTAATGAAATCTTAATGAAAGGGCTTTGAAATGACCAGGGTGTGCCTGGCCTGAAGGCGGACAGACATGGAATTGGAGGGTTCCAAGTCTGAAAAATTGATTAAACTCACTGTATCATCTGATAGTAAATGTTCTCTTTTCCACAAAGGTAAACAGTCCCCTCAAAGGCAATCTCAAGAATGGCCTGTGATAAGGGGCTGTGTGCACATGAAAGTAAGCATCTTTCAGGCTGATTGACGCAAACCAGTCTATAGGGCCAACATGAGACCGAATTTCTTTTGGAGTAATAATTTTGAACGGAAACTTTGCGATTGTCCAGTTCAATCACATCAAATCCTAAATGGGCCATAATCTGCCATCCTTTTTGCAGACTAGAAAGTAGCAGTGTGTAGCTGAGTAGCTGTGAGCATCCTCCATCGGTATTGTTTCTCTATATATATTTCTTTTCATTTGTTTCTAAGGCTTCAAGCATCGCTGTCTCAGAGGCTACTTCGTCCCATTTTCTCACCCGTGGGGGAATATTGCCGTAAGCCTCTGTAAGGAATTTTAGGAGTGCCCCTTAAATATCAATTCAGGTGTTCAGTCGCTGTTCTCGATCCGGATCCTCATGAGGGGAGAATGACACACATACACCAGAGCATATCATATCACTCTCTGACGTTTAATGTTCAACACATCATTATATATTGTTCAGCAACACTTACACTAGACTAAAATAATTATTTACCTTAAATGGACGTGGCATACATATTTGATATGAGATAAGTGAGGGTTTATGACAGAGAGTACAGATACAAGAAACACATTTCTAAGAATGGCAGTTTGTCGACACATCCTTATATGAAACAGGAAACAGCTTGCAGAACAGGAATAACAAGTTGTACTGACTAAGAAGTTGTTGAAAGACCATATTTTTTTTCAGCCCACTGACAATGTATCCCAGACATAAACACCACTTAGATTGCAGTGCTCCAGAGCGAGAACAGGAAGAAGAGTGCTCCAGAGCGAACCGTCAATTGTCATGGAACAGGCGAGGCCACTGGAGATGGATAAGAGACACAGGTTCAAGCCATTGAAAATCAACCCTTAAAATTCTCTGCGCTCTGCATCCCATCCTCGCTAAGTATAGGGAGGCGAGGGGAACGGTGTCAGCTTCTTCAGAAGTAAGCTGAGAGCAAAGTGTTTAACTATCACGCTTGCATTAAATATGATCAATCTCAGCATTGCATGTCTGGCAGGGATATAGATAGTGATATAGCACCTCTCTCAAAAACTCAGCCGATCTTGATCGCTTCATGTGCGTCACGAACACATCATCACGGCCGTACTGGGCATGTGAAGGCGCTTTAGATGGAGAGGATAAACGCAATGCATGAGCCCGTGACAAATCATCCTCAACTTCTCCGTGCTCTATATCCTGTCCTCACGCACCTTCCATGTGTATAGGGGGAGGGGAAAGGCTTTCAGAATGAAAATTTGAGCAGAGAGTAAAGAATTAGAGTTTTATGCACCCTTTATCAAAAACGCAATCAAACCCGGCAAGCAATGTCATCGTGGGCTCTGCCAAGGCAATCAAAACTCTGTGCTGAGCAGGCAAAGACACCTGAAGTGGAGGAGAAAAAAACACAACAGGCTGAGCCGGAGATAAATCCTCCTCAAATCTTCATGCTTTATTTCCCGTCCTCACACGTCTCCCTCATGCAGTTCCTCGGAAGCCGCAGAAGTATAGTGGGAGGAGATGGGACTGGCTTAAGCATTCAGAATGAGCCGAGAGCATTGATTCATGCATTCACAGTGAACACAATCAGCCTCAAAGCTTGTGTCTGTTAGACAGAAGGAAATATGTTTGTTTTCATGTTCATGTTGAAACATTTGCAAAATGCCATCTTTACAAAGATGTCGTTAAGCAAACGGCTCTTTTATGCTTGTGATCAGTGTAAATACACACCAACATGATCAGGATGTTACACGCTACAGAAAATTCTAATAAAATTCCTTTAAATTGGTCATAAATTGGAAAATCAAACTTGCCATGATATCTTGACATATAAGAGTTCAAAGCACTATAAAAACATGCTGTAAATTTCAGAACCGAAAACTTATTTGTTAGTCCAAAATAAGGCTTTATTGAAACCAAGGTGCCAAAATGGCTTGTTCTCTACTTCCTCCTCATAGTGAGGTATTACATCAGCACAGGCCAGCCTCTGCATATCATATCTCTATCAATGCCTACTTTATCAACCGCCCACCGGTATTTCTGTTAGTATAGATCGGTGAGATTACTTTTGGAGCAACAGGAGGTGTACAAATTCATGTGCGTCACGCACATGTAAAGAGTATCCTCTTTACAAATTCTTTATTCATTCTTTCTTTGAGTGTTTGATTTGTCCATTCAACCACGCCTGCCGATTGTGGGTGATACAGAATATTAAAATGCCAACTGATGTTCAATTCTTTAGCTTAGAGTTGTGTCACTTTGGAAACATTATCACTTTCAATGACGGTCTGAATGCCAAATCTTGGTATAATTTCCTTAGATAGTACTTTTACCTGTCTCTTCAGCTTGATTTAGATCAGGGCTTACCACAAATTCCTTTACAGACCACTTAGCTACCTCATCAGCTAGTCAATTTTCCCTTGCTTATTCTAGCTCACCGGTCATATGCCCTGCAACTTTTATGACAGCCAGTTTCGTAGGCAGCTGTGCCGCTCTCAGTAACTCTGCAACCAGGTTGTGATGTGATATGGGCTTGCCCTCAGCTGTCTTGAAGTCTCTTACTTCCCATATTCGAGTAATGTCATGTACAAACCCATAAGCATACTTCGAGTCTGTATATATAGTGATTGGTTTGCCTTTAGCCAATTGGCATGCTCTGATCAACGCAAACAACTCAGCAGCTTGTGCAGATTAAACCCAGAAAACTTTGCATTGGAGTCTTTGTTTTTGGGTGTTGAAACGTGGTAATTGTTTTTTCTGTGGAGAGATGAACTGTTCCTTTTTGCAGCTCATGACCCAGATAGTCCATTTTCAGTTTCACCAACTGCAGCTTTTTTTGGATGCCTTGAAACCAGACTTTGGTAGTATGTTTGCATACAATGGTTGATGCAGCTGTACATGACTCAGTATCGGGGCCGGAAACCAGGATGTCATCAGCATACTGTAGCAGACAGATTTGTGGTGGCAACTTGGTGTCCCTCAGAGTAGCATGCACTACTACAGAGAACACAGCAGGCGAGTCTCTAAATCCCTGGGGCATTCTGGACTGTTCACATCCATAGGTGAATGCGGACAGGGGCTGTGTAACAGGCGAGACTGGCACACTGAAAAAGGCAGAGCACAAATCAATAACAGTAAAATAAGTGTGGTCTGCTGGGATTGAGTTTATTGTTTTACACACATCTGGCACCACAGGTAACAATGGAAAAATTAAATAATTAATTTTCCTTATATCTTGTGTCAAATGCTATGTACCATTAGCCTTCTTAACAGAATTAAATGGTGTGTTAAATGGTGAGTGTATAGGTTTCAAAATACCTTGTGACAGGCACTGTTGTATTATTGGGCCTATACCTTCCTCTTTTTCTTTTGACGGCAGATACTGTTTGCAGTATACTGGCATGTTAGAGTGGAGTTTGGTAACATATGGTCTTACATCAATGAGGCTCGTCTTTGTGGGCTGCCCACAGTGCTGGGTTGATGTTGAGCAGTTTGTGTTTTGCAGCAGAAGTGTTGACAGATGTTGAGCTGCAAACTTATCCGCAGTGTCCTGTATATACAGACTGGCAATATACTGAGGGAAACAGTAGTTGCAGTGAATTAGAATCAAAAGTTATTTTGGCTCTAATTTTATGCATCAGATTACAGCCCAGTAGGCAGAAGGGAGAGTCAGGCAAAAGCACAAAATTTAGCATTTTGAATAAGGTCGGATTGTCTGAAGATGTAACTAGTTGTGTAGGTGTCATTTGATACTTAATGGGGACACCTTTAATTGCGGGTCCACTGCAGGACCCCCACCCTCCTTTAACCATGGATTTGGATTCACTCATGAACCGATCACTAAATGAGCCATCCCTAGGATATGGGTGTAACTGTGTTTAACCACACATGCGTGTAATGGCGGGGGCATTTACCCTTATCTACATGCAAAGATGTTACCCAATCACAAAAGATGGCATTTACACTGAAGTCTTCAAGAACACATGCCACAAAAACTTGTTGGATTTATCCCTTATATCTTTAACGCTAGGGGGTTGCGTGATAATATTAAAAGAAAAGCATTATTTCCATTTGCTAGACAATACAGGGCTGATTTCTGTTATATAGAAGAAGCTCATTCGGTTAATGATGATGTCAAATTCTGGAAAGCTCAATGGGGAATTCAATATGGTTTTCCCATGGTTCTGAACATTCAGTGGGGGTAATAACACTTAAGAATAGGTTTAATGGTGCAGTTTTGCAATCACTATGTGATTTAGAAGGTCACTTTCTTTGTTTGCTACTCAATTATAATGATATGTTTATTATTACAGCTAATGTTTATGGGTACAGTAGGAAGTCAGAAAATTACAATCTTTTGGGGATCATAGAGAATACATTTAAAAGTTGGTTAGACAAATATCCACATGCTTATATTATAATGGGAGGGGATTTTAACATTGTTCAGGACTATGTTGTAGATAAATGGCCTCCAGGTCTACCAAACTCTACAAATACTAATATCAAAAACTTTATGGATAATATTTATCTAATAGATATTTGGAGATCTAATTGTCCTAATAGTATAGCCTTTACATGGAGTAACAAATCAGGCTCAAGTCTGTCTAGAATAGACTACTGGTTAATTTCTGAAAGTCTTGACAAGATGGGGTATATGTAGATATTTTTCCTACTCCCTTAACAGATCACAGAGCTATTTATGTAAATGTGAAGCTGTTGCCCAAAAACACAATGTGAAATATTAATATTGGAAACATAATAATTCCCTTCTGCTGCATAAGGAGGTCCAAAAGAAAGGTAAAGATTTGATTTCTAGTTATTTGATTAAAGCCAAGGTGGAAAATTCCTTTAGCACAAATTGGGAACTTCTAAAGTTTGAAATTGGCAAATATATGAGACAATATGGTTCCTTTATTGACAAAATTAGAAGATCAGAACAAACTAAAATAATAACAAGAATAAAAAATTTCTTCTCTCATAGAAGATGAACATTTAGAAATGGTTGCGATAATGAGTAAATTAGATGATATATATAAGAAAAAGTAGAGGGTGCCTTAATTCATACAAGAAGAATGTGGCTTGAGGAAGGGGAACAAAACTCACATAATTTTTTCAATTTAGAAAGGTGGAATTTTGTTAGTAACACAATTAATAAATGAAACATTAATGGGGTTATGACATATGATCATACATTAATATCTCAGTACTGTAGTGAATTTTAGAAGAATTTGTATTCCTCTTGTTACGTTCAGGTGACAGCTGATGACTTTTTGATGTCGTTGCAAATTAAACCTATTGACAAACCTGAAAGGACAATTGTGATAAACCTATTACAATTCCTGAATTGACGGATGCAATTAACCATCTGAAAAATTCCAAATCACCAGGTACTGATGGTTTGACATCAGAATTCGATAGGTTATTTTCCAAAGAATTGGCTCTTTTTCTTGTAGAGGTATTTATTGAAAGCATTGAGGGACAGTTTCTTCCACCCACTCTAACACAAGGTAATTACATTGCTTTCCTAACCAAAAAAAAGACCTCTGTGTTGTCATCAGAGGCGGACTGGAACATCTCCCAGTCCACATGATCAAAACAGTCCTGTAGCATAGAATCTATGCTACACCCCACCCACCATTCAGGCATATGCTAAAGGCAACATTTAAATAAATGTCTGAATTAAACACTGTGGACATTTTTGTCCACACCGAGTGCAAATGCGAGACAATGGGGTGTAACTTAACTTCTCCAGTTAGTCTGATAGGAAGGCTTTGCAATGGCATAATAGGGGCCAGAACTTCCTGTTCAATACAAAACATCTGCTCACTCAGGTGGAAGAGACCAATGAGCCAAACGTCTGAGACTGAATGCATAATAATAAAACAAAATCTTGGGTAGGCCTAGCCCACCTTTGTCAATCAGCCTATGAAATGTAATCTGGGATACTTATCATTCCAAATGAAGGACTTCGTTATGCTATCAAATTGTTGAAATAAGAGGGGGGACATCTACAGGGAGAGATTGTAACAGATAGTGAAAGGCCACTGAAAGGCACCCGGCTGAAAAGCTGATACTGGGCAGTATTGTGGAATAATAACTTCTCTTGTTGATGTAGCTTGCTGTGTCATCACAAATCACAGTTGCAGGAGGATGTGTCTATAGGAATGTTTTTCCTGTCTCTGTACTCTCACGTATCACACATAGCTCAAACATATATGTTACACCCATATAAGACAAAGAACAATTTCATTGGTGGTTCAATGGAATGTTGTTTTGCTGGACCATGTAATGAAGTGCTGTACAATAAACGTCATTTTGATAGCATTGGGTCTCTGTGTCATTTCTTTCTTCCCTCAGCTGAGCCGTATCAAGATGGGGATTGCAGATCAAGAAAAATAAATTCAATACATTGAATGACAAAATGATCTAATAAGTATGCTGTCAGAGCCAAAGCTTCAGATTTACTCCAATTGACTCCAATTGACCAACTGAATAATTCTGTGGAGGCAAGGCATAGATCTAGTGGGGTCGGAGACAAATAATAAAATATCATCAGCTTAAAGAAAAAGCTTATGCGCCACATTTCCCGCCACCACCCCTGGTAAATCATCTTCCCTTCTTATCATGACAGCTAATGGTTCCAGGGCAAGATAGAACAATAATGGGGAAAGAGGGCTACCCTGCTGGGTGCCACTATCAGATTAAAATAATCTGAAATTAATACATTTCTTTGTACCGCTGCTACTGGGTGTCTATAAATTAACTTGATCCATCCAATAAAAGTATTCCCGAACATGTATATTTCCAAAATCGTACAAAAAATAATCCTAACACATTTTTGGCGTCAAGTGAGATGGCAGCGACTGGAGTCTGATCATTCACCACTGACCACATGATATTGATGAAATGCATAATGTTTATAATAAACTGAGCTTTGTCTGTAGGTAAGACCTTAATTACCTCGCCAAGCTCCTCCAAGGTTATCTCAGAATCAAGAAAATTGATTCTCAGTTGTCAGTTTAGGGAGTTCTAATGATTCCACAAAGATTCTAATATCTTCATCAGTAAACGAACAAGTGGAACTATAAAGATCATGATAGAATTCTTTAAAAGCATTTTTGATATCCATGACCGAGGTAATAATTTCACCACCAGCAGATTTCACTGAGGGAATGGTAGAAAAAGACTCTCTCTACTTTGTATATATAGCCCAAATATTCCCTGCTTTATTCCCTGACTCAACGTATGACTGTCTTGCCCCGAATAGCCAAAAGTGAGGCCATCAGATGACATTCTGCACTTCAGCTCTGCTCTTATAATATTCCCTTCTAACTCCACAAGTTCTCGTGCTTTGGGCTTTTTGAAGAATGAGGCATACTGTGTAATCCGACCCCTAAGAATTGCCTTAAGTGCCTCCCAAGCCACACTCACTGAGGATACTGAAGACCAGCCAGTCTCCATATACACATTTCAGCCTTTAACATTTGTTGGAATTCAAGATTTTACAAAAGGGATACATGAAAGCGCCAACTATATGATTTATTTTTCTCCATATGTGGCAACATCTCAAAATATACCAGAGCATGATCCGGGAATAAAATGTTTCCAATTGAGCAATCCACAACAGATTAATTGATACTTAGATATTAAAAACAAATCTATTCTAAAATAGATCTTATGGGCTGATGAAAAAAAAATTATAGTCCCTACATTATGGGCTCTAAAGTCTCCAAATATCTGTAAGACCAAGATTTTTTTACACATCCTGTGAAGCGTCAGTGTTGCTCTAGGACAGTGTTTCTCAACTGGTGGGTCGTGACCCAAAAGTGGGTTGCAGGTCTATTCAGACTGGATCGTTGGACAGCAGGGAAAGAACATGCCATTGTTCTCCCAATAAATATTTCAGTGCTTTGAACACGCAAAAAGACTTGCTTTTGTCTTTTCTGATCTACTGTATCTCTGGCATGTGCGCTTGCCACGCATCAAGGCCAATTTGAAGTCTAGTGAGGATGTCAAACCTCTCAAATAGGCAGCCCTGACGTTATACACAGCAATGAGGTGGAGCATAGCAACATGCGCCAAAATAATGTTGTTGTTTTTAAAATGATATCATTACCTATACAAAAATGTTTCACGATTTTACAGTAAATGTGATTTATACAAATTATATACTTTCATATTAAATTCTTAGTTAGAATCTATACTATTTTTTATAAACACTATAATGTATTATTATTAGAAAGACTAGCTAGATTCATCCAGCCATGCTATTGAGGGGCCATCATGGTCTTATGCCACAGAGAAACTCACAGAGGCAGAGATATGGACTCAAACATCAGACAAGTAATTTCCAGACAGGGAAATAGCACGATGTACAGATAACTCACAACAGTCTTTTGATACTTGCAGGTAACTGAAGAAACAGGAGTGTAACAATTCTTGAGGATAGCCAGAGGGGGAACCAGCACACAAACCCAGATGAGGATCACTGGGTTTATACCCAGGATGATGTGCAGTAGAATGTGATCAAAACTCAGGAGAGAATGAGCGCTGTGTCAGCAGTGAGAGAGAAAGAGACGGAGAGCCCGGTGGATCTGTGACAATGCCTGTATTTATATGTCATTACACTGTAAATATAAGGCCAAATACATAAAGGGCTTTAAAATCTGGATCTCCAAGACTTGTGGACATTTTATGAATAAAGTTTTCCTCCATTGTAATATATGATCTTTTAGAATGATGTTTGATAACAGGAAATAAACTGGATAATAAATATATTGGGCTTATATAAATACATATGCTCATCAACTTTTAAAAGGGGGAAGAGGACTTCTTTTTGTTGTTGACATCAACAACAACAAAAAATGTCACTTGATAAATGCATTTATACTTGAAAAACATGAACAGAACTATGCAAGATAAAAGAAAATGCTACCCAGTGCAAAAGTAACCTTACGTTGATGTCAGAGTTTCTTGTATTGTTTGAATCGATCATGTTTCTCTCTTGTCATATTCGCTAATTCTGGGAACAAGAAAACGTTGTGGAAAGCTTTCCTTTACTCCTCACTGTGGCAGAGCGGAGGGCAGGGCTGGGTCGTGACGATACACACCCGGTCAGGCTAATCAAGCCTCCGAGAGGGATAAAGGCCGATGGCAGACGGCCGTGTGGGAGAGAGAGATCATTTACGGACATGTCTGTCATATGTGTGTTTGTGTCTTTTAAGTTTATTATTAAAGCCTTATTTATATTGTCAAGCCGGTTCTCGCCTCCTCCTTTCTATTGAACTACGTTACACTCGCGTAAGACAAGATGTTTATCGGATGATCTCAGAAATTTGGCCAGAATTGATCGGGGCCTGTCTCCCTCCGTGGAGCTCCGAGCCAGAACTTGCTCAATTTCCAGCTTATGGCCTATGTCATGTTGTTCAGACTCAGGAAGAGCTCATCTAGGAATTTCCCCATATCTCGGCCTTCCTCATTCTCAGAAATTCCAACTATTCTGAAGTTGTTTCGCCGATTATGATTCTCAAGGTCTTCCAACTTTTCCCAAACGCACTGCAAATCTACCTTTGCTAGTGCATTAGCAGATAAGGCAAAAGTCTCCGCTGTCATGTTTGAAAACACTGGGTCGGCATTGAGGAATTTATAGTCTGGGGTCAAAGTTCACTCGGCACCAGCAAAGAGTATGGCCTGGTCCTCAGCTGACATCTTTATTGAATTCTACCTGATCAATACCAGTTACATGTACAACAGTAAAGAAAAGGGGTGCAGGCCTTATGGGAAGAATTGCAAAGAAAAAGCCACCTTTGAAACAGAAATACAAAAAGAAAAGTTTAGAGTGGGCAAAGAAACACAGACATTGGACAACAGATATTTGGAAAAGAGTGTTATGAATCTTAACCCCATTGAGCATTTGTGAGATCATCTAGACTGTAAGGTGCGTGAGAAATGCCCGACAAGACAGTCACATCTATGGCAAGTGCTACAGGATGTGGGTTGAAATGTCACTTGAGTATCTGGACAAACTGACAGCAAGAATGCCAAGGATCAGCATAGCTGTCATTGCTGCACAAGGAAGATTTTTTTTCTCTTTGAAGTAGTTTAAGAAGTTCTGAAAACATTTCAAATTGTAATAGTAATGTTTCATGTTATTAATGTCCTGACAATACATTGTGATCAGTTGAATGCCACTTTGGTGAATAAAAGTATCATTTTCTTTCCATAAGAGCAAAATCTGTACATTATTCCAAACTTTTGGCCGCCAGTGTACACTACCGTTCAAAAGTTTGGGGTCACTTGTCTGAAATGTTTCTCATGATCTTAAAAATCTTTTGATCTGAAGGTGTATGCTTAAAAGTTTGAAATTAACTTTGTAGACAAAATATTATTCTGCCAAAACATATACATTTATTTAATTACAAATCTAAAATTTCCTAAAAAAAAAAAAAGTTTTTGAAATGGATGACTTGGATCAAAATATGAAGAAAAGAAGCCAATAAGTGCCCAACATAGATGGGAACTCCTTCAATACTGTTTAAAAAGCATCCCGGGGTGATTCCTCAAGAAGTTGGTTGAGAAAATGTCACGAGTACATGTCTGCAAAATCTAGGCAAAGGGTGACTACTTTGAAGATGCTAAAATATTACATAGTTTTGGATTTATTTTGGATTTTTTGGTCACAAAATAATTCCCATATTTCCATTTCTATTATTCCATAGTTTTGCTGACTACTATTATTCTAAAATGTGAAATAAATAAATAAATAAAGAATGAGTAAGTGACCCCAAACTTTTGAACGGTAGTGTATATATTTATATATAGATACAGTTTATATACTTTGAGAGTTCAAATCCCCCACAGGATCATTACCCTGCCAACAAGGTATTTAATTTCCTGGTATCTGAGGTAATTTTATCAAATTGCACTCTTTCACATTTCCATTTGTTAGCTGCAATCACTTTTGGTACAGATCTTTTTTTTTGAGAGTCCTTAATTACTATACAGTTGTTTGAAATGTATTTTTTGATGTTACTTATTAGTGTTTAATAATGATCTGTAAGTTGTACAAGAACTCATGAATGACATGATAATATGCAAAGGATACAACCTTTTTATACTCTTATCTGAACAAAGGGCCTTTTGAATGACCAGTGCATGCCTGGCCCTGAAACGGTCATTGACTCGACCATGCTTGGAGTTTCACCAGGCTATTTATTTTTCTTATTTGAGCATAAAATAATCTCTTTATCAAGAACTCTTCTTCTTGGAACTCTCTTACCTTACAGGAACTGCCAACAGTTAAAATGCTGATTGGCTTGTGGTTAGGGAGATGGGTGTATACTAGCCACCCAAACCTCTTTTAAGGGCGCGCACATTGGCTGACAGTCACCTATTGAACCAACTGTTAATAGGAAACATTTGTCTCCTGAACTGAATATACAACAGTTATTTTCTCTTAACAGTAAGTATTTATTTGATATTCTTGATTATAGAGCTAGTGATATTTGATACTGTATGTAAAGGCAGCATAATGGACCATTTCTTTATATTTTTTACATCTTTACACCTTCAAGATACCATCCTAGAAATGACAAATGTGCTCCTTGATGCATGGTTGGGGTTGTCAATTCTAATGGTGCCTGTATTTTAAAATATATATTGCCAGAAGATGATCTGATGCGAAGACAATATAACAAATTATATGCTCTCCTCTGAACCAGTCACAGGACAGAATTTCCAAGCACTAATTCATATAGACACATATCTATTATGTACAGAGTGCTAGTCCTGCCACAGAATGACAATTAAAAAAATAAAATAAATAAGTACCAAGATTGAAAATATTTTATTGTAAACAACCTTTCAGTGTTCTGCATACCTGAAAATATTACAATATGTTCCTTTCTTTAAAAATTCAGATCTTCCCAGCTCCCATTTAAAAACATGGGCAACGAGACTTCACGCTCAAATTCCCACGTGGCCAATGCAACCGGGAAGCATCTTCGGATTTTCTATGAAGTGGATACAATGAAGCTGGAAGAATTGGTGATAAATGAGGCGGCAGAGTTAGGAGGTACATTTTCAAAAACGGAACAATCAGGATCAGTGAAGGTTTCCACCAACAATAAGATGGTTTTTAAGCCAGACTCCCGGATCCGTTACATTCACCTGCCGGAGAACGAGACATGTAACTTTGCCGGGGAAGGCACCATCTATGTCACTGTCCTTGTGGAAGATAAAAACGACAACAACATCTGCACTGAAATCATCTGCCAAAATTATCATGTCCCCAGCGACCGGTCTTTCATTGTGACTGCCAATCGTAGCATCAAATTGCAGAAGTATGGGGCAAACATTTGGGTTGACGATGAAGGCATAAACCATCACCCTTAACTTTACTGTTTACTGATGTTTACTTCATCCTCCTCAATTATCATGTTAAGTTCTATCTTAATAGTTTAGATAACACAATCTATATGTGTTTGACAACAATGTATGAAAGAAAATTTTTGTAATAATGTTAAAATATCTAAATATGTGCTCTGATGTACAAATAGCATGAAGACCTTTAAAATGTTAGCTGTAAACGCATTATTTCATCATTGTTAGAAACATAACATGAATATTTCTTCTAATGAAAACATCTTGCTTGTAAAACTCTTTAAAAAAAAAATAAAACTACCACATTTCTGATGCTAAACATTTCTGGGACATAATTATTCAGAAATAAACAAACTTTTGCAAGGATGGTATTTCAACAAAAGCGAAACCTTTTCTGCTCATATCAATCAGGTTAATGGAGTGATGAGCTGTAAGATAACAGAGCATATACATATGGAAACAAGAAAACCTCAACACAATGTGTATCATTAATAAAAACAATCATTTTATTATAGTACTTTACAAATTTGCATTGTGATAAATGCAGAAGAGATTAAAAAAATGACATTGATTATACATTTTATTGAGCTTATGCAGTTAAAGAAATAATCATGACATAAATAAGATGCATCAAACCTGATATTTTCAAACCTTTTTTATTTTATTACAATAACACACATAGGCTGCACAGTGACACTGCGAATAAAAAAACATTAAAACAAACTGCCAACCAATATGAAATCAGAAGCTGTTCCTTGTTGAATACCCAGTCTGCTGCTCCATGTGCCCTCCCTCTAATAACCATGAAAGGAACCAGGTCTCCTCTTAGACTGTGTGAACAGACAGAAACCAGCACCCAGTCTGCAAGCTAAATAATTTCAAACCAATATCTAACCGCAGTGTTTCCCATCCACTGTGCCGCGGCACAATATAATGTGCTGTCAAAGATTGTCAGGTGTGCCATGGGAAATTATAAAATTCTACAAAACAAATAAATGCATGAAAATAATAATAATAATTTCAGGGATACAAACTCCTCACCTTTCTGAGAAATTCTCAGTTTTGAAACCATAATCGGTCAATTTTGTGATTGTGAAGAGCAAAGATTAATGTGCAAAAGAAACGAGCAAAGAAAATGTGTAATGGCTTCACATGACTCGCGCTGCAGAACACTTTGAAGTCTATGAATTGACGTCACTTTACACCAAAGTGTTTTTCACACACTTGTTTTTGCTTGACCAATAATGTCTTTGCGAGTAGCAATAAGATATATCTTATCTATACCGTCTCATTTACAAATATCAGAGACCCCAGTTATTGAACTAATTTAAATTCACCAAGAAAACGCTTAGACCGGAACATAAACGAGTTACTTTATTAATTTCTGCTATTTTTTCTCTTCCAAATACATGTTTTTAATGTTTATTGTGCAACTTCCCTTTCTGCGGCGCTTGACGCTGGGTTCAGCCTCAATAACCAAATTAAAACTGCCACGAGAAGTCATCTGTCCGAGGCAAAGATGCAAAATCTAATGACAAATGCCTCAGCATCAGTCTCCCTTGATGCGTTTGATTACGCACAGGCGAGCACCCACTTTAAGCGAATCATTGTTCATATTTTAGTGGCCTCCGCTGTCACTGCGGGGGAAAAACATCTGTTTTTCAAATTTCATCTGTTCTCTTCATAAAAAAAATAAATGCATAATATGTTCGTCCTGTAAATTCATGATTAAAAATGAAAATGTGAACGAAAATAAAAGCAATTAAATGTCTTATTATCATTAAAATATGAAAATCAAAATCACGGGTAATAATAGATTGTGACAGTGCTTTAAGTGGGCCGGTACGCGCCAGTACTCAGTACCACCACTTCCAAATATAGCTCTTGAGCGTACCGCCACCTCTCCGTGCGCCCAGAACGTGGTTTTAGCGTACCGGTACGCTCATTTGCACATCTGTTTTAATCCTTTGGCTGCGCTGCCGCTTTTCAGAGCGCCCTTCACAATGCACGCTTCCTAATTCGTCCCACCGAGAGCAGAGACTACATTACCCATACACCCTTGAGTTTTACAAGTGAAAAGCGCATGCGTCGCTTTTGCCGCTGTCAGTGTCAACTCAACGTGGTCCGGAGAGGGTGTGTGAAACGCGCAACCATAGCTGCTCGGTTAAAATACAAATACAATGAACACTTAATATGCTCTCCTGGCTTCAGACTCTGAGTAGTAAAAGAACAAAGTCAGAATCAGAGGACTCGCTGGCTGACACCCCACCAAGCCAGAATGATATCGCTGCAGGTCAGACGCAAGCTAATGAAAGCAGCACTTGTGCCGCGGTCGATGAGGTTCTCACAAGTTTCGACGAGGACGAGAGTGACCAACAGCCGCGTTAGCGAGCATGAGTGGCCAGAATGTTGGTCCCATATTTTTTTCAATACCCTTTTGCAGATTTTATTTATTTTCAGTAGCTCTTTCTAGCTCAAGCAAATCCACAAACTAATAAAAGGATTTATTATTTTGTATAAGGTCGTCTGTTGACTGCTGTATATAAAACCCCTTCAATGTTGTTACCTCAGGGGAGGAGGGGAGTCAGCAAAAAAAATAAAATTAGGCTAATAATAATAATAATAGAGTACCGGCACCTCTTTTGGGCCACTTAAAGCACTGGATTGTGACGGAATTTTTAAAACCCTGTCGTCTAAATGACGGACGATAAGAAAGTCTAACGCAAGCACTATATGTGATTTTTTTTATTTTATTACATTTTTTTGCAGAGCCGAATTTCAAACAGTAAAGTAAACAAGTAAACGCGATATTCAGTGATATAATGTAGCCTCTGATATTAACAGGAAGAACAGGAAACACCCTATAAGATCACTTGAGAAACAAGAGCAGTTAAGGAGAAATATTAAACCCATGAAAGCAAGCCGGGGCTTCAAATATGTGAGGTTGTATTGCAAATGTTAATCAAAATGCGGGATTCTGATTTTACGCCCACATGGTCAGGCTGTTGTTTCCTCAGCCAAGCAAGTTAAATTAATTTCTTACTTTCCAACTTTCTTTAAACATATTGGCAGGTGGCCAATTAATAAAACAATTTAAGTAGATAATTTGCCTCTTATTATTTTATAGTGTATAGGTTGTCTATTTTTAATCCACAAATAGCAACTTCAAAACTTTCTGTAGCTAATGGAGAAATAAGAGTTTCTGGTTATGAGACCTTATGCCCACAACAGATGACGAAATGTTCTGTGGTAAACTGCCATTTTTCACATTTCATTGTTTAGTCGTCATTTTTATTTATAGCGCCTTTCTCAACACACATAGATTCAAGGAAGCTTTACAGAAAATCATGCATTAATAGAAAATGAAACCATAATATCTAAAGTCTTAGTCATCATTGTGTATTTTGAGTAAATACGATTATGAAGTGTGTATAAAAATAAGTAATTAAATAATAATTGTATTTAGAATCCCAGTGAGCAAACGAAGGCAACTGTGGCAAGGACCACAAAACTCCATAAGATTTTGGTTAATTGTGAAAAATAACTTTGGGAGAAACCAGGCTCACTGTGGGGGCCTGTTCCCCTCTGGCTAACAGCATGAATATAATGCCAATATTACTTGTTTATGTGCAGTGAAAGTCATGGTTTAAAATGATTAAACTCTTATTATTCTTATTCTCATACTTTCATCGTTATATCATTTGTGATTTTACAACATTTCAGGTTTTTCCATTTTTCTACCGTTTAATCTGCGTGTATTTTACCTGTTGCTGCTGGTGTCTAGCTAGAGTCTGTGTTTGTAGACTGCTAGATTTTTTCTGTTTTCAGCCTTAATCCTTAACACCTGCCATTTTTCAGCGTGCATCAGGTTTTCCCTCGCATTATTCTCTTATCACGATTCAACTGCGCACGCATCCGCTTTCTATTTTTATCCTGAATAAACTGCGTGCATTTTCCAGTGAGCACCCGTTTTTCTCCTCTGTGTTACACAGATTATTGCATCGTTCTCAAATCACCGCTTATAAAGAACAACCAACAACAACAACAAACAAATGCATGAGGGATTCACATCAATCTCAAACCCTCACCGCTCTGGAACAACAAACAACAACAAACAATTTGAGGTAAGTCATGGTATCCGCTCATGTTATTTCTTCCTGCATTGCATGTCACATGTTTACAATAGCCCTCCATCAGCAGTGAGGGATTCACATGTGATAAATGTAAGGAATTATTCAGGCAGACAGGTTAATGAGTTAGAGACACACATCCGAATGCTAGTGGAGGTCAGTGAGAAAGAGAAGCCGGTAGATACTGTTTTGCATGCAGGCAGTACAGAGAGCAACACATACACTTTGGTTCTGGCTGTAGAGCCCTTGCAGCAGGGCATTTGGGTGAATTCTCGGCTGCATACTTGCTCAGCAAAGAGACACCACTCTCCTGTTTCTGTTAGGGTTTCCAATCGATTCTCCCCTCTCAGTGATGCACCCACTGGGAATCATTTTGAAAGAGCCCTTGTTATTGGCGATTCTATTGTAAAGAACATGGAAATAGAGACGCTGGAGTCTATTGTTAATTGCATTTCAGGGGCCAGAGCGTCTGACATGAAATCAAATTTAAAAGTGCTGGCTAATGCTAAACGCAGATTTTCTAAAATTGTTATCCATGTTGGCACAAACGATGTCTGGCTTCGCCAGTCGGAGATCACTAAATATAATGTTTAAGAGCTGGGTGAATTTGCAAAAACTATGTCAGACACTGTAATATGCTCTGGTCCCCTCCCTGCTTGGTGACGGGGTTTATAGTAGATTAGTTTCATTGAATGGCTGGATGTCTGAGCGGTGTCTGAAGAATAAAATAGGATTTGTAGACAATTGGAAGAGTTTTTGGGGTAGACCTGACCTGCTAAAGAGAGACAGACTCCATCCTTCCAGGGAAGGTGCCGCTCTCCTCTCTAGTAATTTGGCTCATAGTCTTAATAATGATAGTATTTGACTAACTGGTGCCCAGGTCAGGAAGCAGACAAACTGGTTAATCCGAACGTCTGCTTGCTGCCTTGAGACGTCACACAGGTCACAAAAACTACAACACAAAGAGACTGTATCGCCTAGATATCTCATAGAGACAGTGTCTGTTCCCTGAACTACCAACCACAAAACCCTCACTAAATAATTTAGAAAAATTTTGATTAAGGTCAAACTTGAACAAAACAAACAAATTAAAGATAAACATCATATAAAAATAGGGCTACTAACATTAGATTCTCTTTCTACCAAAGCACTAATTGTTAATGAAATTATTACAGATCATAGTTTGGATGCGCTCTGTATGACTGAACCCTGGCTTACACCGGATGAATATACTAGTTTAATTTAATCTACTCCCCCAGGTTACTGTTATAAACATGAGCCTCGTCTGAAGGGTCGAGGAGGTGTTGCAACAATTTACAGTGAAGTTTTTTGTGTTACTCAGAGGACAGGATATAAATGTAAGTCTTTTGAACTAATAATGCTTAATGTGACACCGTCAGAAATACATTTTTAAAACTATGTAATCTTTTACCCTTGCTACAGTGTATAGATCACCCGGGCCTTATTCTGATTTCCTTGGTGAATTTGTTAATTTTTTATCAGATATGGTAGTTACGTAGATAGAGCTTTAATTGTTGGTGACATTCACATAGATAATGAAAATGATACATTGGGATTAGCAGTTAATGATATTCTCAACTCTCTTGGAGTCAGACAAAATGTAACATGACCAACTCATCGCCATAATCATACGCTAGATTTCATATGGATTTCATGTATCATATGGTGTTGATGTTGATAATATAGAAATTCTGCATCAGAGCGATGACATCTCGGATCATTACCTCATCTCTTGTATGCTGTGATCAGCTAATGTTACTCAATCTACATCACGCTATCATTCAGGTAGAACTATTCTTTCGACCGCTAAAGATAGCTTCACTAATAATCTTCCAGATCTATCTCATACACTCAGTAAACCCCAAAGCCCAGAAGAACTTGATGAAATAACAAAAAATATAAATGCAGTCTTCTCTAGCACTCTTGATTGTGTCACCCCACTTCGATTAAAGAAAATTAAAGAAATAAGCCCTACACCATGGTACTCGAGAGCAGCTCTGAAAGATTATGCAATCATCTGTCATAGCACCTCAGAAAACAGTGTCTAATAATTTTCCTTACGAGCAACTTCAATCCTTCGCTGTCATAAGTTTGGTTAGCGCTTCATGACCTATCGAAACATCAAAAGCCACATGTTTGTTAGATCCAATACCAACTAAGCTCTTAAAAGAGGTATCTCCTGTAATTTCAGAACCTCTTCTTAATATTATTAACTCCTCGCTATCCTTAGGACTTGTCCCAAGAAACTTTAAAATGGCAGTTATCAAACCGCTTTTTAAGAAGCCACAACTTGATCCTGGAGAACTGGCTAATTATAGACCGATTTCAAATCTCCTGTTTATGCCGAAAATACTAGAAAAGGTAGTATCCTCCAAAATATCATTCATTCATTTCTACAGAGAAATAGTATATACAAAGAATTTCAGTCAGGATTTAGGCCTCATCACAGTACAGAGACTGCATTTATCAGTTACAAATTACTTGCTCTTATCATCTGATCGCAGCTGCATTTCTCTTCTCTTGCTTTTAGATCTAAAGGCTGCATTCGACACGATAGATCACGACATTCTCTTGAATAGGCTAGAGAATTATGTTGGCATTTGTGGAGTTGCATTAGCATGGTTTAGGTTTCTGCTTCAAACAACCTCTATTCCAAATTTGCAATCTTCTGTTCACAAGTTTCATATTTCTGTCTGAGCACATCTATTTCAATATGTATGTCCACTTTCTCCCTCAGATCTTCGATGAGAATTACATTCTCAGAAACTTTGGATTCGATTCTTGTCACTGTTTGCAACCTTCACGTAGGAATACACTTTGAGATAATTTTTCTCCTTTTCCAGCCATGGCTGCTAGTACCTAACTGTAGATTTGAGTCAGAACAACTCTTAAGGTAAAACAATTCTAAGAAACAAAGTAAATTTCAAGAAAGGTAAAAAAAAAAAAAAGAAAGTCAAATCAAAAGTTCAAAATTGTTTTGGACGTCAGTTCATAAATAAAAATAATATTCACAAAGGGTATGCCGGGAAGTTCAACTCATGCAATAACAGTTTTTTCTTTGAGATGCTGACTCACAGCTGTACACCTTTTTTAGCCCGCCCCTTTTCCGCACATCCGTGTTTTGTCTCATAACTACCGGTTTGCATTGAAGCTACTGAGAAGCAGGGGCATATCAACGCACGGGCTGAAGCCATGGGGCCCATTTTCCCTTATCCATGTTTGTGGGTGGAGCATGTTTAAACTTTGTCAGTGGGAGACGCAGTTGTTGACATGGTGACAATGCGCAACCATTAAAAGGCATCCATGTAGTGCTTGTTCAATGTGTGTAAAGATCTAAAATATATATCTCACCAAGCACCAGATGTCATATGGACGTTGTTTTTTGGGCTAAATCTAGTCAGCCATCATGGCCATAAGTTAGCCCAAAAAAAGTTGTTGAAAATGTGGTTTTTGTTCATCTGATTTAGTCCAAATTTATTCCAAGATGGACGTCTCTTTCGGACCACATATAGCACTAGAACAGCCAACAAAATGAGATCACATTGCAGCAAGTGGGGAATTATACAGCGATGAAAACATGTGTTGTTTACACTAAACCAAAATTAGTAATTCTGAATATTTTGAACATAAATACTGCCATTCAAAAACTTAAATATATTTATATAAATGTTTAAAACATACCACACAAATCACTTGATGTTACTGCTCTTTATTATAAAATGTATTATGAACTGTGTTGCATCGTTATGAAATATAAAATGTGACATGTGCCCGCACACACAGATGAAATGTCCAGCTCTATAAGGGAATGCTCCAACTCTTCCAGTCACCGATCACACCAGGGAAGTGAAAGAAGATGCTCCACTTCTTGTTTTCAAACACAGTTGGGTTAATCTCAGTTTCAGTTGAGTCAAAGTCTGTTGAATGTATCTGACATGTGTCAAATGTTTTATTGGTACTTTTTTGTCAGTAATTATGAATATGATGATATAATAATATAAGGAATATAATATAGAATCATCAATTTATGGTTGAACTTAGATTGAACTCAAGTCGTTGAAACAGACTGAAAAACGGCTGACCATTAGGTGTATTAACAAAAACATCCACTACAGTGAATTAAGTTCACTACAATACTGGTTCTCAGGGTGGCAACACAAGCTAAAAACAAATATTTCCAGCCCTGTGTTTATCAATAACTATGCATGTTTAAATACTTGATAACAACATTGCAATTATGTGCACTGCATGAGTAAACCTACACAAATCAGATTTTAACAATTCAGTGGAGATAATGCATGTACAGGGTGTCTTCAGTCACCTGACGCAGTCAGCACATCTGTACACCACAGTGCCAATCTCTCAATCTCTCCTGGCAAACTCACTTAAATGTGTCAACTTTTCTGGATGCATCCAAAATCAAATAACATTAAAGTGCCCTTTATTACACACACAATGCCCTGCATTGAGGCCAGTAGGGAAGAGTGGGGCAAGAGGTGCCATATTTTACATTGTCATTTAGGTAAGAAGAAAATAGATGTAAAACTAATATGGCTAAATTTTACTGCAGCATGTTTCAAACACTTTCAAAAAATATATATCTTAGTATATTTACGCCTTTCAATTTTATATCAAAATTCCATCCAATTAAATTATTTAACAAAATGTGGCACAGTGGAGGGCGGGACCGGCGCGTGATTACGCACGCCCGGTCCCGTATTAGGCTAATTAAGCTGTCAAGAGGGATAAAGGCCACTCGCAGACGGCGATCGAGAGAGAGAGCTCAATTACGGACATGTCCGTCCTTTTATGTGTTTGTCTTTTGAGTTTTCCATTAAATCTTTAGTTTGTATGTCAGTTCTGTTTAGTTCGGGCGTGCGTAATCACGCGCCGGTCCCGCCCTCCACCGTGCCACACAAAATTATATCAAATATAAAAAATTTCATTGATTTCTGCCGTTTTATTTAATTAATGTTAAATCGATTCAGTTTGATGGAATTATTTTTGAGCTTACCAACTGAAATAAGATAAGTCTTTAGAACCAGTTCTCTTGACAAATGGATTTTCATGTCGTTCAAGTTGTTCATGATTACTAAATAAGGATTTTATAAGATCATTTTATAGAAATCCCACTCACACACACACACACACACACACAAAAAATAATTCTAGCTGATGGATTCTAGACTTAAGTGTAACAAGAAATCCTAATCACCACAGAATTTTCCATGTCTTTAAGATTGTGTTTATTTTTGTTAATTTCCATTTTTTTCTAAGCCTGGAAATGTTAAAATTGCCTGATATTTTCAGGGTTTCTATGGGAATCCTGTATAACAGAGGTCCATTTTAGGGGTAAGCTGTCCCAAGTCAAAGGGTATCACCATCACATTTTCAGTGGATGGTTTTGAAATATGACAAAGAGACAGTTTGGACTCCTTAGCTTGAAGGAAGGTCTGGAAGACTAGAGTTCAGAATGGAAAAAGTTACGTGTTGGTATAAATCAAAGATCCACCTGGTAAGCACACACCATCTTCCAAGTTCAGAATCCAAAAAAAATTCCTCAACAGTGTTCTTCAACACTGGCTGACATCACATCCACACTTTCTTCATCTCATTATATTAAAGATGATGCGTGTAATTTTTTTCAGATGCTAAAAAATATTATATGTAGAGAAAACCAAAATTAAACAATTTTGTGTTGTTTATTTGCCTGAAAATTTAAACGCTGTGGCAAAATTTTGCTTTGTTTAATCAACCCATCAAATAAACATTAGCTAAGACAATGGCGTGAGATTGGGGTGGGAATTATTTTTACCAACCAAAGGAAGAAAGGGGAAGTGTTCAGTGTTTATTGATGCTTGTGGCACAAAAATATCACACTTCACCTTTTAGCACTGCAAGTTCAGTACATAATAATAATTTAAAAAAACTAACACAAGATATTTTCAATTATAAAAAACATTTATTTTCATGGTACTGTGCTACAGAGAAGGCATTGACTTATTTTAATATGTACATGTATTTTAAAAAAAAAGACCTATTTGCATTTCTAAAATGAAATTAAAATGTAGAATGATGCAACGGGGAAAAAAAAAAAAACTGTAAAAAATTAACTTGCATGGAATTTAAAGAACTACTTTTTTCTCCCCATAAACACACAATCAAATAGCCCTGATCCGTTACTGTAGTAATAAGATACTACTGTATACTCATGTGACAGATAATTAATTGGTGATCTGTGTGTAATCTGTGTGTGATGACTTCGGTGACTTCGGTGAAGTCATCGGTGAGGAGAGGACGCTGGCGCAATTGTGGCTGCCGCTTCTCCATCAGCGCGTTAAATTTGTTTATTTTATGGTGCTGTTGAGTGGTTCTATATCGGCTGATGTTATCTGCTACTACTATGCGTCCTTGCTGGATTTTATTTGTTTTTATACTGGCATTATTTGGAATTTACGACAAGATTTATTTCGACCTCCCAGGCTGCATTATGCTGAAATACTCTGCTATGGAACTTTTACAGCTTAGTCATCTTGCGCCCCCTGCGACTGGTGTTTGGGAAAAACTGCGATCGCTACAACTTCTCCGCCGGCCAAAATATGTTCATCGTGGCTCCCGCTGGAATCTGCATTCTAGCGGAGCCGGTATAAATTCAGTTTGGTCGAAAAGGCGTTTGGATCGCCGCCATTTATCTTTGCGTCATGTCTGCCTTGCTAACTTCTCCTACCTCCAGAAGTCTACTCCATCCAGCCGGGGTGTCCGTCTTGACACGATCAGGTTTGCACACCTGAACACTCGCTCTATAAACAATAAAGCGGCTTTACTTTGTGACATTGTCTTGGATAAAAAACTGGACTTTTTCTGCCTTTGTGAAACGTGGCATCAGCCAAATGACTATTTCAATCTAAATATGTGTGCTCTGCCTGGCTACACGTATCTTGACCGGCCCCGCTCCACCGGTAGAGGTGGCGGTCTTGCTGTCATTTATAGATCTGATGTTGCTGTAACGGAGGTTTCATTGCCGTGCTTTTCATCATTTGAATGCTTGGCCTTTAAGCTGAATGGTCTCTCATCAGTTATTGTGTTAAATATTTATCGTCCTCCCAAATCTAATTCTGCATTTTTTTCTGAATTTACTGAGTGTTTGACACTTGCTAGTGCACTCTGTCCAGTTACTCTTTTAACTGGTGATTTTAATATTCATGTTGACAATATGGCTTGCAATAATGCTGTGTGTTTCATGGAAACACTAGAATGCCTTAACTTCACTCAGCATGTTAATTTTCCGACACACAAACACGGACATATATTAGATCTGGTTTGCACCTCAGGAGTACTTATTGAACAACTTGAGTGTACTGATGTATGTATAAGTGATCATAAGCTCCTCACGTTCAATCTAACTCCTCCTTCTTTGCAGACAGTGAAAGAACATGTTATCTGTTTTAGGAAAATCAGTGATATTGATCTTGATCTTATTAGTCATGCTATGGGTGATTTGCCAGTTGCGGCCTCTATTGACCAGTATAATGCTGCTCTTACATCTATTCTGGATGAGTTTGCCCCTTTGAAAAAACGTGTTGTTTCTTTTAAGAGATCATCTCCTTGGTATACATCTGAATTGCGCAAATTGAAGGCGATAGGCAGGCAGTTGGAACGGAAATATAAAAAATCTGGCCTAACAGTTCATAGATCAATGTTTGATCAGCATCAGATTGAGTATCATAAAGCTCTTAAAGCTGCAAAAGCTGCATATTATTCTACTATTATTAGTAGTAACATCTCAAATCCCAGAGTTCTGTTTAGAACAGTCAATAATCTAATTAAACCTCCCAGTAACTTAAACTGTTCTACCATTGAGCAGTGTAATGCATTTCTCAATTATTTTTCATCTAAGATTGAGAATATTTATAACGCCATTGCCTGTGAGGATGCTTCTGAGTTTGTTGAGGTGCATTCTCCTAATCTCTCTGGTCTTGCTTTTTCAAGTTTCAGTACTGTTGATTTTGATTTTATTTCTAAACTTGTTTTGTCAATGAATTGTACTACTTGCATACTTGATCCACTACCTACGACTGTTTTGAAAAACTGTCTGCCTGTCATTGTGCCCCACATCACTGCAATTGTAAATGCTTCTCTTAATTCAGGGAATGTCTCTTCTGCTCTAAAAATGGCTGCAGTTACGCCAGTTCTTAAAAAGCCTGGGAGTGATATCACCGATATGTCAAATTATCGACCCATCTCTAATTTACCTTTCTTGGCAAAAGTGCTTGAGCGTGTGGTTGTTGGCCAACTCAATACTCATCTCTGTATGAATAGCCTACTAGAAAATTTTCAATCTGGGTTTAGATCTGGACACAGTACAGAGACTGCTCTAGTCAGGATCCTGAATGACCTCCTCGTTATAGCCGATTCTGGGGCTTGTGGCATTTTGGTTTTGTTAGACCTTAAGGCTGCATTCGATACCATATGTCACAGCATATTACTGGATAGATTGCATATGTGGACCGGTCTGTCTGGAACTGTGTTAAATTGGTTTAAATCTTACCTCTCGGATCGTTCCCAATTTGTCTACCTGGGTTCTAACAGATCTCTGACTGTGCCTTTGTGTCAGGGTGTCCCTCAGGGGTCAGTTTTGGGTCCAGTTTTATTTAGTATTTATATGCTGCCTCTTGGGCAGATCATTAGGAAGTATGGCCTGAGCTTTCACTGTTACGCGGATGACACCCAGATTTATATCAGCTCTCAGCCTGATCTTAATTCTTCCTCGTCAAAACTTTCTGACTGTTTGTTGGAAATTAAAGCGTGGATGAAACTCAACTTTCTAAAACTAAACTGCTCCAAAACTGAAGTCTTATTAATTGGCACTCCAATTAATGTCAGTAAATGTAAGGATTTTAAAATTTCAGTAGACAATACACAATTGTCCCCTTCTGGTCAGGTGCGTAACCTTGGCGTGATTTTTGATGCCCAGCTAACTTTTAATTCACATTTTAAAAACATAACTAAGGTTGCTTTTTTCCATCTGAGGAACATTGCACGCATTAGACCATTTCTCTCTAGGCCTGATGCAGAGAGGCTTATCCATGCCTTCATTACATCAAGGCTTGACTATTGTAACTCTCTTTTTGCGGGTTTACCAGCAAATTCTATTAGGACGTTGCAATATATACAGAACTCTGCCGCACGTGTTTTGACTCATACATCCTCACGCCAACACATTACACCCGTGCTCCAGCAACTGCATTGGCTTCCAGTTCAGTCACGTATTGATTTTAAAATTCTGATTTTAACCTATAAAGCAGTACATGGGTTGGCTCCAAATTACATCTGTGATTTGGTTACTCCATCCACTCCCGCTCGCTCTCTCCGCTCTGCAGGCTCTTTCTCTTTGTGTCAGCCTCGTTGTAAACTAAAAACCATGGGGGGAAGGTCCTTTTCCTATAACGCGCCTAAGCTATGGAACACACTACCCTCATGTATTAGGGATGCTGCTTCTGTGGATTGTTTTAAGAAACTTCTTAAGACACATCTTTTTAGTCAAGTTTTTAATTTATAATTGTATTTTTATGTATTTATTCTTCTTCTACATATATTTTTATTTACATGTTTGATTATTTTGTTTTGTACATGCTGTAGCGCCTTGAGTCTGAGAAAGGCGCATTACAAATAAAATGTATTATTATTATTATTATTATTAATTACCTCTCCCAAATCTTCATCAAGACATAAAAATTGAAAATATAGATAGGCATAACTAATCGGACATCTATTAAACACTGAATGGTTACTAAAAGGGAAAAAAATGGATTAAATGGATTACATAAATGGATTTAGTAGAAAACTTCCATGCAAAGACAAAGTTATTTCAACCAAGGAATAAAAGCATCAACAAATATCAGACAAATTCTGGTGAAATAGTCGAAGTTTGTGTTTGACTGTCTCTGAGCTGTCATATCAAGTATAAAGAAATAGTTACCAGTTAAAAGAAACTTGCTGAAATAATAAAAAAAAAGGAGCAGGACTTGTAGAGATTGCATGTGGTACCGTTGGTGAAAAACAATCAACAGGGCCGTGTCATTGCTTAGCTTTTTTGAGAATGGTTCCCACAGCAGAGATGACTGTAGTCTTGGTGCCACTAGCTGTTGTGGTCACAGAGACGACTCCAGGGAGAGTGGCAGTGGTGGTGAGGAGGGCAGGTTGTGCCAGGGTCACCGGTACTGCGGAGTCCCACTTACTCTTCCTCTTCTGTGCATCTGCTGAAATTTAATATACGTGTTTAACAAACTCTAACTGTTACTGTTGGTCAGCAGAAGATAGAGACCAATATAATAAAGTTAAAACACATTTTTTATCAATATTTCTGCTGATTGGCTATTGTTTTTTTCTTTGTATTAAATGGACATACCAATAAACAGTAAATCTAAAGGTGGTACTTCAAGCTTGAATTGCTCTGATGGTTGGACTATACCTTACTATAGTCCAGGGGTATGATTAATAGTGTGCATTGTTTTACGTAATTTTTTTTTAACCGGAATTAATTGCACTATAACGTGTTAAATGAACAGCACTAGTTTTTATTCCGGTAGTCTAATGATTATTTAATAATTTAGTAACAATTGTCAAACAGCATTAAGCAATTAAAAACTGGTTCTACATACAGATACATACAGATTATTGGATCAACATAATTGGTCAATCTCTAGATAGCAGTAGTACTAACCAAGAAATATCTAGTGTAGAGGTTACTGCTGGATCATACAATATAGAATTATAAAACAATATCATGATCATAAAATGTCTTGCAAATTGTGGCGGAATGACCCGCCCCTCCCTCTCATCATTATCACCCTGCCTCTTAGGGCCATCTTTCAGCAAGGCTCATGGCAGGAGAATGGCAGGAGAAGAGAAGAATAAGTAATAAGCCATATTGGGGTAGCGTTTGATGAGGCTCACCTGAATTGGACAAGTATCCTTGTTTGCAGGTTGCAGAACGGGGCAAGGGAACATGGGCCCCGCCCATAACTTACTCTCATTGGCTCGGTCATGATAGGAGATGCGTTTTAAAATAGTTCCCCGTCTGTCGCTCACTTCGACGTCGTGTCGAAGAAGCGACACTAGGGGTCTCTCTTGAGCGCCGAAAGATACCTCTGATCTATGAAAAAAGGCCAATGAGAGTTGGCGAACAGTATTTGCATACTCCGCCTCCGGATACGGATATAAAGGCGAGAGAAATACGCTCGTTCATTCAGTAATTTTCTTCGGAGCCGAAGGTCGTGTTTATGCTGACTGCTGCGTATAACACTGCTGATCCTGCTTCTGATCCTCTGACGCTCTGCTGCTGTTGGATTTACGGCGCACTACAGCGGCTGTTTTTCTCTTCTCTGCCGGCGTGCAGTTTGCCCCTGGGCGCTTCGACAGCGCAGAGTTTGAAAGAGTTCCACTATATAAAGAGTTATATTTCTCACAAAGAGTTTATTTCTCTAAAAGAGCAATACATAGCGGTGTTGAACGCCCTTTTCAGGGCGCGTCTTTTTAAAGATGCCATTCAACCCCTGTGTAGTTCCTGGATGCGGTAGAGTGCTCTCCGCTTCTGACGGCCACAGGCGCTGTCTCGTGTGTCTGGGCGCCGATCACACCGAGGCTGCGTTTGTGGATGGCTCATGTTCTCACTGCGAGAACATGACCATGGTAACGTTGCGGTCGCGGCTTGCTTTCAATAGAAAGCACGCCACTCCAGCCGCCCCCCGTATCGCTCCTTCTTCCCACGGGATTGAGGACGATGCGGTTGGCGCTGGAGGCGATTTGGGGAGGGCAGCGGGTGCGCTTCCGCCGGGCACGTCCCCTCGGACCACCCGCCCCCCGACACGCTCGTTTACCTCCGTCCAGTCTCGAGGTAACGGCGACTCGCCTCCGGGCCGGTCTGCCTATCCTCTTGAGCCTGAAGCCGATGAGCTCGCCGCTCCATCGGAGAGCGTGGCGTCTGACGCTGACTCCTCCCCTGGACTGCCGCCTTCGGGCCAGCAGGCCCAGGTTGAGGCGGATGCGCAGATGTCCAACATGCTTGCCCGGGCCGCCGTCGGGGTGGGGTTGGACTGGAGACCTCCATCCTCCCCACACCCGTCACGGTTGGATGACTGGTTCCTGGGGTTTGGGCGCCGCTCACAGCCACGCCCCCCCCCGGTCCCATTTTTCCCGGAAGTGCATGACGAGCTGACGTCGTCATGGAGAGCCCCGCTCTCCGTCCGTCAAAAGCCCTGCTCGTCCGCTCTCGCTACCCTCGACGGCGGAGAGGCCCACGGGTACACGGCGATTCCCCAGGTGGATAGGGCAGTTGCGCTCCATCTCTGTCCCGGTGACCCTACCACCTGGCGCGGGCGCCCTGTACCCCCTTCCAAGGCCTGTAGGACTTCATCCTCCCTCAACAACAAAGCCTACAGCGCCGCGGGACAGGCCGCCTCCGCCTTGCACGCCATGGCTCTCCTGCAAGTCCACCAGGCCAAGGCGCTCAGAGATCTGCACGAGGGTAGCCCTGATCCCGATGTGTTGCAGGAACTGCGCTCAGCGACCGACCTCGCCCTTAGGGCCACGAAGGTCACCGCGCAGGCACTCGGGCAGGCGATGGCCACCCTAGTGGTCCAGGAACGTCATCTGTGGCTCAACCTGGTCGAGATGCGTGAGGCCGACAAAGTTCGCTTCCTCGACGCTCCTGTCTCCCAGCTTGGCCTCTTCGGCGACACCGTCGAGGACTTTGCCCAGCAGTTCTCCATGGTGAAAAGACAGACGGAGGCCATCTCACACATCCTGCCTCGCCGCAAACCTGCCGCCAGGGCCACTGCCCCGTCTGCTCGCCGAGGGCGTCCTCCTGCGGCTAAGAAATCTGCTCCGCCTCAACCCGGGCCCAGCTCTCAGCCCCTGCGTCGAGCACACCGCAAGAAGCAGACGCCCCCCGTCTCCCGGACTCCCTCGAGGACCCGGAAGGCTCCCAGGCGGTCCTGAGACGGACGACCCAGCGACGCAGACGTTAGCTCCGGAGGTGGTAAGACCACTCCGTCCCCCGGTAGAGGGCCGGGAGGAGAATCTTTTGTTTTTAAACAATTTAATTTGCCGCCCCCCCTTAGATGGGGTTGCGGTACCCACATTCTCAGTAAAAGAGCTATTCCCTGTGTCTCTGGGTCACCTGGCCCGCAAATGCCGTTCTCACGGCACTTTGCCCTTAGATTCCGACAGTCCTGGCCTCCTGGACACGGACCACCCGTCTTCAGCCCCACGACTGTCCCCCGGCCGGCCGGTTCCGACGAGTCCAGAGGACGCCTACCCAGGACCTCCTCCTCAGTCGCTAACCCGCCCCCTGCCGGGTGTGCGGAGCAAGGTAAGTGCTTTGAGTCTTTTCTCAGCACCTCAGCCGCGGGTCGCCCCGTCGCCGCCCAACGCTGCCCTACCTGCTCCGCCCCGCTGCGAAGCCCCGCCGGGTACGTCAAAATTAATCGTCCCTTTAATGCCCCTAGCGCAGAGGTTGGACGCGTGGCTTTCACTTCCCAACCCATCTCGCTGGCTGGCACGGACCATCCGACTCGGTTACGCAATTCAGTTTGCCAGGCCCCCGCCCCCCTTCATGGGCATCCGCTTCTCCGCAGTACACGGCGAACACGCCCACTCCCTGCGCGCGGAAATCGCGACTCTTCTGGCCAAAGACGCGATAGAGCCTGTCCCTCCAACCGAGATGAAGAAGGGTTTCTACAGCCCCTACTTCATCGTACCCAAGAAAAGCGGCGGCTTACGACCAATCTTGGACCTGCGAGTTCTCAACCGAGTGTTGCACAAACTCCCGTTCAAAATGCTCACGCAGAAGCATATTTTAACCTGCGTCCGGCATCTAGATTGGTTCGCAGCGGTAGACCTGAAGGACGCGTACTTCCACGTCTCTATCCTGCCCCGACACCGCCCCTACCTACGGTTTGCGTTCGAGGGCCAGGCGTATCAGTACAAAGTCCTCCCCTTCGGCCTGTCTCTGTCCCCTCGCGTCTTCACGAAAGTCGTAGAGGCAGCTCTTGCCCCGCTCCGAGAAGCCGGCATCCGCATACTCAACTACCTCGACGACTGGCTCATCTTAGCCCACTCGCGAGAGTTACTATGCGCTCACAGAGACCAGGTGCTCAGGCACCTCAGCCGTTTGGGGCTTCAGGTCAACTGGGAAAAGAGCAAGCTCACTCCAGTTCAGAGCATCTCTTTTCTCGGGATGGAGTTAGACTCGGTCTCAATGTCCGCACGTCTCACAAAGGAGCGTGCTCAGTCAGTGTTGAACTGCCTCGCCGCCCTCAGGCCGGGCACAGCGGTCCCCTTAAAACTTTTCCAGAGGCTCCTGGGGCATATGGCATCCGCCGCGGCGGTCGCGCCGCTGGGCTTGATGCATATGAGACCGCTCCAACACTGGCTTCGGACCCGAGTCCCGAGACGAGCATGGCGCCGCGGCACGCACCGGGTAACAATCACCCCCGCCTGCCGACAAACATTCAACCCCTGGACAGACCTCTGTTTCTTACGGGCTGGAGTACCCCTACAGCAGGTGTCCAGACGCGTCTTGGTCACAACCGACGCCTCCAGATTGGGTTGGGGCGCCGTTTGCAACGGGCACGCAGCCTCAGGCCGTTGGAAAGGGGCCCAGCTGCGTTGGCACATCAACTGCCTCGAGTTGTTGACCGTCCTCTTTGCCCTGCGGAAGTTTCTCCCGTTAATTCGGGACGAACATGTCCTAGTCAGGTCGGACAGCACCACTGCGGTCGCGTACATAAATCGCCAAGGCGGCGTACACTCCCGTCACATGTCACAACTCGCCCGTCGTCTCCTCCTTTGGAGCCAGCACCGACTCAAGTCGCTGCGTGCCACTCACATCCCCGGCAACCTCAATGTGGTAGCGGACGCGCTGTCACGACAACGCTTGCCTGGCGGAGAGTGGAGGCTTCACCCCCACTCGGTTCAGCTGATTTGGGAACGGTTCGGCAAGGCCCAGGTAGACCTGTTTGCCTCCCGAGAGACCTCCCACTGCCCCCTCTGGTACGCCCGTTCAGAGGCTCCCCTCGGGGCAGATGCATTGGCACACAGCTGGCCAGTGGGGCTGCGCAAGTACGCATTTCCCCCAGTGAGCCTTCTTGCACAGGTGCTGTGCAAGGTCAGGGAGGACGAGGAGCAAGTCACTCTCGTGGCTCCCTACTGGCCCACCCGGGCCTGGTTCTCGGACCTCGTACTCCTCGCGACAGCCCCTCCCTGGCGAATTCCTCTGAGGAAGGACCTTCTTTCTCAGGGACGGGGCACGCTCTGGCATCCGCACCCAGACCTCTGGAATCTCCATGTCTGGTCCCTGGACGGGACGCGGAAGATCTAGCTGGCCTACCACCCACGGTCGTAGCCACGATCAACCAAGCCAGAGCCCCTTCTACCAGGCAACTCTACGCCCTAAAGTGGCGTCTGTTCGTCAATTGGTGTTCTTCCCGGGCAGAAGACCCACAGAGGTGCGCAGTTAGGTCAGTGCTCCTGTTTCTACAGGAGAAGTTGGAGGGGAGGCTGTCCCCGTCCACCTTAAAGGTGTATGTTGCTGCTATCGCAGCTCACCACGACCCAGTAGACGGCAAGTCTCTGGGCAAGCACGACTTAATCGTCAGGTTCCTAAGAGGTGCCCGGAGGTTAAATCCCTCCCGGCCAAACCTGTTCCCCTCCTGGGATCTCTCGGTGGTCCTCGCCGGTCTTCAGAGATCCCCTTTCGAGCCGCTAGAATCAGCCGGACTCAGGGCCCTCTCTCTAAAGACGGCCCTGCTGATCGCGCTCGCCTCCATCAAGAGGGTCGGGGACCTGCAAGCGTTCTCTACTAATGACACTTGCCTGGAGTTCGGTCCGGCAGACACTCACGTGATCCTAAGACCTCGACCGGGCTATGTGCCCAAGGTTCCTACCACGCCCTTTAGAGATCAGGTAGTGAACCTACAAGCGCTGCCCCGGGAGGAGGCAGACCCAGCCCTCTCACTATTGTGTCCAGTACGTGCTTTGCGTGCCTACCTGGAACGCACCCAGAGCTTCAGGCGCTCTGAGCAACTCTTTGTCTGCTTTGGAGGACAGCAGAAAGGGAATGCTGTCTCCAAACAGAGGTTGTCTCACTGGGTGGTGGAGGCCATTCAGTTGGCCTACCACACCCAGGCCGTGCCGCCCCCCTTACGGGTGCGGGCCCACTCCACTAGGAGCGTGGCATCCTCGTGGGCACTGGCAAGTGGCACCTCCCTAGCAGACATTTGCAGAGCTGCGGGCTGGGCAGCACCTAACACCTTCACGAGATTTTACAATCTCAGGGTTGAGTCAGTTTCGTCCCGTGTTCTCTCAGGTCCGAGCCCGTAGAACTCGGTACACGTCGACGTTCTGACCGGGTGATCCGCTTGTACCAGCGCCGTTTCCCTCTGCCGAGGCAAAACAGTGCGCTTTTGTCCCAGAGGACCCAGGTCCCTGGTTGATTCCTCCCTAGCACTTCGGACCCGCAGCAGTTCATCGGAGGAACGTGCTGGTCCAGTCCACTACGGGTACCTCCGGCTACCCCTACTGGAATAAGTGCTCCACAGATCAGGCCTCCTACGGGACTCCTCCTGTGTGTATTTCCGCGGTACGGTCACCTTACGAGCTGACCCGCGTCTCCCTTAGGCAGCCCTTTGCTGCCCTCCGGTCGCCGTGTTGTAGCAACTCCCCCCTCCTTGAGGTTGGATCTACCACCGCGCCTTTTCCTCCCACATGCCCCAAGTGGCCATGTGATGTATTTTTGCCACCTTTACCTCCCCTGTTGGGCGGGTGTGGCCTCCGCAGGGTCTTTTCCCCCTAAGAATAGGAATTCGGAATAAGACCCCCTTCCCTCGATGCGGTAAGGGCCCCGGCTGCTCTTGCTCTATGCCGAGAAAACATAGAGAGAAAAGAGGCCCAGCCAGGCTTGGCCCGTTCCCTAGTTGGGAGCGTCACCTTGTTCCCCCCTAGGGTAACCAAAAGGACGCTGACGCTTTTTCGGGGCATTGGGGAAGAGTACGTGCAGCCTGAACACAGTTGGTCGCTTGTGCACGTGCAAAATACCTGCCCGCTTCTGTTTCAGCAGTACACGTACACGGCTCAGCGCATGGCGAGTTTTGAAGTGGACCCCTAGTGTCGCTTCTTCGACACGACGTCGAAGTGAGCGACAGACGGGGAACGTCTCGGTTACGTATGTAACCTCCGTTCCCTGATGGAGGGAACGAGACGTCGTGTCTTCCCGGCCACGTCACTGAGCCGAGCCGCTGAGATGCCCGGAACACTCCCGGCTCCTCAGAAAAATCCTGAATGAACGAGCGTATTTCTCTCGCCTTTATATCCGTATCCGGAGGCGGAGTATGCAAATACTGTTCGCCAACTCTCATTGGCCTTTTTTCATAGATCAGAGGTATCTTTCGGCGCTCAAGAGAGACCCCTAGTGTCGCTTCTTCGACACGACGTCTCGTTCCCTCCATCAGGGAACGGAGGTTACATACGTAACCGAGACGTTTTATTTTGTATTTTTATTATAGTGTTGTGGCTCGTAAGTAATATGAAATTGTGTTGTACCTCAAGGTTCATTGCAAATTGATGTAGGAGGAGTCAGACTGAGCAGCCTGTTGTTGTTTCAGTCGTGCTGAAAGTGGAGAGCAAAATTACTAAATCTACTATGGTGAAGATTCAACTGTAATGCGCTCTTAGTCAGTGTAGAAATAATTAGGAAAGATCATTTTGATTTTATTGCTATGACTCATAAGTGACTGTTTTGTACCTCATGTGTCATTTCAAACAAATGTATTAGGACTGATGAACAAACTGTGTTGATGTGTCTGCGGTCATTCAAAACTGTAAATCAAAAAGTTGAGCATTTTAACAAATAATTTTTTTTATAATGCATGGTTAGAGAAATTAATTATGACTTAAATTATAAAATATGTTAGTTATTTTATAATCACCAGAGTGAATATGAAAAAAAGTTTATCAATGTTGTTGTAAAACATTTTAATATATAACCCAACATATGTGTTATGAAAACCAACCGTGTCATCTATTGTAAATTACACTCCAATTCTCACAAAATAGTTCTAAAGATGCTATAGTAACAGATTTTCAAATATCCGAAAATTGGGGGACAGACGTTTGTTCATTAGTGCAATCGTTCGTTCACAAGGCATGTGCTTGTATGCAACGAGCAATTCTTGAAAATAACGAGAGCATGCACGCACTTTTTGTCTCACCGGTTTCTGCCAAAACAGCTCATCATCATGAGTGATTATTTTGCATGATTAATAATAGATTCTTTCATTGCCTCGATCTACAGATTACTCAGCATTTTAGGAAAATTATTTTAATTTATGCAATCAACAATAGCAAACAAACTAGGCTGATGAACTGATGAAAATTGTTATAACGTTATTGATAGTTGCGGTGCTTTTCATATTCTATATTGATTCATATTAATCTCTCCTCCTCTCTCTAAAAACGTGTACTCCATTATCTCATTGGCAAAAAATTATTTTGCAATTGACATGCACACAGAAACCAACGCCAGTCAATAAATAGTAAGTTACAGCGGAAAATAAGGAATATTGCATGAGGCATACAGGCTATAATGTCTGGCTTAGGCACATAACGAGGGGAACGAGATATTGTGTCACTAAGCTGACACATATAGGGGAGTGTCCATCTGCACAACCTAGCTGAAACCTCTCTAAAATAATGGCAATTCCAATATTTGCTATGGTGTTTGAGCACTGCCCTTAAGCGCGAAGCTGTCTGCTATAAAAGCGGCCACAAAAACACCATTCCTCAGGCTAAGGGACAAATAGTGCAGTGCTCGCAGCTCAAAGAACTCTTGAGTCTTGTGGTGAGGCCAGCTTACGCAATGTCTCGTTCCCCTCATCTCAGGGAACCGAGATTACATATGACAGTGCAATAGACACGTTCCCTTAAGACTCAGTACACTTGACATTGAGTCACTAATCTGACACATATTGGGAATAACGTCACATCACGCCACACTACATGACATTACCTTCCAGAGAGGAAACATGATGCAGCAGTCCCTCGGGATGACGACCTACTTGAGTATGCCACAACATATGTGTTTAGCACTCGCAAAGGGCATAACAAATGCAAGGACTGAACCTAATCCGAATTAAATGAAGGGGAAAAATCTTGAAGGTGAACCACCTGCGCTCTGAAGGATGTGGTTATAACCTTAGGCACATAGCCTTTCTGGGTTCGACAGTGGTTTTGAAAGACCCGGACCAAACTCCAGACCTGAATTGTGAAAAACTTGCAAGTCACCAACCCGTATTACTGAGGCCAAAGCCTGTCTTAAGAGAAATCACACACAAGGGGATGCCAAACCATGCCTTATGTTAAGAGAGAGATCTTTCTTCAGCTGTATTTCCATGGAGGACCGTCTAGCATTTCTACCATCTCCAGAAACCAGGACCGATTGGGCCATTTCATCAAGATTAACAGAATGGAGGTGGCGAACCGGGGGAAAGCATACTTGCTCACCATTGGGAAGCGCTTGTGCATAATGTGTGGGCTTTGAAGTGGGAAAGCGCTTATTGAAAAAGTGTGAGCGTCTCGTGCGAGCACTGTACTCTTTTTGCAACATGGGTATGTTCATACATGATATAATGCACCGCTCACCATTGAGAAGCAGTTGTGCATAATATGCAAACTTTATTGCATGTGATTTATGAGACACAGAATGTTGAACAACAACATTCCTTCCCCGACAAACAGCAATGGGGAAGAGGAGAACAACATTGTGGGTCAGGAGTGTTTTTGCTGTGCGAAGGGGTTTTTCCCGTCTGCGCGGGGGCTTACACTGAGGTGGCTGCCTTAGTTTGGGCCAGGGATTGCGTGGCTCGGCAGCGACACTTGCTGATGCTGAGGCAGCTGGTGTGGGGTTTTTAGCCGGGACAGAGTGGGAGTGAGCCGGTTGTGATTAAGTACTACTCTATTTTGGCATAAAATATCTCATAGCCTATGAGTGTTACTGAGTTGTGACACAGCGCTCAGCAAATCTATCCACAGAGCCCCCAAAAAGGCCAGCTGGAGACAATGGAACAGGAGCGGCTTTTCCTGCATCACACATTTCCGTGAGGGTCAGCCAGATGTGACTATCCAAAAACACCAGTTTGCTCATTGACTTGCCAATGGCCTGTGCAGTGAGTTTTGTCGCTCCGAAGCGGTGCAGAATTTTTTGAACGTCTCTGGATCATAGCCTTGCTCGTTCATTTGTTTGAGAAGCTTAGTTTGAAAATATGGAGCAGTCATCACATGGAGTGCTGAACCAGTTTGGCCAGACGCGGAGTATGCTTTTCTAGCCAGTGCGGAAGTTAGTTAAAACGGCTTAGAAAGATGAACCGGACATGGTTTCCAAGCCCTGCAAATCATCGAGCAGAGATGTGATGCTACCGCCTCTTGGGGTAGGTAGTTGGGCATAAGTTTTGTATTCCCTGTGGTCCACTTTATTGAGAAGAGTAGAATCACTGAGCGAGCGAGCCGAACAGGGTGCGTGCCAGGATTCTGTCAGTTCATTATGAACTAAGAGCAGGGCAGATCTGTGGAACTTGGTCGCTTGACGATTCATGAGCGAAGCGTCTTGAGACTCTTGAGTCCATCTATATGAGAGCTTGTCTCTGTGTGGGTGCGGCCCAAAGAGTGAATGCAGCTCTCATGCTGATCTGATGGTGGGATGTGTAACTTATATAAGAAAACACTTACGGAACAACATGAACAATCTTTTAGTTCTAAAATATATATATATATATATATATATATATATATATATGCACACACACAAGCTTATACGGATACAAAACTTCTGCTGAAGTGCTGTGGGGAATCAGGAAGCTGAAGCGGCCCATTTACCTGCGAAGCGGTGCAGCTTCATGACTAAAAGGGCGGGGCTCAAACACCATAGCCTATATTAGAATTGACATTATTGTAGAGCGGTTTCAACTAGGTTGTGTAGAAGGACACTCCCCCAAATGCGTCAGCTTAGTGACGCAATGTCAAGTGTACTGAGTTGTAAGGGAACTGTTCATACTGTACTGATGTACCTGTACATGAGCACCAAACACAAAAAAATGCATATAAATGATTTTCAGTTGTCAATTTTCACATCAGTTTCAGCCTTTTTATATCCTGAATTGTTTCTCACTTTTAATTTAGGAATAAGTCCATGGAATTTTGGATTGAATATTACATACAAGCACTATAATCAAATTATTTGTTTCAACTATTCAATATCTCTCAAAAAATGATAACACACCAGCAACGACAACCATACCTCCTATCATGTATGTCTATGAAAGTTGAACGAGCCAATGAGACTGTTATATCTCATATGCGGGGTGACACGTGTAGCTCTGCACCATATGTATCCCCACCTTATTCTGCAGGCTGCAGCCAGGTCCTTCTCAAATTGGATGGCGCCTCATCAACGCTGCCATAAAAACGCTGTGCGCGCCCCTTCTCGTGGAGCCAGCTTCCATTCTACATGTATGGCCACACTGACATGGGCAGGATCAGAATGGGTAGGGTTTGGCCGAGATAGATGGGTCGTCGGACCCGCTTCTTGGACCCCAGGCGCAAGTTAGATGTCTCGCCAGCGAGGACAGCATGAGCTACGGTCTAGAGGCCAGGCTGCTTTCCCCTCTCACCTGCCGCGGCCCTGGGAAGACAGGCCGCCAACCGATGCTGCCGCTGTACCACCCACTTCGGACCCAGGAGGGAAGCGTGTGCGGCCGTCAGACACCACTCATGCCAGGGCCACTCAATGGACACATCCCCGACCTTCACTGAGAGGATGCCAGAACCCCTTTTGTTTTGGACATAATTTCCCCCTGGACACCATTTGCTCCATTTTTGGACATTTTATGTTTAATATTATTTCCAATAAATGCCTCACCAAGGCTTGATGCCACAGCCACAGTGTCAGTCTCTTGCTCACTCCGCCACGTCATCTTATTTTGAAGTGACACTAGGAGTAAAGGATTTTACTGACTGTTGCAGTCATTTATAAATACTGAGTAATATAATTAGAGATTAATTGCACAATATAAAGCAAACATTAGTAAAGTTATGTCTGGAGTCAATTGTACCTGTAGATGAGGCAGTTGTTGTATTTGTGTTCATGGCCGCCACATTAGTAGGGGTGCCCTTTTTGGTGCATGTCACAAACTCAATCTAAAGACAGAGGAGTAAACAAACATATGAAGAGGATAAATCCAGAAACTCATGTTGAAGCAAGAAAACTTTTTTAAATAAAACCAACTCGTTTTGGAAAACAGGCCTTCATCAGGATTAACAAGGTTAAAAGAACTTAGACAGAGCATTTATTTGAATGCAAACAAAAGTAAGATCCAGCCAATGAAATGAACAAGATTAATCATCAGTCACCATCACAACATATCAGATCACACCAATCTCAACTGGACCAATTAGACAATTAATTAGGAAAAAAGTCAATAGTAAAACCACACTTGATTACTCATCATAAAAAGCAATTCACAAAGAACAGTTATGTACAAGACTTTTAAATACTGTTAAAAGCTGATACATATAAAATTCCATGCAAAAAAAATGAAATATATTAAAAACTGTAAACATTTTCACTACCAATTCTTCATTAATTCCTAGAGGAGATAAACGCTTAAAACAATTCCAAAATGCCTCACTTTTCTTACTAATATGGTCCATGTTACCACATTTTACAGAGGGTTGTATCTGTTCAATACCCAGAAACAATGGACAGTAAATGCCCAGAAACAAAAGGGAAGACATAGGGTGGTTAAATTCCTTAAAGTGCCTTGCTACAGGATTAGTCAAATCCCCTCTTCCAATAACATATTTATGTTCTGTGATACAGCCTTTGAGGGGGCGGGTAGTTAGCCCCAAATTTGTTCCATCCATGCACCTATTTTTTGGTGAAGTTGCATAAGACTCATTAACCAACAATAAAGAAAAATACACAGTAAATATCCGTGAGGTTGTGGCTTATACAAACACCCATTACAACATTTTCAAGTTACTTCTGATTTTGTATAAAGTGGAGTGCCGCAGAGCTCTAACCTTGGTCCTCTCCTTTTTGGCTTTTTCGAGCTTGTCCATCTCGACTTTCTGAGATTTGGCTGTGGAAAGGACAGTACACAAATGATTAATTATAGTCCTACGAGTAGAAATGTCAACCTAATTTTCACTACCTTTAACACACTCTGAATTGCATCCAGCTGCTATTTCTACCTCAAAATTATAACTGAACCTTTCATTTTGCTGGTGTATAAGGGTGTGATATTTGTATTTGTAAATCTGTAAATTATATAATTGTTTTGTGTTGTCTGAGATGTGTGTGCTGAATGTATCGTGCTGTGACCAAACACCAAGAAGAATTACTAATATATATACATATATATGGTGAATAAAACAAATTCTGATTTTGATTTAAAGCCGAAGTACCTAATGCCTCATAATAAGAATCCTCTGACCAGCCATGGGGGTCAAACATGTCCTGTGGAGAAGTAAATGCATAAGGTTACAAAATCCCCTAACAAATCAGCAGTTAAATGAGATGTGTCATTTTTTTTTATATCCCAGCTTAATCTGCAAAGACCATTAAAAATTAAGTCCCAGTGGCGCAATCAAAACATTTATTCATAGCAATATTGGCTCAACAAACGGTGTGAGTTTGGAGTTAAGCTAGCTTTCTGTTTGACCAATGGCAGATGGAAGTGTTTGGAAAAACCTTTTAGAAAATTATTTAGCAATTCTGTTTGCTAATGGTGATGCTAATGGTGCAAAATATATGCACTTCATCTTTAAGCTTCAATTTGTTTGCCTTCAAATCTACAGTTGAAGTTAACATGGAATTTCAGGAAAGTATTACACTTACTTTTGGATAGTTGGTTCCAAATTCGTCAATGCCACAGAACTGGATTAGCTTCTCGTAAATACTGTAAACAAACACACATGTTTAGATTGGAATTGTTATATTGGCTTGCAAAGATAATGTGCTGTGTTATGTCTGCTGGGCAGGCACGTGCACACATTATAAATATTTTGAGTTACTACTCAAAATATTACAACTTTCTCAAAATTTTTCCTTTTATTCTCAAAATATTACTACTTTATTCTCATAATGCAACGACTTTATTCTCATTATTTTGACTGTATTCTCATAATTTTATGACTTCAATCTCATAATTGTAACTTTATTCTCAAAATATTATGACTTTATTAAAGTCATAACAAGTCATAAAACAAGACTTAATATCTTATCCCATTTTGCTTGACAAGTAAATAAATCATGTTTTAAGAAAGTTTCGATAATTTGACAGGAAAACAAGACAAAAATACTTGTCTAGAAAATCATTTTTTGCAGTGTACTTGAAACTAGTAGCATAGAAAACATGCACATTGTGGCATAATTTCCTTTGCTGTTGCCTGCTCTTGTGATAAACCTAGTGAATACTAAAGAAGACCATGATTTCTGTGTGAACTGACTATTTTGTAGAAATCTGTTGAGTATGAATTAATTGGTAAGGAAGTCAGAGTTGGTTCATATATTTAACAATTTGTTTCAAACATTTATTTTTTTTTTTAAATAAATGATTATGAGAAGTGCCCATTTTTCCCCACTTGAGCCCCTGCCCCCAAAAATATCTGTGCACGTCCCTGCTGGTGGGTCAAACTATTGTTATCTTCAAACCTTGGGTTGCGGAACTCTTTCTTCTTCTGAATATGTTTGTTCGTATCGAAGTCTTCATGTTGCTTCCGTTCATAAAGTTTAATTATCTTTTCCTAAAAGCAGAAAAGTTCATTATTTCTGACAATCAAGGCAGATATCCAGCCCCAGTTTGTGCAAGATCCTGATAAGCCATATTTGAATATTTATTGAATAAAATGTAAGTGATTAACTGGAATTTTGACTCATTCCTCCAGACTGAAATGGTTTAACAGAGTCATGTTTGTAGGCCTTCTTTCTCGCACACGCTTTTTCAGTTCTGCCCACAAATTTTCTATCAGATTGAGGTCAGGGCTTTGTGATGGCCACTCTAGTACCTTGATTTTGTTGTTCTTAAGCCATTTTGACACAACTTTGGAGGTTTGCTTGGGGTCATTGTCCATTTGGAAGACCCATTTGTCTGGGGGTCATCGGACTGAGCTTGTTGTCATTGCAGGCAATCTCAATGCTGTGCGTTATAGGGAAGATATCCTTCTCCCTCATGTTGTACCCTTCCTGCAATCTCATCCTGATATGACTCTCCAGCATGACAATGCCACCAGACATATGTCAGAACAGCTCAGCATCAGTAATTTCTCTAATAAACTTTTCTGTAACATTGCTGATTTCCTCTCTCGCTGTCATTATTGATTATATTAGTAATTTGCAGATAATTTTGTTAATCACATTATTGTGAATAGTGTTCACAGTAAAGCATACATGCACAACCACAAATTCCATTTCTTGGTAATTTGCTCCATAGATGTCTTCAAAAGACTGTTTGGGGAAGACTGATTGCAATTCATTGAGACTAAGATGTATCCAATTGAGCAATCAACAAAAGATTAAATGAGGGACTTAGATATAAAAAAAATCTATTCTAGAATAAAACTTATGGATTGAAGAAAAGAATGTATATTCCCTACCAGATGGGTTCAAAAGTCTACAAATATCTGTAAAACCAAGATTTTACACATCCTGTGAAGCATCAATGTTGCTTTAAGGAACTTACACACTAAACCAAACAAACAGAAAAAATTTAAATGTGGGCATTAACCCCATGCATGACAGTGCCAACCAGCGACCATCCCTCTCAACTCAAACAGTCCATGTACGCCTAAGAGAGCCCCCACAACAACTTTGCAGAGCCTTTATTACAGCGACAATCCCCCCTGGAGCAACCTGGAGTTAAGTGCCTTGCTCATGGTCACAATAGTGGTGGCTGTGGGGATCAAACCGACAACCTTCTGATTAACAGTATAGTGCTTTAGCCCACTACAACACCACCACTCTGTAAGATTCCCAAATTCCGTACCTGACAATAATTTCTAAAGTACAATCTCTGATGCAGACGGCACAAACCCACTTAATGTGAGTGAATTATAGGACTGCGTTTGTGTTATTTGCTGGCCATGCCAGGATCAAAGACAATCTCCTCTGTTTTCTTTACATTTATGATTAGATCTGTATTATCACACCGGTCAATGAGCATCCTTATTTCAGACTGGTAGATAGTGCTAATATTGTCTTGCTCGGGAAGTAAATTAAAATAGCAGTGTCATCTGTGTATTTAAAAATAAAATCATGCGAGTGCCCGCTAGTGAACTCATTTATGGAAAAAAGGACTGGTGAACTAGCACAGCCTTGTGGAACACCCATACTGATAATATCACACATTGAGTTATATTTGTTTAAATAGAATAAATCTATTTGATAATTGATGGGTTTACTCTCCAGTTTTTTAGTCAACAAATGAGGTTGAAGTGTATTAAAAGCAGAGCTATAATTGATTAAAAGTAACTGAGCATGAGCTCTAGGATCCTCCAGATGTTTTAAAATCAAGTGCATAATGATATTTATGGCATCCTCAGTGCCCCTTCCTTGTTTATAAGCAAAATGTAAAGAATCCAATTTA
Source organism: Moxostoma hubbsi (assembly GCA_032164185.1). Classification (NCBI taxonomy): domain Eukaryota; kingdom Metazoa; phylum Chordata; class Actinopteri; order Cypriniformes; family Catostomidae; genus Moxostoma; species Moxostoma hubbsi. The sequence continues at coordinate 10,507,406 of JAVLUX010000018.1, read as the reverse complement.
CTAGGGGGCCTGGGTAGCTCAGCGAGTATTGACACTGACTACCACACCTGGAGTCACAAGTATGAATCCAGGGTGTGCTGACTGACCCCAGCCAGGTCTCCTAAGCAACCAAATTGGCCTGGTTGCTAGGGAGTGTAGAGTCACATGGGGTAAACTCCTCATGGTCGCGATGAGTGGTTCTCGCTCTCAATGGAGCACGTGGTAAGTTGTGCGAGGAGAGTAGCATGAGCCTTCACATGCTGGGAGTCTCCGTGGTGTCATGCACAACGAGCCATGTGATAAGATGTGCGGATTGACTGTCTCAGAAGTGGAGGCAACTGAGACTTATTCTCTGCCACCTGGATTGAGGTGAGTAACCACACAAGAACCTGGACCTACTAAGTAGTTGACATTGGGCATTCCAAATTGGGTGAAAATAGGTAAAAAAAATCTAATTTACTACTGACATCTGCCTTTAACATAGACACCACAAACTTTTCAAAATATTTAATTACAATTTACGTTAGTGCAACAGGTCTAAAGTCATTGTTTTGGCTTAATTTCTTTGGGATTGATATAATAACATCATTTTTCCAAAGGTTAGGAACAGTTGCTTCATCAATGTCTTTGCTATGGAAAACTTCCCAGTCAGTGCAGAGAAAAGATCCCTTCAGAGATTCTACACTGTCCTTGGACCACACACTTAATAAGTGTCTTACATGTTGGAATTAAATAAACAGTGCTGCGGTCAGAATTTGATAAGGGGAGGCCTTGATCTAGCTGTATATGCCTCTTTTATGTTCCCATCCTATAGCACTTATCAAGTACCTTTTTATCTCTGGTATTGCATTTTACATACTGTCCATAGCCAGAAAGTACCAGTTATAATTTGCAGTGATTGAAATCTCCTAGAATAAAAACAGGGGCTTCTGGTGTGCGCTGCAGCTAGAGATGGTCACTTATACAGCCCGCTGCTTTGCTGCATTGCCCAACAGAGGGACATAAACCACAGTTATTCAGTATCAGGTTTACATCCTGAAGTTTTCACTGTGAATTGGCTGCACCAGCTGTCATTTACAAACACGCAAATGCCGCCACCTCGACTTTTCCCTTTTTCTACCACCTACATTTGCGAACAGGCAATCTCCAGATGAAGCTAGGTCTCTGTGAGCAACAAAGGAGCTTTAAGGTACCTCTGGGTCCATGGGCTCGCTGGTCCAAAGAGGCCCTCTTACATTTGTTACAAGTGTTTAACAACAACATGTGTTAATCAGTGTCATCAGCAGAGCAGCGCCTCTGAGGCTGTGAAGCAGGCTTGTGGATCTGGCAGGGTCATAACCCATCACCTGAGCATAACTGTATAATATAGCATATTACATTTACATGAATACCACAAATGTTCACATTTATAGCTGATGCTTTTAGACTGGCAAGTTATTAACATTTGTATGCATTAGTCTTGAGTAAGAACTGCAGGCCTATATCAGCAAGCTAAATTAATTCAGTTAGTACAAATACCTTTTACAAATAATTCTCCATGTAACCATATATATTACTAAGGTATTTTGGGCGGAAATCATTGTCGGAGCCACTGTATAGATATGTGTGTGTATAATATGTGCATTTTGGCCTGTCATCACTGGGGGGCAGTATGGTCCGGGTAATAGGTATTTAAGCAGGTATTCACACACTGGGGAAGGAGGAAGAATGATGCTTGGGTGGCGGGCAGTGTTGCCAGATGTACGATAATTATCGTATTTGTACGATAATTTTGACCTCTGTACGATGTACGATCAATAATGAAAAAAATCCCATAATGTACGATAATTTCAGAGTTTTCAGTCGTTCGTCCAAACACACATCCTACCGCTTCTCTCTCGGACCCCGAATCATTTCGCAGGCTCGCCTGCCTGCACGCAAGCACGTATGCTGCGCTCCATGACGGCATCCAATCTGTACAGTAAAAGGATTCTGCCAACACAGCACAAGTGGATGTGGCATCCGATGATGACAGCGACTTGGAGATCGAATTTGAATCTTTTTGGTGTTAATTGTGCACTTTTTTTCTTTTTTGTGCTCTTTTTTTCGGCATATCTTTTGCACTTTGGAAAAAAGTTATTCAGACTTCCTTCAGTTAATGTGAGCGTATTATACAGCTTGTTCAAATTGGCTGTAAAATTATTTGGAAAATAAAATTGTTGGAAAATAACTATATTTTATGCGTTTGGTTTGTGTACGATAATTTTTTTTAAAAAACGATCATTTTGAGGTTTTGGTACGATACTTCAACATTTCTAATCTGGCAACACTGGTTGCGGGAATGATAGTTAACACACACACGCAGGCCACATCGCATGATTTGCATCACCATCACCACAATCAATATATGTTTGTAAAGTTCAATAAATGGGAACACAACCCAAACTTATCCATCACGCCTGGACATTGGATTATGTGTGTGTGTGAAGAAATGTTAGGAAAATGAGGATAGCTGCTACCTACAATCGTTATTTTATGATACATTTTGTAAAGGATAAAATACCAAAATCAGCAGTCTGGTGTGGTTTATAGGAATAAAATGTGAGTGACTTTTTTTCTCGTATCTTGACAGGAGACATTTTAAAATATTTGTATCAATAGGCCTAAGTTTTTACAATATGGCACAGAGATAAAGCCATTGGGTCATTAGCAAAATATGGTGACAAATATGCCCCTTGAATTTTCAGTCATGAAAAATATTTTTTTTAAAGTCAAGAAACAATTTTAAATGCATCATTCTATAACCTAACTTTTTATTAAATAATATGAAATGGTTTATCTCTATATTTTTTTTTACACATTTTTAGTAAAATATATTAAATTTTTTCTTTTGACTGAAAATAAAAGGTCAAAAGCATAAAATATATTCTTGGGATAATTTGTGAAAATCGTTAAAAAGGTGTGAGTGATATGTTTGAGATGCTGTAGGTGTCAGCAGTGAGGCCTTGACAGTCAGCTTATTCTGTGGGAGACAAGATTGTTTAGGTTCCCATGGTCCCTCTGAAAGTGCACCCAAGCCTCACATCACAGTACCTCATGGGTTCAAACTAAATTTGTGTGTACAGAGTCCATCTAAGACTTCTGAAAGGGTGTATAAGGGCTGTAACTGCTCACAAGGTCAGAATCCTTCTTGATCATGTATTGGTGTTGTTGCCTTTGGGTGCGTGCACACAATAAAAGTTTGTGGATTATTGCAACTTTGGCTCCGAGTCTGACTGACACAGCATATTCCAGACACCCAAGTAACTTCTCAACAGCACTAATCTATAGATGAATTGTATGACTTAAGGTATTTATTTAGACCTATTTAATAACATGTCTTTTTACTTCAGCTTCCTGTCTGTGGCTGTTTTTTTGGGGTCAGTGAGTGGAATCAAACCAGGTGTAGTCACAGGGCAACTACAGCTAAATTGATACACTAAGAAAGTAATCACCTTATCTTATATATGGCATGTAGAAGCATCCACAAAGTGCCAACCAATCACTGTGCAACTGAAACAGGCAGACTGACTTGCCAACAACATAACTATTAGAGAAAATGGAACTGTGTCAAGCATGCAATGAAGAGGATGAAAGAGCCTAGAAGGGAATTCCCAGGAAAAGGGGGTGTGATGTTTGTGAAATGTGAAATTACTGACTAATAAAAAATAGCAAACATTAATTAAATAATGCAAATTGGAAGTAGACAGTACCAGGACTGGAGGAAGGCAGGTGGCCTTTAGGAGAAGCCATATTCACAGTATCCACCTTTTTCTAGTTTTTCTTTCTGTTCCACGGTTCGCCTGTTTTCAATTTCCAGTCTCCAGTGTTTTCACCTGCATCAGTGTTTTAAGTATTACATTAGTTAAATCCATTGTATGAAACGCATCCTACTTACACAATCAACACATCATACAAATTTCAACCTATTTGTGATCTCAACCTGGCAACCTACAACCCAGTTGCGCTGTTGATATGTGCGCAGGTAGTAGACGAGGGAAGATGCATCAAGCATCTCTGGTAGATGGGAGGCAGGGCTGGACTGGTAATCTGGCATACCGGGCATTTTCCTGATGGGCCGACACACTTTGGGGCCGATCAGGGGCAGACTGGCCATCGAACCAAGCGGGCCGGTGGGTCGGCCGCGAAATGGCGAATGACCCGCACTAAGATAAAATGAGCCGCCACGTCATGCAAAATGGACCACAAAACGGCACCGCGATATGCAGAAAAGTACAGCGAGGAGAAGACTGGATTGAGGTGAGTAACCACACAAGAACCTGGACCTACTAAGTAGTTGAAATTGGGCATTCCAAATTGGGTGAAAATAGGGAAAAAAATCTAATTTACTACTGACATCTGCCTTTAACATAGACACCACACACTTTTCAAAATATTTAATTACAATTTACGTTAGTGCAACAGGTCTAATGTCATTGTTTTGGCTTAATTTCTTTGGGATTGATATAATAACATCCTTTTTCCAAAGGTTAGGAAGAGTTTAGGTGTCTTAAGATTGTTGAAAAATGGGGCACCATGCAGTGGTCAATTCATCTGCACAGGTTTTTTTAAATGAAAGATGAACTCCATCAGGACCTGAAGATTTCTTAGAGCAGATATGTTTAAAAAGGTATTTACCATAATTTGGTTCAATCATCAACTCATTATCACCCTTATCCATGTCCATGATAGAGGTAATTTCCTTATTGCTGTTCTCTAGAACCACAATGATTAAACCTTAAATATGAATTATTTAAATAATTTGCCTTTTGCAGATCATCATATGTAGTTATCATATTCTTCACTGAATGCATATTAGTTATAGGTTTCATTGAGTCCTAGACCCACTTTAGTGTTTGACCTATACAAATTATTTTCTAGGACATCCTTTTGTCTTTTCCTAGCAGCTCTACGTAACTGGTTAAATTCTTTCTGAACAGATTTGAAAGCCAAGCGATCATGATTCCTAAAAGCAAATGTCTTCCTGTTAATATGAACCTTTATCTTCTTTGTTATGTAGGGTTTATTGTTGGGGTAAATAATCACATCTTTTTTAAAGACCACATTGTCCTAACAGAATTTAATATAATCCGTTGTTACTACAGTTGCTTCATCAATGTCTTTGCTATGGAAAACTTCCCAGTCAGTGCAGAGAAAAGATCCCTTCAGAGATTCTACACTAAACAATTTTGTGCGTTTGGCAGGGCAACAATCCTGTGGGAGAGTGGAACTCCCTAAGTGTATGTAATATATATATATATATATATATATATATATATATATATATATTGTAAATGGTCTGCACTTATATAGCGCCTTTTTAACCTTAATGGTATTCAAAGCGCTTTACACTGTGACTCATTCACACACACATTCATACACCAATGCAATGCCATGCAAGGTGCTAGCCTGCCAGTGGGAGGAACTTGGGGTTAAGTGTCTTGCCCAAGGACAAAGTCATGTGGTCCAGGAATCGAACCACCAACCCTGCGATTAGTGGCCAAGCCGCTTTACCAACTGAGCCACAGCCGCCCATTGTAACAAAGCCACTTTTGAAACTGAAAAACAAAAAGAAAAGGTTAGAGTGGGCAAAGAAACACAGACATTGGACAACAGATAATTGGAAAAGAGTGTTATGGATCTTAACCCCATTGAGCATTTGTGGGATCAGCTAGACTGTAAGGTGTGTGAGAAGTGCCCAACAAGACAGCCACATCTATGGCAAGTGCTACAGGAAGCGTGGAATGAAATGTCACCTGACTATCTGAACAAACTGATAGCTGTCATTGCTGCACGTGGAGAATTTTTTGATGAGAACTCTTAGTTTAAGAAATTTTGAATGTTGTTTCCAAATTGTAATATTTTTTGAATGTCATTAATGTCCTGACTATACATTGTGAACAGATGAATGCCACTTTCTAGTACCAAATACCAATTTCTTTCCATAAGAGTAAAATTTGTACATTATTCCACACTTTTGGACGCCTGTATATATGCTCCCCTAAAACAGCCAAAGGTAACTACTCAATATCAGCCTCCAAAGAATCATGGTAACAATTGTCCAAAGTGGATGCAGGCCCCACATGTGGTACAGCTCCTGAAGGGGCAGTATGTACTGTATGCATGTATGTATATTAGTCCAACACTCACCTTTCATTCTTATAGTAACTTGTACAGTGTTGCCTGGTCTTCTGAAAACAAAAACCTTTCCGAGTTGTCAGGAGTTGCTTTCCTGCACGTTTTCTGGCTTCTTGCCAGGGAAGCTGATCACAAATGTAGTAATTAAGGACCATTTTATATTAATGTTTATTTTCTGTATGCAAAAAAAAGCTTTCCCTGGCGTTTTGGACACCTGCTAATATGTTTTTAAAAAGTAGGAAAGTAAGAAATGAATCCCCCCCCCAAAAAAACCCCATTCCAAAATAACTTCACTTAATTTAGCGCTTTGGGAATGTATTTAGGAGTGACCAGCTGTGAATATGTGTGCAACACATCAATGAAACTGACTAGAATTTATAGCCTCTGCTGGTGACATCAAAAGGATGCACCTTTAGCAGGGCTATAAATAGATTCGTCACAGGTGCATTGTCAGGTCTTTTGGCTTCAGACTACTCTGTGTGTGTTGTGCTTCTCAAGCTGTCATAAATTTATTTTCCTCCGCGAGCACTGCAATCAGTTTTCAGTCAAAATGCTTCACACTCGTCTCGCTTACTTCCGAGAGCCAGCGTCCACTCTTTCATCATGGGGCTCTCGCATGGATCTGGCTAAGGAGCAAGAGATTGGTCCGTCACTTTTGCTCGCTCTTTCCCCAGATCCAGCCGGTCCTCCTTGTGATCCTGAAGTCTGCTATCCTTCTCTTGAGTCTGCGCATGTGACGCATCTATTTATAGAACTTCGAGCTACCCACCTCTGAGCATTCCACGCATGATAATAAAGGAATTACTCAAGGTGGTTACAGACTAGTTAGACTGGCCACGCAAACAAGAGAACCCCAAACACTCTAAACTAGAAGACAAATTTCTGTCTGGTGGCCAAAGGAAGGGAACGCTATATCAGTCACTTCTTTCTTTGATGACCTCCATGACGAGCTTTCTCGTTCATGAAGACACCTGAGGCACGGGGGTATTCCATGATGCCACCGGTAGAGGAGACACTTGCAGGTTATCTCTCGTCTGGCTCTGCATCATCTCTAAAGAGACCCACTCTCCCCACAAAGCCGTGCAGGACCACCTCCACGGATGTGGGGAAAGCTTATCAGGCAGCAGGTCAGGCTGGTGCTGCCCTGCATACCATGGCAGTGTTGCAGGCGTACCAGACTGACCTGTTGAAGGACTTGAGTGCGGGCACCACGGTCGATGAAGAAACTTTCTCAGAGTTTCGTCGTGCCACAGATCTGTCTCTCCGGGCCACCAAGCAGATGGCTCGTGCCATTGGCCGGTCTATGGCTGCTTTGGTCAGCATGGAGAGACACTTATGGCTAAACCTTTCAGGCATCAGAGACAAGGACAAAGTGTTTCTCCTCGATGCCCCGGTTTCGCCTTCTGGCTTATTTAGTGACACTATGAACACGGTTATCAAGTCAAGTCAAGTGGTTTTTATCACCAGGTTCCAGGAGGCGAAATGTCATGATGAAGCCTTCGGGCAATTCTCTGCTCACCGCACTCAGGGGGAGGAGCCGACAGCCATCCAGCCTTGCCCGGTCCTTCTAGAAGGGAGGCTCAAAAACAGAAAGGCTTGGGCCCCGCCCCTGAGTGTCAAAACTGTCTTGTGTGCGTAAAGATTTCTGCTGCGCGTGTAGAAAATAACTTGCGCGTGTGTACAGATCTGCGCGCGCGTGTGTGACCTGTCATGACTTGTGGTTTTGTTATTTCAGCTTGCAAGTTGTGTGCACAATCATATTTTTTGTGTTCGAGTTTGTGATTTGCAAGTTCTGCATTTTACGTGCGAACTGTGTCATGGTGCTCATACTGTTGCGCACTTGCGCGCTGTGTTTATGCGCTTGCGCTGTATTGTCCAACATATAACACGCTAGCAAATGCAAACTAAGGGATCTCAAGATGTGTTTAAAGATTGAGTATTAAACTATATTTAACTTGACACAGTGACCTAAACATTTTATGTTTATGACGCAATGCACCCGAGACACTACACAAGCATGTCTGATGCAGGTGTAAATTGACTGGTCCTTAAACAAGCCCTCATAATAAATCTGAACTGATTGACAAATTCACTTGCGAAATGGATTGCTGTGAACTGTATGCCAACGATTGACTTATGATCAATAATATGGTAGTAAACAATACATTGTATTCTAAAGCCACTTTTTGTATTGTCTTATCAATGTTTAACTCATCTGCTACAAGAGTGTAATGCATTTTAATTATCTGAATATTTTTTATTATATATATATATATATATATATATATATATATATATATATACTGTATATATATATATATATATATATATGTATATATACTCACCTAAAGGTAAACACCATACTAATACTGTGTTTGACCCACTTTTGCCTTCAGAACTGCCTTAATTCTACGTGGCATTGATTCAACAAGGTGCTGAAAGCATTCTTTAGAAATGTTGGCCCATATTGATAGGATAGCATCTTGCAGTTGATGGAGATTTGTGGGATGCACATCCAGGGCACAAAGCTCCCGTTCCACCACATCCCAAAGATGCTCTATTGGGTTGAGATCTGGTGACTGTGGGGGCCATTTTAGTATAGTGAACTCATTGTCATGTTCAAGAAACCAATTTGAAATGATTCGAGCTTTGTGACATGGTGCATTATCCTGCTGGAAGTAGCCATCAGAGGATGGGTACATGGTGGCCATAAAGGGATGGACATGGTCAGAAACAATGCTCAGGTAGGCCGTGGCATTTAAACGATGCCCAATTGGCACTAAGGGGCCTAAAGTGTGCCAAGAAAACATCCCCCACACCATTACACCACCACCACCAGCCTGCACAGTGGTAACAAGGCATGATGGATCCATGTTCTCATTCTGTTTATGCCAAATTCTGACTCTACCATCTGAATGTCTCAACAGAAATCGAGACTCATCAGACCAGGCAACATTTTTCCAGTCTTCAACTGTCCAATTTTGGTGAGCTCTTGCAAATTGGAGCCTCTTTTTCCTATTTGTAGTGGAGATGAGTGGTACCCGTTGGGGGTCTTCTGCTGTTGTAGCCCATCCGCCTCAAGGTTGTGCGTGTTGTGGCTTCACAAATGCTTTGCTGCATACCTCGGTTGTAACAAGTGGTTATTTCAGTCAAAGTTGCTCTTCTATCAGCTTGAATCAGTCGGCCCATTCTCCTCTGACCTCTAGCATCAACAAGGCATTTTCGCCCACAGGACTGCCGCATACTGGATGTTTTTCCCTTTTCACACCATTCTTTGTAAACCCTAGAAATGGTTGTGCGTGAAAATCCCAGTAACTGAGCAGACTGTGAAATACTCAGACCGGCCCGTCTGGCACCAACAACCATGCCACGCTCAAAATTGCTTAAATCACCTTTCTTTCCCATTCTGACATTCAGTTTGGAGTTCAGGAGATTGTCTTGACCAGGACCACACCCCTAAATGCATTGAAGCAACTGCCATGTGATTGGTTGATTAGATAATTGCATTAATGAGAAATTGAACAGGTGTTCCTAATAATCCTTTAGGTGAGTGTATATGTATATATATATATATATATATATATATATATATATATATATATATATTTAGATTTAAATATAACTATGTATAATTATTTCATCATTATATATATTGAACTATTGTCACATGAGGGGCTTTCTCATAAAATATTTGTATATGCGATTAAGTGAGATTAATTGTGATTAATTAATAGGGACACCATGTAATTAATTCGATTACAAATTTTTATAAGTATATATATACTTAAGCCCCCTTTTTAGTACGGGCTCCGAATCATTTTCACAACCACCTGCATTCAGGCTGTTATGATACCCTAAGTCACAAGCACTTCATTCTAAATAAACTGCCTTCCCAGCTGGGTTCATAAGGAGTAATTCATGCTATATGGCTTATAGCTCATATATTCATTATGAATGCTCTCCTCCTGGCTATCATGAGGATGTTGGATGCCGTCCCATAATACTGTGCTGCCATGTTTCCTCTCTAGGAACTTATGTCGTGTAGTGCGGCGTGATTCTTTTCCCCATATGCAAAATAAAAAGATGGCGGGGCCATCTTAACGCTATCACACACATCGGGGAAGGCGTTCTTTTACAACTACTATTCTTACAGGGGGCAAAGACCCCGCGGAGACCACCACCTGCCCAGGCTGGGAGGAGGTAAAGAGTGGCGAAATACATCACATGGGTTTTCAGGCCACATGTGGGAATGGCACGGTGGTAGATCCTACCTGCTGCGAGGGAGGAGTTGTTAGAAACATGGTGACTGGGGGGCACCAGGGACTGCCCAAGGGAGATGCGGGTCCGCCCGTAGGGGGACCGTACCACGGAAAATACACACAGGGGGATTAATCCACAAGGGCCCATCCTGTGGAGCACCTATTCCAGTACAGATTAATTTTAGTACCCGTAGTGGGTCTGGTCAGGGAATTCCTCTGCTGAATTTGCCGACCAGAGGGCTAGGGAGGAAGAATATCAAGGGAGCGTGAATCTAGTGGACTCTCCTGGGGAAAAGAGCGCACGTGATCACCTCAGTGGAGGGGAAGGGCGCTATGTGCAAGCGGAACACCCGGCCAGATGCGCCGCGCTCCCGAGTTCTACATGCTCGGACCTGAGAGAACAAGGGACGAGACCGACTCAACCCTGAGATTGTAGAATCTCGTAAAGGTATTGGGTGTTTCCCAGCCCGCTGCTCTGCATATGTCTGTGTGGCAGCGGGGGCGTGGTCAAGCGCCCGTCCCGGGAGAGGAAGCGGTAAGTGCGCTTACACCTGAGCTAAATTATGTCTAACACCTGTCTCTAATTTCAGTGAGTACGGGGAGAGCGGCATAAGAGAGCGTCAGCACCTCCATTCAACAGAGTGAGCCCGACAGAGAGAGTCTGCCGAATAGTTGCGTTGTTTATGTTTGAAAGAACTGTATGTTTGAGGTGCCCTTATTAAAGCTTACCTGAGTCGTGAGACCTCACTTCCCTGTGTGCTCTTTGTGCTGGTGACCTTGAAGAGTGTCACAGCCTGCTAGGTAGGTGCCATTGGCCAGTGTCCACGAGGATGCCACACTTCTTGTCATGTGTTCTAGAACCTGCAAGGGGGCGGGCACTGCCTGAGAGTGATAGGCCAATGCGATGGCATCAATGACCTAGTGGGAAAGCCTCTGTTTGGAGACAGCGTTCCCTTTCCGCTGTCCTCCAAAGCAGACAAAGAGCTTCTCAGAACATCTAAAGCTCTGCGTGCAGTCCAGATAGGCACAGCCTCCCCTTCAATTTCTCTTGCAGAAACGAGAGCACTGACCCGACTGCGCATCTCTGCAGGTCTTCAGATCAGGCAGAACACCAATTTGCGAACAAGCGCAACTTTAGGTCATAAAGTTGCCTGGAAGAGGGAGCTCTGGCTTGGTTGATCGTGTCTATGACATCAGGTGGTAGGCCACTTAGATATTCCGCATCCCATCCAGAGGCCAGACGTGGAGGTTCCAGAGGTCTGGGCACGGATGCCAGAGGGTGCCCCGTCCCTGAGAAAGAAGATCCTTCCTCAGGGGAATTCACCAGGCAGGGGCTGTTGGGAGGAGTGTGAGATCTGAGAACCAAGTCCATGTGGGCCAGTAGGGGGCCACCAGAGTGACTTGTTCCTCATCCTCCCTGACCTTGCACAGCTCCCGTGCAATTAGGCTCACTGGGGGAAATGCATATTTGCGCAACTCCAGGGCCAGCTGTGTGCCAGCGCTTCTGTCCTGAGGGGAGACTCTGCTAGGGAGTACCAGAGCAGGCAATAGGAGGTCTCTTAGGAAGCAAACAGGTCTTGCTGTGCTTTGCTGAACCACTCCCAAATCAGCTGCACCGCCTGGGGTTGGAGCCTCTACTCTCCGCTGAGCATACCTTGTTGCGACAGCGCCTCCGCTGCCGTGTTGAGGTTGCCTGGGATGTGAGTGGCACACAACGACCTGAGTCATTGCTGGCTCCAAAGGAGGAGATGGTGGGTGAGTTGTGACATATAACGAGAGTGCACGCTGCTTTGGCAATTTATATATGCTATCGTAGCGGTGCAGTCTGATCGGATCAAGACGTGCTTGCCCCATATTAGTGGGAGAAACCTCCGCAGGGCAAGGATTACAGCTAGCAACTTTAGGCAGTTGATGTGCCAACCCAGCCGGGGCCCCGTCCAGGAGCCGGCGGCTGCATGTCTGTTGCACACGGCTCCCCAACCCTGTTTGGAGATATCTGAGATATCAGGGTTTGAAAGTCTGGTGGCAGGCGGCGGTGATTAACACACAGTACGTGCCGTGACTCGTGTCTGGAGCCAGTGCTGAAGTGGTCTCATATGCATCAACCACAGTGGCGCAACCTGGAATTGTTTTAGAGGGACCAGTGTGCCTGGCTTGAATAAGGTGAGGCATTTCAGCACCGACTGAGCGTGTTCGTTGGTGAGGCACGCTGTCATTGAGACTGAGATGAATTTACTCCATGCTGAGAAAAGAGATGCTATATGGATGAGGTGCCTGAGCACCTGGTCCCTGTGGGTGCATAGTGACTTTCGAGAGTGGGCTAGGATGAGCCAATCATCGAGGTAATTGAGTATGCGAATGCCCACTTCCCTTCCTCAAAGGTCTGCCTCTTTGACCTTCGTGAAGATACAAGGGGACAGGGACATGCCGAAGGGGAGGACTTTGTACTGATATGCCTGGCCGTCAAATGTGAACCGTGGAAAGGGTCGGTGTCGAGGCAAGATAGAGACGTGGAAGTATGTGTCCTTCAGGTCTACCGCTCCGAACCAGTTTTGATTCTGGGCGCAAGTTAGAATGTGTCTGCGTGAGCATTTTGATCGGGAGTTTGTGTAAGGCCTGGTTTAAAACTCGCAATTATCAGTACAATACCAATATCAGTAAGGTGCTTTGCAGTTCAACCGGCCGCTAATTTTGGTGAGGTCTATCCTAAATCCAAGGTTCATGCAATGGCATATGAAGTATTCCATGTCTTATGGTTGGACTTGGAGTCAGTTCAACCTCTGAGGTCCATCGTAATAGACTGAAGTGATGTCTGGCTGGCACCGGCTGCATTTAGCCATCATCACTAAGAGACACATAGCAGTGGATTCCGATACAAAGCAGGAATGGAGGTGGATCCAGCTGGTTCTGGTGACCTCGGGTTAGGAGTCATGGAAACAGATAGAATATTATTAGCTTTAGCTGTAATCACTTTTGATTCCAAGCTTATTTTGCATACAGAAAAGACATGCAGCAATATAAAAGGATCGTTAATTACAATACAGGTGTTTGAATTATTTATTTTAGTTTTTTTTTTTTGCTTATTATTGTTTAATAATGATCTGTAAGTTGTACGTTAACACATGAATTACATGATACTATGCAAAGGCTAAAATCTTTTTATCGTCTCATCTTAATGAAATCTTAATGAAAGGGCTTTGAAATGACCAGGGTGTGCCTGGCCTGAAGGCGGACAGACATGGAATTGGAGGGTTCCAAGTCTGAAAAATTGATTAAACTCACTGTATCATCTGATAGTAAATGTTCTCTTTTCCACAAAGGTAAACAGTCCCCTCAAAGGCAATCTCAAGAATGGCCTGTGATAAGGGGCTGTGTGCACATGAAAGTAAGCATCTTTCAGGCTGATTGACGCAAACCAGTCTATAGGGCCAACATGAGACCGAATTTCTTTTGGAGTAATAATTTTGAACGGAAACTTTGCGATTGTCCAGTTCAATCATATCAAATCCTAAATGGGCCATAATCTGCCATCCTTTTTGCAGACTAGAAAGTAGCAGTGTGTAGCTGAGTAGCTGTGAGCATCCTCCATCGGTATTGTTTCTCTATATATATTTCTTTTCATTTGTTTCTAAGGCTTCAAGCATCGCTGTCTCAGAGGCTACTTCGTCCCATTTTCTCACCCGTGGGGGAATATTGCCGTAAGCCTCTGTAAGGAATTTTAGGAGTGCCCCTTAAATATCAATTCAGGTGTTCAGTCGCTGTTCTCGATCCGGATCCTCATGAGGGGAGAATGACACACATACACCAGAGCATATCATATCACTCTCTGACGTTTAATGTTCAACACATCATTATATATTGTTCAGCAACACTTACACTAGACTAAAATAATTATTTACCTTAAATGGACGTGGCATACATATTTGATATGAGATAAGTGAGGGTTTATGACAGAGAGTACAGATACAAGAAACACATTTCTAAGAATGGCAGTTTGTCGACACATCCTTATATGAAACAGGAAACAGCTTGCAGAACAGGAATAACAAGTTGTACTGACTAAGAAGTTGTTGAAAGACCATATTTTTTTCAGCCCACTGACAATGTATCCCAGACATAAACACCACTTAGATTGCAGTGCTCCAGAGCGAGAACAGGAAGAAGAGTGCTCCAGAGCGAACCGTTAATTGTCATGGAACAGGCGAGGCCACTGGAGATGGATAAGAGACACAGGTTCAAGCCATTGAAAATCAACCCTTAAAATTCTCTGCGCTCTGCATCCCATCCTCGCTAAGTATAGGGAGGCGAGGGGAACGGTGTCAGCTTCTTCAGAAGTAAGCTGAGAGCAAAGTGTTTAACTATCACGCTTGCATTAAATATGATCAATCTCAGCATTGCATGTCTGGCAGGGATATAGATAGTGATATAGCACCTCTCTCATAAACTCAGCCGATCTTGATCGCTTCATGTGCGTCACGAACACATCATCACGGCCGTACTGGGCATGTGAAGGCGCTTTAGATGGAGAGGATAAACGCAATGCATGAGCCCGTGACAAATCATCCTCAACTTCTCCGTGCTCTATATCCTGTCCTCACGCACCTTCCATGTGTATAGGGGGAGGGGAAAGGCTTTCAGAATGAAAATTTGAGCAGAGAGTAAAGAATTAGAGTTTTATGCACCCTTTATCAAAAACGCAATCAAACCCGGCAAGCAGTGTCAACGTGGGCTCTGCCAAGGCAATCAAAACTCTGTGCTGAGCAGGCAAAGACACCTGAAGTGGAGGAGAAAAAAACACAACAGGCTGAGCCGGAGATAAATCCTCCTCAAATCTTCATGCTTTATTTCCCGTCCTCACACGTCTCCCTCATGCAGTTCCTCGGAAGCCGCAGACGTATAGTGGGAGGAGATGGGACTGGCTTAAGCATTCAGAATGAGCCGAGAGCATTGATTCATGCATTCACAGTGAACACAATCAGCCTCAAAGCTTGTGTCTGTTAGACAGAACGAAATATGTTTGTTTTCATGTTCATGTTGAAACATTTGCAAAATGCCATCTTTACAAAGATGTCGTTAAGCAAACGGCTCTTTTATGCTTGTGATCAGTGTAAATACACACCAACATGATCAGGATGTTACACGCTACAGAAAATTCTAATAAAATTCCTTTAAATTGGTCATAAATTGGAAAATCAAACTTGCCATGATATCTTGACATATAAGAGTTCAAAGCACTATAAAAACATACTGTAAATTTCAGAACCGAAAACTTATTTGTTAGTCCAAAATAAGGCTTTATTGAAACCAAGGTGCCAAAATGGCTTGTTCTCTACTTCCTCCTCATAGTGAGGTATTACATCAGCACAGGCCAGCCTCTGCATATCATATCTCTATCAATGCCTACTTTATCAACCGCCCACCGGTATTTCTGTTAGTATAGATCGGTGAGATTACTTTTGGAGCAACAGGAGGTGTACAAATTCATGTGCGTCACACACATGTAAAGAGTATCCTCTTTACAAATTCTTTATTCATTCTTTCTTTGAGTGTTTGATTTGTCCATTCAACCACGCCTGCCGATTGTGGGTGATACAGAATATTAAAATGCCAACTGATGTTCAATTCTTTAGCTTAGAGTTGTGTCACTTTGGAAACATTATCACTTTCAATGACGGTCTGAATGCCAAATCTTGGTATAATTTCCTTAGATAGTACTTTTACCTGTCTCTTCAGCTTGATTTAGATCAGGGCTTACCACAAATTCCTTTACAGACCACTTAGCTACCTCATCAGCTAGTCAATTTTCCCTTGCTTATTCTAGCTCACCGGTCATATGCCCTGCAACTTTTATGACAGCCAGTTTCGTAGGCAGCTGTGCCGCTCTCAGTAACTCTGCAACCAGGTTGTGATGTGATATGGGCTTGCCCTCAGCTGTCTTGAAGTCTCTTACTTCCCATATTCGAGTAATGTCATGTACAAACCCATAAGCATACTTCGAGTCTGTATATATAGTGATTGGTTTGCCTTTAGCCAATTGGCATGCTCTGAACAACGCAAACAACTCAGCAGCTTGTGCAGATTAAACCCAGAAAACTTTGCATTGGAGTCTTTGTTTTTGGGTGTTGAAACGTGGTAATTGTTTTTTCTGTGGAGAGATGAACTGTTCCTTTTTGCAGCTCATGACCCAGATAGTCCATTTTCAGTTTCACCAACTGCAGCTTTTTTTGGATGCCTTGAAACCAGACTTTGGTAGTATGTTTGCATACAATGGTTGATGCAGCTGTACATGACTCAGTATCGGGGCCGGAAACCAGGATGTCATCAGCATACTGTAGCAGACAGATTTGTGGTGGCAACTTGGTGTCCCTCAGAGTAGCATGCACTACTACAGAGAACACAGCAGGCGAGTCTCTAAATCCCTGGGGCATTCTGGACTGTTCACATCCATAGGTGAATGCGGACAGGGGCTGTGTAACAGGCGAGACTGGCACACTGAAAAAGGCAGAGCACAAATCAATAACAGTAAAATAAGTGTGGTCTGCTGGGATTGAGTTTATTGTTTTACACACATCTGGCACCACAGGTAACAATGGAAAAATTAAATAATTAATTTTCCTTATATCTTGTGTCAAATGCTATGTACCATTAGCCTTCTTAACAGAATTAAATGGTGTGTTAAATGGTGAGTGTATAGGTTTCAAAATACCTTGTGACAGGCACTGTTGTATTATTGGGCCTATACCTTCCTCTTTTTCTTTTGACGGCAGATACTGTTTGCAGTATACTGGCATGTTAGAGTGGAGTTTGGTAACATATGGTCTTACATCAATGAGGCTCGTCTTTGTGGGCTGCCCACAGTGCTGGGTTGATGTTGAGCAGTTTGTGTTTTGCAGCAGAAGTGTTGACAGATGTTGAGCTGCAAACTTATCCGCAGTGTCCTGTATATACAGACTGGCAATATACTGAGGGAAACAGTAGTTGCAGTGAATTAGAATCAAAAGTTATTTTGGCTCTAATTTTATGCATCAGATTACAGCCCAGTAGGCAGAAGGGAGAGTCAGGCAAAAGCACAAAATTTAGCATTTTGAATAAGGTCGGATTGTCTGAAGATGTAACTAGTTGTGTAGGTGTCATTTGATACTTAATGGGGACACCTTTAATTGCGGGTCCACTGCAGGACCCCCACCCTCCTTTAACCATGGATTTGGATTCACTCATGAACGGATCACTAAATGAGCCATCCCTAGGATATGGGTGTAACTGTGTTTAACCACACATGCGTGTAATGGCGGGGGCATTTACCCTTATCTACATGCAAAGATGTTACCCAATCACAAAAGATGGCATTTACACTGAAGTCTTCAAGAACACATGCCACAAAAACTTGTTGGATTTATCCCTTATATCTTTAACGCTAGGGGGTTGCGTGATAATATTAAAAGAAAAGCATTATTTCCATTTGCTAGACAATACAGGGCTGATTTCTGTTATATAGAAGAAGCTCATTCGGTTAATGATGATGTCAAATTCTGGAAAGCTCAATGGGGAATTCAATATGGTTTTCCCATGGTTCTGAACATTCAGTGGGGGTAATAACACTTAAGAATAGGTTTAATGGTGCAGTTTTGCAATCACTATGTGATTTAGAAGGTCACTTTCTTTGTTTGCTACTCAATTATAATGATATGTTTATTATTACAGCTAATGTTTATGGGTACAGTAGGAAGTCAGAAAATTACAATCTTTTGGGGATCATAGAGAATACATTTAAAAGTTGGTTAGACAAATATCCACATGCTTATATTATAATGGGAGGGGATTTTAACATTGTTCAGGACTATGTTGTAGATAAATGGCCTCCAGGTCTACCAAACTCTACAAATACTAATATCAAAAACTTTATGGATAATATTTATCTAATAGATATTTGGAGATCTAAATGTCCTAATATAGCCTTTACATGGAGTAACAAATCAGGATCTACAAATACTAATATCAAAAACTTTATGGATAATATTTATCTAATAGATATTTGGAGATCTAATTGTCCTAATAGTATAGCCTTTACATGGAGTAACAAATCAGGCTCAAGTCTGTCTAGAATAGACTACTGGTTAATTTCTGAAAGTCTTGACAAGATGGGGTATATGTAGATATTTTTCCTACTCCCTTAACAGATCACAGAGCTATTTATGTAAATGTGAAGCTGTTGCCTAAAAACACAATGTGAAATATTAATATTGGAAACATAATAATTCCCTTCTGCTGCATAAGGAGGTCCAAAAGAAAGGTAAAGATTTGATTTCTAGTTATTTGATTAAAGCCAAGGTGGAAAATTCCTTTAGCACAAATTGGGAACTTCTAAAGTTTGAAATTGGCAAATATATGAGACAATATGGTTCCTTTATTGACAAAATTAGAAGATCAGAACAAACTAAAATAATAACAAGAATAAAAAATTTCTTCTCTCATAGAAGATGAACATTTAGAAATGGTTGCGATAATGAGTAAATTAGATGATATATATAAGAAAAAGTAGAGGGTGCCTTAATTCATACAAGAAGAATGTGGCTTGAGGAAGGGGAACAAAACTCACATAATTTTTTCAATTTAGAAAGGTGGAATTTTGTTAGTAACACAATTAATAAATGAAACATTAATGGGGTTATGACATATGATCATACATTAATATCTCAGTACTGTAGTGAATTTTAGAAGAATTTGTATTCCTCTTGTTACTCTCAGGTGACAGCTGATGACTTTTTGATGTCGTTGCAAATTAAACCTTTTGACAAACCTGAAAGGACAATTGTGATAAACCTATTACAATTCCTGAATTGACGGATGCAATTAACCATCTGAAAAATTCCAAATCACCAGGTACTGATGGTTTGACATCAGAATTTGATAGGTTATTTTCCAAAGAATTGGCTCTTTTTCTTGTAGAGGTATTTATTGAAAGCATTGAGGGACAGTTTCTTCCACCCACTCTAACACAAGGTTTAATTACATTGCTTTCCTAACCAAAAAAAAAGACCTCTGTGTTGTCATCAGAGGCGGACTGGAACATCTCCCAGTCCACATGATCAAAACAGTCCTGTAGCATAGAATCTATGCTACACCCCACCCACCATTCAGGCATATGCTAAAGGCAACATTTAAATAAATGTCTGAATTAAACACTGTGGACATTTTTGTCCACACCGAGTGCAAATGCGAGACAATGGGGTGTAACTTAACTTCTCCAGTTAGTCTGATAGGAAGGCTTTGCAATGGCATAATAGGGTCAGAACTTCCTGTTCAATACAAAACATCTGCTCACTCAGGTGGAAGAGACCAATGAGCCAAACGTCTGAGACTGAATGCATAATAATAAAACAAAATCTTGGGTAGGCCTAGCCCACCTTTGTCAATCAGCCTATGAAATGTAATCTGGGATACTTATCATTCCAAATGAAGGACTTCGTTATGCTATCAAATTGTTGAAATAAGAGGGGGGACATCTACAGGGAGAGATTGTAACAGATAGTGAAAGGCCACTGAAAGGCACCCGGCTGAAAAGCTGATACTGGGCAGTATTGTGGAATAATAACTTCTCTTGTTGATGTAGCTTGCTGTGTCATCACAAATCACAGTTGCAGGAGGATGTGTCTATAGGAATGTTTTTCCTGTCTCTGTACTCTCACGTATCACACATAGCTCAAACATATATGTTACACCCATATAAGACAAAGAACAATTTCATTGGTGGTTCAATGGAATGTTGTTTTGCTGGACCATGTAATGAAGTGCTGTACAATAAACGTCATTTTGATAGCATTGGGTCTCTGTGTCATTTCTTTCTTCCCTCAGCTGAGCCGTATCAAGATGGGGATTGCAGATCAAGAAAAATAAATTCAATACATTGAATGACAAAATGATCTAACAAGTATGCTGTCAGAGCCAAAGCTTCAGATTTACTCCAATTGACTCCAATTGACCAACTGAATAATTCTGTGGAGGCAAGGCATAGATCTAGTGGGGTCGGAGACAAATAATAAAATATCATCAGCTTAAAGAAAAAGCTTATGCGCCACATTTCCCGCCACCACCCCTGGTAAATCATCTTCCCTTCTTATCATGACAGCTAATGGTTCCAGGGCAAGATAGAACAATAATGGGGAAAGAGGGCAAACCTGCTGGGTGCCACTATCAGATTAAAATAATCTGAAATTAATACATTTCTTTGTACCGCTGCTACTGGGTGTCTATAAATTAACTTGATCCATCCAATAAAAGTATTCCCGAACATGTATATTTCCAAAATCGTACAAAAAATAATCCTAACACATTTTTGGCGTCAAGTGAGATGGCAGCGACCGGAGTCTGATCATTCACCACTGACCACATGATATTGATGAAATGCATAATGTTTATAATAAACTGAGCTTTGTCTGTAGGTAAGACCTTAATTACCTCGCCAAGCTCCTCCAAGGTTATCTCAGAATCAAGAAAATTGATTCTCAGTTGTCAGTTTAGGGAGTTCTAATGATTCCACAAAGATTCTAATATCTTCATCAGTAAACGAACAAGTGGAACTATAAAGATCATGATAGAATTCTTTAAAAGCATTTTTGATATCCATGACCGAGGTAATAATTTCACCACCAGCAGATTTCACTGAGGGAATGGTAGAAAAAGACTCTCTCTACTTTGTATATATAGCCCAAATATTCCCTGCTTTATTCCCTGACTCAATGTATGACTGTCTTGCCCCGAATAGCCAAAAGTGAGGCCATCAGATGACATTCTGCACTTCAGCTCTGCTCTTATAATATTCCCTTCTAACTCCACAAGTTCTCGTGCTTTGGGCTTTTTGAAGAATGAGGCATACTGTGTAATCCGACCCCTAAGAATTGCCTTAAGTGCCTCCCAAGCCACACTCACTGAGGATACTGAAGACCAGCCAGTCTCCATATACACATTTCAGCCTTTAACATTTGTTGGAATTCAAGATTTTACAAAAGGGATACATGAAAGCGCCAACTATATGATTTATTTTTCTCCATATGTGGCAACATCTCAAAATATACCAGAGCATGATCTGGGAATAAAATGTTTCCAATTGAGCAATCCACAACAGATTAATTGATACTTAGATATTAAAAACAAATCTATTCTAAAATAGATCTTATGGGCTGATGAAAAAAAAATTATAGTCCCTACATTATGGGCTCTAAAGTCTCCAAATATCTGTAAGACCAAGATTTTTTTACACATCCTGTGAAGCGTCAGTGTTGCTCTAGGACAGTGTTTCTCAACTGGTGGGTCGTGACCCAAAAGTGGGTTGCAGGTCTATTCAGACTGGATCGTTGGACAGCAGGGAAAGAACATGCCATTGTTCTCCCAATAAATATTTCAGTGCTTTGAACACGCAAAAAGACTTGCTTTTGTCTTTTCTGATCTACTGTATCTCTGGCATGTGCGCTTGCCACGCATCAAGGCCAATTTGAAGTCTAGTGAGGATGTCAAACCTCTCAAATAGGCAGCCCTGACGTTATACACAGCAATGAGGTGGAGCATAGCAACATGCGCCTAAATAATGTTGTTGTTTTTAAAATGATATCATTACCTATACAAAAATGTTTCACGATTTTACAGTAAATGTGATTTATACAAATTATATACTTTCATATTAAATTCTTAGTTAGAATCTATACTATTTTTTATAAACACTATAATGTATTATTATTAGAAAGACTAGCTAGATTCATCCAGCCATGCTATTGAGGGGCCATCATGGTCTTATGCCACAGAGAAACTCACAGAGGCAGAGATATGGACTCAAACATCAGACAAGTAATTTCCAGACAGGGAAATAGCACGATGTACAGATAACTCACAACAGTCTTTTGATACTTGCAGGTAACTGAAGAAACAGGAGTGTAACAATTCTTGAGGATAGCCAGAGGAGGAACCAGCACACAAACCCAGATGAGGATCACTGGGTTTATACCCAGGATGATGTGCAGTAGAATGTGATCAAAACTCAGGAGAGAATGAGCGCTGTGTCAGCAGTGAGAGAGAAAGAGACGGAGAGCCCGGTGGATCTGTGACAATGCCTGTATTTATATGTCATTACACTGTAAATATAAGGCCAAATACATAAAGGGCTTTAAAATCTGGATCTCCAAGACTTGTGGACATTTTATGAATAAAGTTTTCCTCCATTGTAATATATGATCTTTTAGAATGATGTTTGATAACAGGAAATAAACTGGATAATAAATATATTGGGCTTATATAAATACATATGCTCATCAACTTTTAAAAGGGGGAAGAGGACTTCTTTTTGTTGTTGACATCAACAACAACAAAAAATGTCACTTGATAAATGCATTTATACTTGAAAAACATGAACAGAACTATGCAAGATAAAAGAAAATGCTACCCAGTGCAAAAGTAACCTTACGTTGATGTCAGAGTTTCTTGTATTGTTTGAATCGATCATGTTTCTCTCTTGTCATATTCGCTAATTCTGGGAACAAGAAAACGTTGTGGAAAGCTTTCCTTTACTCCTCACTGTGGCAGAGCGGAGGGCAGGGCTGGGTCGTGACGATACACACCCGGTCAGGCTAATCAAGCCTCCGAGAGGGATAAAGGCCGATGGCAGACGGCCGTGTGGGAGAGAGAGATCATTTACGGACATGTCTGTCATATGTGTGTTTGTGTCTTTTAAGTTTATTATTAAAGCCTTATTTATATTGTCAAGCCGGTTCTCGCCTCCTCCTTTCTATTGAACTACGTTACACTCGCGTAAGACAAGATGTTTATCGGATGATCTCAGAAATTTGGCCAGAATTGATCGGGGCCTGTCTCCCTCCGTGGAGCTCCGAGCCAGAACTTGCTCAATTTCCAGCTTATGGCCTATGTCATGTTGTTCAGACTCAGGAAGAGCTCATCTAGGAATTTCCCCATATCTCGGCCTTCCTCATTCTCAGAAATTCCAACTATTCTGAAGTTGTTTCGCCGATTATGATTCTCAAGGTCTTCCAACTTTTCCCAAACGCACTGCAAATCTACCTTTGCTAGTGCATTAGCAGATAAGGCAAAAGTCTCCGCTGTCATGTTTGAAAACACTGGGTCGGCATTGAGGAATTTATAGTCTGGGGTCAAAGTTCACTCGGCACCAGCAAAGAGTATGGCCTGGTCCTCAGCTGACATCTTTATTGAATTCTACCTGATCAATACCAGTTACATGTACAACAGTAAAGAAAAGGGGTGCAGGCCTTATGGGAAGAATTGCAAAGAAAAAGCCACCTTTGAAACAGAAATACAAAAAGAAAAGTTTAGAGTGGGCAAAGAAACACAGACATTGGACAACAGATATTTGGAAAAGAGTGTTATGAATCTTAACCCCATTGAGCATTTGTGAGATCATCTAGACTGTAAGGTGCGTGAGAAATGCCCGACAAGACAGTCACATCTATGGCAAGTGCTACAGGATGTGGGTTGAAATGTCACTTGAGTATCTGGACAAACTGACAGCAAGAATGCCAAGGATCAGCATAGCTGTCATTGCTGCACAAGGAAGATTTTTTTTCTCTTTGAAGTAGTTTAAGAAGTTCTGAAAACATTTCAAATTGTAATAGTAATGTTTCATGTTATTAATGTCCTGACAATACATTGTGATCAGTTGAATGCCACTTTGGTGAATAAAAGTATCATTTTCTTTCCATAAGAGCAAAATCTGTACATTATTCCAAACTTTTGGCCGCCAGTGTACACTACCGTTCAAAAGTTTGGGGTCACTTGTCTGAAATGTTTCTCATGATCTTAAAAATCTTTTGATCTGAAGGTGTATGCTTAAAAGTTTGAAATTAACTTTGTAGACAAAATATTATTCTGCCAAAACATATACATTTATTTAATTACAAATCTAAAATTTCCTAAAAAAAAAAAAAGTTTTTGAAATGGATGACTTGGATCAAAATATGAAGAAAAGAAGCCAATAAGTGCCCAACATAGATGGGAACTCCTTCAATACTGTTTAAAAAGCATCCCGGGGTGATTCCTCAAGAAGTTGGTTGAGAAAATGTCACGAGTACATGTCTGCAAAATCTAGGCAAAGGGTGACTACTTTGAAGATGCTAAAATATTACATAGTTTTGGATTTATTTTGGATTTTTTGGTCACAAAATAATTCCCATATTTCCATTTCTATTATTCCATAGTTTTGCTGACTACTATTATTCTAAAATGTGAAATAAATAAATAAATAAAGAATGAGTAAGTGACCCCAAACTTTTGAACGGTAGTGTATATATTTATATATAGATACAGTTTATATACTTTGAGAGTTCAAATCCCCCACAGGATCATTACCCTGCCAACAAGGTATTTAATTTCCTGGTATCTGAGGTAATTTTATCAAATTGCACTCTTTCACATTTCTATTTGTTAGCTGCAATCACTTTTGGTACAGATCTTTTTTTTTGAGAGTCCTTAATTACTATACAGTTGTTTGAAATGTATTTTTTGATGTTACTTATTAGTGTTTAATAATGATCTGTAAGTTGTACAAGAACTCATGAATGACATGATAATATGCAAAGGATACAACCTTTTTATACTCTTATCTGAACAAAGGGCCTTTGGAACGACCAGTGCATGCCTGGCCCTGAAACGGTCATTGACTCGACCATGCTTGGAGTTTCACCAGGCTATTTATTTTTCTTATTTGAGCATAAAATAATCTCTTTATCAAGAACTCTTCTTCTTGGAACTCTCTTACCTTACAGGAACTGCCAACAGTTAAAATGCTGATTGGCTTGTGGTTAGGGAGATGGGTGTATACTAGCCACCCAAACCTCTTTTAAGGGCGCGCACATTGGCTGACAGTCACCTATTGAACCAACTGTTAATAGGAAACATTTGTCTCCTGAACTGAATATACAACAGTTATTTTCTCTTAACAGTAAGTATTT
Source organism: Moxostoma hubbsi (assembly GCA_032164185.1). NCBI lineage: Eukaryota > Metazoa > Chordata > Actinopteri > Cypriniformes > Catostomidae > Moxostoma > Moxostoma hubbsi. The sequence continues at coordinate 10,482,046 of JAVLUX010000018.1, read as the reverse complement.
ATTGATATTCTTGATTATAGAGCTAGTGATATTTGATACTGTATGTAAAGGCAGCATAATGGACCATTTCTTTATATTTTTTACATCTTTACACCTTCAAGATACCATCCTAGAAATGACAAATGTGCTCCTTGATGCATGGTTGGGGTTGTCAATTCTAATGGTGCCTGTATTTTAAAATATATATTGCCAGAAGATGATCTGATGCGAAGACAATATAACAAATTATATGCTCTCCTCTGAACCAGTCACAGGACAGAATTTCCAAGCACTAATTCATATAGACACATATCTATTATGTACAGAGTGCTAGTCCTGCCACAGAATGACAATTAAAAAAATAAAATAAATAAGTACCAAGATTGAAAATATTTTATTGTAAACAACCTTTCAGTGTTCTGCATACCTGAAAATATTACAATATGTTCCTTTCTTTAAAAATTCAGATCTTCCCAGCTCCCATTTAAAAACATGGGCAACGAGACTTCACGCTCAAATTCCCACGTGGCCAATGCAACCGGGAAGCATCTTCGGATTTTCTATGAAGTGGATACAATGAAGCTGGAAGAATTGGTGATAAATGAGGCGGCAGAGTTAGGAGGTACATTTTCAAAAACGGAACAATCAGGATCAGTGAAGGTTTCCACCAACAATAAGATGGTTTTTAAGCCAGACTCCCGGATCCGTTACATTCACCTGCCGGAGAACGAGACATGTAACTTTGCCGGGGAAGGCACCATCTATGTCACTGTCCTTGTGGAAGATAAAAACGACAACAACATCTGCACTGAAATCATCTGCCAAAATTATCATGTCCCCAGCGACCGGTCTTTCATTGTGACTGCCAATCGTAGCATCAAATTGCAGAAGTATGGGGCAAACATTTGGGTTGACGATGAAGGCATAAACCATCACCCTTAACTTTACTGTTTACTGATGTTTACTTCATCCTCCTCAATTATCATGTTAAGTTCTATCTTAATAGTTTAGATAACACAATCTATATGTGTTTGACAACAATGTATGAAAGAAAATTTTTGTAATAATGTTAAAATATCTAAATATGTGCTCTGATGTACAAATAGCATGAAGACCTTTAAAATGTTAGCTGTAAACGCATTATTTCATCATTGTTAGAAACATAACATGAATATTTCTTCTAATGAAAACATCTTGCTTGTAAAACTCTTTTAAAAAAAAATAAAACTACCACATTTCTGATGCTAAACATTTCTGGGACATAATTATTCAGAAATAAACAAACTTTTGCAAGGATGGTATTTCAACAAAAGCGAAACCTTTTCTGCTCATATCAATCAGTTTAATGGAGTGATGAGCTGTAAGATAACAGAGCATATACATATGGAAACAAGAAAACCTCAACACAATGTGTATCATTAATAAAAACAATCATTTTATTATAGTACTTTACAAATTTGCATTGTGATAAATGCAGAAGAGATTAAAAAAATGACATTGATTATACATTTTATTGAGCTTATGCAGTTAAAGAAATAATCATGACATAAATAAGATGCATCAAACCTGATATTTTCAAACCTTTTTTATTTTATTACAATAACACACATAGGCTGCACAGTGACACTGCGAATAAAAAAACATTAAAACAAACTGCCAACCAATATGAAATCAGAAGCTGTTCCTTGTTGAATACCCAGTCTGCTGCTCCATGTGCCCTCCCTCTAATAACCATGAAAGGAACCAGGTCTCCTCTTAGACTGTGTGAACAGACAGAAACCAGCACCCAGTCTGCAAGCTAAATAATTTCAAACCAATATCTAACCGCAGTGTTTCCCATCAACTGTGCCGCGGCACAATATAATGTGCTGTCAAAGATTGTCAGGTGTGCCATGGGAAATTATAAAATTCTACAAAACAAATAAATGCATGAAAATAATAATAATAATTTCAGGGATACAAACTCCTCACCTTTCTGAGAAATTCTCAGTTTTGAAACCATAATCGGTCAATTTTGTGATTGTGAAGAGCAAAGATTAATGTGCAAAAGAAACGAGCAAAGAAAATGTGTAATGGCTTCACATGACTCGCGCTGCAGAACACTTTGAAGTCTATGAATTGACGTCACTTTACACCAAAGTGTTTTTCACACACTTGTTTTTGCTTGACCAATAATGTCTTTGCGAGTAGCAATAAGATATATCTTATCTATACCGTCTCATTTACAAATATCAGAGACCCCAGTTATTGAACTAATTTAAATTCACCAAGAAAACGCTTAGACCGAAACATAAACGAGTTACTTTATTAATTTCTGCTATTTTTTCTCTTCCAAATACATGTTTTTAATGTTTATTGTGCAACTTCCCTTTCTGCGGCGCTTGACGCTGGGTTCAGCCTCAATAACCAAATTAAAACTGCCACGAGAAGTCATCTGTCCGAGGCAAAGATGCAAAATCTAATGACAAATGCCTCAGCATCAGTCTCCCTTGATGCGTTTGATTACGCACAGGCGAGCACCCACTTTAAGCGAATCATTGTTCATATTTTAGTGGCCTCCGCTGTCACTGCGGGGGAAAAACATCTGTTTTTCAAATTTCATCTGTTCTCTTCATAAAAAAAATAAATGCATAATATGTTCGTCCTGTAAATTCATGATTAAAAATGAAAATGTGAACGAAAATAAAAGCAATTAAATGTCTTATTATCATTAAAATATGAAAATCAAAATCACGGGTAATAATAGATTGTGACAGTGCTTTAAGTGGGCCGGTACGCGCCAGTACTCAGTACCACCACTTCCAAATATAGCTCTTGAGCGTACCGCCACCTCTCCGTGCGCCCAGAACGTGGTTTTAGCGTACCGGTACGCTCATTTGCACATCTGTTTTAATCCTTTGGCTGCGCTGCCGCTTTTCAGAGCGCCCTTCACAATGCACGCTTCCTAATTCGTCCCACCGAGAGCAGAGACTACATTACCCATACACCCTTGAGTTTTACAAGTGAAAAGCGCATGCGTCGCTTTTGCCGCTGTCAGTGTCAACTCAACGTGGTCCGGAGAGGGTGTGTGAAACGCGCAACCATAGCTGCTCGGTTAAAATACAAATACAATGAACACTTAATATGCTCTCCTGGCTTCAGACTCTGAGTAGTAAAAGAACAAAGTCAGAATCAGAGGACTCGCTGGCTGACACCCCACCAAGCCAGAATGATATCGCTGCAGGTCAGACGCAAGCTAATGAAAGCAGCACTTGTGCCGCGGTCGATGAGGTTCTCACAAGTTTCGACGAGGACGAGAGTGACCAACAGCCGCGTTAGCGAGCATGAGTGGCCAGAATGTTGGTCCCATATTTTTTTCAATACCCTTTTGCAGATTTTATTTATTTTCAGTAGCTCTTTCTAGCTCAAGCAAATCCACAAACTAATAAAAGGATTTATTATTTTGTATAAGGTCGTCTGTTGACTGCTGTATATAAAACCCCTTCAATGTTGTTACCTCAGGGGAGGAGGGGAGTCAGCAAAAAAAATAAAATTAATAATAATAATAATAGAGTACCGGCACCTCTTTTGGGCCACTTAAAGCACTGGATTGTGACGGAATTTTTAAAACCCTGTCGTCTAAATGACGGACGATAAGAAAGTCTAACGCAAGCACTATATGTGATTTTTTTTATTTTATTACATTTTTTTGCAGAGCCGAATTTCAAACAGTAAAGTAAACAAGTAAACGCGATATTCAGTGATATAATGTAGCCTCTGATATTAACAGGAAGAACAGGAAACACCCTATAAGATCACTTGAGAAACAAGAGCAGTTAAGGAGAAATATTAAACCCATGAAAGCAAGCCGGGGCTTCAAATAAGTGAGGTTGTATTGCAAATGTTAATCAAAATGCGGGATTCTGATTTTACGCCCACATGGTCAGGCTGTTGTTTCCTCAGCCAAGCAAGTTAAATTAATTTCTTACTTTCCAACTTTCTTTAAACATATTGGCAGGTGGCCAATTAATAAAACAATTTAAGTAGATAATTTGCCTCTTAGGGCGGCACGGTGGTGCAGTGGTTAGCACTGTCGCCTCACAGCAAGAAGGTCATGGGTTCAAACCCCGGTTGCCCCGGCCTTTCTGTGTGGAGTTTGCATGTTCTCCCCGTGTCTGCGTGGGTTCTCTCCGGGTGCTCCGGCTTCCTCCCACCATCCAAAGACATGCAGGCTAGGTTAATTGGTGTCTCCAAAAAAATTGCCCTAGGTGTGGATGTGAGTATGAGTGTGTGTCTGTATATGTGTGGCCCTGCGATGGACTGGCGACCTGTCCAGGGTGTACCCCGCCTTTCGCCCAATGTTAGCTGGGATAGGCTCCAGCCCCCCGTGACCCTGTACAGGATAAGCGGTTGAAGATGAATGAATGAATTTGCCTCTTATTATTTTATAGTGTATAGGTTGTCTATTTTTAATCCACAAATAGCAACTTCAAAACTTTCTGTAGCTAATGGAGAAATAAGAGTTTCTGGTTATGAGACCTTATGCCCACAACAGATGACGAAATGTTCTGTGGTAAACTGCCATTTTTCACATTTCATTGTTTAGTCGTCATTTTTATTTATAGCGCCTTTCTCAACACACATAGATTCAAGGAAGCTTTACAGAAAATCATGCATTAATAGAAAATGAAACCATAATATCTAAAGTCTTAGTCATCATTGTGTATTTTGAGTAAATACGATTATGAAGTGTGTATAAAAATAAGTAATTAAATAATAATTGTATTTAGAATCCCAGTGAGCAAACGAAGGCAACTGTGGCAAGGACCACAAAACTCCATAAGATTTTGGTTAATTGTGAAAAATAACTTTGGGAGAAACCAGGCTCACTGTGGGGGCCTGTTCCCCTCTGGCTAACAGCATGAATATAATGCCAATATTACTTGTTTATGTGCAGTGAAAGTCATGGTTTAAAATGATTAAACTCTTATTATTCTTATTCTCATACTTTCATCGTTATATCATTTGTGATTTTACAACATTTCAGGTTTTTCCATTTTTCTACCGTTTAATCTGCGTGTATTTTACCTGTTGCTGCTGGTGTCTAGCTAGAGTCTGTGTTTGTAGACTGCTAGATTTTTTCTGTTTTCAGCCTTAATCCTTAACACCTGCCATTTTTCAGCGTGCATCAGGTTTTCCCTCGCATTATTCTCTTATCACGATTCAACTGCGCACGCATCCGCTTTCTATTTTTATCCTGAATAAACTGCGTGCATTTTCCAGTGAGCACCCGTTTTTCTCCTCTGTGTTACACAGATTATTGCATCGTTCTCAAATCACCGCTTATAAAGAACAACCAACAACAACAACAAACAAATGCATGAGGGATTCACATCAATCTCAAACCCTCACCGCTCTGGAACAACAAACAACAACAAACAATTTGAGGTAAGTCATGGTATCCGCTCATGTTATTTCTTCCTGCATTGCATGTCACATGTTTACAATAGCCCTCCATCAGCAGTGAGGGATTCACATGTGATAAATGTAAGGAATTATTCAGGCAGACAGGTTAATGAGTTAGAGACACACATCCGAATGCTAGTGGAGGTCAGTGAGAAAGAGAAGCCGGTAGATACTGTTTTGCATGCAGGCAGTACAGAGAGCAACACATACACTTTGGTTCTGGCTGTAGAGCCCTTGCAGCAGGGCATTTGGGTGAATTCTCGGCTGCATACTTGCTCAGCAAAGAGACACCACTCTCCTGTTTCTGTTAGGGTTTCCAATCGATTCTCCCCTCTCAGTGATGCACCCACTGGGAATCATTTTGAAAGAGCCCTTGTTATTGGCGATTCTATTGTAAAGAACATGGAAATAGAGACGCTGGAGTCTATTGTTAATTGCATTTCAGGGGCCAGAGCGTCTGACATGAAATCAAATTTAAAAGTGCTGGCTAATGCTAAACGCAGATTTTCTAAAATTGTTATCCATGTTGGCACAAACGATGTCTGGCTTCGCCAGTCGGAGATCACTAAATATAATGTTTAAGAGCTGGGTGAATTTGCAAAAACTATGTCAGACACTGTAATATGCTCTGGTCCCCTCCCTGCTTGGTGACGGGGTTTATAGTAGATTAGTTTCATTGAATGGCTGGATGTCTGAGCGGTGTCTGAAGAATAAAATAGGATTTGTAGACAATTGGAAGAGTTTTTGGGGTAGACCTGACCTGCTAAAGAGAGACAGACTCCATCCTTCCAGGGAAGGTGCCGCTCTCCTCTCTAGTAATTTGGCTCATAGTCTTAATAATGATAGTATTTGACTAACTGGTGCCCAGGTCAGGAAGCAGACAAACTGGTTAATCCGAACGTCTGCTTGCTGCCTTGAGACGTCACACAGGTCACAAAAACTACAACACAAAGAGACTGTATCGCCTAGATATCTCATAGAGACAGTGTCTGTTCCCTGAACTACCAACCACAAAACCCTCACTAAATAATTTAGAAAAATTTTGATTAAGGTCAAACTTGAACAAAACAAACAAATTAAAGATAAACATCATATAAAAATAGGGCTACTAACATTAGATTCTCTTTCTACCAAAGCACTAATTGTTAATGAAATTATTACAGATCATAGTTTGGATGCGCTCTGTATGACTGAACCCTGGCTTACACCGGATGAATATACTAGTTTAATTTAATCTACTCCCCCAGGTTACTGTTATAAACATGAGCCTCGTCTGAAGGGTCGAGGAGGTGTTGCAACAATTTACAGTGAAGTTTTTTGTGTTACTCAGAGGACAGGATATAAATGTAAGTCTTTTGAACTAATAATGCTTAATGTGACACCGTCAGAAATACATTTTTAAAACTATGTAATCTTTTACCCTTGCTACAGTGTATAGATCACCCGGGCCTTATTCTGATTTCCTTGGTGAATTTGTTAATTTTTTATCAGATATGGTAGTTACGTAGATAGAGCTTTAATTGTTGGTGACATTCACATAGATAATGAAAATGATACATTGGGATTAGCAGTTAATGATATTCTCAACTCTCTTGGAGTCAGACAAAATGTAACATGACCAACTCATCGCCATAATCATACGCTAGATTTCATATGGATTTCATGTATCATATGGTGTTGATGTTGATAATATAGAAATTCTGCATCAGAGCGATGACATCTCGGATCATTACCTCATCTCTTGTATGCTGTGATCAGCTAATGTTACTCAATCTACATCACGCTATCATTCAGGTAGAACTATTCTTTCGACCGCTAAAGATAGCTTCACTAATAATCTTCCAGATCTATCTCATACACTCAGTAAACCCCAAAGCCCAGAAGAACTTGATGAAATAACAAAAAATATAAATGCAGTCTTCTCTAGCACTCTTGATTGTGTCACCCCACTTCGATTAAAGAAAATTAAAGAAATAAGCCCTACACCATGGTACTCAAGAGAGCAGCTCTGAAAGATTATGCAATCATCTGTCATAGCACCTCAGAAAACAGTGTCTAATAATTTTCCTTACGAGCAACTTCAATCCTTCGCTGTCATAAGTTTGGTTAGCTCTTCATGACCTATCGAAACATCAAAAGCCACATGTTTGTTAGATCCAATACCAACTAAGCTCTTAAAAGAGGTATCTCCTGTAATTTCAGAACCTCTTCTTAATATTATTAACTCCTCGCTATCCTTAGGACTTGTCCCAAGAAACTTTAAAATGGCAGTTATCAAACCGCTTTTTAAGAAGCCACAACTTGATCCTGGAGAACTGGCTAATTATAGACCGATTTCAAATCTCCTGTTTATGCCGAAAATACTAGAAAAGGTAGTATCCTCCAAAATATCATTCATTCATTTCTACAGAGAAATAGTATATACAAAGAATTTCAGTCAGGATTTAGGCCTCATCACAGTACAGAGACTGCATTTATCAGTTACAAATTACTTGCTCTTATCATCTGATCGCAGCTGCATTTCTCTTCTCTTGCTTTTAGATCTAAAGGCTGCATTCGACACGATAGATCACGACATTCTCTTGAATAGGCTAGAGAATTATGTTGGCATTTGTGGAGTTGCATTAGCATGGTTTAGGTTTCTGCTTCAAACAACCTCTATTCCAAATTTGCAATCTTCTGTTCACAAGTTTCATATTTCTGTCTGAGCTCATCTATTTCAATATGTATGTCCACTTTCTCCCTCAGATCTTTGATGAGAATTACATTCTCAGAAACTTTGGATTCGATTCTTTTCACTGTTTGCAACCTTCACGTAGGAATACACTTTGAGATAATTTTTCTCCTTTTCCAGCCATGGCTGCTAGTACCTAACTGTAGATTTGAGTCAGAACAACTCTTAAGGTAAAACAATTCTAAGAAACAAAGTAAATTTCAAGAAAGGTAAAAAAAAAAAAAGAAAGTCAAATCAAAAGTTCAAAATTGTTTTGGACGTCAGTTCATAAATAAAAATAATATTCACAAAGGGTATGCCGGGAAGTTCAACTCATGCAATAACAGTTTTTTCTTTGAGATGCTGACTCACAGCTGTACACCTTTTTTAGCCCGCCCCTTTTCCGCACATCCGTGTTTTGTCTCATAACTACCGGTTTGCATTGAAGCTACTGAGAAGCAGGGGCATATCAACGCACGGGCTGAAGCCATGGGGCCCATTTTCCCTTATCCATGTTTGTGGGTGGAGCATGTTTAAACTTTGTCAGTGGGAGACGCAGTTGTTGACATGGTGACAATGCGCAACCATTAAAAGGCATCCATGTAGTGCTTGTTCAATGTGTGTAAAGATCTAAAATATATATCTCACCAAGCACCAGATGTCATATGGACGTTGTTTTTTGGGCTAAATCTAGTCAGCCATCATGGCCATAAGTTAGCCCAAAAAAAGTTGTTGAAAATGTGGTTTTTGTTCATCTGATTTAGTCCAAATTTATTCCAAGATGGACGTCTCTTTCGGACCACATATAGCACTAGAACAGCCAACAAAATGAGATCACATTGCAGCAAGTGGGGAATTATACAGCGATGAAAACATGTGTTGTTTACACTAAACCAAAATTAGTAATTCTGAATATTTTGAACATAAATACTGCCATTCAAAAACTTAAATATATTTATATAAATGTTTAAAACATACCACACAAATCACTTGATGTTACTGCTCTTTATTATAAAATGTATTATGAACTGTGTTGCATCGTTATGAAATATAAAATGTGACATGTGCCCGCACACACAGATGAAATGTCCAGCTCTATAAGGGAATGCTCCAACTCTTCCAGTCACCGATCACACCAGGGAAGTGAAAGAAGATGCTCCACTTCTTGTTTTCAAACACAGTTGGGTTAATCTCAGTTTCAGTTGAGTCAAAGTCTGTTGAATGTATCTGACATGTGTCAAATGTTTTATTGGTACTTTTTTGTCAGTAATTATGAATATGATGATATAATAATATAAGGAATATAATATAGAATCATCAATTTATGGTTGAACTTAGATTGAACTCAAGTCGTTGAAACAGACTGAAAAACGGCTGACCATTAGGTGTATTAACAAAAACATCCACTACAGTGAATTAAGTTCACTACAATACTGGTTCTCAGGGTGGCAACACAAGCTAAAAACAAATATTTCCAGCCCTGTGTTTATCAATAACTATGCATGTTTAAATACTTGATAACAACATTGCAATTATGTGCACTGCATGAGTAAACCTACACAAATCAGATTTTAACAATTCAGTGGAGATAATGCATGTACAGGGTGTCTTCAGTCACCTGACGCAGTCAGCACATCTGTACACCACAGTGCCAATCTCTCAATCTCTCCTGGCAAACTCACTTAAATGTGTCAACTTTTCTGGATGCATCCAAAATCAAATAACATTAAAGTGCCCTTTATTACACACACAATGCCCTGCATTGAGGCCAGTAGGGAAGAGTGGGGCAAGAGGTGCCATATTTTACATTGTCATTTAGGTAAGAAGAAAATAGATGTAAAACTAATATGGCTAAATTTTACTGCAGCATGTTTCAAACACTTTCAAAAAATATATATCTTAGTATATTTACGCCTTTCAATTTTATATCAAAATTCCATCCAATTAAATTATTTAACAAAATGTGGCACGGTGGAGGGCGGGACCGGCGCGTGATTACGCACGCCCGGTCCCGTATTAGGCTAATTAAGCTGTCAAGAGGGATAAAGGCCACTCGCAGACGGCGATCGAGAGAGAGAGCTCAATTACGGACATGTCCGTCCTTTTATGTGTTTGTCTTTTGAGTTTTCCATTAAATCTTTAGTTTGTATGTCAGTTCTGTTTAGTTCGGGCGTGCGTAATCACGCGCCGGTCCCGCCCTCCACCGTGCCACACAAAATTATATCAAATATAAAAAATTTCATTGATTTCTGCCGTTTTATTTAATTAATGTTAAATCGATTCAGTTTGATGGAATTATTTTTGAGCTTACCAACTGAAATAAGATAAGTCTTTAGAACCAGTTCTCTTGACAAATGGATTTTCATGTCGTTCAAGTTGTTCATGATTACTAAATAAGGATTTTATAAGATCATTTTATAGAAATCCCACTCACACACACACAAAAAAAATAATTCTAGCTGATGGATTCTAGACTTAAGTGTAACAAGAAAACCTAATCACCACAGAATTTTCCATGTCTTTAAGATTGTGTTTATTTTTGTTAATTTCCATTTTTTTCTAAGCCTGGAAATGTTAAAATTGCCTGATATTTTCAGGGTTTCTATGGGAATCCTGTATAACAGAGGTCCATTTTAGGGGTAAGCTGTCCCAAGTCAAAGGGTATCACCATCACATTTTCAGTGGATGGTTTTGAAATATGACAAAGAGACAGTTTGGACTCCTTAGCTTGAAGGAAGGTCTGGAAGACTAGAGTTCAGAATGGAAAAAGTTACGTGTTGGTATAAATCAAAGATCCACCTGGTAAGCACACACCATCTTCCAAGTTCAGAATCCAAAAAAAATTCCTCAACAGTGTTCTTCAACACTGGCTGACATCACATCCACACTTTCTTCATCTCATTATATTAAAGATGATGCGTGTAATTTTTTTCAGATGCTAAAAAATATTATATGTAGAGAAAACCAAAATTAAACAATTTTGTGTTGTTTATTTGCCTGAAAATTTAAACGCTGTGGCAAAATTTTGCTTTGTTTAATCAACCCATCAAATAAACATTAGCTAAGACAATGGCGTGAGATTGGGGTGGGAATTATTTTTACCAACCAAAGGAAGAAAGGGGAAGTGTTCAGTGTTTATTGATGCTTGTGGCACAAAAATATCACACTTCACCTTTTAGCACTGCAAGTTCAGTACATAATAATAATTAAAAAAAACTAACACAAGATATTTTCAATTATAAAAAACATTTATTTTCATGGTACTGTGCTACAGAGAAGGCATTGACTTATTTTAATATGTACATGTATTTTAAAATAAAAGACCTATTTGCATTTCTAAAATGAAATTAAAATGTAGAATGATGCAACAGGGGGAAAAAAAAAAAAACTGTAAAAAATTAACTTGCATGGAATTTAAAGAACTACTTTTTTCTCCCCATAAACACACAATCAAATAGCCCTGATCCGTTACTGTAGTAATAAGATACTACTGTATACTCATGTGACAGATAATTAATTGGTGATCTGTGTGTAATTACCTCTCCCAAATCTTCATCAAGACATAAAAATTGAAAATATAGATAGGCATAACTAATCGGACATCTATTAAACACTGAATGGTTACTAAAAGGGAAAAAAATGGATTAAATGGATTACATAAATGGATTTAGTAGAAAACTTCCATGCAAAGACAAAGTTATTTCAACCAAGGAATAAAAGCATCAACAAATATCAGACAAATTCTGGTGAAATAGTCGAAGTTTGTGTTTGACTGTCTCTGAGCTGTCATATCAAGTATAAAGAAATAGTTACCAGTTAAAAGAAACTTGCTGAAATAATAAAAAAAAAGGAGCAGGACTTGTAGAGATTGCATGTGGTACCGTTGGTGAAAAACAATCAACAGGGCCGTGTCATTGCTTAGCTTTTTTGAGAATGGTTCCCACAGCAGAGATGACTGTAGTCTTGGTGCCACTAGCTGTTGTGGTCACAGAGACGACTCCAGGGAGAGTGGCAGTGGTGGTGAGGAGGGCAGGTTGTGCCAGGGTCACCGGTACTGCGGAGTCCCACTTACTCTTCCTCTTCTGTGCATCTGCTGAAATTTAATATACGTGTTTAACAAACTCTAACTGTTACTGTTGGTCAGCAGAAGATAGAGACCAATATAATAAAGTTAAAACACATTTTTTATCAATATTTCTGCTGATTGGCTATTGTTTTTTTCTTTGTATTAAATGGACATACCAATAAACAGTAAATCTAAAGGTGGTACTTCAAGCTTGAATTGCTCTGATGGTTGGACTATACCTTACTATAGTCCAGGGGTATGATTAATAGTGTGCATTGTTTTACGTAATTTTTTTTTAACCGGAATTAATTGCACTATAACGTGTTAAATGAACAGCACTAGTTTTTATTCCGGTAGTCTAATGATTATTTAATAATTTAGTAACAATTGTCAAACAGCATTAAGCAATTAAAAACTGGTTCTACATACAGATACATACAGATTATTGGATCAACATAATTGGTCAATCTCTAGATAGCAGTAGTACTAACCAAGAAATATCTAGTGTAGAGGTTACTGCTGGATCATACAATATAGAATTATAAAACAATATCATGATCATAAAATGTCTTGCAAATTGTGGCGGAATGACCCGCCCCTCCCTCTCATCATTATCACCCTGCCTCTTAGGGCCATCTTTCAGCAAGGCTCATGGCAGGAGAATGGCAGGAGAAGAGAAGAATAAGTAATAAGCCATATTGGGGTAGCGTTTGATGAGGCTCACCTGAATTGGACAAGTATCCTTGTTTGCAGGTTGCAGAACGGGGCAAGGGAACATGGGCCCCGCCCATAACTTACTCTCATTGGCTCGGTCATGATAGGAGATGCGTTTTAAAATAGTTTTATTTTGTATTTTTATTATAGTGTTGTGGCTCGTAAGTAATATGAAATTGTGTTGTACCTCAAGGTTCATTGCAAATTGATGTAGGAGGAGTCAGACTGAGCAGCCTGTTGTTGTTTCAGTCGTGCTGAAAGTGGAGAGCAAAATTACTAAATCTACTATGGTGAAGATTCAACTGTAATGCGCTCTTAGTCAGTGTAGAAATAATTAGGAAAGATCATTTTGATTTTATTGCTATGACTCATAAGTGACTGTTTTGTACCTCATGTGTCATTTCAAACAAATGTATTAGGACTGATGAACAAACTGTGTTGATGTGTCTGCGGTCATTCAAAACTGTAAATCAAAAAGTTGAGCATTTTAACAAATAATTTTTTTATAATGCATGGTTAGAGAAATTAATTATGACTTAAATTATAAAATATGTTAGTTATTTTATAATCACCAGAGTGAATATGAAAAAAAGTTTATCAATGTTGTTGTAAAACATTTTAATATATAACCCAACATATGTGTTATGAAAACCAACCGTGTCATCTATTGTAAATTACACTCCAATTCTCACAAAATAGTTCTAAAGATGCTATAGTAACAGATTTTCAAATATCCGAAAATTGGGGGACAGACGTTTGTTCATTAGTGCAATCGTTCATTCACAAGGCATGTGCTTGTATGCAACGAGCAATTCTTGAAAATAACGAGAGCATGCACGCACTTTTTGTCTCACCGGTTTCTGCCAAAACAGCTCATCATCATGAGTGATTATTTTGCATGATTAATAATAGATTCTTTCATTGCCTCGATCTACAGATTACTCAGCATTTTAGGAAAATTATTTTAATTTATGCAATCAACAATAGCAAACAAACTAGGCTGATGAACTGATGAAAATTGTTATAACGTTATTGATAGTTGCGGTGCTTTTCATATTCTATATTGATTCATATTAATCTCTCCTCCTCTCTCTAAAAACGTGTACTCCATTATCTCATTGGCAAAAAATTATTTTGCAATTGACATGCACACAGAAACCAACGCCAGTCAATAAATAGTAAGTTACAGCGGAAAATAAGGAATATTGCATGAGGCATACAGGCTATAATGTCTGGCTTAGGCACATAACGAGGGGAACGAGATATTGTGTCACTAAGCTGACACATATAGGGGAGTGTCCATCTGCACAACCTAGCTGAAACCTCTCTAAAATAATGGCAATTCCAATATTTGCTATGGTGTTTGAGCACTGCCCTTAAGCGCGAAGCTGTCTGCTATAAAAGCGGCCACAAAAACACCATTCCTCAGGCTAAGGGACAAATAGTGCAGTGCTCGCAGCTCAAAGAACTCTTGAGTCTTGTGGTGAGGCCAGCTTACGCAATGTCTCGTTCCCCTCATCTCAGGGAACCGAGATTACATATGACAGTGCAATAGACACGTTCCCTTAAGACTCAGTACACTTGACATTGAGTCACTAATCTGACACATATTGGGAATAACGTCACATCACGCCACACTACATGACATTACCTTCCAGAGAGGAAACATGATGCAGCAGTCCCTCAGGATGACGACCTACTTGAGTATGCCACAACATATGTGTTTAGCACTCGCAAAGGGCATAACAAATGCAAGGACTGAACCTAATCCGAATTAAATGAAGGGGAAAAATCTTGAAGGTGAACCACCTGCGCTCTGAAGGATGTGGTTATAACCTTAGGCACATAGCCTTTCTGGGTTCGACAGTGGTTTTGAAAGACCCGGACCAAACTCCAGACCTGAATTGTGAAAAACTTGCAAGTTACCAACCCGTATTACTGAGGCCAAAGCCTGTCTTAAGAGAAATCACACACAAGGGGATGCCAAACCATGCCTTATGTTAAGAGAGAGATCTTTCTTCAGCTGTATTTCCATGGAGGACCGTCTAGCATTTCTACCATCTCCAGAAACCAGGACCGATTGGGCCATTTCATCAAGATTAACAGAATGGAGGTGGCGAACCGGGGGAAAGCATACTTGCTCACCATTGGGAAGCGCTTGTGCATAATGTGTGGGCTTTGAAGTGGGAAAGCGCTTATTGAAAAAGTGTGAGCGTCTCGTGCGAGCACTGTACTCTTTTTGCAACATGGGTATGTTCATACATGATATAATGCACCGCTCACCATTGAGAAGCAGTTGTGCATAATATGCAAACTTTATTGCATGTGATTTATGAGACACAGAATGTTGAACAACAACATTCCTTCCCCGACAAACAGCAATGGGGAAGAGGAGAACAACATTGTGGGTCAGGAGTGTTTTTGCTGTGCGAAGGGGTTTTTCCCGTCTGCGCGGGGGCTTACACTGAGGTGGCTGCCTTAGTTTGGGCCAGGGATTGCGTGGCTCAGCAGCGACACTTGCTGATGCTGAGGCAGCTGGTGTGGGGTTTTTAGCCGGGACAGAGTGGGAGTGAGCCGGTTGTGATTAAGTACTACTCTATTTTGGCATAAAATATCTCATAGCCTATGAGTGTTACTGAGTTGTGACACAGCGCTCAGCAAATCTATCCACAGAGCCCCCAAAAAGGCCAGCTGGAGACAATGGAACAGGAGCGGCTTTTCCTGCATCACACATTTCCGTGAGGGTCAGCCAGATGTGACTATCCAAAAACACCAGTTTGCTCATTGACTTGCCAATGGCCTGTGCAGTGAGTTTTGTCGCTCCGAAGCGGTGCAGAATTTTTTGAACGTCTCTGGATCATAGCCTTGCTCGTTCATTTGTTTGAGAAGCTTAGTTTGAAAATATGGAGCAGTCATCACATGGAGTGCTGAACCAGTTTGGCCAGACGCGGAGTATGCTTTTCTAGCCAGTGCGGAAGTTAGTTAAAACGGCTTAGAAAGATGAACCGGACATGGTTTCCAAGCCCTGCAAATCATCGAGCAGAGATGTGATGCTACCGCCTCTTGGGGTAGGTAGTTGGGCATAAGTTTTGTATTCCCTGTGGTCCACTTTATTGAGAAGAGTAGAATCACTGAGCGAGCGAGCCGAACAGGGTGCGTGCCAGGATTCTGTCAGTTCATTATGAACTAAGAGCAGGGCAGATCTGTGGAACTTGGTCGCTTGACGATTCATGAGCGAAGCGTCTTGAGACTCTTGAGTCCATCTATATGAGAGCTGTCTCTGTGTGGGTGCGGCCCAAAGAGTGAATGCAGCTCTCATGCTGATCTGATGGTGGGATGTGTAACTTATATAAGAAAACACTTACGGAACAACATGAACAATCTTTTAGTTCTAAAATATATATATATATATATATATATATATATATATATATATATATGCACACACACAAGCTTATACGGATACAAAACTTCTGCTGAAGTGCTGTGGGGAATCAGGAAGCTGAAGCGGCCCATTTACCTGCGAAGCGGTGCAGCTTCATGACTAAAAGGGCGGGGCTCAAACACCATAGCCTATATTAGAATTGACATTATTGTAGAGCGGTTTCAACTAGGTTGTGTAGAAGGACACTCCCCCAAATGCGTCAGCTTAGTGACGCAATGTCAAGTGTACTGAGTTGTAAGGGAACTGTTCATACTGTACTGATGTACCTGTACATGAGCACCAAACACAAAAAAATGCATATAAATGATTTTCAGTTGTCAATTTTCACATCAGTTTCAGCCTTTTTATATCCTGAATTGTTTCTCACTTTTAATTTAGGAATAAGTCCATGGAATTTTGGATTGAATATTACATACAAGCACTATAATCAAATTATTTGTTTCAACTATTCAATATCTCTCAAAAAATGATAACACACCAGCAACGACAACCATACCTCCTATCATGTATGTCTATGAAAGTTGAACGAGCCAATGAGACTGTTATATCTCATATGCGGGGTGACACGTGTAGCTCTGCACCATATGTATCCCCACCTTATTCTGCAGGCTGCAGCCAGGTCCTTCTCAAATTGGATGGCGCCTCATCAACGCTGCCATAAAAACGCTGTGCGCGCCCCTTCTCGTGGAGCCAGCTTCCATTCTACATGTATGGCCACACTGACATGGGCAGGATCAGAACGGGTAGGGTTTGGCCGAGATAGATGGGTCGTCGGACCCGCTTCTTGGACCCCAGGCGCAAGTTAGATGTCTCGCCAGCGAGGACAGCATGAGCTACGGTCTAGAGGCCAGGCTGCTTTCCCCTCTCACCTGCCGCGGCCCTGGGAAGACAGGCCGCCAACCGATGCTGCCGCTGTACCACCCACTTCGGACCCAGGAGGGAAGCGTGTGCGGCCGTCAGACACCACTCATGCCAGGGCCACTCAATGGACACATCCCCGACCTTCACTGAGAGGATGCCAGAACCCCTTTTGTTTTGGACATAATTTCCCCCTGGACACCATTTGCTCCATTTTTGGACATTTTATGTTTAATATTATTTCCAATAAATGCCTCACCAAGGCTTGATGCCACAGCCACAGTGTCAGTCTCTTGCTCACTCCCCCACGTCATCTTATTTTGAAGTGACACTAGGAGTAAAGGATTTTACTGACTGTTGCAGTCATTTATAAATACTGAGTAATATAATTAGAGATTAATTGCACAATATAAAGAAAACATTAGTAAAGTTATGTCTGGAGTCAATTGTACCTGTAGATGAGGCAGTTGTTGTATTTGTGTTCATGGCCGACGCATTAGTAGTGGTGCCCTTTTTGGTGCATGTCACAAACTCAATCTAAAGACAGAGGAGTAAACAAACATATGAAGAGGATAAATCCAGAAACTCATGTTGAAGCAAGAAAACATTTTTAAATAAAACCAACTCGTTTTGGAAAACAGGCCTTCATCAGGATTAACAAGGTTAAAAGAACTTATACAGAGCATTTATTTGAATGCAAACAAAAGTAAGATCCAGCCAATGAAATGAACAAGATTAATCATCAGTCACCATCACAACATATCAGATCACACCAATCTCAACTGGACCAATTAGACAATTAATTAGGAAAAAAGTCAATAGTAAAACCACACTTGATTACTCATCATAAAAAGCAATTCACAAAGAACAGTTATGTACAAGACTTTTAAATACTGTTAAAAGCTGATACATATAAAATTCCATGCAAAAAAAATGAAATATATTAAAAACTGTAAACATTTTCACTACCAATTCTTCATTAATTCCTAGAGGAGATAAACGCTTAAAACAATTCCAAAATGCCTCACTTTTCTTACTAATATGGTCCATGTTACCACATTTTACAGAGGGTTGTATCTGTTCAATACCCAGAAACAATGGACAGTAAATGCCCAGAAACAAAAGGGAAGACATAGGGTGGTTAAATTCCTTAAAGTGCCTTGCTACAGGATTAGTCAAATCCCCTCTTCCAATAACATATTTATGTTCTGTGATACAGCCTTTGAGGGGGCGGGTAGTTAGCCCCAAATTTGTTCCATCCATGCACCTATTTTTTGGTGAAGTTGCATAAGACTCATTAACCAACAATAAAGAAAAATACACAGTAAATATCCGTGAGGTTGTGGCTTATACAAACACCCATTACAACATTTTCAAGTTACTTCTGATTTTGTATAAAGTGGAGTGCCGCAGAGCTCTAACCTTGGTCCTCTCCTTTTTGGCTTTTTCGAGCTTGTCCATCTCGACTTTCTGAGATTTGGCTGTGGAAAGGACAGTACACAAATGATTAATTATAGTCCTACGAGTAGAAATGTCAACCTAATTTTCACTACCTTTAACACACTCTGAATTGCATCCAGCTGCTATTTCTACCTCAAAATTATAACTGAACCTTTCATTTTGCTGGTGTATAAGGGTGTGATATTTGTATTTGTAAATCTGTAAATTATATAATTGTTTTGTGTTGTCTGAGATGTGTGTGCTGAATGTATCGTGCTGTGACCAAACACCAAGAAGAATTACTAATATATATACATATATATGGTGAATAAAACAAATTCTGATTTTGATTTAAAGCCGAAGTACCTAATGCCTCATAATAAGAATCCTCTGACCAGCCATGGGGGTCAAACATGTCCTGTGGAGAAGTAAATGCATAAGGTTACAAAATCCCCTAACAAATCAGCAGTTAAATGAGATGTGTCATTTTTTTTTATATCCCAGCTTAATCTGCAAAGACCATTAAAAATTAAGTCCCAGTGGCGCAATCAAAACATTTATTCATAGCAATATTGGCTCAACAAACGGTGTGAGTTTGGAGTTAAGCTAGCTTTCTGTTTGACCAATGGCAGATGGAAGTGTTTGGAAAAACCTTTTAGAAAATTATTTAGCAAATCTGTTTGCTAATGGTGATGCTAATGGTGCAAAATATATGCACTTCATCTTTAAGCTTCAATTTGTTTGCCTTCAAATCTACAGTTGAAGTTAACATGGAATTTCAGGAAAGTATTACACTTACTTTTGGATAGTTGGTTCCAAGTTCGTCAATGCCACAGAACTGGATTAGCTTCTCGTAAATACTGTAAACAAACACACATGTTTAGATTGGAATTGTTATATTGGCTTGCAAAGATAATGTGCTGTGTTATGTCTGCTGGGCAGGCACGTGCACACATTATATATATTTTGAGTTACTACTCAAAATATTACAACTTTCTCAAAATTTTTCCTTTTATTCTCAAAATATTACTACTTTATTCTCATAATGCAACGACTTTATTCTCATTATTTTGACTGTATTCTCATAATTTTATGACTTCAATCTCATAATTGTAACTTTATTCTCAAAATATTATGACTTTATTAAAGTCATAACAAGTCATAAAACAAGACTTAATATCTTATCCCATTTTGCTTGTCAAGTAAATAAATCATGTTTTAAGAAAGTTTCGATAATTTGACAGGAAAACAAGACAAAAATACTTGTCTAGAAAATCATTTTTTGCAGTGTACTTGAAACTAGTAGCATAGAAAACATGCACATTGTGGCATAATTTCCTTTGCTGTTGCCTGCTCTTGTGATAAACCTAGTGAATACTAAACAAGACCATGATTTCTGTGTGAACTGACTATTTTGTAGAAATCTGTTGAGTATGAATTAATTGGTAAGGAAGTCAGAGTTGGTTCATATATTTAACAATTTGTTTCAAACATTTTTTTTTTTTTTTAAATAAATGATTATGAGAAGTGCCCATTTTTCCCCACTTGAGCCCCTGCCCCCAAAAATATCTGTGCACGTCCCTGCTGGTGGGTCAAACTATTGTTATCTTCAAACCTTGGGTTGCGGAACTCTTTCTTCTTCTGAATATGTTTGTTCTTATCGAAGTCTTCATGTTGCTTCCGTTCATAAAGTTTAATTATCTTTTCCTAAAAGCAGAAAAGTTCATTATTTCTGACAATCAAGGCAGATATCCAGCCCCAGTTTGTGCAAGATCCTGATAAGCCATATTTGAATATTTATTGAAGAAAATGTAAGTGATGCTTTCCCATGCCAAAAGATATGGCCCGGTTTATCATCTGCAAAGTGAAAATCAGAAAACAGATAATTGAGTAAATGGGGTTAAATCAACATTATGCCACAAATCCTGTTTAGAGCTTAACTGGAATTTTGACTCATTCCTCCAGACTGAAATGGTTTAACAGAGTCATGTTTGTAGGCCTTCTTTCTCGCACACGCTTTTTCAGTTCTGCCCACAAATTTTCTATCAGATTGAGGTCAGGGCTTTGTGATGGCCACTCTAGTACCTTGATTTTGTTGTTCTTAAGCCATTTTGACACAACTTTGGAGGTTTGCTTGGGGTCATTGTCCATTTGGAAGACCCACTTGTCTGGGGGTCATCGGACTGAGCTTGTTGTCATTGCAGGCAATCTCAATGCTGTGCGTTATAGGGAAGATATCCTTCTCCCTCATGTTGTACCCTTCCTGCAATCTCATCCTGACATGACTCTCCAGCATGACAATGCCACCAGACATATGTCAGAACAGCTCAGCATCAGTAATTTCTCTAATAAACTTTTCTGTAACATTGCTGATTTCCTCTCTCGCTGTCATTTTTGATTATATTAGTAATTTGCAGATAATTTTGTTAATCACATTATTGTGAATAGTGTTCACAGTAAAGCATACATGCACAACCACAAATTCCATTTCTTGGTAATTTGCTCCATAGATGTCTTCAAAAGACTGTTTGGGGAAGACTGATTGCAATTCATTGAGACTAAGATGTATCCAATTGAGCAATCAACAAAAGATTAAATGAGGGACTTAGATATAAAAAAAATATATTCTAGAATAAAACTTATGGATTGAAGAAAAGAATGTATATTCCCTACCAGATGGGTTCAAAAGTCTACAAATATCTGTAAAACCAAGATTTTACACATCCTGTGAAGCATCAATGTTGCTTTAAGGAACTTACACACTAAACCAAACAAACATAAAAAATTTAAATGTGGGCATTAACCCCATGCATGACAGTGCCAACCAGCGACCATCCCTCTCAACTCAAACAGTCCATGTACGCCTAAGAGAGCCCCCACAACAACTTTGCAGAGCCTTTATTACAGCGACAATCCCCCCTGGAGCAACCTGGAGTTAAGTGCCTTGCTCAAGGTCACAATAGTGGTGGCTGTGGGGATCAAACCGACAACCTTCTGATTAACAGTATAGTGCTTTAGCCCACTACAACACCACCACTCTGTAAGATTCCCAAATTCCGTACCTGACAATAATTTCTAAAGTACAATCTCTGATGCAGACGGCACAAACCCACTTAATGTGAGTGAATTATAGGACTGCGTTTGTGTTATTTGCTGGCCATGCCAGGATCAAAGACAATCTCCTCTGTTTTCTTTACATTTATGATTAGATCTGTATTATCACACCGGTCAATGAGCATCCTTATTTCAGACTGGTAGATAGTGCTAATATTGTCTTGCTCGGGAAGTAAATTAAAATAGCAGTGTCATCTGTGTATTTAAAAATAAAATCATGCGAGTGCCCGCTAGTTAACTCATTTATGGAAAAAAGGACTGGTGAACTAGCACAGCCTTGTGGAACACCCATACTGATAATAACACACATTGAGTTATATTTGTTTAAATAGAATAAATCTATTTGATAATTGATGGGTTTACTCTCCAGTTTTTTAGTCAACAAATGAGGTTGAAGTGTATTAAAAGCAAAGCTAAAATTGATAAAAAGTAACGGAGCATGAGCTCTAGGATCCTCCAGATGTTTTAAAATCAAGTGCATAATGATATTTATGGCATCCTCAGTGCCCCTTCCTTGTTTATAAGCAAAATGTAATCCTGTTAATATGAACCTTTATCTTCTTTGTTATGTAGGGTTTATCGTTGGGGTAAATAATCACATCTTTTTTAAAGACCACATTGTCCTAACAGAATTTAATATAATCCGTTGTTACTACAGTTGCTTCATCAATGTCTTTGCTATGGAAAACTTCCCAGTCAGTGCAGAGAAAAGATCCCTTCAGAGATTCTACACTGTCCTTGGACCACACACTTAATAAGTGTCTTACATGTTGGAATTAAATAAACAGTGCTGCGGTCAGAATTTGATAAGGGGAGGCCTTGATCTAGCTGTATATGCCTCTTTTATGTTCCCATCCTATAGCACTTATCAAGTACCTTTTTATCTCTGGTATTGCATTTTACATACTGTCCATAGCCAGAAAGTACCAGTTATAATTTGCAGTGATTGAAATCTCCTAGAATAAAAACAGGGGCTTCTGGTGTGCGCTGCAGCTAGAGATGGTCACTTATACAGCCCGCTGCTTTGCTGCATTGCCCAACAGAGGGACATAAACCACAGTTATTCAGTATCAGGTTTACATCCTGAAGTTTTCACTGTGAATTGGCTGCACCAGCTGTCATTTACAAACACGCAAATGCCGCCACCTCGACTTTTCCCTTTTTCTACCACCTACATTTGCGAACAGGCAATCTCCAGATGAAGCCAGGTCTCTGTGAGCAACAAAGGAGCTTTAAGGTACCTCTGGGTCCATGGGCTCGCTGGTCCAAAGAGGCCCTCTTACATTTGTTACAAGTGTTTAACAACAACATGTGTTAATCAGTGTCATCAGCAGAGCAGCGCCTCTGAGGCTGTGAAGCAGGCTTGTGGATCTGGCAGGGTCATAACCCATCACCTGAGCATAACTGTATAATATAGCATATTACATTTACATGAATACCACAAATGTTCACATTTATAGCTGATGCTTTTAGACTGGCAAGTTATTAACATTTGTATGCATTAGTCTTGAGTAAGAACTGCAGGCCTATATCAGCAAGCTAAATTAATTCAGTTAATTCAGTCAGTACAAATACCTTTTACAAATAATTCTCCATGTAACCATATATATTACTAAGGTATTTTGGGCGGAAATCATTGTCGGAGCCACTGTATAGATATGTGTGTGTATAATATGTGCATTTTGGCCTGTCATCACTGGGGGGCAGTATGGTCCGGGTAATAGGTATTTAAGCAGGTATTCACACACTGGGGAAGGAGGAAGAATGATGCTTGGGTGGCGGCTTGCGGGAATGATAGTTAACACACACGCAGGCCACATCGCATGATTTGCATCACCATCACCACAATCAATATATGTTTGTAAAGTTCAATAAATGGGAACACAACCCAAACTTATCCATCACGCCTGGACATTGGATTATGTGTGTGTGTGAAGAAATGTTAGGAAAATGAGGATAGCTGCTACCTACAATCGTTATTTTATGATACATTTTGTAAAGGATAAAATACCAAAATCAGCAGTCTTGTGTGGTTTATAGGAACAAAATGTGAGTGACTTTTTTTCTCGTATCTTGACAGGAGACATTTTAAAATATTTGTATCAATAGGCCTAAGTTTTTACAATATGGCACAGAGATAAAGCCATTGGGTCATTAGCAAAATGTGGTGACAAATATGCCCCTTGAATTTTCAGTCATGAAAAATATTTTTTTTAAAGTCAAGAAACAATTTTAAATGCATCATTCTATAACCTAACTTTTTATTAAATAATATGAAATGGTTTATCTCTATATTTTTTTTTACACATTTTTAGTAAAATATATTAAATTTTTTCTTTTGACTGAAAATAAAAGGTCAAAAGCATAAAATATATTCTTGGGATAATTTGTGAAAATCGTTAAAAAGGTGTGAGTGATATGTTTGAGATGCTGTAGGTGTCAGCAGTGAGGCCTTGACAGTCAGCTTATTCTGTGGGAGACAAGATTGTTTAGGTTCCCATGGTCCCTCTGAAAGTGCACCCAAGCCTCACATCACAGTACCTCATGGGTTCAAACTAAATTTGTGTGTACAGAGTCCATCTAAGACTTCTGAAAGGGTGTATAAGGGCTGTAACTGCTCACAAGGTCAGAATCCTTCTTGATCATGTATTGGTGTTGTTGCCTTTGGGTGCGTGCACACAATAAAAGTTTGTGGATTATTGCAACTTTGGCTCCGAGTCTGACTGACACAGCATATTCCAGACACCCAAGTAACTTCTCAACAGCACTAATCTATAGATGAATTGTATGACTTAAGGTATTTATTTAGACCTATTTAATAACATGTCTTTTTACTTCAGCTTCCTGTCTGTGGCTGTTTTTTGGGGGTCAGTGAGTGGAATCAAACCAGGTGTAGTCACAGGGCAACTACAGCTAAATTGATACACTAAGAAAGTAATCACCAATTAACTTATATATGGCATGTAGAAGCATCCACAAAGTGCCAACCAATCACTGTGCAACTGAAACAGGCAGACTGACTTGCCAACAACATAACTATTAGAGAAAATGGAACTGTGTCAAGCATGCAATGAAGAGGATGAAAGAGCCTAGAAGGGAATTCCCAGGAAAAGGGGCTGTGATGTTTGTGAAATGTGAAATTACTGACTAATAAAAAATAGCAAACATTAATTAAATAATGCAAATTGGAAGTAGACAGTACCAGGACTGGAGGAAGGCAGGTGGCCTTTAGGAGAAGCCATATTCACAGTATCCACCTTTTTCTAGTTTTTCTTTCTGTTCCACGGTTCGCCTGTTTTCAATTTCCAGTCTCCAGTGTTTTCACCTGCATCAGTGTTTTAAGTATTACATTAGTTAAATCCATTGAGCAGATACAGGGGTTTGGCAGCGCCTCATCTGAGTAGGTGACATGAAGTGATGATCCGAGGGTATATCATTAACGACACTGAGTTGTTATTACAGCCAACAACTGCACAAGTTGAGTGTAAAATAATTTTTACTTCAAATAACGCTTAAATGGTTGTTGTTTTTCATCTGGATCAGTCATTTTGGTTAGCTTTACATTGCTTCTCGAGACCAGAAACAGAAAACAGGCAGTTAGAATCATCATGGCACCACCCAGTGGTTGCTCAGGAAAACTGTGGATAGTATATCATATCAACATTTTTCCTGGGAGTCTCCCGTATTTCAACACTCATCTCCCTCCCTCCTGTTTTGTTATTTCTCCTGGTAAACTCCCATAATTTTTATGGCCCAAACCTCGTTATATGAATAATCACATCAATATATTATTCCAAGGTTGTTCAGTTGCCAGATCTTGTATGAAACGCATCCTACTTACACAATCAACACATCATACAAATTTCAACCTATTTGTGATCTCAACCTGGCAACCTACAACCCAGTTGCGCTGTTGATATGTGCGCAGGTAGTAGACGAGGGAAGATGCATCAAGCATCTCTGGTAGATGGGAGGCAGGGCTGGACTGGTAATCTGGCATACCGGGCATTTTCCTGATGGGCCGACACACTTTGGGGCCGATCAGGGGCAGACTGGCCATCGAACCAAGCGGGCCGGTGGGTCGGCCCGCGAAATGGCGAATGACCCGCAATAAGATAAAATGAGCCGCCACGTCATGCAAAATGGACCACAAAACGGCACCGCGATATGCAGAAAAGTACAGCGAGGAGAAGACTGGATTGAGGTGAGTAACCACACAAGAACCTGGACCTACTAAGTAGTTGAAATTGGGCATTCCAAATTGGGTGAAAATAGGGAAAAAAATCTAATTTACTACTGACATCTGCCTTTAACATAGACACCACACACTTTTCAAAATATTTAATTACAATTTACGTTAGTGCAACAGGTCTAATGTCATTGTTTTGGCTTAATTTCTTTGGGATTGATATAATAACATCCTTTTTCCAAAGGTTAGGAAGAGTTTAGGTGTCTTAAGATTGTTGAAAAATGGGGCACCATGCAGTGGTCAATTCATCTGCACAGGTTTTTTTAAATGAAAGATGAACTCCATCAGGACCTGAAGATTTCTTAGAGCAGATATGTTTAAAAAGGTATTTACCATAATTTGGTTCAATCATCAACTCATTATCACCCTTATCCATGTCCATGATAGAGGTAATTTCCTTATTGCTGTTCTCTAGAACCACAATGATTAAACCTTAAATATGAATTATTTAAATAATTTGCCTTTTGCAGATCATCATATGTAGTTATCATATTCTTCACTGAATGCATATTAGTTATAGGTTTCATTGAGTCCTAGACCCACTTTAGTGTTTGACCTATACAAATTATTTTCTAGGACATCCTTTTGTCTTTTCCTAGCAGCTCTACGTAACTGGTTAAATTCTTTCTGAACAGATTTGAAAGCCAAGCGATCATGATTCCTAAAAGCAAATGTCTTCCTGTTAATATGAACCTTTATCTTCTTTGTTATGTAGGGTTTATTGTTGGGGTAAATAATCACATCTTTTTTAAAGACCACATTGTCCTAACAGAATTTAATATAATCCGTTGTTACTACAGTTGCTTCATCAATGTCTTTGCTATGGAAAACTTCCCAGTCAGTGCAGAGAAAAGATCCCTTCAGAGATTCTACACTAAACAATTTTGTGCGTTTGGCAGGGCAACAATCCTGTGGGAGAGTGGAACTCCCTAAGTGTATGTAATATATATATATATATATATATATATATATATATATATATATATATATTGTAAATGGTCTGCACTTATATAGCGCCTTTTTAACCTTAATGGTATTCAAAGCGCTTTACACTGTGACTCATTCACACACACATTCATACACCAATGCAATGCCATGCAAGGTGCTAGCCTGCCAGTGGGAGGAACTTGGGGTTAAGTGTCTTGCCCAAGGACAAAGTCATGTGGTCCAGGAATCGAACCACCAACCCTGCGATTAGTGGCCAAGCCGCTTTACCAACTGAGCCACAGCCGCCCATTGTAACAAAGCCACTTTTGAAACTGAAAAACAAAAAGAAAAGGTTAGAGTGGGCAAAGAAACACAGACATTGGACAACAGATAATTGGAAAAGAGTGTTATGGATCTTAACCCCATTGAGCATTTGTGGGATCAGCTAGACTGTAAGGTGTGTGAGAAGTGCCCAACAAGACAGCCACATCTATGGCAAGTGCTACAGGAAGCGTGGAATGAAATGTCACCTGACTATCTGAACAAACTGATAGCTGTCATTGCTGCACGTGGAGAATTTTTTGATGAGAACTCTTAGTTTAAGAAATTTTGAATGTTGTTTCCAAATTGTAATATTTTTTGAATGTCATTAATGTCCTGACTATACATTGTGAACAGATGAATGCCACTTTCTAGTACCAAATACCAATTTCTTTCCATAAGAGTAAAATTTGTACATTATTCCACACTTTTGGACGCCTGTGTATACTTTATATATGCTCCCCTAAAACAGCCAAAGGTAACTACTCAATATCAGCCTCCAAAGAATCATGGTAACAATTGTCCAAAGTGGATGCAGGCCCCACATGTGGTACAGCTCCTGAAGGGGCAGTATGTACTGTATGCATGTATGTATATTAGTCCAACACTCACCTTTCATTCTTATAGTAACTTGTACAGTGTTGCCTGGTCTTCTGAAAACAAAAACCTTTCCGAGTTGTCAGGAGTTGCTTTCCTGCACGTTTTCTGGCTTCTTGCCAGGGAAGCTGATCACAAATGTAGTAATTAAGGACCATTTTATATTAATGTTTATTTTCTGTATGCAAAAAAAAGCTTTCCCTGGCGTTTTGGACACCTGCTAATATGTTTTTAAAAAGTAGGAAAGTAAGAAATGAATCCCCCCCCCAAAAAAACCCCATTCCAAAATAACTTCACTTAATTTAGCGCTTTGGGAATGTATTTAGGAGTGACCAGCTGTGAATATGTGTGCAACACATCAATGAAACTGACTAGAATTTATAGCCTCTGCTGGTGACATCAAAAGGATGCACCTTTAGCAGGGCTATAAATAGATTCGTCACAGGTGCATTGTCAGGTCTTTTGGCTTCAGACTACTCTGTGTGTGTTGTGCTTCTCAAGCTGTCATAAATTTATTTTCCTCCGCGAGCACTGCAATCAGTTTTCAGTCAAAATGCTTCACACTCGTCTCGCTTACTTCCGAGAGCCAGCGTCCACTCTTTCATCATGGGGCTCTCGCATGGATCTGGCTAAGGAGCAAGAGATTGGTCCGTCACTTTTGCTCGCTCTTTCCCCAGATCCAGCCGGTCCTCCTTGTGATCCTGAAGTCTGCTATCCTTCTCTTGAGTCTGCGCATGTGACGCATCTATTTATAGAACTTCGAGCTACCCACCTCTGAGCATTCCACGCATGATAATAAAGGAATTACTCAAGGTGGTTACAGACTAGTTAGACTGGCCACGCAAACAAGAGAACCCCAAACACTCTAAACTAGAAGACAAATTTCTGTCTGGTGGCCAAAGGAAGGGAACGCTATATCAGTCACTTCTTTCTTTGATGACCTCCATGACGAGCTTTCTCGTTCATGAAGACACCTGAGGCACGGGGGTATTCCATGATGCCACCGGTAGAGGAGACACTTGCAGGTTATCTCTCGTCTGGCTCTGCATCATCTCTAAAGAGACCCACTCTCCCCACAAAGCCGTGCAGGACCACCTCCACGGATGTGGGGAAAGCTTATCAGGCAGCAGGTCAGGCTGGTGCTGCCCTGCATACCATGGCAGTGTTGCAGGCGTACCAGACTGACCTGTTGAAGGACTTGAGTGCGGGCACCACGGTCGATGAAGAAACTTTCTCAGAGTTTCGTCGTGCCACAGATCTGTCTCTCCGGGCCACCAAGCAGATGGCTCGTGCCATTGGCCGGTCTATGGCTGCTTTGGTCAGCATGGAGAGACACTTATGGCTAAACCTTTCAGGCATCAGAGACAAGGACAAAGTGTTTCTCCTCGATGCCCCGGTTTCGCCTTCTGGCTTATTTAGTGACACTATGAACACGGTTATCAAGTCAAGTCAAGTGGTTTTTATCACCAGGTTCCAGGAGGCGAAATGTCATGATGAAGCCTTCGGGCAATTCTCTGCTCACCGCACTCAGGGGGAGGAGCCGACAGCCATCCAGCCTTGCCCGGTCCTTCTAGAAGGGAGGCTCAAAAACAGAAAGGCTTGGGCCCCGCCCCTGAGTGTCAAAACTGTCTTGTGTGCGTAAAGATTTCTGCTGCGCGTGTAGAAAATAACTTCCGCGTGTGTACAGATCTGCGCGCGCGTGTGTGACCTGTCATGACTTGTGGTTTTGTTATTTCAGCTTGCAAGTTGTGTGCACAATCATATTTTTTGTGTTCGAGTTTGTGATTTGCAAGTTCTGCATTTTACGTGCGAACTGTGTCATGGTGCTCATACTGTTGCGCACTTGCGCGCTGTGTTTATGCGCTTGCGCTGTATTGTCCAACATATAACGCGCTAGCAAATGCAAACTAAGGGATCTCAAGATGTGTTTAAAGATTGAGTATTAAACTATATTTAACTTGACACAGTGACCTAAACATTTTATGTTTATGACGCAATGCACCCGAGACACTACACAAGCATGTCTGATGCAGGTGTAAATTGACTGGTCCTTAAACAAGCCCTCATAATAAATCTGAACTGATTGACAAATTCACTTGCGAAATGGATTGCTGTGAACTGTATGCCAACGATTGACTTATGATCAATAATATGGTAGTAAACAATACATTGTATTCTAAAGCCACTTTTTGTATTGTCTTATCAATGTTTAACTCATCTGCTACAAGAGTGTAATGCATTTTAATTATCTGAATATTTTTTATTTTATATATATATATATATATATATATATATATGTGTATATATATATATATATATATATATATATATATATATGTATATATACTCACCTAAAGGATTATTAGGAACACCATACTAATACTGTGTTTGACCCCCTTTCGCCTTCAGAACTGCCTTAATTCTACGTGGCATTGATTCAACAAGGTGCTGAAAGCATTCTTTAGAAATGTTGGCCCATATTGATAGGATAGCATCTTGCAGTTGATGGAGATTTGTGGGATGCACATCCAGGGCACAAAGCTCCCGTTCCACCACATCCCAAAGATGCTCTATTGGGTTGAGATCTGGTGACTGTGGGGGCCATTTTAGTATAGTGAACTCATTGTCATGTTCAAGAAACCAATTTGAAATGATTCGAGCTTTGTGACATGGTGCATTATCCTGCTGGAAGTAGCCATCAGAGGATGGGTACATGGTGGCCATAAAGGGATGGACATGGTCAGAAACAATGCTCAGGTAGGCCGTGGCATTTAAACGATGCCCAATTGGCACTAAGGGGCCTAAAGTGTGCCAAGAAAACATCCCCCACACCATTACACCACCACCACCAGCCTGCACAGTGGTAACAAGGCATGATGGATCCATGTTCTCATTCTGTTTACGCCAAATTCTGACTCTACCATCTGAATGTCTCAACAGAAATCGAGACTCATCAGACCAGGCAACATTTTTCCAGTCTTCAACTGTCCAATTTTGGTGAGCTCTTGCAAATTGGAGCCTCTTTTTCCTATTTGTAGTGGAGATGAGTGGTACCCGTTGGGGTCTTCTGCTGTTGTAGCCCATCCGCCTCAAGGTTGTGCGTGTTGTGGCTTCACAAATGCTTTGCTGCATACCTCGGTTGTAACAAGTGGTTATTTCAGTCAAAGTTGCTCTTCTATCAGCTTGAATCAGTCGGCCCATTCTCCTCTGACCTCTAGCATCAACAAGGCATTTTCGCCCACAGGACTGCCGCATACTGGATGTTTTTCCCTTTTCACACCATTCTTTGTAAACCCTAGAAATGGTTGTGCGTGAAAATCCCAGTAACTGAGCAGATTGTGAAATACTCAGACCGGCCCGTCTGGCACCAACAACCATGCCACGCTCAAAATTGCTTAAATCACCTTTCTTTCCCATTCTGACATTCAGTTTGGAGTTCAGGAGATTGTCTTGACCAGGACCACACCCCTAAATGCATTGAAGCAACTGCCATGTGATTGGTTGATTAGATAATTGCATTAATGAGAAATTGAACAGGTGTTCCTAATAATCCTTTAGGTGAGTGTATATATATATATACACTACCGTTCAAAAGTTTGGGGTCACTTGTCTGAAATGTTTCTCATGATCTTAAAAATCTTTTGATCTGAAGGTGTATGCTTAAAAGTTTGAAATTAACTTTGTAGACAAAATATTATTCTGCCAAAACATATACATTTATTTAATTACAAATCTAAAATTTCCTAAAAAAAAAAAAAGTTTTTGAAATGGATGACTTGGATCAAAATATGAAGAAAAGAAGCCAATAAGTGCCCAACATAGATGGGAACTCCTTCAATACTGTTTAAAAAGCATCCCGGGGTGATTCCTCAAGAAGTTGGTTGAGAAAATGTCACGAGTACATGTCTGCAAAATCTAGGCAAAGGGTGACTACTTTGAAGATGCTAAAATATTACATAGTTTTGGATTTATTTTGGATTTTTTGGTCACAAAATAATTCCCATATTTCCATTTCTATTATTCCATAGTTTTGCTGACTACTATTATTCTAAAATGTGAAATAAATAAATAAATAAAGAATGAGTAAGTGACCCCAAACTTTTGAATGGTAGTGTATATATATATATATTTAGATTTAAATATAACTATGTATAATTATTTCATCATTATATATATTGAACTATTGTCACATGAGGGGCTTTCTCATAAAATATTTGTATATGCGATTAAGTGAGATTAATTGCGATTAATTAATAGGGACACCATGTAATTAATTCGATTACAAATTTTTATAAGTATATATATACTTAAGCCCCCTTTTTAGTACGGGCTCCGAATCATTTTCACAACCACCTGCATTCAGGCTGTTATGATTCCAAAAGTCACAAGCACTTCATTCTAAATAAACTGCCTTCCCAGCTGGGTTCATAAGGAGTTATTCATGCTATATGGCTTATAGCTCATATATTCATTATGAATGCTCTCCTCCTGGCTATCATGAGGATGTTGGATGCCGTCCCATAATACTGTGCTGCCATGTTTCCTCTCTAGGAACTTATGTCATGTAGTGCGGCGTGATTCTTTTCCCCATATGCAAAATAAAAAGATGGCGGGGCCATCTTAACACTATCACACACATCGGGGAAGGCGTTCTTTTCCAACTACTATTCTTACAGGGGGAAAAGACCCCGCGGAGACCACCACCTGCCCAGGCTGGGAGGAGGTAAAGAGTGGCGAAATACATCACATGGGTTTTCAGGCCACATGTGGGAATGGCACGGTGGTAGATCCTACCTGCTGCGAGGGAGGAGTTGTTAGAAACATGGTGACTGGGGGGCACCGGGGACTGCCCAAGGGAGATGCGGGTCCGCCCGTAGGGGGACCGTACCACGGAAAATACACACAGGGGGATTAATCCACAAGGGCCCATCCTGTGGAGCACCTATTCCAGTACAGAGTAATTTTAGTACCCGTAGTGGGTCTGGTCAGGGAATTCCTCTGCTGAATTTGCCAACCAGAGGGCTAGGGAGGAAGAATATCAAGGGAGCGTGAATCTAGTGGACTCTCCTGGGGAAAAGAGCGCACGTGATCACCTCAGTGGAGGGGAAGGGCGCTATGTGCAAGCGGAACACCCGGCCAGATGCGCCGCGCTCCCGAGTTCTACATGCTCTGACCTGAGAGAACAAGGGACGAGACCGACTCAACCCTGAGATTGTAGAATCTCGTAAAGGTATTGGGTGTTTCCCAGCCCGCTGCTCTGCATATGTCTGTGTGGCAGCGGGGGCGTGGTCAAGTGCCCGTCCCGGGAGAGGAAGCGGTAAGTGCGCTTACACCTGAGCTAAATTATGTCTAACACCTGTCTCTAATTTCAGTGAGTACGGGGAGAGCGGCATAAGAGAGCGTCAGCACCTCCATTCAACAGAGTGAGCCCGACAGAGAGAGTCTGCCGAATAGTTGCGTTGTTTATGTTTGAAAGAACTGTATGTTTGAGGTGCCCTTATTAAAGCTTACCTGAGTCGTGAGACCTCACTTCCCTGTGTGCTCTTTGTGCTGGTGACCTTGAAGAGTGTCACAGCCTGCTAGGTAGGTGCCATTGGCCAGTGTCCACGAGGATGCCACACTTCTTGTCATGTGTTCTAGAACCTGCAAGGGGGCGGGCACTGCCTGAGAGTGATATGCCAATGCGATGGCATCAATGACCTAGTGGGAAAGCCTCTGTTTGGAGACAGCGTTCCCTTTCTGCTGTCCTCCAAAGCAGACAAAGAGCTTCTCAGAACATCTAAAGCTCTGCGTGCAGTCCAGATAGGCACAGCCTCCCCTTCAATTTCTCTTGCAGAAACGAGAGCACTGACCCGACTGCGCATCTCTGCAGGTCTTCAGATCAGGCAGAACACCAATTTGCGAACAAGCGCAACTTTAGGTCATAAAGTTGCCTGGTAGAGGGAGCTCTGGCTTGGTTGATCGTGTCTATGAGATCAGGTGGTAGGCCACTTAGATATTCCACATCCCATCCAGAGGCCAGATGTGGAGGTTCCAGAGGTCTGGGCACGGATGCCAGAGGGTGCCCCGTCCCTGAGAAAGAAGATCCTTCCTCAGGGGAATTCACCAGGCAGGGGCTGTTGGGAGGAGTGTGAGATCTGAGAACCAAGTCCATGTGGGCCAGTAGGGGGCCACCAGAGTGACTTGTTCCTCATCCTCCCTGACCTTGCACAGCTCCCGTGCAATTAGTCTCACTGGGGGAAATGCATATTTGCGCAACTCCAGGGCCAGCTGTGTGCCAGCGCTTCTGTCCTGAGGGGAGACTCTGCTAGGGAGTACCAGAGCAGGCAATAGGAGGTCTCTTAGGAAGCAAACAGGTCTTGCTGTGCTTTGCTGAACCACTCCCAAATCAGCTGCACCGCCTGGGGTTGGAGCCTCTACTCTCCGCTGAGCATACCTTGTTGCGACAGCGCCTCCGCTGCTGTGTTGAGGTTGCCTGGGATGTGAGTGGCACACAACGACCTGAGTCATTGCTGGCTCCAAAGGAGGAGATGGTGGGTGAGTTGTGACATATAACGAGAGCGCACGCTGCTTTGGCAATTTATATATGCTATCGTAGCGGTGCAGTCTGATCGGATCAAGACGTGCTTGCCCCATATTAGTGGGAGAAACCTCCGCAGGGCAAGGATTACAGCTAGCAACTTTAGGCAGTTGATGTGCCAACCCAGCCAGGGCCCCGTCCAGGAGCCGGCGGCTGCATGTCTGTTGCACACGGCTCCCCAACCCTGTTTGGAGATATCTGAGATATCAGGGTTTGAAAGTCTGGTGGCAGGCGGCGGTGATTAACACACAGTACGTGCCGTGACTCGTGTCTGGAGCCAGTGCTGAAGTGGTCTCATATGCATCAACCACAGTGGCGCAACCTGGAATTGTTTTAGAGGGACAAGTGTGCCTGGCTTGAATAAGGTGAGGCATTTCAGCACCGACTGAGCGTGTTTGTTGGTGAGGCACGCTGTCATTGAGACTGAGATGAATTTACTCCATGCTGAGAAAAGAGATGCTATATGGATGAGGTGCCTGAGCACCTGGTCCCTGTGGGTGGTAGTGACTCTCGAGAGTGGGCTAGGATGAGCCAATCATCGAGGTAATTGAGTATGCGAATGCCCACTTCCCTTCCTCAAAGGTCTGCCTCTGTGACCTTCGTGAAGATACAAGGGGACAGGGACATGCCGAAGGGGAGGACTTTGTACTGATATGCCTGGCCGTCGAATGTGAACCGTGGAAAGGGTCGGTGTCGAGGCAAGATAGAGACGTGGAAGTATGTGTCCTTCAGGTCTACCGCTCCGAACCAGTTTCGATTCTGGGCGCAAGTTAGAATGTGTCTGCGTGAGCATTTTGATCGGGAGTTTGTGTAAGGCCTGGTTTAAAACTCGCAATTATCAGTACAATACCAATATCAGTAAGGTGCTTTGCAGTTCAACCAGCCGCTAATTTTGGTGAGGTCTATCCTAAATCCAAGGTTCATGCAATGGCATATGAAGTATTCCATGTCTTATGGTTGGACTTGGAGTCAGTTCAACCTCTGAGGTCCATCGTAATAGACTGAAGTGATGTCTGGCTGGCACCGGCTGCATTTAGCCATCATCACTAAGAGACACATAGCAGTGGATTCCGATACAAAGCAGGAATGGAGGTGGATCCAGCTGGTTCTGGTGACCTCGGGTTAGGAGTCATGGAAACAGATAGATAGAATATTATTAGCTTTAGCTGTAATCACTTTTGATTCCAAGCTTATTTTGCATACAGAAAAGACATGCAGCAATATAAAAGGATCCTTAATTACAATACAGGTGTTTGAATTATTTATTTTAGTTTTTTTTTTTGCTTATTATTGTTTAATAATGATCTGTAAGTTGTACGTTAACACATGAATTACATGATACTATGCAAAGGCTAAAATCTTTTTATCGTCTCATCTTAATGAAATCTTAATGAAAGGGCTTTGAAATGACCAGGGTGTGCCTGGCCTGAAGGCGGACAGACATGGAATTGGAGGGTTCCAAGTCTGAAAAATTGATTAAACTCACTGTATCATCTGATAGTAAATGTTCTCTTTTCCACAAAGGTAAACAGTCCCCTCAAAGGCAATCTCAAGAATGGCCTGTGATAAGGGGCTGTGTGCACATGAAAGTAAGCATCTTTCAGGCTGATTGACGCAAACCAGTCTATAGGGCCAACATGAGACCGAATTTCTTTTGGAGTAATAATTTTGAACGGAAACTTTGCGATTGTCCAGTTCAATCACATCAAATCCTAAATGGGCCATAATCTGCCATCCTTTTTGCAGACTAGAAAGTAGCAGTGTGTAGCTGAGTAGCTGTGAGCATCCTCCATCGGTATTGTTTCTCTATATATGTTTATTTTCATTTGTTTCTTAGGCTTCAAGCATCGCTGTCTCAGAGGCTACTTCGTCCCATTTTCTCACCCGTGGGGGAATATTGCCGTAAGCCTCTGTAAGGAATTTTAGGAGTGCCCCTTAAATATCAATTCAGGTGTTCAGTCGCTGTTCTCGATCCGGATCCTCATGAGGGGAGAATGACACACATACACCAGAGCATATCATATCACTCTCTGACGTTTAATGTTCAACACATCATTATATATTGTTCAGCAACACTTACACTAGACTAAAATAATTATTTACCTTAAATGGACGTGGCATACATATTTGATATGAGATAAGTGAGGGTTTATGACAGAGAGTACAGATACAAGAAACACATTTCTAAGAATGGCAGTTTGTCGACACATCCTTATATGAAACAGGAAACAGCTTGCAGAACAGGAATAACAAGTTGTACTGACTAAGAAGTTGTTGAAAGACCATATTTTTTTCAGCCCACTGACAATGTATCCCAGACATAAACACCACTTAGATTGCAGTGCTCCAGAGCGAGAACAGGAAGAAGAGTGCTCCAGAGCGAACCGTCAATTGTCATGGAACAGGCGAGGCCACTGGAGATGGATAAGAGACACAGGTTCAAGCCATTGAAAATCAACCCTTAAAATTCTCTGCGCTCTGCATCCCATCCTCGCTAGGTATAGGGAGGCGAGGGGAACGGTGTCAGCTTCTTCAGAAGTAAGCTGAGAGCAAAGTGTTTAACTATCACGCTTGCATTAAATATGATCAATCTCAGCATTGCATGTCTGGCAGGGATATAGATAGTGATATAGCACCTCTCTCATAAACTCAGCCAATCTTGATCGCTTCATGTGCGTCACGAACACATCATCACGGCCGTACTGGGCATGTGAAGGCGCTTTAGATGGAGAGGATAAACGCAATGCATGAGCCCGTGACAAATCATCCTCAACTTCTCCGTGCTCTATATCCTGTCCTCACGCACCTTCCATGTGTATAGGGGGAGGGGAAAGGCTTTCAGAATGAAAATTTGAGCAGAGAGTAAAGAATTAGAGTTTTATGCACCCTTTATCAAAAACGCAATCAAACCCGGCAAGCAGTGTCATCGTGGGCTCTGCCAAGGCAATCAAAACTCTGTGCTGAGCAGGCAAAGACACCTGATGTGGAGGAGAAAAAAACACAACAGGCTGAGCCGGAGATAAATCCTCCTCAAATCTTCATGCTTTATTTCCCGTCCTCACACGTCTCCCTCATGCAGTTCCTCGGAAGCCGCAGAAGTATAGTGGGAGGAGATGGGACTGGCTTAAGCATTCAGAATGAGCCGAGAGCATTGATTCATGCATTCACAGTGAACACAATCAGCCTCAAAGCTTGTGTCTGTTAGACAGAAGGAAATATGTTTGTTTTCATGTTCATGTTGAAACATTTGCAAAATGCCATCTTTACAAAGATGTCGTTAAGCAAACGGCTCTTTTATGCTTGTGATCAGTGTAAATACACACCAACATGATCAGGATGTTACACGCTACAGAAAATTCTAATAAAATTCCTTTAAATTGGTCATAAATTGGAAAATCAAACTTGCCATGATATCTTGACATATAAGAGTTCAAAGCACTATAAAAACATACTGTAAATCTCAGAACCGAAAACTTATTTGTTAGTCCAAAAAAAGGCTTTATTGAAACCAAGGTGCCAAAATGGCTTGTTCTCTACTTCCTCCTCATAGTGAGGTATTACATCAGCACAGGCCAGCCTCTGCATATCATATCTCTATCAATGCCTACTTTATCAACCGCCCACCAGTATTTCTGTTAGTATAGATCGGTGAGATTACTTTTGGAGCAACAGGAGGTGTACAAATTCATGTGCGTCACGCACATGTAAAGAGTATCCTCTTTACAAATTCTTTATTCATTCTTTCTTTGAGTGTTTGATTTGTCCGTTCAACCACGCCTGCCGATTGTGGGTGATACAGAATATTAAAATGCCAACTGATGTTCAATTCTTTAGCTTAGAGTTGTGTCACTTTGGAAACATTATCACTTTCAATGACGGTCTGAATGCCATCTTGGTTATAATCTTGGGATGCCATCTTGGTATAATTTCCTTAGATAGTACTTTTACCTGTCTCTTCAGCTTGATTTAGATCAGGGCTTACCACAAATTCCTTTACAGACCACTTAGCTACCTCATCAGCTAGTCAATTTTCCCTTGCTTATTCTAGCTCACCGGTCATATGCCCTGCAACTTTTATGACAGCCAGTTTCGTAGGCAGCTGTGCCGCTCTCAGTAACTCTGCAACCAGGTTGTGATGTGATATGGGCTTGCCCTCAGCTGTCTTGAAGTCTCTTACTTCCCATATTCGAGCAATGTCATTTACAAACCCATAAGCATACTTCGAGTCTGTATATATAGTGATTGGTTTGCCTTTAGCCAATTGGCATGCTCTGATCAACGCAAACAACTCAGCAGCTTGTGCAGATTAAACCCAGAAAACTTTGCATTGGAGTCTTTGTTTTTGAGTGTTGAAACGTGGTAATTGTTTTTTCTGTGGAGAGATGAACTGTTCCTTTTTGCAGCTCATGACCCAGATAGTCCATTTTCAGTTTCACCAACTGCAGCTTTTTTTGGATGCCTTGAAACCAGACTTTGGTAGTATGTTTGCATACAATGGTTGATGCAGCTGTGCATGACTCAGTATCGGGGCCGGAAACCAGGATGTCATCAGCATAATGTAGCAGACAGATTTGTGGTGGCAACTTGGTGTCCCTCAGAGTAGCATGTGAACACAGCAGGCGAGTCTCTAAATCCCTGGGGCATTCTGGACTGTTGACATCCATAGGTGAATGCGGACAGGGGCTGTGTAACAGGCGAGACTGGCACACTGAAAAAGGCAGAGCACAAATCAATAACAGTAAAATAAGTGTGGTCTGCTGGGATTGAGTTTATTGTTTTACACACATCTGGCACCACAGGTAACAATGGAAAAATTAAATAATTAATTTTCCTTATATCTTGTGTCAAATGCTATGTACCATTAGCTTTCTTAACAGAATTAAATGGTGTGTTATATGGTGAGTGTATAGGTTTCAAAATACCTTGTGACAGGCACTGTTGTATTATTGGGCCTATACCTTCCTCTTTTTCTTTTGACGGCAGATACTGTTTGCAGTATACTGGCATGTTAGAGTGGAGTTTGGTAACATATGGTCTTACATCAATGAGGCTTTGTGGTCTGCCCACAGTGCTGGGTTGATGTTGAGCAGTTTGTGTTTTGCAGCAGAAGTGTTGACAGATGTTGAGCTGCAAACTTATCCGCAGTGTCCTGTATATACAGACTGGCAATATACTGAGGGAAACAGTAGTTGCAGTGAATTAGAATCAAAAGTTATTTTGGCTCTAATTTTATGCATCAGATTACAGCCCAGTAGGCAGAAGGGAGAGTCAGGCAAAAGCACAAAATTTAGCATTTTGAATAAGGTCGGATTGTCTGAAGATGTAACTAGTTATGTAGGTGTCATTTGATACTTAATGGGGACACCTTTAATTGCGGGTCCACTGCAGGACCCCCACCCTCCTTTAACCATGGATTTGGATTCACTCATGAACCGATCACTAAATGAGCCATCCCTAGGATATGGGTGTAACTGTGTTTAACCACACATGCGTGTAATGGCGGGGGCATTTACCCTTATCTACATGCAAAGATGTTACCCAATCACAAAAGATGGCATTTACACTGAAGTCTTCAAGAACACATGCCACAAAAACTTGTTGGATTTATCCCTTATATCTTTAACGCTAGGGGGTTGCGTGATAATATTAAAAGAAAAGCATTATTTCCATTTGCTAGACAATACAGGGCTGATTTCTGTTATATAGAAGAAGCTCATTCGGTTAATGATGATGTCAAATTCTGGAAAGCTCAATGGGGAATTCAATATGGTTTTCCCATGGTTCTGAACATTCAGTGGGGGTAATAACACTTAAGAATAGGTTTAATGGTGCAGTTTTGCAATCACTATGTGATTTAGAAGGTCACTTTCTTTGATTGCTACTCAATTATAATGATATGTTTATTATTACAGCTAATGTTTATGGGTACAGTAGGAAGTCAGAAAATTACAATCTTTTGGGGATCATAGAGAATACATTTAAAAGTTGGTTAGACAAATATCCACATGCTTATATTATAATGGGAGGGGATTTTAACATTGTTCAGGACTATGTTGTAGATAAATGGCCTCCAGGTCTACCAAACTCTACAAATACTAATATCAAAAACTTTATGGATAATATTTATCTAATAGATATTTGGAGATCTAAATGTCCTAATATAGCCTTTACATGGAGTAACAAATCAGGCTGTACAAATACTAATATCAAAAACTTTATGGATAATATTTATCTAATAGATATTTGGAGATCTAATTGTCCTAATAGTATAGCCTTTACATGGAGTAACAAATCAGGCTCAAGTCTGTCTAGAATAGACTACTGGTTAATTTCTGAAAGTCTTGACAAGATGGGGTATATGTAGATATTTTTCCTACTCCCTTAACAGATCACAGAGCTATTTATGTAAATGTGAAGCTGTTGCCCAAAAACACAATGTGAAATATTAATATTGGAAACATAATAATTCCCTTCTGCTGCATAAGGAGGTCCAAAAGAAAGGTAAAGATTTGATTTCTAGTTATTTGATTAAAGCCAAGGTGGAAAATTCCTTTAGCACAAATTGGGAACTTCTAAAGTTTGAAATTAGCAAATATATGAGACAATATGGTTCCTTTATTGACAAAATTAGAAGATCAGAACAAACTAAAATAATAACAAGAATAAAAAATTTCTTCTCTCATAGAAGATGAACATTTAGAAATGGTTGCGATAATGAGTAAATTAGATGATATATATAAGAAAAAGTAGAGGGTGCCTTAATTCATACAAGAAGAATGTGGCTTGAGGAAGGGGAACAAAACTCACATAATTTTTTCAATTTAGAAAGGTGGAATTTTGTTAGTAACACAATTAATAAATGAAACATTAATGGGGTTATGACATATGATCATACATTAATATCTCAGTACTGTAGTGAATTTTAGAAGAATTTGTATTCCTCTTGTTACTCTCAGGTGACAGCTGATGACTTTTTGATGTCGTTGCAAATTAAACCTATTGACAAACCTGAAAGGACAATTGTGATAAACCTATTACAATTCCTGAATTGACGGATGCAATTAACCATCTGAAAAATTCCAAATCACCAGGTACTGATGGTTTGACATCAGAATTTGATAGGTTATTTTCCAAAGATTTGGCTCTTTTTCTTGTAGAGGTATTTATTGAAAGCATTGAGGGACAGTTTCTTCCACCCACTCTAACACAAGGTTTAATTACATTGCTTTCCTAACCAAAAAAAAGACCTCTGTGTTGTCATCAGAGGCGGACTGGAACATCTCCCAGTCCACATGATCAAAACAGTCCTGTAGCATAGAATCTATGCTACACCCCACCCACCATTCAGGCATATGCTAAAGGCAACATTTAAATAAATGTCTGAATTAAACACTGTGGACATTTTTGTCCACACCGAGTGCAAATGCGAGACAATGGGGTGTAACTTAACTTCTCCAGTTAGTCTGATAGGAAGGCTTTGCAATGGCATAATAGGGTCAGAACTTCCTGTTCAATACAAAACATCTGCTCACTCAGGTGGAAGAGACCAATGAGCCAAACGTCTGAGACTGAATGCATAATAATAAAACAAAATCTTGGGTAGGCCTAGCCCACCTTTGTCAATCAGCCTATGAAATGTAATCTGGGATACTTATCATTCCAAATGAAGGACTTCATTATGCTATCAAATTGTTGAAATAAGAGGGGGGACATCTACAGGGAGAGATTGTAACAGATAGTGAAAGGCCACTGAAAGGCACCCGGCTGAAAAGCTGATACTGGGCAGTATTGTGGAATAATAACTTCTCTTGTTGATGTAGCTTGCTGTGTCATCACAAATCACAGTTGCAGGAGGATGTGTCTATAGGAATGTTTTTCCTGTCTCTGTACTCTCACGTATCACACATAGCTCAAACATATATGTTACACCCATATAAGACAAAGAACAATTTCATTGGTGGTTCAATGGAATGTTGTTTTGCTGGACCATGTAATGAAGTGCTGTACAATAAACGTCATTTTGATAGCATTGGGTCTCTGTGTCATTTCTTTCTTCCCTCAGCTGAGCCGTATCAAGATGGGGATTGCAGATCAAGAAAAATAAATTCAATACATTGAATGACAAAATGATCTAACAAGTATGCTGTCAGAGCCAAAGCTTCAGATTTACTCCAATTGACTCCAATTGACCAACTGAATAATTCTGTGGAGGCAAGGCATAGATCTAGTGGGGTCGGAGACAAATAATAAAATATCATCAGCTTAAAGAAAAAGCTTATGCGCCACATTTCCCGCCACCACCCCTGGTAAATCATCTTCCCTTCTTATCATGACAGCTAATGGTTCCAGGGCAAGATAGAACAATAATGGGGAAAGAGGGCAACCCTGCTGGGTGCCACTATCAGATTAAAATAATCTGAAATTAATACATTTCTTTGTACCGCTGCTACTGGGTGTCTATAAATTAACTTGATCCATCCAATAAAAGTATTCCCGAACATGTATATTTCCAAAATCGTACAAAAAATAATCCTAACACATTTTTGGCGTCAAGTGAGATGGCAGCGACCGGAGTCTGATCATTCACCACTGACCACATGATATTGATGAAATGCATAATGTTTATAATAAACTGAGCTTTGTCTGTAGGTAAGACCTTAATTACCTCGCCAAGCTCCTCCAAGGTTATCTCAGAATCAAGAAAATTGATTCTCAGTCGTCAGTTTAGGGAGTTCTAATGATTCCACAAAGATTCTAATATCTTCATCAGTAAACGAACAAGTGGAACTATAAAGATCATGATAGAATTCTTTAAAAGCATTTTTGATATCCATGACCGAGGTAATAATTTCACCACCAGCAGATTTCACTGAGGGAATGGTAGAAAAAGACTCTCTCTACTTTGTATATATAGCCCAAATATTCCCTGCTTTATTCCCTGACTCAACGTATGACTGTCTTGCCCCGAATAGCCAAAAGTGAGGCCATCAGATGACATTCTGCACTTCAGCTCTGCTCTTATAATATTCCCTTCTAACTCCACAAGTTCTCGTGCTTTGGGCTTTTTGAAGAATGAGGCATACTGTG
Source organism: Moxostoma hubbsi (assembly GCA_032164185.1). Taxonomy (NCBI): domain Eukaryota; kingdom Metazoa; phylum Chordata; class Actinopteri; order Cypriniformes; family Catostomidae; genus Moxostoma; species Moxostoma hubbsi. Next base: position 10,438,511 of record JAVLUX010000018.1, on the reverse strand, counting down.
TAATCCGACCCCTAAGAATTGCCTTAAGTGCCTCCCAAGCCACACTCACTGAGGATACTGAAGACCAGCCAGTCTCCATATACACATTTCAGCCTTTAACATTTGTTGGAATTCAAGATTTTACAAAAGGGATACATGAAAGCGCCAACTATATGATTTATTTTTCTCCATATGTGGCAACATCTCAAAATATACCAGAGCATGATCCGGGACTAAAATGTTTCCAATTGAGCAATCCACAACAGATTAATTGATACTTAGATATTAAAAACAAATCTATTCTAAAATAGATCTTATGGGCTGATGAAAAAAAAATTATAGTCCCTACATTATGGGCTCTAAAGTCTCCAAATATCTGTAAGACCAAGATTTTTTTACACATCCTGTGAAGCGTCAGTGTTGCTCTAGGACAGTGTTTCTCAACTGGTGGGTCGTGACCCAAAAGTGGGTTGCAGGTCTATTCAGACTGGATCGTTGGACAGCAGGGAAAGAACATGCCATTGTTCTCCCAATAAATATTTCAGTGCTTTGAACACGCAAAAAGACTTGCTTTTGTCTTTTCTGATCTACTGTATCTCTGGCATGTGCGCTTGCCACGCATCAAGGCCAATTTGAAGTCTAGTGAGGATGTCAAACCTCTCAAATAGGCAGCCCTGACGTTATACACAGCAATGAGGTGGAGCATAGCAACATGCGCCAAAATAAAGTTGTTGTTTTTAAAATGATATCATTATTTTATACATATCACAGTAAATGTGATTTATACAAATTATATACTTTCATATTAAATTCTTAGTTAGAATCTATACTATTTTTTATAAACACTATAATGTATTATTATTAGAAAGACTAGCTAGATTCATCCAGCCATGCTATTGAGGGGCCATCATGGTCTTATGCCACAGAGAAACTCACAGAGGCAGAGATATGGACTCAAACATCAGACAAGTAATTTCCAGACAGGGAAATAGCACGATGTACAGATAACTCACAACAGTCTTTTGATACTTGCAGGTAACTGAAGAAACAGGAGTGTAACAATTCTTGAGGATAGCCAGAGGAGGAACCAACACACAAACCCAGATGAGGATCACTGGGTTTATACCCAGGATGATGTGCAGGTGCAGTGAGAGAGAAAGAGACGGAGAGCCCGGTGGATCTGTGACAATGCCTGTACTTATATGTCATTACACTGTAAATATAAGGCCAAATACATAAAGGGCTTTAAAATCTGGATCTCCAAGACTTGTGGACATTTTATGAATAAAGTTTTCCTCCATTGTAATATATGATCTTTTAGAATGATGTTTGATAACAGGAAATAAACTGGATAATAAATATATTGGGCTTATATAAATACATATGCTCATCAACTTTTAAAAGGGGGAAGAGGACTTCTTTTTGTTGTTGACATCAAATCATGTTGTTGACTTGATAAATGCATTTATACTTGAAAAACATGAACAGAACTATGCAAGATAAAAGAAAATGCTACCCAGTGCAAAAGTAACCTTACGTTGATGTCAGAGTTTCTTGTATTGTTTGAATCGATCATGTTTCTCTCTTGTCATATTCGCTAATTCTGGGAACAAGAAAACGTTGTGGAAAGCTTTCCTTTACTCCTCGCTGTGGCAGAGCGGAGGGCAGGGCTGGGTCGTGACGATACACACCCGGTCAGGCTAATCAAGCCTCCGAGAGGGATAAAGGCCGATGGCAGACGGCGGTGCGGGAGAGAGAGATCATTTACGGACATGTCTGTCATATGTGTGTTTGTGTCTTTTAAGTTTATTATTAAAGCCTTATTTATATTGTCAAGCCGGTTCTCGCCTCCTCCTTTCTATTGAACTACGTTACACTCGCGTAAGACAAGATGTTTATCGGATGATCTCAGAAATTTGGCCAGAATTGATCGGGGCCTGTCTCCCTCCGTGGAGCTCCGAGCCAGAACTTGCTCGATTTCCAGCTTATGGCCTATGTCATGTCGTTCAGACTCAGGAAGAGCTCATCTAGGAATTTCCCCATATCTCGGCCTTCCTCATTCTCAGAAATTCCAACTATTCTGAAGTTGTTTCGCCGATTATGATTCTCAAGGTCTTCCAACTTTTCCCAAACGCACTGCAAATCTACCTTTGCTAGTGCATTAGCAGATAAGGCAAAAGTCTCCGCTGTCATGTTTGAAAACACTGGGTCGGCATTGAGGAATTTATAGTCTGGGGTCAAAGTTCACTCGGCACCAGCAAAGAGTATGGCCTGGTCCTCAGCTGACATCTTTATTGAATTCTACCTGATCAATACCAGTTACATGTACAACAGTAAAGAAAAGGGGTGCAGGCCTTATGGGAAGAATTGCAAAGAAAAAGCCACCTTTGAAACAGAAATACAAAAAGAAAAGTTTAGAGTGGGCAAAGAAACACAGACATTGGACAACAGATATTTGGAAAAGAGTGTTATGAATCTTAACCCCATTGAGCATTTGTGAGATCATCTAGACTGTAAGGTGCGTGAGAAATGCCCGACAAGACAGTCACATCTATGGCAAGTGCTACAGGATGTGGGTTGAAATGTCACCTGACTATCTGGACAAACTGACAGCAAGATTGCCAAGGATCTGCATAGCTGTCATTGCTGCACAAGGAAGATTTTTTTTCTCTTTGAAGTAGTTTAAGAAGTTCTGAAAACATTTCAAATTGTAATAGTAATGTTGCATGTTATTAATGTCCTGACAATACATTGTGATCAGTTGAATGCCACTTTGGTGAATAAAAGTATCATTTTCTTTCCATAAGAGCAAAATCTGTACATTATTCCAAACTTTTGGCCGCCAGTGTATATATTTATATATAGATACAGTTTATATACTTTGAGAGTTCAAATCCCCCACAGGATCATTACCCTGCCAACAAGGTATTTAATTTCCTGGTATCTGAGGTAATTTTATCAAATTGCACTCTTTCACATTTCCATTTGTTAGCTGCAATCACTTTTGGTACAGATCTTTTTTTTTTGAGAGTCCTTAATTACTATACAGTTGTTTGAAATGTATTTTTTGATGTTACTTATTAGTGTTTAATAATGATCTGTAAGTTGTACAAGAACTCATGAATGACATGATAATATGCAAAGGATACAACCTTTTTATACTCTTATCTGAACAAAGGGCCTTTGGAACGACCAGTGCATGCCTTGCCCTGAAACGGTCATTGACTCGACCATGATTGGAGTTTCACCAGGCTATTTATTTGAGCATAAAATAATCTCTTTATCAAGAACTCTTCTTCTTGGAACTCTCTTACCTTACAGGAACTGCCAACAGTTAAAATACTGATTGGCTTGTGGTTAGGGAGATGGGTGTATACTAGCCACCCAAACCTCTTTTAAGGGCGCGCACATTGGCTGACAGTCACCTATTGAACCAACTGTTAATAGGAAACATTTGTCTCCTGAACTGAATATACAACAGTTATTTTCTCTTAACAGTAAGTATTTATTTGATATTCTTGATTATAGAGCTAGTGATATTTGATACTGTATGTAAAGGCAGCATAATGGACCATTTCTTTATATTTTTTACATCTTTACAATTTGTATGTACATCTCCTGATTGTGCTGGTTCCTGAAACCAGATTCTTTATAACTCTTAAGCATCCTGATACGAAACCCCAGTAAACCATGTTGCAGTTTTCCAACTTTTCCCAAACGCACTGCAAATCTACCTTTGCTAGTGCATTAGCAGATAAGGCAAAAGTCTCCGCTGTCATGTTTGAAAAAACTGGGTCGGCATTGAGGAATTTATAGTCTGGGGTCAAAGTTCACTCGGCACCAGCAAAGAGTATGGCCTGGTCCTCAGCTGACATCTTTATTGAATTCTACCTGATCAATACCAGTTACATGTACAACAGTAAAGAAAAGGGGTGCAGGCCTTATGGGAAGAATTGCAAAGAAAAAGCCACCTTTGAAACAGAAATACAAAAAGAAAAGTTTAGAGTGGGCAAAGAAACACAGACATTGGACAACAGATATTTGGAAAAGAGTGTTATGAATCTTAACCCCATTGAGCATTTGTGAGATCATCTAGACTGTAAGGTGCGTGAGAAATGCCCGACAAGACAGTCACATCTATGGCAAGTGCTACAGGATGTGGGTTGAAATGTCACCTGACTATCTGGACAAACTGACAGCAAGATTGCCAAGGATCTGCATAGCTGTCATTGCTGCACAAGGAAGATTTTTTTTCTCTTTGAAGTAGTTTAAGAAGTTCTGAAAACATTTCAAATTGTAATAGTAATGTTGCATGTTATTAATGTCCTGACAATACATTGTGATCAGTTGAATGCCACTTTGGTGAATAAAAGTATCATTTTCTTTCCATAAGAGCAAAATCTGTACATTATTCCAAACTTTTGGCCGCCAGTGTATATATTTATATATAGATACAGTTTATATACTTTGAGAGTTCAAATCCCCCACAGGATCATTACCCTGCCAACAAGGTATTTAATTTCCTGGTATCTGAGGTAATTTTATCAAATTGCACTCTTTCACATTTCCATTTGTTAGCTGCAATCACTTTTGGTACAGATCTTTTTTTTTTGAGAGTCCTTAATTACTATACAGTTGTTTGAAATGTATTTTTTGATGTTACTTATTAGTGTTTAATAATGATCTGTAAGTTGTACAAGAACTCATGAATGACATGATAATATGCAAAGGATACAACCTTTTTATACTCTTATCTGAACAAAGGGCCTTTGGAACGACCAGTGCATGCCTTGCCCTGAAACGGTCATTGACTCGACCATGATTGGAGTTTCACCAGGCTATTTATTTGAGCATAAAATAATCTCTTTATCAAGAACTCTTCTTCTTGGAACTCTCTTACCTTACAGGAACTGCCAACAGTTAAAATGCTGATTGGCTTGTGGTTAGGGAGATGGGTGTATACTAGCCACCCAAACCTCTTTTAAGGGCGCGCACATTGGCTGACAGTCACCTATTGAACCAACTGTTAATAGGAAACATTTGTCTCCTGAACTGAATATACAACAGTTATTTTCTCTTAACAGTAAGTATTTATTTGATATTCTTGATTATAGAGCTAGTGATATTTGATACTGTATGTAAAGGCAGCATAATGGACCATTTCTTTATATTTTTTACATCTTTACACCTTCAAGATACCATCCTAGAAATGACAAATGTGCTCCTTGATGCATGGTTGGGGTTGTCAATTCTAATGGTGCCTGTATTTTAAAATATATATTGCCAGAAGATGATCTGATGCGAAGACAATATAACAAATTATATGCTCTCCTCTGAACCAGTCACAGGACAGAATTTCCAAGCACTAATTCATATAGACACATATCTATTATGTACAGAGTGCTAGTCCTGCCACAGAATGACAAATTAAAAAAATAAAATAAATAAGTACCAAGATTGAAAATATTTTATTGTAAACAACCTTTCAGTGTTCTGCATACCTGAAAATATTACAATATGTTCCTTTCTTTAAAAATTCAGATCTTCCCAGCTCCCATTTAAAAACATGGGCAACGAGACTTCACGCTCAAATTCCCACGTGGCCAATGCAACCGGGAAGCATCTTCGGATTTTCTATGAAGTGGATACAATGAAGCTGGAAGAATTGGTGATAAATGAGGCGGCAGAGTTAGGAGGTACAGTTTCAAAAACGGAACAATCAGGATCAGTGAAGGTTTCCACCAACAATAAGATGGTTTTTAAGCCAGACTCCCGGATCCGTTACATTCACCTGCCGGAGAACGAGACATGTAACTTTGCCGGGGAAGGCACCATCTATGTCACTGTCCTTGTGGAAGATAAAAACGACAACAACATCTGCACTGAAATCATCTGCCACAATTATCATGTCCCCAGCGACCGGTCTTTCATTGTGACTGCCAATCGTAGCATCAAATTGCAGAAGTATGGGGCAAACATTTGGGTTGACGATGAAGGCATAAACCATCACCCTTAACTTTACTGTTTACTGATGTTTACTTCATCCTCCTCAATTATCATGTTAAGTTCTATCTTAATAGTTTAGATAACACAATCTATATGTGTTTGACAACAATGTATGAAAGAAAATTTTTGTAATAATGTTAAAATATCTAAATATGTGCTCTGATGTACAAATAGCACGGAGACCTTTAAAATGTTAGCTGTAAATGCATTATTTCATCATTGTTAGAAACATAACATGAATATTTCTTCTAATAAAAACATCTTGCTTGTAAAACTCTTTAAAAAAAATAAATAAAACTACCACATTTCTGATGCTAAACATTTCTGGGACATAATTATTCAGAAATAAACAAACTTTTGCAAGGATGGTATTTCAACAAAAGCGAAACCTTTTCTGCTCATATCAATCAGTTTAATGGAGTGATGAGCTGTAAGATAACAGAGCATATACATATGGAAACAAGAAAACCTCAACACAATGTGTATCATTAATAAAAACAATCATTTTATTATAGTACTTTACAAATTTGCATTGTGATAAATGCAGAAGAGATTAAAAAAATGACATTGATTATACATTTTATTGAGCTTATGCAGTTAAAGAAATAATCATGACATAAATAAGATGCATCAAACCTGATATTTTCAAACCTTTTTTATTTTATTATAATAACACACATAGGCTGCACAGTGACACTGCAAATAAAAAAACATTCAAACAAACTGCCAACCAATATGAAATCAGAAGCTGTTCCCAGTCTGCTGCTCCAAGTGCCCTCCCTCTAATAACCATGAAAGAAACCAGGTCTCCTCTTAGACTGTGTGAACAGACAGAAACCAGCACCCAGACTGCAAGCTAAATAATTTCAAACCAATATCTAACCACAGTGTTTCCCATCAACTGTGCCGCGGCACAATATAATGTGCTGTCAAAGATTGTTAGGTGTGTCATGGGAAATTATAAAATTCTACAAAACAAATAAATGCATGAAAATAATAATAATAATTTCAGGGATACAAACTCCTCACCTTTCTGAGAAATTCTCAGTTTTGAAACCATAATCGGTCAATTTTGTGATTGTGAAGAGCAAAGATTAATGTGCAAAAAAACGAGCAAAGAAAATGTGTAATGCTTCACATGACTCGCGCTGCAGAACACTTTGAAGTCTATGAATTGACGTCACTTTACACCAAAGTGTTTTTCACACACTTGTTTTTGCTTGACCAATAATGTCTTTGCGAGTAGCAATAAGATATATCTTATCTATACCGTCTCGTTTACAAATATCAGAGACCCCAGTTATTGAACTAATTTAAATTCACCAAGAAAATGCTTAGACCGAAACATAAACGAGTTACTTTATTAATTTCTGCTATTTTCTCTCTTCCAAATACATGTTTTTAATGTTTATTGTGCAACTTCCCTTTCTGCGGCACTTGACGCTGGGTTCAGCCTCAATAACCAAATTAAAACTGCCACGAGAAGTCATCTGTCCGAGGCAAAGATGCAAAATCTAATGACAAATGCCTCAGCATCAGTCTCCCTTGATGCGTTTGATTACGCACAGGCGAGCACCCACTTTAAGCGGATCATTGTTCATATTTTAGTGGCCTCCGCGGTCACTGCGGGGGAAAAACATCTGTTTTTCAAATTTCATCTGTTCTCTTTGTAGATTTATCAATAACTGACACAATGCAGACTAGATTTAGCCGAACGTGTTCCTTGTTTTTATTGCTCTCCTTCTAGCATTACACTCCTGCAACCCTGCACTCTGGTCCACCCCGACCACACCCACCTTCCCATGTAACATCACCCTTAAAGGGCTATAGCATTTATCAACTATGATATAACATTTATCAACACTACATCCCTTCCCTTAAGCTGACACTCACCAACTGAACATGTGAATAAGCAGTATAACATGTAACATTGTAACAAATGTGACGGGCATATTTAACCAGTTACATAGTCCTGATAACGTGGGTTAGGATGGCTAACTCTCCCTGAACGAGTCACTACAGGTTGGGCAGTTTCAGCGACAACACTAGTGGCAGGTGCTTCGCTCTGAGATGGTAGCACTGTAGATGACAAGAGGTTTGTAAGAGGTGACACTGGTGGAAGTGGCCTGTAATCATCTTCTGAACAATCAGTGGGCGCAGGCTCTTGAACACAGAGAAGCAGACGTCGATTTCTTACGTATTGTCTTCCCTGAGAGGTCACCACATAGCTGTTAGGTTGAGCAGCATGGCCCTGTACAACTGCCAGTTTGTCGAAACCGCGAGCCGTCTGCATCCTTACTGTCTGACCCTGTTGTAGGGGTGGAAGGGTATGGGCATTGCGGTCATAGTATGCTTTGCTTTCCTTTCCTTTCTCCTCCTGGTAAGAGCTGCCTGGACGACGTTGCTGCATACAGAGGGCATCAGTCTGTCTTTCAGCTCAGGAAGAAAAGTTCTCGTCCGTCTAGAGAGGAGCAGTTGGGCAGGTGATGGCAGGTCAGCGCGTGAAAGGTTACGCAGGTGGAGTAAAGCAGCCTGAATGTCACTGTGCTCTCTATGGCATTTCTCAAGCAGATGCTTGGCGGATCGCACTGCACGTTCTGCAAGCCCGTTGGATTGCGGGTAATATGGGCTACTCCGAATGTGCTCAAAGTCCCATGCACGTGCAAAACCAGAAAATTCGCTACATACAAACTGCCATGCATTGTCTGTCATGAGCGTCTGAGGAATGCCATGGACGGCAAAGTGTCTCTTAAGTTTCGCAATTACCGTGACACTTCTCATGTCAGGTAGATGGTCAAGCTCAAACCAACCAGAGAATGAGTCCACTAGAACCAAATGCATTTTTCCATGCCATTCAAATATGTCTGCCGCAGTGAACATCCAGGGAAGATCAGGAACATTGTGTGGTTGCATCGGTTCATGTGATTGATGGGGTCTAAGGGCGTTACAAGGAGCACAACGAGAGATTGCTCTCTCGATATCATCATACATCGTGGGCCAGTACATTGTTTCTTTTGCCCTGCATTTTGTGGCCGCCAGACCTGGATGGCCCTGATGTAGCTGAGTCACGTAGTAACTTTGTAGCGATGGTGGTATCAGGAGTCTCTGTCCTCGAAAAATCAGTCCATCTTCAACAACAAATTCCTCTCCCATGGAAAAGAATGGGCGGAGATCATGTGAGAGCTCTTTGAAGGAGTTTGGCCAGCCATGCATTATCATGTTAACAAGTCTTTGGCATGTGGGATCAGATTTTACAACAGTTCGGAGTTCCTCTGTCCACTGTGATGAGAAAACTTGGGAGTGTCATTACCTCTAGCAGGTCATCCGAAAGGGGAGGGTCAGTGAAAGGGAGATGAGCACGTGATAGGGCATCAGCGACAAAGAGTTCCTTGCCCCGTTTGTAGATCACGTTGAGACTGTAACGTTGGAGCTTGAGCATCATACTTTGAAGACATGCTGAGGCGGTGTGTAGCGGCTTTTTTAAGATTGTGATGAGAGGCTGGTGATCTGTTTCCACGGTGACGGGTCAGCCATAAATGAAGTCATGAAACTTCTTAGTTGCAAATACTAATGCTAACATTTCTTTCTCGATTTGGGCATACCGAGATTCAGTTGGTGTTAGGGCGCGTGAAGCAAATGCAACAGGAGCGCCCTGCTGAAGACACACAGCACCCAGTCCATGTTGGGATGAGTCAGCTGAAAGGATGACAGGTTTGGTGACATCAAAGTATTGCAGAACTGGGGGACTGGATACAGCGTCCTTCAGCTTTTGGAAAGCGGCAACCTGCAGCTCATGCCACGACCATTCCACATCCTGCTTCAACAGTTCACGTAGAGGGCCTGTGACGTCACTATAGTGTGGAATGAATTTCGATAAGTAGTTGGTCATACCGAGAAACCGTTGTAAGGCCTGTTTGTCCTCAGGTTTTGGCATTTGGCGGATAGCTGTGGTCTTGTCGGGGTCGGGTTTGACGCCATGAGCAGTCAGGAGATGGCCTATATAAGAAACTGAGGTGACACGAAATTTGCACTTATCAGGGTTTAATTTCATGTTACAGCCACGGATTTTGTGGAGTACATGTTTCAGTCGCTCATCATGTTCCTGTAGTGTGCAGCCCCAGACTAGTATGTCATCTACCACAATTTGACATGGTTGTGCATCAAAAAGCTGCTCCATGGAACGCTGGAACACTTCACTGCCAGTGGAAATTCCGTAAGGCATGCGCAGGAATCTGTACCTGCCAAAAGGCGTCATGAATTTGGTCAGCTTCGAAGATGCCTCGTCTAAGGGGATTTGCCAAAATCCACATTTTGCGTCGAGGATACTGAAAACCTTGGCACCCGGCATGTCAGCAATGACCTGCTCAGTGGTTTTCAGTGGATGGTGGGGCCTTAGGAGTGCCTTGTTGAGATGCACTGGATCGATGCAGATTCTTACAGAGCCATCTTTCTTTTTGGCAGCGACCATGGCAGACACCCATTCAGTGGCGTCGGTTTCAGGGGTGATTACACCCAATGTAGTCATTCTCTCAAGCTCAGCCATGACTTTCCCCTTCATTGCTATGGGCACTTTCTTAGGTGCACAGTCAGAGGGCGCTATTGACATGTCTAATCGCATGTGATAAACAACAGGCAGTTTGCCAAGCACTGTGGTGTCGAACAAGATCACTGAACTCTTGTACCTCTGGTTCTTGGTTTTGTACTGCATGCACATGTGGTCCTAACTGTATCAGACCCATAGCTATACTGTCTTGCAATCCTAGTAGTGGTCTCACATTGCGATTTACAACATGGAATTTTAGTTGGCCTTGTTCACAATCTAGTATCGTTGTGCCCTCAGTATTGATGGTTTGCCCACCATATGCAATGAGATTAACTTTTTCAGTAGTGTTTATGTGAGCTGAGGGTGCAATGAGGTGTAACTGGTGGGCAGATATAACGTTGCATTTGGCACCTGTGTCCACCTTCAGTTTCAATTTGCCAAACCCGTGTGTCAGTTGCACTGTTGTGAATATTTCACCTTTCTGCGAAACATCATCCACTGTCTCACAATAGAAAGTGTCCTCAGGGGCATCCAGATTCGTGCCTAATTCATTCACCCGATTAGGCTTATGGTTTCTGAATTGTGCAGTAGTTCGTTTAGGATGGTAGTCACGAGTTTGTGACTGTGGTGCCGTTTTGTATGATGGAGTCGATCTACAGCATTTTGCAAAATGGTTCCATTTTCCACAGTTGTTGCACTGTTTATTAAAAGCAGAGCACTTGAGTTTATCAGGGACGTGATATCTGTTGTAATTGATGCAGCGATCGTGTATTGCACATACTTCAGTCTCGTGTTTCAGTTCTTTTGTGCTCCTTTCAGATTGCTCATATAACAGGCATATATTAACTGCAGAGTCCAACGTCAGATTTTTTTCGCGGAGCAGCTGTTTCCGCACGCTGTCACTTTCAATCCCGCAAACTATGCGGTCACGGATTAGCTCGTCATTTAAAGTTCCAAAGTCGCATTTCTTTTGCGAGTAACTTTAAGGTAGAAACATACGACTGAATGGACTCACCAGGTTTTTGATTAGTCGTGTTGAAGACGTGTCTGTCCATTATAATGTTCTTTGTGGGCAAGCAGAGTTCCGCAAACTTTTTCAGTAATACGTCGGGATCTTCTCTGTTCTCTCCCTCTGCAAACGTGAAAGCCTCGGATTTCTCCACCGCGTCGGGGCCCGCTAAATTCAGCAGAGTGTACGCCTGCACCTTTTTCGATTTGTCTGATAGACCAGCATTGCAATATATGCGCCATTCTTTTTGCTCCACTTGTCAGCAATGTGCTCGTCGAAGATTAGCGGATCAATACGGCGGAGACCTTGTGCCATGTTCGACCCCTTCTGACACCATGTAGATTTATCAATAACTGACACAATGCAGACTAGATTTAGCCGAACGTGTTCCTTGTTTTTATTGCTCTCCTTCTAGCATTACACTCCTGCAACCCTGCACTCTGGTCCACCCCGACCACACCCACCTTCCCATGTAACATCAACCTTAAAGGGCAATAGCATTTATCAACTATGATATAACATTTATCAACACTACACTCTTCATAAAAAAATAAATGCATAATCTACTATATGTTCGTCCTGTAAATTCATGATTAAAAATGAAAATGTGAACGAAAATAAAAGCAATTCAATGTCTTATTATCATTAAAATATGAAAATCAAAATCACGGGTAATAATACATTGTGACGGAATTTTTACAACCCTGTCGTCTAATGACGGACGATAAGAAAGTCTAACGCAAGCTCTATATGTGATTTTTTTTATTACATTTTTTTGCAGAGCTGAATTTCAAACAGTAAAGTAAAAACAAGTAAACGCGATATTCAGTGATATAATGTAGCCTCTGATATTAACAGGAAGAACAGAAAACACCCTATAAGATCACTTGAGAAACAAGAGCAGTTAAGGAGAAATATTAAACCCATGAAAGCAAGCCGGGGCTTCAAATAAGTGAGGTTGTATTGCAAATGTTAATCAAAATGCGGTATTCTGATTTTACGCCCACATGGTCAGGCTGTTGTTTCCTCAGCCAAGCAAGTTAAATTAATTTCTTACTTTCCAACTTTCTTTAAACATATTGGCAGGTGGCCAATTAATAAAACAATTTAAGTAGATCATTTGCCTCTTTTTATTTTATAGTGTATAGGTTGTCTATTTTTAATCTACAAAAAGCAACTTCAAAACATTCTGTAGCTAATGGAGAAATAAGAGTTTCTGGTTATGAGACCTTATGCCCACAACAGATGATGAAATGTTCTGTGTTAAACTGCCATTTTTACATTTCATTGTTTAGTCGTCATTTTTATTTATAGCGCCTTTCTCAACACACATAGATTCAAAGCAGCTTTACAGAAAATCATGCATTAACAGAAAATGAAACCATAATATCTATAAAGTCTTAGTCATCATTGTGTATTTTGAGTAAATACGATTATGAAGTGTGTATAAAAATAAGTAATTAAATAATAATTGTATTTAGAATCCCAGTGAGCAAACGAAGGCAACTGTGGCAAGGACCACAAAACTCCATAAGATTTTGGTTAATTGTGAAAAATAACCTTGGGAGAAACCAGGCTCACTGTGGGGGCCTGTTCCCCTCTGGCTAACAGCATGAATATAATGCCAATATTACTTGTTTATGTGCAGTGAAAGTCATGGTTTAAAATGATTAAACTCTTTATTCTTATTCTCATACTTTCATCGTTATATCCTTTGTGATTTTACAACATTTCAGGTTTTTCAGTTTTTCTACCATTTAATCTGCGTGTATTTTACCTGTTGCTGCTGGTGTCTAGCTAGAGTCTGTGTTTGTAGACTGCTAGTTTTTTTTTCTGTTTTCAGCCTTAATCCTTAACATCTGCCATTTTACAGCGTGCATCAGGTTTTCCCCTCGCATTATTCTCTTATCACGATTCAACTGCGCACATATTCCACCCGCATCCGCTTTCTATTTTTATCCTGAATAAACTGCGTGCATTTTCCAGTGAGCTCCCGTTTTTCTCCTCTGTGTTACACAGATTATTGCATCGTTCTCAAATCACCGCTTATAAAGAACAACCAACAACAACAACAAACAAATGCATGAGGGATTCACATCAATCTCAAACCCTCACCGCTCTGGAACAACAAACAACAACAAACAATTTGAGGTAAGTCATGGTATCCGCTCATGTTATTTCTTCCTGCATTGCATGTCACATGTTTACAATAGCCCTCCATCAGCAGTGAGGGATTCACATGTGATAAATGTAAGGAATTATTCAGGCAGACAGGTTAATGAGTTAGAGACACACATCCGAATGCTAGTGGAGGTCAGTGAGAAAGAGAAGCCGGTAGATACTGTTTTGGATGCAGGCAGTACAGAGAGCAATACATACACTTTGGTTCTGGCTGTAGAGCCCCTGCAGCAGGGCATTTGGGTGAAGTGTCGGCTGCATACTTGCTCAGCAAAGAGACACCACTCTCCTGTTCCTGTTAGGGTTTCCAATTGATTCTCCCCTCTCAGTGATGCACCCACTGGGAATCATGTTGAAAGAGCCCTTGTTATTGGCGATTCTATTGTAAAGAACATGGAAATAAATTGCATTTCAGGGGTCAGAGCGTCTGACATGAAATCAAATTTAAAAGTGCTGGCTAATGCTAAACGCAGATTTTCTTAAATTGTTATCCATGTTGGCACAAACGATGTCTGGCTTCGCCAGTCGGAGATCACTAAATATAATGTTAAAGAGGTGGGTGAATTTGCAAAAACTATGTCAGACACTGTAATATGCTCTAGTCCCCTCCCTGCTCGGTGACGGGGTTTATAGTAGATTAGTGTCACTGAATGGCTGGATGTCTGAGCGGTGTCTGAAGAATAAAATAGGATTTGTAGACAATTGGAAGAGTTTTTGGGGTAGACCTGACCTGCTAAAGAGAGACGGACTCCATCCTTCCAGGGAAGGTGCCGCTCTCCTCTCTAGTAATTTGGCTCATAGTCTTAATAATGATAGTATTTGACTAACTGGTGCCCAGGTCAGGAAGCAGACAAACTGGTTAATCCGAACGTCTGCTTGCTGCCTTGAGACGTCACACAGGTCACAAAAACTACAACACAAAGAGACTGTATCACCTAGATATCTCATAGAGACTGTGTCTGTTCCCTGAACTACCAACCACAAAACCCTCACTAAATAATTTAGAAAAATTTTGATTAAGGTCAAACTTGAACAAAACAAACAAATTAAAGATAAACATCATATAAAAATAGGGCTACTAACATTAGATTCTCTTTCTACCAAAGCACTAATTGTTAATGAAATTATTACAGATCATAGTTTGGATGCGCTCTGTTTGACTGAACCCTGGCTTACACCGGATGAATATACTAGTTTAATTTAATCTACTCCCCCAGGTTATTGTTATAAACATGAGCCTCGTCTGAAGGGTCGAGGAGGTGTTGCAACAATTTACAGTGAAGTTTTTAGTGTTACTCAGAGGACAGGATAAAAATGTAAGTCTTTTGAACTAATAATGCTTAATGTGACACCATCAGAAATACATTTTAAAAACTATGTAATCTTTTACCCTTGCTACAGTGTATAGATCACCCGGGCCTTATTCTGATTTCCTTGGTGAATTTGTTAATTTTTTATCAGATATTGTAGTTACGTAGATAGAGCTTTAATTGTTGGTGACATTCACATAGATAATGAAAATGATACATTGGGATTAGCAGTTAATGATATTCTCAACTCTCTTGGAGTCAGACAAAATGTAACATGACCAACTCATCACCATAATCATACGCTAGATTTCATATGGATTTCATGTATCATATGGAGTTGATGTTGATAATATAGAAATTCTGCATCAGAGCGATAACATCTCGGATCATTACCTCATCTCTTGTATGCTGTGATCAGCTAATGTTACTCAATCTACATCACGCTATCATTCAGGTAGAACTATTCTTTCGACCGCTAAAGATAGCTTCACTAATAATCTTCCAGATCTATCTCATACACTCAGTAAACCCCAAAGCCCAGAAGAACTTGATGAAATAACAAAAAATATAAATGCAGTCTTCTCTAGCACTCTTGATTGTGTCACCCCACTTCGATTAAAGAAAATTAAAGAAATAAGCCCTGCACCATGGTACTCGAGAGCAGCTCTGAAAGATTATGCAATCATCTGTCATAGCACCTCAGAAAACAGTGTCTAATAATTTTCCTTACGAGCAACTTCAATCCTTCGCTGTCATAAGTTTTGTTAGCTCTTCATGACCTATCGAAACATCAAAAGCCACATGTTTGTTAGATCCAATACCAACTAAGCTCTTACAAGAGGTATCTCCTGTCATTTCAGAACTGCTTCTTAATATTATTAACTCCTCGCTATCCTTAGGACATGTCCCAAGAAACTTTAAAATGGCAGTTATCAAACCGCTTATTAAGAAGCCACAACTTGATCCTGGAGAACTGGCTAATTATAGACCGATTTCAAATCTCCTGTTTATGCCGAAAATACTAGAAAAGGTAGTATCCTCCAAAATATCATTCATTCATTTCTACAGAGAAATAGTATATACAAAGAATTTCAGTCAGGATTTAGGCCTCATCACAGTACAGAGACTGCATTTATCAGTTACAAATTACTTGCTCTTATCATCTGATCGCAGCTGCATTTCTCTTCTCTTGCTTTTAGATCTAAGGGCTGCATTCGACACAATAGATCACAACATTCTCTTGAATAGGCTAGAGAATTATGTTGGCATTTGTGGAGTTGCATTAGCATGGTTTAGGTTTCTGCTTCAAACAACCTCTATTCCAAATTTGCAATCTTCTGTTCACAAGTTTCATATTTCTGTCTGAGCACATCTATTTCAATATGAAAGCCACCTACTTCATTGTATATGTAGTCCACTTTCTCCCTCAGATCTTCGATGAGAATTACATTCTCAGAAACTTTGGATTCGATTCTTGTCACTGTTTGCAACCTTCACGTAGGAATACACTTTGAGATAATTTTTCTCCTTTTCCAGCCATGGCTGCTAGTACCTAACTGTAAATTTGAGTCAGAACAACTCTTAAGGTAAAAAAATTCTTAGAAACGAAGTAAATTTCAAGAAAGGTAAAAAAAAAAAAAAAAGAAAAAAAGAAAGTCAAATCAAAAGTTCAAAATTGTTTTGGACGTCAGTTCATAAATAAAAATAATATTCACAAAAGGTATGCCGGGAAGTTCAACTCATGCAATAAATTTTTTTTCTTTGAGATGCTGACTCACAGCTGTACACCTTTTTTAGCCCGCCCCTTTTCCGCACATCCGTGATTTGTCTCATAACTACCGGTTTGCATTGAAGCTACTGAGAAGCAGGGGCATATCAACGCACGGGCTGAAGCCATGGGGCCCATTTCCCCTTATCCATGTTTGTGGGTGGAGCATGTTTAAACTTTGTCAGTGGGAGACGCAGTTGTTGACATGGTGACAATGCGCAACCATTAAAAGGCATCCATGTAGTGCTTGTTCAATGTGTGTAAAGATCTAAAATATACATCCCACCAAGCACCAGATGTCATATGGACGTTGATTTTTGGGCTAAATCTAGTCAGCCATCTTGGCCATAAGTTAGCCCAAAAATAGTTGTTGAAAATGTGGTTTTTGTTCATCTGATTTAGTCCAAATTTATTCCAAGATGGACGTCTCTTTTGGACCACATATAGCACTAGAACAGCCAACAAAATGAGATCACTGTTGGGGATTGCCCCACTGAAAACTGGTGGATTATATTATTGACCGCTGCAGAACTCTGGTCAGGGAGTCGGAGTCATCAGATAGAGTTTAGTAGTTTATTGCACAAGAGTGACCACATTGTACTTGGTAGTTTCTGAAATAAATGATATAACAGAAATAAATAGTCACTGTCTAAATTATTCAACAACTTAATAGATAGCAAACTCAAATATAAACATCTCTGTAAAGTGCACTGATACATGAAATATAACTCAAGAAACATAAGTCTGTAATAAACTGCATAATGCAATTATATTGACAAAACACTAAAATAGAGATTACAGAAATCGGACTGTCTTCATTATTACAGGCAGTACTAAATGACAACCAGTGAAAGATATTATCCACAGAGATATTCACTTCAAGGTAATAACTAGTAAATATGAACAATAGAGCCGTGATGCTAGCGGGAAAATCCGCTCGTTAAGCGGGATCAAATTACACGAAGAAAGATCGCTAAACATCAACTACACCACAAACATGGTCTAACTTAGCGCAGTTAGGATACAATAACAATCTGTGTTATTAACAATATACAGAAGGAAACTTACTTTGTCACAAACTTTCTCTTGCACATTAACACTGCACATGACTGCGTGCACGCGATATGATCGCTCCACTCCAGTGCCTTAGTGAATAGGTAATTTCACTGAGTCCGTACGTGCTGAGAACGCTGCACTACGTTATTTGCGTACAAAGCAACTTAAAATGTCCCACACATATCCAACTTAGTATTTAAAGGGAGAGAATTCTCAACAGCCGCCCCCACAATTGAGCAGCAAATGGGTAATCTCGGGAATTCTCTAACTGTCTGTGGTGTCACCTTCTAAAGCAGGCAACTGTATCAAGCGCGCAACTGGTCTAATGTAAGCTTTACCGTCAATGACAACTTCAACAGTTCGCACACATCCATCACTGCTGGCCAATGTCTTCCGAACTCTGCCTATGGGCCACTGAGCTCTTGGGAGTTGCGGATCCACAATCAGTACAACAGAGTCGACCTCCAGGTTTTCTGAAGCTTTATGCCACTTCTGCCTGGTCTGAAGCATAGGCAGGTAGTTTCTGGTGAACTGTATCCAGAATTGGTCCACCATGTTTTGACAATGACGCCACCTCCGTCGCCCCATGTCTCCTGGAGCATACGCCACCTGGGGGAGAGATGAATCCCGCCGCCCCATAAGGAGAAGGTTAGGAGTAATTGGATCGATGTCGGCGACATCTGTTGAAGCGTATCCCAGAGGTTTTGAATTAAGAATTCCCTCCACTTCCACTAGGATTGTGGACAGAACATCCTCTGTGACTGCTTGGTTACCAACGGCTACCTGGAGAGCATTTTTTATAGAGCGGACCTCACGCTCCCATATCCCGCCGAAATGAGGAGCACTGGGCGGGTTAAGCTTGAAGTCAATTTGGTGGTCTGCAAGATGGGTTTGGAGTTCTGACTCCATACTAAAGAAGGCTTCCCGTAGCTCTCTTTCTGCCCCGCGGAAGTTGGTGCCACAATCGGAACGGATCTCACGGGGTTGACCTCTTCTGGCTATGAGCCGGCGGAGTGCAAGAAGGAAGGCATCGACATCCATCGAATTAAGAAGCTCGATGTGAACTGCCCTGGTTGTGAGACATTTGAAGATCAGGCCCCAGCGTTTCTCATTCCGTCTTCCTATTTTGACCAGGTATGGGCCAAAGCAGTCAACACCCGTTGAATAAAAGGGTGGACAGAGCAGACGTAGGCGTTCTGGTGGCAAATCTGCCATTTGAGTTACCTTTGGCTGCGCTCTCCAGCGCTGACAGGGCTGACAATGGAGTTGATGGTGCTTGATAGCCTGGCGTCCTCTGAGAATCCAGTACTGCCTCCGTATCTCAGCGTAGACTCTCTCAGCTCCCGGATGTAACAGACGCTCGTCAAATTCTTGAATAAGGAGCTTTGTTACTGCGTGTCTTGGGTCCAGTACAATGGGATGGATTTGTTCTGTGTCTGAGTTTGCCAGCCTTCTTAGACGGCCCCCAACTCGTATCATGTTGGTCAGGGGGTCCCACTCTGGAGCGAGGTTGACTAATCGACTGTGCACAGGAATCAATTTTTGTGCTCTAAGGGCAGCTACCTCTTCCGGGAAGCTCTGAGCTTGACATGCCCTCAGCAGGACAGCTTCCGCCTCTCTGTTAGTCATTATTTCACTGTTTGATGCGGCCGCCCCATGACAGGCTCGTAGAGTTGCCCCCACTAACTCTCGCCAGGTCTTGAATTGCGTAACATCAGGGAGGTTGGACTTTGTTTCAACTGCCACTACGGAGTAGCAGGTTAGGCCTTTCAATTCGGAAACTACTTCTGACTGTGTAACTTCAGGTCTTTTAGGCCAGTGCTCTGGGCTCTGTTTCAAGAATGGAGGCCCTTGACTCCATCGACTGGGCTTGACCAAACTTTGGAGGGTTTTGCCTCTCGTAAGGTCATCAGCTGGGTTATCCTGCGTATTAACATACCTCCATGAGCTGTAGTCTGTTAATTCTTGGATCTCGGTGACTCTTGTCCCAACGAACACCTTGTACCGGCAGGAGTCTGACTGAATCCACTCTAGCACAGTCATGGAGTCTGTCCACAGAATTGTCTGACTAATGGAGAGTGTCAGCTCATCCCTCACCAGTTTGGCCAGCTGAGCTCCAGCTAAGGCAGCACAAAGCTCCAGACGAGGTATAGACTGCTGCCTCTTAGGAGCAACCCGTGATCTGGCCATTATGAAGGAAACATGAATGTCACCACTGGTTTGAACGGCCAAATATGCCACTGCCCCGTACGCTCTTTCAGAGGCATCGCAGAACACATGAAGGTAACTGTGCTGTTCTGCTGCAGTTGTAGAGGCTGCCGTGTAACAGCGGGGAATGGAAACTGCACTGAGTTGTTTAAGCTCGCTTTCCCAGTCGGTCCAGGTGGCCTTAAGGTTTGGTGGTAAATCTGGGTCATCCCAGTCTCTCTTTTTAGCCCACAACTGTTGGATGATCACCTTTGCTCTGGTGGTAAAAGGCAGTATGAACCCCAGTGGATCATATTGGGAAGCCAACACCTGGTAAGCAGCTCTCATAGTCAGTTCTGCATGCTCAATGAGCCGATAATGGTAGCCAAGGGTATCAGCTGCGCAATTCCACCTGAGGCCTAATGTAGGCTCCATAAGGTCAACACGGTTTTGCACTAACCACTGCTCTGTGGCTGATGACTGGGCTTCCTTCGGAAGATGAGCTACCACCGCTGGACGACTGCTAGCCCACTGTCTTAGGTCGAACCCTCCTTCTGCTAACATGCTGCGTATCTGATCCACAGTTTGCTTGGCTGCTGCGACAGTAGGGAAGCTTGTCAGGCAGTTATCCACGTAGAAGCTTTGGTGGACTAGCCGTTGTAGCCCTGGATATTTGGCTTCAGAATTGCAAGCATGGTGTTGCAGAGCAAAGATTGCACAACATGGACTGCTTGTCGTGCCGAATGGCAGAACCTGCCACTCGTATACATCTGGAAGGTTTTCACTCTGCAGATCTCTCCAAATGAAACGGAGAAATGGCCTGTCTTTCGGCAATAGACGGACCTGATGGAACATGCCCTTGATATCTGCGCTTACTGCTACAGGATGCTGTCTGAATCTCAGGAGTACTCCTAACAGTGATGGTCCAAGTGTGGGACCCGGGAGGAGCTGATCATTCAAGGACAGACCATGGTATCTGAAAGAACAGTCAAACACCAGTCGCTGCTTATCGTTATGACTCACAAGATGATGGGGCAGGTACCATGCCTCTGTTTGTATCGCTTCCGTCTGGTTGAGCTTGACTACGTAACCTGCCTCTATGAGTTTAGCAATCTCTCCTGAATAGATTGAGGCCTTGTCAGGGTCCTTCAGGAGTCTCCTTTCAGTGTTCCTCAGATTTGCAAGGACGGATTGCATGGATCCCTTAAGTTCTGGAGCACCTGGGTTCCACAGAAGAGGGGTGGCGTAACGCTGTACTCCCTTGACATTGACTCGCTGAGTTTCAGATGCAAGCAACTGCATAGCCTCTTTGTCTTGCCTAGACCGGACAACCAGTTTCTCATTGCGAAAAGGCAGCACATCCAGTTGCCATAACCTCTCCACATTTCTGTAGAGAAGATCATCTGGGTGGTCAGTGGAGATGAAGAAACACTGCTGCACTGGTTCTCGGCCAGTAGTACTCATTTCCGCCCCTTGGAGTGCCCAGCCGAGAGCTGTACAAACTGCCACGGGTCCCCCTTTGCTGCCTTGACGAATAGGCTCTTTAGCAGTAATAAGGTGAACTTGGTCTGAACCTATGAGCACCAGTGGACGTACCCTGTGAAATGGCTGTAGTGGAACTCCTCTTAGATGTGCATACCGTCTCTGAAGAGTCTGAACTGGGTATGACTGTTCCACCAGGTCAATGCCAGAAGCGGTGAATGCTCCAAACACTTGATAACGTTTCTCTGGTTTACCTCTTGGAGAGATATCGAAGGTGACTTTTGAGCCATTGAGGTGAGTGGTGTCTGGACGGACTGTACGAAGTGCTAGAGTCTCAGGTTCACCTTTAAGCTGAAGCTGCTGGACAGCAGTAGGTAGGATCATGGTGCGCTGTGCTCCGTCATCTAATATAGCATAAGTCTCTATTGTCTTTGATTTGTGGTGCAGCAGCACAGGCACCACTTTCAGAAGGACTCTGCCAGATGCAATGGATGGCAAGAGGTAGATGCGGCTCTCCGAGGTAGCTGATGATGTATCGATCGCACGACTTCGGGCCACGCCATGAAGCATTTGAAGGTGAATACCACCACAGTCACTGCAGGGTTTCTTCAGATTACAGGTCTCATGCGCATGGGAACGGGCACATTTCCAGCAGCGCTTCCCCTCTGAAATCCACTTACAAAGATCAGACACTGACTGTTCTTTAATACTACTGCATCGAGTGATGTAGTGGTCTTTACTGCCACAGAAAAGGCAGTTGACTTTGAGGGGGGTCTTCTTCCAAGACACCTTAGGACTGGGAATGCTGTATCCTCAGTGGGCGCTGCACCATGATACAAGGCTGTACTTTGGCTTTTTGGTTTAGCAGCACTTTTCTCCTTTGAACCGCCTGGATCTCTTTCATACTGGTAGCGTTGCACTAACCTACTAGACAATCTCTGTTGCTGAGCTTTGACGTCGAGCCACCCTGCGAAGTCTTGTAGGTTGTACGGGTTAATACTGGGGGAGTTGAGCTTCCCTTGTAGCTGAAGAAACTCTATGAAACCATCCCGCAAGTACTTCGGCAGCTTACTAAGCAAACGATCCACATGCGAGCAGCAGTTCAACTCCATCCCTCTGGGTCCCTCCAAAGATAACAGCATACTCACTAAGAGGTGGACACGGAGAGCGAAACTCTGAAAACTGCGTGCATCATTTGCTTTTACCTCTGGTGCTGTGAGGATTGCTGCTATTTCGCTTTGCGCCAGCTGATGGGGTTGGCCATATTGTAACTGAAGAGCTTGCATAGCTGCAGAGTACGGGTAGGGATGATGGCGGCAGGACTGGCCAATCATTTGTGCCTCAGGCAATTTAAGGTGTTCCAGCAAAATGAGATACTTGTATTTTTCATCTAGCTCTGCATGAGGTTCCAGAAGATTGTTCAATGCTAACTTCAGGTTAGCGAATTCCCTTTCGTTGTCATTCACAAAATCAGGAATCTTTGGCTGGGGGGCAGCATGCAAAGGGCGGTGAGGCACCAAGTATTCTGATCGCTTCAGTGGCTGGCTCAATGGCTGTAGAGAAGTGTCTCCGAGAGCAGGAATGTTCAAGGCCGGAACTGAAGCACTGTGCAGGGTTTGAGGCACTGATGCTACTGGATGCATTGTAGTATAGTGAGGAACTGAAAAACTGTGTGCAGGTGGAGCCGCGACAGGTTGTCGCGTAGAGGGTGCCACTGTTGTATAGATGTAAGGCACACTGGGATGCTGGTACATTGGCATGGGAGCTACTATCTGTGGCTGCACCCGAGGCTGAAAGGCAGTTCCGGCATCGTCATAAGGGCAAAACTGTGTATTAAGCAGTAGTGGCACAGTATCTGCTCTTGTGTCATGCTGGTGTTGGCGCACGGCGGCTGGTAACGTACCAGACGAAATTGGTGAGTACAAAGGGAGTGAAGTGACTGGCTGTATTGGCACGAAACCAGAGTTAAAGTGCTCTGTCTCTGCAGTAGGTGTGCTTGCATTTACTTGTGTGGCACTCACATGTCCTTGTTCTTTGTTATGTAACTCAATGTCAGGTGACTGTGATGAATAGGAAGAATGACTTGATGAAGGGGTCGGATGAGGTGAGTTTCCTGGAGGTGATCTCGTCGGTGGTGTGGCAGGCTTTACACTTTGCACCTCTTCATCCCCTTCTTCCCTCAGGAATGATGTGATATGTTTCATCAGCTCCTGACGCCGACGCTGTCGTTTTTCGTACCGCTTGAGTTTGCTCTGAAGCGCAGCCATGTCAGCAGCTTCATCTCTTTCCTTCTCGGAGATAGACTTCATTAATTCCCTCAGTGAACTCACGCTTAATAAGTCTGTGGAGCTTGTGGCTGGATGCTCACCCTGGCTGGAGGCTTGTCGTGATTGACTAATTATGCCCACTGCGGCTGCTGCTCCTCTCTGCTCCACTGACACCTCTGCTGTAGGTGGGGAGGAAAGAGCAGGTCGGTGATGGCTGTAATCAAGGAGATACTCCTCCAGATGCTTGGGTGCGCGACAATGCCGTGAGGGTCTGTCTGACGTCTCAGCATGAGGGAGAGAGGTTGATTGCTCTTCCAATGACATCACTGCAGTAGTCAATAGATCCGGCTCGAAGGACCATATGTTGGGGATTGCCCCACTGAAAACTGGTGGATTATATTATTGACCGCTGCAGAACTCTGGTCAGGGAGTCGGAGTCATCAGATAGAGTTTAGTAGTTTATTGCACAAGAGTGACCACATTGTACTTGGTAGTTTCTGAAATAAATGATATAACAGAAATAAATAGTCACTGTCTAAATTATTCAACAACTTAATAGATAGCAAACTCAAATATAAACATCTCTGTAAAGTGCACTGATACATGAAATATAACTCAAGAAACATAAGTCTGTAATAAACTGCATAATGCAATTATATTGACAAAACACTAAAATAGAGATTACAGAAATCGGACTGTCTTCATTATTACAGGCAGTACTAAATGACAACCAGTGAAAGATATTATCCACAGAGATATTCACTTCAAGGTAATAACTAGTAAATATGAACAATAGAGCCGTGATGCTAGCGGGAAAATCCGCTCGTTAAGCGGGATCAAATTACACGAAGAAAGATCGCTAAACATCAACTACACCACAAACATGGTCTAACTTAGCGCAGTTAGGATACAATAACAATCTGTGTTATTAACAATATACAGAAGGAAACTTACTTTGTCACAAACTTTCTCTTGCACATAAACACTGCACATGACTGCGTGCACGCGATATGATCGCTCCACTCCAGTGCCTTAGTGAATAGGTAATTTCACTGAGTCCGTACGTGCTGAGAACGCTGCACTACGTTATTTGCGTACAAAGCAACTTAAAATGTCCCACACATATCCAACTTAGTATTTAAAGGGAGAGAATTCTCAACAATCACATTGCAGCAAGTGGGGAATTATACAGCGATGAAAACATGTGTTGTTTACACTAAACCAAAATTAGTAATTCTGAATATTTTGAACATAAATACTGCCATTCAAAAACAAATATATTTATATAAATGTTTAAAACATACCACACAAATCACTTGATGTTACTGCTCTTTATTATAAAATGTATTATGAACTGTGTTGCATCGTTATGAAATATAAAATGTGACATGTGCCCGCACACACAGATGAAATGTCCAGCTCTATAAGGGAATGCTCCAACTCTTCCAGTCACCGATCACACCAGGGAAGTGAAAGAAGATGCTCCACTTCTTGTTTTCAATCACAGTTGGGTTAATCTCAGTTTCAGTTGAGTCAAAGTCTGTTGAATGTATCTGACATGTGTCAAATGTTTTATTGGTACTTTTTTGTCAGTAATTATGAATATGATGATATAATAATATAAGGAATATAATATAGAATCATCAATTTATGGTTGAACTTAGATTGAACTCAAGTCGTTGAAACGGACTGAAAAACGGCTGACCATTAGGTGTATTAACAAAAACATCCACTACAGTGAATTAAGTTCACTACAATACTGGTTCTCAGGGTGGCAACACAAGCTAAAAACAAATATTTCCAGCCCTGTGTTTATCAATAACTATGCATGTTTAAATACTTGATAACAACATTGCAATTATGTGCACTGCATGAGTAAACCTACACAAATCAGATTTTAACAATTCAGTGGAGATAATGCATGTACAGGGTGTCTTCAGTCACCCTGACACAGTCAGCACATCTGTACACCACAGTGCCAATCTCTCAATCTCTCCTGGCAAACTCACTTAAATGTGTCAACTTTCCTGGATGCATCCAAAATCAAATAACATTAAAGTGCCCTTTATTACACACACAATGCCCTGCATTGAGGCCAGTAGGGAAGAGTGGGGCAAGAGGTGCCATATTTTACATTGTCATTTAGGTAAGAAGAAAATAGATGTAAAACTAATATGGCTAAATTTTATTGCAGCATGTTTCAAACACTTTCAAAAAATATATATCTTAGTATATTTACGCCTTTCAATTTTATATCAAAATTCCATCCAATTAAATTATTTAACAAACTAAAGGTTTAATGGAAAACTCAAAAGACAAACACATAAAAGGACAGACATGTCCGTAATTGAGCTCTCTCTCTCTCGATCGCCGTCTGCGAGTGGCCTTTATCCCTCATGACAGCTTAATTAGCCTAATACGGGACCGGGCGTGCGTAATCACGCGCCGGTCCCGCCCTCCACCGTGCCACACAAAATTATATCAAATATAAAATATTTCATTGATTTCTGCCATTTTATTTAATTAATGTTAAATCGATTAAGTTTGATGGAATTATTTTTGAGCGTACCAACTGAAATAAGATAAGTCTTTAGAACCAGTTTATGGGGTGCCGTTTGTAAAGCGGCTCACGCTGAAAATAACAGCAACATTTTGTCACATTTAGCTTCAAACAATGTTTAAAAAACTGGTATGAATTTTTGACGGTCACTTTTTAGCACATTTACAACAATATTTGTCAATTTAGAGATTTTTTAAATAGTTAAATCTAAATATTAAATGTTACACCTAAATGTTAAATGTTAAATCTAAATGCTAAATCTAAATCTAAATGTTTAATCTAAATCTAAATCTAAATGTTATATATAAATGTTAAATATAAATCTAAATGTTAAATATAAATATAAATGTTAAATCTAAATGTTAAATCTAAATGCTAAATCTAAATGTTAAATATAAATATAAATGTTAAATATAAATGTTAAATATAAATCTAAATGTTAAATATAAATGTTAAATCTAAATGTTAAATCTAAATATAAATGTTAAATCTAAATATTAAATCTAAATCTAAATGTTAAATCTAAATATTAAATCAAAATCTAAATGTTAAATCTAAATGTTAAATCTAAATCTAAATGTTAAATCTAAATCTAAATCTTAAATGTTGAAACTAAATATTTAACTATTATGCAAATTCAAAATGCCGGTAACCGGAAGTGCCAAAATAAAAGCTCGAGGAGGTCAGTGTGGGTCTCAGGTATGTAAAGTTGATTATTTCCTTTTATTTAATTAGCATTAAATGTGTATTAACAGCGTTTGCTTCAGATAAAGATGTTAGAGATCAGTTAAAGCGGTGGATTTATTAGCCATACTCGCTAACGTTAGCTAGCAGCTTTGGATAATGTGCATATTTGTAAGGAGTTATTAGTGTTAACAGATAAAATTGACAATCGCGAGAGGATCCTCTGGTGTCAAACAACAAATACGCTGTCAACAAGTCATTTTTATTGTAGCTATAAATTAAGTAATATAACAAACTAAGCTGTCATTTCCATAATATCTTGTCAAAATATCATACAAACCTTATTTTGTGTTTTGTATATGTCAACTTGCTTTCTGACTCCTGTTGAGTGCAGAAGATAGCGAGTCTTACTACATTGACGAAAACGGGTTTATTTAGTGTTTGTGACGTGCTGGTGTTTATTATTATGTAAATAATTTATACTAGGCTATATTAAGTAACATTGCATTTACATAATTCATTTTACTTTATATGTACCTTGTAATAAACTTTCAATTGTAAATCCTGTAGCACTTGGATAATTTCCTCACATTCAAACACTCATGAAAAGCTTTCCTTTATATGTTTGCTCACATTTTCAAAGGATTATTGATTAGAGTGACCATTACTGTTACTGTATACATGTTCCAGTCATTTTACTGTACAGTGTTTGAAAAAATTAAATGCAAAATCACACCAAAAAATCATCCTAGCACTTGCATCACTTCCTCATGTTCAAACACATCATAAAAAGCTTTCATTTTTAGGTTGTTATTAATATAATTAAAGGCAAAATCACCCCAAATATTTCATTTTGTCCAGGCATGTGGATCAGATCCTCATATTCAAACACTCGTAAAAAGTTTCATTTTTGAGTTCTTGTTCAAACATGCCGTGATTATTAACATTAAATTTAAACTAATTTAATGTAGTATTGGACAGAATTACAGGGAAATAATCTCCTGACATCATACCCAGAATGTCTTCTTACATTTTATATGGTATTGAGATGAACTTTAAAATGATCTAAATGAAAACCCAGATACAACAAGTGACAGATCAGAGAGATCAGGGAAGAGAGGTAACACAGAAAAATCAAAACAATGTCATGTACTTGTTTTCAAATGATCACACTTTTATAAATTCTTTGCTTTTCTTATTTCAGATAACAGCCATGTGCATCTTAAAGAACAACCGCACTTTCTGCATGCTGTTGTACTCATGCGCAATCCATCAGAATGCACAACAGTGTCTACTGTGTCTTCAGCACCTGCTGCACACTGATACACACACCTAATAAAATTAGCTTCTCATATTAGATTTTTGTCTTATTAGTTAAAAATTACATATTTGCATACTGTGACATGTCATAACACATGTTACATAATAATTATCACACATCTTTCTGTAATTGACATTATAAACTCTTGTTTAAATTGCATTAGGTTGAGTTGCAGTATTCTCATTATCAATCAATAGTGTGCTTAAGGTGTCACTGTCTTGAAAGGAACATATAAATAAAATGCATTATTATTAATAATTATTATAAATTAATACGGGAATAAGCTGGAGCAGAGGCTGCGGCATAATGACATCAGGGAGTCTCTGCAGAGCCAAGAGGACCATCACTGGTTACAAGCTTTCTGGACAATAAAAAATAAAAACAAGGAAAGAAAAACTTGATTTTATTTATTTATATATATTATATTGCATCAAAACATGAACATGACAGTTTTCTATTATTCATACTGAAATAATCACACACACACAAAAAAACTGCAAAGTAACTGCACCGTTGGCACCCCTCCTAGGAGCACAGTGTAAACTTTTTTTTATATATATATATATATATATATATATATTTTAGGGTATTTTACAGGATGCAAAAGCCTGTTTGATGAAATGAGTTTAGCCAGGCCAATATTTTCTTTTAAACATCATCAGGTAAGAATTAACAATGAATATTATTTCATTGAACTTTCTCATGGATCAAACAGTCCATTTGCAACTAAGGGGTTTTTTTTTTTTTTTTTTACATAATTACCATCAGATGATGGTCTTAATTTAATTGTAATAAAATGCATCCTTTTTTTTTTTTTTTTTTTTTTTTTTTACTTTTTCTTTCTACCAGACGATGATTCTAAGAAAACGCGCCCGCAGTTTATTGTTGCTATAGTAACAAATGCAACTTTAATGTGCGTCTGATTGACAGATAAAACGCGCTCTTATTTCAGTGTTGATGTTAATTTGGGGGTAATTATTTTTTGGTTATTGCTTCGTATTAAGTTAAAGAGGATAAAAGTTATATTCAAATGAACTGTACACTGCATATGGGTGAATTTGCCTTTAATTTTTTAATTAACAAACTGTAGCCTACAGTAAAATGACTGGAACATGTATACAGTAACAGTAATGGTCACTCTAATCAATAATCCTTTGAAAATGTGAGCAAACATATAAAGGAAAGCTTTTCATGAGTGTTTGAATGTGAGGAAATTATCCAAGTGCTACAGGATTTACAATTGAAAGTTTATTACAAGGTACATATAAAGTAAAATGAATTATATGCAATATGTAAATGCAATGTTACTTAATATAGCCTAGTATAAATTATTTACATAATAATAAACACCAGCACGTCACAAACACTAAATAAACCCGTTTTCGTCAATGTAGTAAGACTCGCTATCTTCTGCACTCAACAGGAGTCAGAAAGCAAGTTGACATATACAAAACACAAAATAAGGTTTGTATGATATTTTGACAAGATATTATGGAAATGACAGCTTAGTTTGTTATATTACTTAATTTATAGCTACAATAAAAATGACTTGTTGACAGCGTATTTGTTGTTTGACACCAGAGGATCCTCTCGCGATTGTCAATTTTATCTGTTAACACTAATAACTCCTTACAAATATGCACATTATCCAAAGCTGCTAGCTAACGTTAGCGAGTATGGCTAATAAATCCACCGCTTTAACTGATCTCTAACATCTTTATCTGAAGCAAACGCTGTTAATACACATTTAATGCTAATTAAATAAAAGGAAATAATCAACTTTACATACCTGAGATCCACACTGACCTCCTCGAGCTTTTATTTTGGCACTTCCGGTTACCGGCATTTTGAATTTGCATAATAGTTAAATATTTAGTTTCAACATTTAGATTTAGATTTAGATTTAACATTTAGATTTAGATTTAATATTTATATTTAACATTTATATTTATATTTAACATTTATATTTAACATTTATATTTATATTTAACATTTATATTTATATTTAACATTTATATTTAACATTTAGATTTAACATTTAGATTTAGATTTAGATTAAACATTTAGATTTAGATTTAGCATTTAGATTTAACATTTAACATTTAGGTGTAACATTTAATATTTAGATTTAACTATTTAAAAAAATCTCTAAATTGACAAATATTGTTGTAAATGTGCTAAAAAGTGACCGTCAAAAATTCATACCAGTTTTTTAAACATTGTTTGAAGCTAAATGTGACAAAATGTTGCTGTTATTTTCAGCGTGAGCCGCTTTACAAACGGCACCCCATACCAGTTCTCTTGACAAATGGATTTTCATGTCGTTCAAGTTGTTCATGATTACTAAATAAGGATTTTATAAGATCATTTTATAGAAATCCCACTCACACACAAAAAAAAAAAATAATTCTAGACTTAAGTGTAACAAGAAAACCTAATCACCACAGAATTTTCCATGTCTTTAAGATTGTGTTCATTTTTGTTAATTTCCATTTTTTTCTAAGCCTGGAAATGTTAAAATTGCCTGATATTTTCAGGGTTTCTATGGGAATCCTGTATAACAGAGGTCCATTTTAGGGGTAAGCTGTCCCAAGTCAAAGGGTATCACCATCACATTTTCAGTGGATGGTTTTGAAATATGACAAAGAGACAGTTTGGACTCCTTAGCTTGAAGGAAGGTCTGGAAGACTAGAGTTCAGAATGGAAAATGTTACGTGTTGGTATAAATCAAAGATCCACCTGGTAAGCACACACCATCTTCCAAGTTCAGAATCCAAAAAAAAATCCTCAACAGTGTTCTTCAACACTGGCTGACATCACATCCACACTTTCTTCATCTCATTATATTAAAGATGATGCGTGTAATTTTTTTCAGATGCTAAAAAATATTATATGTAGAGAAAACCAAAAGTAAACAATTTTGTGTTATTTGCCTGAAAAGTTAAACGCTGTGGCAAAATTTTGCTTTGTTTAATCAACCCATCAAATAAACATTAGCTAAGACAATGGCGTGAGATTGGGGTGGGAATTATTTTTACCAACCAAAGGAAGACAGGAAGTGTTCAGTGTTTATTGATGCTCGTGGCACAAAAATAACACACTTCACCTTTTAGCACTGCAAGTTCAGTACATAATAATAATTAAAAAAACTAACACAAGATATTTTCAATTATAAAAAACATTTATTTTCATGGTACTGTGCTACAGAGAAGGCATTGACTTATTTTAATATGTACATGTATTTTAAAAAAAAGACCTATTTGCATTTCTAAAATGAAATTAAAATGTAGAATGATGCAACAGGGGAAAAAAAAAAAAAAAAAACTGTAAAAAAATTAACTTGCATGGAATTGAAAGAACTACTTTTTTCTCCCCATAAACACACAATCAAATAGCCCTGATCCGTTATAAGATACTACTGTATACTCATGTGACAGATGATTAATTGGTGATCTGTGTGTAATTACCTCTCCCAAATCTTCATCAAGACATAAAAATTTAAAATATAGATAGGCATAACTAATCAGACATCTATTAAACACTGAATGGTTACTAAAAGGGAAAAAAATGGACTCAAATCTGTATGATAACTTTTACATAAATGGATTTAGTAGAAAACTTCCATGCAAAGACAAAGTTATTTCAACCAAGAAATCAAAGTATCAACAAATATCAGACAAATGCTGGCGAAATAGTCGAAGTTTGTGTTTGACTGTTTCTGAGCTGTCATATCAAGTATAAAGAAATAGTTACCAGTTAAAAGAAACTTGCTGAAATAATAAAAAAAAAAGGAGCAGGACTTGTAGAGATTGCATGTGGTACCGTTGGTGAAAAACAATCAACAGGGCCGTGTCATTGCTTAGCTTTTTTGAGAATGGTTCCCACAGCAGAGATGACTGTAGTCTTGGTGCCACTAGCTGTTGTGGTCACAGAGACGACTCCAGGGAGAGTGGCAGTGGTGGTGAGGAGGGCAGGTTGTGCCAGGGTCACCGGTACTGCGGAGTCCCACTTACTCTTCCTCTTCTGTGCATCTGCTGAAATTTAATATACGTGTTTAACAAACTCTAACTGTTACTGTTGGTCAGCAGAAGATAGAGACCAATATAATAAAGTTAAAACACATTTTTTATCAATATTTCTGCTGATTGGCTATTGTTTTTTTCTTTGTATTAAATGGACATACCAATAAACAGTAAATTTAAAGGTGGTACTTCAAGCTTGAATTGCTCTGATGGTTGGACTATACCTTACTATAGTCCAGGGGTATGATTAATAGTGTGCATTGTTTTACGTAATTTTTTTTTAACCGGAATTAATTGCACTGAAATAACGTGTTAAATGAACAGCACTAGTTTTTATTCCGGTAGTCTAATGATTATTTAATAATTTAGTAACAATTGTCAAACAGCATTAAGCAATTAAAAACTGGTTCTACATACAGATACATACAGATTATTGGATCAACATAATTGGTCAATCTCTAGATAGCAGTAGTACTAACCAAGAAATATCTAGTGTAGAGGTTACTGCTGGATCATACAATATAGAATTATAAAACAATATCATGATCATAAAATGTCTTGCAAATTGTGGCGGAATGACCCGCCCCTCCCTCTCATCGTCACCATGCCTTAGGGCCATCTTTCAGCAAGGCTCATGGCAGGAGAATGGCAGGAGAAGAGAAGAATAAGTAATAAGCCATATTGGGGTAGCGTTTGATGAGGCTCACCTGAATTGGACAAGTATCCTTGTTTGCAGGTTGCAGAACGGGGCAAGGGAACATGGGCCCCGCCCATAACTTACTCTCATTGGCTCGGTCATGATAGGAGATGCGTTTTAAAATAGTTTTCTTTTGTATTTTTATTATAGTGTTGTGGCTCGTAAGCAGTAGCGGTTTTAGGCACGGGCGAACCGGGCATTCGCCCGGAGCGGCATTTTTCATGTCACATGGGGGGCGGCACGAGCAGTTTAAAAAAAATTAAAAAAAATTAAAAAATCCTCTGCGCCGCGAATCGGTTTTCTACATAGAGGTTTTCTATTATGTATCATTTCACTGTGTGGGGAATTGGCAAATTGGCGCCCCTGCGTGCTGAGAAGGTGCCTTGTGTGAGAAGGGGAAAGGGGAGGGGGCGCAGCAGGCAGGGGATAGTTCACCTCTGGGTGACTGACTGGGGGGGGGGGGGGGGGGGGGGTCCACTGTATAACAGAGCAATACTCTAATGAAATTAGTGGGCTAAAGTCAGTCACACTCGACTTTCTTCCAAATAACGCACATTTTATTCATAATATTCTAAATACAGGCCTATAGTTCCTGCACATTTTTGTTTTTCTGTGTGAAATGGCTAATAAAAATAAGTAATACAAAACGATTATGTGGTCACCTCACCAAGGTGAATTGGTTTAGTCTTGACTTCTGGCCGTGACTCATAAGAGTAGTATGAAGCTGCAGACTCGGAGCCTGCATCTACAGTCCCGCACCCAGAGTCCCGCATTCTCAGACCCCTCGTTTTTCGAGACAGCGCCTCCTATCAAATTGGATCGGATAAACATGTGAAGAACTTAAGCCGAAACGTGAGTATCGTCAATTTTATTTAGCGAATCATTCGATTTCTTTTTTAATCAAACTACTTTATAGCTCATCGATACACCAACACAGTCCATTTAATATTTATAAAGATAGTTTGTAACAAAATTTGAGCCGTTAATGTATATTTTTCTCCTTTTTCCCCCGAAAATATTTTGACAGCTAATACGTTAGCCTTTAACCTTGGACTTTTTGTAGACAAGCCATTGTAAAAATTATTATTGATTAAAATTAGTTGACATTAAAGTAGACCAATTAAATACATTAAGTGTGTTAATATCAAAGAATGTCATCATTAATTATTTAATCAGAATTGAGTAAAGTCACTAATACAATTCTTTCTTCCTTTTTTCTTTGCTTTGTCCTGTTTACAGCAAGATGATGTTTAGGTGATCGTTAAATAAAGAACAGAATTGTTTATTATTGGTGTTTTGTCTATTCTTATTTGAGTTTTGCTTTGCATTCAAATGATCAAAAAACAGGTTTTGTAATGTTAGCATGGTATAATTTTAATTAGACCATTATAGGTTGAACTGAAAGAAAAATTGGAATTTGAATAAATAAAACATTGTAGCAATATAATGTCACATAATATTTTTCAGAAGATAGTTCAATCTGTAATTGTATCCCTTCCGTCAGTAATTTTCTTTCAATTAGACCTATGCTCAAAAAATAACTACTGGGTAATTTGTTAGTCAGAGAAAACAATGAGTTTTTTTGGCACATGCATTAAGCAGGGAACGCAAATATTTATTTGGATAACTTTAAATAAAACGCGACCGTAATATTGCATCCTATTGTTTTCAATGGCATTTAGCAGGAGGTGCTGTCTCGAAAAACGAGGGGTCTGAGAATGCGGGACTCTGGGTGCGGGACTGTAGATGCAGGCTCCGAGTCTGCAGCTTCATAATGTTGACTCATAACGTGAGTGACAGTGTTGGGGGGCGGGGGATGGGAAATCTGTTGATTGTCGAGTGCCAAATAAACAGGGATGGATAGGAAAAGGTCAAAGCCATCAGGTGCACAATTTAGAAAAAAAAGAAAAGAAGAAGAGGAGAAACGAGCAAAAGATAAAGGTATGCAACTATGTTCTCTCTGTGATATGATTACGGTATCCATGTTGTCATGAATGAAGGGCTAATGTTAATTGTTGGTAACTCTTACGTTTGTTAGCCTATTTGCTATGATGCTTGCTATGCTTATACAACAATAATTCGGTTTTAAGTCAACAAACACGAGATCAAATTTCACCATAATATTGTGCTTTGCAACCAAACTGTTACAAGTTCAGTTATTATTTATTTCCATCAGTTGGGTTACGTTAGGCCCTGTAATTAGCCAACTGAATTTTTTTTAAATCTGTAGGTAGTTTCAAAGAGACGACATTTGCTATTTATTTACTACTTATTTGCTACATGACACATGCCATGAATATGAAGGAGGTTTTTATGCATGTTTATGACAACTGTCATTAAGTGTCACTCGCTCAATTATGACATCAGTATCAATCACTCAATAGGGGAGCAGATTTCATACGATGACATCATTGATGATTTTGCATCAAGGAAAGCCAGAAAAGTCAGGTTTTAGATTTAGTTTGTGTTTTCTGTTCTTAGTGCAATAGTGTAATAATTAGATTCTCTTTAGTGTGTTTTCACATTTGTGTGTAATATATAATATATATATATATATATTCTATTCTATATTTTATTTGTATATTATTCTTAATGTGTTATATTATTGTTGCTCTCTGCACTTGTTACATTTTTTATATATCTGATTGTATATATGTTTGGCACATTTATGTATATAGTGTATATTTAAGTTGTGATAACTGTCATAGTTTGCCAAAAGACAATGAACACAATTCTGCACAATGCCGGATGTTAGGAAGGATTTGTGCAATTGAGAAATATAAATTTCTCTTTAAGAGAAATGTTGTTATAATAAAATATGACTGTTTGTGGTTAATTTTGTGTGTGTGTGTTTTGGGGGGGGGGGGGGGGGGGGGGGGGAGGCGCTCAAAGGTGGTCTCGCCCAGGGTGCAATTCAATGTAGAACCGCCACTGCTCGTAAGTAATATGAAATTGTGTTGTACCTCAAGGTTCATTGCAAATTGATGTAGGAGGAGTCAGACTGAGCAGCCTGTTGTTGTTTCAGTCATGCTGAAAGTGAAGAGCAAAATTACTAAACCTACTATGGTGAAGATTCAACTGTAATGCGGTCTTAGTCAGTGTAGAAATAATTAGGAAAGATAATTTAGATTTTATTGCTATGACTCATGTGACTCTTGTACCTCATGTGTCATTTCAAACAAATGTATTAGGACTGATGAACAAACTGTGTTGATGTGTCTGCGGTCATTCAAAACTGTAAATCAAAAAGTTGAGCAGTTTAACAAATACATTTTTTATAATGCATGGTTAGAGATATTATGACTTAAATTATAAAATATGTTAGTTATTTTATAATCACCAGAAGTGAATATGAAAAAAAGTGCATCAATGTTGTTGTAAAACATTTTAATATATAACCCAACATATGTGTTATGAAAACCAACCGTGTCATCTATTGTAAATTACACTCCAATTCTCACAAAATAGTTCTAAAGATGCTATAGTAACAGATTTTCAAATATCCGAAAATTGGGGGACAGACGTTTGTTCATTAGTGCAATCGTTCGTTCACAAGGCATGTGCTTGTATGCAACGAGCAATTCTTGAAAATAACGAGAGCATGCACGCACTTTTTGTCTCCCCGGTTTCTGCCAAAACAGCTCATCATCATGAGTGATTATTTTGCATGATTAATAATAGATTCTTTCATTGCCCTAGCTTGCTTTATGCATGTCATCTGTATCTGCTCGATCTACAGATTACTCTGCATTTTAGGAAAATTATTTTAATTTATGCAATCAACAATAGCAAACAAACTAGGCTGATGAACTGATGAAAATTGTTATACCGTTATTGATAGTTGCGGTGCTTTTCATATTCTATATTGATTCATATTAATCTCTCCTCCTCTCTCCAAAAACGTGTACTCCATTATCTCGTTGGCAAAAAATTATTTTGCAATTGACATGCACACAGAAACCAACGCCAGTCAATAAATAGTAAGTTACAGCGGAAAATAAGGAATATTGCATGAGGCATGCTATAATGTCTGGCTTAGGCACATAACGAGGGGAACGAGATATTGTGTCACTAAGTTGACACATATAGAGGAGTGTCCATCTGCACAACCTAGCTGAAACCTCTCTAAAATAATGGCAATTCCAATATTTGCTATGGTGTTTGAGCACTGCCCTTAAGCGCGAAGCTGTCTGCTATAAAAGCGGCCGCAAAAACACCATTCCTCAGGCTAAGGGACAAATAGTGCAGTGCTCGCAGCTCAAAGAACTCTTGAGTCTTGTGGTGAGGCCAGCTTACGCAATGTCTCGTTCCCCTCATCTCAGGGAACCGAGATTACATATGTAACAGAGACGTTCCCTTAAGACTCAGTACACTTGACATTGAGTCACTAATCTGACACATATGGGGAATAATGTCACATCACACCACACTACATGACATTACCTTCCAGAGAAGAAACGTGATGCAGCAGTCCCTCGGTATGACGACCTACATGAGTATGCCACAACATATGAGTTTAGTACTCGCAAAGGGCATAACAAATGCAAGGACTGAACCTAATCCGAATTAAATGAAGGGGAAAAATCTTGAAGTGAACCACCTGCGCTCTGAAGGGTGTGGTTATAACATAATGCATTAGCCTTTTCTGGGTTCGACAGTGGTTTTGAAAGACCCGGACCAAACTCCAGACATGAATTTTGAACAACTTGTGCTTGCAAGTCACCAACCCGTATTACTGAGGCCAAAGTCAGTAGTGATGCTGTCTTAAGAGAAAGCACACACAATTCAATAGTCCAGAGGCTCAAAGAGAGGCTACGCAAGCACTTTTAGGACCAAGTTAGGCCCGAAGTCGGGGCTGTACCCGGCGAGTGGGATTTAGCAGCCCCGCTGCCTAGGAATTATGATTAAATCATGTTTTATTATAGAGGTGCCGGTTTCAGGTGCGTGATACACAGATACAATAACTACATTAACTTTTGAGCATAGATGGAGTGAGCCCTACGTCCGATCGCTCTTAAGAAATGCATGAATTTCAAGTATGGGGCAGTTCACTGGGTCTTTACCGTGTGAAAAGCACCAATTAGTGAACACATTCCATTTCAGTGTGTAAAGGCGTCTCGTGGACAGTGCTCTAGCCTGTAAAATGGTGTTCATAAACGACTAAGTCAATTCTGGCTCATCTGCTGTGCTCTGTTCAAAGGCCACACGTGAAGGAAAGCATACTTGCTCACCATTGGGAAGCGCTTGTGCATAATGTGTGGGCTTTGAAGTGGGAAAGCCCTTATTGAAAAAGTGTGAGCGTCTTGTGCGAGCACTGTACTCTTTTTGCAACATGTGTATGTTCATACATAATATAATGCACCGCTCACCATTGAGAAGCAGTTGTGCATAATATGCAAACTTTATTGCATGTAATTAATGTGAGACACAGAATGTTGAACAACAATATTCCTTCCCTTTCAAACAGCAATGGGGAAGAGAACAACATTGTGGGTCAGGAGTGTTTTTGCTGTGCGAAGGGGTTTTTCCCGTCTACG
This sequence comes from Moxostoma hubbsi, assembly GCA_032164185.1. Taxonomy (NCBI): domain Eukaryota; kingdom Metazoa; phylum Chordata; class Actinopteri; order Cypriniformes; family Catostomidae; genus Moxostoma; species Moxostoma hubbsi. The sequence goes on along the minus strand of JAVLUX010000018.1, from coordinate 10,399,905 downwards.
CGGGGGCTTGCACTGAGGTGGCTGCCTTAGTTTGGGCCAAGGGTTGCGTGGCTCACTGCAACACTTGCTGAGGCAGCTGGTGTGGCGTTTTTAGCCGGGACAGAGTGGGAGTGAGCCGGTTGTGATAAAGTATTACTCCATTTTGGCATAAAATGTCTCATAGCCTATGAGTGTTACTGAGTTGTGACATAGCGCTCAGCAAATCTATCCACAGAGCCCCCGGAAAGGCCAGCTAGAGACAATGGAACAGGAGCGGCTTTTCCTGCATCACACATTTCCGTGAGGGTCAGCCAGATGTGACGATCCAAAAACACCAGTTTGCTCATTGACTTGCCAATGGCCTGTGCAGTGAGTTTTGTCGCTCCGAAGCGGTGCAGAATTTTTTGAACGTCTCTGGATCATAGCCTTGCTCGTTCATTTGTTTGAGAAGCTTAGCTTGAAAATATGGAGCAGTCATCACATGGAGTGCTGAACCAGTTTGGCCAGACGCGGAGTATGCTTTCCTAGCCAGTGCGGAAGTTAGTTAAAACGGCTTACAAAGATGAACCGGACATGGTTTCCAAGCCCTGCAAATCATCAAGCAGAGATGTGATGCTACCGCCACTTTCAGGGACCTCCCATAGTTGGGCATAAGTTTTGTATTCCCTGTGGTCCACTTTATTGAGAAGAGTAGAATCAATGAGCGAGCGAGCCGAACAGGGTGCGTTCATTATGAACTAAGAGCAGGGCAGATCTGTGGAACTTGGTCGCTTGACGATTCACAAGCGAAGCGTGTTGAGACTCTTGAGTCCATCTATATGCGAGCTGTCTCACACACATACACATATACATGCATATATACATGCATACATACATACACACACAAGCTTATAAGGATACAAAACGTCTGCTGAAGTGCTGTGGGGAATCAGGAAGCTGAAGCGGCCCATTTACCTGCGCAGCGGTGCAGCTTCATGACTAAAAGGGCGGGGCTCAAACACCATAGCCTATATTAGAATTGACATTATTGTAAAGCGGTTTCAACTAGGTTGTGTAGAAGGACACTCCCCCAAATACGTCAGCTTAGTGACGCAATCTCAAGTGTATTCAGTTGTAAGGGAACTGTTCATACTGTACTGATGTACCTGTACATGAGCACAAATTCTCAAACACAAAAAAATGCATATAAATGATTTTCAGTTGTCAATTTTCACATCAGTTTCAGCCTTTTTATATCCTGAATTGTTTCTCACTTTTAATTTAGGAATAAGTCCATGGAATTTAGGATTGAATATTACATACAAGCACTATAATCAAATTATTTGTTTCAACTATTCAATATCTCTCAAAAAATGATAACACACCAGCAACGACAACCATACCTCCTATCATGTATGTCTATGAAAGTTGAATGAGCCAATGAGACTGTTATATCTCATATGCGGGGTGACACGTTTAGCTCTGCACCATATGTAGCCCCACCTTATTCTGCAGGCTGCAGCCAGGTCCTTCTCAAATTGGATGGCGCCTCATCAACGCTGCCATAAAAACGCTGTGCGCGCCCCTTCTCGTGGAACCAGCTTCCATTCTACATGTATGGCCACACTGGCATGGGCAGGATCAGAACGGGTAGGGTTTGGCCGAGATAGATGGGTCGTCGGACCCGCTTCTTGGACCCCAGGCGCAAGTTAGATGTCTCGCCAGCGAGGACAGCATGAGCTACGGTCTAGAGGCCAGGATGCTTTCCCCTCTCACCTGCCGCGGCCCTGGGAAGACAGGCCGCCAAGCGATGCTGCCGCTGTACCACCCACTTCGGACCCAGGAGGGAAGCGCGTGCGGCCGTCAGACACCACTCATGCCAGGGCCACTCAATGGACACATCCCCGACCTTCACTGAGAGGATGCCAGAACCCCTTTTGTTTTGGACATAATTTCCCCCTGGACACCATTTGCTCCATTTTTGGACATTTTATGTTTAATATTATTTCCAATAAATGCCTCTCCAAGGCTTGATGCCACACCCACAGTGTCAGTCTCTTGCTCACTCCACCACGTCATCTTATTTTGAAGTGACACTAGGAGTAAAGGATTTTACTGACTGTTGCAGTCATTTATAAATACTGAGTAATATAATTAGAGATTAATTGCACAATATAAAGCAAACATTAGTAAAGTTATGTCTGGAGTCAATTGTACCTGTAGATGAGGCAGTTGTTGTATTTGTGTTCATGGCTGCCGCATTAGTAGTGGTGCCCTTTTTGGTGCATGTCACAAACTCAATCTAAAGACAGAGGAGTAAACAAACATATGAAGAGGATAAATCCAGAAACTCATGTTGAAGCAAGAAAACGTTTTTAAATAAAACCAACTCGTTTTGGAAAACAGGCCTTCATCAGGATTAACAAGGTTAAAAGAAAACTTATACAGAGCATTTATTTGAATGCAAACAAAAGTAAGATCCAGCCAATGAAATGAACAAGATTAATCATCAGTCACCATCACAACATATCAGATCACACCAATCTCAACTGGACCAATTAGACAATTAATTAGGAAAAAAGTCAATAGTAAAACCACACTTGATTACTCATCATAAAAAGCAATTCACAAAGAACAGTTATGTACAAGACTTTTAAATACTGTTAAAAGCTGATACATATAAAATTCCATGCAAAAAAAAAAAAATATATTAAAAACTGTAAACATTTTAACTACCAATTCTTCATTAATTCCTAGAGGAGATAAACGCTTAAAACAATTCCAAAATGCCTCACTTTTCTTACTAATATGGTCCATGTTACCACATTTTACAGAGGGTTGTATCTGTTCAATACCCAGAAACAATGGACAGTAAATGCCCAAAAACAAAAGGGAAGACATAGGGTGGTTAAATTCCTTAAAGTGTCTATTACAGTACAAAAGATGCTGATGTACATTGATTTTTTTTTTTTTATTAAAATAAGCTTAATTAAAAGCAATACCAAGGGTAATAAATTTTACTTCACATTGATGGAAATGAGAATATCGTAATGGCCATATTTGTGTTCATTTATTTACCACATTTGGTCATATTTACAGTGTTGTGTTTATAAAAATGTATGTGTAAAATGTGCATAACTTTCTAGAAAATAATCACAATGCAAAAAAAAAAAAAATAAAATCTCTTAAGGGCCCTCAAAATTGAATATATAGAATATTATTTGTTTTGTTGTTTTTTTGTTTTTTTTTTTATCCTATTTTTTCTCCCAATTTGGAATGCCCAATTCCCACTAAGTTTTTTTCCTCGTGGTGGCGCGGTTACTCACCACAATCTCGTTCTTCAAACCACATTTGCAGGCATCAACTGTGACATCTGTTTTAGTTTCAACACTACCTGAAGTGGCAATACAGTATATTAAACAGAAGACTGATAGTAACACTATATACTGTGCATCTCCAATCACCATTGATGGGACAAATATTTCTACTGGGGAATATTTTCCTTCTGGTTATGAAGCAGGGTTACCTCAGTTTTGTAAAACTGAGTCAATCCTCCTTGTGAACGATCATGTGGCCTTCTTGTGGCCTTCCTATGCAGGGAGCACAAGTCCCATTATATTGAACACCTAAGAGCTTTTAATCTGTGTATAGGTGATATATCTGTTAAAACTATAATAGATTTGAGCAACACATCCCCCCTTTCTGCCTACAGCATAGAGGGCCAGTTGCTGTTGACGCCAAAGCGATTTCTACCTTTACAATAAGGTAAAGATTGCTACATTATTTGGAAATGCATGTCCAGTCCATCTTGTTCAAAACTGTATTTTTAACTTGTCTTTTACCTTGTTGTTTTGGTCTCATAGATGGCAGAATCACAAAAACTTTTACTGAGAGTTTACATTGCTCCTGACATCGCCCACAAGATGACCCTTTCTACACGCCCAAGTACAGTAGAAGAGTTGATTATAGTGATTAAAGAGAAATTTAGACCTCGTCTTGATTTTGATTTCAGCCTCCAATATGAAGACCCAGACTTTGGGGGGCAACTCTGCTTCCTAACAGACATTTCAGAACTGCCAGAGAAGGCTGTATTAAAAGTACAAAGATCTGACACTGATGCTGGCTCAGCTGCAAGTTCAGACACAGAAATACTCACTTATGCCCCAGGACGCTTGCAGAGTTGGCCTGATGTGTTCCCAGTTCCTCAATTTTCCTATGATGTCGAGCACACCCTAAATTGTGGAAATACAGACTATCAAAACAGTGGAAAGTTCTTAAAATTAACAAAAGGCCAAAAACATGACATTCTAGAAAATATGGCCAAGGCAATGCACAGCTTTAAGGCTTACCCCGGCGACAAAGAAGTAGCTAAAGCAGCTGAGGCTCTTATTTCTAAGCATCCCTGCCTCACAGAACCAGGAAGTCAATGTGGATGGTATGGCTGGAAGACAAGTTTAAAGTTTAAGATGGGCAACTATCGTACAAAACTCAGCAGATCTGGCTGTGAAGAGGTGGCTGTTAACTCAGGGAAGAGAAGCCAAAATAATCCAGAGAGTGAGTCTCCCCACTCCAACATCAAAAGAGCTCGTCGAGCTGAGGTAAACTACCTACCAAATTTTCCAAAAGGAGAGAGTGCTGAAAGCTTGGAACAACAAAGACTGCAAATAGTTGACGAAGTGTCTAAGACAGAAAGAAGTCTTGGGCTGATAGAGAAACTCATGCAAAGTACATTTGCGCTGTGTCGCAAACAGATCGTTGTAGATAACCCATCACAACAAGTGAAGGACTTTTTGGAAAAGTGGCCTGCACTTCGTTTGGAATCTCAGGTAATTTTCTCAGTTGCTGTCTGTTAGATTCCATTTTTTGTGTGTTTATGTGTGTCTGTTTCTTTTGTTTTCTTGTTTACATTATTTTTTAATGTTTTTTGTTTGAATGCTTGCTTTCAGATTGCTGCAGAATTCCACAGAATTACTAATATCAGCTTGAAAAACAAGTTCTATGCAGAACTGGACAACCATACTCCTCGACTGATTGCTGTTTACAGGCAGAAGGCTGCCCGTACTGGAAAAGCAGCAGAAGCACTGAGAAGCATCTTTAGTGCCTTTGATCTTGTGGTAAATGTTGCTAATTACATTTATATTACAAGTTAATTGATTAATGTGCACAAGTATTTTATCTGTTAATAGTTTAAACCTGGCTTTGAACTTTTTTTCCCCTCTTTCATCTGTACTTTTATCTCTATTTTTTTCTTTTCTCTTGCACCACTAAGACAGTTCTGTCTTTTTTCAGGATCACTACGATATTGACAATAGACGTAGAGCTGCACTTCGAGCCCTCCCTGTCTACTTGCGCGAAGATGACTCTGTGTTTTTCAAGATGTGGAATGTAGGTTTTTATACATCTCGTTTGAATTTTAATATTATTTATCTGATTATGCTCATGAAGTTCTCTCATGCTTTTCAGACTGAAGAGGTGGATGAGCCAGACATTGCAGATTCAGCTGTAGCTCTTGTCAGCATGGTGAATGGAGACTCGACTTCCACTGTTCAGTTTGACCCTGCTGGGATTGCTATTGTGCTGGAAGGTGACATTGTTCTAAGGGACATTTCCAGGTTGGCTGATGCTTTTCTTTTGATGTTTGGTTTGATATATGCGTTACATCTCAACTACCCCAAAGAGCTGACCCACACATTTAACTTCATCCAAAAAGTCTTACTGGGCTTGGATGACTCAAAGCCACTAACACCCAGATTGCTGAGTCTAAAAAATGATCTACTAATTAAGGAGTAAGAGGAATGGATGTACGAGCTCTATACAATTTTATTTTCTGTTCTTTTCAGTTGTTGTGAGTGACTACTGTAGTTGCCCTATTAAACACTGAGCTCAAGATTTCAAATTTCCCAGTGAAGTGGAGAATTTCACATTAATTTCATTTTAGTATACATTCATTGGGATTGCGTTACTGAAAGCCACTAGCACTCAGATTACTGTCTAAATTTTATTTTTACTGATTAAGAGATTTTCTGCATTTCTAGATGCACAAGAGACTGTTTAATGTATTTTATTTCACTTGTTGTGACTAATAATATTACAGTCTATTGTAATACTTATCTCAAATTTTGAAATTTTCCAGAACACAGATTTTGTGTTCACTTAGTATTTACTGGGATTGCGTTACTAAAAGATGGCCCAGATAGCCGTTTAAAAAAAAAAAAATTTACTTGTTAAAGAGTTTTTCCTGCATCTCTGGATGCACTCGTTTTCTACACCTTCTTGTCCTTTTCATTTGTTGTGACTAATACAGTGACATTCTAATGTATACAGAGGTCTGTTATAATGCTGGCATGAACAGTGTAAAAACTTCTGAATGTGTTAATGCATTATATATTTCTAAAATGTCTAGATATTGTGACACTTTTGCTACGTTCTCAAAAGGTAATGGCAGTGACGCATGTTAATGCATCAGGTTTGAATTGTTATTCCTTTTGCAAAATAAAACGTACTTTCATGTATGGAGTTTGAAATTGTCTTCCTTTCTAATGTTTAAGGAATAATATTTTGCTAATGTTAATTTTGAGGTCACATTTCTTTAATTATTGTATTTATTTATTTTTAAATGTATAACAAACATTTTGTATTTCTAATTTCTGATTAATAAAAATTATTGAATTAAAAAATACATAGAAAAAGTTTAGTAAAATAAATAATTTTGAGTTAATCTGCTCTATAGCTTTAAGTGTAACTGACTTAAAACAATTAATTTTATCAACTTAAAAGTTTTGAGGTAATAAGTTTCCACAAATTTTTTGAGTTATCTTAACTTATCGGGGTTTACAGTGCAGTAAAGAAAAGGGGTGCAGGCCTTATGGGAAGAATTGCAAAGAAAAAGCCACTTTTGAAACAGAAATACAAAAAGAAAAGGTTAGAGTGGGCAAAGAAACACAGACATTGGGCAACAGATAATTGGAACAGAGTGTTATGGATCTTAACCCCATTGAGCATTTGGGGGATCATCTAGACTGTAAGGTGTGTGAGAAGTGCCCGACAAGACAGCCAAATCTATGGCAAGTGCTACAGGATGTGGGGTGAAATGTCACTTGAGTATCTGGACAAACTGACAGCAAGAATAAAGAATCTGCAAAGTTGTCATTTCTGCAAATGGAAGATTTTTTGATGACACTTAGTTTTAAGTAGTGTAAGAATTTCTGAGAAAAACATTTCAAATTGTAATAGTAATGTTTCATGTTATTAATGTCCTGACAATATATTGTGATCAGTTGAATGCCACTTTGGTGAATAAAAGTACCATTTTCTTTCCATAAGAGCAAAATCTACATTATTCCAAACTTTTGGCCGCCAGTGTATATATTTATATATAGATACATTTTATATACTTTGAGAGTTCAAATCCCCCACAGGATCATTACCCTGCCAACAAGGTATTTAATTTCCTGGTATTTGAGGTAATTTTATCAAATTGCACTCTTTCACATTTCCATTTGTTAGCTGCAATCACTTTTGGTGCAGATCTTTTTTTTTTTTTTTTTTGCATACAGAAAATAAACACATTACTATAAAAGAGTCCTTAATTACTATACAGTTGTTTGAAATGTATTTTTTGATGTTACTTATTAGTGTTTAATAATGATCTGTAAGTTGTACAAGAACTCATGAATGACATGATAATATGCAAAGGATACAACCTTTTTATACTCTTATCTGAACAAAGGGCCTTTTGAATGACCAGTGCATGCCTGGCCCTGAAACGGTCATTGACTCGACCATTCTTGGACTTTCAATAGGCTATTATTTTTTCTTGTTTGAGCATAAAATAATCTCTTTATCAAGAACTCTTCTTGGAATTCTCTTACCCAACAGGAACTGCCAACAGTTAAAATGCTGATTGGCTTGTGGTTAGGGAGATGGGTGTATACTAGCCACCCAAACCTCTTTTAAGGGCACGCACATTGGCTGACAGTCACCTATTGAACCAACTGTTAATAGGAAACATTTGTCTCCTGAACTGAATATACAACAGTTATTTTCTCTTAACTATCCAGTAAGTATTTATTTGATATTCTTGATTATAGAGCTAGTGATATTTGATACTTTATGTAAAGGCAGCATAATGGACCTTTTCTTTATATTTTTTACATCTTTACATCTTCAAGATACCATCCTAGAAATGACAAATGTGCTCCTTGATGCATGGTTGGGGTTGTCAATTCTGTATTTTAAAATATATATTGCCAGAAGATGATCTGATGCGAAGACAATATAACAAATTATATGCTCTCCTCTGAACCAGTCACAGGACAGAATGTCCAAGCACTAATTCATATAGACACATATCTATTATGTACAGAGTGCTTGTCCTGCCACAGAATGACAAATTAAAAAAAAAAAAAAAAAATTAAACAATAAGTACCAAGATTGAAAATATTTTATTGTAAACAACCTTTCAGTGTTCTGCATACCTGAAAATATTACAATATGTTCCTTTCTTTAAAAATTCAGATCTTCCCAGCTCCCATTTAAAAACATGGGCAACGAGACTTCACGCTCAAATTCCCACGTGGCCAATGCAACCGGGAAGCATCTTCGGATTTTCTATGAAGTGGATAAAATGAAGCTGGAAGAATTGGTGATAAATGAGGCAGCAGAGTTAGGAGGTACATTTTCAAAAACGGAACAATCAGGATCAGTGAAGGTTTCCACCAACAATAAGATGGTTTTTAAGCCAGACTCCCGGATCCGTTACATTCACCTGCCGGAGAACGAGACATGTAACTTTGCCGGGGAAGGCACCATCTATGTCACTGTCCTTGTGGAAGATAAAAACGACAACAACATCTGCACTGAAATCATCTGCCAAAATTATCATGTCCCCAGCGACCGGTCTTTCATTGTGACTGCCAATCGTAGCATCAAATTGCAGAAGTATGGGGCAAACATTTGGGTTGACGATGAAGGCATAAACCATCACCCTTAACTTTACTGTTTACTGATGTTTACTTCATCCTCCTCAATTATCATGTTAAGTTCTATCTTAATAGTTTAGATAACACAATCTATATGTGTTTGACAACAATGTATGAAAATTTTTTTTGTAATAATGTTAAAATATCTAAATATGTGCTCTGATGTACAAATAGCATGAAGACCTTTAAAATGTTAGCTGTAAACGCATTATTTCATCATTGTTAGAAACATAACATGAATATTTCTTCTAATGAAAACATCTTGCTTGTAAAACTCTTTAAAAAAAAAATAAAACTACCACATTTCTAATGCTAAACATTTCTGGGACATAATTATTCAGAAATAAACAAACTTTTGCAAGGATGGTATTTCAACAAAAGCGAAACCTTTTCTGCTCATATCAATCAGTTTAATGGAGTGATGAGCTGTAAGATAACAGAGCATATACATATGGAAACAAGAAAACCTCAACACAATGTGTATCATTAATAAAAACAATCATTTTATTATAGTACTTTACAATTTTGCATTGTGATAAATGCAGAAGAGATTAAAAAAAATGACATTGATTATACATTTTATTGAGCTTATGCAGTTAAAGAAATAATCATGACATAAATAAGATGCATCAAACCTGATATTTTCAAACCTTTTTTATTTTATTATAATAACACACATAGGCTGCACAGTGACACTGCGAATAAAAAAACATTAAAACAAACTGCCAACCAATATGAAATCAGAAGCTGTTCCTTGTTGAATACCCAGTCTGCTGCTCCATGTGCCCTCCCTCTAATAACCATGAAAGAAACCAGGTCTCCTCTTAGACTGTGTGAACAGACAGAAACCAGCACCCAGTCTGCAAGCTAAATAATTTCAAACCAATATCTAACCGCAGTGTTTCCCATCCACTGTGCGGCGGCACAATATAATGTGCTGTCAAAGATTGTCAGGTGTGCCATGGGAAATTATAAAATTCTACAAAACAAATAAATGCATGAAAATAATAATAATAATTTCAGGGATACAAACTCCTCACCTTTCTGAGAAATTCTCAGTTTTGAAACCATAATCGGTCAATTTTGTGATTGTGAAGAGCAAAGATTAATGTGCAAAAGAAACGAGCAAAGAAAATGTGTAATGGCTTCACATGACTCGCGCTGCAGAACACTTTGAAGTCTATGAATTGACGTCACTTTACACCAAAGTGTTTTTCACACACTTGTTTTTGCTTGACCAATAATGTCTTTGCGAGTAGCAATAAGATATATCTTATCTATACCGTCTCGTTTACAAATATCAGAGACCCCAGTTATTGAACTAATTTAAATTCACCAAGGAAACGCTTAGACCGAAACATAAACGAGTTACTTTATTAATTTTCCAAATACATGTTTTTAATGTTTATTGTGCAACTTCCCTTTCTGTGGCGCTTGACGCTGGGTTCAGCCTCAATAACCAAATTAAAACTGCCACGAGAAGTCATCTGTCCCAGGCAAAGACGCAAAATCTAATGACAAATGCCTCAGCATCAGTCTCCCTTGATGCGTTTGATTACGCACAGGCGAGCACCCACTTTAAGCGGATCATTGTTCATATTTTAGTGGCCTCCGCTGTCACTGCGGGGGAAAAAGCAGATAGGAGTTTTACTTACTCAAAAATGTTCTGAGGGCAGAAAGGAAAATGATTGGTTTACAGCTTCAACCAATGAAAATGAAGCAAAGGCGGGGTCAAGACGTTTGAATGTACGGAGGGAATCAGTCGGACTCGGGAATACAAGACATACCTGTCAAGTGGGAGAACGCATTTTTTGCTAGGTAAGTGAATTTACTATATATTTTTGTTTAAATGTAACATCCTCTAATGTTTATTAAGATAATTAGCGTGCATGCACATAGTCTAAATATTGTATTGTATGCATTTTAATTCGACCGTTTCATCAGTCGACCGGTACAAATCTGCAATATGGAGTAACTTTTGTAAAACATGCTTTTCCAATGCTACCTAGCTCGCTGTCTGTGAAGTTGATGCGACAACAGAAGTGGTTCAAATCTCCGTGGCATTTCGACGGTAAAATTGATAACTGTTACATCTCCCGCCCTAGCGCTGCTCTCAGGGCAGGAGTAATCAATAGGTTCTATCACTGTGTTATTGATAGTGAACTACGCGCTGCTCTCAGGGCAGGAGTAATCAATAGGTTCATATCAATGCGTTATTGTTAGTGAACTACGCGCTGCCCTCAGGGCAGGAGTAATCAATAGGTTCATATCGCTGTGTTATTGATAGTGAACTACGCGCTGCTCTCAGGGCAGGAGTAATCAATAGGTTCTATCACTGTGTTATTGTTAGTGAACTACGCGCTGCCCTCAGGGCAGGAGTAATCAATAGGTTCATATCACTGCGTTATTGTTAGTGAACTACGCGCTGCTCTCAGGGCAGGAGTAATCAATAGGTTCATATCGCTGCGTTATTGTTAGTGAACTACGCGCTGCTCTCAGGGCTGGAGTAATCAATAGGTTCATATCAATGCGTTATTGATAGTGAACTATGCGCTGCCCTCAGGGCAGGAGTAATCAATAGGTTCTATCACTGTGTTATTGATAGTGAACTACGCGCTGCTCTCAGTGCAGGAGTAATCAATAGGTTCTATCACTGTGTTATTGATAGTGAACTACGCGCTGCTCTCAGTGCAGGAGTAATCAATAGGTTCTATCGCTGTGTTATTGTTAGTGAACTACGCGCTGCTCTCAGGGCAGGAGTAATCAATAGGTTCATATCAATGCGTTATTGATAGTAAACTACGCGCTGCCCTCAGGGCAGGAGTAATCAATAGGTTCATATCGCTGCTCTCAGGGCAGGAGTAATCAATAGGTTCATATCGCTGTGTTATTGATAGTGAACTACGCGCTGCTCTCAGTGCAGGAGTAATCAATAGGTTCTATCGCTGTGTTATTGTTAGTGAACTACGCGCTGCTCTCAGGGCAGGAGTAATCAATAGGTTCATATCAATGCATTATTGTTAGTTGACTACGCGCTGCCCTCAGGGCAGGAGTAATCAATAGGTTCATATCAATGCATTATTGTTAGTGAACTAGGCGCTGCCCTCAGGGCAGGAGTAATCAATAGGTTCATATCAATGCATTATTGTTAGTGAACTACGTGCTGCACTCAGGGCAGGAGTAATCAATAGGTTCATATCAATGCGTTATTGTTAGTGAACTACGCGCTGCCCTCAGGGCAGGAGTAATCAATAGGTTCATATCAATGCGTTATTGTTAGTGAACTACGTGCTGCCCTCAGGGCAGGAGTAATCAATAGGTTCATATCGCTGCGTTATTGTTAGTGAACTACGCGCTGCTCTCAGGGCAGGAGTAATCAATAGGTTCATATCAATGCATTATTGTTAGTGAACTACGTGCTGCCCTCAGGGCAGGAGTAATCAATAGGTTCATATCAATGCGTTATTGTTAGTGAACTACGCGCTGCCCTCAGGGCAGGAGTAATCAATAGGTTCATATCGCTGCGTTATTGTTAGTGAACTACGCGCTGCTCTCAGGGCAGGTGTAATCAATAGGTTCATATCGCTGCGTTATTGTTAGTGAACTACGTGCTGCCCTCAGGGCAGGAGTAATCAATAGGTTCATATCGCTGCTTTTTGTCAGTGTTATTGTTCTGTACAAAGACGTGCTTGTATTTATAACTTGAATTTCGTACATTCATTTTTTTTTTTTTACTTTTGCAGGTTAATGGAGAATATTTGGCTTGAAGGGATAAGGCGAAAGGTAAAGAAAGTAAAGCATCTTCAGGTCCCCTGTGTCTACTCATAAAGACTACATTTACTTTGCATGTGAAAGATCAACTAAAGCAAGTGGAAAAAGCAAAGGAGAACCAACAAAGACAAGAGCTAATTCTTGCAAAGCTTGTGTGTCATTCAAAATCATCAAAGACGGTTGTTTCACAGGTGCTGTGGTCAACAAAATGCTTAAACACGATGGACATGATGTGTGCTTGAAAGAAGAGGGTGTTAAAAATCGCATTGATCCAGAATTATTAACCTTTATTGAAATGTGGCTTGATCAAGGACAGTCAATTTCAGAAACACTTTTAAAATGTGTGGACTGGGCAGAGCGTCATGGACATATGGACAAATATAATCGGCGGTATTATGTTACACCTGAAGATATTCGATTAATCAAGAAGACCATTAATGCTCTTAGTTTACCTGATGCGAAAGACTGCATTAGTGTAGACAAGCTAGTCACATCTGAGCTGCAGGAAAACATTTGTTACTACCAGCCATTGAGTGAAAATCAACCACTAATAATTGTAGTGCAGACGCCCTGGCAAAAAGATGTACTTAGAGAACATGCTCACACCATGGTATTCATGGATGCCACTTACAAAGCCATGACATCATATGGTTATGCATTTTATGCACTTCTTTTGACCAACAGTATTGGAAGAGCAGTCCCATTTGCTTACTTTATTATTAGTGAGGAATCAGCAGACATACTTGCTCTCTGCTTGGAAAAGCTTGCAGAACACAACCCTGGATTTCTTCCCAGGTCAGAAGTAAAAAAAACTTGCATAAAGACAGCAAATTGTAAACTACTTTTTTACACAAGCTGTTCATTTTGACAAACTACAGATGTAGATCTTAATTCCTTCTTAATTCCTTATGTAGGTTGATAATGATTGACCGTGACCTTAAGGAACTCAATGCTATAAGAAGAGTTTTTCCAACAGCCAAGATTCTTCTTTGCTGGTTTCATGTACTCCAGGTAGGTATATCCTACTGGATTTCCTTCCCTTTATCTTGGGCCTTTATTTTAACTCAATACTGCTAATTAAAGGAAATTATCACTTGTCACAGACCTATTCATTTTAAAACTAAAATTTGATTTAAAAGGTCATATAAAAATGTCTTGACTAGCTTTCGAATGTTTTTGTAGGCCGTGCATAGGTGGATGGTTAGAAGAGATGGAGGAAACTTGTCAGTGAATCAACGAAATATTGTGATTCAAGCAATGGTGTCAATGAAATCCTGTTTAACGGTAATATTTGTATATTATAAATCACTTTATTCTTTAGAAATCACTTCAATAATGAAAATAAATCTTGAATTGTATACTATGGATTTTAATAGGATTGGTCAAGCTTATATTTTGTTTAACTTTGTTGTGTTAAAAGTAAAAAAAAAAAAAATTGTGGGAACATTATTTTTAAAAGGCAATTTATCACTCTTTACTCATCCTCATGTCATTCCAATTCATTTTATTTATTTTCTTTTGCAGTAGAATGTTTCATTTTATCCCGCCAATAGTATATGGAAGTCAATGGGGTATAAAGTTGGATTGGATTCAATTAAGTTTTATTACATAAAAAAACAAACAAACTCAGAAACATTATTCAAAATATCTTAATATCTTCAAAATATCTATTGTGTTCTACTGCAGAAATAAAGTGATATTGGTTTGGAGTGACATGAGGGAGAGTAAATTATGACATGCATAACAAAATGACAATTTTCAACTTTGGGTGGACTACCCCTTTAAATATGTGTAAACATAAGGTGGCATAACTTTACAATGTTGTGTTGTTTTTTTACAGGAAGAAGAGTTTAACAGCATGTCAGCTAGAAAGTGCGAAGAGCTTGATACCTGTCTAGGCAGTTCACATGTATCAACCTACCTCAATAATCAGTGGATTTGTTTGGGAGATTTGTGGTCCAATTTTGGAAGGACATTCTATCACCACAACAGCGAAACCAACAACAAGGCAGAGAGGTCAACTATTAAATTTATAACACCTTGTCCCTCAAATTACTTAATGAATATTTGTAATGAATATCATGTTATTTATGTTATATTTAAGGATGTTCTAAATGTTTTAACTTTTGTACACAGATTTTTTTCTCACAATGAAATACCAGTTTCTTAAGGGAAGGATGAATAGCAGGATTGATCAGCTTCTTCACTTGCTGTGTGGTGATGTCCAAAAATATTACAGGTAAATATAAGTTAATTTTATTACTTTTGTTATGGTGCTAAATTGTAATTACAGAAATCATGTGACCAAGTTGTGGTACCCTGATTATATATTGCATATATATTACCTCTGGCCACAACCTGTTGCCACAGGAAGCTCTAGTATAAATATTAGCTATTCTCTGTAGCCTTATCATTGTCCATTTCTTTAAAAAGCACACTAATGAGAACATTTAGTAAAAAGGTCTGTCAGCTCTGAGGGCATTGTTGGTTGTTATAAAACTTGATCCCATAAAACACAGTATAAAAAGAGTCATCTACCCCCCTGCACTCCCTCTATTTAGAATAGTCTTTTCCCCACTGTTAATTTTAATTAGTTTATAGCCTATGAAATCTATACAAATGTCTAAGGGTATAACAAATGTCTAAAAAGTCTAAATCATTTGACATCTTGTTCTTTGATTTAATTGTTCAGTTACCTGGATGACCTGACAGACACTGGACGAATAAAAGGTGCGAACACTGAAGAGACCACAAATGCTGCCCATTGCATGATTGCAAAAGGCCTGGATGCAAAAGTGGAGATAAATGAAAATGGAGTGTGTTTGGTTCCACCCGATACAAGCACACAATCTCACAGAGTTGACTTGGTGATGCATAATTGCGATTGCAAAATATTCCACTGTGGATCTGTGTGCAAACACTTAATTTTCTCACAAATCATTGCAGAGAAACAAGGACTTGTAATTCAAGACCTTAGGGCAGAAGCAGCAAGAAAAATTGTTGACAGTGAATCCTATTTCGCAGATAATGAAGACCTTACTGTATATCATTTTGATGGGAGTGTAGGAATTGTACGTCGTAAAGGAGCCAAATTTTGCACATGCATTGCAAATAGCTATGGAGAGGTGTGTGTATGTATCTTAGTTCATAACATTATCTACACAACATCCTGTGAGAACATATCTGAGGATTCACACTGCTCAAAATCCAGTGAGAAAAAAAAAGTAACACTGCAACACATGCTCACAGATCTTCATGAGTGGAGCCAATCAGAAAATTTTCACGAGGATAAGGAAGTGCACAGTTTAGTACAGAGAGCACACAAATTAGTTTTTTCACAGTTTAGCAAACTATCAAGGAAAAGAAAAGTGACTGCACTTCATAATTATCGTAAAAGGGTCAAAAAAGCAAAAGATGCAGTCACTGTAACTTACACGGTCAAAAAGAAGAAAAAACGTGGTTGATCTTGTAGAGAGATAAGAAATGTTTCATTGATGAAACAAGAACTATATGCTCTGCTTAGCCAACATGCTTAGTTTTGGTCAATGAGTGTTGTACAGATGCTTTGTATAAGAACAAAATGAAGGAACAAATGGTGATTGTAAATAATTCACAAAATAATGCTTTTATTGAATGGTCTTTTGCTTTAATAAAATAAAATATTGAATACTTTACTTTTGTATTAAGGAACAAAATTGAATTACAAATGTGATTAAAAAATAAATAAAGTGGATTATAGGTATCTATAAAACACAGCAACATATTATTACAACAGAAAAGTATTATTAAACAGCTGTACCTTAACTAGTTCACATCTTTCGTAGAGGATTTAAGTGTTTTAATTTTTTCTTTGAGGCACGAGTCAATGAACTCGAATGTGCCCACCATTAAACCAGGCCCAAGCCCATGGGTTGCCTGTTCATATGTCTCCCAGTTTCTCCCTAAAGTCGCCAGAAGTGTTTGTAAGGTCTTCCTGCAATTGAAGTACATAAAGCTTTTGGTTTCAATTTACATAGTCATTAAAAACATTCAACATAATAAAATGTACTTTACCTGCAGGCTTCAGTTTTGGAAATTGCATCATGGACATCCTCATTTTCACACAATTCCTGGACCACTTTTCTTTGTGGAGTAAACTTTGCTGCCAGGAACATTACGTCACTGACCAGCTCACTGCATTCATCTGAAATGAAACGATGTAAAAAAATAGAATTATTAAAAAAATATAATACCCAACCTAAAAAGACACTTAACAATCACTTAAAATGTTTTACCTTCACACAGTTTAGTGCACAGTGAAGTCAGTTTGGTCCGCTTGGTGGGCTGCACACCCATGCCAGTCAGCTTTTCCTCTATGGTTTTTTTCTGTGCCTTTGCTTTTCGCAAATAAGAAACCACAGTGTTGCTGGAGTAACACTCAGGTGGTGAGCATCTCCTCTTTAATTCACTTGTAGAGACCAGATATCTGTAATATTAAATTAAAGAAGCTTCAGTAGTGGTCCTATAGGAACAGCAGTTACTTCCCTGGCCTAAAGCCCTGTCCTTTCTCCGCCTTAAATCGCGGGGGGATCAGGAGGCTTCTGTCTAGGCACTGGAAGGTGGCAGCACTAGTGGCGTTTTCAATGGGTGATCCCCATTCAGTCGACTACGTCTGATGTTCTCGACTGAAAGGGAACGTCCTGGTTGCGTATGCAACGCATCAAAAGCAGAAAATTATCAAAATTTGATTCTAAATGTCACGTAAATGTGTGCACGACATATCTGATTTTTGACTATTTTATTTTGGTTGAGATCAGTGTGCATGTAAAAGAACTGGGTGACTGAAAGAAAGTAGTCTGTAAAATGTGGCGTGCAATGTCACATTAATTTCTCCTACACTAATCCTGCTGCATTACCTCTTTGCCTGGTGAAAGTCTGACACTTTCAGTACGCTTTCTACAAGGAAGCCATCTGTAAAAGATGACAAAGAGCTACAAAAAAACCTCTTTAAAATAAGCTTAACATAAATGGGATTCTTCAGATGAACAAAATTTCCTTGGAATATTATAGATATAATTTTTCATCAAGACTAAAAAGATATTAGGGGTTGGAAACCTTTGAAACAGAAGGGTAATCATTGTTACACAAGCAATTGTAAGAGAGATTAGTAGTTATTTTACTAGTAAAGTAACTTTATATTTTCATGTTTGTATGGACATGAGGACAAATACATTATGACAGTTTTCATTTTTGTGTGAATTAACAAAATTACTTTTACTACTCAAATGAACTGTGCAGTGAAGACAAATTATCTGCCAGCACAGACTGGACAGTGTAAAGCAGATTTCAATCTGCTGGTAGTGTTGCAGCTTCAGACTATAAAAAGGTTTAATCTGTTTTTAAAAAAGGTTGCTCAACCCTTAAAGTTTCATACACAATGAGTGACACTAAAAGCAAGTAATTAAAACTAAAGCTGCATTACATGTTCTCAAAGGGTACCACAAATGAAACCCCAGTTCAAACAAAAACTACACAATTTTCTCATGTGTCTCTACATACTGGGAACATGACATTTGTATAGGTAATCAATTAATTAAATTATTTATTTATTGTTGTGTTGGAGTTAAGGTAAGTGAGTTGATATCACACAATGATTACCATAAAGTTGCCAACCCCTGTTTTAATCTAATATATTTATGTCCTTAAATCCAAGCGAAACAATTTATCCTCTATTGCACTAAGAAATATCTAATACTTTCTAAGAATAATTATTGGCTTAACCTCTTTCCACCACTTCCTCATCAACTAACAATAATGCATTGATATGAACCTATTGATTACTCCTGCCCTGAAGCCAGCGCGTAGTTCACTAACAATAACACAGTGATAGAACCTATTGATTACTCCTGCCCTGAGAGCAGCGCGTAGTTCACTATCAATAACGCAGCGATATGAACTAGGGCTGCACGTTTTCAAGTTTTTCATTAACCGTTAACCGAGGCCCTTAACGGTTAATACTCGGTTAACCATAGTGTGCGCCAGGGATGGAAATTAATTTTTTTGTCCACCGGCCACTGTGGATTTCAAAATCTACCAGCCACTCAATGTTTTTACCAGCCACTTTCTTGTTTTTAACCGACAATGTGTAACTGCATGTGAAAATTAATACTACAAGATCTACAATACTTAAGCCGTTTATTTAATCTCAAGTCTCAATGAAATACTGGCATTTTCTCTTTCTCTCTTATAGCCTACACACACAATCCATGAACTGATATTCATTTCAGTTCGCATACAAGGAAAACACAATGTTACGGACGTGAGCGCTCTGAAAGCGGCACTGAAAGATGCTTTAAAACTTCCACAGAGACATCAAACAGAAAGCACAAAACCTTTCTTTAAAGTGAATTTCGTTTTGTATTAATTGTGTCTTAATTTTAATCAATGTTTCATCAACCAATTGCCTGGATTTAATAAATAAGAATTAAATATAGCAGACGATATAATCACGAAGCGAGGCGCCGGCGCGTGAACTGGAGCTCGTCTCATAAATGAACCGAAACTCAGTGTATAAGGTAGCTTTGCCTCACAAATAATTCAAAACTAAAGAAAACAGGCACATACTGCTCTCTGCTTATGTAATCCGTAAGAAATGTGCATTTCTCTCTGGTGCGTTACTGCGAAGACCGCAAGTCAGCATCGTCAACTTCATCTTTGCCAATGACACGGACAAAGAAAAGACTTGTTTATTAATAAATAATTAAAATATCTCCTTGCTATATTTTACATAATATAATATGAATTATATTCATAATCATTACTTTTGCCGGTTCTTTGTGACAGATTTTATGAGCTTTATTGACAGCGCCACGCCGCCACCCTTACATGAGCGCGTCACCGCACCCACCAGAATAACCCTGTTTTTTTTTTAAGGATTTGTTTACTGTGTGTGTGATTCATTTAATGGAAAGCACATTCACTGAGTTGTCTTGCTAATCAGTGTCTCCTCGTTTATTCAAACTAATTTGTCCTTTAACAGACGAACGTCGCATGATGCTATTTTTATTTACCCGCCACGGTGGCCGGTAGTGAAGCGAGTTTACCCGCCACAACACAAATTCACCCGCATTTGGCTGGTGGCGGGTGCTAATTTCCATCCCTGGTGTGACCGGGTGTTGGCTGTTGAGATGGTACAACAACGAGGTTGTACTTGAAGTATATCTAAGCACTGCATTGCAATACTTGCATTTTGCCCCGTCATTCTCGATTTTAAAGTGCTCCCACGCTGTGCTTTTCTTTGCCCGCTTCATATTAGAAAACTGGTCAAAGACTACTTCTTGTGGACATTACAAATGTCTGGGAGCGCTCTGGCAGTCTCTGGTGGTGCAAAAATGTATTACAACTAAATTCAATGCACGCCATTGACACCACTTAACCGAGCAAAATGTTTCACTCGGTTATGCAATTTTTAACGGTTAATCGGTTAATCGGTTAACCATGGACACCCCTAGTTCAAGCATTCCCCTCATGTGTTCAACCAGGTATTAAAAGCGGACCTAGAAGATCTTAGAATTGATAGCACATTAATTCAGTATGTGGATGACTTACTGATTTGCTCACCAACACTAGAGCAGTGTCACCAGGACACAATTACAGTCCTCACTAAATTGGCTAAGGGAGAACATAAAGTGTTAAAATGCAAGTTACAGTACTGTTTACCGCAGGTGGAATATCTGGGACGAATTATTGCGCATCAAACCAAGGCAATATCGCCAAGCCAACTAGAAGGCATAAGCAAAGTGCCACAACCGCAAACTGTGGGACAAATGATGACCTTTTTAGGAATGACAGGATTTAGTTCCGATTGGATAGAAGATTATGCTATTAAAACAAACCCCTTGCGAGCATTGATGAAACAAACCGGACAGCAAAATCTTAGAAGTAAGCTAACTTGGGATGCAGATGCACTAGTAGCATTTGAGTCACTAAAGAAGGAACTACAAACAGCACCTGCACTAGCCACCCCAGACTACGCTAAACCGTTCCATTTGTATATAGCAGAGAGAAAACGTGGTTATGCATCAGCAGTTTTGATGCAAGAACTCTGTAGTGGAAGACGAAAACAACCTATAGCATATTATAGTGCAAAGCTGGATAGTGTAGCTCAAGGATATCCGCCATGCTATCAAGGGTTGGCTGCGGTTTATTTTGCTTATGAAAAAGCCTCCACAGTGACCATGGGATACCCAGTGGTGATCTACGCTCACCATAAGATAATAGAGCTAATAGAAAATGGGAAGTTTGTACTCACGCAGGCAAGATGCTTAGCATATTCAACACTGCTGACATACCCAGATGTAACTATAAAAAGGTGTATCACTATTAATCCAGCAAACTATATTCCCTTGGAAGATGAAGGAACACCACATGATTGTGTGGCAAATCCGTTAGCTTTCACACGTTTGAGGCCTGACCTGGAATCAACACCAATGGTCGAGGCAGAAGTAGAATACTTCGTTGATGGCTCCTGCTTTAAGGACCACTTGGGAAATCATGCTGGATTTGCGGTGGTAAAAAAGCAGGGTGACACTTTTGTGCCAGTTGTGGTTCAGCATTGTGAACAGCCATGCTCAGCACAACTGGCAGAATTAAGGGCATTGACCAAAGCCTGTTTGCTAACGAAAGGTAAAAAACTTAACATATATACAGATTCTGCTTATGCACATGGAGTGTGTCATTTGTTTGGTGCAGTGTGGAAACAAAGAGGGTTCAAAAAGAGTGATGGAACTCCAATTCAGCATAATGATCAGATAATTAAATTGATTTCAGCAATGATGCATCCAAAAAAGTTGGCCATAATCAAATGCCAGGCCCACAAAAAAGGCAAAGACTTTGTGATAAGAGGAAATAATGCTGCAAATGAATTTGCTCGAGAAGCCTCAGGTTGCAAAGTAGCGATAATGGCTCCACAAGTAATATTGCAGGTTCAGCCAAATTTAACAGATATAGCACGGATACAACAACAAGCTGGTCAACCTGAGCAAGCACAATGGCAACAAAGGGGGGCGACAAGGGATGTGAATGGAGTATGGAGGACACATGAGGGGCTGATATTGGCTCCAGTAGCACTCCTTAATATGCTAATTTCTGATGCACATGGATTTGACCATTGTGCAAGAGGCGAGGTAATGAGAAAACTAAAACAGCAGGGCTACTGGTCCCCATATCTGCAAGCCTCAGTTGATGAGTTCTTAGCCAATTGCGAAATTTGTGAAAAACATAATGTCAGGAAAGGTACAACTGCACCAATCGGACACATACCAGCACCAGAGGGACCATTCAAACATTTAGTCATGGACTATGTGGACATGATAAAACCAGTTAGAGGGAAAAGATACATGTTGGTTATAATTGACAGATTCAGCAGATGGGTTGAAGCTATGCCCTCAGCAGATCAGGGAGCACAAACAGTAATTAAATTTCTGACAAGAGAAGTTATCCCAAGGTTCGGCATACCATCACAAATTAGCTCTGACAATGGCTCAGCATTTATTCAGAAAGCAGTGAAAATGGTGATACTACAGTTACGAATAAAACGACGGTTGGGATGTGTATACCATCCGCAGGTGCAGGGGATGGTGGAGAGGGTAAATGGGAACCTCAAGGCTAAAATTGTAAAAATTTGCCAAGAAACAAGACTTAATTGGGTTGATGCACTCCCGCTTGCATTAATGAAGTATCGCATGCAGACGAACAGAATTACTAATCTGACCTCACATGAAATGTTGACAGGGAGACCCATGCCAGTGCCTTATCTCAGAGGACCATATGAGGGTCCATCATTGGAACAGTTAGAGATGGAACTGAAAGCATATATGAGGCAATTGACTACCATACATGAAAAAATCTGTTCGCAGGAACAAAGGAGAAATCCTAGACAGGACGAGAATGCACCTTTTTCAATAGTTCCTGGAGACCTTGTGTAACTGAGAGTGTTTCGGAGAAAGTGGAATGAGCCCAGGAGGGAAGGACCTTATGAAGTAGTGCAGGCAACCCCAACAGCAGTAAAGGTAAGAGGCAGTAACACGCGGTATCATTTAAATCACTGTACCAGAGTACGCCGAAGAAATCTGCCACACGCTCAAGAACCTGAGGCAGCTGAAGAAGAACAGCAAGAACAAGCCCAAGAACCTGGGAACGCAGCAGATCCACAGGTACCGGCTAGAGCATCTGAAGAAAGTGAAGTGGAAGTGGAAGAAGGAGAAGCGGAAGTAGAAGAAGGACAATCGCACGTAGGGGAAGAGCACGCTGAGGCAGAAAGAGAGATTGAGGTACGTGCCGCAGCAGAGCAGAAAAGCACAGAAAGTGAGACGGAAGTACATGTCGCAGAGGAACAGGAACCAGAAAGTGCGGAAGGAGAGGCAGAAAGTGTTCATTTTACTGAACCAGACACAGAATCACTTGAAGAAAATGAAACAGGCCAACAAACGCAGCCTGTTAAATAGTTTTCTGGACTGTATTGACTGGGTCTGACTTAACTGGGATCATCACGGGGCATCGGTAAAAATGCACAAAAGTCCAAAAGTCCAATCAATGGTTTTAATGGTAGGTTCAAGCCATCAACATACTCAATGCAGTGCATGAACAGATGTATGTGATAGGGTGTGTGAATGTGGTTTCTATAATAAAAACAGAAATATAAATAATCAGTTTACAGTAATAAATGATAAACATGTAACTCAAAAAGAATAAACACGTGAGGATACAGACTACTAATATACACGTGACTATCGTCTTATAACTATATCTAAATCGAGTGTAATCTTAACAATCCACATAAATATGGCTTAATGACATCTGTAAAGTGTAAATACTGAAGTAAACATATGGAACATATGGGTCGTTATCATTATGTCACTTATACAGCGCGCATCGGAACACACGTGCAAAGATAATGCACACAGTCATACCGCTAACATTAGCTTCACGGAAATCCGAATACACTCAACATCAGAACGTTTCAACACATAATACAACAAATGGCAATATAAACTAGATTAAAGACGGTATATGTGGAAATTAAACTTACTTTCAAAGTTACGCACACTCATTTATGGCTTGAATACACGCGAACCCTCCACAGCTTTCAAGCGAAACATAACCAGTTGCGTCAAACTCTGGGGGCGGGACTAAGTTACGACTATCAATAATTCACAACCAACCAATAAGAATTAACTTACTGAGCCTTTTCAACAGCCGCCCCAATTTACGTTGTAAATTCTACTTAGAAAAGGCTTACGAGTCTTTGTCATCCTCAGGTAGTGGTGGCAAACAGATAAGTTTACTCACTGGTCGGATGTATTTCCGACCCTGCACTTGTACTTCAGCTGTTCTGATTTTCCCATCAGCCCCCTGTACTGTGGCTGAGACCTTACCCACTGGCCAGAGGGCTCGAGGCAATTGGTGATCCACTATCATCACTACTGTCTCAGTCTTTAGATCTTTGCCAGTCTCAGTCATCCACTTTGTACGGGTTTGCAGTTTAGGCAAGTATCTCTTAATGAAGTGGGCCCAAAAATGGTCGGCAAGGACCTGGCTATGTCTCCAGCGTCTCCTGCTAAGTAATTCGGACTCAGGGTATACAATTTGGGGTAAATCAGGGTCTGGCCGCCCCAATAACAGACTGTTTGGAGTGATGGGGTCAACATCTGCTACGGCCGATGACACGTAGCCCAGAGGTTTGGAGTTTAACATGCCTTCGATCTCTGTAAGCACTGTACTTAGCACTTCCTCAGTAACATGTTGGGCTCCAAGTGTAACATTGAGAGCAGATTTTAGAGACCTGATCTCCCTCTCCCATAATCCACCAAAATGAGGAGCTCCAGGAGGATTGAATTTGAACTGAATTTTCTGCTTTGCAAGCTGACTTTGCAAAGTGGGTTGCATGGCTGCAAATGCCTCTGATAGTTCCCTTTCTCCTCCCTTGAAGTTTGTTCCTCGGTCAGAATAGAGTTCATGGGGAGTTCCTCTGCGTGCAATGAATCTGCGTAGGGCCATGAGGAATGAATCTGTATCAATTTTGGGAAGTAAATCAATGTATACTCCTCTGGTCGTCATACATTTAAAGATGATCCCCCAACGTTTTTCATTGCGCCGGCCTACTTTGATTGTGAAATGTCCAAAACAATCAACACCTGTCGAATAAAAAGTTGGGCGGTAGAGACGGAGTCGGGCTGGTGGTAAATCAGCCATTTTTGGCACTTCAGGCTTTCCACGCCATTTTGTGCATTCACGACACTGATGTTGGTGCCGCCGTACTGCTTCACGCCCTCTAATGATCCAGTATTTATGGCGTAACTCAGCAAATACTCTTTCTGGGCCAGGATGATGAAGTTTTTCATCATAATGTTGGATCAGGAGTTGACTGAGTGGGTGTTTGGGATCAATGACAATCGGATGGACAGTATCTGGCCTAAGCAGCTCACTACGTCGCAAACGGCCCCCAACTCTTATGAGCCCAGTAGACTGGTCAATCTCTGGTGCAAGTGAGACTAATCTGCTGTTGGAAGGCAAAGATTTACCACATATTAATGTATCAAGTTCAACTTGGAAACACATAGCTTGGGCTTGTTTCAAGAGTGAGATCTCAGCAGCTACATAGTCTTGGGCGGATAAATCTCTTGTCTCATTGGCTTGTTTTAACTGTTCCCGTCCTTCATGTTCCACCAGTTGATCAAAACTGCGGTATGGTGAGAAATCGTGCATTATGTTGGAGAAATCTACTGTGGTCAGGCTGCAGAAGGTTACTTTCTTCTCTTCATCTGTGCTGTCTGGGACCAATTCCTCTGGGTCATTAGGCCAGGTACTTGGGTCTTGCCACAAAAAATGTGGTCCTTGTTTCCAGTGACTTGGCACTGATAGTTGGTGAAGTGTTTTACCATGGGTTATGTCATCTGCAGGATTGTTTTCAGACTTCACATAATGCCATGCTTGAGAAGCAGTCAGCTCCTGAATTTCTGCAATTCTTGTGCCCACAAACACTTTATATCTGCATGAATCTGATTGGATCCAAGCTAAAACTGTCTTTGAGTCACTCCACAATGTCACTTGTTCAGTGTTCAAGGTGAGTTCCTTTTCCAGAAGTCTTGCCAATTGAGCTCCACTGAGTGCTGCACAGAGTTCTAGCCTGGGAACAGATAACTGCCGCTTTGGTGCCACCCTTGATCTTGCTGTGATAAATGCAACCTCGACTTGGCCTTGAGGACTCTCTGTCCTAAGGTACGCCACTGACCCATAAGCATGATTTGAAGCATCACAGAATATGTGAATGTCTCTTTTGCACACTTTAGAATCCAGATCTGGGCTAGTATAGCATCGGGGTATAGAAATCTTGTTCAGGTACTGCAATTCTTCTTCCCATTCATGCCAGGCTTGCAAGAGGTCACTTGGTAGCAATGGGTCATCCCACTCCCGTTTTTTATCCCACAGTCTCTGTACCAGTACTTTGGCTCTAGTTGTGTAGGGGATAATATAGCCTAGTGGGTCGTACTGACTAGCTAAGACCTGATAGACATACCTCATTGTGGGAACTTATGGTTCCTTCAGATGAGCTTTTTTAACTAAGTGTGTCTGCTTGGCAAAGCCAATGTAGACCCAAGGTGGATTCGGAGACATCCCATTGCTTTTCAGTAAGCCAAAGCTCATTTTTGTCAGATCTGGCTTCTACAGGAAGGTGTGCAACGACAGAGGGAATGTTGCTAGCCCATTGTCTTAACTCGAACCCACCAGATACTAAGAGAGCTTGAAGCTTGTTCACAAGTTCAGTTGCTTTGTCAGTAGAAGTTACACTCTGCAGAAAATTATCCACATAGAAATGTTTCTCTACAGCCACACGTATATCTTCTTCTGGATCAGTGTTCTCTTGGACATGTTTTTGGACAGCAAATGTTGCACAGCATGGACTGCATGTAGTCCCAAAAGGCAAAACCTGCCACTCATAGACACTGACTGGTGTATCACGCTGCATGTTTCTCCACAGAAATCTGAGAAGTGGTTTATCCTCTGGGAGAAGACGAATTTGGTGAAACATGCCCTTGATATCGCTTGTGATGGCAATCGCATGCTCTCTGAAACGGAGTAACACTCCTAGTAAAGTGGAAGTGAGGGTAGGCCCAGCTAGGAGGTACTTATTGAGGTTATGGCCTTGGTACTGAAAGGAACAGTTGTACACTACTCTGTGCTTTCCATTATGGTGTACCATGTGGTGCGGTATGTACCATGATTCAGGGGTTTGATCCACTTCTTCATCAGCCAGCTTGACAACATAACCAGATTGATCCAGCCTTTCAATTTCTTGGTTATATGCCTTTGAATGTTCGGGACTTTTACTGAGACGCCTTTCTAAGGCTCTGAGTTGGGGAAGAACCGACTCTTTCGGCGCTTTCAATTGGGCATGTCCTTTTTTCGCAGAAGCGGTGTGGCGTAACGAAACACTCCATTTACATTTACCCTTGCAGTCTTGGTCTCAAGCAGAGTGGCGGCCTCCTGATCACAACGCGAGCGTGTCACCACCTTCTCATTGCGGTATGGTAATATGTCAAGCTGCCAGAGTCTCTCAACATGCTGCAACAGCTCTGATGAGGTGGAAGTCACAGATGTGAAAAAGCATTGTTGCTCGGGGATTTGGTGCTGGAGTACATGAGCTGGCCCTTGCAGCGTCCAGCCTAATCTGGTCCTTATAGCAGCTGGCCCACCTGGTGGGCCGAAGCACACAGGCTCCATGGGGATGATCAAATGGTGATGATCAGAGCCTATAAGCAACAATGGCTGAACCTGAGAAAAGGCATGAAGATGCAGTCCTTTGAGATGCTGGTATTTTTTTTGCAGAATGGTAACTGGATGTGAATGCTTGGCCAAGCCCAATTCTCAGCGGTAAAGGCACCCGTTATCTTGAACCTTTTGCTTGGCTGAAATGCTGGAGACAGAGTGAAAGATACTATTGTACCTTGTATGGCTTGGGTGTCATGTCGAACTGTTTTCAAAGAGAGGGTTTCAGTCTGTCCATTAAGTTTAAGCTGCTGTGCTGCACCATGAAGCAGGATTGTACGTTCAGAGCCATGTCCAAAATAGCATAAGCCATCATTGAATTTTTTCCATTATGCAACAGCACTTTACAGATTTTCAAAAGGACTTGGCTGCCACCTGCTGGACAATCTAGGTATAGCATCTGACTCTCTTGAGGTCTTTCGTGATAGTGCTTCATCTCTGTTGATTTGCTGTTGATGTCATGCAAGACAGTTAGATGTTTGCCATTGCAAGTTTTACATGTGGCTTTCAATCTGCACTGGGCTGCCTGATGTTTCCGTCCGCACCTCCAACATCTCTTATTTGACTTAATCCAGTTAGTTTTGAGCTCACTGGTTAGCTGTGTGAAGTTATTACACTGGTTAAGATAGTGGTGATTATTGTCACAGTAATGACAGTACACATTCTTGCCAGGGCTTTGAAATTCTGATGGTTTTGCAGCTGGAGGGTTTGTGGACTGATCCACATGCAAAATAGCTGCTGTCTGAAAAGTGTGCTTACGCTGTCGCGGAGCTTCTTTCTGCTGACTAACATGTCCCCTTATTTCACTAGTTTTGAGTTTACAGTCAGTGGGTTGCACCTGCAGCTCAAACTCAAGCCAGTGTGAAAAATCGAGCAGGTTTGGAATTGGGTTTCTGAGGGGGTGGACATACCTCTTGAAGTTAGCCTTGAGATCATGAGGGAGTTCAGACATGAGTCTTGCCACATGTGATCCACACTGCAATTCAATAGCTCCCTTCTCATCCAGCTGGTCAAGCATACCCACCAATGCTCGAACTCTGAGGGCAAACTTACAAAAGGCCTGAGTGTCTCCACTACGAATATTTGGCCCGTCCATCAAGTCAGCAATTTTCTGCAACGCCAACTGATGCGGCTGTCCATAATGTTCAGTCAGCGATTGCATTGTTTGGGTGTATGGATAACGAGAGTTGCTGTAAGAATCAGCAATTAAAAGGGCCTCTTCGAATTTCAGATGCTCAAGCAGAATTTGATATTTAAACTGTTCGGTAGCATCGTATGGCAGCAAATTGTCAAGAGATATTTTGAGTCTAGCAAACTGCCGTGGGTCCTCCACTGTGAAATCTGGTATTGAAGGGTTTGGACCTCGATAAATGCTCTCTCTGGTGGGAGGAGAATGAGAGCGCGGAACAAAGTCTCTTGGATGATAGTGATGCCTTGGGTGGTAATCAGTTTGTTCTCTGAATCTGAAGTCACCTGCAGGGGAAGGATGACGCATTTGTGGCTGTGGTGGGATGTGTCTTTGGTCATGTGCATAGCTTGGGCTATACGCAGCGTGTACACTTATCTTGTGTTGAGGTTGCGATGTACATGGCAGATTTGGTTGATATTGCACATGCCTGTTCTTTGGTGTGGACTGCAATCTCATTTCTGAAAGTTCACCTGATAAATTTATTCCACCATCTAGCTCCTCATCTGCCAAATCTTCCTTTCCATCATCCATGACTGGTTTTCCAGTCTCTTTAGAAATCTGATTACTCATTTGAGCTACTGATGACTTGCTCAGACGTGGAGTGGGAACAGGAGGATTTTTCTTAGCTGTCTTTGTTAATGAGTGAGTGCGAGGCAAAGGCTCAGGACACTGTGATGAGTCTGTTTCGTCCCTCTCAGAGCTGTGTTTCATTCCCTCAATGGTTTTATGCAGTCGTCTGTTCTCTTCTCGTAGCCGCCTAATCACTTTTTGAGCATCTCTGTCTCCATACTGTTCTCCAGTATCCTCAGTAACATCACCTTGGTTAGTTACATGCCACCTGGTGAAGGGTGTCATCCCGACAGCACCCTCATTTGCCAACTCCCAGCGGTAAGGCTCTGGCTGCATCCTCAAAGTAGGTGGATATGTATGCTGGAAGCCACTGTATTCCACCTCATAATCTTCCAAGTGGCGTGGGGGGTGTGATAATCGTTTACTGCGGACATCAGGCTCACACTGTGACTCCGAATGGGCTTTGGACATCTTAACCCGTGTCAATCACCGCATATCCGGCTCGAAGGACCAATGTTAAATAGTTTTCTGGACTGTATTGACTGGGTCTGACTTAATTGGGATCATCACGGGGCATCGGTAAAAATTGGACGAGGTGTTGTGGGAGGCAGAAGAAAGCCTGGACACTCAAGAAGGTATTAATGTGGATGATGCTGTTACTAACGTATTTGGAACAGATATTGCCTCCCACACAGGGCCTACCGGAGAAACAAGCAAGGAAAGACCAGACTTCTCAGATGCAGGACCATCCATGCGACCATGGTATAATGAATATCCTACAATCAACACCTCAGACCTTGCATTCTATTTCCCAGACTGAGCAGGGACTAGATAGCATAAAACAAGAAAGTAGACAGAAACGTGCACCTGGATCCTGGCCCAAAAGTCCACATTATGAAACCAAGCAATATAATAAGCCTACAAAGATACCTGACAAGATAATTAACCAAAATATGCCGGCACATATCGACTTAGATAATAATATGGAACCCACAGAGTCAGTAGGAACAGAGGACTTGTTAGAACATGCACAACAAAATGACTGGTACAAATGGGCTAGATATACCGCTAAGCAAGCAGGCATGACAAATTGTATAATGTGCTCGCCCTCTCCGCTAAAGGAATTGATAGTAGTTCCAAATCAATATGACTATAAGCATTGTGCTGCACATTATGCCAAAAATTGTGGTGACTCAAACAGAATTGTGTTTTGTCCAGCAGAATGTTTGGCATTGTTGAATAATCTAGGCTATGAAAAATTTTATACAAAAATAAGATGGGGAGATGAATGTAAGAGATTCGATGTGCGTGTGGATAATAAGAAAAAAGAATGCCCATCGTTATATAAAATAAATAGACAACTAAGTTACGAATGCTTTAACAAAACAAAAGGGACAACAAATGTAGGACAATTTAAGGGAAATTGCGCAGTAATATGGCATTTAGATACAGAAATGTACTTTACTAACGATGTGATCAGGTTTAGTGGACTCCAATATGCAACAGCAACATTGGGACAAAATTTTACTGCGCATATAATTCCGGAATGTTTGGGTGTAGCTATTGGCAAATGCATTACAGGATGTGAAAATCACACTATAGTATCGCCTGCGATACTGCTACATATAGAACAAACGGAGACTATAGCAGACTATTTTTTGTTATGTGGGGGAGTTCAGTTGAAAACCGCACTACCTAAAGGTTGGAAAGGATTGTGTGCTAGAGTAAGGCTACTACAAGAAGTAACTATGGTAAAATGGGACCCCTATGACTTCCAAGCTGCACCAAAGACCATAGTTCATAACACAGTAAGGGTGAAAAGAGCATACACCCCAGATCCTGAGGTCTACCTAGATTCAATTGGCCAACCAAGAGGAATACCTCATGAGTTTAAAGCCAGAGATGAGATAAAATCAGGCTTTGAGTCAATACTCCCATGGGTTACAATTAACAAAAATGTAGAATGGATCAATTATATTTTCTATAATCAGCAGAGATTTATCAATTATACTGATGAGGCATTAAAGGCGTTAGGAGATCAATTAGCAGCCACTAGTAAAATGGCATGGCAAAATCGTCAAGCACTAAATTGGTTATTAGCAGATAAAGGGGGAGTATGTGTTATGTTTGGAGTAGATTCCTGCACCTACATACCAAATAATACATCTCCAGAAGGAACCTTTACACAGGCAATGAAGAAACTGCATAACTTGCGCACAGAAGTTAAAGTTAATGCAGGACGAGATCAGTCATTTGGGAGATGGTTTGATGATCTTTTTGGATCATGGACGATGGGGCTCATGAAGATAGGGATAATGATACTTGTAGGAGTGACTTTATTTGGCTTATTGTTCTGTTGTGTTATTCCCATTCTAAGATCTATAATGACTCAAACAGTAGCTAAGCAAATGGTGATTGTTTCAATGACACCATTGGGAACAAGTATGGAAACCAGGCAATATAGCTTAGGGCAGGGATTGGATGAAAGTGACGAGTTTTGAAAGCCATTGAAAACAATCCTGAAGACCATTAAAAAAATAAAAATAAATAAATAAATAAAGGGGGAAACAAAAGCGATATTTAAGCTTACAAAAAGAGCCTGGAGTACTTAACATTTTTTCTCATGTGATTGTTAAAGAGGGACATTTCTTGGTAATTGTATTTTCTTTTGCATTATGAATATGTTTTCTGTTTTTGACATCTTTTTGTTCTTTTATTAAAGTTATCCTTTGATTTAATAATATAGAGGAAGGGGTCTGTAAAACACCTTGATAGATTTAATCAAGTAGAGATAGTGGGATTACTACTTATGTTTCAATATGAATGACAACTGTTATTGTGAGTATTTGCCCAGGGAGAACAAGAATGGCTACAACAAGAAGACATGAAGGATCGAGCAACGAGCACCTCAGTGCTTAGCTCCAAGAGCAAATAGACTCAACTGGTGGTTTAAAAACCCGCTGTCTGCTCCAACACTCCACCAGATAGCACTCCAGGCTACCAGAAATGTCTGTGAGTTCCTCTGGCACCGATGGATGCATATTACTATATATTAGACAGTATGTAATCAATTGTATTGTACATCACGCAAAGCTTTACAATTTCATGCACATGCTTATAACACAAAGTTAATTTGTTGTCACCCTCCCCAAGAACAGTGATAGCTAGAGGATTGGGTTCTTTTACTCCTTTCTAGCCAAATGTGGAAGGAGATGTTTGGACCCAAGTCCTGCAGAGTGCAGCCCCATAGAGACAGTATTGGATAAAGAAATTGCGTGGCCTATTTTGGCCACATGATGGAATAAGACAGGCTGGCTTGTGTGACTGCACTCTGGTGAAGGGCATTAGTGTTTGAGACTTTTTGTAAGTCTCAAAGGGGGGAGTATATGGTGTATTTCTTTGTGTTTCTCTGTGTACTTCTCTAAAAACAGATATATGGTGTGTTTCTTTTAATTAGGCTAGTTGTATATCTCTCGACCAGTCATGGTGTCTGCTCTAGCAAACTGAAAGTATAATGAATATCTTTAGAGCTTGTACTCCTTTTCATTTGATCTAATAATATTGTGCGTGTGAGGAAAAGAAGCCCCCTCATTAAGAGGGTACACAGATGTTTAAATCAAGGGCTAGGGATGTGTGAGGAGGACATGGCTGTTATTTCTCGTACACAGATGTTTAAATCAAGGGCTAGGGATGTGTGCTGAGGACACGGCTGTTTTTCTCTCACACACATATTTCTAAGTTAAAAGCATTCTTTCCTTGAACAGTGACTTTGTCAAAAATTGAGGAGTTACCAGCTGAATGTGAAAGATATATGTTTTTAAAAATAGATGAGTGAGGGATTTTCCACCAATATTTAATTAGCAAGCAACATAAAACATATTGGTGGCAGGAGAAAGAATTGAGGGAAATAATCCCATTGGCTAGAGATAAGGAGCAGAATGACAACAAAAAGGTATATAACTGGGAACTTAGGATAATGAAGGCAGAACGAGCAGCTGACCGGTCTCATGTAGTTTGTTGGTGTTCAATAAACTATAACTTTGGCATCTGGAACTTGGGACTCCGAGAGTTTTCTTATAACTTAGAGAGAGAAACATCGTGAATATTCCACGACAATCGCAGCTGCATTTCTCTTCTCTTGCTTTTAGATCTAAGGGCTGCATTCGACACGATAGATCACAACATTCTCTTGAATAGGCTAGAGAATTATGTTGGCATTTGTGGAATTGCATTAGCATGGTTTAGGTTTCTGCTTCAAACAACCTTGTAACACAGTTCAAGTTCATGGGCAAGGAAGAGGCGAGAAACCGGCTTGTCAACATAAATCATAATTTAATTAAGAACTTAAAACAAACATTTAGGACAGCAGACGTCTGCTGATTAAGCTCTCTCTCCCGATCGCCGTCTGCGAGTGGCCTTTTAACCCTCTTGCCGGCTCAATCAGCCAGATACGGGACCGGGCGTGCGCAATCACGCGCCGGTCCCGCCCTCCACCATGCCACACTCCTCCCCCGTTCTCTCAGGCTGGGGACCCCCGGCCTGACGTACATCCCCTTGGGGGGGGCGCCTCCCGCGCGGTCTGCCGGCGGGTCATCCCCATCAACCTGGACGAGGGAGGGGGCAAGGGGAGGGAAACAACCATTAAAAATAAGGGGGGGGGGAGGGTCCCTGCACTGGGCAGTACCTCCCCCTCCCATAAACACCATAATTTAAAAAAAGAGGGAAAAGGCCACCGCAGAGCGGTATCGAGAGAGAGAGGAGAGAGAGATTAAAGAAACGAAAGAAAAAAAAACGTACTCGCCGGTTCTCTGATACGCCGCAGCTCGTTCCTCAGCCACTTCTCCACCCTCTTCAGGACAACAGCCGCGCCTCTCCGGGCAGATCGGAGGCAGTCCTCAGCCCCTAGCGGACGGAACGCCCCGCCGCGTTCCCGGGGTGTCGAAGGGGCCTCCCCCCGCCCCTGGCAGCGGTTCTCCCGCTCCAGGCGGTCGGCGGCGAGCCCCTCCCCGCACGCGGTCGGCAGTCTCCAACCCCGCCGCGTTCCAGCGGCCAGTAGGGAACTCCCCCGCCCCTGGCAGCAGCCCTAACCGCTCCAGGCGGTCGGCCAGGAGCCCCTCCTCCCCTCGCGGTCGGCGGCCGTTCCTCCGCGTCCAGGCGGCTGGGCTCCTCCGTCCTCCGGCAGATGGCCGCGGCTGCTCCATTGAGAAGTGGCGAGAACTCCGCTACGGCGCATCCCTCTTCCTTCCCGGGTTTCGGCACCAATGTAACACAGTTCAAGTTCATGGGCAAGGAAGAGGCGAGAAACCGGCTTGTCAACATAAATCATAATTTAATTAAGAACTTAAAACAAACATTTAGGACAGCAGACGTCTGCTGATTAAGCTCTCTCTCCCGATCGCCGTCTGCGAGTGGCCTTTTAACCCTCTTGCCGGCTCAATCAGCCAGATACGGGACCGGGCGTGCGCAATCACGCGCCGGTCCCGCCCTCCACCGTGCCACAAACCTCTATTCCAAATTTGCAATCTTCTGTTCACAAGTTTCATATTTCTTTCTGAGCACATCTATTTCAATATGAAAGCCACCTACTTCATTGTATATGTAGTCCACTTTCTCCCTCAGATCTTCGATGAGAATTACATTCTCAGAAACTTTGGATTCGATTCTTGTCACTGTTTGCAACCTTCACGTAGGAATACACTTTGAGATAATTTTTCTCCTTTTCCAGCCATGGCTGCTAGTACCTAACTGTAGATTTGAGTCAGAACAACTCTTAAGGTAAAAAAATTCTTAGAAACGAAGTAAATTTCAAGAAAGGTAAAAAAAAAAAAAGAAAAAAAGAAAGTCAAATCAAAAGTTCAAAATTGTTTTGGACGTCAGTTCATAAATAAAAATAATATTCACAAAGGGTATGCCGGGAAGTTCAACTCATGCAATAAAATTTTTTTCTTTGAGATGCTGACTCACAGCTGTACACCTTTTTTAGCCCGCCCCTTTTCCGCACATCCGTGTTTTGTCTCATAACTACCGGTTTGCATTGAAGCTACTGAGAAGCAGGGGCATATCAACGCACGGGCTGAAGCCATGGGGCCCATTTTCCCTTATCCATGTTTGTGGGTGGAGCATGTTTAAACTTTGTCAGTGGGAGACGCAGTTGTTGACATGGTGACAATGCGCAACCATTAAAAGGCATCCATGTAGTGCTTGTTCAATGTGTGTAAAGATCTAAAATATATATCCCACCAAGCACCAGATGTCATATGGATGTTGTTTTTTGGGCTAAATCTAGTCAGCCATCATGGCCATAAGTTAGCCCAAAAATAGTTGTTGAAAATGTGGTTTTTGTTCATCTGATTTAGTCCAAATTTATTCCAAGATGGACGTCTCTTTCGGACCACATATAGCACTAGAACAGCCAACAAAATGAGATCACATTGCAGCAAGTGGGGAATTATACAGCGATGAAAACGTGTTGTTTACACTAAACCAAAATTAGTAATTCTGAATATTTTGAACATAAATACTGCCATTCAAAAACTTAAATATATTTATATAAATGTTTAAAATATACCACACAAATCACTTGATGTTACTGCTCTTTATTATAAAATGTATTATGAACTGTGTTGCATCGTTATGAAATATAAAATGTGACATGTGCACGCACACACAGATGAAATGTCCAGCTCTATAAGGGAATGCTCCAACTCTTCCAGTCACCGATCACACCAGGGAAGTGATAGAAGATGCTCCACTTCTTGTTTTCAATCACAGTTGGGTTAATCTCAGTTTCAGTTGAGTCAAAGTCTGTTGAATGTATCTGACATGTGTCAAATGTTTTATTGGTACTTTTTTGTCAGTAATTATGAATATGATGATATAATAATATAAGGAATATAATATAGAATCATCAATTTATGGTTGAACTTAGATTGAACTCAAGTCGTTGAAACGGACTGAAAAACGGCTGACCATTAGGTGTATTAACAAAAACATCCACTACAGTGAATTAAGTTCACTACAATACTGGTTCTCAGGGTGGCAACACAAGCTAAAAACAAATATTTCCAGCCCTGTGTTTATCAATAACTATGCATGTTTAAATACTTGATAACAACATTGCAATTATGTGCACTGCATGAGTAAACCTACACAAATCAGATTTTAACAATTCAGTGGAGATAATGCATGTACAGGGTGTCTTCAGTCACCCTGACACAGTCAGCACATCTGTACACCACAGTGCCAATCTCTCAATCTCTCCTGGCAAACTCACTTAAATGTGTCAACTTTCCTGGATGCATCCAAAATCAAATAACATTAAAGTGCCCTTTATTACACACACAATGCCCTGCATTGAGGCCAGTAGGGAAAAGTGGGGCAAGAGGTGCCATATTTTACATTGTCATTTAGATAAGAAGAAAATAGATGTAAAACTAATATGGGTAAATTTTATTGCAGCATGTTTCAAACACTTTCAAAAAATATATATCTTAGTATATTTACGCCTTTCAATTTTATATCAAAATTCCATCCAATTAAATTATTTAACAAAATGTGGCACGGTGGAGGGCGGGACCGGCGCGTGATTACGCACGCCCGGTCCCGTATTAGGCTAATTAAGCTGTCAAGAGGGATAAAGGCCACACGCAGACGGCGATTGAGAGAGAGAGAGCTCAATTACGGACATGTCTGTCCTTTTATGTGTTTGTCTTTTGAGTTTTCCATTAAACCTTTAGTTTATATGTCAAGCCGGTTTCTCTGATACGCCGTAGCTCGTTCCTCAGCCACTCCTCTACCGAACAGCAGCCGGGCCTCTCCAGGCAGATCCGAGGCAGTCCTCAGCCCCTGGCGGACGGAACGCCCCGCCGCGTTCTCGGGGAACCGAAGGGGACTCCCCTGCCCCTGGCAGCGGTTCTCCCGCTCCAGGCGGTCGGTCGCGATCCCCTCCCCGCTCGCGGACGGCGGTCTTCCCTCGACCCCTCCGCGTTTCAGCGGCTGGTAGGGGCATCCTCCGCCCCTGGCAGCGGCCCTGACCGCTCCAGGCGGTCGGCTATAGGAGCCCCTTCTCCCCTCGCGGTCGGCGGCCATTCCTCCGCATCCAGGCGGCTGGGCTCCTCGTCCCCCGGCAGATGGCCGCGGCTGCTTCTTTGGGGTAGTGGCGAGAACTCCGCTACGGCGTATCCCTCTTCCTTCCCGGGCTTTCGGCACCAATTTAACACAGATCATATTCATGGGCAAGGAAGAGGCGAGAAACTGGCTTGACATACAAACTAAAGGTTTAATGGAAAACTCAAAAGACAAACACATAAGATAACGGACGTCCGTAATTGAGCTAGCTCTCTCGATCGCCGTCTGCGAGTGGCCTTTATCCCTCTTGACGGCTTAATTCGCCTAATACGGGACCGGGTGTGCGTAATCACGCGCCGGTCCCGCCCTCCACCGTGCCACACAAAATTATATCAAATATAAAATATTTCATTGATTTCTGCCATTTTATTTAATTAATGTTAAATCGATTCAGTTTGATGGAATTATTTTTGAGCGTACCAACTGAAATAAGATAAGTCTTTAGAACCAGTTCTCTTGACAAATGGATTTTCATGTCGTTCAAGTTGTTCATGATTACTAAATAAGGATTTTATAAGATCATTTTATAGAATTCCCACTCACACACACACACAAAAAAATAATAATAATTCTAGCTGATGGATTCTAGACTTAAGTAACAAGAAAACCTAATCACCACAGAATTTTCCATGTCTTTAAGAGTGTGTTCATTTTTGTTAATTTCCATTTTTTTCTAAGCCTGGAAATGTTAAAATTGCCTGATATTTTCAGGGTTTCTATGGGAATCCTGTATAACAGAGGTCCATTTTAGGGGTAAGCTGTCCCAAGTCAAAGGGTATCACCATCACATTTTCAGTGGATGGTTTTGAAATATGACAAAGAGACAGTTTGGACTCCTTAGCTTGAAGGAAGGTCTGGAAGACTAGAGTTCAGAATGGAAAATGTTACGTGTTGGTATAAATCAAAGATCCACCTGGTAAGCACACACCATCTTCCAAGTTCAGAATCCAAAAAAAAATTCCTCAACAGTGTTCTTCAACACTGGCTGACATCACATCCACACTTTCTTCATCTCATTATATTAAAGATGATGCGTGTAATTTTTTTCAGATGCTAAAAAATATTATATGTAGAGAAAACCAAAAGTAAACAATTTTGTGTTATTTGCCTGAAAAGTTAAACGCTGTGGCAAAATTTTGCTTTGTTTAATCAACCCATCAAATAAACATTAGCTAAGACAATGGCGTGAGATTGGGGTGGGAATTATTTTTACCAACCAAAGGAAGACAGGAAGTGTTCAGTGTTTATTGATGCTCGTGGCACAAAAATAACACACTTCACCTTTTAGCACTGCAAGTTCAGTACATAATAATAATTAAAAAAACTAACACAAGATATTTTCAATTATAAAAAACATTTATTTTCATGGTACTGTGCTACAGAGAAGGCATTGACTTATTTTAATATGTACATGTATTTTAAAAAAAGACCTATTTGCATTTCTAAAATGAAATTAAAATGTAGAATGATGCAACAGGGGAAAAAAAAAAAAAAAAAAAAAAAACTGTAAAAAATTAACTTGCATGGAATTTAAAGAACTACTTTTTTCTCCCCATAAACACACAATCAAATAGCCCTGATCCGTTACTGTAGTAATACGATACTACTGTATACTCATGTGACAGATGATTAATTGGTGATCTGTGTGTAATTACCTCTCCCAAATCTTCATCAAGACATAAAAATTGAAAATATAGATAGGCATAACTAATCAGACATCTATTAAACACTGAATGGTTACTAAAATGGGAAAAAATGGACTCAAATCTGTATGATAACTTTTACATAAATGGATTTAGTAGAAAACTTCCATGCAAAGACAAAGTTATTTCAACCAAGAAATCAAAGCATCAAGTCGAAATAGTCGAAGTTTGTGTTTGACTGTCTCTGAGCTGTCATATCAAGTATAAAGAAATAGTTACCAGTTAAAAGAAACTTGCTGAAATAATAAAAAAAAGGAGCAGGACTTGTAGAGATTGCATGTGGTACCGTTGGTGAAAAACAATCAACAGGGCCGTGTCATTGCTTAGCTTTTTTGAGAATGGTTCCCACAGCAGAGATGACTGTAGTCTTGGTGCCACTAGCTGTTGTGGTCACAGAGACGACTCCAGGGAGAGTGGCAGTGGTGGTGAGGAGGGCAGGTTGTGCCAGGGTCACCGGTACTGCGGAGTCCCACTTACTCTTCCTCTTCTGTGCATCTGCTGAAATTTAATATACGTGTTTAACAAACTCTAACTGTTACTGTTGGTCAGCAGAAGATAGAGACCAATATAATAAAGTTAAAACACATTTTTTTATCAATATTTCTGCTGATTGGCTATTGTTTTTTTCTTTGTATTAAATGGACATACCAATAAACAGTAAATTTAAAGGTGGTACTTCAAGCTTGAATTGCTCTGATGGTTGGACTATACCTTACTATAGTTCCAGGGGTATGATTAATAGTGTGCATTGTTTTACGTAATTTTTTTTTAACCGGAATTAATTGCACTATAACGTGTTAAATGAACAGCACTAGTTTTTATTCCGGTAGTCTAATGATTATTTAATAATTTAGTAACAATTGTCAAACAGCATTAAGCAATTAAAAACTGGTTCTACATACAGATACATACAGATTATTGGATCAACATAATTGGTCAATCTCTAGATAGCAGTAGTACTAACCAAGAAATATCTAGTGTCGAGGTTACTGCTGGATCATACAATATAGAATTATAAAACAATATCATGATCATAAAATGTCTTGCAAATTGTGGCGGAATGACCCGCCCCTCCCTCTCATCATTATCACCCTGCCTCTTAGGGCCATCTTTGCAGAACGGGGCAAGGGAACATAATGGTGCATGGCTACACGTGTCGCCCCACCCATAACTTACTCTCATGGCTCGGTCATGATAGGAGATGCGTTTTAAAATAGTTTTATTTTGTATTTTTATTATAGTGTTGTGGCTCGTAAGTAATATGAAATTGTGTTGTACCTCACGGTTCATTGCAAATTGATGTAGGAGGAGTCAGACTGAGCAGCCTGTTGTTGTTTCAGTCGTGCTGAAAGTGGAGAGCAAAATTACTAAATCTACTATGGTGAAGATTCAACTGTAATGCGCTCTTAGTCAGTGTAGAAATAATTAGGAAAGATCATTTTGATTTTATTGCTATGACTCATAAGTGACTGTTTTGTACCTCATGTGTCATTTCAAACAAATGTATTAGGACTGATGAACAAACTGTGTTGATGTGTCTGCGGTCATTCAAAACTGTAAATCAAAAAGTTGAGCATTTTAACAAATATTTTTTTTTATAATGCATGGTTAGAGAAATTAATTATGACTTAAATTATAAAATATGTTAGTTATTTTATAATCACCAGAGTGAATATGAAAAAAAGTGTATCAATGTTGTTGTAAAACATTTTAATATATAACCCAACATATGTGTTATGAAAACCAACCGTGTCATCTATTGTAAATTACACTCCAATTCTCACAAAATAGTTCTAAAGATGCTATAGTAACAGATTTTCAAATATCCGAAAATTGGGGGACAGACGTTTGTTCATTAGTGCAATCGTTCGTTCACAAGGCATATGCTTGTATGCAACGAGCAATTCTTGAAAATAACGAGAGCATGCACGCACTTTTTGTCTCACCGGTTTCTGCCAAAACAGCTCATCATCATGAGTGATTATTTTGCATGATTAATAATAGATTCTTTCATTGCCTCCATCTACAGATTACTCAGCATTTTAGGAAAATTATTTTAATTTATGCAATCAACAATAGCAAACAAACTAGGCTGATGAACTGATGAAAATTGTTATACCGTTATTGATAGTTGCGGTGCTTTTCATATTCTA
Source organism: Moxostoma hubbsi (assembly GCA_032164185.1). Classification (NCBI taxonomy): domain Eukaryota; kingdom Metazoa; phylum Chordata; class Actinopteri; order Cypriniformes; family Catostomidae; genus Moxostoma; species Moxostoma hubbsi. Next base: position 10,358,648 of record JAVLUX010000018.1, on the reverse strand, counting down.
TATTGATTCATATTAATCTCTCCTCCTCTCTCTAAAAACGTGTACTCCATTATCTCATTGGCAAAAAATTCTTTTGCAATTGACATGCACACAGAAACCAACGCCAGTCAATAAATAGTAAGTTACAGCGGAAAATAAGGAATATTGCATGAGGCATACAGGCTATAATGTCTGGCTTAGGCACGTAACGAGGGGAACGAGATATTGTGTCACTAAGCTGACACATATAGGGGAGTGTCCATCTGCACAACCTAGCTGAAACCTCTCTAAAATAATGGCAATTCCAATATTTGCTATGGTGTTTGAGCACTGCCCTTAAGCGCGAAGCTGTCTGCTATAAAAGCGGCCGCAAAAACACCATTCCTCAGGCTAAGGGACAAATAGTGCAGTGCTCGCAGCTCAAAGAACTCTTGAGTTTTGTGGTGAGGCCAGCTTACGCAATGTCTCGTTCCCCTCATCTCAGGGAACCGAGATTACATATGACAGTACAATAGACACGTTCCCTTAAGTCTCAGTACACTTGACATTGAGTCACTAATCTGACACATATTGGGAATAACGTCACATCACGCCACACTACATGACATTACCTTCCAGAGAGGAAACATGATGCAGCAGTCCCTCGGAATGACGACCTACTTGAGTATGCCACAACATATGTGTTTAGCACTCGCAAAGGGCATAACAAATGCAAGGACTGAACCTAATCCGAATTAAATGAAGGGGAAAAATCTTGAAGGTGAACCACCTGCGCTCTGAAGGGTGTGGTTATAACCTTAGGCACATAGCCTTTTCTGGGTTCGACAGTGGTTTTGAAAGACCCGGACCAAACTCCAGACCTGAATTGTGAAAAACTTGCAAGTCACCAACCCGTATTACTGAGGCCAAAGCCAGCAGTGATGCTGTCTTAAGAGAAAGCACACACAAGGGGATGCCAAACCATGCCTTATGTTAAAAGAGAGATCTTTCTTCAGCTGTATTTCCATGGAGGACCGTCTAGCATTTCTACCATCTCCAGAAACCAGGACTGATTGGGCCATTTCGTCAAGATTAACAGAATGGAGGTGGCGAACCGGGGGAAAGCATACTTGCTCACCATTGGGAAGCGCTTGTGCATAATGTGTGGGCTTTGAAGTGGGAAAGCGATTATTGAAAAAGTGTGAGCGTCTCGTGCGAGCACTGTACTCTTTTTGCAACATGGGTATGTTCATACATGATATAATGCACCGCTCACCATTGAGAAGCAGTTGTGCATAATATGCAAACTTTATTGCATGTAATTAATGTGAGACACAGAATGTTGAACAACAACATTCCTTCCCCGACAAACAGCAATGGGGAAGAGGAGAACAACATTGTGGGTCAGGAGTGTTTTTGCTGTGCGAAGGGGTTTTTCCCGTCTGCGCGGGGGCAGTGAGTTTTGTCGCTCCGAAGCGGTGCAGAATTTTTTGAACGTCTCTGGATCATAACCTTGCTCGTTCATTTGTTTGAGAAGCTTAGTTTGAAAATATGGAGCAGTCATCACATGGAGTGCTGAACCAGTTTGGCCAGACGCGGAGTATGCTTTTCTAGCCAGTGCGGAATTTAGTTAAAACGGCTTAGAAAGATGAACCGGACATGGTTTCCAAGCCCTGCAAATCATCGAGCAGAGATGTGATGCTACCGCCTCTTGGGGTAGGTAGTTGGGCATAAGTTTTGTATTCCCTGTGGTCCACTTTATTGAGAAGAGTAGAATCACTGAGCGAGCTAGCCGAACAGGGTGCGTGCCAGGATTCTGTCAGTTCATTATGAACTAAGAGCAGGGCAGATCTGTGGAACTTGGTCGCTTGACGATTCATGAGCGAAGCGTCTTGAAACTCTTGAGTCCATCTATATGAGAGCTGTCTCTGTGTGGGTGCGGCCCAAAGAGTGAATGCAGCTCTCATGCTGATCTGATGGTGGGATGTGTAACTTATATAAGAAAACACTTACGGAACAACATGAACAATCTTTTAGTTCTAATATATATATATATATATATATATATATATATATATATATATATATATATATATATATATATATATTAATGCACACACACAAGCTTATACGGATACAAAACTTCTGCTGAAGTGCTGTGGGGAATCAGGAAGCTCAAGAGGCCCATTTACCTGCGAAGCGGTGCAGCTTCATGACTAAAAGGGCGGGGCTCAAACACCATAGCCTATATTAGAATTGACATTGTAGAGCGGTTTCAACTAGGTTGTGTAGAAGGACACTCCCCCAAATGCATCAGCTTAGTGACGGAATGTCAAGTGTACTGAGTTGTAAGGGAACTGTTCATACTGTACTGATGTACCTGTACATGAGCACCAAACACAAAAAAATGCATATAAATGATTTTCAGTTGTCAATTTTCACATCAGTTTCAGCCTTTTTATATCCTGAATTGTTTCTCACTTTTAATTTAGGAATAAGTCCAAGGAATTTAGGATTGAATATTACATACAAGCACTATAATCAAATTATTTGTTTCAACTATTCAATATCTCTCAAAAAATGATAACACACCAGCAACGACAACCATACCTCCTATCATGTATGTCTATGAAAGTTGAACGAGCCAATGAGACTGTTATGTCTCATATGCGGGGTGACACGTGTAGCTCTGCACCATATGTAGCCCCACCTTATTCTGCAGGCTGCAGCCAGGTCCTTCTCAAATTGGATGGCGCATCATCAACGCTGCCATAAAAACGCTGTGCGCGCCCCTTCTCGTGGAGCCAGCTTCCATTCTACATGTATGGCCACACCGGCATGGGCAGGATCAGAACGGGTAGGGTTTGGCCGAGATAGATGGGTCGTCGGACCCGCTTCTTGGACCCCAGGCGTGAGTTAGATGTCTCGCCAGCGAGGACAGCATGAGCTATGGTCTAGAGTCCAGGCTGCTTTCCCCTCTCACCTGCCGCGGCCCTGGGAAGACAGGCCGCCAAGCGATGCTGCCGCTGTACCACCCACTTCGGACCCAGGAGGGAAGCGCGTGCGGCCGTCAGACACCACTCATGCCTGGGCCACTCAATGGACACATCCCCGACCTTCACTGAGAGGATGCCAGAACCCCTTTTGTTTTGGACATAATTTCCCCCTGGACATCATTTGCTCCATTTTTGGACATTTTATGTTTAATATTATTTCCAATAAATGCCTCTCCAAGGCTTGATGCCACACCCACAGTGTCAGTCTCTTGCTCACTCCACCACATCATCTTATTTTGAAGTGACACTAGGAGTAAAGGATTTTACTGACTGTTGCAGTCATTTATAAATACTGAGTAATATAATTAGAGATTAATTGCACAATATAAAGCAAACATTAGTAAAGTTATGTCTGGAGTCAATTGTACCTGTAGATGAGGCAGTTGTTGTATTTGTGTTCATGGCCGCCGCATTAGTAGTGGTGCCCTTTTTGGTGCATGTCACAAACTCAATCTAAAGACAGAGGAGTAAACAAACATATGAAGAGGATAAATCCAGAAACTCATGTTGAAGCAAGAAAAAGTTTTTAAATAAAACCAACTCGTTTTGGAAAACAGGCCTTCATCAGGATTAACAAGGTTAAAAGAAAACTTAAACAGAGCATTTATTTGAATGCAAACAAAAGGTAAGATCCAGCCAATGAAATGAACAAGATTAATCATCAGTCACCATCACAACATATCAGATCACACCAATCTCAACTGGACCAATTAGACAATTAATTAGGAAAAAAGTCAATAGTAAAACCACACTTGATTACTCATCATAAAAAGCAATTCACAAAGAACAGTTATGTACAAGACTTTTAAATACTGTTAAAAGCTGATACATATAAAATCCAATGCAAAAAAAAAAATATATATAATTTTTTTTTTAATATTTTCACTACCAATTCTTCATTAATTCCTAGAGGAGATAAACGCTTAAAAGAATTCCAAAATGCCTCAATTTTCTTACTAATATGGTCCATGTTACCACCTTTTACAGAAGGTTGTATCTGTTCAATACCCAGAAACAATGGACAGTAAATGTCCAGAAACAAAAGAGAAGACATAGGGTGGTTAAATTCCTTAAAGTGCCTTGCTACAGGATTAGTCAAATCCCCTCTTCCAATAACATATTTATGTTCTGTGATACAGCCTTTGAGGGGGCCGGGGACCAAATTTGTTCCATCCATGCACCTATTTTTTGGTGAAGTTGCATAAGACTCATTAACCAACAATAAAGAAAAATACACAGTAAATATCCGTGAGGTTGTGGCTTATACAAACACCCATTACAACATTTTCAAGTTACTTCTGATTTTGTATAAATTGGAGTGCCGCAGGGATCTAACCTTGGTCCTCTCCTTTTTGGCTTTTTCGAGCTTGTCCATCTCGACTTTCTGAGCTTTGGCTGTGGAAAGGACAGTACACAAATGATTAATAATAGCCCTACGAGTAGAAATGTCAACCTAATTTTCACTACCTTTAACACAGTCTGAATTGCATCCAGCTGCTATTTCTACCTCAAAATTATAACTAAGCCTTTCATTTTGCTGATGTATAAGGGTGTGATATTTGTATTTGTTTATATGTAAATCTGTAAATTATATAATTGTTTTGTGTCGTCTGAGATGTGTGTGCTGAATGTATCGTGTGTGACCAAACACCAAGAAGAATTACTAATATATATACATATATATGGTGAATAAAACAAATTCTGATTTTGATTTAAAGCCGAAGTACCTAATGCCTCATAATAAGAATCCTCTGACCAGCCATGGGGGTCAAACATGTCCTGTGGAGAAGTAAATGCATAAGGTTACAAAATCCCCTAACAAATCAGCAGTTAAATAAGATGTGTCATTTTTTTTCTATCCCAGCTTAATCTGCAAAGACCATTAAAAATTAAGTCCCAGTGGCGCAATCAAAACATTTATTCATAGCAATATTGGCTCAACAAATGGTGTGAGTTTGGAGTTAAGCTAGCTTTCTGTTTGACCAATGGCAGATGGAAGTGTTTGGAAAAACCTGTTAGAAAATTATTTAGCAAATCTGTTTGCTAATGGTGATGCTAATGGTGCAATATATATGCACTTCATCTTTAACTTTCAATTTGTTTGCCTTCAAATCTACAGTTGAAGTTAACATGGAATTTCAGGAAAGTATTACACTTACTTTTGGATAGTTGGTTCCAAGTTCGTCAATGCCACAGAACTGGATTAGCTTCTCGTAAATACTGTAAACAAACACACGTTTAGATTGGAATTGTTATATGGGCTTGCAAAGATAATGTGCTGTGTTATGTCTGGTGGGCAGGCACGTGCACACATTAAATATTTTGAGTTACTACTTAAAATATTACAACTTTCTCATAATTTTTCCTTTATTCTCAAAATATTACTACTTTATTTTCATAATGCAACGACATTATTCTCATTATTTTTACTGTATTCTCATAATTTTATGACTTCATTCTCATAATTGTAACTTTATTCTCAAAATATTATGACTTTATTAAAGTCATAACAAGTCATAAAACAAGACTTAATATCTTATACCATTTCGCTTAACAAGTAAATAAATCATGTTTTAAGAAAGTTTAGATAATTTGACAGGAAAACAAGACAAAAATACTTGTCTAGAAAATCATTTTTTGCAGTGTACTTGAAACTAGTGGCATAGAAAACATGCACATTGTGGCATAATTTCCTTTGCTGTTGCCTGCTCTTGTGATAAACCTAGTGAATACTAAAGAAGACCATGATTTCTGTGTGAACTGACTATTTTGTAGAAATCTGTTGAGTATGAATAAATTGGTAAGGAGTTGGTTCATATACTTAACGATTTGTTTAAAAAAAATTTTTTTTTAAATAAATGATTAGGAGAAGTGCCCATTTTTCCCCACTTGAGCCCCTGCCCCCAAAAATATCTGTGCACGTCCCTGCTGGTGGGTCAAACTATTGTTATCTTCAAACCTTGGGTTGCGGAACTCTTTCTTCTTCTGAATATGTTTGTTCGTATCGAAGTCTTCATGTTGCTTCCGTTCATAAAGTTTAATTATCTTTTCCTAAAAGCAGAAAAGTTCATTATTTCTGACAATCAAGGCAGATTTCCAGCCCCAGTTTGTGCAAGATCCTGATAAGCCATATTTGAACATTTATTGAAGACAATGCAAGTCATGCTGTCCCCTGCCAAAAGATATGGCCCGGTTTATCATCTGCAAAGTGAAAATCAGAAAACAGATTACTGAGGAAATGGGGGGGGAGGAAATCAACATTATGCCACAAATCCTGTTTAGAGCTTAACTGGAATTTTGACTCATTCCTCCAGACTGAACTGGTTTAACAGAGTCATGTTTGTAGGCCTTCTTTCTCACACACGCTTTTTCAGTTCTGCCCACAAATTTTCTATCAGATTGAGGTCAGGGCTTTGTGATGGCCACTCGAATACCTTGATTTTGTTTGGGTTTGCTTGGGGTCATTGTCCATTTGGAAGACCCATTTGTCTGGGGGTCATCGGACTGAGCTTGTTGTCATTGCAGGCAATCTCAATGCTGTGCGTTATAGGGAAGATATCCTTCTCCCTCATGTGGTACCCTTCCTGCAAGCTCATCCTAACATGACCCTTCAGCATGACAATGCCACCAGACATATGTCAGAACAGCTCGTTCTGTGCATGATTTCCTGGAAGACAGGAATGTCAGTGTTCTGCCATGGCCAGCGAAGAGCCCGGATCTCAATCCCATTGAGTATGTTTGGGACCTGTTGGATCAGAGGGTGAGGGCTAGGGCCACACCCCCCCAGAAATGTCCGGGAACTTGTAAGTGCCTTGGTGGAAGAGTGGGGTAACATCTCATAGCAAGAACTGGCAAAATCAGGTGCAGTCCATGAGGAGGAGACGCACTGCAATACTTAATACAGCCCACACCAGATACTGACTGTTACTTTTGATTTTGGCCTCCCCATTGTTCAGAGACACATTCTTTCATTTCTGTAAGTCACATATCTGTGAAACATTTTAAGTTTATGTCTTAGTTGTTGAATCTTTTTATGTTAATACAAATATTTACACGTTAAGATTGCTGAAAATAAGAGCAGTTGAAAGTGAGAGCACATTTCTTTTTTGCTGTGTATATATATATATATATATATATATATATATATATATATATATATATATATATATTATTAGTACTATATATACATATATTTGCTTTGAAAATATATACAGTCCTGTGCTAAAGTTTTAGGCACTTGCGAAAAATGTTGCATAGTGAGGATGTCTTCAAAAATAATGCCAGAAATTGTTTTCATTTATCAATTACTGTCATACAAAGTCAAGTAAACATAAAGTTAAATCAATATTTGGTGTGACCACCTTTGCCTTCAAAACAGCACCATTTCTCCCAAGTACACCTGGAAACTGTTTTTTTTTGGATTGTTGGCAGATAGGACATTCCAAGATTCCATGGATGACAGTTCTATCTATTTAGGCTGTCTCAATTGCTTCTGTCTTCTTCATGTAATCCAAACTAACTCAATATTCAGTGGGGGGCTCTGTGGGGACCATGCCATCTGTTGCAGGGCACCCTGTTCGTCTATTCTATTTGCAAAAGAAAGGTTTGGGAGTCTAAAATGTATTTTTCCTCTTGAAACACTTCAGCTGATTATATAAATAACCATTTTATGACAAATGTTGAAGCATCTTATGTGCCTAAGACTTTTGCACAGAACAGTACATTTTAAAAATCTTATTTTTTGGCCAAGAACTGTCCAATTAGACAAGAAAAATTTGATTTCACAGACATTTAAACTCACACACCTGGAGATTCTCAAGAAGCCTGTCAAGGAAATGTCCTGGTCATATTTAACTCCAAATCAATTAAAAAAAAGTATGAAATAATAAATGTTGGATAAAGAAAATAAAGCCCATTTAAAATAATATTTTGCCCAAAAATGAATATTTGCTGATAATTTAATCTCTGCATTTAGGGCCATCAAAAAAAATTGTATACATTAATTTGCATTGTTTAAAGGAGGAGGCCTGAAATGAAATCCTAAAAATCTTATTTTAAAATAAGATTTACAGTGTTTTGTTTATAAAAATGTATGTGTAAAATGTGCATAACTTTCTAGAAAATAATCACAATGCAAAAAAAAAAAAAAACTCTTAAGGGCCCTCAAAATTGAATATATAGAATATTATTTGTTTTGTTGTTTTTTTTTTATCCTATTTTTTCTCCCAATTTGGAATGCCCAATTCCCACTAAGTTTTTTTCCTCGTGGTGGCGCGGTTACCACAATCTGGGTGGCGGGAGATGAATCTTAGTTGACTCCACTTCTGAGACCGTCAATCCACGCATCTTATCACGTGGCTCATTGTGCATGACACCACGGAGACTCCACATGCTACACTCCGTGATCCACGCACAACATACCACACGCCCCGTTGAGAGCAAGCACCTCTCATCACGAGGAGGTTTCCCCAAGTGACTCTACCCTCCCTAGCAACTGGGATAATTTGGTTGCTAAGGAGACCTGGCTGGAGTCACTCAGCACACCCTGGATTCAAACTCATGACTCCAGGGGTGTTTTTTTTTCGTATTTTTTAATTAGATACAACCAGGACATTTTCTTGACAAGTTTCGTGGGAATCATCAAACCACTTTTTTATTTTTAAAGATCACATAAATATAAATATTAAATTATTCTTTAAAAAAAAATCAAGCAAATTGACCAAGTGCTGCCAAGATTTCTCTCAATGGACACAATGGCAACAGGTCAAGAACTTCTCAAATGATGGACAGCAGCCACCTCACCTGCAGATGACTGGGACAACGCCCAGGTGGTTCGGGAGGAATTTTTATCTCATCGGGAGACATGTTCCGAACCTTCTCAGAAAACTGTGCTGTAAAGAAGAAAAATACCAAGTTACATTTTACACTGCAGTTTTGAATGGGTAGGCCTAAATACTGTGTATATATTATATTACACATGGGTACCTGTAAAACAGCTATATACTGCAATGAATGGAGTCATGATAATAAATCAGTATTTTAAGTCCAGCTCATAGTTGTGGGTGTTGTTGTTGGTTGCTATGCCATTGCCAAGATGTTCTAGAGCACATTTCTATGCTATTATTAGGGTGTTCTGGGTGGTTTCTTGGCCCACTCCAAGTCCACTCAGTTTGATATAGTCCAATTGCTTAGAAAACTAATAGCACACTACTTTGAAAAAAATGTCACATGATTTGAGGTGCCATTCATGTCCTTAAATGAAATATTCTGGAATAAGTTTAATACTTACCATTAGGGTTTGCTTAAATCCCTAACCAAAAGTAGGAGCAATAGTGATGCTTGCCTTGCCAAATTAAACTGAATAGGCCTAAATAAAAAATGTCTACCAAAAGTGGAAAAAAGCAGAACTTTCCAAATCACATAAAACACATTCTGCATTCAACTTTAACCTCAAGCTATATTTTATTTTTTATTCAAAAATGACACTGATCTACCAGTGTTTCCCCTGCCATTATATTAGTGGGGCGCCCCGCCCCCCCTTGAAGGTAAAGTTAATTATATTCTCTATATAGCGCCAGATCACAACAGAAGTAATTTAAGGTTACCTTTCCAATAGAACAGGTCTATACCTTGTTCTTTTATTAAACAAACTAAATAGCCCTTAAGTTATTTATCTTATTTACACGACGGCATGTCATTTCTGTCTCTACATGGTCGCACGTTTCCTATTCTCCTCAGCTCTCTGTATCGCGCACGGCGGAGTTCCGCCCCTATGCGTGCGCACACACTCCTGCACACACACACACACACACACAGAGACATTTTCGCGTGCACACAGGTGAGCATAGGGGTGTTCGATTCCAGGTTTTCTGGTATGGAGGTATGCATAACTACAAACTAGAGTCACTATGACTTATCTATTTCTAAAGAGATAAGCTACAAGCTACGTTTAGAATACATACAAAGTTTCTACGACAGCTCTCTGGCATGGTGTAATGCCGTGGATACACTAGACTTTGACACTACGGTCGTGATATGATGTCACATTAATTCAACATATAACAAATAGTAATACACTCAAAATGTAAAAAATATACAATCTACTCGACTTTACTGCAAAAATATAATTTGGCATGATTGTTTTTACATACAGTTAGGGCTACACAATTAACTGAAATAAATTAGAAATCACAAAATGACCTTGTGCTATTCTTAAACTGCAAAGGGCCGCCATTTAATGAAATAAAGTAGTTTGTTCACTTCAAAGTTTATGCGCGCTGCGCTCTCCTGTCTTTATAGTGATAGTGGATTATTACAGAGTGTTTGTGTGCACTCACACTCACAAGTGAGTGATTTCGGACACAGTAACAGAGTCGACACCAAGAGTCGATTCCTGTGATGAGTCGACCCCGAGTCTGGGGCTATTCAGAGTCGAGGAATCGACTCTTTGGAGTCGACTCCCCATCACACACTCCCACCAGCGGACAGAAAGCGTGCGTCGGAAATATGTTGCGTCAATCACCTGAAAAGAAGACAAAAATATCTGTGTTTTTTAAACGCTCCCAGGGTGGTGAAGATGGCAACACTCGCTCTCCTGTAAGTTGCACCCGGAGTAGCGCTACTGCTCCGAGTCCAAGTACAGAAAAGAGCCCAAGTGCTGCACGCCCTTTCCCTAACAAGCAGCAAAAGTCCAGTCGCTAGTGATGGGTCGTTCGCGAACGAGTCGGCTCTAACACTATTCTCCACGGCATCCACGCACAACTCACCACACACCCCACCGAGAGCGAGAACCACATTATAGCGACCATGAAGAGGTTAACCCAACATGACTCTTCCCACCCTAGCAACCAGGCCTATTGGTTGCTAAGGAAGCCTGACTGGAGTCACTCAGCATGCTCTGGATTCAAACTCGCAACTCCAGGTGTGGTAGTCAGCGTCTGAGCCTGAGCTACCCAGACCCCTTAAAACTATATTTTTTTAAATAAATTTTTAAGCCTTTAAAAAAATAATGCGATTAACAAAATTATCTGCAAATTATTAATATACTCAATAATGACAGCAAGAGAGGAAATCAGCAACGTTATAGAAAAGTTTATTAGAGAAATTACTGATGCTGAGATGTTCTTTGTATCATCAAATTGTCGTAAGAGAGGGTAAGAATTCCAATCTGGCGCACTCACTTCCTTGTTAGGTTTAACACACACGCACACACGAACACAACGCACAAAGCACACGCACCCTCTTGGCTGGGGCGCAGATACACACCAGCACCCAAGACTGCTTCCTAACAATTGATAAGGTCCTCAGCACAAAATCAAAGAAGTTTTCAAAAAGATTTTCAGCTGAAGATGGTGAAATTATAATTTAATTTTATACTCACCAACCAGTTCTTGGGGGTCTTTGGTCTCCCATTCCTGGACGTCCTGTAGGAAAAGAAAAGAACATACACAGACATAAGTGGGAATCAAGAATACATTGAAAATTCACAATAAGTCTGTTCATTTCAACATGTACATCCACATGATTGGAAACAGCAGACTAAGGAGTACACCGATATATACAGTGCATCCGGAAAGTATTCACAGCTCTTCACTTTTTCCACATTTTGTTATGTTACAGCCTTATTCCAAAATTGATTAAATTCATTATTTTCCTCAAAATTCTACAAACAATACCCCATAATGACAACGTGAAAGAAGTTTGTTTGAAATCTTTGCAAATGTAAAAAAAAAAAAAAAAAAAAGTATTGAGCCTTTGCTCAATACTTTGTTGACACAATTACAGCCTCAAGTCTATTTGTGTATGATGCTACAAGCTTGGCACACCTATTTTTGGGCAGTTTCTCCCATTCTTCTTTGTAGGACCTCACAATTATCAGGTTGGATGGGGAGCATCGGTTCACAGCCATTTTCAGATCTCTCTCGGGTTCAAATCTGGGCCACTCAAGGACATTCACAGAGTTGTCCCGTAGTCACTCCTTTGTTATCTTGGCTGTGTGCTTAGGGTCATTGTCCTATTGGAAGATGAACCTTTGCCCCAGAGCACTCTGGAGCAGGTTTTCATCAAGGATGTCTCTGTACATTACTGCATTCATCTTTCTCTTGATCCTGACTAGTCTCCCAGTTCCTGCTGCAGAAAAACACCCCCACAGCATGATGCTGCCACCACCATGCTTCACTGTAGGGATGGTATTGGCCAGGTGATGAGCGGTGCCTGGATTCCTCCAGACATGACACTTGCCATTCAGGCCAAATAGTTCAAGCTTTGTTTCATCAGACAAGAGAATTTAGTTTCTCATGGTCTGAGAGACCTTCAGGTGCCTTTTGGCAAACTCTAGGTGGGCTGTTATGTGCCTTTTACTGAGGAGTGGCATCCGTCTGGCCACTCTAGAGTGCTGCAGAGATGGTTGTTCTTCTGGAAGGTTCTCCTCTCTCCACAGAGAAACGCTGGAGCTCTTTCAGAGTGACCATCGGGTTCTTGGTCACCTCCCTGACTAAGGCCCTTCTCCCCTGATTTCTCAATTTGGCTGGGCAGCCAGCTCTAGGAAGAGTCCTGGTGGTTCCAAACTTCTTCCATTCCTTGGACTTCATGGCTTGGTTTGTGCTCTGACATCCACTGTTAACTGTGGGACCTTATATAGACAGGTTTTTTCAAATCATGTCCAATCAACTGAATTTACCACAGGTGGACTCCAATCAAGTTGTAGAAACATCTCAAGGATGATCAGTGGAAACAGGATGCACCTGAGCTCAATTTTGAGTGTCATGGCAAAGGCTGTGAATACTTACGTACATGTGATTTTTTTCGTTCTTTATTTTTAATAAATTTGCAAAGATTTCAAACAAACTTATTTCATGTTGTCATTATGGGGTATTGTTTGTAGAATTTTGAGGAAAATAATGAATTTAATCCATTTTGGAATAAGGTTGTAACATAACAAAATGTGGAAAAAGTGAAGCGCTGTGAATACTTTCCGGATGCACTGTAATGCACTCCTCGTTTTAACATCATTTCCTCCTCTGTCTACAAATACCCAGTGCCATGTAGTTTATTATTTGTATTTGTATACTACCTTTTATTGGTGAAGCAAATTTGGAACTATGCAAAAGATAAAGTGAATTTGTAGCGCTTTTAAAATTGCACACATGCAAGCAAACAGAACCGAACTCCGAGCACATCTGTTATTGTTACATCACGAGATAATATTGTGGAGCACACAAACACTCTGTAATAATGCACTATCACTATAAAGACAGGAGAGCGCAGCGCGCATAAACTTTGAAGTGAACAAACTACTTTATTTCATTAAATGGCGGCCCTTTGCAGTTTAAGAATAGCACAAGGTCATTTTGTGATTTCTAATTTATTTCAGTTAATTGTGTAGCCCTAACTGTATGTAAAAACAATCATGCCAATAAACTGAAAATGTTAAAAATATATTCCAAGTCTTCTGAAGCTATACAACAGCTTTATGAAAAGCGGTCTGGTTCTCACACAATGCTATTATATGTCTTTCATAAGATCTGGAATATAGCACATGTCATTTGGACTAAGTATATGACACTTTTGTTTTTCCAGCTAGACAGATGTGGTCACTAACAGTATTGTATGGAAAATAGCTGTGTAAACATTATTCAAAAAGTCTCCTTTTGTGTTCCTCAGAAAAAAAATAACAGCATACAGGTTTGAAAGGACATGAGGGTGAGATAATAATTACAGAATAACATTTTTGGGTGAACTATTCCTTTAACACAGTCATGAACAAATATTGACTGAATAAATACAAAGCTTAAAGGGTTACTTCAGGATTTAGCATTAAGCTTTGTATCAGTAGAAAACCAGTAGTATTTTCTAATTACCGAGCTCCCCCCCCCTCATATCCCCCTGAGACGAGAGATTTATTTATTTTTAGTCTGGAAAAAATCCTCCGATGACGCAAAAATCGTCATTTTGCGTCATCGGAGGATTTTTGGTCCAGAGGCTTAAAACTACAGCCAGTATTCCGCATGTTTTCACCATGCCCATATGGGGCGGGATCTCACTCACAGAATGTGATGATAGTGTCAGCCATCTTTCTGTAGAAGCTAAGAAAACAGGCTCTTGCTATGTGTAGAAAGTTTGTATACAAGTAGACTAATCACTATTGCGGAAGTTAGTTTTGAAGTTGAAATGGCAGAAGGGGATTACGAAGATCTGTTGCGAGAATCTGATGCTCGCGCTACCCGTACGTGCCGCAATACAGCGATGAACAGAGGCTGGAGCAGCTGATGTAGCAGGGGAGCAAAACTTGCTTGGCAGGCAGGAGGAAGAGTGTGTTAAATTATATTCAGACTCGAGTTGGGGCGGACTGGTGGTGACAGTGCTCTCGCTGTGCGCCTATGGAAACAGATAGAGAGTCCTATTGCTGTCGCGAATTTCAGCGATACTGGACGAGATCGCTGAATCCGCTGATGAAACTGCACCGGTAACACGAGCATGTATAACTGAGCACCCAAGTTTTGTATCACACATGGACAGGGGAGTCCTGGAAACTTATTTTAGGATCCCGAAGATAAATTGGAAACGCCAGCCGAAGCCCGCAGGGACAAACGGACGGATTAGTGTAAAGTGAGTATTTTGTTTGTTTTTCTTTTTTGTTACTAAGACGTCATGTACAGAGTTTGGACACACGGAATTATAATGTTCTTCCCGCGTAGTCAGTCAATTTATCAACTAACTCACGATTTATAGAGTCACGATGTATCAAAGCAAGAATAGTTGTATCATATTTTCAGATACTGCCGCCTGTAACCGGTAGGCGTGGTTTGGGAGTGGCCTCGTAAGGGCAGCAAAGCAAGTGCATTCTGGGAGTTGTTGTCTTTCAGCCACATGTGTAAAAAATACATTTTCTGCCTTTTCTCTGTCTAGAATGCTTCAAATTCAAAAATAATTTCACATTTATACTATATAAATGACCAATTTTAAATACACATTCATCTTCCCAGAGGTGAAGTATCCCTTTAACTCATTAGGCAACATCAGCATTTAGCAATCGTTTTACTTGTTTACAATCATTCATCATTCTATTGCAAAAGAATGTTGTGATGCTCTGATGTGATTTAGTAAGCATAAAGAACGGTTTTCTTTCCTTGGGTGTGGCTCTTAAACTATGAACCATCAGAAGCTACTATTATGATGAAAAAGCACTTTCAGTGCATGAAATAACATGCCTCTGCAGTCCTTCACAACTCTGCTGCCTGAATTTAGATACTAAGATTTTAGATTCTCATTACTAAAACTAATAATGACAAATAGTGCCCTTAAAAAAACATTTGAATTTGTAATAAACATTACATTTTACTTAAAAAAATATCATGGTTTTACCATATTTTTGAGCACTACCATGATGGCACTTACATGGTATTCTTTGAATTATGAGTACCATGTATTTACCAAATAGAAGAATTTACCATAGTTATTACAGCTACAGTTACTACAAACATCATATACTACAGAATACAAATATTGCTGTAAAACAGTAACATGGTTCAATGGTTTTGCCAATAAATATCATCACATGGCACTACTACTGACATAATACTTTTTTTAAGGACATCTGAAAACTGAGACCCAGGTTGTTAAACGCTGAATGAATGTGTAACATGAATGAAACCTATCAAAAGAGAGCTGAAATCATACAGTATTGATCTAAAATGTCCCTTCTCTGTAAGTTAAAAACATGTTCAAATAGGTCAAATACCTTCACATCATCTTGGACTCGCCCTGAGTCTGACTCCTCCTCTTCCTATGAAAACAAAAATGCACAGGGTCATCACAGTCAAAATATCACAGGAATGCACTGGGTGCAAAGACCTCTTAAAGGGATAGTTCTGGTTTTAATCAATGTCTTCTGAAGCGTTTTAATCAATTTTGGGTGAGAACAGACCAAAATGTAAGTCATTTTCATTGTACATCTTGCCATTGCAGTCTCTCGGCAGGATTATGATTTAAATCTTGATTACACTTCATAGTGCTTGACACATGTGCACAGTTCTAGGAAGTGTATTCAAGCTTGAAATCAAGTCTGCAGATGTCAAGAATCATGTATAGCGAAAAGGTGTTCTATTTATCTGTTAAGGATAAATATAAGGAGTTATAATTTATCTGTTCTCACCCAAAATCAACTGGATCACTTCAGAAGCCATGGACTACACCACTGTAGTTTTATGGAAAACATTTATGCTGCCTTTATGTGATTTTTGGAGCTTCAAAGTTTTGGTCACTTGTACGGACCTACAGCGCTGAAATATTTTTCAAAACAACCTTAGTTTTTTCAGCAGAAGACAGACATTCATACACATCTGGAATGGTGCACAGTAAATGAGAGAATTGTAATTTTTGGGTTAACTTCCTTTAAGAAGCTACTTTATAAGCTAAACGTTTTTCTTCTCTTTAGTACTTTTGAGTAAAAGCTTGCAGAGTGTGGGTACATATTATTATAAGCGGTTACAAAACCAAACATTAGATAATGTGGAAGACATCATAATATGCAAGGGTGTGAGCTTCAGTGCGCCAAATGCCGCATGCTCAAACTTATATACAAGGGCTCCCCCTTGTGGGCAAACATTGATACAACCACACAAGGGACTCATATAATGTATTCAAATAGTAGAGGAAAATAATTAAGGGATAATGTACTGTCAGCTGGCTATTATAGCAAAATTGATCCCAGGTAGAAGCAAAGGGTATTGGTTTCACCATGAAGGGATTTCTTTTGTGATAATGTCTGGCTGACTGTACATGGTTGCACTTTTATTGATTAAGTTGAAATCATTGATTTGCATCTCCTAGTGATTCCTTGTTTACAAAACTATTAAGTATTCTTTGCAAGTCAAAATATGGTAAAAACCAGGGTATGAATTCTAAAGAAGTTACAAAGTAATAATAAGAATTTTAGTAAACAAAAATAAATAAAAAACAATCAGACATCCAGAGTAAACCAAAGTAGAACACACAATCATTCCCACAGAAAAAGACCAAAAATGGGGGAGAAAGAGATGAGTCACAGTGAACTTTTCAAATAATCCTGGGCATTTAGCATCTACATTCACATCTAGAACTGTATCGAGAGACCAATGTACTGCTCAGAACAGCATAAATGTACCTCAAACACTATGCATTACTTGGCATTAAATATTTACGTGCTAAATTACGTCTGTGGGTATGAGAATATGCCAAGGAGTAAATACTTGCAGAGTGAGAGGAGGTAATTATGTCAGAGATTCTTTAAAAGAATACTGGTAGTTCACCCAAAAAGGGAAAATGTTCCAATTATTTATGTCGTCTCAAACTTGTATGACTTTCTATCTTCTGTGGAACACAAACTAAAAATTGTTAAGGAAAAATTGTCTTTCTACCAAGAGTCAATGTCCTTTTTGGAGCTTTATTTTTTGGACCCTATTGAATTGCTATGGATATAAACACATCATATATCCTTGAAAAGGATATTTGTTTATTTGTTTGCATTCCGCAGAAGAAAGGCATACGGTTAAAAGTAATTATCAATTTGTGGTAAACTTCTCTGTTAAGATGTAGCCATTCGATGCTATTAATGCATTGTGATAATTAGAGAAAACCCCAAACTGAAAGTGAAAATCTGACCGAATTTCTGGTGCCGTCATCACTGTCCTCATTCTCTGAGCCCTTCTCATCTTCTTCCTCCACGCGACTAATTTCATCCACTCCATAACTGGCCGACACCAATCCGCCGTGGGGTTCTGATTCTGACAACAAATATTTACACTTATTATCATGCTCTATCAGGGACAAATATGCACATTGTAATGTAAAACTTACTGTTAACAATTTCCGGTTGTGGTTATCATCTATAATGATTTATGTATAATATATAATTTTATATGTGCATGTATACCACTGTGGCACGGTGGAGGGCGGGACCGGCGCGTGATTACGCACGCCCGGTCCCGCATTAGGCTAATTAAGCCGTCAAGAGGGATAAAGGCCACTCGCAGACGGCGATCGAGAGAGAGAGCTCAATTACGGACGTCCGTTATCTTATGTGTTTGTCTTTTGAGTTCTCCATTAAACCTTTAGTTTATATGTCAAGCCGGTTTCTCGCCTCTTCCTTGCCCATGAATTTGATCTGTTTTACAACCAAAAATATAGCCAATGCTTTAAGACGTTATTTACATTTGTATGCCTTAGTCGAGTAAGCACATTAATATATCAGCAACTATAATTAAATCAATCAAAACATCTACGTTTACAAACAATTCACCATGGTAACCATAAATTTACACCCAAATGCCATACTAGTACAGTTATTGTTACTGATGTGACAAAAACACCATAATAAATTAACATGGGATCTCTTTTAAACAGTCTAAGAAGCTTTCACAATTGTTGTCATTTTGCTACATTTCATTTTACGACAGTGGTGGCTAATACAAAGAAGCAGTAGGCTAATACGAATAGTCGTAACTATGGAATTTTGGCAGAAACTATTATCATGATACACATTTTGAAAGGGTAATTATAGCCAAATCAGCATTCTTTTGTGGTTTATAGCAACAAACATTTAACATGAGTAACTTTTCTCGTATCTTGACAGGAGAGGAGACATTTTTAAGTATTTTTATCAATAGGCATAAGTATATGGCACAGACATATAAAGCCATTAGGTTCAAAAATTTGGCGAAAAACGTGTCCCATGACTTTTCAGTTATTAAAGATTTAAAATGGTCAAGAAACCACATTTAAAATGCATGATTCTACAACCCAAACTTTTATTAAAGGGATAGTTCAACCAAAAATGAAAATTCTCGAATTATTTACTCGCCCTCATTCCATCCCAGATGTACAGCCGTGGCCAAAAGTATTGGCTGTGACATAAATTTTGTGTTTTGAAAAGTTTTCTGCTTCAGTTGTGGTGGTGTTGATTCACATTGATTCTAGATTATTGTGCAGAGTGATCAGATGCATTTTAAATAACTGCAAAAAGCTTAATTGCCCCCCAAAAAATAACTTCTTAAACTTATCACAAAAACCCAGATTTCACTGTTTTATGGTCCTGGCACAAAATTACCAGCCAACATCATTTCACTAATCATATCAGCAGCACCTGGGAAAGGGGAATGAGTACTAGTCAGGTGAAATCACTCTATTATTCTGATTGGATTATAAGAGCAGACTGTTTGCTATAATAGGAGGGAAGAAGTGCTTCCAATCATTGTGTTCTTGTTAGCAATGGCTACCTCTAAAGAAAGACGTGCAGCCATCATCGCTATGCATCAAAATGGCATCACATGCAAGGAAATTGCTGCAAAGAATATTGCACCCGAAATAACCATTTACCGGATCATCAAGAACTTCAAGGAGAGAGGTTCAACTGCAGTGAAGAAAGCTTCAGGACATCCCAGAGTGTCCAGCAAGCACCAGGACTGTCGCCTCCTGAGGAGTCAGCTACGGAATCGTGTCACCACCAGTGCAGAGCTTGCTCAATATTGGCAGCAGGTTGGTGTGAGTGCATCTGCACGCACAGTGAGGCAAAGACTTTTGGGCAATGGCCTGGTGTCAAGAAGGGCAGCAAAGAAGCCACTTCTCTCCAAGAAAAACTGGATGCAAAGAAATTTTCTCTGATGAAGCCCCCTTCTGGCTGTTTGTGACATCTGGAAAATCGATAGTCCAGAGAAGAAAAGGTGAACGCTACCATGAGTCTTGCGTCATGCCAACAGTGAAGCATCCTGAGACCATCCATGTGTAGGGTTTCTTTTCATCCAAGGGATTGGATTCTCTCACAAGTCTGCCCAAAAACACTGCCATGAATAAAGAATGGTATCAAAAAGTCCTGCAAGAGCAACTTATCCCAACGATTTAGGAGCAATTTGGTGATGATCCGTGCATTTTCCAGCATGATGGAGCACCTTGTCACAAGGCAAGAGAGATAATGAAGTGACTCGGAGATCATTACATTGAAATTTTGGATCCGTGTCCAACCTGTGGTCAATCCTCAAAAGGCAATTGGACAAACAGAAGCCCACAAATTGTGATCAACTCTGAGCACTAATAAGTCAAGAATGGATCGCCATCAGCCATAATTTGGCCCAGAAGCTGATATCCAGCATGCCAGTGCAAAGTTATGAAGAACAAGGGTCAGCACTGTAAATATTGACTCTTTGCATAAATTGAGTGTTTATGCCAATAAAAGCCTTTAAAATTTAAGAAATGCTTATCAGTTTTCCAGTACACCATAGAAACATGTGAAAAAATTATCTACAAATACTGAAGCAGGAAACTTTGCAAAACACAAAATGTATGTCACTGCCAATACTTTTGGCCATATATGACTTACTTTCTTCTGCAGAAAACAATTAAGATTTTATGAGAATATTTCAGCTCTGTAGGCCAGTACGATGCAAGTGAAAGGGTGGCAAAATGTCGACACTCCAAAAATCCCATAAAAGGCATTACGGGCCATAAAATACATAAGTGATCCATACGACTCCAGTGGTTAAATCCATATTTTCAGAAGTGATTTGAGACAGTAGGTGTGGGTGAGAAACAGATCAATATTTAAGTCCATTTTTGCTAGAAATTTCTCTCCCTGCCCAATAGGGGGCATATGCATGAAGAATGTGAATCACCAAAAACACAAGAAGAATGTGAACGTTAAAGTGGAGATTTACTGAGCAGGGAGGTGAATTTATGGTAAAAATGTACTTAAATATTGATCTGTTTCTTACCCACAACTATCAATTCGCTTCTGGTGTCATGGATTCACTGGAGTCGTAAGGGTTACTTTAATGCAGACTTTTTGGAGCTACAGAATTTTTACACCCTTTCACTTGCATTGTATGGACCAAAAGAGCTGAGATATTGTTCTTTCAAAATTATTTATGTTCTGCTGAAGTAAGAAAGTCATCCTGGATGGCATGAGGGTGAGTAAATTATGAGAGAATTTATATTTTTGGGTGAACTGTAATTTATATTATTTAAATAATATGAAAAGTTTTAAAAAATTTTTTTTTAGAAAACATATCTGAATAACAATTTTCTGAGGAAAAAAAAAAAAAAAAAAAAAAAAAAAACTTTTCCCCTTCAGCTGGTACACCATTATTACATATTACCACTATAATATTCACAGTTGTGTATCTGTTAATTTTTTCCTAATTTTCTTTTAACACGTGTGCAAAAAAGCAAAACAAATTAAGTAGTTAGTAATTTAAAAACAATGTTTGTCCCTTGATTTCATGTAATTTGTGTTATCAATGTTAAAAACTTAGTTTTGAAAAAACTAAAATTTGGGGAAAAGAACTTCCAAGGACAAAGTTCAGACTTCAGAGGAAGAAGAGGCTGCTCAAATGTGCATAGTGGTTTTCCCACCATGTTAAAAAAGTGATTAATTTACATTTAACTTGTATTTTTTTTTTTTTAATCATTGGTGTTACATTGTTTATTGTTCATGTGAAATAATTATTTTTTTAAATAATAAAAACAACAAAATTATGAAAAAGTTCAAAATTCAGCACTGTATTGCCCAACAATTTTAACCATTCCCATGTGAGCCACGTTTATAATGAAGGGAATTCCAGCACTATTTTATTTACTTCAACATCCACACAGATTATCAAATCAAATAAATACAATAATCTTGTTTTTGCACTGAACTGCAATTCCAAACTCGGTGTAAATAAATCAGCTATTCCGCATATATCATTATTAATTATTATTTATCTATCTTCCATACACATTACATAAACAGTTTTCTCTCAGGGTTCAATCTGTTAACATTTTCAATGCATTTTGTCAACATTAAAAAGCCTCGTTTAATGTTACTGGTCAGAATTGAACAGTACTCTTAATGGGACAGAGATATCAATTCTGTCATTACTAACTCACCTTTGTGTTGTTGCAAACCTGTGGTTCTGTTTCCTTTTTTGAGTTCCACGGAAACGTTAGTTACACATGTAACTGTGGTTCTGTGAATTCCGGATGACCGCCAGAGGCAGTATAAAACACTACTGGATTATCGCAGCGCCAGCCAGATAGGTCGAGAGAATATACCAACAAAGTCACATAGTGACGTATGCTGAGCCCTGGGGGTTATAAACCACAGCCGCTCAGCACACTGCCTCTTTCGCTTTCTCGCTTGGTTGAGATAGGTTGTTTTACCTAAGTGATATTGCGTTGTCAAGTGCAGCTTACAAGAGCAGCGAGATATCGTCCTCACAAGCTGTGTCAGCGCGCATCTATGCCACGTCAACGGATTTTAAGTGTTTTTGGCCGCATTTTGGTGAGTTTTTCATTCTTTTCGTCGGTAACACTCTCTGCCTCTCGGTGCTATCCGGTGGCTGGTGTTTTCCGCGCTATAAGTTAACGGTCTCCCGTTGACATTATCCTCATTCATTCAGTTTCTCTGAACTTTTTTCCTTGAACTTATGTGATGCTCTGCGACACGCGGTTCAATCCATCGGCCATTTTAGACATTTATTTATCTTTTTCGTGAGATATTTCTTGAATTAAACCTTACGGTTCTATCCGAAGGTGTTATTAGCGAGTAACTATGGCTCACAGCTCGATTGCCACTGGTTTCCCACTGACTTGTAAGCTGTGCCCTAATAATCTCCTCCTGGACGACGGTCATGACATCTGCCCGTCGTGTTTGGGTGTTCAACATCTGAGAGAGGCTCTCACGGACCCGTGTCTGCACTGCAGTCTTTTACCTATGTCGGAACGGCGGCTCCGTCTTGCCGAGTTAGACCCCAATTCAACGCTGAAACTCGGGCAGTTGGATGTAGCCCCTTCTCGCACTCAGAAGCGTAGGGCGTCTGCGGCAGAAGGTGCTCCCCTCCCATCTAAAAGGAGGGCTACATCGCGAAGTGATGAACATCCGTTTGTGGAGGAAAATTCACTCTCTAAGACGGTTTCTGTACTTTCTTCAGAGATGGCGGAGCTGAAACGCCTGCTTCACTCGCTTCAGCCTGTCACATCTGCTACACCTGTGAAGATGACACAGGTGGATGAGAATGTTCTGAATCGTGAAACTGGGGGGAGGGGAAAAAAAAAAAAAAAAAAAAAAAAAAGCTTGATTCCCCTCGTTTTACACATCATTCTGACTTGGATGTGCTTTCTACGATTGCTTCCGATTCTTTTTTTCATGATCATGGGAATGCTGTGGATGTTGCAGCGCAACCATCACCTCAGGAAGTTTTCGCTGGTTTTCCAGCAAAGGAGGGGTCTAGTGGGGGGTCAGTTCAGTCATCTGGGCAGGCTCTGCCCTCTTCTGATGATACTTTGGCTGTGCTTCGAATGGCTCTTGCTCGCCTAGGACTTGATGAGTCGCCTGTCCAATCTGCCCAAACCAATGTCTTTTTCAGGCAGGCCACAGCTGCGACTTCTTTTGCCATGCCACCATGTAAGGATTTTGTGGCTGAATTTTCAAATGCCCTCACTGGTTCTGGTCCGCCTAAACGGCGCTCAAAGATTGCTCGGACATTAGCATCTATGGCTGAAGCAGATTCCATCGGGGTGAGCCGTGCTCCAGAAATAGAGCAGTCTGTTGCAGCTTTGGTGGTGTCTCCTGACGAGGCTCTACGAGGGAATGTGCGATGTCCCATTGCGCAATGTGGTCGCACAGATTCATTATTAAAAAAGGCATACGAGTCTGTTGCTTGCATAACTCGTGCAGAAAACACAATCTGTCAGTTACTACTTGCTGCTACCAGTACGCTAGAACCAGCAAATGTTGATCCTTCAGTTTCACAGTTTCTGCAAACGGCTCTTTTGGCAACGGGCCATGTAACCCGTGAGCTGGGTAGCCTTGCAGCCACGCTTCTGGCAGCCCGCTGCCAAGTGTGGCTTGCCCAAGCACGGCTGCCTGAGTACTGCAAGAAAACCTTGAGAGATCTTCCATTCATTCCCGGGCATCTTTTTGGTCCTAATGTTCCGGAACTGTTGGAAAAGAGGGTAAAGCTGTCTGAGGCCACTCATCAACTGACGCAGGTACAGCGCAACCATACCTTTAGGATGCCAGCAGTTCAGGCCCGACATCGCTATGCCACACCGGAGCAATATTTCCGCCAGAACGCTACACCTCAGTCACAGCCCCCTCAAAGGCCTCGGGCTACTGAGAATGCTAGAGTTTTTCGGCCACCTCATCGACATTTGCCAGGAGGACCCCGTCAGCGCCCCCCCGCAACCACTAAAAGTCGCACACATAAAGCCTGAGATACTAAGGCCGGCGGTCGATCGTTTCTCAATAGAACAGATAGAGTACTGGAGGACCAACACAGCAGACCCTTGGGTTTTGGCGACACTGAGCAGGGGATATACTCTACAGTTTCGACGCCGGCCTCCCAGATTTTCGTTCCTACTGTTGTCAAAAATGCAGTTTGTTCAATGGCCCTCTCTCTGGAAATTCGTTCACTGTTACAGAAGGGAGCCATAGAAAAAGTTCATCCCCTCGTTCAGGAAGACGGGTTCTATTCAACATATTTTCTTGTTCTGAAGAAGGACGGTGGTTTCCGCCCAATTCTCGATTTGAGGCATCTGAATTTGTTCCTGAAGGTCCTTCCTTTTCGAATGCTGCGCACAGCCGACGTTCTTCGGTCTGTGGCAGCAGACGATTGGTTTGTAAGTGTCGACCTGAAAGATGCATACTTTCACATCCCAGTTGCTGTTCATCACAGAAAGTTTCTGCGTTTCAGTTTCCTGAATCAAGCCTACCAGTTCAAGGTTCTACCTTTCGGTCTTTCCCTTGCTCCTCGTGTCTTCACAAGGTGTGTGAGCGCAGCTCTGTCTCCTCTTTGGATGAGAGGTATGCGTATTATGCCTTATCTGGACGACTGGCTTCTTTGTGCCCCACAAAACAGCAGACTGTGCAAGACTCCAGACTGCTTTTGAGACATGTGCAGAAGTTGGGTTTTTCTGTGAACGAGAAAGAGAGCTGTCTGAATCCAACACAGACCACTATGTTCATAGGAATAACCCTGAATTCCCGCCAAATGTCTGCCTCCCTCTCTCAAGTACGTGTGACGAACATTCTACAACTCTTGGCTCGCTTTCACCCGGGTGTGTCTTTACAGTACCAGGTAGTCCTACAACTAATAGGGATGTTAACTGCTGCTACAGTGGTGATTCCCCTGGGTTTACTCCACCTCAGACCACTTCAGTTGTGGAACAACAGTTTGCAACTAGATCCCACCAGACATCGCCATCGACTGATTGTAATTTCTCACCGTTGCTTACGGGCATTGAGGTGGTGGAGGCAGGTGGATTTGTTGAAGACAGGAGTGCCCCTGGGTGTTGTTCCCTCTCGACGGGAGTTGGTCACGACCGATGCTTCCCTCACAGGGTGGGGGGCAACATGGAACCAGAGGGGTATTTGCGGCCGCTGGACACCGACCCAGACCACAGAACATATCAACCTTCTGGAACTACGTGCAGTGTTCATGGCTTTAAAGTATTTCATGCCAGTCCTGGCAGGCCGCCATGTTCTCGTTCGGTCCGACAATACCTCAACAGTGTTCCATCTAAACCACCAGGGCGGCACGAAATCCCGCAGGTCTCTACAGCTTACGCACGAGATCCTGACATGGTGTCAGCCGAGGCTCGCTTCACTGAGGGCAGCTCATATTTCAGGAGCATGCAACCAGACAGCAGATGCTCTTTTTAGGGATCGGATACATCCAGGAGAATGGAGACTTCATCCAGATGTTGTGCAGGAGATCTGGCTACGATTTGGAAGAGCAGAGGTGGATCTTTTTGCTTCGGAGATGACCACTCACTGTCGTCTATGGTTCGCAAGGACAGAAGTGGCCAGGATGCGCTGTCTCACGAATGGCCAAACTGCCTACTATATGTGTTCCCACCTATCCCTCTGTTATGGGAGGCGTTACACAGGATCTCCCTGTGCAAGCACAGAGTGCTATTCGTGGCACCACGATGGCCAGCCAGACCATGGTTTCCTTTGTTGCTAAGACTTCTGTCAGACAATCCATGGAAGCTTCCCCCCAGGAAGGACCTCCTCTCCCAGCTGGAGGCCAGCGTCTGGCACCCGGATCCAGCTCGCCTGCAGCTTTGGGTCTGGCCATTGGGTTAAATCCTTCTCTGGAACATTGTAATCCTGCGGTTATTCACAATCTCCAATGCAAGGGCTTCTTCCACACGACAGATCTATGCTACCCGTTGGAGGCTTTTTTCTGCATGGTGTGAGAAGCAAGGGCTCGATCCTGCAACGTGTGACATTCCGAGCATCTTAAGTTTTCTTCAACATTTACTGGAGGAGGGCAGAGCGGCTTCCACGTTGAAAGTGTATGTCGCTGTGATTTCTGCATATCATGTTCCAATTGGTGGATCTTCTCTGGGATCTCACAGTCTTGTCTGCAGTTTTCTGAAGGGTGCACGCCGTCTTAAGCCTGCTCAGAATCCTTACTTTCCCGTGTGGGATTTGCCACTCGTGCTTGCTTTCCTTTGCTCATCCCAGTTTGAGCCCTTGCAAAGCATTGATGTGAAATGTTTAACCTTGAAGACTGCCTTTTTGTTGGCTATTGCTTCTGCAAAACGAGTCAGTGAGTTACACGCACTGTCTGTTAGCGAATTGTGCTTGCGTTGGTTGCCGGATGACTCCGGGGTGGTCCTACGACCCAATCCTTCTTTTCTTCCTAAAGTCCTTCTTCCTCAGTTCATTAACCAGCACATTGAACTGGCCTCTTTTCAGACTTCTTCAGGGTCTGATTCAAGTGCTCAATTTTTGTGTCCTGTTCGTGCTTTGAAGTGTTATGTGGACACTACTGCTCAATATAGACAGGCAGACCAGTTATTTGTCTGCTATGGTGGTGTGAGGAAAGGTGCTCCAGTGTCGAAACAGAGGTTGTCAAACTGGATAGTGGAAACTATTATACTGGCTTACAAGGCAGCAAGGCAACCATTGCCCCAGGGGCTGACTTGCCATTCCACTAGAGCCATCTCATCTTCATGGGCTGTTTTTAGAGGAGTTTCGTTGGCGGACATCTGCACTGCCGCAACCTGGGCTTCCCCATGCACATTTGCCAGGTTTTATAAGGTCAATGTTGCTGCTCATCATGCTGTGAGTTCTGCAGTTCTTCAGGAGCGGCCTTAATTTTTCAACAGGTCAGTGGCATTCCTCATGACTATGTTGGTATGGGTCATCCAGTAGTGTTTTATACTGCCTCTGGTGGTCAGTAGGAATGAAACAGAACGTTAGTTACACATGTAACTGTGGTTCTGTGAATTCCGGATGACCACCAGAGTTCTTGGTCACTCGGAATGCGCGAGAAAGGCGTACCGAGGCAGTGTGCTGAGCGGCTGTGGTATATAACCCCCAGGGCTCAGCATACGTCACTATGTGACTTTGTTGGTATATTCTCTCGACCTATCTGGCTGGCACTGCGATAATCCAGTAGTGTTTTATACTGCCTCTGGCGGTCATCCGGAATTCACAGAACCACAGTTACATGTGTAACTAACGTTTCCGTGGAACTCAAAAAAGGAGATATTAGGGAGGATGTTAATTTTGGTCACCAATCAATGTAAAAAATACAGTGAGTGAATGGTGACTGAGACTAACATTCTGCCTAACATCTTTTGAGTTCCACAGAAGAAAGAAAGAAAGCCATATAGGCTTGAGGGTGAGTAATGACTACAGACATTTCAGTTTTGGGTGAACTGCCCTTTAACTACCTGTTAAAGTATTTGTTAAAGGTATCTGCCAAGAAAAAAATATACAGAAATCCCTTGATTTTCAGAAATTAATTTTAGGCCCAGTCATATGATTTATTGATTTTAGTCTGATCAGTGGTGTCTGTTTTGTGATTCTATTGACACCAACTATTGAAAATCATCTTTTAAGAAAATTTGTAACTTATGTTTGTTACAACCACATTCGTGAAAAAAAATAAAAATAAATAAAGAACAAAAGTCAAGTCCTTTAAGAATAAAAATAATGTCAAGATGATAACATTTTTACCTAAGTTTTTGAGGGCGAAAACTGAACTGAAATGAATATTTCAATATTTTGGAAGTCAGGAAGTCCAAATGTTTGAGAATTACGCCATCACACTAGACTACTGACAAATTTTTAATGTGGAAAAATCATAACTCTAATCATAACTCGAAGTATTGTAAGTACAATCAGGATAATAGCAGTTTGAAGACATGAAAGTAATAAATTGAAGAAATTATGATTTATAACCACTGACTTTTATAAAGAGTCGTAATGCGAACAATGGCTGACAACAGTACACACTTGCCATCTATTAGCACCGACTGTTTCCCATTCGTTTTTGGTCTCATTTCTGTCAGTTATAAGAGCTTATACCTGGTTCGTCTGAGTCTGGGTCTGAATCTTGCTCTGAATCGTCTCCATAAGCCGCTAGAGAAGACAGAAGCGCACTTCTTTTACTGCTCGTCATGATCCGCTCTCGCTTGCGCACAGCGATGACGCTGCTTTCAATTCAATGTGCGCATGTTCGAAGTTCTGACATTCGCGTCGCGTAAAGTACGTAAGCTTGTGGGGTTGCCATAGGTTACCGCGACGCTTATGGAAACTTTGGCTTGACACGCAAACTTTAGTTGGAGTGAACACAGCTTATTGGCAGGATTTATGAGTGTCGACGCCACATTGACTGAGTGAGAATTGAAGAGAACATGCCCCCCAAGCGCACCAAAAGTGTTACTCCATCTGCTGTTGCTCCAACTGGGGCAGCTGCTATTAATAAGGGCTGGGAGACAGCTCTTACTGCTGCTGTATTTGAGGAGGTAATTTATTAATTATGTAAAAGTTGTTTATCTAAAACTTTTAGCTTTATCTAGTTTATCTCTGGTTTTTACTAGAGAGAAATTAATATTTATCATATGAATCATCTGTGATTCCAGGCTAACTGGATGGCCAGTGTGTCTTTGGTGCAGGTAGAGAAAGCAGAGGACGAACAGCTCATCTCTGCTCTACTGCAAGCCATTCAGCAACCCCTGCGCAAGCTTTTCAGTGTGCTGTCCTGGGAAAACATTCTGGAAAAGGTCTGAAATATGGTTTCGGTTCACACGCTGAGACTGTAGTAACAACTTAATATATAATATTTTACTGACAAAAAGAAATGTCATAACCAGTAACTGTAAATAAACCAGTATTCTGTGTTGCCACAGATCAATGAACTGGGAAACCCAAAGGCCAGAAAGACCAAGGACGTTCCCATATTTGTTGAGGTGAGCATTGTTATTCATGACATTTAGAAATCTACAGGTCATATGTATGGTTGAGGAAGCGCTTTTAAGAAGAGTTTGATTGCAAACATATTTACAAGTTTGGATCAATTTCAGAATTGTCATTATACCTTTTAAGACATTTAACCAGTTTGAAAGTTGTAATTTAAGCAAAGTCTGGTTAAAGGGTTAGTTCACCCCAAAATGAAAAACCTCTCATCATTTACTCACCCTCATGCCATCCCAGATGTGCATGACTTTCTTTCCTCTGCTGAACACAAACAAAGATTTTTAGAAGAATTTGTCAGCTGTGTTGGTCCATACAATGCAAGCGAATGAGTACCAAACTACAAAACTCAAAAAGCACATAAAAGTAATTCATACGACTCCAGTGGTTAAATCCATATTTTCAGAATTGATATAATAAGTGTGGGTGAGAAACAGATAAATATTTAAGCCCTTTCTTTCTATCAATCTCCACTATCACTTTCTTTTTCACATTCTTCATGCATATCTCCACCTACTGGGCGAGGAGGAGAATTTATAGGAAAAATTGTATTAAATATTGAACTGTTTCTCACCAACACCTACCATATCGCTTCTGAAGATAAGGAGTCTATGGATTACGTTTATGCTGCATTTATGTGCTTTTTGGAGCTTAAAAGATTTTGTTATTGTTCACTTTTTGCATTGTATGAACCTACAGAGCTGAAATTTTCTTCTAGAAGACTTTGTTTTTGTTCAGCAGAAGAAAGAAAGAGACATGAGGTGAGTAAATAATGAGAGAATTTTCATTTTTGGGTAAACTTTCCCTTTAATTGTGTCTGTAAAAAATCCAAAGATTATGTGTTTATCTGTAATAACAAAATTCTATGGTTTGTGCTCCTGTAGGTGACTGAAGTTGCAAAGTCTCTAATGGATGCAGGAGAGGAAATTACTTTAGATTTGATGGTAAAATTAATAAAGTTTCAGCTTCTGACCATCAAAAACAATGACATTGAAAGGAGGGCTGCTGAACAGAAGGTGATTGCACTTTAGCTGAAGTACAATAGCAATGGCTTTGAACAAATTGCACACTTAAAGTGATAGTTAACCCAAAATGAATATTATTTCATAATTTACCCACCCTCACGTTGTTCCAAACTAGTATGACTTTATTTAATCCATGGAACACAAAAGATGATGCTGTGCAGAATGTTAGGGACTAACAGCCTCAGTCACCATTTAATTTCTTTGCATTTTTTTTCTCCATATAAAGAAAGTGAATGGTTACTTAGGCTGACAGTGCCTAACATCTGCGTTTGAGAAGGTAATAACAATGTTATGCAGGGAAGAATCAGATTTACACCTTATACATAGATGTACTGTGTCTAAAATAAATTGAAATCAAATATACATAGAGTAGATGATAAACTCTAACACAGTGTATGTATCTCTCAGGCTTTAGAGGAAAATACTTGTGTTAAAGTAAATTCTGCCAGCAAAGATCAGGAGGGTAAAGGAGCATCAAAAGGGAAAAAAGCTGAGCTTCCGGTTCCAACCAAAGACACCAAACTCAAACAAAGAGGAGAGGAGGAGAGCACAATCAAATATATAGGTGAAACATGATTACAGTTATCTAAAATTTTAAAAGTACAAATTTAGATTAGTGGAACAGACAATACTGAGCATAGAAATGTGCATGAAATTGCACATGAAATCAAAATGACCCTGTGTGTTTTCTTAATGCACGTTCCTGGTTATTGTACACAATACGGTGCATGTTTTGTCTTTATAATCTCTCATCAAAATGTGTTACTTCCTCTGAAATTACTTATCTAAAATTAGATTGCCAGAGTAAAATAAGTTGCGAACAGCCTTCTGTTCAAAATGCATGCTGTGTAAAATGAGAACAAGTGTTATTATGATTACCAAACTTTAATGCATACACTAAGCATATTTATATATATTTTTTTTTTTACCTCTGACGGCCCTATCTGTGCAGATGATGAGCCAGATGATGGGCCGCAGCATTACATCCTGATGGTGGGCTTTTACCAGCCCCATCTTATCCCTGCATTGGACTGTCTTGGTATCCATGTGTCCAGTGTTATTAAATTGGGCTTAGAGAGAGAAGAATCAGAGACTCAAGAGGAAACAGAGGCAGAGGAGAATAGCCACACACCTGAAGATCAAGGCAAATTGCTTATGATTATATTGGGTTTATATTTTTTAAAGCAGATTAGACAACGCATGCAGAATATGCTGGAATTAAAATCAACCAATTTTAACTTATCTGTTTTCAGAAGTTTGGATTCTGAAGCAGAGGAGGCAGCAAGAGTTAGATGTGTTCTGGAAGCAGTTGGAGCCAGACTTGAATAGTGGCAGTATGGGATCCAGACTCTATGATGTGGCCAGGTTGTGCTACAGCGTAAAGATGCATTTGCTGCACCCGGACAAAGGCAACACTGATGCCATGGTGAATGGAGAATACGTGTACTTGCATGTACCACATAAGGCTACTGATTCAGATTTGTGTGATTTTATGCTTTGTTTTTGTTTTTTAATTCTGTTATGAATTCTGTTAAATTAATTAAAAAATATATATTAAAATGAAAATTAAAATGCTAGGTTAAGACTTTACAATAAGGATATATAAGGATAGGCACAATGTATATTTGTCCACAAAACAAATTTCAAGTATTTAAGCATAAGCCTTGAGATCAAAAGGTTTTTAAGATCATGAGTTCAGTTAAGTGTGTCCAGACTTTTGACTGGTAAAGCATTTTCGATCTATCATCTAACATTGTCTAGCTGGAGTTTGGAGCTGCTATATTTGAGGGTGTGGCATGTCTGCTGTATGACAGTCTTGACTGGAAGAGACAGTACTGTCATTATCTCAACTGCATGAGGCTGATCCAAGTGCCATTGGCCTGCAGACCCAATCAGTATTCCCGACAGAGCTCCTCTGAGGTACATGACTGCTCTCACAATAGTACTGCTGCTGCTAAACAAGTACTTTACATATGCAGTTTTTTCCAGATCAACACTCATTATGTTTTTATATAATGAGTGTTATTTGTAATAGAGTTAATATTGGTCATGTTATATGTTTTAGGTTCTACAAATTCCAAGGAAGAAAGCAGTGACAGAGGAAGAGGAAGGTACAAGAAAAAACACACTGATTCTGCAGAAACTTTGCAGCACTTTTGCAATTAGTAATTTTGCCATTGTGTACAGCTCATAATGTGTAATTTATTATAAGAACACAAAATACTTTCTCATTAAAAAATTGTTTGCTCTGTTATTTCAGCATTTGCTATGTTTGTGCTTTACAGTAAATCCAAAACACTCAATTTCTGGATGTAAAATAGCTTTAAACTAAATAATTATATTTGAGCTGCAGAGTTGCAACCTCATTCTGTGGGTCCTGAGGTTGATATGAGATACTACTGTGACCTACTGGACAAGATTCCTCCTGAAATTACATCTGTTCCTCTCATACTGCACTGCATGCTGGAGCAGGTGAGCACATTTCTGCCCTTAGCAAGTTACATGTCTTACATTTATAAACCAATTTGGATTTTTATGTCTCTGATTTTTAGGGCTAAAATATTCAGTTTCTACTGCAAAATATTGATGCATAACCTCCTGATATACATGTACAGTATGTACATGCTTTGGATGGGATTTTGTTACTTGTTTTTACATTGCATGCTTCTAAAGAGGTGGATAGTTTGTCATTTCTTTGAAAATTTGGCCGATTAACTCTTCCCATCACTTTCTGTGTGCTGACTAGGTGGTTGCCTCTGAACAGGAAGTTAAGACAGGAACAGTTGATTCAGCAGAGCAGACCTTTGATAGAACAAACCAAGATCTAATCCGTTACATGCTCTCATCTGTGCTGAGGTTGCCACAGCCAGAAGAAGACAAGGAGGTAAATGTCTTTATCAGATCAATGCAAGAACAGAGGCAAAACTAAACTTCTAAATCAAAATGTACACAATTGTGTGTGTGTGTGTGTGTGTGTGTGTGTGTTATGACAGAGGCTGATAAAGGATCTTGGGGTCCAGGACAGCCTGTTCAATACTGATCAGAAACCCCCCCTCCTGATCAATCACCATGATGAGAGAGCGAGGAGACTCTTGCAGCTTCCTGTGAGCATGCAAATCTACACACTCACATTCATGAAGCTGGTGATGGCCTAAATGTCACGATCAGTGGCTGCAAATGCAAAGTATCTCTAATGAGTGTTTTTTTGTATTATTCTATGCATTTGCCCTCATTAATATATTGGGCCTGAAGTGAATGTTGTTCAAACAAGCACATTTGATCCCTTGATCCCAAAAGGTTCCCTTGTAAATCGTATGTTTGTCGAAAATTCCATTTGGATGTCATTGACACAGTGAAGTAAATTATATAAATATACATGAAAATAATAAATATTAATATCATATAAACCTTTTGCTAATGTTTGAGGTCCAGGGTGGCTTTGATGCTATCAGAATTGAAGTTGACATAATGAATCAAAGCCTTCTGTGGACCAGCCTGATGTCCAGACACATTGAGAGTACCACTGATAGACTGGCCAGATCTCAAGAGCTTATGCACTTCTGCACTGATGGTGAGAAGGAAACCACAAACTCTTGAAGAATCTGATAAAATAACATTGCATTTTCTTTTAGTGTGTTTATCTTGGGAGTTGCTTCCACATTAGAACAACATATGTCCTCAGTTTTGCCATTATACTGTGTGTTTATTATATGTCTTAATTCAGTTGAAATCAGAAAATCATAGAAAATATTCCCAGACTTAGGTCAGTTAGGATCACTACTTTATTTTAAGAATGTGAAATGTCAGAATAATAGTAGAGAGAATTATTTATTTCAGCTTTTATTTCTTTCATCACATTTCCAGTGGGTCAGAAGTTTACATACACTTTGTTAGTATTTGGTAGCATTGGCTTTAAATTGTTTAACTTGGGTCAAACATTTGGATAGCCTTCCACAAGCGTCTCACAATAAGGTGCTGGAATTTTGGCCCATTCCTCCAGACAGAACTGGTGTAACTTAGTCAGGTTTGCTTAGTCTCCTTGCTCGCACACGCTTTTTTCACAAATTTCAGATTGAGGTTAGGGCTTTGTGATCGCCGCTCCAATACCTTGACATTGTTGTCCTTAAGCCATTTTGATATAGCTTTGGAGGTATGCCTGGGGTCATTTTCCATTTGGAAGACCCATTTGCGACCAAGTTTTAACTTCATGGCTGGTGTCTTGAGATGCTGCTTCAAAATATCCACATAACTTTCCTTCCTCATGATGCCATCTATCTGGAGAAGTGTACCAGTCCCTCCAGCAGCAAAGCATCCCAACAACTGTTGGGATGGTGTTCTGCGGCTTGCAAGGCTCTCCTTTTCTTCCATGGTCATTATGGCCAAACAGTTCAATTTTTGTTTATACCAGAGGACATTTCTCCAAAAATCAAGATCTTTGTTCCCATGTGCACTTGTGCAAACTGTAGTCTGGCTTTTTTTTATGGTGTATTTGGAGAAGTGGCTTCTTGCTTGCTGAGCAGCCTTTCTGGTTATGTCGATATGGGACTAGTTTTACTGTGGATATAGATACTTGTCTACCTGTTTCCTCCAGCATCTTCACAAGGTCCTTTGCTGTTGGTCTGGGATTGATTTGCACTTTTCGCACCAAACTATGTTCATCTCTAGGAGACAGAATGCGTCTCCTTCCTGAGCAGTATGATGGCTGCGCAGTCCCGTAGTGTTTATACTTGCATACTATTGTTTGTTCAGATGAACATGGTACCTTCAGGCATTTGGAAATTGCTCCCAAGGATGAACCAGACTTGTGGAGGTCCACAATTCTTTTTCTGAGGCTGATTTCTTTTGATTTTACCATGATGTCAAGCAAAGAGGCACTTGTTTTGAAGGTAGGCCTTAAAATACATCCACAGGTACACCTCCAATTCAGTACACCTCCTATCAGAAGCAAACTGGCTAATTGTCTAAAGACTTGACATCATTTTCTGGAATTTTCCAAGCTGCTTAAGGGCACAGTTAACTTAGTGTATGTAAACTTCTGACCCACTGGAATTGTGATATAGTCAATTAAAATTGAAACAATCTGTCTGTAAACAATTGTTGGAAAAATTACTCATCAAGCACAAAGTAGATGTCCTAAAGGACTTGCCAAAACTATAGTTTGCTAATATTAAATCTGTGGAGTAGTTAAAAAATGAGTTTTGACGACTTCAACCTAAGTGTATGTAAACTTCTGACTTCAACTGTTTGTATCTCCAGACTCTCTGAGCTGGTCTGAGCTACAGAGGCTTCTTCAGGTCTTTGTGTTTGAGAGTATGCCATTGACCTCAGTGGATGAGAACGGCTGTATTAAAGGATCACAATCAGGCCCTCCGAGCCCCACACCATGGGACAACCCTGTCGCTTTCGCCAAGAACATTTACTGGAACAGCAGCATAGCAGCAGGTGTGACAAGAGCACAAGAGCAGACATGACAAGTTTATATCTACTGTACATACAGCATTACAATTTGACTTTACAGATAAACACAATCAAAACAATAATTTTTATCTTTAAAGAAGTGTAAAAAATTGAATCTTGTACAAATCAGTTGTTTTATTGTCAAAGGATCTGCAGAAAGCAGCGTTGGGACAGAGGACCAAAAGGTATTGCTATTGTCATGCGAAAACAAGAACAAGTTGAATGTTTAAACTGAACATTTTGTGCAAACTCTTAACATACATGTACACTATCATGGGCTTTTCAAGGATTCGATTTTTAATATTCCAATGAATTGCATCAAACAGGGGAATGAAGTTACTATAACAGGTCTCCAAAAGACAATGATTCGGAAGCTAGGAAACTGGAACTGTGTAGAGAAGCACAGTGCGGATGTCTTCCCTCAGGTATCCATATTTCAAATGTATCTTGTTCTCTATCATTATACTGAATCATTATAAATATGGAGTGACTATTTGCGCTAGGTATAAATAGCACCGGCCACACAGTGTGGCTATTTGCACTCAAATAGTCTGGTGGAAACACAGAAATTGAAGACAAACTGCACCACCCAGTGTTGTTACAGTGGCAAAGTGTGTTAAGATGGTGTGGATGTGATTTTTTTCCATGCGGACGACCCGGGTTCGATTCCCCCCTTTTCCCATTTTGTTTTCTGTATCCATTTTTAATATTTCCTTTTAATACTACTTATAAAAATAAGTAAAACAAATTAATAAAACATTAATACAAAGGTTGATGGCCTCGTAGTGATTCGGTCATAGTGACTTTCGGGGAATTGAGAGAAATCTTAGTAAATCTGAGTAAAATTAACAATGGTTTTACTATAGTAATATTGTAGTAACCATGTTTTTGGAGGATGCCATAGTTTTAATGCAATTAACCATGGTGTTACTACACTAATATACTGTTAGTATGCAGTAGTAGCCATGTTTAATTTTTTGGTTACTATGATTTTACTAAAAAATACCAAAGTGATCCAGTGTTTACTGTAGTGAAACCATGGTACATTTATGTAAGGTAAGGTTAAGTTTAGGGAAGGAGTTGGTGTCTGTGGGACACTAAATAAACACTATAAACACACTGCAGTGATACTGAATGTTAGTATTTATTTAGGGTGCAAATAGCATAATTTTTTGCTATTTACATTTAGATACATTTAAATAGCATCTGTCTTATATAATTATATAGAAAGCCTATGAAAAGTTTAAAAAAAAATATGATATACTATATCTATCTGCTTACCTCTCAGGTCCTCCATTCTGCATCTGAGACCTACAGATATATAGACACTTTTTACTGTAGCAGAGATAGTGCCATATATGTAATCTGCCATAATCCCATGAGCCCTCATAGGATGTTCAGAGAATTCTGGAATGCATCACTTCACACAGATGTTGGATTCAGGTACCTTGTATCTTTTAAAAAGTATTTGGCTACATAATTTTTTGGGGGGGGGGGGGCAAAATTCAATAATAATTTAGCACATGACCGATTTGTAATGTAGAGATTTAACATGATCACACAATTACTGTTTCCCATAATGCTGAAAGATATCAAAATACACTGCGAAAAATAATTGACAAAATAATTTTTGTCTTATTTTCTAGAAGGAAATCTAAACATCCTTAAACTTAGATATATCTAATGGATAAACTAATGCTGTTATCCTATATAAACAAAAAAATTATATATATTGAATTATGTTTTTCTTAGCCCATTGGCAAATAGTTTTTTCTTGTTTTAAGTAGAAATCTCATTAATTTAATTTTATTAGATTTATGCTTAAATTAGTATTCCCGGTACTAGTTTAGCTCAATTGTTAAAATTGATTACTACATAGATTAATTTTGACTTGCCCATTCTTTTCTTTAAAGAAAGAAAAATAAAATTGTTTACAGTGAGGTACTTACAATTGAAGTGAAAGGGGGTCAATCCATAAATGTGAAAAAAACTCACTGTTTCATAAGTATAGTCACAAGACATAAACAACATGCATCTTATCAAGATTTTAGTGTGGTAAAATCACTTACTGACCTTTTCTGTGTAAAGTTATAGCCAATAAAAATGACAATTTAAACAATTTTACAGCTCAAATAATACATGAGTTTTAACAGAAGAATTAATGTAAGTGCTTTTATAAAATTATAAGCTTCACATTTCTGCCTTCAAACCCTCCAAAAATTGGCCCCATTTAGTAATGCCATCGTAACTAAAAATGTAACTTTAACTTACATTCTTTTTTAAAAATTAAAGAAAAGGAGGGACGAGTCAAAATAAAAACACTACATCACAAATGCAATTAATCTTAACCTGTATTGAGCCCAGAATATTCCTTTAAAAAAAAGAAACAATAGGACAATGGGTTAAGAAAAATATGCTAAATTCAAT
Source organism: Moxostoma hubbsi (assembly GCA_032164185.1). Lineage (NCBI taxonomy): Eukaryota > Metazoa > Chordata > Actinopteri > Cypriniformes > Catostomidae > Moxostoma > Moxostoma hubbsi. The sequence continues at coordinate 10,320,501 of JAVLUX010000018.1, read as the reverse complement.
TATCTATTCTCTGAAAAAGTCAACAAGACAAGACAAAACAAGAAAATAAACTGAATAAGAAAAACTATAAGAAAATAGTTTTTGCAGCCAACTGGAAATACGCAATATGCACTGTTCTGTAATGTATCTAAGTAAGTCAATTTGAAAGTGATGATGTTGGTTACAAAGATTAACACAGTGACATTTATATTGTTATAGGAACTACCTGGAATATGTAGCAGACTCCATCAGTGAATGGACCAGACAGGAAGAGGAAAAGTGGCAGATTGAACAGCAGAGGAAGGAGGCAGAGAGAAATATCATCCAAACCCCTTCAGATTCCGACAGCAAAAGAGGCAAAACAGCCATTCATATCTGTTGTCTACTACATGAGTCTGTGAACATGTAGATAACAAATCACTACATCCCATTTTATATAGAGTTTTTGAAAGAACTCATCAGAGAAGATCAAGGTACTATGGGATATTTGAGCAAGTGTTAATATTGAGTTTAACACTTTCTCACTCTCTTTTAGACTCACCAATAGAGCCTCCAATGTCAGACACAGCAGAGCCATACATAAGAGAGGACTCTCTCAAAGTGAGTTTAAAAACATTTTAATGAATGCTAGTAGAATAATGTGCATATGTAGTCTACAAATCTGCTCTTGAAAAAGCCTCACTTCTTATACTGATTGGAGAAACCTGAACAATGTTAGTATTCCTATGTTTGGCCTGTCGTTTACTTGTTTACTGTAGGCCTGGAAAATTGAGCAGGATAGATTGATAGAGGAGGAGCAGTTAAAAAAGATAAAGAAGGAGAAAGGAGGAAAACCAACAGACTCTGCAAAGGACAATAAGAAACCCCTACAGTCCCCAACAAAGAGCAAAGAAAACATTTCCAGCAGTTCCAAAACACCCAGCTCAGCAACACAGGCTAGAGACAAGACCTGTGACGTTCCAGAGACACCTCAAGAACTAGCCAATGAGAGAAGAACAAATGTATGAAATTGATATTGAATTAAATAATTGTTTTTCAAATACATTTTAATAGAATTGAATTGTTATGAGTGGGAAGTTATTTGTGTTTAAAATATATATTTTGTGCAGGTATTCACAGGCTACAGTTTAAATGGGAAATTGGCACAGGTCACCGGTAGTGTTCAGTCTGTTTATCCCTGTGACGGAGGGCAAATAGACGTGGAGAGTTTTAACTTCATTCAAGGTTTGAGAAACAAAAATTGCTAAATAAAATGTACGTGCACACATACTGTGTATACACAGACATTTTTTGTTGTGTTAGAGATTGTATACCTTAATTATATAGGTTTGGTTTCCATCTTCAGGGTTGAGACAAGTGAAATTATGTGTGAAAAAGGATGGCCATCACTTTTACACACACATTTCAGAGCGTAAAACAGAACAGGACAAACTGATTGACATCAATATGCTGGACAAACAAGGTATGTGAGTCTGTGCAGTTCAATATTTGGTTACTTTGGTCATTTAGCGTGAGCTTCTTGAAAGGACAGTTCACCCAAAAATGAAAATTCTCTCATTATATACTCACCCTCATGCCGTCCCAGGTGAGTATGACTTTCTTCTGCTGAACCCAAATGAAGATTTTAGCAGAATATCTCAGCTCTGTAGGTCCATACCTGCAAGTGAATGGTGACCAGACCTGTCAAGCTCCAAAAATCACATAAAGACAGCATAAAAGTAATTCATATGTCTCCAGTTGTTTAATATATGTATTCTGAAGCGATGCAATCATTTCGGATGAGAAACAGATCAATATTTCTATACTTTTTTTACTATAAATCTCCACTTTCAGAATGTTAAAGTGAAAGTTTATAATGTATTGTAGAAAATGACTTAAATATTTATCTGTTTCTCACCCACACCTATCATATCGCTTCTGGAGACATAGATTTTTAGATAGACATAGATAGATTTTGGAGCTTGAAAGGTCTGATTACCATTCACTTGCTTTGTATGGACCTACAGAGTTGAGATATTCTTCTAAACATTTTCATTTATGTTTAGAAGCAGACAGAAAATCTGAGAACGATGACAGTATTTTAAATTTTGGGTGAACTATCCCTTTAAATTGTCTTGTTCAAGAGCAAAAAACCCAGTTCATGGATTTAACCTGATTTTGTATTATCAGCCCTGATTCATGACCATTATTGTACATAACACTCAAGTTCATTTGTGAATTAAATTTCCTGTGAACACAATGGAATTATGAATTGTTTATAACTTTGTTTATACATTTAAGTAAGTAATATTTATCGATATTATTTTGCCAACTCCAGCTTCTCCTGGAGTCAAATCAGATTGTGAGACAGAGAAATGTGTCTCTTTCTATGCTGTCCTGGCCAATGGCATTCAGATCTCCTGCAGTCAGAGCAGCCCAAACAAAACAGGAGCTCAAACTAAACAAAATGAAGCCACCAGCTTTTCTACACACCAACAATTACAGGAACAGGTGACTGCACAAAGAATAGTGATAGTACAATTTTATTATTTGGTTGTTAGTTAAGTTTGTTAGTTGCCATTAGTTAAAGGAATGTTCCGGGTTCAATACAAGTTAAGATCAATCCACAGCATTTATGGCATAATGTTGATTACCACAAAAAATATGTTTGACTCGTCCATCCTTTTCTTTAAAAAAAGAAAAATGTAAAGTTACAGAAATGGGATGTACAGAAAGCTTATTATTTTATATAAGCACTTACATGAATTCTTCTGTAAAAACTTGTGTATTATATGAACTATACATTTCTTTAAATCTTAATTTTTACAGTAATTTTAGGGTTTTAATGTTTGTTGACTACATCATCATGGCTAAAAAGTTGAAAATTTGATTATAACTTTACACAGAAAAGGTTAGTAATTTTATTACACTAAAATCATGCTAACATGGATATTGTTTTAATCTTGTGTCTATACTTTTGAAATAGTGAGTTTTTTAATGTTTATAGATTGCACCATTGACTGCCAAATTGTAAGTGCCTCTCTGTAGCCTAGATTTGTGCTTTTTTTTAAAGAAAAGAAGGGGCAATTCATATTGGATTTTTATGGTAATCAATATTATGCCACAAATGCTGTTGATTGAGCTCAACTTGTTTTGAACCCAGAATATTCCTTTATAGGAGGATCTGCCAATATTATTTACATAAACATTGGCTTATGCTCATTATATAACTGATAACCTCTATTTTTCATCTATTGTATTCTTTTAGCACAGAGGTAGTCAAACAATATATTATATATATTTTTATATACATCATTGATCTGGAGGATTTTCTTCTTTGCCTTCCCAGCCAGCAGGCGCTGAGGTCCAGTCTGAGTCAACAGACAGTTCCTCTCCTCCTCCGGTTCTAAATCTACATGTGTCAGTGCCCAATGGACTTATCCTGCACTTTGATTTTGAAGATTCAGCAGGTGAGCTGTTTAAATTCAATTGCACAATGTATTTTGCAGCATGCACTATACAAGACATAACTTTTTTTTTAAATGGTCCTTTTTATATATATATATAATTTTTTTTTTTAAACAGCATCAAATAACCAGTGTTCTTTAAAAATGACAAAAATTTAGGTGTGAAATTTTTTTAGTACAAAATAGGTCTGACTGATCAATTTATTGATTTCTATTTATATATAAGGTGATATCTTTTTTTGCAGATGGCGATGCCAATGGCCGGTCTCTGCTAGTTCGGCAGAGGTTCTACAGTGTTGAGTCCAATTCAGTTCTCACTCCAGACATCAGCATACACACTGAGGTCTCCAGGGTTATCACGAGCAAAGGCACTGTCATAAAACACATGAGAGATAGATCTACTGAGGTATTCATACATACAAGTGTGTATTAGGGTGTATCTGGTATATACACTGTGAAAGTACATAGTTTCAGAGAAACAAAACATGCACAAGTCCGGAAGGGTACAGTCAGGGCTGGATCTAGGGGAGTGATGGTGTGGAGTGAAGCAAAGGTTTGAATTGTATCGTCATGTTGCTAACCCTAACTATATGTGCCGGAAATCAAAACACATGAACTAGGTTACTCGTGACGACATTTATAGCTTAAAATTGACAGTTTAGTACTTTTTTTTTTTTTTAAATATGTATGGGTCTACACCACACACACCATGTATGAAACAAGAAATAGTAAGTAAAGGTAATATTGCATAATTAGCACACTCTATATGAAACCAAGACTCATGCCCCTAACAAATGTAGTTTGTGTGTGTGTGTGCGCGCGTGCGTGTGTGTATTTGTGTGTCTGTGTGTGTGTGTGTGTTTGTTTTAGGTCTTGTTTGCAGACAGTACAGTCAGTAGAAGCCCAGACTCTGGACCAGTATATGTGCTGGTTCCTCACATACCAACAAAGGAGGTGGAGCCTAACAAAGAGCTGACTGAGGACAACAAAGATACTAAAGACAAGAAAGGTTACAAACTTCACAGAAGAACAAATAAATACATTAATAAGCCCCATTAAGCTCTATTCACACTGACAGCTACTAAATCATTCAAGTTTGCAAAGTCTCTGTGCTGTTGGTTGCTAGTAGGCATCCTTACCCGACTGCAGTATTAGGTGGCGGATCACTCTCTGCATTCCCATCACCAACAGTAGCCATCGCTCATGTTGCTATAAATCAACAACCCTCATCGAAAATTAATGACTTCCTATTGTTTTGTCATTGCAAATCACTGTCAGGGTGAACACCTTTTTAGGGTTATCTTTTATTTGTCCACACAATGTTAAATATAAATTAAAAGAATGGACTGTGGGAGGTAACAAGTGCATAGCTAAAAAGAAATATGCAACTTCTGTCATGCACAGGCAAGGTTAACTCTAAGGTGAATGTGGAAGTTCATCCAGAGCCAACAGAAAATGAAAAGCAAAACTGGTGTCTTGAGGTTACTGGAGGTTCATGGACCACCACCACCCCCTCTGGACACAGGATCGCCACTGTGGGGAAGGAGGAAGTAGATGTGCAGCCCATATTGAGCTATCATGCTACAGACCCCTTTAGTGGGACAGTGAGTGCTTCGTCAGTCAAATCTACACCTTCTTTTGTGTGCATAGCAAATTAGTCAACCAAAGAATGGACCACAGAAATGTCAGTTTCAGCAGATATTTTATGTATTTTTTAATACTCACATAATGATGTAATGAAATGTTTAGGTTGTGGTCACAAGGGAGGACAAAGTGCTGTCTGTGTTGAGGACTGATGGAACAGTGATAGTGGATCATGCAGATAGAACACGTATTACCACCTTCTACCAGCAGAGTGAGCCACAACATCTGAACTCAGGTACAAAGTAGGGACGGAAGATACCAATTATTTTACTTTCAATCTAATGGCAAGTACTATCAAAGCCAATATTGCTGACATTGATTCAGTACTGATACCTCTATTTAAATTATTTATTTTTTGCAATTTCTCAGGATAAAAATGGGAAATTTTAGCCATTTAACATTATATTTAAAGCATTATGTTTTTCTTTTTTTGCAAATGATAAGACTCCATTTTTAATCTATTTTCAACTATCAATAATTTAATATAAAAACAACAGAACATTTTCAAAATTTAAATTTGTTTTAATCATAATTACTTTGAATTGTAATACATTTATAACAAACGAGCACTTGTTCTGTTCGTTCTGAGCAGAAACTGCTTTTTCTTTCTTTTTTCTGGTACCAACGTTCCCCAGTCTCCTTTACAATTGGTAACCAGTTAGAACGAAATAAAAAAACATTTAATAACTTTCTTTTTAAAATGACAGTCCTCTGTGCTAGGGGTGAGTGATATACCAGGTGCTGTGTTGCCAGATTTCACAAGAGAAACAAGCGACCTGGTCTGGAAAAACATGCTCAAAATAAGGGACATGTCTCAACCAAAATAAGCAATAATGTGCATTTAGGCAAAGTAATGTGTGATGCAGCAGTTTCCTTCAGGATCAAAGCACATGCTGATCATGTTCTAATTAAAAGAGTGAAGCCCCATTTTTTTGGGGCACCAGAATGTGGTGTAATGCTGAAAATGTACTGTGATAAATCCATTGGTCTTTAGTTATATGAAAAAAATAATTTATCTGAATGAAATTAACCAGTTCTTAACCAGTTACCATCATTTAAAAATAACGTTTTCACACAGTTGAAAGGGAACTTGTTCCTGTTTTCGGTTATGTTCTGCAAAAAAAAAAAATGTGTTTTAGGTTTTCGTTCCTTGTATCGTTTTTAGTCCCTTGATCAATATCAAGTATCTGTCCATTGCTCGTACAAAGACATAAATATGGTATTTCTAAGATGCTAAAATATAACATAGTTTTTATATATTTTTGGATTTTTTAGTCACAACATAATGCCCATATTTCCATTTCTATTATTCCATAGTTGTGATGTCTTTACTATTATTCTAAAATGTAAAAAAATAAAAATAAAATAAAGAATGAGCAGTGATCCTAAACTTTTGAACGGTAGTGTAGGTTTTACCACATATGCAGTTTCATAACAAATATATGAAAATACTCAATGAGGTGGGCCTGATGCTAAGAAAAGTTGTTTTTTTTACACTTTAACTGTAGTTTAACCATTATTTCCCTGTTTTAAGGAAAGTAGACTATCAGTGTAAAGCCCCTCTCCATCCCTCACACTGTAAAATCTGATTTCAGCAGAGAAGCTGGTTAGAGTGGAGAAAGCTGAATTTGCCACAGTAATAATGAACTATGAGAGAAGAACTTGTGATGTTCTCTTTGGAGATGGCTCTTCCATTAGTGCTACTGCTCATGGATCATATAAAGTAAGAGGATGGATGGCTGGATGGATGGCTGGATGGATGGATGGATGGATGGATGGACGGATGGAGGGACGGATGGAGGGACGGATAGATGAAAATAACTGTCAGCCTGTCTCAATCTCTTGTTTAATGTAGATTTATCCTTGTGGAGGTGGTGTCCTTTACATTGATAAGGATGGTGGAGCAGTGTATTCATCTCAACAGACTAAAGAAGGACCAGAGAGTGAACATCTAGGCCAATATATGATGAACCATAGTGCAGATCTTCTCTGCCACGTGACGGACCCAGAGGGGAACCAGTTTCAAGTACTGTTCATGATATGTTAATAGTAAACAAAATTTCTCAAACGCTGATGCCATTCATAATAATTCATTTAAAAATTATCAAACAAAGTTGCATGGGTATTGTAAATGATGTTAAAAAGTTGCAATTGTTAAATACAGCTAAATTTATTATTTATTTATTTTTACATGTAAGATCATTTAAATACATTATTGCAAGAGCAGACTCTTTTATCTAAGTCACAGTGAAAATGTTAATGCTGTGTGCAGGTTAATAAAGATGGGCAGATCAATGTCATGGTTAATGGATCAGAACAACAGTCAGTGAGAGAACTAGCAGAGCTTCAACAGAATGCCGACTTTAAAACACACCCACCCAGGTAAGTCACTCTATGCTGTGTAGTACTGAACTACCTCACAAGAAAAATCTATTGGGTAGGATAAAAATATCCAAGAAAAACAACAGCAATTTAAAAAAATTACTGCTAAATGCCAAAGCATTTTTATGCGTTCAAAGGGAAGCTAGTCAGTTTAGAAATCAACTAAAATAACTATGTTGCTTTTTCTTTTTCTTTTTTGTGTCTTTGAGGTTGTTTGTGGTGCATGAGGATGGATCAGCCTCAGAGTTGCTGAGAGCTCAGGATGTTGAAGTGCTGCTGCAGAATGTTTATTGTGACTCCTCCATCGCTGTTCTGACAGATCCACTACCAGATTCACAAGGTGAGGACACAGTTTCCATTCATCTGGTGCATTATGTTACTGGCCTTTGTTCTGCCAGCTAAAAGACACTATGAAATGGCTTGATGAGTGCAGTTTTCTCTCTTGTGTTGATGTACACTCACTGAGCACTTTATTAGGGACACCTGTACACCTATTTATTCATGCAATTATATAAACAGCCAGTTGAGTGGCAGCAGGGCAATGCATAAATCATGCAGATACTGGTCAGCAGCTTCAGTTAATGTTCACATCAACCATGAGAATGGGGAAGAAATCTCAGTGATTTCACCTGTGGCATGATTTTTGGTACCAGAAGGGCTGGTTTGAGTATTTCTGTAACTACTGATCTCCTGGGATTTTCATGCACAACAGTCTCTAGAGTTTACTCAGAATGGTGCAAAAACATAAAACATTGAGTGAGCTGCAGATCTGCGGACGGAAACGCCTTGTTGATGAGAGGGGTGAACGGAGAATGGCCAGACTGGTTCGAGCTGACGGAAAGACTACAGTAACTCAGATAACCACTCTGTACAATTATAGTGAGCAGAATAGCACCTCAGAATGCACAACATGTCGAACATTGTGGCGGATTGGATAGAAGAGCAGAAGACCACGTCGAGCACTTATTAGGGCCATATTGTTCAGTGATTGTATTTGAAATTGAAGCATTTTAAAATAGCCAGTAGGCTTTAGTTTACATCACAGCCCTGAACCATGATTTGCTGCATGCTATTGCTTGTCAGTGTAAGGTGGTACTGAGGGGAGCGAAAGTCACATTCTAAAAAGCATTTTTTCCCAGAAGTAAAATACGTAAGAAGTAAGAAGTGAAATTTCAAATGCATACATCTGCTTACAGTTTACTTTGTCAACTTTTAGGAGTACACTTGCATACAGATGGGCTCAACACTACTTGAAGTTCTTTTTAAAGTAATCATTTTAAGTCATGTATTTTTATCAAACCCAATATGGAATGATAATTGTTGCACAAGCTCAGGCAGCAAGAATAATATGTGGTGTTTAAATGTATGTGAAACCAATCTGTAGTAATTCTAAACTTCTTTATCCTGAAGCGCTTGGTATTACTCTGCTAAGGCCCTGCCCTCAAGACATCAGATCTCATTGGCTCTTACCAATGCAAGACGATGACATCATTCCCACCCACCTCAAATCCAGGAAATGGGACTCATTCTCTGCATTTGAGGTAACACATAATCTATAGGTAATCCATCTCAAATGGAAACTTTTTGTTAGTATTAACTCAGGAGTTTGCACAAGTTTTCTTTGGAACTGCTTGGAAGGCTTTTGTGGTTTCAAAACAAATCTCACATTGAATACTCCAATTGTTTGTTTTTTTATGGCTTTGCCAAGGAGTCTTTATATGTATATAAAATGCCTATAAATTAATGACATGTCTATAAGGCCTATTCTTGTATGACAAGTTTGTTGTATATATCTGCCCCTTAGAAGAAGACTCCAGGCCCCCCTTTTGGAACCACCCTTGGTTGCTGTCTTGAGATCAAGGAGAAACCCAAGTCTAGTGCTATCCGAGTCCAGGCAGTTTTAGATTGCCCTGATGTGCTACTGGTTCATCAGATTACTCAGCATTCACCTGTCTCTGAATCACTGCGCAGAAAAATCAAGGAGAAAGTCAAGGTGCACTTTTTCCCATTACAGCAAACGTGTTTCTTTTTCAAATTTAAAGGGATAGATCACCAAAGAAAAAAAAATATATTTTCAGGGATCCAAACTCCTCACCTTTCTGAGAAATTCGCCATTTTCAAACCATAAACAGTAACTTTTGTGATTGTGAAGAGCAAAGATTAATGTGCAGTGAGTGATATTTATATGCGTTGAGGGTCTTTCACATGACTGCAGAACACATTGAAGTCTATGAAGTCACTTTACACCAACGTGTTTTTCACACAATTGTTTTTGCTTCACCAATAATGATAGTACTAAGCAACAAGAAATGCCCAATGACATTGAATGTCTCATAATTTCTTTTAATTAAATATTACCTTATCGTTTACGAATATCAGAGACCCCAGTTATTGAACTAATTTAAATTCACCAAGAAAACGCTTCGACCGAAACATAAACGAGTCCTTTTATTACTTTCTGCTATCAAAGCAGCTGCAAGCTTTTCTCTCTCTTCCAAGTACATGTTTTCAATGTTTATTGTGCACACCTCTCACATTTTTACGTGGCAAACTTGTAAAATCGCCCCTCTGTGACACGTGTTGAACGGAGCATTGACGCCTCGACTCAACTCATGTGAAATGCATGCGTCATTTCCAATGACAAAAAAACATTATTCAAACTCTAAATGATTATTATTTGTCTATTATTGTGGTCTTTTCTGATAAAATCCATGCTCAGCATGCTCAGCAAAGACTACCGTAAGAAAATGATACCTTAGATCTGCTTTGTGTTTATAATTCTTATACTGAAGTCAGTAGATTTGTAGCCATGCAAGTTTCAATAAAGAAGTTAAGGACGTTATTGAAACTCACTATTATTAGACTATTATTTCACCATCTTTTTGGATGAAAAATAATGCTCAGACTGAAGGAAGACTATAGATCTGCTTTGTTCTTTTAATGCTTAAACACTATAAAGTTTCTTGGTAGATTTCTGTCATGAACGACTCAAAATGATTCACTGACTCATTTGTTGCCACCTAGTGCATTTCCAGGAGGGGGTCACTGAACTAATCAGTTAATACAATTGAACAAATTTGTGAAACAGAAGCAAGCCTCACCAAAATACTCTTTATTTTGCAGCTAATTCTGCACAGTTGTAAACTTGAATAAACTTGAATCACTGAAATAGCTGGAGTTGGTGCTTTTAGCTTATTCTTATAAAAAATATCCCCAGAAAAAGATTTCATGTACCAGTGATTTATCTTACCTTTTTCGCCCCTCATGAGTTTGCATCCCTGTAATTTGTTGTGGCATTGCAAGAACAAATCTACAAATTAGAAAAGAAGCAAATTTGTTGTTTTTTCATTAACCATTTAGTGCTCTTGCCACCTGTGACCTCACAAAGTTTTTTTTTTTTTTGCATAGCCGAATTTCAAACATTAAAAGTAAACACTTTACTAAGACAGACAGAAAACATGGACAAGTTCATGAAAAGAAACAATATTGACGATGGTTAGCCTATGTGGGATAGTGGTGTGCTGTAGAATCTTTTAGTCGTAAAAAGTGTGCCGTGGCAGAAAAATGGTTGAGAAACACTGCTTTAACCTACTTAACCCTCCTACGATAATGTAGTGTCTATAAAATGTCAGTGAAAATCTTCATGTTGTTCTCACTTCCCTTTGAAAATGTTTGTTCTGCAATTGACAAGTTACAAAGTATGTTTACAAAATTGGTGATCCACCCAATGAATTGCATATAAACATGGAATATTTAATTTAACAGGCATATTTGGACCAGCTGCTACAAAGAGAGAATCAGTGGGAGAAGATGCAGTTGAAGGATCCACGTACAGCAGAGGAACGTGTTCATCAGACCGATCTACTCCAGCTTGTACTGGTCTGACAAGATCCAACGTCATATTTTTTTTAAAGGCATAGATCACCCACAAATGAACATTCTGTCATCATTTACTCACCCTTATGTTGTTCCAAACCTGTATTCTGCTATCTTTTTTAGAATGGAACATAAAAAGTGATTTTCATGAATGTACTGGTTGTTCTAAACTTTTAAATTCAAAGAGCACCCCCCTAAATGTATTCTTAAAGTAGTCCATATGACTTGTGTGCTGCTGTATTCCAAGCAGTGTTGGATACTTAAAAAATAATAATCCTCTACAAATTACTCCCAAATTATTTCTCTAAAAATTGTAATCAGATTACTTTATTACATAATTGAAAAGTAATCACATTACTAATTGCTTTACTTTTAAGTTACTTTCTAAAACACTTTTATGCTTAACAAATTCAATATTTCTTCCTTATTCATTGTTACACACAAGTCATACTGTACACTCAGCAGCTTGCATTTCTCCTTCACTGCGTTCCCACCATCTGGCCAATAACTCTGCAGCATTGCCCAAAATCCTGCCCTTAATACACTGCTGCGGTGCCAACATCACACACATTTCACAAGCAAGAAGGAAGTTCAAGCTAATGTATCATGTTATCTAGTACAACCCCAATTCTGACAAAGGTTGGGACAGTATGAAAAATGCTAATAAAAGCAAAAATTTATGATTTATAAATTATATTCACCCTTTGCTATGTAGTGCTTTGTTAAAAACACAACAACTACACATTATATGATGTTTTAACCTGTGAATTTCATTGTTTTTTTATGTACGGTTTTTTAAAATCAAATGATTGCAACACGATGATTAAAAAAATGTTGGGACAGTCAAGTGTTTTCCACTGTGAAACATATAATAACACTCTCATTCTAATAACACTTATTAAGCATTTGGGCACTGAAGACAGTGGAAATTTCTCCCATTCATCTATTATGTAGGACTTTAGCTCAACAATTGTACGGCGTCTTCGTTGCCATATGGTGTGCTTCATAATGCGCCACACATTCTCAATTGGAGATAGGTCCCAACTTTTTTGGAATTGGCTTGTGTCTAGAATATTGAGCGCTAAACAGCAAGATAAGTTAGCCTTGACAACTCACAGACTGTAACTGCAATGGTGTCCCAAGTGGTCTCTCCAATAACAGCGGGATGATATCCCAGCACACAGTGACATGAAAATATACTGAACCATGGAAAGTAATTCCTCTGGGCACCGCTTTGTCCATTGGCCATTTTAACGGATTTGTAGTGTGCCCAAATGTTTATTTTTTATTTTTTTCCAAACCTGTACCATTGTGCGCTGGATACACAACCTGGGAAGTCCAGCGAAACTCCGCCTTTGACATTGAACCACGGGCCACTGGCCTCGAGAAAGCCCAGAGGAGGCACAATGAAGCCTTGGAAGTGACAGTGGGAGCGCAAATGGCCCTGGCATGCACTACCACGTCCTCATTTGTCCCTATAGTGGAAACGCAGCTATTGACTCATCATGGGGCCATAATTTATGTATTCTACATAAATAATATAGTATATTAGAAATAAGCATAACCTTATAATGTACTTTAAAGTAATTCACTTAACTGTAATACATTACACTACATTTTTGACTAAAACTAATTAGATTACAATAACTAATTAATTTTTAATTGGATTAGACTCAATACTGATTCCAAGACTTCTGAAGGCATACGAAAGCTTTGGGTAAGTTTATTAAATTTAAGGATTTTCATTTTAGGGTGAACTATTCCCTTAATAAAGCTTATATAATATGTTAAGGCCTATTTTTTAAACATTCAGAGATCTATAGGTGATATTTTACTCTATGTCTTATATTCTAGCTTGGCTTAAGCTAATATAAATTTCAACCTTACTTTTGTTTTAGTCCCTTCCTGATGTTGAAGATCCTCCAGTTGCCATGGGGATAAGCCCTCTGTCAGGTGAGAACCAAGGTCATATGAGTAGTATTAATAACATTTTCTAATTTAACAAATTGCATAATAATGCCAAAAATGTGTAATCAGGAAGTTTTAACATTTTTAGAATAAAACATAATTTGAAAAGTCCTTTGAGTCTAAATTAGCAATAAAATTAGCATTTTTGATGGTTTAAATGTACTTGTTTAACAACTCACTGATGTCCCATTGACATTTTCTAAAAAAACGAATTCTAAACAAAAATGTATTCCCCTAAAAACCTACATATAGTATAACTCAGCTCAGTTCCCTCTTTCAAGTATATTTTTATTTCATAAAGTTTTATATACTGCACCTATGGTGCCTTTGTACACCTCAAGTCTTTAAAATCCTCCTAGTCTGCTACTAGAAAGCTGAAATGTCATAAACAGTGAAGATCTCATATTAAGGTTTATTTGTGTTTTTGCTCTTTTCCCAGCTGATGTGGCATCTCTTTATACTCAAGCAGTAAGAGCAGCCCAACATCCTGACAAGCAAGAAGAAAAAACAGAAGGGAAAGATCCGGAGTGGTATTGCATATTATTTACTCGTCTTACCCATGGTGCATCTGTTTGTGCCTCTGTACACAGTACAAAGTAGTTGTTTTGTTGCATTAGTAGACCAGAATAAGAGTTATCAAAAACAGCCCTCTGATAAGCAGTGTGCATATCACATCAGCTAACGTACTGGAATTTATAAATAGAAAACAACCACAGATAAAATGTTACTGAAAAGTGAGAGTTTGTGGTTATTAATAGCTTTTATACCATTACTCTCACTTCTGCCTTTACAGCATCAGTAAACAGAAGCAAAACTCTTTGTGGGAAAAAAGGATTAACCAGCACAGGTAAATAGTTATTCTGTTTGAAAGGTTTGGGTTTCAAAAGTTCAAAGAGGGCGATGCATAGACTGGTTTTTTATTATTATTCAACATTCAGGCAAGAACTCCAAAAGCAGAGAAGACAAAGAAATGCAATCAGACACCAGATCGTTACTCCATACTTTCATCCTGAGCTGAAGGAGCTGAAGTCATTCTTCATACATGAGGCTAGTACAAAAATGTCTGTATTAATCATGAAGACCTTATTCTCCAACTCAGTGCAATGAAATCAATTTTTTCATAGTTTATAGCTTATTGAGAGCATTTTTATGAATGCAAATTCTTAGATTGAAATCTGTATGTTTAGACTCTTGTTCTAGATCAGAGAGATGTGATAATGATTTAAATGTTGTTGTTTTCTGTTAGGATCTAGACTTGAACTCTCTCTCCATGGATCTTCCTCCATTCCCTCAAAAAAGAGACTCCAGGGTGCACAGTTTTTCCAAGAACTCTTCATCAGGCAGAAGTAGTTCCATTTCCTTTTAGCATCAGAGAAAATCGATGATACTTAAGTGATTTTTTTTTTTATTAAAATATCCTACTCTGACTTTGGGTAACTTTTGGTACTTTTACTGATTTTAACAATGCAGATGTTTTTAAAAACATTTAATAGCTTTGCTATTTCTTTCATCCTTCAAGTTTCCTTGCATCTTTCTATGCATAAAAGATATAATGCTTAATCACCATTTCCTGGAAACATCCCACTCCAACCTGTTCTCTTAGTCATATGGAAATTCTGACTATATAAAAAATAAATGCCTAAAACAAGTATTTTCATGTTGTTATTATTTATTTTATTATTATTATTATTAATAATATTATTATCATCATCATAATTTTTAGAGTAATGGCGTCTCCAAAATGTGTGCACTTAAGTTCACCTAACTTGGTGTTCATATAGAATGAACTTAACTATTTAAGTTAAGATAACTAAATGCAAGTTGGCTAAACTCAGATTTGCTATTTAAATGTAGTTTCTACTTAATTAATTTAATTGATTGACTCAAATTTAGATCATAATAACATAGCTCAAATTAAGATTATAGCTGATTCTAGATTAATCATAAAATATACTTAATTTTCCACATAAATACACACATGCCTGTACTTCAGTTGCACATGTACAAAGAGAACTAAGATAGTATTAACAAGGTCCAAAATGTCCAAAGGGGACACAGATCACTCGAATGGTGACAACAAATAAAACAACTATTTGAACAAAATAAATGAACAAACAAAACTAAAATAATACTACAAAAGAGTTTTTGCACAAAAACAGTCATCATTTAGTAATATATGCTCATTTTGCACCCTGTCTCTGGCCCTCAGTGTGAAACACACGGTCTTTGCATAAACGCCTCCTTAAAACTTCAACGTAAATGCCCGCAGTTATGATTCGCTAACACCGTGCAGCCCCTTGAAAATACAGCCATATTTAAAACTCAATCAGAAGAGAATGAACAACCCCGGCCCACAGTATTATAAAACAACATTTCAGGGTTTACACATAACGCACATCCAACACATTGCGTCCGAATATATTAAACTCAAGCACAACTGTTAACACTCAGCACCATAAATTATCAAGCAGTCATGACATTTGAAACATTTCATGAATAGAACTGTTATGACTGTTCACAAGCAATCCACAAGATTATTGTAGAAAGACCTCTTATATGTCAAAATATCAAGGAAAATTGTATTTCTCATGACATAACCCCTTTAAGACAACTTGATATTTTTCAGGAATGACAACATTAGGGTTTACGGCGTAGATGATACACCTGTAACAGATAAGGCATCACTATTTAAAATGAGGAAGCCCCTGAATGCTGTCTTACTGCTAAGTTCGCTTCAGTTCTCCCGAACACTTCCTCTAATGAAAGCAGAAGCAGGATAGCAATTCAAGACTCATAATTTGAAACAAACACACAGTAGGCATTTGCATAGTGACAGAAGGAGGTCAAAGACTGAATAAAGGCAGTTTAAAAAGAATCAAAGGCAAGGTAGTGAGGAGTTGACTAGCTACAGGTGGCTTAGAACAAAGTAAATACAAGAAACAGGTTGATCAGGTATACAGGGATGTTACAACAGTGCTATTCTCGACCAATTTTTGACTCAGCGAGGTGATGTGGTGAATATTTAGTCAAATAAAATAAAATTGAAGTTTGACGACTTTCTTAATCTACAACAAAGAGGGACACAAGACTTTGCACTGTGGTAAGTCACCAGTTTGTGTTTCTGTACTACAAAATGCATGGCAGTGAGTGAAGTCCTTGGATGTCTCATGATTCATACTTTCACTTCATAGACACATCTGTTAGCACACTTTAAATTCACTGTATAAGTTGTATTTGAATCTGATAAAGATGTTTAGAGCAGGAAATATTAAGGGACTATGAGCAGTTGCACAGTTTTTGAACATTTATAAGACGAACAGGTGCACAGCATGTTTGATTCATTTGAACTTGTTCAAAATGCAGAGGTAGGAATTGCACTTAAACTTGCATGAGCATTTTCATTTTTATATGACGTCTCAATATGCAAGTTATATGAAGAATAAACATGTATAGTCAATATATACAAATAAATAAAGAAAATGTGGGTAGCATTTGATTTTCAGTCTAAACGTTTTTTTCATCTGAACAAAAAAGTAGATAAAAGGCTTAAAGGCAAGTTAGGAAAATGGAAATGTTACCCTTAGTGTAAAATGGAGACAAATAGTTGCATCTTTTAAGTCTTGCTGCACTTAGGAGTAAAAGTCTGTTGAAAGACTTGAGTTTCCTGGTTTTAGTCAAGTCAAACAAGTAAAAGTGACTTTTGTAACAGTTTCATAAAAGGAAAAAAACATGTATAATAACTTGTGGTTGTAAACATGGGTGAATCTTAACACCGCATTTCCTGTGGTGAGAACAGTGCAGACTTATTCCTCCCTCAAAATCTTCCTTATAAGACTAAACATTTTAGTGTTGATCTATAGTAAGCTTGTCGTGAACTGAGATAATGATTTGCACAAAATTGCATCTTAATTTCTCAATAATATGTTTGCTTTGCGAAATATATTCACATTATTAATTTATATAACTAAAAAGCATTAGAAATTAAGTAAACATATAGTAATATGTGTTATATGGCGCTAAACTGCCCTCTAGAGGGCGCACCAATGTCGATGACAACTTGAGAGCACCATGTTGATAGCGTAGGAGGAAGTGGTCTAAAAATGTTTTTTAGACTTCTTCTTGTTCCGAAAGGTAAATAAGAGATTTTTGTTAAGAATTTACTAGTCTGGTCATTTCATGACTCTAGTAGCAAAGAAAAATTGAAAGAATCATGTTCTGGTACAAGCATGAACAAACAAGTGTGTTTAAAAGCTATGAAGCTAACTAATACGTATGCAAAAGTAGCACACAAACTTGACTTTTACTTGATTTCTTCCCTGTCTTGTTAAACAATCCAACCCCTCTAGTACAGTACAGGAGAAACTGTCATTAAATAATGATCTGCTTTGAAGGGAAGGGCGTGCACTTCACTCATGTCCATGCTTGTCTGTTGGCAGATTAAATCACTCTCTAGCTGTTCTCAAATTCCAAGTCAGTCTGTCTTGAGTTTACAGTTCTCACTAAATCTCTATGATCAGGCTTAAAGGTGCACTCAGTAATTTTTCCTCATTAAAAAATGTTCACTACCAAAGAAAGCAATGGTAATTTTGAAGCATATAAAATCATGACCACTCACATGAGATGAAGAATCAGGTCATCATCAGTAAGATGTTTTATTATACATGGAGAGGGTCCCCTCATGGGGGCAGCCATGTTAGGATCCCATGACCAGGGGCGCATTAACACACAGGCTTATACAGGCTGAAGGCCAGGGACCTACAGCTCCCATGGGGCCCAGCAGGAGGAGCGTGTTTAAAGGCATTCAGCGGGAGACCCAGTTGTTGACATGGTAACTGTGCCTTCTTCCTCAACAACTTGAAGTGGGCCTCAGCGGACCAGCGAGCCCATGGGTCCAGAGGTACCTTAAAGCACCCATGCACATGACCTGCCTAATACTACTCACTCAATCACAGTAACCACACTGTTGTTTGACACTTGAACTCATTAATTAAATGAATCATATGTAACTGTGTAGTGAATTTTTACAATGGTATCAGTAACCAAAATCTCTTGGTCTTGAATTATACAACATCCACACCCCTAAGTGTCAGTGTAAGTCTAAAACAACATATGACATAATTACTAAGTGCATCTTTAAAACTTACTGCAACATTTAGGAAACCTGTTGCATTTGTCAATCACCCTTATGCAGATATTTAGCAGAATGTCCAGAGTGTAATTTACCATGAAATGATAATGGCTGGTGATTCAGACTGTCCAAAAAGAACAAAAAGCACTCTAAATGTAGTTTGTACTGCTTGTGCGCTATATTGCTTGTCTTCTGATAGCTTATGGGAAGAAAAAAATTAAATTTAAGTCATTATTGACTGAAAATCTTTCCTTCTGCCATGAATTTGCTGGTGATTTTAACATGCATAGAACTTTCATTTTGGGTGACTATCATTTTAAGAGTGACAGTATTAAAAAAGCTAGTTCACCGAAATATTACAATTCTTTCATCATTTACTCACCCTCACATTGTCCCAAACACATATGGCTCTCTTCCGTGGATCACAAAAGGAGATGTTAGGCAGAATGACAGCCCCTGTCACTATGCGCTTGTATTGTAAAACAATCTGCCTTAATCTCCCTTTGTTTTCCAGAGAAGAAAGTCGTACAGGCTTAGAACAACATGAGGGTTGGTCAATTATGGCAGAATTTTTGTTTATTTTTGAACTGTCCCTTTAAGTTTAAATCCATGTATGCCCTAGGGTTGGTAAATAGCTGCTATAAATTAAAACAGATCCTGAAGAAGCATTATAGACTGGTTAAGCTGGTTGCAAACAAACATTTTTATTCCAAAGGAGTCTTTTGGGGTGGCCAGAGTGTGCTTTAGGGGGTGTATAAAACATGCTGGAATTTGAGAATTACATACCTTGGAGCTATTTTAGAGTCAACACTCAACAATACCTTTCACAATGCAGTAGGAGACTGATCAGAGATCAGATCTTATCTTGTCATCTGCAAAGTTCACTTCACACTCAATTGACATTGATTTGTTTTAAAAGGGGGCAAACAACTGGACAAAAGTGTCTGACATTCATAACATTGATTTAAGATCAGTGCCAACGCCTGAAATTTTAAGAGTAGTTGGATAAAACAGATTTGTATTCTAAACTCTTCACCTCTTGAGTCCCACCACATTAATCACAAGAGTGAATGACCCATTTTCAAGTGTTTGTTAAGCTGTATGACTTTTAATTTGGAATAATAAGAGAGAGAGAGAGAACAAGAAAAGAAGAGAGAATGAGCAAGTTAATGATTGATTGATAGTTGCATATCATCCCTCTTTTCCAGCAGCCAGCACACAGCATGCCTTTACTCCTGTCTGTCTGTCTGTTTGTGAAGTTCTAATCCATAAAAAAAGAGATGCTGCTTTTAAAGTTGAGTCCTACAGAAAGTTAAAATACTTTCTCTAATCCCAGCTTTTAAATACCCATGTATGGATGACTGCAGTCCAATGAATGCCCATCTCAGTTTCTTTCAAACTCGTATTATTAAACTGGGATTCTTTGGGTACTTTTTATTTGTTTTATTTATTTAAATTTGTACTTTAAGAGATTCAACACAGATCCAAATTCTACTATAATATAAGCCCTAAGATAACTATAAAGGAACAAGACAAAAAAATCAATAAAAAAAAATGCCTCCAACTTCTAAACTACACTGAAATGAAGGCACTCAACATCAACATCAATACATGTGCAACTAAATGGGTATATTTAGCTCTGAATCTTTACTATGTTAAAACAGCTTCCCTATAAAAAGTCATGAAGTGCATCCTCCAAATATTCCCACATTACTGCTGAGATTGAGTCACTGGGGCAACAGGAAGACCTACTGCTGACCTGAGGTCATCCTGTGGGGAATACATTATGCTATAAAAAGACCCAGAGTACACTACGACCACATCTTTCAAAAAACATGGCAAAAAATGTATGGGAGAGGATGGAGATTCCTGTTTAAAATTGTTTAAAGGCAATATTTTAGGCATGGCGTTTCAGTGTTTGGTGCATGCCCTTCATACCACATTTCACACAGAACATTAACAATATTTTATAGTAAAAGTCAAATCAAAAGTATATCAAATATATTTTCAAAGTAAATTGCAAAGTAATTCGGAATTTTACTTAAAACATATTTACAGTGCATCCAGAAAGTATTCACAGCGCTTCACTTTTTCCACATTTTGTTCCACAATTCTTATGTTACAGCCTTATTCCAAAATGGATTATATTCATTATTTTCCTCAACATTCTACAAACAATACCCCATAATGACAACGTAAAAGAAGTTTGTTTTAAATCTTTGCAAATTTATTAAAAATAAAGAACTAAAAAAATCACATGTACTGTACATAAGTATTCACAGCCTTTGCCATGACACACAAAATTGAGCTCAGTTGCATCCTGTTTCCACTGATCATCCTTGAGATGTTTCTTACAACTTGATATGAGTCCACCTGTGGTAAATTCAGTTGATTGGACATGATTTGGAAAGGCACACACCTGTCTATATAAGGTCCCACAGTTAACAGTGCATGTTAGAGCACAATCCAAGCCATGAAGTCCAATTAATTATCTGTAGACCTCCGAGATAGGATTGTATCGAGGCACAGATCTGGTGAAGGGTACAGAAAGATGTCTGCGGCATTGAAGGTCCCAATGAGCACAGTGGCCTCCATCATCCATAAATGGAAGAAGTTTGGAACCACCAGGACTCTTCCTAGAGCTGGCCGCCTGGCCAAACTGAGCAATCAGGGGAGAAGGGCCTTAGTCAGGGAAGTGACCAAGAACCCGATGGTCACTCTGACAGAGCTCCAGCGTTTCTCTGTGGAGAGAGGAGAACCTTCCAGAAGAACAACCATCTCTGCAGCACTCCATCAATCAGGCCTGTATGGTAGAGTGGCCAGACAGAAGCCACTCCTCAGTAAAAGGCACTTGACAGCCCACCTAGAGTTTGCCAAAAGGCACCTGAAGAATTCTCAGACCATGAGAAACAAAATTCTCTGGTTTGATGAAACAAAGATTGGCCTGAATGGCAAGCGTCATGTCTGGAAGAAACCAGGCACCACTCATCACCTGGCCAATACCATCCCTACAGTAAAGCATGGTGGTGGCAGCATCATGCTGTGGGGATGTTTTCTGCAGCAGGAACTGGGAGACTAGTCAGGATCGAGGGAAAGAGGAATGCAGCAATGTACAGAGACATCCTTGATGAAAACCTGCTCCAGAGTCCTCTGGGCCTCAGACTGGGGTGAAGGTTCATCTTCCAACAGGACAATGACCCTAAGCACACAGCCAAGATAACAAAGGAGTGACTACGGGACAACTCTGAGAATGTCCTTGAGTGGCCCAGCCAGAGCCCAGTCTTGAACCGAGTGAACATCTCTGGAGAGATCTGAAAATGGCTGTGAATCGACGCTCCCCATCCAACCTGATCTGAGCTTGAGAGGTCCTGCAAAGAAGAATGGGAGAAACTGCCCAAAAATAGGTGTGCCAAGCTTGTAGCTTTGTAGGTAATGTTCACTTCAGAAATAGTATCACGGCAAGTCTAACAAGTCATTGGATAAACAAGGATAGACGGATGGGTGTGTGTGTGTGTGTGTGTGTGTGTGTGTGTGTGTGAGCGAGAGAGAGGGAGTGTGTGCGATCACCTGTTGCCACACCCAATCAGAGATTCTTACAGCTTTCTGAAGGTCAGTTTTCTCAGTGGAATATAGACGTCCAAGTGGGGTATTCCTCTCTATTTCAGGGTAGCCAGTGCGCAAATTCACTATTTTAAACAGTATGTTTCCAATGTGGAAACTCACAGAGCGCTGTTCTATGTAAACAATGACTGACGGATTCACTTTACTCTTTTGCCACCACCTGCTGACTAACATATGTAATTTCAAAAATAAAGACAGTAACTCCTAACACATATGCACTGTGCTTACACTTTAGTTTAGAACAGCACGAACACAAGCGGAGTGATACTCACAGTGAAGTGTCTGAGTGCTGATGCTGTCACACCATCAGTGCTCATGGAACGTCTCTTGTCCAATCAGATTCGAGGACCGGAACTAACTGTGGTATATTTATATATACGTATACACCGATGAGCCAAAACATTATGACTAACGTCGATCATCTCCTAACAAGGCCACATGTCTGGGTCAGAGCATTTCTGAAACGGCAAGGCTTGTGGTGTGCTCCTGGTCAGCAGTGGTGAGTACCTACCATCAGTGGTCCGAGGGGTGACAAACCACAAACTGTCAACAGGCTGTTGGGCACCCAAGGCAAGTCTAACCCATCTGGTCCAAACCAACAGAATGTCTACTGTGGCACAAGTCACAGAAAATCGTAATGATGGTTACAGGAGTAATGTGGCACAACACACTGTCCATCACACCCTGCTGCATGTGGGGCTGTGTAGCCGAAGCCCGGTCAGAGTGCCCAGAGTGACGGATGACCGCTGTCCACCGTCGGCAGACCAGTTACACCCCATCATGGCAATGGTATTCCCAGAATACCATTTCAGAAGGATAATGAGCACTGCCACACTGCACACATTGTTCGGGAATGGTTTGAGGAACATGATGAAGAGTTCAAGGTGTTGCCCTGGCCTCCAAATTCCCCAGATCTCAATCCAATTGAGCATCTGTGGGATATGCTGGACCAACAAGTCTGGTCCAAGCCAGCTCCACCTCACAACTTACAGGACTTGAAGGATCTGCTACTAACGTCTTGGTGCCAGATACACCTTTAATGTGACAATAACGTACAGTATAGTTTATATACTTCGCTTTCATTGCATATTGTTTTAACATTTCATATGGCACCATAATACCATCATAACAACATGAGAATATATTGCCAGTATATACAGTCAGGTCCATAAATATTGGGACATCTACACAATTCTAATCTTTTTGGCTCTATACACCACCACAATGGAGTTGAAATGAAACAAACAAGATGTGCTTTAACTGCAGACTTTCAGCTTTAACTTGAGGGTATTTACATCCAAATCAGGTGAACGGTGTAGGAATTACAACAGTTTGTATATGTGCCTCCCACTTTTTAAGAGACCAAAAGTAATGGGACAGATTAACAATCATAAATCAATCTTTCACTTTTTAATACTTGGTTGCAAATCCTTTGCAGTCAATTACAGCCTGAAGTCTGGAACGCATAGACATCACCAGACGCTGGGTTTCATCCCTGGTGATGCTCTGTCAGGCCTCTACTGCAACTGTCTTCAGTTCCTGCTTGTTCTTGGGGCATTTTCCCTTCAGTTTTGTCTTCAGCAAGTGAAATGCATGCTCAATCGGATTCAGGTCAGGTGATTGACTTGGCCATTGCATAACATTCCACTTCTTTCTCTTAAAAAACTCTTTGGTTGCTTTTGCAGTATGCTTCGGGTCATTGTTCATCTGCACTGTGAAGCGCCGTCCAATGAGTTCTGAAGCATTTGTCTGAATATGAGCAGATAATATTGCCAGAAACACTTCAGAATTCATCCTGCTGCTTTTTTCAGCAGTCACATCATCAATAAATACAAGAGAACCAGTTCCATTGGAAGCCATACATGCCCACGCCATGACACTACCACCACCATGCTTCACTGATGAGGTGATATTCTTTGGATCATGAGCAGTTCCTTTCCTTCTCCATACTCTTCTCTTCCCATCACTCTGGTACAAGTTGATCTTTGTCTCATCTGTCCATAGGATGTTGTTCCAGAACTGTGAAGGCTTTTTTAGATGTTGTTTGGCAAACTCTAATCTGGCCTTCCTGTTTTTGAGGCTCACCAATGGTTTACATCTTGTGGTGAACCCTCTGTATTCACTCTGGTGAAGTCTTCTCTTGATTGTTGACTTTGACACACATACACCTACCTCCTGGAGAGTGTTCTTGATCTGGCCAACTGTTGTGAAGGGTGTTTTTTTCACCAGGGAAAGTATTCTTCGGTCATCCACCACAGTTGTTTTCCATGGTCTTCTGGGTGTTTTGGTGTTGCTGAGCTCACCGGTGCGTTAATTATTTTTAAGAATGTTCCAAACAGTTGATTTGGCCACACCTAATGTTTTTGCTATCTCTCTGATGGGTTTGTTTTGATTTTTCAGCCTAATGATGGCTTGCTTCACTGATAGTGACAGCTCTTTGGATCTCATATTGAGAGTTGACAGCAACAGATTCCAAATGCAAATAGCACACTTGAAATTAACTCTGGACCTTTTATCTGCTCCTTGTAAATGGGATAATGAGGGAATGGAACAGCTGTGCAGTCAATTGTCCCATTACTTTTGGTCCCTTAAAAAGTGGGAGGCACATATACAAACTGTTGTAATTCCTACACCGTTCACCTGATTTGGATGTAAATACCCTCAAATTAAAGCTGAAAGTCTGCAGTTAAAGCACATCTTGTTTGTTTCATTTCAACTCCATTGTGGTGGTGTATAGAGCCAAAAAGATTAGAATTGTGTAGATGTCCCAATATTTATGGACCTGACTGTATATAATAATGAGCTCAGACTTCTGGCTTAACTATAAGCACTAACCACATTTGACTCTGTTGCTTGACCTCTATAACAAAGCAAAATTCTGATACTTCCTGTTGTAGTGTGGCATCTGATGTTTGAGGCTAAAAGGAGCCTAAAAGTTCACGTCTCTACAACAATGCAAAGGCACTGCAACTCTTCATGCATTATTTGTCAAAATACCATCACTATATCTGTTTTGGATACACCTATGTGTATATTAAAGTTATTTACTAATGTGTTTTTCATTAATCAACAGAACACAATATAATTTGAATGTGATAGCAGGTGTCTATGACTATGCACAACACAAAAGTTCATGGGAAAATATACAATAATTGTTTTGCTCACTTGGAATACAATTAACATTTATAGCATAGTTGACCAACATGGGAATAATGCAATGGGTCTAAGCTTACTCATGCCTGTGATCTCTGATTACCTGAGTCTTTTGCACAAACAAGTCTTCTTACCTGTCTGTGATTTAATATTTACTTAAGGAGCCAAAGGACTATGACCTTGTACTTGGGGGACAAAAGATTCACATTTCTCACATTAAAAAAAACAATGGCAACCTTAACATATAGGGCCCAGTTCTCTCCAATATAATTTTAGCCAACTGTTATAATTGAACAAGAGACTCAAATATTTAAGAGATATGATCAAGATGGAAGTTGACTGTGTACAGAGACTTACAGTATGTTTTCTTGTAGACTGAACATTATGACATCACAGAGGAGAACCTGGACTTTCTCATCCATGCGTATTGGGTGTAAGTATACTTAATAAATTTAAATACATTTTGATAGAGTAACATTGTTATTATTTTTTAAGAAATTCCAAATCATTATACTGTAAAACAAACATTCATTTATATAGACTTCTTATCCCAAAACTTCTAATCAATTGTTTCTTTGACTACTGTAGCTAGACCATCACAGGATGAAGGGGGAAATTATTTCAGGAGGCAAATATTTTCCTCTTTCAGAGGTGAATGGCATGAACGTGCATCACACAGATTTCACACCTCTCTTTACATTAGCCAAGTTGACTTAGTAAATAAACTGATTGGTGTACAGATTAATTACACAGTAAAATGTCTTTAGACTGTAGCTCAAAGTTCTATTCTCTGCCCTGGCCTACAGAAACGTCTAAAGTTCAAGAAGACAATGTTTCCAGTGACATAGATATGAGACGAGCTTTCTCAGATGGAGGGATTGAAACTAGTAAAGGTATGACTTTATACTGAGGTAAAACAGGCAGTTTTCCCACCAATGCATTTGTTTGGACTTGTCCATTTTGGGATTTTTTTATTTATTTATTTATATGTGCAACAAATGAATACTTTCAGTTTCTGAATACACAGTTATATTCAGAATTGTTTTTTTCAATGAGTCCTGTGTATTGACCATCACTGTGTCTGGTTCATTCTGAGGTAAAGCTCTTGTGGTCAATAGTGCATATATAAAATTAGCCTATATTTCTATGCCAATGCTGAGGGGGCGAAAAAACACAAAGTACTCGACACCTATCCCCCTGTTAATGTTTTTGTGCAATTGAACTGAAACCAAGTTTAACTGAAGCCAGCAGTTATATCAACACAGATGTATTATCCACAAGCAGTGTTGGGTAAGTTACTCTAAAAAAGGAATGAATTAATAACAACTAATTACATCTTCTACAGTGTAATTAGATTACTGTACTAATTACTCTGTCTGAAAAGTAATTGCATTACTTATTAATTACTTTTTAAAACCCATATCAACCTCAACCAGATGAACAATACAAGGATAGACATGAAACTGTTCTTTTAATTCTTTCAAATAAATCATATAAAATCACATAAATTATTCTTGAACTGGCCAAAGAATTTAAGGGCGTAGTGTTAAATTAGAAAGCACATATTTTAACATCAGAAGTTACATTTTAAAAACACTATTGTTTTATAAAGAATTGTTCTATGTAAAATGAGGGCACAAAACACTTATCAGTTCGGAGTGGAACTTCAATAGATTGCCCTTTTAAGGTCTATGCATTGTTCTGTCTTTTCTGAGTGCTCAAGTAAAGAAATTGATTCTGTTATTAATGTTATCTTGTCATATTCCCTGTTGTCTTTTGTTTTATACTTTTATGTTGAAATTCTTGTTTAGTTCCTGTTTCCTGTTAGTTGTGTAGTCCCTTGTAGTTTTATTCCTTGATTGATTCTCCCTGATTATTTCTCATTCCCTGATTGTTTTCCCAGGTGTTCCTCATTCCCTTGTTTTTCCCTTGTGTATTTCAGCCCTTGGTTTCCCTGTTTCCTTTGTCAGTTCTTGCATGATTTGTTATGCTCTGTGCTAGGTTCCCTGTGTTTTTCTTTATTCTGAGTTTTCTTGTTTATTTTAATAAAGCTGCACTTAGATCCACATTCTTTGCCTGCCTCGTCACATATCTGTCTCCAATTTTATATTAATCTGACTACAATTTTGAATTGACCTCTAATTTAGATTAAATCTCTAATTACTTTCTGATCATTCTTTTAATATAATTTTTTTTAGTTATCGATTACTCTAAATTCTCTTTCTCCTACCTGGTTGTCCTAAGTGGTTGTCCTTCTTGGTTATCCTGGGTTTCTCCTATCTAATCTTAGTTCTTAGTCAGCAGTTGTAGGGTTAACTAATATCGTCTGGTTTGGCTTGGCTCATAACCAGACGATATTGTCATTTAGTCACATACATACAACTTGCTAAGACGGGTGGTGAGCTGTGACTGAGAGTCTTTATATGGCTTTTATTCCTACCCGGTTGTCCTAGGTGGTTGTCCTACCTGGTGGTCCTGAGTGGTTCACCCTGTATTAAAGCTCCAGTATAGTCTACACCCTGGTCTAAGGAAATTCAAATCCTACCAGTTTGTCCTAGGTTGTTGTCCTACCTGGTTGTCCTGGGTGGTTTCTACCCTATTCTCACAATGATTCCAGAGAAATTCAGAATAACAATTTATTTGTCAGGTAGGATATAAAACATTGTTACAGAAATTCAAATCAAAGCCAATTTCACACATAATCAGAATAAACAAACATTACTAAAAACAAGATAAGAATAAAGAGACATACCTGACAATGGGAAAAACTACATGCAACGGCAAAGCATGGGATACCGATTGGAGCATGGGATACCCTATATTAAAACTACACACATCAATTGTGTGGGATAATCTGACAACAGACTCCTCGAGCTCTGAGCCAGTATTCCTTAAATATCCAGACAGAATAAACATTGTGTACCAAATTGGTTTATAACCTTATTAACATACAGGCAAGGAGGGGGGGTAGACCTCCAGAATGATACAATATTTATTTACTATATTTGTCAAAGACCTTATAACTTTATTTCCATTAGATTTATCAACCTGGGAAAGTGACCATTATACCAGTCACACTGAGACCTTTTAAATGATACCAAACATGCCTAGTTGCATTTTTTGTATACATCAGTTATGATATTTTGTTACATAAAAAGTGATGGTGGCATAGTGGACTAAAGCACATAAATGTTAATGAGAAGGTCACTGGTTCGACCCCCCACAACCATTGTGTCCTTGAACAAGGCACTTAACTCCCTGTAATAATACAGGGATTGTCCCTGTAATAAGTAAGTCGCTTTGGATAAAAGCTTCTGCCAAATGCATATATGTAAATGTAAAGATCTTAGTTGAGTTTGAGGTGATTCTGAGCTGAAGGGGAACAAAGGAGGAGGAGAGGGGGAGAGAATGGGACAGATGCAAAAGGGCAACAATGAGGTGTGAATTTGCAGTCTTTACTCAGTGGGGTGTGGTGCCTGTGGGATATGCTGGAAGATGCTAATTGTGAGAAAGTTAATATGTTGATTTTTCTCAAATATAATACATTTGCTATTTGCCTCCCTGGGGAGTTCTGTCCTTTGAATGCAAACACATTGGCACCTCGCCTTACAGTTCTATAGTCTATACAGTATTTCACGCAATTACATCAGAATGAACTGTAATTGAATTACTGAAAATAGAAGAGTAATCCCTTTATTTTTTTCAAGGAAAAAGTCATTTAAGTCAGCATTTTATATTCATACACACATTTTGCATATTCAACTCTTACATTGTGAACTTAAATTAAAGATATTTTATTCAATATTTGTTATAATGTAAGGTTATAAAAAAATTTGCATGACATGTTCTCAAATTAACTTTTTTGTCTTGCATACTTGATTTTTATTGCAATCTTATTGTTAAGAAAGAAAGAAAGAAAGAAAGAAAGAAAGAAAGAAAGAAAGATGGCATGAGGGTGATGATGAGAGTATTTTAATTTTTTGGGCGAACTGTCCTTTTAACAGGTCGGATCAATCGAATTCTTAGTGTGAATTATCTTTTGAACCTGTCCTGCAATACAGCAAAGCAGGTGCTCAGGGAAATATACAGTTTTTAAATTCTACGCAGTTGTTGCTAGAATAGAAAGTTCGATTTTTTTTTCCCCGACTCGGTTCGTTCGAACAGTTTCAATGAATCATCTTATAATAAAATCGGAATCATCGATCATGGTTCAAAGTCAAACAATATTGGCTTTGAACTATTTGTATGTATACACATCGTATATATGTATACATGTCGATATAACTTCAAAAATAACCTAACATCGATATGTATAGGCCTACATACTTTCACATATATGTTTTCGATTAGGAAAAATAAATGAGGGTGTTTTTTTTTAATCTATGCATATTTATGTCTTCATGTATGATGCTGTCACCCTCGAGGAGATTCTGATAGTATTAATGCTGTTTATAAGCCCCGTCTGAAGAACATTTGTTTGAATTCAGCTGGGTAAACAAAGTTCTCTCCCCACAGTCGAGTGATTCACAAACCCTTTACGTCGAATCGGTTCGACCGAATCACCAAAAGGAACCATTTCAAACGAGCGATTCGTCTTGACTTCACCCTCGCAGCTCTCACCATTATTTTCGAAGAATACTGTGATCTTTCGCCATCGTGAGAAAGATAGCCATTAGATATCGACATACGGTAATTATCACATGAATTCACAACATTTAGAAAGCTAACAGTAAGATATTCGAACATGAACGGAATTACTGTCTCCAGAGTCAAAGTAAGAGGAACGAAGACCAAATCGTACAAACACAAGAGTAAGTTGCATAGTGTGTTTGTACATATCGATTCTATATAACGGGTACGTTTTGAGAATTGGGCATTTGTTAATGTTCTTGTGGTATGGAGAGCTTGAGCTTTTTTCCTCTAAAACTTTTTTCTTTCACATTTTTGTGTCTTAGTATAAGAAAAACGCTTTTAAGATTTATTTAATGTCTAAACTGATGGAATAAACAGACATATACATAACATATATGTAGATCATGCGTAATGATAGTCTTATTCCAGCATTTACTTTTATATAAAAGACTTTGTATTAAAATCAGTAAGATTTTTCACTGTTACTGGCATGTTGTAATGCACTTTAATAGCATGCAATGCAGGTTAATCTGTGATCTTGGTGGTTTTGGTGATCTAGAGTTAAGTTTACCTGGAGGAACTCTTGAAAACATTGTCACGAGAGAACGTATTAAGAAAGCAGAATTTATATTTCAACTTTAAAACTAACTTTTTTGGCTGAGCAATGGAACCTATAGTGGGGCTCAAAATTCTGGATCCACATTGAAATTCTAAATCTAATGTAAAGCGATTAAAATTTGATCAACTATTATGATATAATAATTTGCATATATGCAAGTGGTTCCTTTGCTGTAGGGTATTTTGGTGAACAATGCATTCTTGAGCAACTTTATCTGATAAATTGATTGTTCTGTTTGAACTGTCATTGCTCAGGTGCCTTCCTTCCTGTTGCAGATGAAGACCAAGAGATGGGAGCCATGAAGAGGTTCAGTACCTTTTTTACGTCCTTCCGTGGGAAAAACAGCAGAGACAGTGAGAAAACGTTATTTAAGTATTGCTTTATAACCTTTACAAGTAAATAACTTGCTACTTTAATTATCTATTCAGACATTTATTTTCCCATATTCTTAAAAATTGTGTTGCACTCTAAACCGCACTGAATATACTGTATGTTTATGTTTGTTTTAAGTGGCAGAAAGCATCTTAAACATGTATTTTACTAAGTATTTTAATGAATGCAAAACATTTTGGCGTGAGTATCACATCAGTATCATTTTGGTGGGTAAATTAAAGTTTCTTATCTTTAGCTGTGGTCATTGGCTTTATAGTGCATGTAACAGAAGGTCGCTTAAAACATTTCACCATTAATGTCATGAATAACTCTTCAGTCGTGCAATACTTTTCTTACCTTAAAGGAATATTCTGGGTTCACTAAGTTAAGCTCAATCGACAGCATTTGTGGCATAATGTTGATTACCACAAAAGTTTATTTAGACTCTTCCCTCCTTTTCTTTATAAAAAAAGCAAAAATCGAGGTTATAGTGATGCTCTTACAATGGAAGTGAATGGGGCCAATTTTTGGAGGGTTTCAAGGCAGAAATATGTAACTTATAATTTTATAAATGTAACTAAAATCATGTTAACATGCATATTGTGTATATCTTGTGGCTATACTTTTGAAACAGTGAATATTTTATAGTTTACAGATGTCCTCATTCACTTGCATTGTAAGTACCTCACTGTAATCCAGTGCTTTTTTTTTTTTTTTAAGAAAAAGAGGACAGGGGTCTGGGTAGGTCAGCAAGTATTGACTTTGACTACACCCCTGGATGTGCTGAGTGATTCCAACCAGGTCCCCTAAGCAGCCAAATTGGCCCAGTGGCTAGGGAGGCTAGAGTCACATGGGGTAACCTCCTCGTGGTCATGATTAGTGGTTCTCGCTCTCAGTAGGGTGCGTGGTAATTTGTGCATGGATCGCGGAGAGTAGCATGAGCCTCCACATGCTGGGAGTCTCCGTGGTGTCATGCACAGCGAGCCACTGATAAGATGCGCAGACTGACGGTCTCAGAAGTGGAGGCAACTGAGACTTGTCTTCCATAACCGCGCCACCACGAGGACCTACTAAGTAGCGGGTATTGGGCATTCCAAAGTGGGAGAAAAGGGTAAAGAATTAAAGAAAAGAAAGAAAGAAAATGAGAGTCAAAATATGTTTTTGTGGTAATCAAAATTATGCCACAAAGGCTGTCGATTGATCAGAATCAGCTTTATTGCCAAGTATGCTTACACATACAAGGAATTTGTCTTGGTGACAGGAGCTTCCAGTGTACAACAATATAAACAATACCAAAAACAGCAGCAAGACATAGATAATTAAAAACAAAAAAATACTAAAAATAAATAATTATACATATACGTACATACATTTACCATTATACATACCCACATACACACACGTAGTGCAAATCTATTACAATCTGTTATATAAAGAACAAAAATACAGTATATTATGTACAGAGCAATGTATGTAATGGCAGAAGTGGATTTGTTGGATAATATAAATAGACTTAAACTGTGTATTGCACATAATTATTGCTCAATGGGGCAATTTAATTATTCATGAGATGGATACCTTGAGGGAAAAAACTGTTCCTGTGTCTGACAGTTCTGGTGCTCAGAGCTCTGAAGCGCCGGCCAGAAGGCAACAGTTCAAAAAGGTAGTGGGCAGGGTGAGTGGGGTCCAGAGTGATTTTAACAGCCTTTTTCTTCACTCTGGAAGTGTACAGTTCTTGAAGGGGGTGGCTGGGAGCGGCTGGGGGCAACCAATAATCCGCTCAGCAGTCCGGACTGTCCTTTGTAGTCTTCTGATATCTGATTTCGTAGCTGCACCAAACCAGACAGTTATTGAAGTGCAGAGGACAGACTCAATGACTGCTGAGTAGAACTGTATCAGCAGCGCCTGTGGCAGGTTGAACTTCCTCAGCTGGTGAAGGAAGTACAACCTCTGCTGGGCCTTTTTCACAATGGAGTCGATGTGTATCTCCCACTTCAGGTCCTGTGAGATGGTTGTGCCCAGGAACCTGAATGACTCCACTGCTGCCACAGTGCTGTTTAGAATGGTGATGGGGGACAATGTTGGGGTGTTCCTCCTAAAGTCCACAATCATCTCCACCGTTTTGAGCGTGTTCAGCTCCAGGTTGTTTTGACTGCACCAGACAGCCAGCCGTACAACCTCCTTTCTATATGCAGGCTCATCATCATCCCGGATGAGGCCGATGACAGTGGTGTCGTCTGCAAATTTCAGGAGCTTGACAGAGGGATCCTTGGTGGTGCAGTCATTTGTGTAGAGCGAGAAGAGTAGTGGGGAGAGCACACATCCCTGGGGGGCAACAGTGCTGATGGTACAGGTGGTGGAAGTGAATTTTCCTTGCCTCACAAGCTGCTGCCTGTCCGTCAGAAAGCTGGTAATCCACTGACAGGTAGAGGTGGGAACAGGTAGTTGGTTTAATTTAGTCCGGAGAATGGCTGGGATGATTGTGTTGAAAGCCGAGCTGAAGTCCACAAAAAGGATCCTTGCGTATGTCCAGATGGTGCAGGACATGGTGCAATCCCATGTTGACTGCATCATCCACAGACCTGTTTGCTCGATAAGCAAATTGAAGGGGATCTAGAAAGGGTCCAGTGATGTCCTTCAGGTGGGCAAACACCAATCTCTCAAATGACTTCATGACCACAGATGTCAGGGCGACAGGTCTGTAGTCATTAAGTCCTGTGATTTTTGGTTTCTTAGGGACAGGGATAATAACTGAGCGTTTGAAGCAGCATGGGACTTCACACTGCTCCAGTGATCTATTGAAGATCTGAGTGAAGATGGGGGCCAGTTGGTTAGCACAGGAACGAAGGCACGCTGGTGAGATGCCATCTGGGCCTGGAGCCTTCCTTGACCTTATCTTCCCAAAGACACGGCACACATCGTCTTCACAGATCTTGAGTGCAGGTTGTGTTGCAGGAGGGGGGAGGAGGGGGGTTGCAGGAGGTGTTAATGATTGTGTGAAATGAAGGTCTGAGTGCGTGTGGGGTGTGAAATTGGGCCGTTCGAATCTGAAATAGAACACATTCAGGTCGTCAGCCAGTCGTTGGTCCACCACAGGTTCGGGGGTAGGAGTCCTGTAGTTAGTAAGTTGTTTCAGGCCACTCCACACTGATGCAGGGTTGTTAGCTGAAAACTTGTTTTTCAGCTTCCCAGAGTAGCTTCTTTTAGCCACTCTGATTTCCTTATTCAGTGTGTTCCTGGCCTGATTATGCAAGACTCTATCCCCACCCCTGTAAGCATCCTCTTTGGCATGACGAAGCTGTCTGAGTTTTCCTGTGAACCATGGTTTATCATTGTTGAATGATAAAAATGTCCTAGTAGGGATGCACATACCCTCACAGAAACTGATGTATGATGTAACAGTATCTGTGAGGTCTGTAGCTGCAGCTTCAAAAACACTCCAATCAGTGCAGTCAAAGCAGGCTTGTAGTTCCCAAAGCAGGCTTGTAGATCATAACCCAGAATATTCCTTTAAGGCAAAAAGGCTAAATGAATATCTTACCTCTAAATTTCAACTTAGTGCTTAAACATTGTATTTCAAAATTGATTTAGAATTCATTTATGAAGTCACAAGGAGATTCACAAAAGTGTGTGAAAGCACTTCATTTGCATCTGTTCTTTAGTGCATTTCTTGTCTTTTCAGTTACAAGCAGCAGTAATTGTTCTGTCCTTTATAAAGGCACATTGGGGGGTTACCATGGTGAGTGAGTCAAGTCAAGCTAGAACAAGACTTTGTGACTTAGTGGAGTCCTGGTATTCCTTTCACTTTGTTTGCTCTGTGTTGGGGGAGGCTGCTAAAAAAGGAGGCTTCAAATAAAATTTGAAGGAAACACAGATGAGCTCAGCTTTTCTCGGCTGTAATTTGTTTGAACTTGTTTTCGGTTTGTATTTGAGTGTAGCTTGGTATTCCTTGTTTGATCAGAGTTTCAGCTTTCAAAAGGTTTGATATTACGCCCTTTATAAAGAAAAAATTCCTAAGCATTAAACAATGTAACATTTATATACAGTTGGTTTGGTAGCATATCCTCTGAATTAAAAAGAAAATACTCTATCCCTTAAAGGTGAATTTCAATTGATAAGACTTTACAATAAGGTTCCCTTCTCTAACATTAGTAAATGCATAAGGTATCATGAAGAAACAATCAACAGTATATTTTTTACAGCATTTATTAATCTTTGTCAATGCAAGTTAATAAAATTAATTTTTTTGATTGTTAGTTTAAAGTGTATTTATTAATTAATGGTAACAAATACAACCTTTGATTTAAAAGCATATTACTGTACAATGAAATTAACATTAACTAGATTAACAAATGCTGCAAAAGTATTGAACATTGTTCATGTTAACTAATGTTGTTTACCATTGTTAACAAATGGAACCTTATTGTAAAGTGTTACCGTGCAATTCGTTTTTTTTACATATTGCAATACTTTTTCTTATCAAAGCATAATATGCAGACTTTAAGTACAGTAGGCCATTCATAGGGTTTATGCCACTGAAAAGTGTAAACACTGTGGTGCTATTAAAGCATTGCTTGTCTAGCCCAACATTGCAACTAGGATCAACCAGTGGAGTTTTGGAAATCTGTTTCTGTTTGGGCGACCAATGGCAGATGGTTTTGTGTTATTCTCTTTAAGAAGAGGCAAACATATAATGGAAGCTGATATGTGTATGTTTTTGTAGGAGCATCTAAGGAACCAGACCTACCTGTTAGCACAGAGCTCTCTCCCGTGGAACAGAAGTCCAAGGAGCAGCGCTACACTAGCGGACAGTTT
The DNA here is from genome assembly GCA_032164185.1 of Moxostoma hubbsi. Lineage (NCBI taxonomy): Eukaryota > Metazoa > Chordata > Actinopteri > Cypriniformes > Catostomidae > Moxostoma > Moxostoma hubbsi. Next base: position 10,284,866 of record JAVLUX010000018.1, on the reverse strand, counting down.
TTCTTTGAGTATCTGGTGGTGGTGAGGCCTAAGCAGACCAAAGATAAGACATACGAACCACAGATCATCTATCAGTTTCCCAAGGTGATACAAACAGACCATGTACTCTGCATGATGGCACATGTAGAAAAAGCACATTTTATGATATTGTTTGGTCGTTACAATGTTTTGAAAATCTCAACGTTTCAAAACGTTGACGCTATGTCCCCCATTCACTTACAATGAAACACATTTATGGACAAAAAAAACAACAAAAAACAGGCAGGCAGGACATTCTCATTTTTGACAGCGGTTTTAATTTTCACATTTTCAAAAGCTCAAAATTCCAATATTTATTTATTAAATAAGGTCTTTAAAAACATTCACTGAAACATTTACAACAGATTTGTTTTAAGTGCTGTAATATGTAAGGGATAATGTACAGTGCTGTACTGATCACTTGGGGTGCTGATCTCCCTATCAGGGTTTATTGTGGAATAACAGTCTGCTGACTTTACATTATCTTGCTTATTACATGGCTACTACCCAAATGAATAGATGCATGTTAATTGTGTAATTATGTTAGAAGAAATAAATCACTGAACAGCTGAAATTCCACCTCTGGTTTGGAGTTCGGATGTTTATTTTTTAATTATTGATTGCCTGATTGCTTAAGATTAAGATTAAACTTTTATTGTCATTGTGCAGAGTACAGGTACAGAGCCAATGAAATGCAGTTTTTCGCATATCCCAACTAAGCTGGGGTCAGAGCGCAGGGTCAGCCATGAAACAGGTAGTTGATAGGGTCAAGGGCCTTGCTCAAGGGCCCAACAGTGGTGTCTTGACGGTGCTGGGGCTTAAACCCTGACCTTTCGGTCAGTAACCCAGAGCCTTAACCGCTGAGCTACCACATGAATTTTAAAATTATATTATTAGCTTACTTACTTACTTATTAGCTGATACGAGAAGCAGGAAAGGTGGCTCAGATACCCGGATGAGCGGTTTGATACGTCAATGTGCAGTGGCTATCAGAAATATCACATTGCTAGATGGCACCATTGTCCAATCAGAATACACTATTCCAAGCAGACGTGTAATAAAACCTTTTTAAAAATGGAGAGAACTATGGACTAATGACCATTTCACATCGCAAGTATGAGCAGTGCATATTTGTTTAGGCGGCCATGTTAACAGGTCAGAGCTTTCACATCGGAAGTGTCAGCGGCGCGTCAGCAGCGCATCACAGCGTTTGGAAGTGCGTCCTTATTCTTATGAAGAAAATATACAACTGTTTTGGATGATGTTTGAATAAAGAGATTTCGCTATACAATGGTGGTATAAATGTATTTCTGTCTATAAAGCCGAGTGATTGATCCAAACCGAGTGATCGTGTAAACGTTCAAAGGCTCGTCCTCTCCCCCGTCCCCTCGTGAACAAGTCTAGATTCTCCACTGAATGATGATGTATGCAAGGATCAGAGCTGATTGTATTGGCTGCCACTAAATGAAATTATTCCACAAGAGCATGTTAGATTACACCAGTATTATCTAGATAAGATTTTATGATGATCAACTCTGTTATACTTGTCAATCGCCCTCTCCTGATAACCATTTTTAAGTGTTATGATGATTATAAGGATATTACAAAGAAATCACTTTTTTTTCTTCTGTATAGAGCCTCTGCTGTGACGCTTAAAAAACATTTCCAGTATGAAAGTCATGGCGAGTCTGCTGCTATAGTTACGAAACAAACGTAATAGATATGAAGGTGTGTCATAGCAACATTGTTTTGTGGGTTTAGTAGGAAGTACATTAGGTGGATCAAATGCTATTAAAATAGTTGTGTCTTCATGCGTTTCTTGAAGATTGTGAGGGTGGAGTTTGGCATTACATTTTTTTTTTGGGTTAAAACAGAGGAGATAGATTATAGTTTTATTAGATTATAGATTATAGCTTTATAGGTTATAGTTTTAACCTAATTCTAGTAAATCTATATTTAGAGACCAAGACAAAAATTATAGTATGATACCCAACATGTTATGAGCAGAACATAGTTCAATTTATTTTGATTAGATGGGCTTATTACAATGGAGCATTTTTTTTATGGGTAATCTCAGCATACTTACTGTAAACACATGATTTATATGGTAAATTGTGCATTGTGATATAATATTCTTTATTTAACTGCAGCCAAAGATTAAATGATGAAGTTGAGGAAGAAATGAGTGGGGGGAAAATACATATTAGATTTATTTAGATATTAATTATTAGTTATTGTCTGTATTATATTGATCAATGTGGTAACTTTAGGAAACTATAGTACAGTTCTAATAAAGAGATGATTGCCGAAATAAGAATTCACTGCATTTAACACTTTACAATAAGTTTCCACTAACATTAGTTAATGTGAACTGACAATAAACAATATGTTTACAGCATTTATTAACCTTGGATTATGTTCATTTCAACACATAGTAATACATTTTTAAAATAATTCTTAAAACATCCTCACTGCACAACATTTTTCACAACTGCCAAAAACGTTTGCACAGAACTGTGAAGATATCTATCTGTCTTAATATCTGTTTCTCTATTTGCTTCTAATGACCACAGAAGGATGGAATGGTGCGATTTCAGAAAGAAGAGGAAGAGAAGACGTTGAAGGCGCTCACACTCTTTTGCTTTCCCGAGGGTGTTAACTGGGCTCCCTTAACAGAATATCGCAGGTATTGTTCCCATAGAACAATTATTCATATCTCTCAGCATGATGTGCGGGCACAGAAACCGTATTTTTACATTCTCTCTCGTTCTTCTACTTTACAGTGAAACATTCTCTTTCGTGCTTACAGATGTTGATGGAACCAGGAAGAATGGATACTGTAGGAGGCTGTTGGTAAATTTTGACTTGGTTTATTATCTTGATATAGCAATCATCACTATTACTTTCTTCCCTATTCGTACGTCTGTAATGAAATATCAAATTTTGTGTCTTGTTGAGGAGGGGTGTGCTATTACTTTTTTAAGTGACTGAATTAAAAATTTTAATTAAAAAAAACAATGCCATAGACTTGCATTAAAGGAGGGACCGAGACCATAGAGGGGCAGGAATATCATAGAAACATGGCGGTGGCCTCTTTTGACTCGGCCTAGTGAGTAACCACCTAACAACCCCCTAGAACAACCTAGCATCGTATCAGAGAGTTTTGCGTGGGCAAGCACCAGGAACCTAGTTATGAAGGCATAAAAAGACAAAAAATATGGTCATAACTTACTAAGTATCATGCATATAGAATTTTACATTGTATCAAAAGCAGCTTTACAGAAAATCATGCATTAACATTAAATTAAATTGTAATATTTATAAAGTCTTAGAGTCATCATTGTATAGTTTGATTAAATATAATTATAAATTGTGTATAAAATCAGTAATTAAATAATAATTGTATTTAAAATCCCAGTGAGCAAGCTGAAGGCGACTGTGGCAAGGAACACAAAACTCTATAAGATGTTGGTTAATGGAGAAAAATAACCTTGGGAGAAACCAGGCTCACTGTGGGGGCCAGTTCTCCTCTGGCTAAACAGCATAAATATAATGCCAATAGTAGCTATTTATGTACAGTGCAAATCATGGTTTAAAATTATTAAACTAAGTAAGTGTTAAGGGCCAGTGTTTAAACAAAGATTACATATGAACTGTAAAATTAATGACTAATGTCTTTGAAGTCCATCCTGGATTAACTGCAGAAGTTCACATAGATTCATTGTCCTTGTAAATTGGCTGATGAAGGGTTTTGTTGTCAATTAATTGATAGTCTGTGTATTCCATTTCAAGAGTGTAGTCCATCAATAGACCGAGGAGATGCAGGCCAATATCAGTGAGGTGCATCGCAGTTCAACCTGGCCGGTAATTTCTGTGAGGTCTATCCTAAATCCAAGGTTCAGGCAATGGCATATGAAGTATCCCATGTCTTTATGTTGGTGCTGGCATCAGTTCATCCTCAGAAATCCATTGTAATAGACTGAAGTGATGTCTTGCTGGCACCGGCTGCATGAAAGGAGCAGGCCCTGGTAACCTCTGAATATTAGTCCCGAGGTTGAGACAGGGAAACAAATAGAATTATATTAGCGTAGATGCCATTACATTTTTTGCAGAGTGATAGATCATGATACATTTTTCTGGTTCCGGCAGACCTAACTAAAGAAGCCTAATTGTGGGTTGGAGGATAAATTAGGTGTATGCCTGGCTAAATAGATGAGTCTTTAGTCTAGACTTAAACTGAGTGAGTGTGTCTGAGTCTCGAACAGTGTTAGGGAGATTATTCCATAGTTAAGAAGCCAAATATGAAAAGGATCTACCTCCTTTTGTGGATTTTGAAATTCTAGGAACTATTAACAGGCCAGAATATGGTGATAGTAATGATCGTGATGGAATATAGTGTGGTAGAAGGTCACTTAAGTACTGTGGAGTTAGACCATTCAAAAGTTTGTACGGAGTTAACAAAATGTTAAAATGAATACGAAATTTAACAGGTAGCCAATGTAACGATGATAAAATGGGGCTAATATGATCATATTTCTTGGTTCTCGTCAGCACTCTGGCTTGCTGCATTTTGAACCAATTGTATATTTATTGAACTTCCTGGACATCCTCCAACGAATGCATTACAATAATCTATCAAACAACTTCTGTTGTTCTGTCTGTTTTCTTGTCTAGCCGGATGGAAAGGGTGCTCGTCCTCCTGAAGCCTATTGTATCATCAGTAATGTAGCCTGCTTTGGACTCTTTTCCAAGGTAAAATATCCTCAGTCATTTACTGGCTCATGGACATTTCTTTTGTGCTATGTCTTGTTTTGCAAATGTATAACTGTGCATTTATGAACTTTACCTTTGGTTTTGCTGGCATAGTTTTAATGCACATACATACAGACAGTGAGACAGACAGACAGAGTTTGATTTCTTTGCAAATACAAGTAATGTATAAGTCTGAGTCTGTGAAAAGTGTGTTTCTTAGTTTTCCAAATTATAAAATCCACTGAGCTCTCTGTAGATACATTGAACATTAACTGTGTGCTAAAACGCTACATTTGTGGGTGAATGGTTTGTTTGTTTTAGCTGAACTTTGTGCAGGTACTTTTTTTAGTGTGTGCATGTTTGTTCAGGACAAACACCAAAAACAAGCTAATGTTACCTTTAAGAAATGAACATTCAAAATTGGGCCTTTTTTAAAGATGTTTTAGCTTATGTTTTGTATAAAATACTGTATATTTAAAATGATATATTTTTCAAAAAGATGATACATCACATTTTTATTGCTCAGAGGTTACTCCATAGTTTAGGAGTCTTTATAGAGTTCTCATTTAATTATGAGTTTATATTGAAATGTATGAATATTGATTTGATTTTTTAGGTCTCTTCTGAAACTTTAAAAAAGGAAAACTAGGGCTTGTTTCAAAGTTTCCCTGTATTTCCATTGCTGTCTCAGAGAACAACTGAGATGTTTCAAAGATCTCATGTGTTATTTTTCATTCCTGTAGTCTTAAAAAATCAGTTGAATCATTTTTCAACAGTCATTTTTAATAATAAAAGTGATTACTCTCAGTGATCTGTTGAGAATACCATGTGCTTCCAGCATTGTTTAACTTAACTGTTTGTTATTTTAGATCTTTGATGAGGTTGAGCAACGTAGGAAGATGTCCATGGCAATGATCTACCCATTTATGCAGAGCCTGAGGGAGGCGGCATTTCCTGCCCCGGGACACACGGTTAATATCAAGAGCTTTATTCCAGAAAGAGGCACTGAAGTAAGAACCAGTTGTAGGATTTGGACTCTATTAATTTTATTAGACGAAACAATGGAACTGTATTGACTTTAGATGTAAGCTAAATAAAGGAAGCTAACATAATGTAGTATGTCTAGCTTTTGAAGATATTTGGAGCGTTTTACAACATTAGGTATTGGACATGTTGTTTCTGCCTTAGTGTCTTAAAAGCGTAACATACATTTACGGGTCACCCTTAAATTAATTTCTTTCCAGGTTGACTGGCACAGGTTTTGTCATTTTTGTGTGCAGTAAGAGTGTACACCAAAATGTTTAGAGGGGAAGATCAGTGAATTACAGAGTTGAGCAAGCCAACAACTGTTGCACTTTCCATTTACAGCAGATCATCTCAAGTCAGTTGATAACAGAAAAACACAGGTCAAACATAAGTTTTGAAGAACGGATATTAGCCAATCAGTTTCCATCAACAAAAAAAATAAAGAGGAAGAGTAAGAGGAAATCAAATGTGGGTGTAAATTGTTAAAGAGAATGAAGGCTGGTTTTGTACACTTCCCTGTAATTATAAACCATAGAGCAGTAAAATTGACAGTAAATGTTAGGGTGTAAGGTAATCTGTTGCAAGCATACAGGCAGGCAGAGACATGCGATCCACAAAACCATAGGCACTTGAGCAGAGCTAATCGCTCAGGGGAGAAGGTCAGACTTTTATGCAGGCTTGTTCTCGTGCTGTGTACAAACTTGACTCAGTTCTGCTTGAATTTCTCCTCCAGCACATTTTTGTATTGTATGTAACATTCCATTCAAGTGATCTCACATCAGTCATATCTATCTATCTATCTATCTATCTATCTATCTATCTATCTATCTATCTATCTATCTATCTATCTATCTATCTATCTATCTATCTATCAATCTATCTATCTATCTATCTCTGTCTGTCTGTCTGTCTGTCTGTCTGTCTATCTATCATCATCATCATCATCATCATCTAGCTGTCTGTCTATCTATCTGTCTGTCTGTTTGTCTATCTATGTGTCTGTCTGTCTGACTGTCTGTCCTATCTATATGTTTGTTTTTCCTATCTGTCTGCCTGTCTGTCTATCTATCTATCTATCTATCTATCTATCTATCTATCTATCTATCTATCTATCTATCTATCTATCTGTCTATCTGTCTGTCTGTCTGTCTGTCTGTCTGTCTATCTATCTATCTATATATCTATCATCATCATCATCTAGCTGTCTGTCCTATCTATATGTTTGTTTTTCCTATCTGTCTGACTGTCTGTCTGTCTATCTATCTATCTATCTATCTATCTATCTATCTATCTATCTATCTATCTATCTATCTGTCTGTCTATCTATCTACCATCATCATCATCATCATCTAGCTGTCTGTCTGTCTGTCTGTCTGTCTGTCTGTCAGTGTCTGTCCTATCTATATGTCTGTTTTTCCTATCTGTCTGTCTGTCAGTGTCTGTCTTATCTATATGTCTGTTTTTCCTATCTGTCTGTCTATCATCACCATCATCATCTATCTGTCTGTCTGTCAGTGTCTGTCTTATCTATATGTCTGTTTTTCCTGTCTGTCTGTCTGTCTGTCTGTCTGTCAGTCTATCATCATCATTATCATCATCATCATCTATCTGTCTGTCCTATCTATATGCCTGTTTTTCCTATCTATCTATCTATCTATCTATCTATCTATCTATCTATCTATCTATCTATCTATCTATCTATCTATCTATCTATCTATCTATCATTATCATCATCATCTAGCTTTCTGTCTGTATGTCTGTCTGTCAGTGTTTCTCCTATCTATATGTCTGTTTTTCCTATCTGTCTGTCTGTCTATCATCATCATCATCATCATCTATCTGTCTGTCTGTCAGTGTCTGTCTTATCTATATGTCTGTTTTTCCTGTCTGTCTGTCTGTCTATCATCATCATCTATCTGTCTGTCTGTCCTATCTATATGTCTGTTTTTCCTATCTATCTATCTGTCTATCTGTCTATCTATCTATCTATCTATCTATCTATCTATCTATCTATCGTCTAACATCATCATCTAGCTGTCTGTCTGTCTGTCTGTCTGTCTGTCCTATCTATATGTCTGTTTTTCCTGTCTATCTGTCTGTCTGTCTGTCTGTCTATCTATCTATCATCATCATCTAGCTATCTGTCTGTCTGTCTGTTTCTCTGTCTATCTATCTGCAGAGATCTGTTACAAAATCAAGGAGGATCTCAGTTAGGGTGAAAGTATCTAAAATGAACACTTTGAAAACAACTAATGAAATAAAACAGCCTACTTTACAATAAAAAACATAATGATAAACATGATATTTTTCAAAATATTTTAATTTCTATAATTTCTATAAACAATAATATCTCATTTTCTACTTATAGATCATCAGTTTGACTCGCCCAACAGACTCGTGGCTAGAACACGTGGATTTCCGTACATTGTTCAGTTGTCTATCGGATGAGGAGGTGCTTCAGGTGTTTGCTGCTATAGTGCTAGAACGAAGGATCATCTTCATCGCAGAGGAGCTTGGGTAATAATACAGTTACCTGTACATTCACCAGTGTTACCTGCACCCCTGTTATTGAATCTACAGTGCCAAGGCAAAAGAGTTGTCAGCTTACAGACGGAGTTGAATATGAGAAGTTAATAAAACTTGGCACCGCAAAATAATACAAAGACAATTTTACAGTTATTGTGTTTTCTTCGCTGTGTGAAATATACAGTGTGACCAGTGTGGTACAATTCACAGAGACTTATGAGCCAGTTCTTTTAATGAATCACTCCAAATGTTTGAATCAGTCTAACAAATCCCTTGTTACTTTCAGTGAGGTCCGAATTAAACAATGAATAAATAAACCTTGCAGACTTGAAAGATTATTGATTATTGGTAGGTGAAAGACATCAGCTATTGTAAAAAAATGTAATGTAATTGGAGCATTTCAGACAGACAATGCATTTACAGTAAACATCAAACATGGCTCATTCAATCAGAATTTAGAGTTAGATCTATCCATTTTAAAATAGTATTTTTAATATGTGGAATGATGGAACCTCAAAGAAATGTCTAGATTACATTTGTAATCTTGCATTGGAACTTGTGGTGCCTTTTGACCTAATATTGATCTTAAGACATGCCAGTCTATTGCTTACTGTGGCAACTCAAAAATAAACACAAATACAATGTTAATCTTCATTTAATGAACCAAATAGCTTTCAACTGTGTTTGATATAATGGCAAGTGATTTTCTAGTACCAAATGAGCAATTTAGCACGATTACTCAAGGATAAGGTGTTGGAGTGATGGCTGCTGGAAACGGGGCCTGTCTAGATTTGATCAAAAATTACTTTTTTAAAATAGTGATGGTGCTGTTTTACATCAGTAATGTCCTGACTATACTTTGTGATCAGAATGAATGCCACTTTGGTGAATAAAGTACCAATATCCTTCCGAAACAGCAAAATCTGTACATTATTCCAAACTTTTGGCCGCCAGTGTATATATCCTTTTTATCGATCTTTTAATGTTATAGTTTTATTATTTTATTTATCTCATATTTTGATTTTACATTTGTATAGGTATTTTTAGAAAGTTTTTATCCATTCGGTTATCTGCTCATACTTATGCTGCTGCTATGGGGGATCAATAAAGATACATCTATCTATCTACTTCATAACAATGATCAAACCCATACTGTATAATCTCTCTCTCTCTCTCTCTCTCTCTCTCTCTCTCTCTCTCTTTCTTTTTAGTACATTATCACAGGTGATTCATGCAGTGACAGTTCTCCTCTATCCATTCATCTGGCAGCACACACTCATCTCCATCGTACCCGAGATCCTGATCGACGTTGTCATGGCACCTACGCCATACCTTCTGGGTGTCCAGAAACGGCTTGCTGATCAGATCATTGACCAGACTGATGTGAGTGCCTTATGACACTCTCAAAGTGATAGTTCACCTAAAAATGTGATTTCTGTCATCATTTACTCACCCTCGTGTTGTTTCAAACCCATATGACTTTCTTTGTGGAATGCAAAAGTAAATGTTAGATGTAATGTTAGCCTCAATCACCATTCACCTTTATTATGTTTTTTTCTATACAATGAATGTGAATGGTGACTGAGCATGTCGGTCCCTACTATTTTGCGCAAGATTTCCTTTTATGTTCCACTAAAAAAAGAAAGTCATGAGGGTTTGGAACATGAGGGTCTGTAAATGACAGAATTTACAGTTTTAAGTGAATTAAACATTTCAAACATTACATGCAATCTACATTTCAAACATTGTAAACTGACATTTAAATGTATCCACTCACCCAGCTGCTTATTGTTGACTTGTCAGAAGACAGAAAGGCGACATTTATCAAGAGGGTAAGATTGAGCATCCAAGTTCATATCATTGAGAATGTTCATTTTGAAATGTGTTGTCATGAAAAGGGTTAAAATGTTTCTCCAAACAGACAGGAGATGAGGACACAATATTACCTCACAAACTCAAAGATGAAATCAAGCAGGCCCTCAGTGCCAAAAATGAGAAATCAAGTAAGCAACAATTCTGTAGCCTAAAGCCGTGTGCACTCCCAGGCAGTGTTATTATAGTTTGGGATTTTTGTATTTAGTTTCTGTTTCTATTTTATGTTCAAATTGTCATTACAGTTTAGTTTAGTTTCCATTACTTTTCAGCTTGTCTGTTAGTTGTAGTTTAATGTTTGTATTCTCAGTGAATTATAGTTTGAGTTTAGTTAGTTTTTATTTTAGTTTTAGTATTTTTTGTTGCTGCCAAAGCTGTGTTTACTGGTATAATTTAAAAAGTCTAACATCATTACATTTCTCAGGGCAGTATTGTGTTACCTCTATCTAGCTGTATGTTCATGTTTAATGTGGATTGTAAATGTTGCAATTTTATAATATAGGATGAATATAGTTAAAGTGATAAAGGACATTTAAACTTGATCCACAGTATATCCATATGCATTTCCAAATCAACTCTGTAGGTCCATATAATGCATGCCAAAAGGGGCCAAAACTTTGAAGCTCAAAAAAGCACATAAAGGCAGCATAAAAGTAAAGCTTACAACTCCAGTTGTAAATCCATTTCTATGATAGGTGTGAGAAAGCATTCACATCAGCATTCTCCTTGGCAATCATGATTTCAAGCTTCATTATATTTCCCAGCACCATCTAGCGCTCTGTGAACTGTACTAGTAAGTGTAATAAAGCATGAAATCATGACTGTTCCTGTAGACTGCAATTGCAAGATGTACAGTAAAAAAAAAGTTACATTTTGTTCTGTTCTCACCCAAAACAGATTAGATCACTTCAAAAGACATGGATTAAACCACTTATATATGACTTTTATGCTGCATTTATGTGCTTTATAGAGCTTCAAAGTTTTTTTTTACCTCTATGACTTGTACTGTATGGACCTACAGAGCTGAGATATTCTTCTAAAAACCCTAGAAGAATATAACTTAGATATATATATATATATATATATATATATATATATACACCTGTATATATATTTTAATTTCAGTTTTTATTTTAGTTTGATTTAGTTAGTTGTCATTAACTATAATTACACTATTCCCAGGTCAAAATAATTGATCGCTTATATAATTTCTCATCACTTCAGGTCTTGAGGAGTTGAACCGGGTCGTCCCAGAAGCATTTTTGCCATTCTTTATTAAGACTGTCGGACACTTTTCTAAGTACATCGTACAAAATGGCCATAACAAGCAGGTCGAGTTCCAGCAAAGGAGTTTCTGTAAAGCTATAGAATCAAAGAGCACACGGCGGTTTGTAAAGAAATTTGTTCAGACACAGATGTTTGACCTCTTCATTCAGGAGGTCGAACAGAGACCAGCCTCTCAGGATGGCACAGGTAAGGAATGCCCCCATTCACTTAATGTTAAGACCAAGAGCTTGGAATCATCCTAATTGTTAACTTACAATAATTTCCTAAATGTATTTATTTAAAAATAATTCGCTCTGTTACACACTGAACATTTTGGAAAATGTAGAATGTCCTCAGGTATACCATGCATGCAGAAAATTTGCATACTAGGTACAGCATACGTACTGCAGAAATAGTATGGGTAGTATGCTAGTATGCTATTCCAAATATAGCCTTTTTTCATCTTTTTTGCCCATTTGAGATATTAAAGGGAGACTTTACCCATATACTTTTTTTCTGTTATGCATGAAAAAAAAAGTCCTAATTACATTCCACCAACAATAATTGCTAAATCTTGTGCATGGACTCCACCTACAGGACAGAATGCAATATAAATTGCATGTGAGAAGTTTCATAATTCATAATTAATGTTCATAATGTGCAGTTAGCAAGGTCAACAATTTAGAAACAATGTTCATTATTGGTCACACATTCATGCACACTATTTTCCCATTAAGGAAGCATTTATTCCCAGAAAAAGAATGCTTGAGTTTTGGAATATTAGAATAGCTGTATTTTAACAATGGGGCCGTTCACACAGGATGCATTGATGTGTCAGTCTGCACTGTTTTTAATTGTTTTACTATGTAAACATGTACAGTACCTACTAGATGGACGTCTTAGACCGTTGTGCTGCATCTAGCTTTTTTACGGCAAAAACGTGTTTTGTGAGAAGTATGTGTGCATTCATTCTTTCATTCATTATGCTACATTTGAAGAATTTAGTCTCTCTATTTTTTCTTTTCCAGGGTTTTTTGAGAGAAAGATCGGTGAATACCAGAAAAAGATGAGAGAGAAGGCAAAGAAACACTAGTGGCAATGCTCACTAATGGGGCTGATTGTAAATCTTGTGTGAAATAAATTAATTGGTAGTAAAATAATTTTAAAGAATGTAGATAGGATTATATTTATGATTTTTAGTTTTGACAGACTTTTACCGCTGTTTGTCACTTGTGTTTGGTCGTGTTGGGTGTCTGGGTGTTTGTATTGTGATGAGCTGCTGTATTTAATGTAAGGCTTGTTTCAGATAGACATTCTGGGCAGTGATTTTGACCATACGGTTCAATGTCGCAGAAGCTGAGCCATTGGAAACATGCAGAATTGAAATACATTCTGTATCAATCTTTGTATTTTATAAAGACTTTTTAAATGAAAATAATACAAATTCAGTCTGATATGAAAAAAAAATACATTTCATCTCCCCATTTTGCAGATGCCTGTAAAAGCACTGACTGAAAGATGTCAATATATGTAAAATGGGTTTCTTATCATATTAAAAGTGAATAAGACTTGCATAATTTTACATTTGCAATTTAAATGTTGATGTAAAATACTTTCACCACTCAGAACTCAATTATTCAGTTTTGTTGTTGTTGTTGTTTTTGCTTTATACTTTATACTAAAAAAGTTTACAGAATTAACCTTTAGCTGACACACATTCAATATGGAAGGCCATTTCCGCCACATAGATTTGGTAAATCAAATTTATGAGATACAAAGTCATAATTTTGAGATAAATAGTCATATTACGAGATAAAAAAAATATATAATTATAGTTATTATGAGATAACTTTTTATGTCATAATTCATACTTTTTATTATGACTTTTTAAACTCATAATTATGGCTTAGCATCTCATCATTTTTCCTAGTATAACATAATTATGACTTCTCAAAATAATGACTTTTTATCTCATAATTATGACTTTTATCATAAAATTATGACTTTGTAATTTTGATTTACCAATTTATTATTATTATTATTTTATGTGGCAGAAACATTTAAAATATACAGTCTTTCTTTTACAGGAAAACAGGACAAATTTTATTGACTTATCTTGCACTCAGGGGCATTTACATTTGTGCCCAATCAAATTCTCTCTAGAATGAGAATATTCCCTCCCCCTAATACCACCAGACTCCGACAAGTAGTAAATACTGGTTCACGGTGGTGGCGCAAACTAAAGGCTATTGGCTATTTAAAGGTGGAGTAAGTGATTCCTGGGAAAGACTGTTGATATTTGAACTCAACAGCCAAACTAACACTCCTCCCTTCAGTGATCCTTCAGAAGCCCCAGTGTTGTGTGGATCGGTCCTATCCACTTTGTTTATTTTCCCATTTACAGAGCCAGTGCTGTGTACAAACACTGGATTTTTTTTCAGCGCATACACAGAAAGGACAGCTAGCGGACCGTGAATAGATATTTGTTTAATTTGACAAAAGCGTATTGGATTAAATTACTTCACCTTTAAAGATGCGCTCAGTAACTTTTGTCTTTGTGTCATCTTGGATTTACACTGACACCTAGCGGCTTGGATGCAGCATCATTTAAAATCAACAGTTTTCAGTTTCAGATGCCATTGTAGAAATGCAGTCAGCCATGATTACTTCAATCAATGAGTGAAAGTGTCAAATAACAGGACGGTTACTGAGATTAAGCGAGAAGTATTCGACTGGTCATGTGATTCTAACATGGCCGCCCCCATGTGCGGACCCTCTCCATGTAGAATAAAACAGCTTTTATAAGGTTACTGATATGACCGGATTCTTCATTTTAATGTGAGTGGTCATTATTTCCTACATATATTGCAAAATTACAATTCATATCTTTAAGAGATAAACTTTCTTAATGGGGAAAAAAAATACTGAGTGTACCTTTAAAAAGGACTAGCCCTTCGATATGTCCCACCCTAACCAGCAGTTTAGAAAATACATGAATGCAGGTAGTCTATAATAATTTCTATAGCATGTTTTTTTTTTTTTTTTTTTTTTTTTGGGTGAGGAAAAACATGTCTCTTGAATCTGAATGTCATCTGCAGTATTGCATATCAGACGCCATGTGGCAGAGTTTTTCAGATTGTGCCTGCCATTAGGGGTAAGCGTTCGTCTTGTTGGACGTGCTCTCTCCCTTCAGTGAGGAAGGTCATAAAGATGGTCACTCTCTCTGAAGTATAAACTGAACCCACAGATTACATCACTGGTTATAATAAAGATGACATGCAATCAAACAGGTAATAAACTGTATGCAAATTAGATCAACTGTAAAAAGAGAAATGCACATATTGTAAACCAAAATAATTACTAGAATGATTCTTGAGAACTTGTACAAGAAAGATACCCCCTTTGCTGAAAGTGTTATTGAAATGTGACATCTGGCATATCATACCATGAAGCATCATAGCAAAATGTCCTTCCTGGAAATCACGTGTGTAAATGAGGAAGAAACTGATGAAGGAGAATGCCAGAGATCACTCAGCCGCTGCTCTGACTTGGTGTGCTATGAAACCCTCAAAATATCTTACACAGTCATCCATTAGCAATGCTACAGAGTTGCAGTTTTAGGACAACAGCTACAGACATTTGATACATTTATAGATGCTGTGAGGCAGTTAAAGGAATAGTTCACACAAAAATTAAAATTCTCATAATATACTCACCCTCATGCCAGCCAGGCAAGGTTCCTGATCAAAATCACTGAGGGTGCTTCTGAATATAGTAGGGATGCTCTGTATGAAGTGGAGATGTATCATAATTACACATTTTTAAATAGATTAAATCATGTTTAAATGCTACTTAACATAAAGAAAACTTTGATTTTTTAATGTACAAAACATTCATTGCTTCTGGGGGTTTTTTTTCACCCATGATCTGTCGTTGAAAATTACAGCAAAATTCTGAGCCTGCAGATTAGGACATACTGATTTGCAAAATCATACACGTTTATTTGTTTTGCTGCAGCATTTTGTGCATTCACAAAATGCAAGGATGTCTGTGTGTTTGCTGGTATTAAAGAAAATCCTGCAATTTACAGGATTAGTCTTATATATTCAATTGAGCAGGGGTGTGCAATTATTTTGGTACCGGAGCCACATCAGCCATTAAGTAGAACATGGAACAGAAGATAAAAAGTTCTGCATAGTTGTTTCTTTTAAGCCCAGACTTTCACTCAATGAATGAATCACAATTTTGTGAAGTGTATACTGATGGGACCATTATATGATTGCTTGAATGTTTGCTGCTATACTTTCTATCATGTGTTAGTAAAACTGAATAAGGCTGAATACAATAAATAATTGATTATTTTACCATACTTCAATGCAATGGAAATATTGTATTCAGTTTAACACTCTATATCAGGAGTCTGGTTTAAAATTAAAATAAAATATTCGGGAAAGATATTCTAAAAGCTTATTTTAAAGTTGGACACAAAGTGGACCTGTTTACTTGTTTCATTCTCAGAACATTATCAACCTGTCCACATGCTCATGGGTCATGATGTGAGTCTTGTCAATGTTTGGCACCCCATTCAGCACACCACTGAATAAAACAGGCTGCATGACACTGATAAATGTTTACTGCCAGAGTAATATTCACATATAGGTGTGAAGGACTTTTACAAATAACACAAAAAATAAATATATTCCTCTCTCACTTGGTTTTACTTACATGCCCCCTCTGTGGACTATTGAGCACTAATGTTTGTTTGTTTTTTGTGGAGACAAAGTGCGTGCACTTGCATATATTGTTGCCAGATTGCATAAATTATGTATTATGACATAAGGCGAATTATTTCCAATTTGTGCAAGTATAAATCTCTATTTGGGGTGTTACATAAATTATCTCGCAACCCTGAGCATATTAAAAGCTTGTGGATGCACGATATGTCCAAAAGATATGTCCAAATGAAAGATCTAATAAAAAACCTTCATGATAAATCGACCCACTGGCAGTAGTTTGCCCTGGTCTGCAATTGATGGTGCTCTAAGCTTCATTTGAGTGCGCTTAGCACCCTCAAGCACCCCTGTAGAACCAGGACTGATGCCAGCCCAGATGTGTATGACTTTATTTTTTCTGCAGTGCACAAACAAAGATTTTCAGAAGAATGTCTTAGCTATGTATGTCAATACAATGCAAGTAAATGATGACCAAAATTTTGTAGCTCCAAAAAGCACACAAAGATAACATAAAATTAATCAGTATGACTCCAGTGGTTTAATCAATGTCTTTTGAAGTGATCTAATTGTTTTTGGTTGCAAATACACCAAAATATCCTTTTTCACTTTATTACAAAATTTTATTTTCACTGTACATCTTGCCATTGCTGTAACGATCATGATTTCAAACTCGATTACACTTCCTAGAGCTTGATGCGTGTGCAGACCACTAGATGGTGCTAGTAAGTGTAATTGAGCTTGAGATCATAATCACTAAGGATACTACAGATGTTAAGATTTATAGTGAAAAAAGATTTATATTCTAATCTGGTTTTACCCAAAATCGATTGGATTTCTTCAGAAAACATTGATTAAAACAGTGGAGTTTTATGGATTACTTTGATGCTGCCTTTATGTGCTTTTTGAAGCTTCAAAGTTTCAGTCACCATTCACTTGCATTTTCTGGATATATTCTTCTAAAATCTTAATTTATGTTCTGCATAAGAAAGAAAGTCGTACACATCTAGAATGGCATGAGGGTGAGTAAATAATAATTTTGGGGTGGACTATCCCTTTAAGATCAAGTTTGTCATCTGTCTTTCTTTCACCAGTTGCCAGTGTAACGTCTTTGCAACATTTACACCAGGCAGGTCATCATACATTAACACATATCTATTAACATACCATGTCAATTTCATTTATTTGCAAAGTGCTTTTCACAATAAATAGAAGGCTTCTCAGGGAATAGTGTCTCAAACTTCAAGCCAAATGTGACAATGGCAAGGATCTTTAACCACTACACCACACTCCATATTATTATCATATTGTAGAATGGATACATGTCATTTTGCTAATGAGTAACCACATTGCCACAACCATACATGCCCACAGAATATCCTGCCATGGAAACGCGGCTGCATGTGGTATGACATGCCTGTATGAACCAGGATATACAATGTCCCTAGGCCAAAGATCAGCCCTGCCCCCCAAAAATGCATGGATATCATATCTGTTTTCTGAAAAGAAAAGAAAAACATTCTACTGACAGTTTTAGAATTCAGGTATTAAATTCACAAGTCGTTATAACTGTACTATCAACATCAAGTCAAAAGTAAAGGAATTATCTTTGGGTGTTACCTGGAAGTTCACAACAACTCACATTCCCAGAGCTCTGAAGATGCCCAAAAGGAGATCTGTGTAGTTAAGTAGCTGCAAGCCTGACTCAAATCCAATCAAAACTTGTTTATATCGCACATACATAGAGCCCAAACCCGCAAGTACACATACACTTAAATAACGCACCATATCTACTGTATAAATGACAGTCAAGTAATCAAAATGCACTTTACTGCAAAATATCCTTTTGCTTCAGGGTCACGATCACCTTGTTCAGGTTTATTGTGACATAATAACCAGCTAGCTGTCTAACTTACCAAATAAATCAATAAATTGACTTGCAATATTGAATAAGATAAAACTAGCACAGCTATGTATATACAAGAGTTGCCTGGGACAACAGTTAATTATACAGTTAAGCAGTGATTATATAAAAATGTTTAGATCCATTGATCTATAAGAAAGAACTGGATTACTGACTAAACGGCAAACCGACAACAGTAGGCTAGGTGAAGTGTTCAAATGGCCATATTGGTATTCCCTAAACATCAAAGGCTTCAATGACTGATAGGTGATAACGCAACATTTACATTATGATACTGATTTCTGCCAGATTGTTTCTGGTTTTGGTCTCCATTATGAGTGAGCTATCCAGATGGAGAACAACAACCATTTAAAGTGTTAGTTGGAGAAAAAATTAGTTCAGGCTCAACTTGTGCAGTTGTTGGCTGTCATAACAACTCGAAGAAGTTAATGATGTCAACGTAAATAACCTTGGGCCATCGCTTCATAACATATCATGTACCCACTCTGTCAAAAGACGAACATAATGAAGCCACATATTTTATTATTTGGCAATTTTTACAAATTTAATACATTAAAAATCACATAGGGTCTGTTCCAAAACCTAGTGAGCTTCCTCTGGAGGCAGCACATGAAGACATCATAGGGACGCTCCCCACAAAAAATCTGCTCCAAAAGGTAGGTATCTTCTACTGCCTCATAAGATATCTCGTTTTGGACAAAATTTAAGGTTCATCTGATCCCCCTGTAAGGGTTAATTTTGCGATAACAACTGGCTGACTGTACATTATTCCGATTATTACATGGCTACTAACAAAATAAATCCATTAATGGACACAAAATATCGCTTTGCATTGAAATTAGTGAGTAGAAAGCAATCGATAAGCAGCTGAATTCCACCTCCTACTGGTGTTAATTTGTATGAAAAATGACCATCTGAAGGCTCATTATCCAGCTTATTATAAGAGTACTTGCCAAATAAATAAATAAATGGAAATGAAACATTGATTTGAGTTGAAATTATTTTATTAGCTTACCTGTAGGGATCACACAATGATCCGAGAAGTAGGAAAGATGACTTGCAATACCCGGATGACCGGACTGATATATCTTAATCCCTGGATGTGCAGTTGTTCCTCTGAAATATCAGACCGCTAGACTGCACCATTGTCCAATCAGAATCCAGTATTTCAGAGATCCGTGTAATAAGCATATTAATGCTCATTAGAGCATCACGTCCTTCCTCTCGCGTCAGTTGAGAGTCGAGTCTCTTGTGCGCTGCATGTAAGGAGCGCTATTTGAATGACGCGTGAAGCTGCCGCCTTTGTAGAGCTGAATTGTGGAACACTTTTGCATGCAAGAAAAATTTGCATATTATAGATCAGTAAGCCCAGATGGAATCTGCTGAATTTGTAGTTAATTTTTCACATTTTCAGCACTGATTTTTAGGCAAAACCTGTGGAATTCTGTGGAATAGATATAAACATAGTAAACTGTGTTAGACATAGCTAAGGGGATGATCAAAATAAAAAAGGAGTGTTGCACCTCCTTCTTTTTAAAGTATAGCATGATCAAGTTAGCCAAAATATTAAATAATGCATCATGTAATGTCCAGGAAAGGTATAGAATTTTATGAATGATTGGCATTACAAATCTGGAAAATTAGTTTTTTTGCGCAATTCTGCACAGGCAGATTCTGTGCTGACCCATAGATCAATGATTTGACATTTACATTCACATTTATACATTAGGCAGAAAAGTTTTTATCCAATAGAATTAGAATACAGAATGCTGCAATTAACCAATCAGAATTAAGTATTCCAGAGAGCTACGTATTAAATTTAAGCAATCACGAGAAAACAGACTGTCATGTCAACAAACAAGTAAACATACTGTTGAATTAAAAATCCTTGGCAGGAATTTTAACCTAATGTTCTTCACTCAAGATGAAAGAATTGACAAAAAGATTAATTATTTTAGATATTTTAATTTAGACAATTGCTAGGTGTGCAAGAAACAATTACCTAAGAAAGTTGACACTGACAGCATGAAGCCAAACACACAGCGCTCTAGAACCTCATTTTATTTTATGCAAAAAATAAATAAAAGCACAGCATGACAAATGCTTGAAATTATTGGAGGAATAATTTAATATTTCAACTAAGGCTGGGGGGAAAATATACTGTACTTCACTGAATGCCTTAAAAATACTCTTAAAAATTATTTAACACTAGTAAATTGAAGACAAATAACTTCCCTATTAATTTTAACACTAAAAATGTTCTCTATAATGCATAATGTTTTTCACAAAATTTCAACTTGATAACATGCTTCAAATAACCAGATATAAAACATACATGCAATGATTTTTAACATTAACATTCTCACACTGTGGTCATACCCTCCTGCCAGTTCAATATTTCTTTTATTGTATCTTTTCTACATTGTGCTCTTCCTATCGTTAAATTGACTTTGTTTTAAAAAAACAAAAACTGTGATCATTCACTCATCGAAATATTGTATCAGTCTAGCATGCCTTTCTTTCTGCCATGGAACACAAAAGATGTTAGACTGAAATGTTTTTATTTATTTATGAATATGTGGTGACTGAAGCTGAACTATGCCACCAAGTGTCAATAATATCTGGGCTTACATATGGGCTTATGTAACAAGGTTTATTGTTGTGTGGGAAGGAGGAAGCTGGGACCGGGTTGAACAATACACATAGACATTTATTGTTGCAGTTTTCATTCGCACACAATAACACACTGCTTCATGCTGACTGACACACACACACACACACACACACACACACACACACACTGGCACTTGTATCTCTCTCTCCTGCTGATTGGGGCAACTCATGGCCCGGCCATGCCCTCCTACTCGTCACATCCCCCAACACCTGATTCAGGCCTGGGAACCAACCGACCTGTCCCCCATCCCCCCCTATATATAACCAGATAACCTGAGCCACAGAGAGAGCACACAGTCCTCACTGAAACCACCACATGCAGCCGGTCCAGAAAAATTTACAGAGTTATCACCTAGATATCACCTACACATCAAACATGGACCTTAAAAAGGCAAATCCACCCAGCAAACAGAAGTTCACTCATATAAATTATACGACCACACAGGAGGGTCACACATATATATACACAAAGGGTAAGCAAACATTAATCCAAACCACAATTTTGTGAATTTGAATCTTATTTTCACATGCAAACAGAAATAAGGGAATGTAAGGTTAACTGAGTCGCGGCCCATCTGGCACCAACAATCATGCCATGCTTAAAAACACTGAGATCATAACTTTTTCCCCGATCTAATGGTTGATGTGAACATTAACTGAAGCTCCTGGCTCAAATCTGCGATTTTATGCACTGCACTGCTGCCACACGATTGGCTGATATGATAATCACATGTATGATTGCTGGTGTGCTAGTTTGAGTATTTCTGTAACTGCTGATCCCCTGGGATTTTTACGCAAAGTTGTAGAGTTTACTCTGAATGGTGCCAAAACTAAAAATATCCGTGAGCGGCAATTCTGTGGATGGAAACGCCTTATTGATGAGAGAGGTCAACAGAAAATGTCCAGACTGGTTAGAACTGACAAAGTCTATGGTAACTCAGATAACAACTCTGTACAATTGTGGTGAGAAGAATATAAGCTCCGAATGCTATTCTGAGATGCAGGTTGGTGCTGTTTTGGCAGCATGAGGGGACCTACACAATGTTAGGCAGGTGCTTTTAATGTTGTATAAACAATGTTAGGCAGGTGGTTTTAATGTTGTATAAACAATGTTAGGCAGGTGGTTTTAATGTTGTGGCTGATCGGTGTATATTCACTACAGAATGACTTAAAAAAAATAAAAAATTCACCTTTTGGAGTAAACGGTCTGCACTTATATCGTGCCTTTTTAACCTTAGCAGTATTCAAAGCGCTTTACACTGCGTCTCATTCACCCATTCACACATCAATGATGGCAGAGCTGCCATGCAAGGAACTAGCCTGCCATTGGGAGCAACTTGGGGTTCAGTGTCTTGCCCAAGGACACTTCGGCATGTGGAGACTTGTGGGCCAGGAATCGAACCGCCAACCCTGCGATTAGTGGACAACCTCCTCTACCACCTCAGCCACAACCACCCCAACTGGACCACTTCAAAAGAGCCATTCACACCAGACATCCTAAGAATATGACTGAGCTGAAGCAGTTCTGTAATGAAGAATGGTCCAAAATTTCTTCTGAACTTTGTGCAGGTCTAATCCACAGCTACCGGAAATGCTTGGTTGAGGTTAATGCTTGATCGACCAGATTAATTATTATATTCCACTTTTTCCAAAGCACTGTGAATGTTTAATGGAATGTGTTCAATAAAGACATAAAAGATGAGATTTGTATGTTGTTAGCTTAAGCACATTGTGTTTGTCTTTACTTTTCACTTTGATGAAGATGAGATCACATTATATGTCCTATTAATGCAAAAAAATTAAAAAAACAGCAATTTCCAAAGGGTTCACATAAAGGTTTCTTGCCATTGTAACTGTATACAGATATGGTTTGCAAGCAATTTTCTCAAACTAAAATCATGTTATCACATATGTTTATATATTTGGAAACATGTATTTTTACGTTTATGAACTCTCCCATTTAAATTCCATTGTATATGCCTTAATGTAACTGATATTTATAAAAAAAAAGTACAATTTTGTTGTTGTAATAAACATTATACCACAAATGCTGTTGATTGAGCTTAACTTGTATTGAAGTGAACCCAGAACATTGCCTTAATGGACCTAAAACAGACTTTATTTACAGTGTGCAAAATATTTTACATTTTGGGGTCAAAAATTACCTGGACATTTCTTCAAGAGATTAATCCATTAGTTACCTGACAGTGATGTATCAGTTACTACATAGACAGATCGCATGGTACTGAATGATTACCATATTCTTTTACCATGGTGTTAACAGTGCTACTATGGTACATGTCCAAAACCATGGTAGCACCACGTTACTTTTTTCATAGTAAAAAAATGACATTAAGACAAACTGAGACCATCATCAATAAATCTGTTAACATAAATATAACAATCTTTATTTTATGTCCATTAGTCTATTACAAAGGTAAATCAACAGAACAACAAAAATCTGGCAAAGATACAAATGATACATGTATATAAATTAGTTGCAGTGGCAGACATCAGTTTCTTTATTTAGGTGTGTATTGCAGCATTGGTTGACCTTAGATCGGCCCCTGTGAACGGATGGCATTTTAAAAGAGAGGAGTAACAGAAATGCATGAAAAACCCACTTAAATAACATTAGCAAATTCACAACAGGATTAAAAACATTTCCAATAAAAGTCTCATTATATAACTGCTCAGAGGTAGATGCAAAACTATGTAAATTTTGAGAAATATACATGACTCTGGCAATTCTTTTTATATTTTATCCATGGAAGCACACAATGTGGACCTGTAGAGTTAATGTCCTTTTGTTTGCTATATCAACCTTTAGAAAGAAAGAAAAAAAAAAAAAAAAAAAAAAAAAAGAGCATGAATGTAAAAACATTATGTAACGAACAATATACACTGATCAGCCACAACATTAAAACCACCTGCCTAATATTCTGTAGGTCCCCTTCATGCCGCCAAAACAGCGCAAACCCTTATCTCAAAATGGCAATCTGAGAGCAGGTATCCGAGTTACCATAGACATTGTCAGTTGAAACAATTCTGGCCATTCTCTGTTGACCTCTCTCATCAACAAGGCATTTCAGTCCATAGAACTGCTGCTCACTGGATGTTTAGTTTTTGGGACCATTCTGAGTAAATTCTAGAGTCTGTTGTGTGTGAAAATCCCAGGAGATCAGCAGTTACAGAAATACTCAAACCATCCCATCTGGCACCAACAATAATGCCATGGTCCAAATCATTGAGATTACATGTTTTCCCCCATTCTGAAGGTTTATGTGAACATTAACTGAAGCTCCTGACCCGTATCTGCATGATTTTATGCACTGCAATGCTGCCACACGACTGGCTGATTAGATAATTGCATGGATGGTTGTTGGTGACAGATGGGCTGGTTTGAGTATTTCTGTAACTGTTGATCTCCTGGCAGTTCCACATACAACAGTCTCTAGAATTGAATGGTGCCAAAAACTAAAATTATCCAGTGAGTGGAAGTTCTGTGAACGGAAATGCCTTGTTGAGAGAGATCAACAGAGAATGGCCAGACTGTTTCGAACTGAAAGTCTACGGTAACTCAGAAAACCACCCTGTACAATTGTGGCGAGAAGGATAGCATCTCAGAATGCTGTTTTAGCGGCACGAGGGGGACCTACACAATATTAGGAAGGTGGTTTTAATGTTGTGGCTGATTGGTGTATATGACTGATAACGCTTTTTGAACTCAATGACTTTAACGTAACAAGAACAGAATTCACAAACAAAATACAAATTACGTGAGAACACTGGAGTGAAAAATTATAAAAATTGCTGATCCTAAATTTTACAGTGCATAGAGATTTAAACCAACACTGAAAAATAAAAGGCACAAAAGTCGCACAGTTATGTAAGGTATTTAGACCACAAACAGATGTTTTTTACGTTCATGTTATCAATAATAAAGGGCTCATATTATGTACGGTGTAATCTAACTCGCATATAACCATTCTAGACTTTTATCTCATATCTTATCCCAGTTATCATATGGAAAATTATGGCACAATCAAAATCCTGTTACTAATATAGTTTTTATCTTTTAGATGCATGGGCATTCATAAAATAATAATTATCTCCAAAACACCATTAGATGAAGAAAAGCATATGCATAGAAATTTTACTGACAGAATAGATGAGAGCCTTATGAATAGGTATTTGTTTTCTTGCACTTCTGTAATGGAAACTCTTCTGGCTGTTTTTCTTGTCATGAGTTTTTCTCATGAAAAAAATATATAAATAAATTCCTGTGATTTTCTCTCTTACCTCACTGACTGCAGTTTGTCAAAAGACAACAACACTTATGTACGGGCAACAGTCACTTATACTGGCCAAGTTAAAGGGATAGTTCAGTTCACCCTCCTCCCCCACCCCACACCACCGAAAGAATTAGGGACATCCTCGCGAAACCTGTCAAGAAAACGTCCTGGTCACATTTAACCCCAAATTATATTTTGCATAAAGAAAATGAAGCCTGCATTGAAGACCATTCCATTTTTGCATTGTGACATCATTATCCTCCGCAATTGTAATTGCCGTAATACGTCCAGACGTTTAAATCTATCATTCCAATTGTTTTCAATGACGATTCTCATTACTGTAACAGTCAATATTTTACTGTATTACAATAAAAAAAAAGATGCTGTTGTATAATGATTTTAAAAATTAAAATCAGCAAAAATAAAAGGCAATACCAAGGGTGTACTACTATGATGTATAATTACTTTACAACTTAAATATTGTATACAATTGTTTTCACATTACAGTAATGACAATATCATACTGACCATCTTTTTCATGTTGCAGCAATAAGAATTGCTAAAATGTGCATAAGTCAACAATAACAATGTAAAAATGTTAATGGTCCTTAATTTGTTTTGTTCATGAAAAATATAATTTCTTGTTGGTTTTGATTTTTAAGTAAAATAGGACCAGGACAATGTCTTGACAGATTTCGTGAGAATCATCTCTCACCCTCATAACATTCCATACCTGTATGACTTTCCTTCTTCCATTGAATACAAGATAAATACTGAAGAATGTCGGCACTGCTCTTCTTTCCATACAATGAAAATTAAAGGTGACTGAGGTTAACATTCTGCTTAACCTCTCCCTGCATGTTCCATGGACAAAATAAAGCAATGTGGATTTGGAACAACATGAGGGTGAGTAAATGATTACATCATTTTTATTTTCTGGGTGAAGTATCCCTTTAAGAGTCTCACAGAGTATCATTTAAGCTGCAAATTTCTTAACACCTATAGCATTCCGTAATGATGTCATAACACTTTCAGATGGATGTGTGCATATGTCAAATGCCAAAACTGGTCAATCTAAACAAAACAAAAAAACACATTACAACTGTGAAATATAGCAAATCTTTGCACATTCTTTTCTATGGCAGATATTCTTTTGCAAACAAACTTTCCAAATGTAACACTGAGAACCGAATGGAGTAACACATGTGGGCATGTTCTTTTTAATAATTCCCTTTCGTCCTTCAAATAATTCTCTCTTCATTACGAAAACCCACGTAATAGCGAAGTTCATTACTGCAGCCATCTGGGCTGTCTCTGTTAGTTGTGTTTTACATTCACTCAAGTACGTGACCTACTGGAGGAGGGGGTTGGAGGAACAGGTGATGAGCTGTTAATGTTGATTTCTGCTGTCTGGCTGAAGTTTGGATGGAGATGGAGGCTGGATACTGAAGACACAGATGTTTAAGTGTGTGGCGATCTGGTTACATACACTCACACAGTACCGCACCAGATCAAATCCTGACAGCATCTACAAACAATCCAAAGAGAGTAAAGAAAAACAGCAAAAGGCAAAAATGTACATTTTGTCATCATTCACTCCCCCTCATGCTGTTTCAAACCTGTTTGAAATTCGTTCTGTCTTGGAACACAGAAGGACATGTTAGGCAGAATGTTAACCTCAGTCACCACTTTCTTTCATTACATCTTTTTCATACAATGGTGACTGAGGCTAACATTCTGCCTGACATCTCCTTTTGTGTTCCACGGATGATATTCATTAGTCATAATGGTTTGGAACATAATAAAGATTAGTAAATTATGACAGAATTTTCATCTTTGGATGAACTACACCTTCATAGCATGGCAAATGCATTTTGGATGGCTTCAAGATCAAAACTATAAATGTAGCCAATTTTTTATTTTTTTCTGGTCCTGTTTCCACCTGGTTTTAAAGGGATTGCTTACACAAAAATGAAAACTCTCCCATCACTTACTCACCCTCATGCCATACCAGATGTATTTGACATTCTTTCTTCTGAAGAACACAAACGAAGATTTTTAGAAGAACATCTGAGCTCTGTAGGTCCATACAATGCAAGTGAATGATGACCAGACCTTTCAAGCTACAAAAGTCACATGAAGGCAGTATAAAAGTAATCCATATGACTCCAGTGGTTTATATATTTATCTTCTGAAGTAACAGAATAGCTTTGGGTGAGAAAAAGATCAATATTTAAATACTTTTTCACTATAAATCTCCACTTTCACTTTCAGATTGTGATTTGTTTCTCACCCAATCCTATCATATTGCTTCTGAAAACATGGATTTAACCACGTACGTGTTTTTTTTTTTTAATTTATATATATATATATATATATATATATATATATATATATATATATATATATATATATATATATATATATATATATATATATATATATATATATATATATATATTATTTTAATATGGATCACTTTTATGCTGCCTTTATATGATTTTTGGAGCTTGAAATGTCTGTTCACCATTCACTTGCATTGTATGTTGTTACAACCTTTGTGTTCAGCAGAAAAAAAGAAAGTCATACACATCTGGGATGGACTGAGGGTGAGTAAATGATGAGAGAAGTTTCATTTTTGCGTGAACTATCCCTTTAAGATGCGTTTTGGGTGATCCAATCAAAAGTTGTTAGCTCTAAATACAGGGTACAAAATGTTTTGTAAACGGATCACTGCAACCACATACAGAGGTAGTCAAAAACGCATGTGACCACATTGCATTTGAGGTGTGAAACACAATCCATTCTGAATGTGCCCCAGACAGCAGCGAAGAACTACCCCTCACCTGTCAATCAATAAGAGTTCAAACTTTGCCGTTTATGTTCTACATAACATCTGAAGCTCAGGTTAATACTGGAAATCCACCAAAATAATGGAAAATCCTGCTTGAAACACTGCGTTTGTGCTTAAATAAAATTTCAGTTGCATCTAGGACAAACAGTGCACCGTTTGTTTCACACTTCATTTGTCTTTTATTATTTTTTTGCAGTTTATTTTCATGCAGTAACACACTGACATAGTGATTGATGCATGTCATCATGAAATCACAAGACCCTCCCCTCGAAATCCAAACACAAGTGGTCACAGGGGGCACATTTTTGATGCCTTTGTGGCATTTTACTTTTCCCCGAGATCCACAAATAATGTTAGTCAAGGTTTCTTACACTAAAAACTCATGTGTTTCATGATTATTTTGCGCCCCGTCTCTGACCCTTAGAATTACACAGACCGTTCTTGTTACTGTACCTTTAAAATTTCTGTATGCAAACTTTTTTTTTTTTTTTTTTACAGATGTTATTTACTGGAACGTTACTCCTCTAGTCTATGAAGTACATTCAAATATTATATTTTGAAACAGCAAGTTACATCCTGTTTTCCATTTGCCACATTCAAACATCACATTTAACAGTCAGTTGTTATACATACCAGAGCGACCCAGAGAAGACAGTATTCATTAATGAAACTGTTAAAGTACTGATTCAGAAAAAGCAGCGCTGGTCCCAGGAAGGCCAAATCATTACGATGCATTTCACTTTTTGTCATATGAGCAACCTGGCAAACAAAACAGACATGTGGTGACATTTAGATTAACTGTTGCTAACGCTGTTTGAGGCTGAAATATATTTTAATGCTATGAACTATAGAGAACAAGACAGTATTTATACTCAAAAGTGCAGAAAATCTTACAGATAGCGTTTTTGCAGCATTTGTCAAAACCATTACATTTCCTACCAGCTAAGTTCAGGTAAAGTCAATTCAATGACATGGAAATGGTATTCAGATTAATCAAGAGTAATTTATCAATCATCAATTATTATTCATATGCTGTACAAACGTTCGAGCAAAAACGTGTTTATGAAAGATGAATCAATGTTCTGGCTTCATCCTTGATCTTACCACCAGTCTGTTGGTGAGTTTGGCTGAGACGAACCCGAATGCTAAGATGTACAGACAGGGATGTTTCTCGAAGAGCTGCACCGAAGACTTCTTATAGATCATTAGAGCAAGTGTAATAAGCACTCCTATATGGAAGGACGGAGATAACACGCTTGTTCCCTGAAGAAATAAAAACAGTTGTGCCTTTGATACAGACTAAACATTTGAACTGCTTTTAGAATATAATCTTAATGACAACAGAGGGTGTGTTTTCTGTTTAATTTCATGCTTTACTTACTGCAATAGTGGATCCATTTTTACCCATTCCACCGGTGAATATAACACTGAAGTAGTTGGTGCAGGAAAATATGGCACCCATAAGAGTGCAAAGGGCGGGTATTATTTTTATCTGGATATTTATCACAGGGATCTGGTAAGATTAAAAGCAACTCATTTACATCACATTCCAAAATATCATGAAATTAAATACAGGTCCTTTTCATTGTAAATGTTTAAAATGTAAAGAATTCTGCTTTATTCACTTTATTGAACACATGCAGCATGCAAGAGAATCAGATTTTCTAACCATGATTATATGACCATGATATACAGAATCAGCACATTTGTCCACATGCATACGGTCGAATCATGTGATCAAAATGTGTTAAAGAATTAAGATCTGTTTTAATTACCACAGATTGCCAAAAAGCTGTTCCTCCAATGGCAGCCAGTAAGTACAAGCTTATAATGTAGATTTGCACCTCAGTAACATCAATTCTGCACAAGCAAATACCAAAGAGTAATTAAAAGAGGAGACAAATTTGTAACTTATTAATCTCGCAATAATACTACTAATAATAACAATAATATTTACAGTGTATTTTTTTTATATCTAAATCCATATGAAAATTAGATGTTAAACCCAACTTTAAACTCATGATCCCTTAGTTATAAAAGGTCAGTTGTCACTCACATGCCAAAGCGCAGCGTTCCAGAAACATATGTTTGCCAGTGGGCACAATAAAACATGAAGATGCCCACAAAACAACAGAAGAACATCCAGTCAGGATGGGTACCCAGCTGAACTGCTATACATGTGCCAAGAACCACAAACACTGCATCAGACAAAGAAAAACAGAACAGACTTCCGTCAAAAAGGCATATATACTGTTTGTAGCCTATTCTATATTCCAAACTAGAAGTCAGTTTTCGAAGTCAAACTATATTATCTCCATACTCACTATTCACTGAATACAACAAAGTATACGCTTTACACGGTTTTCTTCTTCTTCTTATTATTATTATTATTATTATTTTTTTTTTTTGTGTGAAATAGTAGGCATTATTCCATGATAAACATTTCAAACATTGTTGTCATATGCATTCTGTGTGAAAACGTCTTTTGTCAGCCTGATCATACAATAAGTCAACAAAGTGATGTTGAAAACCATGGCTGTAATTACTTCCAAATGATTTCATTTGTTTCATACTGCACATTTGGGCAAACAGAATTTCATTCAAACATAAAGCAAGCATTTAAATATGCATACTGCATACTTAAAAAACAGTAATAGTAGTATGTTTGTAGTATGCTATTCTGAACATAGTCAGATTGTAATACTATAGTAGTAAGCTGAACTTGCATAAACAAACATGAGCAGACCTGTAGAGAGAGAGTCACAACCGTGGTCAAAGAGCTCGCCCAAAGGTGTGCTGCTATTGGTCCGTCTTGCCTGCTTCCCATCTATTGCATCCAATGATTGGTAGATGAACAGACCAAGAGCACAGGCTAAGTATGCCCACGTCGGTGCCTGAAAAAAAGTTCAAAAACACTATAAATGCAGTTAGTAGCTCAGGTTTATTTAATACCAACAATCAAAATTATTACAACTTCAAAACCAAAGAGTTTTGTTTTTAGATTTTAAGGCCTAATTTTCTATCCACTTGCATCCTTTTCACTGACTTTCACAGATTGACATACATCTTCACATTTACTGCCACAAAAGGTATAAATGTATTAAGTATATCTCTTTAGGCCTAATTGTAGATACTGGTGCCACTGGTTTTGCCATAGAGGTGGCTATCATAGACCGTCATAGCTGATAAATGAGGCTGTTAAAGCTAACAGAACAAGCTGTGATTAACACCACATAGTATCTGATTGCACTCTCTAAACAGTAGACTACAGCGGCGGTACTGTTTGTGTTTTACCACAATCATTTAAAAAAATATTAGCAAACACTTTAGTTAAATAAGTTGTGAATTAACCAAAGGCTGAGTAAGGAATTACATATTTTTTTATAGCCCTTGGCTTGATGCCACCTCTATTCTGATCAGCTGCATGTGTGTGCGTGCTCCAAAAGAACACCACATATGTTCTTACTATGTTACCGACTAATTTTAAAGCCGGTAATATTTCAAGTGCGACTGTACAGTCTGACTGTCAGTTGACTTCATCCATCACACTTGTACACACAGGTTTAATCAGACAATAACTGACCTTGGCATTGTGCACATGTTGATTGACAAAAGCAGTCTCTTTCTTTAAATACCCATAATGCAGTGACAGTTACGGGCACTCAAATGGATAGCCTATAAATGGTCGAATCAAACATCCACACTCTTCCACCATGGTTTAGATAGATCAGTAATTACTGTTTTGTGACATGTTTAAAGTGTACTGCATCTATAGCCAACATTTGGGAAGCGATCATTTTGACAAACTTTGCGAGTTGAATTATATTGATAATAATTTAGCATGTCATATTGCAGCACTGCTGAGTGTGTACCACACATACTCGCTAGAGGGCGCTGAGTGCTTACGCAGCTCTGACTGAAGTGGTGAATGCAGACAGTCAGAATTTAAAACGCAGCCTTTTGTGGTTTAATAGTCGCGCGAGCCCATATTGCGAGTTCAGTTTTAATTCAATCAATCGTGTAACCTTAATGGATTATGGATACTATACCAATTTCTCAGAGGTCAAATTCAGCTTTTGTTTTATTCCATTTTCCATGTCCATTTTAAACATTTCTAATGCAAGTATTTATTTTTTTCATTCTAAACTGGAAAAAAGCTTTTCTAGACTAAATGTTCAGATGTCTGGACACTATCTGCAGGGGTTCATGATTATAGATATAAATGATTTGATATGAGCCTATTAGTAATGAGTACTTTCTAGTTGATAATTTCATTTTTACTTTCTAGTTAGAATTGATTTGGATAAAAACGAAAACCTACACTGTCTAAGAAGTTTTTTATCTTCTTGTATACTATTATTTCTAAACATCTGGTCATTTTAAATAAAAATAAAAAATTATTTCCTGTGTGGTGCACTTCTGTTAATTTATGAACGCTTTCTATAATGAACAGAACTTTGATTTCTAGGTTGCCAAGTATTCTAATAAAGAACATGTTATTTGAATCATGTTGAACTTACTTTTTAGTTAAGTACATTTAAAAGTAAAAACAATTATTAAAAAAAAAACAAAAAAAACACATGGATCGTTAAATGTCCTTAAGTTTGGAAAAAATTTATTTTATATATATATATATATATATATTTATTTTATATATATATATATATATATATATATATATATATATATATATATATATATATATATATATATATATATATATAATACATTTTTTCCAAAAAAAAAAAATATATATTTTTTTTTTTTGCAAATCATTCAGCCCTAGTGTGGGTAGTTTGCCTTTCTGAACTCAGCTATTGATTAGTTGTTGATCAGTTTTAAAAAGTAGTAGCCCATTAAAGCACTGAAACGATAGAATACCTGTTCTGTGGCAGTCGGGCAGTAATACACCAGTATCAGAGTGGTGATAATATTGGTAGCGAGTCCCACTATGGTGATGAGGTTTGGGGCCATCCATAGAGGCACTTTGCTGACCAGCCAGCACCAGTATCCTTGCATGAAGGGCTCCAGGAGGGAGCGTCCTGCACTTCTGTACTGATGCTCTTCCAACCTTTTCAGCTGCTGTCGGGACATGCGTGTCACAGGCAACTCCATCAGTTTGGTCAGGAGACTAGCGCCCTCCTCCTGACCTGGTCCAGTTGAGTCACGGGTAGAGGAGGAGGAACTGGCATCAGAATCCGTCCGAGGCCGAATAGGTCTCTTGTGTGCGCTCATGGCACTATGGGACTTTGTATGGGTGTGGCAAGTGTCTGAATCCACTATAAATTTATGGGATTATATCTATGGGAACAAAGAGATTACCACCCATAAATGATCATCACTTTATATTACTATAAAACAAGTCAAAGCATTCTATTATTAACAACATGTTTTGTGGGGTGGTGTATAGTTCCGAAGTTAATTCCTATTTAGTAAATTATTTTCATACAAAGTAATAGAAATATTGCTCAAGGACGAATGTACTTAGAACTCTAAAGACCCCATTAAATGGCTTTACAAGAACAGTGGCCTTTTACAGAAACATCCTAGCTCTATAATCCTTTCTTATCAGTTAGTTACCATATTGATTTCAATTGTGATCTTTATATGTTCTGTTTACCTTGTCAGATCTTAACTCAATCATTAAGATAGGAAGTTTCTGTAAAATGGCACCAATTTTCTTTTTAAAACAGGAAGTTGGGCGAATCATAACTAAGGGTTCAGTATTTTTGTTTTGTTTTTTAAAATAGCCAATAGGCTTTGGTTTAGGTCACAATCATAGCCATGAACCATGATTTGCTACTTGCTATTGCTAGTAAGGTAAGGTGAGGTGATTTTAGGGGAAAGGACATTCTAATTCTAGATTAGATTTGATTAGACAAAGATTTGGATACACCCCTGAGTGCAAGATGAGTCATCAATATTTTTGGTTCAGTTTTCCCAGAAGAGAAATACTATACATATTAAATGCATATATGTGCTTAAGTTATTTTG
Source organism: Moxostoma hubbsi (assembly GCA_032164185.1). Taxonomy (NCBI): domain Eukaryota; kingdom Metazoa; phylum Chordata; class Actinopteri; order Cypriniformes; family Catostomidae; genus Moxostoma; species Moxostoma hubbsi. Next base: position 10,250,936 of record JAVLUX010000018.1, on the reverse strand, counting down.
ATCAAAATTAGGACTACACTAGCATATGCATGATCCTTAAAACTAACAGACAGGGACTAAAGGCCACAAATGTCCAATCTGTCCAATCCCAACACCCCAAAATACACCTGCTACTCCAGGAAGAGGGAAGTAAAGATATGAAAGATTGTGCAATGGTTTCTAATAAAATCAAACTCATGCACTATGGCATACTATGGGCTGTTCCTTTTGTATCTGTTTCTTCAAATACTCACCAGCAGACTAGACTGTATTTTATGAGATCCACAACAGCCCATGTAAAATCCTCCAACTGAATGATGACGTCAGCTTGACAACAATCTGTCAAACGTGTCAGGCGACATCATAAATGTGATGTACATTATTAATCACAAAAACACAGCGTGTTAAACCGTCATTAACTCTATTTTTAGAGCCAATGTGATTGATATAGTTCGTGTCTGACAAACAGTACCTTTGTTTACGCGGTGCAGATGTCTTTGCTCCGCGCAGCATTAGAGGTGCCCGTGTGATGGCGAAAGCTGAGATGTTAAATAAATTATAAATAAATCAGAGGAGAAAATATCGCGTCACTGGCTACCGAACAAACGTTCACGTTAACAAAGAAGCGGTTTTTGAAGGATTACTTGATAATCGGCATAACCGCGAACCGCGTGAATGAAACGCAGAGGCGTGAAACACGCTTCAATAATGCGACGGCAACGCCTTCCGGAAGTACAAATTTCAAAATAAAAGTCCCCATTTCACTATTTCAAGAAAAAGTTTTTACATTTGTGCACAATTAAATATGAAATGATGATAAACAAAAATAGATTATCTTCAAACATGGAAAGGTTTCTTATTAATTATTCGAAATACACATCCTGAATGAATAACACCATAATACTAGAAGCTATTGATTTCACAATTTTGTTATCGCTACTTGTATATGTTGTTCATTTACCAGTACGCCTGTATGACCTTAAAGTGATAGTTAACCCCAAAAGGAAAATTATCTCATCATTTATTCACCCTCATGCCATGACTTTCTATCTTCTGCTGAACTCAAATTACGATTTTTAGTAGAATATTTCAGCTGTGCAGGTCCATACAATACACGTGAGTGCTGATCAGACCTTTGTAGCTCTAAAAATCGCATAAAGGATATATTAAAGTAATCCATGTGTTTAACATGATATCATGAAGTAAAATGATAAGTGTGGGTGAGAAACAACATTTAAGCCTTCTTGTTTTTACTCTAAATCTCCACTTTCACTTTCAGATATTCAGACATAGTTCAAAAAACTGAAATCATATAGATTACTTTTATGCTGCCTTTATGTGATGATTTGAGCTTCAAAGGTCTGATCGACGTTCACTTGCATTTTGTGTATAGTTTACATATGTCTCGTCACTGTTATGACTGCTATGTTGCTAGGAACTGCACACAAGACTTTCACTCACTGTTGCACTTGTGCATATGGTTGTGTGACAATAAAGTGATTTGATTTGTATGGACAATTACATACAACTATCCCTTTACATTCAAATACACAATATAAGAGCAGTATTTGAAGACACTATTCCATTTTTAAGTCTTGTTTAAAAAAGTTAATCAGTCTAGGTTGACTGTAAATTGACATCTTCAAATGTGGTTATTTAACTTTAAGTATTCAATGCTTAGGTCACATAAAAAAAAAAAAAATCTGAAAGTCAACTTCTAAATTCTAAAGAGTCAAGTTTATATGAGTGTATATTACACCACGCTTGCCTGAAACTCATACTTTGCGGAGATGTTTGAAAAATTAACTGGTGGCAAATCATCCATTTCCCATAAAGGACCAATATTCTCACCCTTAAGGCCCAGGTCATCATAATCTTTCTCATCTAAAAATAATACATTCTTTTCTAGTTTTAGAGAGGCAAGAAATCAGTTTAAGTACTCTAAAAACAGGAAGCAAAGATTTTAAAAAAAGCCACAAGGAAAGCCATGATGCAGGATAAAAGGCATGATTTGTTGAATTATTCTTTATTTAGCAACCACGTCGAGAGGTGCCAACACTGAAAACCTCAGCAGTGGATAAGTGGCATTCCCCATTCATTTGCAATGAGAATCTTGCTGTAGTTTCACATGTAGTTACACATTTTATTAGGTAATGAGTGAATGTTGCAAGTTTGAGAAATAAAACATTAAGAAAGGACTGTTTTGGTAAACTGTTAACTTTCTTTCCAATGGGAAACATGATATGGCACAAAAGCATTCCACAAACTGATCAGAGACGTCAAAGACAAGATCATGTGGAAGGGGACAGCAGTCAAACCAGCAAAAACTGACAATGACTGCTGTCAATTCTCACATTCATTCACACAACATTTCTCTCCCAGTGCATCATACGCTTTTTTGAGAACATCTTAAAATTTCAATTATTATGCTTTCAATAAATGGCAAGATGAAATGGAGTAAAATGCTATAATAGCCAATCAGCAAAACAGCTATACACAGCGCCAAGTACAGAAAACAAACCCCAAAACAAGGTTATTTAAAGTGCAGATGAACCAAGTCAGCCATGCTAGAAACGGAGTGGTAATCAATTACCGAGTGTTCATGCATACGTTTTAGAACAACGAACTTCGAATGAAGGATTTCAGTGGTACAAAAAAAAATAAACCCAAAAGGGTAGGACATATGAGTATCAACTGATACAAGCCTGTACCCTTTACCTACGATGCAAAAGTAAATAAATAAAGTCAATACTAATAATAAAAAGGAAACAAATTCTAAAGCTTTTCTCCTCAAAATCGTCATTCATCATGAGTTTTAATGACAAGCAAATTCCTCTTCTTTATTCTCTGTTGATTTGTAAGAGAATTATCTAACGCTTTAATTTTTTTCACATGGAAAAATAGGAAAGAGTTTCTTCAGAACACTTGTGAATACTATCAAGAAGCACACAGGTCTCTTGTATTTGTCATTCCTCTGCTAGTGTGCGTTCCAGACTACAGCGCACGTGGCCGCTTGGGATTAATCTGCTTACTGGCTTGTTCCTCCTCTTGGAGTGTCGACCGGAACGACCTTACTTTATCTGATAATGTGAGCAGACACAGACACACACATTAAACTCTTAGCTCTTATTTTGATCATAAAAATCATTCTAGAAGATGAATTACCTCTGAGCTCAATAAGGACCTCGATCTTCTGGTCAAGAATCTGCTCGAGTTGGGCAGAGTAGGAGTCCACGTCATAGTCCACCTCCTCTGTCATCTCTAGGAGAACCTTTTCATCCTCAAGCCACCTGATAGACTCCTGTCAGTGCAGAGATAATCAACATCATCATTAGAAATCCCCCCAATTCAAAGTTCAATGCATGTTTTGGGAAATCATACACACATGAAACACAGCCCTGTGGTCCTCCAGAACCTGTTCCTCCATCTCTACCAGCTGAGACACAGCCTCATGGAATGTGAAGAGTTGAGGGGAGACTTCTTCTTCCTGTCAATATACGAACAACAGCTTTTCATAACTTGTTCAGATTTGAGAGCAGACTTGGTCTAAGAAACATACATCAATCATTCATATATATATATATATATATATATATTTCTTTCTTACACTTTATTTGGTCTTTAAGGAAAAGTTCACCTAAAAATTATAATTCTCTCATCATGGCTTTCTTTTGCAGAACACAGCTTTTTTTGAAGCACATATGTTTTTGTCTAAAATATAAGTCAATGGGGTCCGACACTTTCAAGCTCCAAAGAGTTGAATGCAGATATGATCTCTTTTTCTTTTTTAACATTTTGTTCCATTTCTGACCCAAAAACATATCATATCACTTCAGAAGACACGGCTTACACCACTCGACTCTGTACGGATTACCTTTATGCTACCGTTGTCATTTTTGGAGTTTGAAAGTTTTGGACCCCATTGACTTGCATTGAACAGATATTAACACATAATATCTCCATGTATATCTATAATATCTGTTCCGCAGGAGAAAGAACATCATTTAAGTTGGATAAGGGTAAGTAATTGATGGAAAACATTTTAATTTTGGGGGTGTCTATCCCATTCAATCAATAATTCACCCAAAAATGAAAATTCTCTAATCAAATCCTCACCCTCATACCATCGCAGATGTGTATGACTTTCTTCTGAATAACACAAAAAAAGATTTTTAAAAGAACATCCCAGCTCTGTAGGTCAATAGGAAGTGTATTGAGCTTGAAATATTGATCACAGCTTGATCACGTCTAAAGACTGCAATGACAAGCCTTAAAGTGAAAAAGGAGTTACATTTTGGTCTGTTCTAGCCCAAAATCAATTAGATTGCTTCAGTAGACATGGAATAAACGACTGGAGTCATATGGATTACTTTTATACAGGCTTTGTTTGCTTTTTGGAGTTTCAAAATTTTGGTCACTGTTCACTTTCATAATATACACCCACAGAGCTGAGATAGTCTTCTACAAATCTTAATTTGTATTTTGCAGAAGAAAGTCATACACATCTGGGATGGCATATGGGTGAATAAATTCCGAGATAATTTTCTTTTTTGGGTGAACTATTCCTTTAACTATTAAAAACTTTAGTAAACATAGTAGATCTGTTTTTACATTTTGTTCACAGAGTAGCTTGAGGTCATCTCTCTGAGGGGAATTCCCCAAATCCCACTCCTCATCCATGATGTCTAGTTGGTTGATGGCGTTGACATTGGCGCGACCGCCTTCAATCACTGCATTGGGATCCACAGACAGCTCCTTCACTCTAAAGACACAGGATGACATTGTGTCGTATGTCGAAATATACATTAAAAATGTCTAAATATTAAAATTTTAACCTAAAGTTTTAGGTTTAACGAGCATGCTATGATTAAATTGAGTATAATGCTAATTCCAGCATATTTTCTAAATGTCAAAACAATACAACCCTATCCTTCTTGCTTAGAACATAACGCATGTTTGTGTTGTTGCTGCCTACTGAAGTGTTGTTTTCTTCACTGTATAAACAGCACATTGCCAAGCAGCTGAAGATTCACTTACTGCCCTCTGGAGTATACAGGTGGTACTACAAGCTTGCATTTCTCAGGAATCTTTCTTATACGATTAATTTGCGTTAATTTTTAACGCATTATTTTTTATACATTTAATCGCACTGTATTAACGCGTTAAATCGACAGCCCTAGTGCAAACACGAACACATTTCAAAACAACATGAACTGTTTGTTGTGGCTGTTTATGGTGTCATCACATTTTACTCTAATTATTTACAGTGTTCATTAGTGTTAATAATCACGTGTTATTCCTAAAGGAGAAGAAAGGACAAAACAGCACCACCAGATATGCCACACATTCCCAGGGTTAGAGAAACTAATGTAAGCAGATCAGGGGGGAAATGGAAATGTTTACACCAAGCACAACCATTATCATGAGTGCAGCCAATGTGTCTAATATATAACGCAACAGACTGTGGTTATATGCATTGCAGCGCATGAGTCATTTCATGCATTGGTTGCAAGCCAACAGGATGTTTGCTACCAACTGAGCAGTGTTGGGGATCTACTTTAATTGCATCTCACCAAGCTACTATTTTATTTTTAAACAATATCATAATATATATAAAAATAATAATATCTATATAACAATACAAAATAATTATAACCAGATCTATATAATTACATAATCAGATTGTAAAATATACTTAAAGACATGGAACAATATTTATCTGACAAAAACAAGAAGGATCTAATTTCCAGTGAAAGTATCAAACTTAAACACATACAATTCAACTAAATGCAACTAATAATAATTACAATTATTGATTATATAACTACACAAAGACCTACATAGGAGTTTTAAAATATTTATTGCACAAAAAAAAAAAAAAACTATAATTTTTTTAATTTATTTGAGAACACCGACTCAAATGAATCAGTGAATCTAAACTCAAGTGAATAGGTTTTCTGAACTGATTTCAACATAATGACTCGCTAAAATGAATAGTTTTTCAAATAAGACCAGGAATGTGTATTAAAAAAGTAAATAAGGTCAATTTTGATATCATGTTAACTTAAAATTTTTAACATTTAGACTTTTTTTCCTAGTCCCCCCTCCCCCCCCCCCCAACACTGCTATTGAAGGCGTATCTGATTGAGAACATGGTGATTAACTGCAGGCGTGTGCTCATACTCATAAGTGGGAGAGGGTTCATAGCGACTTCCTCCCCCCTGAGTGAAGGGAATGTCAGAGGGGCTAATACCAAACTCCTTTACTCTGAAGACAGTCAAGAACAGCAGAGAAGAGAGGGAGAAGAGCACAGCCAATCAGAAGAGGACAAGACACATTCCCATCAGTGAACACCAGCATTTTGAAACACTAGTAAATACAACAGCTGTATTTAAAGGAACTTTTATTAAAATTCAAACAAGGAGAGTGACATTTTAAGATCTCTTAATGTTGGTATTAACTACTATTTTCATAATTGTAAACAACACAGTACTCAGTCCTCACCTGTTGGCATATCTCAGAGTGTTCAGCGTGTTCTCACAGGAGGCCATACCAGGAGAGATGGTGGCAATCTGGGCAGGTAACGGTCACAATTAAAGCTGTGCAAACAGCGAAAGGTAAACTTGGCCAAATTCCAATGAGTGACAAAGAGGGCTTAATCAAACTTACCATGCATGTCCTGGAGTTCTCACCGATAAACGAGTCTCTAAGGACCTGTGTGAGCTTACTCGCTCTGAACGGGGTGTGAGGTTTATTACGGCCCAAAGCTCTGATACATTCCTGATAGATCATGACAGAAAAGGTACAGGTCAAATCAATCATAGCTTTTTATAAGCTCATTTACTAACTTTATAATGTTTATTTGGTATGGCTATTCTCTGTTTTTATATATATATATATATATATATATATATATATATATATATAGATATATACACACACACACACACCAGGGCTAGCCAACTGGTGGCCTCTCAGTCAAAGTAACAGACATAAACATTTACATAAACAGAAGTTGTTACAGAAGTGATGTCAGCACATATGCATAACATTTTTCAACTATTAAAATATAAATATAAGCTAGATAAATCTATGCTGAAAACCTAACTTCAAAGAAAATGGACTGAAAAGTTTGCTTTTATTCTTAATTCTTCAAGTATTAAACACGCTTCTCATCAGTTTGCATCTATAGTGCTTTTAAAAGTGATAATGTGACTCTTCACTGAACATTCACACATGTATATATCCTGGTTGTGTTTGGGTCCTGTGAAGTTTTCATCTTTATAATCTTGCCCCAGCAAGAAAGTAATTGAAAAGTCCTGATCTATACTATCTAAAGCAAGGGTGGGGAACGTCAGGCCATTTGAGAATTAATTTGAAAAGCAAAAAATGGCCTTGATTCAATTAACCTGAAAAAAATAAAATAAAAATCCATTCAAATAATGTTTATAAATCATTTTAAATGACAACAACTCCAGTGTGAATTCTCAGGGCCAGTAAAGCCTTCTCTGCTGGCCTAACAATCCAAATAAATTAACATTTTTCATCCTTTCATTTTCAATCTCTTTTTTGCCTATGTATTTTTTAATCGCTTTCCACTCTAAATTAATCTACAAACAAATTAAGAAAAACGAAATGTTTATCAAGTCAGAATTTATTCCTTGATGCTTACAAGTGAAGTGTGACAACTGTTTCACAAATCACATGCATGAAGCAGCACTTGAATCTGAACCCCACCCCGTCAGGCCTTCAGAAATTCTTCTGAATATCTTAAAAGTGCAAATGAATGGGAAACTAAAGTCAGTTTGTTAGATTCATCAGCCAATCAGATTTATTTATTTGTTCTTGGTGGGTGTGATCTTTAGGATATGTCTTCTAGCTGGCCTTGAGTGAGGCAATCATGCTTTAAGTGATGTAATTTGAAAGCGAAGAGCTCTCAACTCATCCTCAGAACTGCCACTATCGCCATTGAGAAAGACTGTGTGATTGCTTAATTTATTAAACAGGAAGGGAGGAATGATTTTCACTTCAAGTAAATTGGTAAGTGCTTTTTGCATTGTTATAGCAACATCAGGAGTTTCCTAAGTGTAAATTTGGCTGCTTGAGCATTTGTAGTTTTGAAAAGTAGTGCTGCATTCCATTTAATTCGGAAAGTCGGATTTCTTCCTACTTCCTACTAGGAAAAGTGCAATGGAACGCATCTTGAAGTCAGAATTACATCTTGTAGGCTCGTGCAGAAATTCTCAACTCCGATTTCGCCGAGATGCAGAGGCATGATGTCACACAAACATGTCGACAAACAAAGCGATAAACATTCACTTCATCATGTAATATCGATAAATTAGTTTATTTCCACATTACATGATATTAAAGCTTCTTTAACAAATGCCTGCAACAAGTTTATTATATATTATAATCTTTTTTGATAATCGTACACCTGAAGCACATATGCTAGCGCTGCAGCATTGTTTATCAGTTGGGTTGCTAGGAGACATCTCTAATGAGAGTCAAACCCCTGCTAAGCTAACGGGAACATTGCAGTTTTGCTTCCTTAAATGTCATCTTACGAATATTGGGGAATGGATTGCATTCGGCAATAAGTAGGAATATTCCTCATCCAACTTGAAATTGAACGCAGCATAACTGTGTACCCTGATGAAACAAAATTTATTGCAAGCAACATTTAAATAAAAAAAATTATTAAGAGAGATTTTTCCAGGTATTTTTCCAGATTTTTCTCCTTGGTAGATTCATATGAAAAATTATGATTTTTGAATGTCTGTTCGGGAGACCTTCATTTCACAAAACTGTCATGCTGCAATTAATATTAGGTGTGCTTGAGCATTAAGTGTCCTTTCAAGATCTGGTTTTCGTGCATGGACGTGTTTTTAAAAAGTCAGTTGGTATTATTACTTAGCTGCGCCATAATGTACGATGCCCACAGGGATAGGGTGTCTTATTAATTTTGAAACTGTTTCCTTAATGGCATGAATCCCACTGAAGGCCTAGAATTTTAATGCTCGGCCCGCCTCTGGACAACACAAAATATTGTATAAAAGACACTTTTATTGTTTTTGGTGTGTAAGCACGTAAAGGAATGCGTACATTAAATACAACCCATAATCAGAAATTGCAAGCAATTGTATGGTCCGCAAATAATTTCGTAAATACTCAAATGGCCCTTAATGGAAAAAAGGTTCCACACCCCTGATTTAAAGCTTGTCACTAATACTCCAGGGTTGCTTTAGGATGGTGCTAACCTTTAGAGCCAACAGACTCTTGTTAATCTCAGCTCCCTCCAAACGAGTCTGCCGGTCAGCACTGGACGTGTCTGCTCCACGCTCGTTACCAGCCAGATCAATGAGTGAGAATTTGCCATGCATTTTGCCCTTTCTTCGCAGAATGATCTGGAAGACGGCATGGCTACGGGACGAGTGGGCATTGGCTGAGGTCTGACCTGACGTCCTGACATGGAAGAGAAAAGGTGACATTTAAATCAGGGGTTTCTGATGAATGTTGTGACAACTTGGGATGTCAAAAGTTCTGGGACTTTGTTACCAAGGTACTTTGGTACACTCTTTCAGCATCTGAAGTAGAGTTTCAATTTGGTACTTGAAGGCTTCCAATGTGGTCATGCCAGTTGCAACGAAAATATTGTTGTGTGTATAATTATGATAATTATGCTAATCTCAAGACGGTTTGATTATTCCTAAATATTTTACACAGACTAGCTAGGGAGTCTTGTAGGCTAATCTGCTGGCTGTGAACACAAGTTGCCATCATTTTCTGTTCGATCCATATGTGTTGTTTAGTAGCAGCATGTAGAGTTTGAATAACAACAAACTAAAGAACAACAGATGGATTATTTTGTTGGAAATTTTGTACAATTTCACTGGAATTGGCATCCACTACTGAAATTTTGGTATCGTGACAATCCTGGTGTGAGCTGATTCCACATTAAAGGTCACGCAAACATTAAGGAAAAGCTATTGACAAGTATACTCCTCTAGCTACAGCAGATAATTACAGCAATATTCATTGTACAGTATATAATGCCTAATATGTACAAAAAATTGAGTGAAGCATAGTTTTACTCATCACTGTCCATTACCTGCAACTGTTACCCATTTCAATGAGTTTGAGGACATCCTCAGTGCATTTGACCTCTCGCTCCTGAAGCCCAACCACCTGCACCTGCTGTTTTCCATCCTCTAGCACACGCAGTTTAGCCTTATGATTCAACAGGTCAAACACCTACAGAACACAAAGACCGTGAAATAACATCACTGATAAACAAAAACACACCAATGAATTGAGACTTTGTGAAAATGACCACCTTAGCATATGGGTAAACGTTTGTAGATGATATTCATACCACGTATTTTATTGACAAAGAGATTATGTAAACCAGATCCACTTGCCTTTCCACTGTAGATTTCAAAGAAAGTTGCATAAACCTGAAGATCCAGCTTCTTATAGTTTGGTTTCTTTAGCATGAGAAAAACATCTCGAGCTGTGTGTATAAAAAGTACATCAAAATGCTTGCTTGAAATAAAAAAATAATCATTAAAAGATCTAACAAACACCAATTACCAGCTAATGCGTAGATTCCTTTTGAACAATCCTGGTTCTTTCCAGAAAAATCTCCACCCATGGTCTAAAACACAACACAATCATTGTGAGTTTTATGTTATATTACAGTGATATATAAAATAACACAATAAAGTTGTGGAAGTTTTTAAAGCAAAATGGTTCAACTATACAGACAAAGTGGTTCTGATTATGTACATCAGTTATGTATTCATTACTCTATTGTATTTGTACTGATTTCTCTTTTTTCCCTTATTATTATTTTTCTGCACTAAAAGTGTCTAGCCATCAGAAACAGCAAATAATTTTGCTTATCAATGTACTTCTTCTAAACGCAAAGCTCAAACTTTGCGAAACTTGGTAAACTTCGACCTGTAGACATTAAGGATGCACGTTCAATTTTGTCCAATTCTGACCACAGAGGTCGCTACAAATAAAAAACTGTCATAAATCTGCAACCGTTTTATCAATAAAGTAGCAATTCGACAAGTATTTTCTTTGTTTCAAGTGCAAACATGTTCCTAAAATATTGATTCAGTAAATCTACAAAAATGGCCACCAGCAACCAATCAAATTTCAGTAGTTTATAAGCTGCGTTGTGAACAGCTGATCGTCATTAAATTTGGTATCCACTTACACGTTCCTGAAATTAGGCTCTATACCAAATTTTTGGACTATCAAAATATGTCACTATAATAAGTGTATTCATGATTTTGCTTATACCTCTGGAAATGTACTGGCTAGAATAAAATGAGTAATTCCTCTGAATACTTTACTGCCCCCAAATCATATGGTCACGTGGATTTCCATTTCACCATTTCTACAACTTCCTACCAAAAAAATCTGAGGCCTTGTTTGTCCTCATTTTCTTTGTCTGTGTCTGTCAGATTGTGTCGTTTCTGGCTTTACCTTTGTTATCAGTAACATAATTGGAATTTTATGATGAAATATGTGCCTGTGCCAACTGTATGTTCAATAGTATCTGACATCAAATGTTTCCATTTTATGTTTTACTTTGTAACTGTTTAACTTTTACTTGAATTTTCTACACTGTTTGTTTTCCTCTGTTTTACTTTTAAATGTTGTTGCTAACTGTTAAATGTTGTTTAATTGTCTATTCAACAGGGTTGTATTTTAATTTCTTGCACTGTATTTGTTTTACTTTGAATGCTGTTGTTTTCTCTGTTAGTTTGTTTTATCTTGTACTACTTGTAAATGTTGTTGTTTTTATGGTTTTAATGGTTAATTTAACAGCTGGCCAAGGGACAACAGTTGAAAATGTGCCACTTGGCTAACACTGGTACATTTACAATGATGTCAATAAATGTGCACAGTCACTGAGAAAAACAAATAAATAATACAAAATATTTATTTTTAAAAACTACTTTTTGAACTCATCCTAGGCAATCTGTCCGATTCACATGAAATTTGGTATGTATCATCTAAAGAACTTCCTGACAAAAAGTTATTCAAAATAATTTTGATTCGTCAAAGCACTTAAGATTTATAAGACAAAGTATTTGTGGGTGTGGCCTATCGTGACTAATTGGTCTGTATCTTGTTAGCACAATATTCAAACTTACAACTTAATACACCTGGGCAGCAGAACATTCTAAGGTCACATCCCAAATTTCATCAATTTCCGATGCTAGGGGGCATTATAACATAAGAAAATCAGCAGCTCTGCATCGAAGCAGTTGTAATTTGACAGCAAAATAACTGCATCCACAGGATCCACTGAAACTAATCTGTTGAATTTTACTTCTCTTCAAATGTGCTTGGACATTTACCACTCCGATAATTACCACTTCTAGCTATACTTATATGTACTTTTACCCTGATGATATCAAATAAATACTCCTTACATGAGTTTTTCCACTTCCTGTTTGGCCATAAGCAAAGCATGTGGCCATTCCTCTGTCAAAGATAGTTTCCACAAGAGGTCTTGCAGTAAACCTGTGGAGATGTTAAAAGTTACAGTAATTTTTTCCCCCTCTGACAGAGAAATTACTAAATTCTGATATCCAGAGGGATTTAGCAATAACAATTAAAAATAATACATTTATCAATAGATGAAAGCATCCTCTACCTGTAAACCATTTCATTTGTTGTACTGTCATCAAAGGCATAATCAAAGCGAAATGTTTGATTCTCTAGGTATCGAGTCAGGTCCACCTTCTGTTTCGGTTCATGAACCATGACAACATCTTTACTTGGAACAGTGATCACATCTAGGTCCTTTACTGTCAACTCTAAAACACACATTTGAGAAATAAGTAACAATCCAAGTACATCCAAATCAATAAAATACCACTTGTTAGAATTTTTTTTTTTTTAACCTTTTTTATTAAGGGGCCGTTTCCTTACGCATACACATATTCGGTGCTCATCAATCTGTCAAATCAAGAATCACAGATTAACATTTTTGCACTTTTTTGTAGGTAGTCACCAAATACATGTGGCACTTAAGAACCCAGTCTGAATTTTTAAACATTGAGAGTTACTGAAGTTTTTAATTTTTTTAATTAATAACACCTTTTAATTCGATTTTATTCTCAGAATTATTATAAGGTGCAACACGAAGCCTCACAAAATCTAAAGAAAATGTCAATGTCAAATGTCACCCCAAAAATCAAAAGGAAAAGAAATTAACATTTTACATAAAGCAAATGAGGACTATTTTATTCCAATTGAGCTACAAAGCTCCTCAAGCTCCCTCAAAATCTCTCATTACTGTAGTGCTAAAAATAGTAATATACTCAAGTTGTAAAAATTATACATCATGGAAGTATTTGTTGTACTGAATTTTTTATTTATGATGAAAAAAAAAAGTCAGAACAGGATGTTTTCATTACTGTATTACAGTTTTAAGAATTTGGGATTTTTGATTTTGGAGTGAAATACAACCTAGACATGTTTTTGTGATATTTACCCTTTAGCTCCATGTTTTAATTGTCAAAGCAATTCTGATGAAAGTTTGTGCTTCATTTCGTGAGATTCACTCTATAAACCACTTCTGTCGATACTAACCAAATCTGTTGTGGTTAAAGGCCGATAGTCCAGGCTTGCTCTGAAGTCTCTGATCATCTGCAGTATTTCATAGTTTGGAATGGTTGTATCAGTCTCCTACAAAGCAAAACAAAAGCACATTCACAGGTGAAAAAACTATTAGTCAAACTTGAGACACACATAAATTAAAGCAGAGAGCAGAGATGAGAAAAAATATGGAAATATGAGAAGTCTGACCTGTGCTTTCTTCTCTCTCAATTCCTGTTGCTGTAGCCTACGTCTCTCCCTCTTCTCCTGCAACTTCTCCACTTCCTTCACACAATTCGACTTCCTTCTCGCTGCTACAGAACGACACACAATTCCATCTTAACAAAAGCAACAATAGCTTCCCCTCTTTTGGCCTGCTTCATTCCCATTCTGTGTCTGTCTCTCCCATGTTCAAGTGTGTGTGTAAAGACAGAGTGGCTATAGAAGCAGACCAGAGCCTTTGGCAGCTGGCACATGGTAGCTGCAACAACAGCTCGCTCCATCTTAAAAAGCTCTATTATCTAAGCAGAGCTTTTACAAAGTAATTTATCTGTGCACTACTGTTGTCTACAACATACACAGTATTACAATTAACAGCATCAACATAACAAGAAATAAATGATTAGGTCACATATTTGAAGTCATTAATATTCATCAGATTCACAGCAAATTTATATGTACCCAAGAACATTGCTTAATTCTGTATAAAGATTCTGAATAAAACATCTGCACTAAATAATGTCTGCTCTGACCTGCCAAAAGAAATGGAATATAAGGATATAATAAGCTAGTATCAGAGTCATATCTGCTTTGTTCATGTGTGTTAATGACATGCTTCATCAGACCAACCTTAAAGCTTAAATATTTCACACAAAAATTAACATTTTTAGCATTTACTTAATAACCTCATGCCATTCCAAACCCATATGACTTTCTCTTTTCTGTGGAACACAAAAGGAGATGTCCCACTTCATTTCATTGCTTGGGACAATTCAGAATCAAAATAGTTCAAAATTTCTCCTCTTGTGAGCTCCATGGAAGAAAGAGAGTCATACGGTTTGAAAGTAAGTATTTTTGGCTTAACTATCCCTTTAAACTTACACATTATCATTTAAGCATGTCGCTTCTTGCATTCTAGTTACTTTTACCAATACTTACTTTAAAGGGTTGAAAAAGGAGTCTGTTTACACCCAAAACCAAGTGGATTGCTTCAGAAGACATTGATTAAACCACTTTAGTCGTATGGATTACTTTTATGCTGGCCTTATCTCCTTTTTGGAGTTCTGGCCACCATTCACTTTCATTGTATGAACCTAAAGAGCTGAGATATTCTACTGAAAATCTTCATTTGTGTTCAGCAGAAGAAAGTCATACACATCTGTATGGAATGAGGGTAAATAGTAAATAATGAGAGGATTTTAGTTTTTGGGTGAATTATCGCTTTAAAATTCAGATTTATTAATTTCTGTGAATAAATCAAAATTTGTTTGAGAAAGAAACACATTGCATTAAGGAACTGATTTTACCTACACCCCTAAACCGGACAAACCAATCAAACATGCTTGTGTTTCCACCCACTGGACAGAAGGCACAACCAGTTTGAGCATTTTGATTCCAGGTTAAGTCAGCAGCCAGATTTATGTAAGCTTCATGAATTCAAAGCAAGAGGATTAATCAAAGAAGTTCAGAGTCAGATCAAAGCCTCCCAGTCATAGAAAGTCTAATGAAAAACCACATTAGCATTCACAGTGGTGGCCAAACCACACCCAATGAGACATAGCTAAGACATAACAAGTTGAAAAAGGTTTACTGCAAAATACAAACTCTAAAAGGATGCTTTCTCCTTCTGTCATTCCTTCAGTGCATGACACTCATCCTTGGCAGGAGGCCTCCACTGGCTTTTAATGTTTTCCTGTGGGATTTAGAGGTTGATAGGAACAGACTAAAAAGGGGCGAGGAGTGTCATATTACCATTTTGTTGTTGCTGAGTTAGCTGACTTTGGGTCTGGTTCTGTGTGGGCTGAGAGGGTTGTTGTGCTGGTGGTGGAGGTGGTGCTGATTCTGTCTGCTGCTGGGCCGGCCGTGCTCGAGTCGAGACAACTATAAAACAGAAAGCACATGAGTCTGCAAATCACACTTCAATGGTCCAAATCAATGGTGTCAAAACCTTAGGCATCACAGGATCATTCAAACATGTCTATGATGCACAAAAATGCTGTCTAGGTAGGCAGCACACTGAGTTTTGAAACATAGCCAGAGTTTGTAAAGGGGTCATCATAAGGAGAGTCCCCCTATACTATGTAAAGCACTTTGAGAGTCTAGAAAAGCAATATATTAGTGTAACGTTCATTCATCATACATTTTTTATTATTTCATGTTTTTTTCAGTGGTCCACAATAACTTTTTAAAAGTTTTGAGTTCTAAAAGTTACAGTATGTTTCTATAGTACATCAAGCTCTTCTATCTCAAAAGACCAAGGACATTTTTATTCTTCGCTTGGTAAGAAATCAAGAGGGGCTCAGGACAAGCATGCCACTGAAATTGACAGATATGCCCCCAAAAATCTAAATATAGGGGCAAAAAATGTCCCATAATGAATTCTTCATTTTGGTCAATATTTTATACAGTTTGAGTTAATTTTGTTTACATTTTATGGGGAAAACAAATAATAAAAAAATAAATCAAATTTGTGTAGACGTTACATCATTATGGCAATGAAGTTGTAAATTTAGCTATACTTTACACAGAAAAGGTTAGCAATTGATTTTGTCCCACTAAAATCCTGTTAACACACTTATTGATTATGTCTTGTGGCTATACTTTTGAAATAGTATTTTAACGTTTATGGATTGTTCCCATTCAATGTCATTGTAAGTGCATCACTGTAACCCAGATTTTTTTAAGAAAAGGAGGGGCAAGACAATTTTTTGTATTTTTTATATGGTAATCAAATCTATGCCACAAATGCTGTCAATTGAGCTTAACTTGTATAGAACCCAATATATTCCTTTAAGTATATTACATCAAAGGATGTCACTTTATTTTTTTATTTGGCAGGGGAAAATATGCCCCCAAAAAAATGCCCCTGAAATCCAAAAGGGCAAATGGTGCACCTTAATGGAAAAGTTAATTTAGGATCCAATATCATGTGACTCCTTTAAAGGTAATATCTTGGTGTTTGTCACTACAAACCAATCAATAACAAGAACCAAAACAATACAAAAATAGTGAAGATTACAAGCAATGGACCAAATGCATAAAATTTGAATTACAAATGAAGTCGCCTGAGTCACATAAGAGCAAAAATACCTCTGTTGTCTCTGGATGGTATTTCGCTCCTTCCCGGTGCAATAGTTCTACGATTCTGCATTGAACAGAACCATTCAAAAGGTTAAAAAGATGCAATTAACAACCAGAGGTCAAGTTTAACAGGTGCATTTGACCTCATACTAACCTTAGGGATTTTGTTGACCTTTACAGAGCTGGGTGTAGGAGGTGGTGGGGTTACAGGACTCAATGAAATCTCCTCCTCTGGGGCAACATCTGGATTGAATGAGAATATGCACTCCAAATCAATCTGTTCCAAAAAAAGGCCACTATTTAGAACAGAGCTATGAACATTACCAGAAGAAATAAAAAAATCCTGCTTTTTAAAATCCAAGTAAAACACAATTTCCAATCTTTAGATGTAAACTTGTACAAGTTACATAATAGCAGAATACATATTTAAAAAAGGAATACAATTCCATTAATATAAGTCCATGGACTGAGAGCTTGTAATATCCGAGCATCAAGTTTCAAACTGGATCCTTACGTGGTAATGTTGTTCAATCCATTATTAATAGTACAGGCAGCTTAGAGACTACTAGACTTACCTCTTTTCCTTTAGTATCTCCATTTTCTATCCATTCCACAGTAACACTTTCATTATCTTCATTTAAGGAGGTCACCATGGCCTGATGTATTCGCCCTGTAAGAATTCCAACACAGACAGGCCAAAAAGACAAATGAAAAAAACATACATGTACCTACTTCAACTTTTTTCACAAGTTTGGAGATCTTGAAAAGTGAGGTTATGACAAAAATGGTATGAAAGCAGAAATCCTGTTCCCCAGGATAGTTCAGAAGCTCTTGACTACTGAAACGTCCCTGAGCAGCACCAAACACAAACAGCCATATCATTATTCAGAGCTATTCCTCCTCACACATCTCTATCCCTGCAATTACTGAACAGCAGCATCAGTAGGAAATGCACATACAATTAACCTGCCATTAAACAAGCTATTTTAAACTCCCGTATCTGGCATTAAGTTAATAGAAAAGTTAAGGCTAAGCATCTACTCTAGCTTTGAGACACTTCTAGATTTTGTTGCAAGTTAAATTAATTCAAATGGAGGGAGAAAAACATATCCTGATATGCACTATTGGAATCAATCTTATTCCAACCCAAAAAAGCCACATCTCTCTGACACTTAAGGCCTCCTTTAAAGGAATAGTCCACCAAAAAATGAAAATTCAGTAATTACTGACCCACCCTGAGGTCAATCCAAACCTGTATGCTGTTATTTTGTCAACAGATCACAAAAGGAGAATGTCTGAAGAATCTTTATGCAGTTATTTTTATATTACAGCTCATAGTGACACTGATTCTCCAAAAATAGGTTTTGCAACCTTTTTGGGTGAACATTTTTCAAAGCTGTCACAAGTATTGCTTCAAAAATACCGATCCTGTGCAGGTGTTGTTACACGTGGTCTGCCACTACGAGGACAATCGGCTGTCCCTCCTGTCTCCCTGTAGCACTGTCTTAGGTGTCTCACAGTACCTGCACAGCATCTCACAGCATGTTCATTAATTGTTTATGGTTCATTGAACAAGTATGGATAACATTGTTTAAAACCTTTACAATAAAGATCTGTATTTAAATAAGTTTTTTGGAATTGTACAAAATTATCTTTAAAATACAGTGACCTGAAAAAGGGAAGTTTCTTTTTTTGCTGAGTATAACTACAATGAAAGGTCATAGTATGACATAAAAGGGTGTGCAATAAATCAAGGGACACACAAAAAAACCTCCATGATCAGTGTTAAAATTACACATTTACTACATATTTACCACAAATGCATTCATGTTACTGAGAGAATGTGACACTAAACTCCTAACTGTATGTGGGGTAAAAAATAGAAAGTCAATGATTTAGCATTTATTTTTGTCAAAGATGTCTGTCATGCAGTTTTTGGGACATGAGGAAGTGACACAGTGTCACTTATTAACAGCTGATTTAAATCGACCAAGTTTCTGCGTTCAGAAAGCCCATTGGTGGCTAGAAAGGGGACCATTCATCCTGTTAGATCTTCAATGGTGATCTTGTTGATGTAAGATCATTGTTAGATCATTCTTGGCCTCAGTGGTTGCATTTTTGAAATTAAAAACATTCATTTGCGATCAGAGTTTGTGCGATTCGTGAAAATGTTAAATCTACCAATACCAGCTGCGTGGCAAAAGGGTCTTACTAGAGCAGACGTGATAACAATGACAGTGATTCCTGAAATATGCTATTCATGCCATATTCTTTAGGTTGGCTACACCTCCAAAACACACTTAGAACAGTTAAGCTGAATTATTTTATTGCTATTTTTTACAAATCAAATTCACATTGGCCTGCTTATTAACATGACAAAACTGTTATTACATTTGTAATAAATTGTACACAGAAATCGAGTAACACGACAAACTCTCAGAGCAAGAACATAAAGCAAGCATCTGGGCATTCAGATGGTTTAAAACTTGCGCATTAGGATCAGTTGTTATTACCGATATGACGGAGGAGTAATCTAAGCATCTCTGATTGGCCATTGCCTTTTCATTGCTCAACGAACATGTTAGTGATGGGTTAGAATACTCAACCGCTGCAAAAACATGTTGTAAATAGAAACCATTGACGCAACAGGAGACTTAAATTGAAAGCTATAATTGTCAATTTTCACAATTACATAATCATGGCAGCCGTAATCGCGTTTAGTTTTCTGATTAATTGTGCAGCCCTAAAATGACGTGCGTTCCTGCACGAGACACTCCTTAACTTTGAAAACCAGCGTGGACGGACGCAAAAAAGTGTTCAGTGTGAACGTCCCCTACTTAAAATTAAAAACGATTTAATACAATGACCAGGAAGAAGACAGAAAGGGAGAGAAAAGGCGTAACATGAAAATAGTGTATTTTTCATTGGATTTGTGTCGTTGTTTTGGCAGTAAATAGTGTTTATCATAAGGGACATGAAAGAAAATCATGTTAAGTGTTAATTAAACGTGTACTTTTATTTTGAATTAATGCAGTTTTTCTTACCCCTCTCTCTCTCTCTCTCTTCCAGAACGAGCTCTGACATATGCAATAAAATCTAATGGCACATCATGAATGGGTGCGTTTCCTGGAGTTTTAAAATCCTAATGGTGGGAAACAATTAATATGCACTCGAACGCTTTATGATTTTGACAAAATGATCTTGCTTCTGACAGAAAACACAACAGAAGGCATCCACAGATTGTCACTGATCTTTCCCCCAGCCGTTTTATAAAGTGCGCCGTCCATGTAAAGCAACAGGTGATCACAACTCATGCGAAAGGTGAGAGTGTTTCAGGTCCATTTCTCTCAATTTGTGAAACAATCGCAGCAGTTTGGATGTGTGACGCTAAAATACAGGACAAACGGCATTGCATATGGATTTCATATGGAACGCAATTTTTTTCCTTAATTACGGGACGACTCCTTGCTTTACAGGACATTTGGCATTTTAAGTTAATTAATTTTACCAGATACATCTTCAGCATGAGGGTGACTCTCTCCAATCACTGGCATGAATTCTCTCAGTCGATGATGGCGTGACAGCGGTTGTCAGGGGAGGAGAATGGTAGAATTCAAGTGATAATGCACCAATTACAACAAAGAATCTCCAGTTTCACAAAACAGCATCCAGTACAGTTACATAGGTAAATGACAGCATATTATGGACATCTGAAGCAGCAAAACAAGTGGGTACACAGAGGGTATACACAAATATTGATCCTTAGAAGTCATTATATGCAAACAGTCCTGGGAAAAAAGTAAGCATACAATGTATACGTGCGTATGGCCCAACTAAACCACTGGTTTAAATCTTACTTGGGGAGACTCATAAACCAGTGTGCATTTGCAATGTGGGTCCTATAGGTCCCAAGTCAGTTTGGCCTGTAGGCCCCTTAATTGCTGCATGCAGCAATGTTTAACAATTGTTTAGTTGGCATCACAGAATGACTGTCATATACTCCTCATTATAAAATTCCCAATCAGGATGAGTTCCATCTCTGGGACAGAGGATGCCAAATCCTAAACTTTCAAAAGACTTGCTGGTCATCAACAAATTATGACACATGCGAAACAGTAATATGTCCAGATAAATATGCCAGATCATTATAAATATGGAAAATCTCAAGATTCATTATCTCATGTCAGTAACTAAGGTCAAGTTAGTACTTTGGAGTGGTGTCAAAATCGTATTGTTGGTTTAAAGTTCAAGTCACTCTAAATACCAATCTAATGTAACCAATTTATTCGGACAAACCAGCATCTCTCGCATCCAAAACCATAGGACTTATATGATTGTATTCTTCGTCAAGAGGGTTTCACGCGTAATAAACTGTTCCCAACTAAAAGGCATCAAATGAGTCAGTTACTGGACTCAAACCAAATATGATCTCACACACTAAACAAACTCCACCCGGGTTTAGCAAGTGGCTAACGTAAAGCGCAGTTGCAGTGTTGATTGACACCCCAGCTCATTAACTACCCCGGCAACCAGCATCAACAGACCAAACTCAACGTCACGTATCGATTTTTAACAGACCTGACCAACAAACTCTGTAGCTTCTGTGAGGTTTATGTGGGAGTTGACGTTAGCATCCCTTAGCCGAAAAAGGCAACGACTTTAACGGACGGTTACAAACGACCCAAATTTGAACTCACCATCGCTGCGCTTTATCTCCACATAAATCCCCACGACGATCTTGCCGAAGTTCACCGCCATGGCTCATTTATGGGGCTGAAGGAAATACTCAAACGGACGGGCGTGTGGGAACTTAACAAATAGTGTTTGTTTTTGAATTTTTCATATTTGTTGTTCCGTGTTGCTCGAAACCGGGAGGCGGCCACAGCGCGAGACATAAAAGAGGCAGTGCGCACACGGCGCGTGCGCAGGGGACGTTCGACTTGCGGAATCTCCCCCAAGTCCCGCCTGCTGCGTCAGGATTGGCTAGTATGAGCAGAGATCTTCTTTAAATATTGTACAACCTCCTTGTTTAAACATTGGGGAGAGCCTAACGGACACCTACTTTTCACAAAATTGAGGCAGTTCACTTCGAACTATGGACGTGGTCGTACCGCGACCATGTGTCTTATCATCAGAAACAGAACGTAAGCAGCAGGAGGCATATTGTAAGATGGTTTTCAATACATTGGCAGCTATATTAAACTGATAAAAATCGCTCACGGGTAGGAGAGAGAGAGGGAGAGATGCTTAAATGTCCACTACAATGCAAGCCAAATAAAATGATAAAGTTCACTTGCATTGCAGAATAAGAGCTAATAAAAAGTTATGGCAAACTCATCCCATGTTTCCCTCATTTACCTTTTAATAAAATAATAAAAATGTATGTGGGCCAGTATGTTAGTTCTTTTAATTTTTTTTACTTCACTGCACTGTGCACTTTTTTATCACTATGGAATTTTGTATACAATAAATATGTATAATTTTTGATAGACTTGACTAGTCTCTATATTTTTTTCAGTGTGCGAACAGCAATCCCAAAAATTTGGAGAAAAAAAAATTATAGCTGAAATTTCATTCTTAAGCTTTTGATATTATATAGGGGGGCGGGCAAATCAAAAGATGAAAGGAAAGGAGCTTGAGTAGATTGTGCTAGACTGAAATCTGAAGTATGCAACTTTTTCAGTGTTAAAAATAAGTGATAAGGTAATATCACTAATATCAGGTAGTAAGCCATTCATAAGTTAATTTTCTCGAAAACTGCAAAAAATAGTTGCATTTCCACTCTCAGGCCAAATGAGGGTATGCTAGTGCATGCCAGGGCCAATTGTGTTCCCACTGTCTCTTCCGGGGCGTCATCGTGCCTCCTCTGTCTATTATAAAAGTCTATACCATAATATCTATGAAAGTATCATTTGTATTCAAAAGGATGATTGTGATAAATAAAAGACTGGGCAACATCTAGAGCAGGCCTATTCAATTGGTGGCCCATGGGCCCATTTGAAATTTTCAGTGGCCGCATGAGGTTGATAGTCGTCTTAGTAGCTGTTCACACCAAACGTGCTGTTTTTCAGTTGTTCTCCGTAAACGTACGCAGGTCTCAATGCTTTTACAGTGTCCCATGCAGGAGCGAGGCTGTGATACAAATAATACTTATCTGTAATTTTGACGTAATAGGAAGAGTAAATAGCTGAAATCTTGGACAACTGACAAGTGTGAGTTTGGAGAAACATAAAAGTTATTTTCATTAAATTGGCAAAGAAAACGTTCAAGTTTGAGTCATTGCATCTATAACAAACTTCACTTTCATTGTTCAATACAATTTTTAGTATAAATCTAATTTACTTTCTCAGCTATGGACCAATTTTAAAGCATTATTTAGATGACTTTTTTTGTCTCATGTCATATTTTCTTTCAGAATTTCCGGGTGGAATTTTTTCCTCAAGCTTCAAAGTGGAAAAGAATAATTATATGAGCAAATTGTTGCATGGCACTGGAACTATTCTTCCACTCATCATGAAGTGCAGAATTAATTAAGGTAATGACAGAAAAACAGCACTGCAGTTATTCACACCAAGTAATGACAAACCATAACATGTATTATAATGGGCTTTATGACCATTTTTAAGAAAACTACCCATGGATTTACTGTAGTAATATTGTATTAACCATGACTAGTAACCACGACTGTATTAAACATGTTTTTTTTCTTTTTGGCAGTAACCAAGGTTTTGATACAATTAACCATGGTTTTAATACAGCATTTCTGTAGTATCCATATGGTAAATTGGTTTTAGTAATAGAAACCATATAATAATCTTATTATTAACGTAGATTACGTTTATGCAAATGCATAAACGTAATCTAAACCATATCTATGGTTTATTTTGTGGTTTTATATGTTGCTTATGCTTACATTTTTAAAAGGTAAACAAAGCAGCCTAATAATTTTCTGCTTAGACCTATAAATATACTGTATATAAAAAGGTAATCCAAAGAATTAATAAAAATGCAATTCAATAGAGGTATCGGTATTGGTATCAGTATCGGCGATACTGGCCTAAAAATACTTATATAAGTGGTGTCGCCCTTCCCTACTTTGAATGTCTAACAGAGCATGTGACCCACGTGATGGCCTTGTGTGACGTCAAAGTCTTGAAATTAGCTGGCTTTTAGAGATATATTAAGATGCAGACCTGCAGCACCAGCAGTTTCAGAGCAGCAGCATAGACTTCAGCTCAGAATTCAACACAATAATTCCTCAGCACCTGATTGGAAAGCTGAACTTGCTGGGCCTGGACACCTCCCTCTGCAACTGGATCCTGGACTTCCTGACTGGGAGACCTCAGTCAGTCTGGATCAGGAATAGCATCTCCACCACCACCACCACCACCACACTAAGCACTGGGGCCCCTCAGGGCTGTGTACTCAGTCCACTGCTGTTCACTCTGCTGACTGGAAGAGTGATCGTGGTGGCTCATCAGCAAGAACGACGAGTCAGCATACAGAGAGGAGGTGCAGCGGCTAACAGACTAGTGTAGAGCCAACAACCTGTCTCTGAATGTGGACAAAACAAAAGAGATGATTGTTGACTTTAGGAGAGCACAGAGTGACCGCTCTCCGCTGAACATCGACGGCTCCTCTGTGGAGATTGTCAAGAGCACCAAATTCCTTGGTGATCACCTGGCGGAGAACCTCACCTGGTCTTTCAACACCAGCTCTATTACCAAGAAAGCACAGCAGCATCTCTACTTTCTTCGAAGGCTGAGGAAAGCACATCTCCCACCCCCCATCCTCACTACATTCTATAGAGGGACTATTGAGAGCATCCTGAGCAGCTGCATCACTGCCTGGTTTGGGACTTGCACCGTTTTGGACTGCAAAGCCCTGCAGAGGTTAGTGATGACAGCTGAGAAGATCATCGGGGTCTCTCTTCCCTCCATCAAAGACATTTACAAAAAACACTGCATCCCCAAAGCCACCAGCATTGTGGACGACCCCACACACCCCTCACACAAACTCTTCACCCTCCTGCCGTCTGGCAAGAGGTTCCGAAGCATTCTGGCCCTCACGGCCAGACTGTAACAGCTTCTGCCCACAAGCCATCAGACTCCTCAATACTCTGAGACTAGACTTACACACACACACACACACATGTGTCCTGAGTTGCACTTTAATTTGTCACTTTATACCTGGCTGCTACCTCAATAACTGCAATGTCCATAGAACACTATCTCATAGTATGTTATGTTTACGTTTGGCATTTTTAGAAACTGTCATCTTTTGCACTACTGTGTACTGGTCCGCGCTGCACTGTCTCTCACTGTGCCTATTGTCCTTTTTATTGTTCCTTTAATTTGTAGTAATTTATTGTACTGTCCCGTACTTTTTGCACATGTTTGCACGTGCACTTTATATAGGTATGTTATTTAGTCTGTGTAGTCTCATGTGGTTCTGTGTTTGTCCTATGTTGTTTTATGTAGCACCATGGTCCTACAGGAACGTTGTCTCGTTTCACTGTGTACTGTACTAACTGTATATGGTTGAACGACAAGAAAAAACACTTGACTTGACTTGACTTGAAATGTAATGGTGGGTTGGAGGCAATATCCAGTATCTACCTTTCAGAGAAATTCCAAAGTTCTCCAGAAGAATAAGAGTCCACCATATCCGTATGTTTGGTGAGTCGCACTGGGAGACAAAAATATAGAGAAATCTTGAAATATCAACTGCTACATCATAATGTCAATTACTTGAACTGTATTTACTTACAGATGTAAAATCAAAAGGTGCTCCCAAAACAAGATTTATACTGAAAAACAACAAAAATCAAGTAAAATCTCTCTGTAAATGTCATAAATAAAAAAAATGCTTCCATGTTCCTTCTTTAACTACTACTTAAGAAGCACACCAAACAACATGAAGACTCCACAGTCCACACCACCAAAGTTGTTGGGGGACATCCTAAAAAAAAGGAGAAGCATGAGGTTATGTGTAAGGGTTTGACACTTGTCCCAATTTAGCAGACTTCTTTATAACCAATCATGTTTTTCAGTAGCAGCCATGTGCCAGGAGCAATTTTGGCTGTCATTTTACTGCAACAAAAATACACAAATAATAAAAACACATTTCTTAATATGCAAAGTTACATTGTGCGGCACATACAGTTTGAAGCTCTGAATCCATGCAAAATGACAGCAGACACAAGTATTTGGGTCTTCTTGTAACAACTGTCACAGCATGCATTTATATTCATAAATAATAATAATCGTCTTCAAAACTTAATCGCAAGGCCCATTTACAACGTGATCTTAAAAGTAACCAAACAGTCTGCAGAATTTTTTTTTCTGTACAATAAATTATGACAACAATTTCAAGCTTCAATAATATGATAAAGCAATGCAGATTCAGTTTTTAGCAGCTAAATGCTTAAGTTAATGTACAACAATATATTCACCACATAATGGCAAAAATATTAAGGATCTAAGGTTCAGTTTTCAAAGGCAACCTGTGTGTGTGTGTGTGTGTAACGAAGGTTCTCGATAAGGCAGGGGAAAAGAAGGACACGTTGACAGCTCTCTCTCACTCAGGTAAGGGTTTCTTTAATCAGCCCACAGCAGTGCACACAACTTTACATAAAACAGGAAGAACTTATAATCAACACAAAGACAGTTTTAACTTTTTGGGTCACGTCAAACACTGGACTGACGTATGTCGAGCTCTTGACTGGCGGTGTTGTGGCTCTTATATGCCGCTCTCCCCGTGCTCACTGAAATTAGAGACAGGTGTTAGACATAATTTAGCTCAGGTGCAAGCGCCCTTACCGCTTTTCCCTCTCCGGACGGGCGCTTGACCACGCCCCCGCTGCCACAGTGTGTTATTTAATAAGAGCAAACATACATGTCTTAATTCATGTCTTTTAATTTTTCCATATTTTATTATTCATACAAATATTCATTTTTCATATTGTTAATTCTCATGCTGTGTGCTATTCTGTCTTCACAAGAGTTTCAATTTCAAGGTCTTCAGCGTCATGAGATGACGTCAATGACTTCTGAAGAAGTAATTGTAGGTTTGTTTTGCGTGATTTAATAACTCTTGTTGAATTTGTACTGGTCAGATGAGGTCAGACTGTTATTTAAAGATGGAATTAAGATTATTCAATAAACTCGTTTTTACATATATCCCCCTGCTGACTCTGCTGACACTTGGGCTGCTAGAAGAGCAAGTTAACATAACAAGCTGTTGATGTTGACTTTTAATGTGAAACCTATCAATGCACTTTAGAAGACATTCATTAAGTCACATGGATTAATTTTATTCTGCCTAAATATGACTTTTCTCATGTTCTTCTAAGTGATGGCAATGTTTACTTCTGTTATAAGGACCTGTCAGAGCTCAATCTTCCTCTAAAAATCTTTATTTGTGTTCTGCTGAAGAAAGACAGTTATGCACATCTGGTATGGCATCAGGGTAAGTGAATAATGAGAGAATTTTCATTTTTGGGTGAACCATTCCTTTAAACACATTTGCATTTCCCTAACCATTTCTTTTTGTTTCATATTTCATTATTTTTGCATTTATTGGTGCATTTATTTATTTGTGTATTTATTATTTTTGCAGGTTATGCCCCCCACATGTACAGTATATGATGTCAGAACCACATGACACAGACTGCATTGTCAAAATTTTATATAAAAAAAAGTGTTTTTTATTTGTTTGTTTGTTTTTATATAAAAAAAAATTATATGACAATAAAACTGAAACAGAGACCCAACCTTGAAAATTGAGGCTTTATATGTGTAACAAAATACTGGCTTCGATATACGGGTTTTTTAAATAATTTTTTTGGTGTAATCTCAAAAGATAAAAAGGATTTAACAATGTTTGAAATGCTTTAAAATTACTCAGAATCTACTGATGGTGGTGTAGTGGGCTAAAGCATATAACTGTTAATCAGAAGGTTGCTGGTTCGATCCCCATGGCCACCACCATTGTGTCCTTGAGCAAAGCACTTAATTCCAGGTTGCTCCGGGGGGATTGTCCCTGTAATAAGTGCTCTGTCAAGTCGCTTTGAATAAAAGCATCTGCCAAATGCATAAATGTAAATCTACTTAGAATAGACAAGTTAAATGTAACCAGTGATGGAAATATGTAGTAAACACAAATATTAATCAGAAAATTGGGGTATATATTTTGTAAACAGGCTCTGAAGAAAGAGAAGGAAAACTATGTTTTTTGGTGGATCACAGTTTAGTGCATTACTGCCACCTGCTGTTATGCGCTCTTGCTAATAAAGTGGATATAAATTAAATTCTGTTTCTTTAAAATGAATATTAATATGATGACATAGGCACTCAGTGTACCTGTTATTTAATTTAAAGACACACCTTATAGACATTTCAGATATATGATAACGATCACGTATCCCATACAGAGATCGCACTGTCAGAGTGTTTATACACATAAAATCATGATAATAGAGATAAAAAAATATATATATATTTGAAGAGAACAAAACATCACATTTGTTTAAGCCAATGAAAATTAGGCTGTGCTATCAGCAATTCGTTTCCCATCATGCCTATAGTCAGTGCAGTTGGGGGAGAGCAACTGTGCCCAACCGCACTGCCTGGCACGGCCGCCTCGCCATCGTAAGAGGTTTTTTTTTTGCATACGTCAGCATGACATCACAGCAAGTCAGACCACACTCGGACATATTTCTAAATGTAACCAATTGCACCTCGTGGTGATCATCGTTGATTGCTGCTGTGCAGATTTTGCTAATCTCAAATTAGCCTAATTTCAAGACGTTGACGTCACACAAGGTCGTCACGTGGGTCACTCACTCTGTAATAGCGCTTTCACATAGAACGCGAAGCAAGCGTTTCATGCGGAGTGATTACATACAAAGTCAATGCAAAGATGCGAATAGATGTGAATTCGCACCGGGCGGTGCAAATGAAGCGAATGACGTAACTCGAACACACGAAATCGCTTCATTCGCATATTGAAATTCGCAAGATGCGTTGTCGCAAAAGCCTATCAGCATTGAGATTGTCCGGATGTCACTGACATACTGACGTAGTAGCAGAAGAAATCTGGAAAAATTTATGAAAAAATTGTTGGAGGTGTCGTGGAATATTCACGAAGATTCTCTCTAAGTTGTAAGAAAACTCTCGGAGTCCCAAGTTCCAGATGCCAAAGTTGTAGTTTATTGAACACCAACAAACAACATGAGACATGTCAGCTGTCTGTTCTGACTCTCTTAGTCCAAAACCTCATTTTTTATACAGTTTGTTATCTGGCATTACCTCATTGCTATGCCCCTTCATTATTTTTGTAACCAATGGATACTATTCACCACCATTATCTCACAGAGTCTTTTGATATCTATTTTTACTGGTAGAAACTTGGCTTTAGTTTATCTTTTTAATTAATTTGACCACTTGTTGTTTTTACTCCTTATCTTCAGCTGTTTTCCAAGGTCCTTAGCCTCATTATTTTGTTACAGCTGGTGCTCTTTGTGGTTTTTGCAGCATCAACACTTTTAGTAACCTCGCTCTCTCCTGGGTCACACAAAGGCTAGGAAACTCATATAACTAGGCCTACTTTGATATAAAAACTCTAATATTTAAAAATATACTATAGAGGCACCCAGAATTGTATGACACAATTATATGAAAGTGAGCGAGGTAGTTGGACTACCTGGTAAGTTCTGAAAATATGCGCATCTACTTGATTCCTGCTATTGGTTGTACTTTACTATGAACCGTAGAAGTCGTAGAAGTCAATCCTCATGTCCTTTTCCAGAAGAGAAGGGGAAATACTCACGGGTTCGGGCAAACGCGAGTTTAAACACAAATTTATAATCCAGTGGTCAAACTCGCGCTAGCAGTGTGAGACGAAAAATGTATTTATGTTGTATGTGAATGCACCATTAGACATTAAAAGCACAAGACATTCAGTCAGACATTCGGACGCCCAGGTTTTGGCACGGAGTTCCCGCCATACACTATGGGGTTGGTTTCGGGAGCTTTAGCGTTTGCTTCCTTTTTTTTTTTGAACTTTCTACCTCAGGAACTCCCAGGATTGCAAAAATGGGTTAATTCTGGGCTTTTACTTTCTCTTTGATATTTCTGCTTATTCTCATTCGGCCGTTAAAGCGCTTCAGTCTGCAGAGTGATCTGAAGAGATGGCAGACAGTCCGGATGAAACCACCGTATTAATTAATAAAAACACATCAGCCCGAACCAGGTGACTGATCTCAACATTAATTGTTTATTTAATTAGTATTTCAGTATTTATTTTCATTTTAATTTATATGATGTTTTAAAACGCATTTATATTTTTGTTTCCAGAAATGGTAGACTCTTCCTTGCGGTGTTTTCTGCGGTTCTGGGCAATTTCAATTTTGGGTTTGCCTTGGTGTTTTCCTCCCCTGTGATCCCACAGCTTCAAAAGAGTGATGACCCTCGGCTGCAAATGGACATCCATCAGATATCATGGTTTGGTGTAAGCTCAATAATGTCTTTGAAAGCTTTTTGTCTCATTCATCAAAGAAAGTGGAAGAAAATGTGGATATGAGAGTGTGTTCTGTGTTTTTCAGTTATAAAGTACATAATCACATCTTTTCAACTGAAATTAGTGTCCCTGTTGTATTTCTCTTTTATCTATTAGTCAGTATTCACCCTTGGAGCAACTGTGGGGGGACTTAGTGCCATGCTGTTGAATGACAAGGTTGGAAGAAAGCTAAGCATCATGCTGTCAGGAGTCCCATCTGTTTTAGGTCTTCTTGTGATGGCGGCTGCACAAAACTTTTGGATGTTATTATGGGGCAGATTTTTGACTGGAATTGCTGGTGGTATGACTTCTGGTTCCATTCCTGTAAGTCTGGTTTATTGATGATAGAACAGTTTTGTTTTTTTCAGTTGCGGATTTAGGCATGGGCGCCATTGGCAGTCGGTTTTACAATGTTAAAAGTC
The DNA here is from genome assembly GCA_032164185.1 of Moxostoma hubbsi. Lineage (NCBI taxonomy): Eukaryota > Metazoa > Chordata > Actinopteri > Cypriniformes > Catostomidae > Moxostoma > Moxostoma hubbsi. The sequence continues at coordinate 10,220,049 of JAVLUX010000018.1, read as the reverse complement.
CACCCAATCCTCTTATATTTCTATTAATCAAAAACAGTGTTTCAAAATGAATGGTTTTCGTTTCTGCTCTAATGTGGCCTCACCGACGATTGGTGATGGACTCCACCCTATTATCATAGATCCTCACCTGAATGATCTACACACAGTCCACCATTTTTTACTAAGCTGGAGTAGATACAGTGAGAAGAATAATGTCTCAGCTTCGTAAGCACCATCATTGTTCTGTTGTTGGCTGTAAAAGTGAACATAAGAGTATTCAAGTACTCCTGGCATGAGAGCAACTGAAGACGCAGTGGGCAAGTTTTGTTTTTGAAGGAAATGTGCCCCAAAACATACAAAAAATTGTGTATGTTTGTGCAAATAATTTTACACTGGACTGCTTTGTGAATGAATGTCAATATATGAAAAAAAAGCTGAAAAGTTTGGGAAGATATGAGGTGGACATGTTTTCTTTAGTGCTGGCTCAAGTAAGAGCAGGGGAGTCATTACATTGATAAGTAGGCATCTACAATTCAAATGTCTCAAACAGATTAAAGATAAATTAGGAAGAGTCATTATTGTTTTAGCAGACATTAAGGGGCAAAGGTTGATTTTTGGCAAATATTTATGCACCTAACGTTGAGAGTCAGTGTTTTTTTTATAGATCTTGAAAGGATGTTGCAAGCCGTTGGCACCCCTCATGGTGAATAATAATATTGATTGACTTGATCATAGTGAAGCAAAAGTGTGTAAGCCCCTTAGAGCAACATTGATGCGTCACAGGATTTGTAAAATCTTGGTCTTACAGATTATTTGGAGACTTTTGATCCTATCTGGTAGGGACTATAAATGTATTCCATCATTTCATAAGATTTATCCTAGAATAGATTATTTTTTATATCTAAGTTCCTCATTTCATCTGTTGTGGATTGCTCAAATGGAAACATTTTAGTCTCAGATCACGCCCTGGTGTGTTTAAGAGGTGTTGCCACATACGGAGAAAAATAAATCACATAGTTGGCACTTTAATGTATCCCTTTTGCAAAATCTTGAATTCCAAAAATGTTAAAGGCTGAAATTAATGTTTATATGGAGACTAACTGGTCCACAGTATCTTCTGTAGTCGTGGTTGGGAGGCACTTAAGGCGGTTCTTAGGGGTTGAATCATACAGTATGCCTCATTCATCAAAAAGTCCAAAGAACTCGTGGAGTTGGAAAGGAATATTAAAAGTACCTAGACAGAACTGAAGTGCTAAATGTCGTCTGATGGCCTCAGAGATTTGACCCGATTGAAATACAGATATAATACTATTTTGTAGTGGAAAGTGGATTTGAAAATTTCTTGATTCTGAGATAACCATGGAGGAGCTTGACGAGGTAATTAAGGCCCTGACTACAGGCAAGTCTCTGGGGCCAGATGGCTTTGCCGCTGAATTTTTTCGATGTTATGCTATAGAATTGGCTCCACTTTTGCTAGAAGTTTATATGGAATCATTAAAGAATGGAAAGCTTCCGCCAACCATGACACAAGCCTTGATCGGTCTGATATTTAAAAAAGACAAGAATCCAAGCGAGTGTAAAAGTTACCGTCCGATTTCCCTGATGTTGCATCAATATCATGTAGTCATGGGCGAATGATCAGACCGGTCGTATTTGATATGGTAGAATGGAATGATCTTTTTAGGATTTTGGAAAAATACGGGTTCGGGAATACTTTTATTGGATGGATTAAGTTACTTTATAGCAGCGGTACAAACAAATGGATTCATTTTAGATTATTAAATCTGGATAGGGGCACCCGGCAGGGTTGCCCTCTTTCCCCATTATTGTTCTGTCTTGCCCTCGAACCATTAGTAGCCACGATAAGAAGGGAAGATGATTTTCCAGTAGCGGGAGGTGTGATATTTTATTATTCATCTCTGACCCCTCTAGATCTATGCTTGCCTTCACAGAATTATTAATGTATTTTCTAAATTCTCAGGATACAATTGGTGTAAATCTGAAGCTTTGGCTCTGACAGCATACTGCTTTCTAACAGCTTCTAAGCCAAGCGCCTTTCAGTGGACCAAACAGGGCATTAAGTATTTGGGCATTTTATTCCCAGCAAATTTGTCTGATTTTGTTAGTTAATTTTGAAAAAATAAAAGTATTTTGAGTGATGTGGGCAGGTGGGCTTCATTACATTTATCGATGATTGGGAAGGTTAATGTTATTAAAATGAATTGTATTCCAAAATTCAACTACCTGCTACACCCTCTCCCTGTAGATGTCCCCCTCTCTTATTTAAAACAATTTGATAGCATAGCGAAGTCCTTCATTTGGAATGGTAAGCATCCTAGATTACATTTCAATAAGTTACATAGGCCAATTGACAAAGGTGGGCTAGGCCTACCCAAGATTTTGGTCAGGAAACCCACAAGCCAGTGTGTGAGCGCTCATGCTATTGCTCAATTCACATATAAAGGGGGTGTTTTTAAAGATGCAGCAGCAGCAGCAGCAGCAGCAGCAGAAAACTGACCATTTAATTTTAAGGCTCAGAGAAATGTGTTAATGGTCCTGAGAAACTAAAACATGACTCGTTTGGTATTAAAATTTATTAACTTTACTAAAATTACAATTGGACATCAGCAAAAAAAAAGAAAAATGAGTATGATATGATGCCTTTAAGTCAAGTCAAGTCAAGTCAATTTTATTTGTATAGCGCCTTTCACAACACACATCGTTTCAAAGCAGCTTTACAGAAGTTCAGCATTAACAGATGATAAAAATGTAATGTCTATAAAGTCGATAAATCATCATCCTTGTGCAGGGCTCCAAACTGCGACTAAAAATGGTCGCATTTGTGACCAAATAAATTTATTTGTGAGTGTAATTTCTGTCAAGGTCGCCATTGGCGACAGTAAAAGTTTACTCCCTTTTGATTTTAAAATTTGCATTACATTTCCCGAGATACATAACAAAAGTTTATATCAAAGAAATAGCGGGGAAAACGGAGTTCATTGCAGGAACTAACAATTTCAAAAAAGAGACTGTTAGAAAACACGGTGACAGTAACAAGCATAAAAATGCACGTGATCACATACTTGCGAAGAATGCTCCACAGACTACACTGTTAGCGAGCTGCGGGACGAAAAGGAATGGATGGAGTTAAAAAAATTTAAAATATTTGGCGCCTCTTTTTCCCCCTGTAGGAGCCAATCGCTCCTTAATTGATTTTTTTTTTTTTTTTGGAGCCCTGTTGTGGAATTAGATAAGATATGATTCTTTATCGTGTTTAAAAATAATTAAATAATAATTGTATTAATAACCCCAGTGAGCAAGCCGAAGGCGACTGTGGCAAGGAACACAAAACTCCAAAAGATGATTGTTAATGGAGAAAAATAACCTTGGGAGAAACCAGACTCACTGTGGGGGCCAGTTCCCCTCTGGCTAACATCATGAATAATGTAAATAAGAATTATTTATAGTCAAAAAACATGATTTAGAAAATTATTAAACTTATTAAGTGCTAAGGGTCAGTATTTAGACAGTGATTGTGTTTGAACTGCAAGATTAGTGACCAGTGTCTTTGAAGTCCATCCTTGATTAAATTCCAGAAGTTCACTTAGATGCAATTGTCCTTGTTTGGCTGATGAAGGCTTTTGTTGGCAATAATTAGTCTATGTATCCCATTTTAAGATCCTTGTCCATGGTGATGGGGCATCTGAAGTCTCCGTGAGAGGCTGGATACAAACTGGAGCTGACGAACGCTATTTACCTCGGGACTGGCGTCCCGAGATAACAGCAGAAAAGCAGATGGGAAATAATTAGCATAGCTGATGTTCATTAATATTAATGCATTATAACTGATTCAGCAGTAGTATAAAAAGTTAGCATTATGTGAATGCTTGGTTAAAGAGATGTGTCTTTAATCTAGTTTTAAACTGGGACAGCGAGTCTGAGCGTCGAACAATATCGGGAAGGCTATTCCAGAGTTTAGGAGCTAAATGTGAGAACGCCCTCCCTCCATTAGTGGACTTAGATATCCTAGGTATGACCAGAAGCCTTGAATTTAGTGATCTTAAAGAGCGCGATGGATTGTATGGCGATAGAAGATCCGTTAAATACACAGGAGATAAACCATTTAGGGCTTTATAGGTCAGTAGTAATACTTTGTAATTGATACGGAACTTAATAACATTACTAAACTTTAACATTAGCTCTTGTTGACATTTTTACATACAGGTGTATGTGTCAGAGATTTCACACCCATCTGTAAGGGGTGCGCTGGGTTCGTGTCCTCAGATTACTGCTGTCTTTGGAAGTCTAGCACTCTACTCTCTTGGTGAGACAGCTTGTATTTCCAGGGGTTGTTATGGACTGTAAAAAGTGGTGGCATTTGATACCTTAAAGGAATATTCTGGACTCAATAAAAGTTAAGCTCAATAAACAGCATTTGTGGCATAATATTGATTACTACAAAAATTAATTTGGACTTTTCCCATTTTTTATGATGATGATTTTTTTTATTCATGATTTTAGTGTGATAAAATCGCTTACTAACCTTTTCTGTGTAAAGTTATAGCCAATTTTACAACTTCATTGCCATGACGATGTAATGTAAACAGACCCTAAAATGACTGTAAAAGCAATTATTTAAACAACTCTACAGCTCAAATATTTCATGAATTTTAAGAGAAGAATTAATGTAAGTGCTTTTATAAAATTATAAGCTTCACATTTCTGCCTTTAAACCCTCCAAAATATTGTCCCAATTTACTTTCATTGTCTCATTCTCTTCTATTGTATGTGTCTCACTTTATCCTTGAGGGATGAGTAAAACATTTTTGGTAGTAATCAACATAATACTACAAATGTTGTCGATTGATCTTAACTTGTATTGAACCCGGAATATTCCTTTATGGGTATATTTCAACTTTAACTAAAAATAACCTGTTGGTGTAACATTATTAGTCATGTGTAATAATAATTTTGATTTCAATAAAACCAGATAATTTGAATGCTATTTAAAAACAATTCCAATTCCTAACATTCTTCACATACATGCATGAATTGTTTTGCATAATCAGAATACAATTTTGCTTTCTTTCTGCAGGCTTGGTTCTGCCATGGAGGTGGCTGGCTGTGGCTGGGGAAATTCCTGTCGTGATCATGATTATTTTGCTTTGCTTCATGCCGACCTCTCCACGCTATCTTATCATGAAAGGAAACAAAACGAAAGCAGTTAAATCGCTTGAGTGGCTTAGGGGCCCCAATTCTGATTACTTGAATGAGTTTAAGAAGATCGAGCGAAGTATAAATTCTCAGGTAAATGGCATATTACAGTGGATTGCATCATGATATCCAGACAGTTTTGCCTTAGAACTTAAAGCTCATACAAACAGAAATCAGCACTCATTAAAGCTCAGACTGACAACGTTAATGATACACCATTTTTTTTTTTTTACTTTAAAGGGTCATTTCATTAGACATTTTTTGATGAAAACAAACCGCAACTTTCAGAACTCAAAACATGCTTCCCAAAAGAGCATTTATTGAAACCAATGTGCAAAAATGAATCATTCTGAATGTCTGCAACTGACATTATCCATTTGAACACATGCACAATTTACCACACATTTACATGTGAATGACGACTATTTGGCCTGCCTTGTCACAGTGAGATAACAAGGAGAAAGCCGGATAAATACTATTTTTCCTAAACATGATAAGAGTAAAATGTGGGAAAATTCCTAACAGCAAATCTGCAGCCTATGTCATAGCAAAGCGCAGTTTCTAGTGTCACATTCAAAGGGGGCATTTGTAGGGTAGAGTGACAAAAAATGACCTCTCTCTAAAGTTCAGAGAGAGGTCAGCGAAAAAGTAAATTATGACTGTTTTGGTGCAAATCATGTACTTGCATTGAAAATGGACCTCAGAGAAAAACTTTATTATAGAAAATATTCACCCCAAGTTATCACCCCAAAGACAAAACTTAAAAAATAGCACATCTGCATGACTAAAGCAACATGCATACCAGGTTAGAATCTGCTCTTTGGTTAACCAATATTTGAAATGAATTACTACAGGCTATTGAATGACTTGCATGTTCTATCCAACAGCACGCAAAATGGAGTGATCTTAAAATGCCTTCGTACTATAAACCAATTCTAATCTCAGTGTTTATGAGATTCCTGCAGCAACTGACTGGTATAACCCCAATTCTAGTATATCTGGAACCCATCTTCCACATGACAGCTGTATCACTGGTATGTTACATAAGAGTATATTTATTTATTCACACTATGAAATAACTGAAAGCATGTGTAACCAACCATGTTTTTTCTTTCTGGGCATCCAGAAACCAAAATATGATGCTGCATTAGTGGGAGTTGTAAGATTGATCTCTGTTGCGATTGCAGCCAGTTTGATGGACAAAGCAGGTCGAAAAGCTCTACTCTTTACATCAGGTTTGTGTAGAACTACAGAACAAGTTTTATACTTACTAATCACCACTGGTAATTCATTGGAAGCACATCACTGAAAAAACAAATCACTATTTTTTTCCTTCAGGGTTTTTGATGTATGTGGCCATGCTCACAATGACCATGTACACCCACAAAACACCATGCAACCAAGGCAATCTTACCTTAACAGAGGGCTTGAGTGTCACCTATGGCACCTCAGTGAGCCCTGCCTTCGATCCAGTTACTCTTATCCCTCTCATCAGCACTATGGTCATAATATTTGGTGAGTTTGCTTGGTTTCAGGGAGTTTGTTTATGTAGAAATGTACAACTTCTAGTCACTCTTAAGTTTAATTTATGACAGGACTGGACTCTTTACAGTACTTCACTTTAAGAAATATGAATTATTAACTTTACAAGTAGAAAATGTTACTTTTAGTATTATATTTCTTCATTTTAGAATTAGAACCTATTACTTTTAGAATAATTACTTCACTTTTAGAATAAAAAAAAAAAAGAATTTTTTTTTTTTTATTTGGAATTCCCAATGCGCTCTAATTCCTTGTGGTGGCGTAGTGACTCGCCTCAATCCGGGTGGCGAAGGACGAATCTCAGTTGTCTCTGCGTCTGAGTTGTCAATCTGTGCATCTTATCACATGGCTTGCTGAGCACGTTACCACGGAGACATAGCGTGTGTGGAGGCTTCACGCTATTCTCTGTGGCATCCAAGAACAATTTTCCACGCGTCCCACCGAAAGCAAGAACCACACATTATAGTGACCACGAGGAGGTTACCCCATGTAACTCTACCCTAGTAACCAGGCCAAGTCAAGTCATTTGTATTTGTATAGCACCTTTCACAAAACACATAGTTTCAAAGCAGCTTTACAGAAGATCAGGCATTAACAGAAGATAAAATTGTAATATCTATAATGTCTTAGTCATCATTGTGTAGTTTGAGAAAATACGATTGTGAATTGTTCAGAAGATGTTGGTAAATGGAGAAAAATAACATTGGGAGAAACCAGACTCACTGTGGAGGCCAATTCCCCTCTGGCTAACAGCATTAATATAATGCCAAGATTAATGTCTAATGTCTTTGAAGTCCATCCTGGATTAACTGCAGAAGTTCATATTGATTCATTGTCCTTGTTATTTGGCTGATAAAGGGTTTTGTTGTCAATTCATTGATAGTATGTGTATTCCATTACACTAAGAGTGTAGTCCATCATTAGACCGAGGATCATTAGATTGGCATCGGCTGCTATTAGTCATCATCACAAAGCAACTCATAGCAGTGGAGTCCAACACGAAGCAGGAATGGTGCTGGATCCAGCCGGTTCTGGTGACCTCAGGATAGGAGTACCAAGATTGAGACAAGGAAACAAATAAAATAATATTAGCATAGATGCCATTCAATTTATTGCAGATTTATAGATCACAATCAATGTTTCTGGTTCCGGGAGACCTAATTAAAGAAGCCTAATTGTGGGTTGGAGGATAAATTAGGTGTATGCCTGGCTAAATAGATGAGTCTTTAGTCTAGACTTAAACTGAGTGAGTGTGTCTGAGTCTCGAACAGTGTTAGGGAGATTATTCCATAGTTAAGAAGCCAAATATGAAAAGGATCTACTTCCTTTTGTGGATTTTGAAATTCTAGGAACTATTAACAGGCCAGAATATAGTTGTAAGCGTTGTAAGTTCACTTAAGTACTGCAGAGCTAGACCATTCAAAGCATTGTATGTAATTGACAGAATTTTAAAATTAATACGAAATTTAACAGGTAGCCAATGTAACGATGATAAAATGGGGCTAATATGATCATATTTCTTGGTTCTCGTCAGCACTCTGGCAGCTGCATTTTTAGCCAATTGAAGTTTATTTATTGATCTTGCTGGACATCCTCCCAGTAATGCATTACAATAATCTAGTCTTGAGGTCATGAACGCATGAATCAGCAACAGAGTATGTGTCGTAATTTAGCTCTATATCTTAGGTGGAAGAATGCTGTTCTACAGACATTGATAATTTGATATTCAAAGGACAGATTGGTATCAAATATAACACCTAAGTTATTTGCTGTTGAAGATGATGTAACAGTACATCCATCGAGAGTCAAATTCTATTATCTTATGTCACTTAGCACGACCTGGATTCGACAGGGGTGGTAGTCAGCGTCTTTGCTCGCTGAGCTACCCAGGCTCCCCCAAAAATATTACTTTTAAAGTGATTTCACTTTTGGAATGAATACTATATCCTATTAATTATTTTCTCCTTTGCAGGCTATGCTATGGGTTGGGGTCCAATCACATGGCTGCTAATGTCAGAGATTTTGCCTTTGGGTGCACGTGGAGTAGCATCTGGTTTGTGCGTTGGTGTTAGCTGGATCACAGCCTTTGTTTTGACACAACTTTTTATGCATGTGGTGGTGAGCTAGTAATTTTTATTTATTTATTTATTTTTACACACATAGGACCAGGAAAGTAGAAATGCTTCTTATATATTTATCCTTATCTAATATACTACATATATTTTAAGCATTTAATCATGTTCTATATGATTATTTTGCAAAGATATTCCTCTGTTTTTCTCAAATCTTGCAAGTTCTAATATTTTTCAAATGCATGTTTGTTTGGATTTGAAAGAAAAACAATTTAAACCAAATAGCGTTGTACAAGACTTTTCTTGAATTATCAAAGTATTTTGAACTTCAAAATTTTCAACTTGATCAACTTAAGACGCATCTTTTCCTACAGGATGCATATGGACTCTTTGTACCTTTCCTGTTCTTCTGTGTCATCTCAGTAGTGAATATAATATTCACTGCTAAATGTGTGCCAGAAACCAAAGGCCGAACTTTGGAGGAGATTGAGAACTATTTCAGGACTGGCAGAAGCTTTACCATTCATGATCCCTGAAATGCCCATATACCTGTACATTCATCCACTCAAGCTGGCATGGGCTTCTCAAGTTTTGTGTAAAACCTGATCATCAATGTTATCCCAGCATGATTTGACAATTTTCCAAAGAGCATCTTGTGTACTTTATTGGACGCAAGGAAATCTGACATCTCAGATACTAGAATTAACAAGGCCATAGGCACATACTTTTTATATATTAGAATCTGAAATATTACTTTTTCAGTCCCTAAAATGATAATGATGGGTAAATGGCATGCAACACTCATTTCTGGACTAAAATTAATGAATGCATTTTTAAAATAATAATAATTCTTAGCATTCATTAGGTGCAAGAGCAGCTTACTCTTTGAGTGTCTATCAATGTGGACAATTGACATGCTTGCCTGCAGCATGCAGTGGCCCAAGTTTTTGCCTTGGGTGATGTTCAATACATTTGATATATTTTAATAAAATATCATCTCAAGGTTGAGAGCTAAGTATAGATAGACAAGAGAGATAGTCAATTATTTCTACTATGTAATTTCTTTATAATGTTCCTCTGTCTGACTTGTTAATGTAAGCTTGTGTAAATAGGATGTAGATATCGCACAAGAAATCAATTTCTGTAAAAAAAATACTGTATGTACATTATTCTGTAAATGCACATTAATATGGTATCCACTAACTTGAATATTAGGACACATTGTATACAGTAGTATCAGGACTACACACAGTGTTTATTTAAATCTGATATACATCAATAAAAGTTACAGTACATATAAAGAAACAGTCTATCATTTTCTTGTGTCATACGATCATGTGACTAGACATTGCACTTCTCTTTAACTGTTCCTCTTATTAGAGGAACTGTTCCTATCTGTGCAAACCAAACTAAACCTTTATTGCGCAACAAAAGAACAATGACATTAGAGAAGTTCCGATGATGTATATCAACCACATGGGTGTAAAACACACTGCTAAATAAGAGCCGACTTTCCATTCCAATACAAGATTTTAGACAATTTCAAAACACAAATGGCTGAAAGTTCAGTCTGTCAAAGAAGAGGAATCCTGATCTTTTCAGTGTTGTTAAAAAAAGAGAAACATTAAGCAACCACTGAATAGAGATGTTCTTCTATTCTAAAATATACAAACACATCAAAAATAAAAATGACTGACTGTCTAGTCAGCATCCATTTTCTATTTTACTTTAAGAAAATGTAACAAGGAGCCCGGGTAGTTCAGCGATTATTGATGCTGACTACCGCCCCTGGAGTCGCGAGATCGAATCCAGGGCATACTGAGTGATTCTACCCATGTCTCCTAAGCAACCAAATTGGCCCGGTTGCTAGGAAGGGTAGAGTCACATGTGGTAACCTCTGTGGTCGCTACAATGTGGTTCTTGCTCTTGGTGGGCCATGGTGAGTAGTGCATGAATGCCGCAGAGAATAGCTTGAAGCCTCCATGCACGCTACGTCTCTCCGCGGTAACACACTCAACAAGCCACGTGATAAAATGCGCAGATTGATGGTCTCAGACATGGAGGCAACTGAAATTTGTAGTCAGCAACCGGATTGAATCACTAAGCCACGACAAGGACTTATAGCACATTGGGAATCGGACATTCCAAATAGGGGAGAAAATAAAAATAAAAAAAAGACAAAAAAAATTCTCATTCATCACCATTGTGCATTTCTGATAAGTTTTATACATGCGGGCCCACATCTTAAGCCCAAGTTGATCCAGGGGGATTGTCACAATACATAGTTCTCATGCTTCTGTTTGTGCTATTTTATAGCTTTGATTAATAACTAGGTGTTTCCAAACATTTTATTGATAGTGTGCAAATTAAAGGTTAACACCTGTTAAAGGTGACAATATGACTACTGCTGTCTGTGCCCTGCTTTTCACAACCCCATGTTTCAAATCTCTGCACTCAACTCAAAATCTATCCACTCAACCATTATGTTTAAATGACTTTCCAGAAGAGGAAAAAAATGAAGAGAGATTGATTAAGGCAGTAAAATGAGAGAAGATGCCAAATTTAATGACCCCAAACTTTTGTAAGTCCAAAACAACGTGAACAAAATCTACTAAGCGCACTTTTAAGTGCGTCATCAGGCTTGCTTGCTACCAGAGAATGTTTAGCAGAGATGGGCCACTTCTATTAAAATTAATGGGCGAAATTGGAACGCCCAACGGCAGCCAACGAATGTGGAAAGGAAGTCCCACCTTACAAGTAAAAGAGCCAATCACCTTTTAGATACAGACATCACCTGTCAATCGACTCGAAAACGCGCATGCACATTAGCTTCACAAACCGAGAACACTGCGTTTTTTTAGCGTAATCTTAGGTAAAGACGGACAATTTATGACAGTGTTGTCAGATGTTGCTGCTGTTTTTAAATATGTTCTTTGACCGTAATCTTGATGAACCGTTTTTGAGACGGTTCAATCAATTCAAGAAGATAGGAGTTGCACTTTCATGACTGGAAATAGCCTCCAGAGCGTCCCAAAGATGGCCTACAGAGGACTGACTTGCTAGAGAAACTTTGTTGTTACTAATGCAACAGGTGAAAAGAGAATTTAAAATGTAACAAAATATGGATGAATTAAAAATTGAATTTCCTCTCTACACAGGTGATAGTTGGCATGAGGCCATCCATTTATATAAATGTTTGTTTGGTCAGAGTCTGTATTAAATGATTTGTCTAATTTACTATACTGACAAGTTATTTTAAAATATAAGGGAGATGCCATCTATGTATTATCATCATCATTATCAACAACAACAACAGAGATACTAAAACTTACTGAAATCTTTTATTGGTTTGCTCAATACAGTTTTGCATAAATAGACAAGAGCACATTATAGCCTATGACAAATTACACAGTATTCCACATACTGTATTTAATAAACCTTTATCATGACTCAAGAGACATATTTTAAAATATGATAATACTATTATTCTCCTGTATCAAAATTGTGTTGCTGCCAGCGGGCTCAAAACATCATTGCTTGATTTTACCTCAGGCTAAGCGACTCCATCTCTGACATGTGTGTGCCTAGACATTCATGTGGAGAAGTTGATGGCTCTGGCAGCACATTAAAATGTTTAGCAGTTGTTGGGTCTCTTTGGCAAGACCTGTGCGAGCCGTAACACTGACCTTAAATGTGCTGTGAGGCAGTGGTTCTCAACCAGGTGGACAGGACGTACTAGGGGGGCCTCAGCACACTTCCAAAGGGCCTCAAGATGACTTAAAATTGATTTGAAATTAGAAATATTAAAATACTTAAAATAATCCTACTTAATTAAAATGCTAAAAGGAGTCAAATAGGTTGAGAACCTCTTCTGTAAGTGATTTCAGCCGTTCTTCTTCCATGTTGGATTAGCCACGCCCCCTCTTTCCAAAACCTCTCACTAAAAATATTACAAATTATTTTAATTGAGACCAACATCGTGCAGAATGTAACAGTTGTTTAAAACAACAGTCCTGGCAAAATCCTAATAAACATCTTTATTATGCAAATGAGCTCCTTTAACACCTCCAACAAACTAGGCCCAGTGCTCTGAACAAATAATCTGATTGAATTGATCACTCAATTTTGGCATCAATTGGTGTTTTCAATATGACCAGTAGATGGTGGTCTGTACACAGACTTTAACCCAAACATTGCTTCATCAAGTGCTTGTAAATATACCAAACTGAAGCCTTTTTGGGGGGATGTGGCATCATTATTCTAATAAATATTCTTGATATCTCAGAAAACTGTAGTTGGCTTGGTTCAAGGTTACTGTTCCGTACTCTCGTTGCCATTGCTCTAGTTAGCCATTTCTCAGTAAGGGATTGAGTTAATCTACTTGAGTATTTTTACATTTTGATTTTATCTCATCAATTTTTTTTTTATTTTATCAAACAGATCAGACTGTAAGGGTGAGACAAAACAACACAGAACATGACCAGAGATTATTTAGCAGAGATGGGCCACATCTATTATAATTAATGGGAGAAATTGGAGCGCCAACCAAAGAGCTCTGAGCGCCCAACGGTCAACGGATGTAGAAAGGGTTTCCCGCCTTACAGGCAAAAGAGCCAATCACCTTTTAGATACAGACATCACCTGTCAATCAACTATAGAACACGCAAGCGCATAAACGGTACAAACCGGGGATTTGCGTTTTATTTTTTGCGTAATATGAGATACAGAATCACAATTTATGATAAAAGTATTGCCAGATATTATTGCGTAATTACTGCATTCCAAAAATGGCCGACAGTAGGCTGACTTGCTTGAAAGACTTTAATTTGACTAAGGGTGGGTTGCACATTAAGGATTAAATTAGGCAGATTTTAGATCTAATCCTGGGGGTTTTTTTTATCCAAGTTGTATTTTAATTTGAGTTGTGTTGCCCCACTTAATTTTAAATATGGTTTAACAAATCAGAGATTAAATTTAACCCATGATTAAAACGTCACTTGCAATTAATTCTGCCCGCCATGATGGATTCTGAATTTATCTGTAGATTAGTAAATAAGGCTACGGAAGCCCTGAACCGCAAGGTGAGGAAAAAAAAAAAAAAAAATGTGTCTCATTCTTCTATTTTTTTTCTCTCTCTCTTGAATAAAAGGAATGCGGTACCAACCTTGGCCACCAGGTGCCACTATCAGTAAACATGTAATCTTATGCTTTTAATGCTTTCTCTGTTGCTATGTGTCATGTGCAGACTTTCATGGTGAAATTTAATTATAATAATATATTTTAATATAACTAGTTGTCTATCCTCTTGAAACACACTGTCAAAATTATGCTCTAATTTTACATTTAATGGTTTTAATTATTGGTAGTTTAGCAACTTGATTAATTCTCGGGTGTTAGGGGTTCATGGTAATGTGTTAATGCATGAGTCAGTAGACTAAATGCACATTCAGTCAGATGACTGCAATGGAGATATAACGGGAGATACTTTCAGAGACTGAAAGAGACTTTTAAGAAAATACGTTTTTATATATAATTGCATCACATTAATACGTTTTCTGCCCAGTTTATCGAAATGAAATGTTTAAGATGAATACAGACATACTGTATTGAGGTCATTTCTTTTGTGAATGAATCACGTTGCTAAACTACTAATAATTTAAACCATAAAATGTAAAATTAGACCATATGTTAATTATAGCGTGTATCTAACCTGGTGCCTATGATCATGCATAGAGGTTACGTCCTTTACTATAGTAACATTAAGGGATGTGTGCGCTCTTTCATGATCATCATGATCATTGGTGAAAAAGTAAGGCATCATTTTATTAACTTTATACTAAACAGTGGTATTTTGTTTTAAACATATTCTTCATTTCATCATTGTGTAAGAAACCCTTCACTACTCACGAATGTACTGTATTTGTTTCATGATCTGATTTATGCCTGTTTAGATTTGTTATGGGACGTATATAGATTGGATCTAAGTTCAAAGTGCGAATAGAAGAATTTAATGATAATATAAATCAGACTACACGATAAACAAAAAAATCTTTAAAACAACCATTAGGTTATCAGTGCAAAACACATAAATAATAAATGCATACATTGTTATGCCTTGTAGTGCCTTGTGAAATGGACAATGGCTTTTATCTCAATATAATAAATAAATAAATAAATCGTGATAATGAAAAAATGGAACCCGGGTAGCAATTCTCTAGGTGACCCCTCACCAATTTGTTTGGGATGAACATTTTACATTGGCGTAACTGGTAACTGTCTAGCTCATGTTTAGACAGACCAACAATATTTGGATATTTATTTGACATTCTTCATTTGGAACTCTTCACTTAGAAGAGACAGTGTGTTTCAAGAGGATAGACAACTTGTTTTATTAAAATATATTATTATAATTAAATTTCAGCATGAAAGTCTGCACATGACACATAGCAACAGAGAAAGCATTAAAAGCACAAGATTACATGTTTACTGATAGTGGCACCTGGTGGCAAAGGTTGGTACTGCATTCCTTTTTTTCAAGAGAGAGAGAAAAAAATACATTCCCCGTCTGTCGCTCACTTCGACGTCGTGTCGAAGAAGCGACACTAGGGGTCTCTCTTGAGCGCCGAAAGATACCTCTGATCTATGAAAAAAGGCCAATGAGAGTTGGCGAACAGTATTTGTATACTCCACCTCCGGATACGGATATAAAGGTGAGAGAAATACGCTCGTTCATTCAGTAATTTTCTTCAGAGCCGAAGGTCGTGTGTATGCAGTCAGCTGCGAGCAACACAACTGATCCTGCTTCTGATCCTCTGACGCTCTGCTTTGCTGTTGGATTTACGGCGCACTACAGCGGCTTTTCTCTTCACTGCCGGCGTGCAGTTTGCCCCTGGGCGCTTCGACAGCACAGAGTTAAAAGAGTTGAAAGAGTGATTCTCTCCGTAAAAGAGTTTATTTCTCTGAAAGAGCATTACACAGCGGCGTTGAACGTCCTTTTTAGGACGCGTCTTTATAAAGATGTAATTTCCGCCCCTGTGTAGTTTCTGGATGCGGTGATTTCTCCCCACCTCTCTCGGTCATAAAACACTGTCTTGCATGCCTGGCTGCGATCACACGCAGGCAGCGTTTTATGAATGGTTCATGTTCTCAGTGCGAGAACATAGCCATGGCAACATTGCTGTCGTGTAGCTTTCTTTTGTAATGAGAGAAAGCCGTTTCAGCCGCCCCCCCGCGCCTCGCCTCCTTCCTACGGGATTGACGCAGGCGCCGCGGGCGATGAACACGATTTGGGGACAATGACAGGCTCTGTTCGCTGGGTAAACCCCCTCGAACCTCCCGCCTCCCCGGCACGCTTGTTTGCTTCCGTCTGAGCCCGGGATGAGCATTCTCTCCAATGGTTCATCTTCTCAGTGTGAGAACATGGCCGTTATAGCATTGCGGTCGCACGGCTTTCTTTTGTAATGAGAGAAAGCCACTTCAGCCGCCCCCCGTGCCTTGCCTCCTACCTACAGGATTGACCCAGGCGCCACGGGCGATGAAGGCGATTCAGGGAATATGACGGGCTCTGTTCGCCGGGTAAACCCCCTCGAACCGCCCGCCTCCCTGGCACGCTTGCTTGCTTCAGAATTGGATGACATCACCGCTGCATCGGAGAGCGTTACAGCGGCATCGGATGCTGATCGCTCGCCTGGGCCGCCACCTTCGGGTCTGCCGCCCAGCCTGAGCCTGACGCACGGAGATCCGCTATGCTTTCCCGGGCTACTTGATCGGTCCCGCGGGCAGGTGCGCCGCTCACAGCCACACCCCCCCCCCCGTTCCTTTCTTCCCGGATGTGCACGACGAGTTGAGCAAAGCCAAGGCTTCTTCGCTCCTCCGCTCTCACTACCCTCGCGGTGGAACGGTCCCAGACCGCTTCCACTCTGCACGCCACGGCCCTTCCTGCAACCAACGCCAGGCCAAGGTGCTTCAAAACTTGCACCTTGGGTAGTCCTGTTCTTGATGTGCTGCAGGAACTGCGCTGGATGACCAACCGCGCCCCTGGGCCACGGAGGTCAGAAGCGCCGGCACTCGAACAGGCGATGGCCACCCCTTGTGGTCCAGAAACGCACCTGTGGACTGGACCTGGTCGAAATGCGGGAGGCAGACAAGGCACACCTTCTCCCACACCCCCGTCTCCCAGCTCCGTCTATTCGGTGCCACCGTTGATGACTCTGCCCAGCAGTCCTCAGTGGTGAGGCAGACGGAGGCCACTGCACATCCTGCCCCGCCGCAAGCCTGCCACCATGGGCCATGCCCCGTCTGCTCGCCGAGGGCGTCCTCCTGCAGCTATGAAACACCCTGCTCCGCCTCAACCCGGGCCCAGCTCTCAGCCCCAGCGTCGAGCACTCCGCAGGAAGCGGACGCCCCCGTCTCACGGACCCCCTCAAGGACCCGGAAGGCTCCCAGGCTGTCCGTAGACACTCAACCCAGGGACCAAGATGTTAGCTCCGGAGGTGGTAAGACCGCTCCGTCACCGGTGGAGGGCCGGGAGGAGAATTTTTTGTCGAATTAGTTTTCACATTCTCATATTCTCTGTAACGAGGTATTTCCTTTTGTCTCTGGGTCACCTGGCACGCAAAAGCCGTTCCCACGGCACTCTGCCACCAGATCTCAGCAGTCCCGGCTTCCTGGACACGGACCACCCGTCTCCAGCCCCACGACTGCCCCCCCCGGCCGGCTGGTTCCGACCAGTCTAGAGGACGCCTACCCGAGACCTCCTCCTCAGTCGCTAACCTAGCGGAGCAAGGTAAGTGCTTTGAGTCTTTCTCAGCACCTCAGCTGCGGGTCGCCCTGTCGCCGCCCAACGCTGCCCTACCTGCTCCGCCCCGCTGCGAAGCCCCGCCGGGTACGTCCAAATTAACCGTCCCCTTGGTGCCCCTAGCGCAGAGGTTGGACGCGTGGCTTTCACTTCCCAACCCGTCTCGCTGGCTGGCCTGGACCATCCGACTCGGTTACGCAATTCAGTTTGCCAGGCCCCCGCCCCCCTTCATGGGCGTCCGCTTTTCCGCAGTACACGGCGAACACGCCCACTCTCTGTGCGCGGAAATCGCGACTCTTCTGGCCAAAGACACGATAGAGCCTGTCCCTCCAACCGAGATGAAGAAGGGTTTCTACAGCCCCTACTTC
Organism: Moxostoma hubbsi; assembly: GCA_032164185.1. Classification (NCBI taxonomy): domain Eukaryota; kingdom Metazoa; phylum Chordata; class Actinopteri; order Cypriniformes; family Catostomidae; genus Moxostoma; species Moxostoma hubbsi. The sequence continues at coordinate 10,202,077 of JAVLUX010000018.1, read as the reverse complement.
ATCGTACCCAAGAAAAGCGGCGGCTTACGACCAATCTTGGACTTTCGAGTTCTCAACCGAACGTTGCACAAACTCCCGTTCAAGATGATCACGCAGAAACACATCTTAACCTGCGTCCGGCATCTAGATTGGTTCGCAGCGATAGACCTGAAGGACGCGTACTTCCACGTCTCCATCCTGCCCCGACACCGCCCCTACCTGCGGTTTGCGTTCGGGGGCCAGGCGTATCAGTACAAAGTCCTCCCCTTCGGCCTGTCTCTGTCCCCTCGCGTCTTCACGAAAGTCGCAGAGGCAGCTCTTGCCCCGCTCCGAGAAGCCGGCATCCGCATACTCAACTACCTCGACGACCGGCTCATTCTGGCCCACTCGCGAGAGTTACTATGCGCCCACAGAGACCAGGTGCTCAGGCACCTCAGCCGTCTGGGGCTTCAGGTCAACTGGGAAAAGAGCAAGTTCACCCCAGTTCAGAGCATCTCTTTTCTCGGGATGGAGTTAGACTCGGTCTCAATGTCGGCACGTCTCACCAACGAGCATGCCCAGTCAGTGTTGAACTGCCTCGCCGCCTTCAGGCCAGGCACAGCGGTCCCCTTAAATCTTTTCCAGAGGCTCCTGGGGCATATGGCGTCCTCCGCGGCGGTTGCGCCGCTGGGGTTGATGCATATGAGAACGCTCCAACACTGGCTCCAGACCCGAGTCCCGAGACGAGCATGGCGCCACGGCACGCACCGGGTAACAATCACCCCCGCCTGCCGTCAGACATTCAACCCCTGGACAGACCTCTGTTTCTTACGGGCTGGAGTGCCCTACAGCAGGTGTCCAGACGCGTCCTGGTCACGACCGACGCCTCCAGATTGGGTTGGAGCGCCGTTTGCAACGGGCACGCAGCCTCAGGCCGTTGGAAAGGGGCCCAGCTGCGTTGGCACATCAACTGCCTCGAGTTGTTGACCGTCCTTTTGGCCCTGCGGAAGATTCTCCCGTTAATTCGGGACGAACATATCCCAGTCAGGTCGGACAGCACCACTGCAGTCGCGTACATAAATCGCCAAGGTGGCGTACGCTCCCGTCACATGTCACAACTTGCCCGTCGTCTCCTCCTTTGGAGCCAGCACCGACTCAAGTCGCTGCGTGCCACTCACATCCTTGGCAACCTCAATGTGATAGTGGATGCGCTGTCATGACAACGCTTGCCTGGCGGAGAGTGGAGGCTTCACCCCCACTCGGTTCAGCTGATTTGGGAACGGTTCGGCAAGGCCCAGGTAGACCCCTCTGCCTCCCGAGAGACCTCCCACTGCCCGCTCTGGTACGCCCGTTCAGAGGCTCCCCTCGGGGCAGATGCACTGGCACACAGCTGGCCGGTGGGGCTGCGCAAGTACGCATTCCCCCAGTGAGCCTTCTTGCACAGGTGCTGTGCAAGGTCAGGGAGGACGAGGAACAAGTCACTCTCGTGGCTCCTTACTGGCCCACCCGGGCCTGGTTCTTGGACCTTGTACTCCTCGCGACAGCCCCTCCCTGGCGAATTCCCCTGAGGAAGGATCTTCTTTCTCAGGGACCTTTGGAACCTCCACGTCTGGCCCCTGAACGGGATGCGGAAGATCTAGCTGGTCTACCACCCACGGTCGTAGCCACGTTCAACCAAGCCAGAGCCCCGTCAACCAGGCAACTCTACGCCCTGAAATGGCGTCTGTTCGTGAATTGGTGTTCTTCCCGGGCAGAAGACCCACAGAGGTGCGCAGTTAGGTCTGTGCTCCTGTTCCTACAGGAGAGGTTGGAGGGGAGGCTGTCCCCATCCACCTTGAAGGTGTATGTTGCCACTATCGCAGCTCACCACGACCCAGTAGACAGCAAGTCTCTGGGTAAGCACGACTTAATCGTCAGGTTCCCAAGAGGTGCCCGGAGGTTAAACCCCTCCCGGCCAAACCTGTTCCCCTCCTGGGATCTCTCGGTGTTCCTCGCCGGTCTTCAGAGATCCCCCCCGAGTCGCTAGAATCAGTTGGCTCAGGGCCCTCTCCTAAAAAGACGGCCCTGCTGATCGCGCTCACTTCCATCAAGATGGTCGGGGACCTGCAAGCGTTCCCTACTAACGACACTTGCCTGGAGCTCGGTCCGGCAGATACTCATGTCTGGGCTATGTGCCCATGGTTCCTACCACGCCCTCTGGAGATCAGGTAGTGAACCTACAAGCGCTGCCCCGGGAGGAGGCAGACCCAGCCCTCTCACTATCGTGTCCGGTACGTGCTTTGCGTGCCTACCTGGAGCTTCAGGCGCTCTGAGCAGCTCTTTGTCTGCTTTGGAGGACAGCAGAAAGGGAACGCTGTCTCCAAACAGAGGTGTCTCACTGGGTGGTGGATGCCATTCAGTTGGCCTATCACACCCAGGCCGTGCCCCCCCCCCCCCTTTTTTTTGTGGGTTCGAGCCCACTCTACTAGGAGCATGGCATCCTCATGGGCACTGGCTAGGGGCACCTCCCTAGCAGACATTTGCAGAGCTGCGGGCTGGGCAGCACCTAACACCCTTACGATCTCAGGGTTGAGTCAGTCTCGTCCCGTGTTCTCTCAGGTCCGAGCCCGTAGAACTCGGTACACGTCGACGATCTGACCGGGTGAATTGCTTGTTTCCAGCGCCGTTTCCCTCGATCGAGGTAAAACAGTGCGCCTTCTTTCCCAGAGAACCTAGGTCCCTGGTTGATTCCTTCCTAGCCCTTCGGGCCCGCAGCAGTTCAGCGGAGGGACTTGCTGGTCCAGTCCACTACGGGTACCCCAGGCTACTCCTACTGGAATAGGTGCTCCACAGATCAGGCCTCCTACGGGACTCCTGTGTGTACTTCCGCGGTACGGTCACCTTACGAGCTGACCCGCGTCTCCCTTAGGCAGTCTTTGGCTGCCCTCCGGTCGCCGTGTTGTAGCAACTCCCCCCTCCTCGAGGCGGGATCTACCACTGCGCCATTTTTCCCACATGTGACCCAAGAGGCCATGTGATGTATTTCGCCACCTTTACCTCCCCTTTCGGGTGGGTGTGGCCTCTGCAGGATCTTTTCCCCCTAAAAGAATAGGGATTCGGGAATAAGACCCCCTTCCCTCGATGCGGTAAGGGCCCCGGCTGCTCTTGCTCTATGCCGAGAAAACATAGAGAGAAAAGAGGCCCAGCCAGGCTTGGCCCGTTCCCTAGTTGGGAGCGTCACCTTGTTCCCCCCTAGGGTAACCAAAAGGATTCTGACGCTTTTTTGGGGCATTGGGGAAGAGTACGTGCAGCCTGAGCACAGTTGGTCGCTTGTGCACGTAGAAATACCTGCCCGCTTCTGTGTCAGCAGTACACGTACACGGCTCAGCGCATGGCGAGTTTTGAAGTGGACCCCTAGTGTCGCTTCTTCGACACGACGTCGAAGTGAGCGACAGACGGGGAACATCTCGGTTACGTATGTAACCTCCGTTCCCTGATGGAGGGAACGAGACGTCGTGTCTTCCCGGCCACGTCGCTGCGCCGAGCCGCTGAGGTGCCCGGAACACTCCCGGCTCCTCAGAAAAATCCTGAATGAACGAGCATATTTCTCTCGCCTTTATATCCGTATCCGGAGGCGGAGTATGCAAATACTGTTCGCCAACTCTCATTGGCCTTTTTTCATAGATCAGAGGTATCTTTCGGCGCTCAAGAGAGACCCCTAGTGTCGCTTCTTCGACACGACGTCTCGTTCCCTCCATCAGGGAACGGAGGTTACATACGTAACCGAGACGTTTTGAATAGAGAATAAACAAAAAATTTAAAGCGAAAAAAATAAAATGTTTTGAAGAGAAAAAAAAAATATTTGAAAAGAGAAAATTTTTGAAGAGACATTTTTTTTAAGACAGGCTCAGGAAGGAACTGAGACAAAAAAACTAAAAAATTTACTGTTTTTTTTTTCTCCACCATGCGTTTCAGGGCTTCCGTACAGGGCCAATCAAGAAGGTTAAGAAAATGTCACAGCAGTGTGTACAATGTCACAAGCTTTAAAATATGGCATAAAAATGTATGAAAAAAGTTAATTAAAAAGTTCAAATTAACAGCTCATGATGCTGCTGACTGAAATGAGTATAAACGAGGAGGGGAGCAATAACGATCAGAGTTTAGCCACTTTTGTTAAATGCTGAAATTACGCTTTACTCTCGGTGCTCCTATTGGAGCAACAGGATAAACGTTAATTCAGATTTACTGTCAAATTTAAGTCAGGATCAAATTGATGGTTAAAATGTTACACTGATTATTTTTAAACAAGATTTTAAGTTTGGTGCACCAAAATTATCCGATAAACCTTGATTTAATCTAAATGTAAATGAATCCTTGTTGGTGCAACCCACCCTAAATGCATTTAAATCCATTGCTAATACTGATTGATCATTGTGCTGTTTATGCTCAAAAAGGGTCTTTTCCTGGAGTATGATGTCATGAAGGAACTTGCTTTTGTTAATTAAAGGGATATTATTAAGGACACAGGGAAATCCTATAATTGATTATCAAGAAGAAAAGTTTGAAACTTTTCTGCAAGATAACGGGGGAAAAAAATGAAGAAAACCAAAGCTGCAATCCATCTTTAAATCTGTATGATTGATATATTATCCAATATATTAAGACATATATAATGAGGTCATGGAAATGTACTGCATTGTAGGAATGTCCCAGCTCTCCAATAAGAAAATGTTTACAAAAGTAGCCCCTTCAAGGTACAAATTTGAAGTAGGATCTGCCAAGATTAATTGTATTAACTGTGTCCCTGTGTCACATTTTCACTAGAGCTGCTCTGACATCTGAAATGTTTTGAGGACAGCCCCAAATTCCTGCATTATTTCTGTTTAACCCTTTAAGAACACTGTTCTGCATGAAGCGTTGCCATTTGACATAGCCTCTGTTCGAATATCCATCCTTCCCTGCCATATAATGCTCTCTAATCAAAGGAATATCTTATTTGGACAGTGTGGTCTTATCACCACTGAACAGTCATAGCAAAACCTCACCATGAACAACAAAATGACTTTGGCTGGTAATGTAACAAAAGTTTGCCTGCAAAGGAGGCGTGGGAGGATATAGAGTGGGTGTGTAATCAGGAAAAAATTAATGTAGGGCTGGGTGATATATTATATATTGAATGTGTATGAAATCAGCACAAAACTAACGTAGGGCTGGGCAATATGGCAAAAAACAATTTAAGATTTTTTTTCAATCTTAAGAATGATTCAAGTCAAGCATTTTTATTTGTATAGTGCTTTTCACAACACACATAGTTTCAGAGCAGCTTCACAGAAAATCATGCATTAACAGAAAATTAAACTGAAATATCTATAAGGTCTTAGGGTCATTATTGTATAGTTTGATTAAATATGATTGTAAATTGTGTATAAAAATCAATAATTAAATATGTCAAGGAACACAAAACTCTATAAGATGTTGGTTAATGGTGAAAAATAACCTTGGGAGAAACCAGGCTCACTGTAGGGGCCAGTTCCCCTCTGGCTAAACAGCATAAATATAATGCTAATATTAGTTATTTATATGCAGTGCAAGTCATGGTTTAAAATGAAGTAAGTGTTAAGGGTTAGTGTTTAAACAAAGATTTTGTATGAACTGTAAGATTAATGACTAATGTCTTGAAGTCCATCCTGGATTAACTGCAGAAGTTCACATAGATTCATTGTCCTTGTAAATTGGCTGATGAAGGGTTTTGTTGTCAATGAATTGATAGTCCATGTATTCCATTTCAAGAGTGTAGTCCATCAATAGACCGAGGTGATGCAGGCCTAGATCAGTGAGGTGCATCGCATATTCACAATTCGATTTTTCATCTTTTAAATATACTCAATTAAAAAGTAATCCAACATGGCAACCTGGTTTGAGAAATCAAGGTTCTTCGACATGCGTGCAATGCCGAGGCCATCTATAATCACACTATACGATTGCACTGGAAATATTAGTGGTGTAATTTATATTAGCCTCCATGTTTTTAACCTATGTTAGGTTAATCTAAAAAAAAATAATCGCCAAGCCTTTTGGCTAAATCTGTATCAGGCCACTTTTTAAGACTGATTCTTCTTAAGGATGTGGACATGGCCATGAAGTTTTGTTATTTTTTTTATTTTTTTATTTTTTTCTCCCCTTTTTTCCCCAATTTGGAATGCCCATTTCCCAATGCGCTTTAGGTTCTCGTGTTGGCATAGTAACTCGCCTCAATCCGGGTGACGGAGGACAAATCTCAGTTGCCTCCACATCTGAGACCATCAATCCGTGCATCTTATCACGTGGCTTGTTGAGCGCGTTACCGCGGAGACCTAGCTCGTGTGGAGGCTTCACGCTACTGCTGCTTGTGATGTTTGGTGCTACTAATTTTTCAGGTAAACCTTCTCAGTGATTAAATGAAGTATAAAAGTAGATCTCGGCATCATTGACATGCGAGCAAAAGCAAGCCAGAAATTAATGAGTATATGTATTTATTATTTGTGCAATTTAGAAATGTTGAAGTCCCTTCGCGCCTGTATGTTAATCTAACACTTGCAGTAATCATTTATCATAGTCATGCAGCCTGTGTTATTCAGTTGTGTGCTGAAAATCAAACGTTGACATCAACAACAAAAATAATGTCACTTGATCCATGTCCATTTACTGGAAAACCATGAACAAAACTATGCAACATAAAAGGAAATGCGATCCAGGATACATTAAATACAGGTTAAGATTAATCTATGGCAGGTCGACACTTGATCTCCAGTGTAAAATCTGTCCTGAAGCAAAACCAGTTGAGAACCACTTAGCGAAAGGTACAGACAGGAGCAGTCTACAGTATATGTTAACTGTTAATAATCATAGGACATTACTTTAAAAGCTCGCACGTTCATTTAGAAGTTAATTTAACATGCTATGCTAACATGCTTTAGTTATATAACATGTTATAGTTACATGCTATTTTTTTTATAATGTTTATAATCGATTTATTATTATAATTCTGTTAGCTTTCTTATTTTCTAGTTATTTTATTTTCAAAAGGGAGAATTTTTTTACACATACTTCAATAAAATAAATAGTTTCAAGTTTCAAATATAATAAAGTGTTTGCTCAAAAATAAATAGATAACCCTTCTGTTTTCACTGATAATACTAATTGTGTAATACCGTATACCGTGAAACCGTGATATTTTCTGAGACGGTTATCATACCGTGAAAATCTCATACCGTTGCAACCCTAGTATATTGTCACACATTTGAATTCAGTGGTAGCGTATGAAATGTAAACATATCTCCGCAACTGGCATTTCAGCATTTTTGTCAAACTTCTTCTATTTCTCAGCTGGTGCAATTCACTGAAAAATTATTGGCCAATTTTGAATCATTTTCCAACCTCCTGACTCAGAAAATGATTAAAAATTGGCCCATAATTTTCAGTGAATTTCTTCTGTAAATGGCAACATTCATGCCTCTTTGATACTCTGTGTGACCTGACAAAATGAATGAAAATCAAGTGTTGATGTGCCAACAAAGTAGTCACCCATCACAAGGTCATGGATTTTTATGAAAGGAAAAAAAAAGATTACTAACTAATTGATCTCTTGTGAGTTGTGTGGCATTTTCTGCCCATTCATTTGTGCCATCTAAATCTATGGTGGATTTGTGAGCACCATTTTATCCTAACTACACATATATGTACTGATTTCCTTGTGCAAAACGGTCTATTTTTGTAAAAGATTAGTCAGTCAGTTGTTTGAATGACTAGTTGACTAGTCTGTGTTAAGGATAATAATGTACTTTATAATTAGGCATCGTTATGTTCACGTGACCCAGATAAGATGCATTTTAGAAGGATATAAGGACTTTAAGCACTGCAAGCTCAGCACTTCAACATATGCAACATATACCTGTAAATAGGATACTATAGTAACTATAGTATCACATCACATTGCACAAAGTTATCAAAGTAATAAAATAAATAAAGTCTCCAATACAGAGCAGCATGAAACCGCTAATGCACATCCTGCATGCAGAATGACCAGCTTCAGTGTAACTGGAGTACTTCAGGGCGATCTTCGCTGCGCATTCAAAAATGCAGATCTGCAAAATAAAATTGCAGGTACAAATCTATACGACACCAAACAGCTTACATTTTTTTTTAATGCAGCTATTTATTTTAGCAGTATCAGACTTTATTCTCTCCACATCACCACACAAATATGGTAACAATACTCACAGCAGAGGATTTAACGTCCAATCTTGATCATCTTGAATGTATTACTGATTCAGCATTTTGATTGCAGTAACAACAGCAGATAAAAGGACTAAACTCAAAGCATTAAAAAGATGAAACTTCTTGCAGAGGGTTTTATTGTGCTGGCTGTTATTCACTGTTAAGCACAAACAGTTATCCTCATGCATAAAGAAGTTGCATCTCTCAGTTAATTTGAGAATTGCGTCTCCCATAAAAACCACCACCACTTAGTATTTTGTCTACTAATCGGCTAATCAGTTGATGGATGACTAGTCGATTATTTGGCCACCCTGGCATGTCCCTAGTGGGTACTGTTGGTAAAGGCCTACAATTGACTCTTTTCTAAGCCTTGTCTTAAAGGTGATGTGTGTAGTTTCTTCTATGCAAATATTATTTATCATATCCCATCTTAATATGCAAAGACAAATATAAGTATGGTAAGCCATTAGTAGGCTGATTTCAGCTAAAGGTGTAACAATATTGCTCTGTGGCACTTTAAAATCATTCCAGTGTTTTTGAGCAGCCTGTCAGTGTATTTGTTTATGTTTAATGAAACTTTCTAAAATACAGTAAAGCATTGAAAATAGGCTATAACCATCAAATGAGGCTTTTAATTTCTCTTCAGTTGACCGGAATAAGCATTTGTATTTACGTCAGTTCTGATTTGTATGCTCCACGGATTTTAATCATGCTATTGTGTAATTAACAATAATGTGATTTAAATTTAGCTCTATTCCTCATACAGTCTCTATTGTATGTATTAAAGACAGTAATCATATGGACCACTTAAAAAAATTATTTTGTCATTTTGGAGCTTGTCAGCTCCATTCCTCATTCTCTTTCATTGTATGGAAAAGAGTGGCCAGGATATTCTTTAAAAAATTCACCTTTTGTGTTTTGCAAGAGAAAATAGCCTAATTCATACAGGTTTCGAACAACACCAGGAAGAATAAATAATGGAATCAATTTCATAGTGTCCATAAATATGACATCATATACTGTACTTCAGATCATAGCCAAACACATTTTACAGAAGTTTATTTAAAAAAGTATTACCCGTCTTGAGAATTGTGAACTTTTCTGTTGATGTTGAGTCATCTTGAGCATCTCTGTACCAAACCTTTTCTTTCTTCTGCACCAGATCAAATAAGCTTACCTCTGGGCTTATTGACTGATCATTCTCACAAAGGAGCACATCCTGTAAGGCTCACACTTTCAGGGGTATGTCTATGTCCTCTCAGCAAGCAGTAGCCTGCAAACAAAAACAGAGCTCCATTTTTTTATTTTAGGATGGGAAAGGAAGTAACTCGTTTTAATTTAACAAAACAAGTAATGTTGTTTCTCAAGTACATTATGATGTTTGGATATTTTCACTGGAAAATAAGACAAAAATACCGATAAAGACATTTTGTATGAATGTAGAGATAAGGGATGGGTTGTCAATTGCTTTTTTATGTCTAGTCAAGGTGGGCTTTTTTGATAACCTGAATTATAGTCGCAGGGCGGCTGTGGCTCAGGTGGCAGAGTGGGTTGGCCACTAATCACAGGGTTGTGGTTCGATTCCCGGCCACAGGACTCCACACATGCCGAAGTGTCCTTGGGCAAGACACTGAACCCCAAGTTGCTCCCAATGGCAGGCTAGTGCCTTGCATTGGTGTATGAATGTGTGTGTGTGGATGGGTGAATGAGTCAAAGTGTAAAGCGTTTTGAATACCGGTAAGGTTAAAAAAGGCGCTATATAAGTGCAGACCATTTACCATAGTGTTCACCTAACATATGCTCAGATGTCATCTAACAGTGCAGATCTCAGATAATTGGTAAAAACAAACAACAACAACAAAAAAAAAAACAACCTTAGTTTTAAGCCTGAAATATTCTCTACGCAATAACATAAACTCGAATGCTTCTAGCTACACAAGCTCAATTTCGTGGATCATTGATTTAAAAAAGTTTGATACCACAATTTAGAATACATCGCAAGTACATTGTGGAGCAACAGTTTGAAAAGAATATTAATAAGTTTTAATAAGTTAAAATCAATATATTTATAGCAACTTACCTGAAGGATAACACTTTTAAAGTCCCTCTCCAGTAACTGGTTTAACCCCTAAAAACACATCTTTGTTCATTAAAATTACATATTTAAAAGTTTTTGCCATGAAAATAATCCCCTCATGCCTTAAAATGGCTTAGATAGAACTCTACACCTTTGCCTCATTTAGTATGCGTGGATCTATGAATATGCAGATTAGCCCCACCTCCATCTCCACTCTGCCACAATGCACCTACTCACATTCAACTCTGTTCACTGTAAAAGTACTAAATGATACACAATGGCAAGTGGTAATACTGGAGTAATTCAGCCATATATGTTTGAACTGGAATTGTACAGGGTTGACTACAAGTTGATGTATCACAATGGTAATGTATTTTCTGTATCGTTCTCTACAACGTTAGAAAGGCAAGTTATGTAACGGAAGTAGATAACATGATCCTTCATCAGAGGTGGGTAGTAATGCACTACATTTACTCGAGTAACCTTTTGGGAAAAAATTTACTTTTAGAGAAGGTTTAAAAGTGGGTACTTTTTACCCTTTTACCCTAAGTAAAGTTCTAATGATTTTTTTTTACTTTTACTTCTTTGCAATTGGAGGCATTCCTGTTGTTACATTACTGGATTTAATTTTAGTTAATGCATAATTTATTTAGAGATTATTCAATGGGACTTTTACAACAGCATAAATTCACACAGCTGCACGCGCTGTCAAAGTCACTCAAGCAGAGTCCAGACTGCAGCAGCATGTTCTTCAAAGTGAAACACTTTCTTCACTCCACACAGTGAAAAATAAAATAGTTGCCTTCCTTTATGCCTCCATTTGCCTTCATTCAACACCAAGACAAGCTGCTATTTCAAGATTAAAATTGAAGCTCTAATTTATGACAGCACTCTAAGGTAGTTGTGGCTGTAATGACAACGCTGGCATTTCTGTGTAATGTGATGGTCATTTTCAGGGTGATTTTGTAAATATGGGCTCTTTTGACATCAGTTTTTAAGTGTACAATTGTAAATTAGTGCAGCAATATATCAGTGCGCTTTGTCCCGCATGTCATGAGCAGTATTTACACATTTACTTCACTCAGATTCCACAGCTTTTTCAGGCTGATTAACTGTATAAATCCATGTAAACATCCATGTTATTATAAATAAATGCCTTTTGCTCTATTTTTAATATATATGTTAATATAAAGAATAAATACATTTGATCAAATGTACATTATTGTATTTATTTTTTATACTTTAGTGACTTAGTGAAGATGGGTAGTGTTCATCTGACCAAATGATCATAACCTACATGTTATTACAGAATATTTAAGTCATCCACAGAATTATAATTTCTACTGTTTGCAGTCTCCTGAGTTAAAATAATATCACCTCAGTGAATTATTTAGTAAATAAAGAATTCTTCATCTTAATGGCATAATTCTGTATAAATACAAATAGAGTACAGAGTATGTATCTGGATGTTTTGCCTCTCTATATGGTATTGTTATTTTAATCAAGTAATGATTGGTCAAAAAGCAATTTATTACATTAAGCATGAAATAAAACATTGCAGGAGTGAATAAAGCAGTAAACTACCAGCTCGGACGAATTCCCTGCAGTGGATAATGGGCAATTAATTGTCATTGAGTGTACATCAAATATACACTAGAAATTAGAGTGCATTGTGGGTAATAATGAGTGACCAAAAGTAGGAAATGAGTGACTCACTCAGAATTCAGACACTACAAAATGGCATATATCCGAAATAGTGCACTATATAGTGGATGGTGGGCGATTTCAGACACTGCGAGTGTTCCGTGACCGGAGTTGGTGCCCTTCGCAGGCTGCGTACTCTGCGTTTAGAGAGCACCAGTACTGCTGTTCAGAACTAATGATCTAAATTCTTTCAACACTGAAAACTGTAACTACACTCAAATAAGAATCCACGCAGGACTTCAAAATCTATGAAATAGCGAAAGTAGGCATTAATAAAACATGATCTTGCTTTGGTTTATATTTTAGCATTATATATATTCTCCCTGTGGGACATTTTCATGTTTTCACTGTAATAAAAAACACAACAAGAAGAATGTGAACGTTATCTGTTTCTCATCCACACATTCTCATTAACCACTGGAGTTTTATGGATTACTTTTATAATGATTTATTAGATTTATTTTTTTTAGCTTTAAAATGTTGGCACCCATTCTCTTGCATTTTCTGGATCTATAGAGCAAATATTCTTCTAAAAAAACTTTATTTGTGTTCAGCATCTCAAAGAAAGGCATACACATCTAGGATGACATGAGGGTGAATAAATGAAATATTTAACACTTCACTATCACTTTTAGAACTCTTGTCAGAGCTTGATGAATTTGTAAATAAGAAGAGAGGTTTGGAAACCTTTCTAGTAATTTAGTGATTCACATTCTTCTCTGCATATCGCCCCCTGCTTTCTTGCAAACAATTACAAATATTGATCCGTTTCTCACCCACACCTATCATATCACTTCTTAAGATATGGATTTATCCACTGGAGCCTTATGGATTACTTTTATGCTGCCTTTATGTGCTTTTTGGAGTATCAAAATTTGGCACCCATTCACTTGCCCTACAGAACTCAAGGGCCCAACAGTGGTATCTTGACGGTGCTGGGGCTTGAACCCCCAACCTTTCGGTCAGTAACCCAGAGCCTTAACCACTGAGCCCCTCAGTATAGTATTAAAGTGATAGCTCAGCCATAAACCTGTGTAACCTTCTGTAATCTGTGGAACACAAAAGATGTTAGACAGAATGTTAGAGACTGATGGTCTCAGTCACCATTCCCTTTCAAAATATGGAGAGAAAAAAACACATTCACTGAAAGTAAATAGTTACTTAGGCAAACATTCTGTCTAATATCTACTTCGTGTTTCATGGAAGAAAGAAAGTCATAAGGGTTTGGAACAACACGATGGTGAATGATGACAGAATTTCCTGTCTTCTGTAATACATGTTACGGCACCAGAAGTGCCGTTAGGAAGAAACACTTTGAACACCACAGAAAGACTCTGGAGAAAGGCATATAGTTCATCATAAATAACATCGTAATATACAATATGTATATGTTTTAAGTAACATTTGCCGTAACGTTTTTCGCCAACATACCCAAGTCATATAAAATGTCCTGTTAGCATTTGACATGAATCATCATGTAAATTAGCATGCTAACATTGGCTTACTTCATCTAGCACACTGCAGATTTGTTGGACACAGTCAACTGATAAAACACAAGAAAAATAAAACTGGTTGACCAACATGTTGGCTTGTCCACGCTGTGTCCCCAGGACAAATTGATGGAACCATGTTGTGCTTCAATATAAGTTTAGTGGCAAAACCCATCTGTTTTTGGATACAATTTTCAAAACCGTTTTCTGGAAAATTACTTCTGCAAACCCAAGTTTTCTTTGGAATTTTTGCTGGGACATTTAGATATTTCCAAACAAACTGCACCCATTTATCTCAGATTTTCAGATCCTTTGATAACACATGAAGGCTCACCATTTGTCCTTTCACAACTTTGCATCCAAAAACCGAGCATTGTTTCTGAAACCATTCATGTGTAACTTCACAATTCAACAGATCAACGTCACAATTTACTCAAGAATACACTGTAAAAATAGTACTAATTTTAATGGATTTTTTTTTTCAATTTCTACAGTAAAAAGTTGAAACCTTACTATATATGCCTACAATGAAAAACTATATATATTTAAAAAGACAATACATGTAATCATACAGTAAAATAGTGTAAAAAGTATGTTTTCAGAAGGTATGACTCACCATATAATTTACTGTATAATTGTATTTATCCAAATGTAATTTTACTGTAAAATGTTCTTAAAATGATCAGTACATTTTTAAGTATTGAGCAGATTTGTGTAGTACCATTAGGCTGGTACATTAACATGGTCTCATTTAATTATATGCTTATGAACTGTAAAATATACAGAAATGCCATCCTGTAATGCCTGAAGATGTGTTTTCCAATTAACATTTTGTATTGATTCATATAGTTGACAAATTAAAAAAAAAAGCACAAATATACATTGAATCAACATTTAACTCCCTCTACTACACCTCCCCAATCACCAACTTCACCCTGACCCCCAATGAACATCCCCGTGGTCACACATAACTACACACACACACACATACACACACACACACACACACACACACACACATACACACACACACACACACACAAAAGAATATAATAATCAAAAACTACGCCTCTCTCTCCACAGCCCAACCCTGAGAGTCCCCCCAAAATTACAAATAACTGCCCCATTTCCCATCAAATGAATCCCAGATCCCCAGCCTTCTACATGACACCTCCTTGAAAGCAGCCATCCTCGCCATCTCCATTTACCACTCCCGAAATGAGGGTGCTCCAGCCAGCTTCCATCCCATTAAAACAATCTGTCTGCCTGTCATAACATTGGTCAGAACCCAATTTTGTATGTCTTTGTCCCCTATTTTGATGACCGCCCCATCACCTAAAATACAGAGTCTGAGGGAAAAAATGTCACACACAAAACTCTGAACCTTCAACCAAAATTCTTGGATCTTAACACACCCCCAAAACACATGATTTGTGTCTCCATCTTCTGATTGGCATTGCCAGCAGGTGGGTGTGTCTTTAAGACCAAGCCTATACAATCTATGGTTGGTCCAGTAGAATCTATGTAAAATCTTGAATTGCATAAGGGGCACCCTTGCATCTCTAGATACAGACTTGACATTTTTTTATTCTTGATAGAAGTTAATGATGATACACTGATGCCTCATAACCTTTTCCAAAAGCAGTAATCACCACTACCAGAGTACTATCTGCTACTTTAGGGGGCTGTATGCTTTCCGCATAAATAGTACAGAGCTTTCAAGAGAGTACATTTTGAAATAAAACAATAATGACAAAGGCTATTTAATGCCAACTGTGAATGCAGCAACACTAGTAGCCATAATGACTGCTTTTGTTTGAAACAATGCTCACAGATTAGCCTTTAATAGTCATTAAGCTTTGTTGGTATTTGAATGGCCCAGTGTGCTATAGATTACACGTGGCCACAGAGAGTTTTCCTGCTGTCAGCAGAAGGAGAGCACTCTTTTGTAAGCAGAACAACAGTAAACAGATTATATGGCAGACAAACAACAGAAAGTGTCCCTAACTGATCACCTCATTACAGAGGAATAACAAGGCCAGCTAAGATTAGCAGCGGGGTAATGAGAACTTGATTGTGGTGGTATTACTGAGGCCCTTTAAACTACAATGTATTATGTTGAAACACTCCATCGTGGGTTATAAACAGAATCTGGCTCCTCCTGTAGGCAGACTGTAGTTGTTTCCTCAGTAGGATCACATTAACCCTCACTGTGAGCAGCATGCCTACCCTACAGGGCTCTTGTAGTGGAATCAGTAATTTGACTTATTAGAATTCAAAGCTGTATTGCAGTGGTTGCCTAGTTACCAAAAGGGAGCTCACTGCATGGCAAAACCCTCAGGTGTTTTTTTATTGAAATCAATATTTGTGCACTTGGGGTCTTTTTTCAGTAATCACAAAAGGAGTGTGTGATGCTATCGATGTTAGTGACCTATGATAAAGACTTAAGAGGCCTGTGTCTGTATCAGTAAATTTATAACAATTATTGTAGTAAAGTTTCAGTGAGACAACCTGTATGTGAAAAATATTATTTTGTAGCACAATTTTTTTTTTTAGCTCAAATTTTTTAGTGCAGATCATGCTGCCTATTACGCTTAATACCTGTATGTGCTGGCATTTCTTTATTTAACAACATTGCAAGCGCACATATATGTATCCCCCTCCCTGCATTATGGTATGAGAATGTTTTTGTATTAAAGAAAATTGAAAAGTATGAAAGTATGCTTAATTGTCATGAAAGTTTTGCATTGTGACATTACTCTTAAAGGAAAATTGTGGGTTCAATACAAGTTAAGCTAAATCGACAGCATTTGTGGCATGATGTTGATTACTGCAAATAATGACTTTTAATTTTAAAAAAAAGCAAGACATCTTGATTACAGTAAGGCGATTTCAACTGAAGTGAATGGCGCCAGTCCATAAATTTTAAAATACACATAATTTCAAAAGTATAGCCACCAAGATGTTAACATTATATGTGCTAACTAGGGATGTCATATAATATCGATATAAAGATTTTTGATCGGCACGTTATTTTAATACATTTTTGAGGCATTGATATATTAACATCAGCTGACATTTAAATTAGAAGGCTAATTTGTGTGCTTTCAATTCACTGCCAATTGCATTACATTCAATGGGGGAATGGGAATATTCCTATTAATTGTCCTTAAAAGTAGGAGTCAATTTAATTTCCTTGTTTTGATTTTGGAGGTGCAATATGACCAGGACATGATCTTGATGGGTTATGTAAGTAAAAGTCATTGGCTATGTTCATTATCTGACTGCTCAATTGTTTTGGTTTATAGTCTTTTCCGTTACTGAATGTAAAATCCAAAAAGCCAGTGAGTAACATATGTTTTACACTCCTCTCCTTGACCACTCACCGAGACAAATAACCTTTGATTTGGAAACATGACAACAACCAGGTTTGAACAGATTTCTGTCACTGTGGAATCTGTCACAGTGGAAGTCTGTATTAATCACTTGGGCTGCGTCTCACACACAGTGTTTGGGTTTCTAATGTGTCTCCTCTGCCCTGCTGGACTGCAGCCACTTCCAGTTGTCTGAATGTCTGGTGTGGTTCGAAAGCTTGCCACAAGAGATGAGATACAATCGTCTTGGCTCCTTGCAGTAGATTGTACAATTGGTTTAAGGAGCAATATGAGAGGGCGCCAGTAGCTGTGCTGTCTCACTTGGTGCCTTTGGCAAGATAAGACATGACCAATGAAATAAAGAAACACTTTCCAACTATTTAGTTGTCTCTAAAAAGTAAGACATATTGGTCTAGTGGTGCATATATATATATATATATATATATATATATATATATATATATATATATATATATATTTATTTTTTTAGTTTTTTTTTTACTATACTGCAAGGGGACATTAACCCAAATCACTATACATGTTTAATGAAAATAGTAAGTCATATGAGTTTTGAGCAACATGATAATGGATTTTATGGATGATAACATGGATAATTTAAGTTTAAAGCAAATGATGAGCAGAAGGTGCGACTCAGAGTGTCCAAATGTAGACATGTGAATGTATTAGCCTATTTCTGCCTCAGCTTTTTATGCCACTTCCACACTAATAGGTTTTCGGTTGAAAAAAAATGGTTTTCTGTTTCCTAACAAAATAGTTTCCCAAAGTATGCAGTACTAGAGAGCATTTTTGAAAGTATTTGTTTTCAATGGAGGCGTAAACAGCAAAAATCAATGCGTTATCAACCATAAATGCACTAGTGTGGATGTGACATTACACAAACACTTTTTACCTACAATAATCATGTAAATTAATGATCGAAGATAAACTTTTTTTTTTTAATGACCCATTTCATGAAAACTCAATCAAAACTTCACACAGAATGCATACTACATCTGATTGCATACTGGACTTCTAAGAAAATACAAAGCATGGATGCAATTCCCATTACAAACCTTCTGAATGTGTCACAGAGCAGGCCTTAATGTTATTTTGTGGCCTGTTAACCTTCTGACATTTGCCATGAAACGAGTAGTCGCACCAAGTTTGGGTTCATGAGACAGTGAACCAGAATTCCGAGAGGTCAGTGTTAATATAACATTTCAAACTGTGATTTCAGTGCAATAAATAAGGACAACAGCAAAGACAACATGATCACACAGGAACATGTTAATTCTGAAAGATGTTATTGCATCAGTTCAAGTGTGAATACTATCCCTCTAGCGGTACTGAAGGCGCATTGTGCGAGCAACCCCCGAGACATGGATTCTGGTCAGTAGGAACCAGGAAGTATTCCCATTTACAATTGGTATAAGGTCAGGTAAACAATGTCTTGTTTTCAGAGAAATCTAACCAAATTTGGTAGGGTTTATACTTAAAACAAGAAAACATTTTGTTTTCCCTTTGAAATAGTGTATAAAATAGTTTTTTTTTCTCACATTCTCATTCTAGAAAGCATTTTATTGGACAAAAATGTATATACGCCCCTGAGTGCAAGGTAAGTCAATATATTTGATCTGGTATCCTCAAAGAGAAACAACAGTTTCTAAAAGAAATCTCCTAGGAATCCACTATATACTGTAGGTGGCCTTAAAGCTAACAGACATAGACTAAAAGCCACAAAACTCCGCTAGTCGAAGAGAATTGATGATTTGTTAACTATTTGTGGATGAGGTTTGGTCGTGACGTTCTTTGTTTATGTAATGATGAGGTCAGACGAGGGAGTGAGGATCCAAATGCAGTTTATTAAATAAACAGGAAACACAAAGGCAGGAACAAAACAAACCTCCACGAGGGGAAAACTAAAGAAATGAAAACAAGAAAACAACACGGGGGGTTTTGTAAAGTGGGCTTAGGCAGGAACACGGAACAAGGCTGGATACGGGACTGAGCTTCAGACATCAAACACTAACATCAAACAACGACCGACAAAGGACAAGGTGAACATCAGGACCTAAAATACAAAACAAGGGAAAACATAAACCAATGGACAATGAGAACTAATAACAAGGTGAAGAGGTAATTAACTAAAACCAATGACAAGACTAGAACAGAGAGTAAAGTAGTTAAACAATAAACCAATGGGGAGCGGACACATGGACGAGGAGGGAGGACAGGACATGACAAAACTTCAAAATAAGAGTGCTTAAAACAGAAAGCAATACGGAACATAAAAGGTGCCAAAACTCAAAGAGTGCATAAACAAAGAACAATGTGGAACATAAAAAGTGCCAAAAACTAGAAGTAAAAAGGTAAACAAACCAAAGACGGTGTGGATCGTTACAGAGCCCCCCCTTTAAGGAGCGGATCCCAGACGCTCCTAATCAAAGGAGGGGCAAAACGACAACGAAAACAAACAGGCAGATCTAGGGAACACGAGGGGGACAGAGGGACAAGACGTGGACAGGAAGACAGTGACAGAACAGATGGGTGGTCAGGAGAACAAGGAGGCCGGGTAGGTGCCCAGGGGACAACTTGAAGGAGGGGACCGGGTCGGGGGGCATCCATCGGGCAGGGACTGGGTCAGGAGGCCGGGGAGGTGGCCGTAGGGCAGGGATCGGGTCAGGTGGCCAGGGAGGCAGCCCCATGGCAGGGACTGGGTCTGGAGGCCAGGGAAGTGGCCGTAGGGCAGGGATCGGGTCAGGTGGCCAGGGAGGCAGCCCCATGGCAGGGACTGGGTCTGGAGGCCAGGGAAGTGGCCGTAGGGCAGGGATCGGGTCAGGTGGCCAGGGAGGCAGCCCCATGGCAGGGACTGGGTCTGGAGGCCGGGGAAGTGGCCGTAGGGCAGGGATCGGGTCAGGGGGTCTAGGGGATGGCCACAAGGCTAGGGCAGGGTCAGGAGGCTTTGGAGACGGCCTCAGGACTGGGACAGGGTCAGGAGGAGGCCACGGGATAGGGTCAGGAGACCATGAGACAGGATCAGAAGGCCTGGGAGGAGGCCACAAGACAGGGTCAGAAGGCCAGGGAGGAGGCCACAAGGTAGGGTCAGAAGGCCAGGGAGGAGGCCACAAGGTAGGGTCAGAAGGCCAGGGAGGAGGCCACAAGGCAGGGTCAGTAGGCCCGAGAGGAGGCCACAAGGCAGGGTCAGAAGGCCCGAGAGGAGGCCACAAGGCAGGGTCAGAAGGCCCGAGAGGAGGCCACAAGGCAGGGTCAGAAGGCCTGAGAGGAGGCCACAAGGCAGGGTCAGAAGGCCTGAGAGGAGGCCACAAGGCAGGGTCAGAAGGCCAGGGAGGTGGCCACAGGACAAGGTCAGAAGACCAGAGAGGAGGCCACAAGGCAGGGTCAGGAGGCCTGAGAGGAGGCCACAAGGCAGGGTCAGGAGGCCTAGGAGGCCACAGGACAAGGCCAGAAGGCCTGAGAGGAGTTGAGGAGGCCCCCAGGGACGGTGCCATAGTAGGCAGTGACCAAGGAGGCTTGGAAAGTCCTGGGGTTTTAGTAGGCGAAGGCAGAGCCGTGGGAGGTGGAGCAGACAGAGCCATGGAAGGCGGAGCAGACAGAGCCGTGGAAGGCGGAGCAGCTGCAGGCAGAGCCGAGGCAGTCCTCTGAGGCGGAGACCTGGGGGACTCTGGCAGCAGAGGCGCGGAGGGCTCGGGAGACAGGGGTGCGGAAGGCTCGGGTGGCTGAGGCGTGGGAGGCCCTGACCTTGGTCTCAAAGGCTCGAGAGGCAGTGCGCTGGGTGACTCGAGAGGCAATGCGCTGGGAAGCTCTGGAGGCGGAGCTCTGGGAGGCTCGAGAGGCGGAGCTGTGGAAAGCTCTGGAGGCGGAGCTGTGGAAAGCTCTGGAGGCGGAGCTGTGGAAAGCTCTGGAGGCGGAGCTGTGGAAAGCTCTGGAGGCGGAGCTGTGGAAAGCTCTGGAGGCGGAGCTGTGGAAAGCTCTGGAGGCGGAGCTGTGGAAAGCTCTGGTGACTGAGGCGTGGCAGGCTCTGGTGACTGAGGCGTGGCAGGCTCTGGTGACTGAGGCGTGGCAGGCTCTGGTGACTGAGGCGTGGCAGGCTCTGGTGACTGAGGCGTGGCAGGCTCTGGTGACTGAGGCGTGGCAGGCTCTGGTGACTGAGGCGTGGCAGGCTCTGGTGACTGAGGCGTGGCAGGCTCTGGTGACTGAGGCGTGGCAGGCTCTGGTGACTGAGGCGTGGCAGGCTCTGGTGACTGAGGCGTGGCAGGCTCTGGTGACTGAGGCGTGGCAGGCTCTGGTGACTGAGGCGTGGCAGGCTGTGGTGACTGTGATCTCGAAGGCTCGAGAGGCGGAGCCGTGGGAGGCTCAAGGGGCGGAGCCGTGGGAGGTTCAGGAAGTGTTGGCTCTTGGACGGTCGAGGCTACAGGCGCTGGCTCTGGCTCTTGGACGGTCGAGGCTACAGGCGCGGGCTCTGGCTCTTGGACGGTCGAGGCTACAGGCGCGGGCTCTGGCTCTTGGACGGTCGAGGCTACAGGCGCGGGCTCTGGCTCTTGGACGGTCGAGGCTACAGGCGCGGGCTCTGGCTCTTGGACGGTCGAGGCTGGCAACGCCGGCTCTGGGACGGACGAGGCTGGCAACGCCGGCTCTGGGACGGACGAGGCTGGCAACGCCGGCTCTGGGACGGACGAGGCTGGCAACGCCGGCTCTGGGACGGACGAGGCTTCCAGCTCGTTGGCCGTGGCAGGCGTGGGCGTTGGCTCGTTGGCCGTGGCAGGCGTGGGCGTTGGCTCGTTGGCCGTGGCAGGCGTGGGCGTTGGCTCGTTGGCCGTGGCAGGCGTGGGCGTTGGCTCGTTGGCCGTGGCAGGCGTGGGCGTTGGCTCGTTGGCCGTGGCAGGCGGAGACCGGGAAGCAGAAGCCTTTCCTCTTCTCCTCCTCCTCCTGGCGGACGGGGTTGTCAACGTTGGCCCAGGGACAGACAAGGCTGGGGGTACGTTGGCTGTAGCAGGCGTGGAGGAACGAGTCATGGAAGGCTGGGAGGTGACCTCTGTGTGGGGAGAGATAGCGGCCTCCTCTGCAATGCCCACAGTCAGAGGAGAGCCACAGATCCTCAGGGTCGCTTCAAGGTACGCCATGAGCGTCCAGCCTGGGGTCGCTGGTGGGAGAAGCTCCTTCAGAGAGGGGTCTAGATTCGCCCGGAAGAAACCGACCAAAAGAAACTCCGAGAAGTCAGACAGGTTGGCCAGCTCGAGAAACTCACGGACGTGGACCTCAATTGGGCGATCCTCCTGTCTGAGGCCGAGAAGCAGAAGATTGGCCTGTTGAGCGGTGCAGGCTGCTGGATCCATTAGTTTGGTCGGTCGTTCTGTAATGATGAGGTCAGACGAGGGAGTGAGGATCCAAATGCAGTTTATTAAATAAACAGGAAACACAAAGGCAGGAACAAAACAAACCTCCACGAGGGGAAAACTAAAGAAATGAAAACAAGAAAACAACACGGGGGGTTTTGTAAAGTGGGCTTAGGCAGGAACACGGAACAAGGCTGGATACGGGACTGAGCTTCAGACATCAAACACTAACATCAAACAACGACCGACAAAGGACAAGGTGAACATCAGGACCTAAAATACAAAACAAGGGAAAACATAAACCAATGGACAATGAGAACTAATAACAAGGTGAAGAGGTAATTAACTAAAACCAATGACAAGACTAGAACAGAGAGTAAAGTAGTTAAACAATAAACCAATGGGGAGCGGACACATGGACGAGGAGGGAGGACAGGACATGACAAAACTTCAAAATAAGAGTGCTTAAAACAGAAAGCAATACGGAACATAAAAGGTGCCAAAACTCAAAGAGTGCATAAACAAAGAACAATGTGGAACATAAAAAGTGCCAAAAACTAGAAGTAAAAAGGTAAACAAACCAAAGACGGTGTGGATCGTTACAGTTTACAAATGCACATGCCAGCTAAATAGATTATAGCTAGCTAGGTTACCATCTTAACATTGAAAATGGATAACTTTCAAGCACATCTCTCTGAGGTTGTTAAAAATACACTTTCTTTTTATGATGCTCAACACAAACTTCACAAAGACAACGTGGCTGTGACAAATATGTGGAGAGAGATTTCATTGTTTGTGGAATCAGACCAGGTAACCTGTCAACATAAGTGGAAAGGGCTCCAAGACAAGTTCAGTAAGGCAAAGAAGTGATACAGTGCTAAAAGCACCAATCCACAAATAGAAAGACCTGCATTATTGGCATTACTTCTATGGCTGGAACAGTAGGTTGAACACTGAGAAAGCTAATAACCTTCCATGACATAACCTTCATCCTACTCTTTTTAAATCGACGTTGCTCTAAGTACTATATTTAGGCCTCAATGGTTTAATGGCTTCTTTAAATAAAATGTAAACATTATAGCTCTGTCTCTTTAACAACACAGAAGTTTGAGTCCTGATACCACCCCCGCTGTGACAAGCAGTGTTGGGCCACCATGAATTCCAAAATATATATTTTTTTCTCCCTTCAGACTGTGAGAGAGACAGCAAGTCAAAGGGAGCAAGATGGAGAGATACATATACAAAACTGGGAAACCGTGCCCAGCAGCCTGACACAAAAATGTTGTTCTTCATCTCAGCTTTCTGGGGCTTCTGATTCTTGTCAAGGTGATGTGTCAGTCAGCCATAGCGATGCAATGTGACATATCATCGCCGCAGGTGCCGGTGCATTTGTCACAGCCTCAGCTGGCTCACCCCATTAGTGTCCTCGAGATCTCCAATACTCCCACCCCACCTTTCAGACCAGTCATGACTTGCTCGCTCAATTTATGCTTGAGGCACAGCTCTGCCACTGCACACCTCAATGCAGTGTCACATATGATGGACACTAAAGCGTATACTGTTATAGTCGCCATTTACAGAACAGCGCACAAGGGCACAGCGGTGTCTAAGGGCTAAAGTAAGCCAATAAGAATAAGCCTGACCTCGAGCTTGTTTCACATTTATTCCTTTTCCCTTGTGTGGTCTTTGCAATAATCCAAACTTCATCTTTTTCTTACGGCACGTCTTGTCCAAAGTAGCAAACAAAAGTTTGCCTGTCAGTTATCCAGACGTAATGAAAGGCTACTGCATTGTGTCTTCAAAATGCATTGAGCACACTCTAACAAGTAATCACAAAGAATGAATTGTGCATGCTGATAGTGTAATTTACTGTATTTGCATGCGCTGTCTACGTTGTTTTATCACCCGATTGACTAAAGGAATTATGCAATATTAATTGCACCAGGCAAATAACACTGAGTTTTGAATATGGCACAATATATAATAAGCACAAGGCCACATCCACACTAATATGTTTTTCGTTTGAAATGCATTAATTTATGTATACACATACATAAATACATAAACCATATGTATATACACATTCTCAACCACATACTCAAACACATATACATACATACGCATATATACACATACACAGATGCCTACCATCATATGTAGACTTTACATATTACTAATATATATTTAAGCAATATCACATGAGCAAGAGTGCAATATGGCCCTACATCAGCACTGCTGTGATTCGGCCGTAGGCCGAGTGCCATAGGTAATCACATCAGTGCCGATTCATGGCCATATAGCACGATTGCGAGTGTGATATTGCTTATATACAACAGTTCAATGAACAAGTACATTTTTACAAATTTTGAAAAATTGAGTACAGTCATAAAAAAACGCATTTGTGCATGGATCTACTTTCTTACGCGATGGATCAGAATCTGCCGTTGCTTGGTCAAACCAAATGATGCGTTCAAGCCTCCGTTAGTAATTAAAAAATATCACTTCAGAAATAGTATCATAGCTTGTGCTGTTTCAAAAATATTATTGGATATACAAGTATGGATGTGTGTGTGTGTGTGTGTGTGTGTGTGTGTGTCTGTGTGAGAGAGAGAGACAGAGAGAGAGCATGTGTGATCACCTGTTGCCACACCCAAGCAGAGATGATTTTAGCTTTCTGTAGATCAGGTTTCTCAGTGGAAAAATAGCATCCAAGCGGGGGCTATTCTCCCTATTTCACGGTTGCCGGTGTCCTCCGCCATTTTAAACAGCACCCATTGTGACCATTGTTTGTTTAAAGCTGTTTAAAGCTATTTCCTAGCTTTAGTAGTGTAGTTTAGCTGTTGAGCTAAACAGCGAATGAGCTGTTGTATGTAAACAGCTGACGCGGATTCACTTCACATCACCTAACTGGCTTACATTACACACAAAAAATATATTTTTCCACCACCTGCTGGCTAACATATGTAATGTCATAAAAAAGAAAAAAGAAAAAGACAAACCATAGCTTATAACAGATCTGCACTGCTCTTACACTTTAGTTTAGAAAGGCACGAACACAATGATACACACATAGTGAAGAATCTGAGCCATCACTCCAACACCTTATCCTTGAGTAATCATGCAAAATTTCTAATTTGGTACTAGAAATTCACTTGCCATTATTTCAAACACATTTGAAAGGTATTTGGTTTGTTCGATGAAACTTAACATTGTATTTGTGTTCGTTTTTGAGTTGCCATACTGTGGCATGTGTTAAGGTCAATATTAGGTCAAAAATGGTAAAAAAGAAACAGCTTTCTCTAGAAACTTGTCAGTGAATCATTGTTTTGAGGAAAGAAGGCTATACAATCTTGAAATTGCCAGAAAACTTCAGATTTCATACAAAGGTGTATACTAAAGTCTTCAAAGACAAAGGACAACTGACTCTAACAAGGACCAAAAGAGACGTGGAAGGCCCAGGAACAACTAATCGAGAGGATAAATACATCAGAGTCTCTAGTTTGAGAAATAGACACCTCACATGTCCTCAGCTGACAGCTTCATTGAATTTTACCTGCTCAAAAAGTTTCATGTACAACAGTAAAGAGAAGTCTCAGGGGTGCAGGACTTATGGGAAGAATTGCAAAGAAAAAGCCACTTTTGAAACAGAAAAACAAAAAGAAAAGTTTACAATGGACAAAGAAACACAGATATTGGACAACAGATATTGGAAAAGAGAGTTATGGATCTTAATCTTTTGTGGGACCAGCTAGACTGTAAGGTGCGTGAGAAGTGCCCAACTAGACAGTCACACCTATGGCAAGTGTTACAGGATGTGTGGGGTGAAATGTCACTGGAGTATCTGGATATATATATATATATAAAAAAAACACTAAATAATCATAACTGTTTACCTAGTGATGTTTTTTAAGGCACTCGTGGCATTCCATATTAGGAAGGTAGATTTTCATCCTCTTGGAAAAAGAGAATAAAGGGGGACCAGATTTTATCAAAATTATTTATGTCCTGTTTTAATGTAGCAGCTATTTTTACCCCCAATATTATGTGATCTAATAATAATTTTGACCAATGATTGATTCTTACTGATTTTTTAGTTTTCCATTTGTAAAATAGCTTTCTTTGCAATTGTTAGAGCTGTGTATATATAGTCTTAGTATAAAGCAATGTGGGATCAAGCTCTCATAAACCTCCCAGGACACAGAGGCTTCTGTGGGAGAGAGGGATTTTGGATTTTATGATAGAGGAGAGTTTATCGTTCCCTCTGCCCAAACATTATGTACCGTGTGCAATACCATAAGGCGTGTGAGTATGTATCAGGGATATTAAGATTATATTTAGGACCAGTTTCTAAATGAGATAAACCCATTTTGTTTTTCAAGTATTGTGTAATATGTGCTCTGTTAAGGGTTTTATATTGAATAAGTTGTACATTTTTATTTTTAATCATTGAAAATGTATTTTTACAAATCTGACTCCCATTTTCAAATTGGTATAGAGATTGAATAATCTGTACTGAGAATATGGATAATATTTGTTTAGAGGATGAAAAATTCATAATCTGTTTGAATATAGATGGTTGAAGTGTATTGAGGGTAATATTTATTTTGTTTTTGATGGTGTTTTTTATTTGTAAATATTGAATAAAATTGAAATTTGGATAATAAATCTTCAAAATAAATACATTTGTTATCGTGGAAGAGATGGTGGGGGTGTGTTATTTCACTTTGTTCCCACTTGCTAAAATAAAAGAGTCAATTTCTGAAACAAAGTCAGGATTGTGCCCAAGTGGTGTATACATTCTAGGTTGCATCTTTGAGTGTGTCATTCCTATAAATTTCCATCAGGCCGTCACAGTTGAGGTGATTAATATGTATTTAAAACACCTGTGGCATTTGATATTTGTGCCAATGAAGGGTAGATCACCTAGTTTGATATTATTGCATTCATCTTGTTCCAGTTCAAGCCGTGGATACTGTGAAGGATTAGGATGTATCAATTTAATAAGGTATTGCCAAATAGTATATTATAAAATCAGGTGTGTCCAGTCTGAAGTTTATTTTTCAGAAGAGTAGATAGGCTGATTCTTGACTTTTTATTTTTCCAATAAAAGTGGGATATAGCGGAGTTTAGTGATTGGAACAGTTTTGTTGTGGGTTTAACAGGAATCATTGAGAATAAGTAGATCATTTGAGGAAGGATTTTCATTTTGACAGTTGCAATCCATCCCATTAGGGAGAGTGGTTAGTTATTCCAGCATTTTAGTTAATTGCAAATTTTAGTTAATAGTGCAATCAAATTTAAATTACAGAGTTCTGACAGCCCGGAGTAAACGTGAATACCCAAATATTTGATATTGCCAATCGGGAGTTAGAAATGTGGTTTTGAGTTGACGGATTCCATTAGCTGCTTATAATAGGAAGTATAGTTGATTTTGTCCATTTTATAGTGTAATCGGAGAGTTGTGAAAAAACTCTTATGAGATTAAATGCCTATGTCAAAGATTTTAATGAGTCTTGGAGGTAAAGACATCATCCACATACACTATTATTTTGTGTTTCAAATTTGTAGATAGTATACCTTATACTTTGTGATTTTGATGAACAGCAGCAGCTAATGGATCATTAAAGATTGGGGAAAGTAAAGGTGAGAGAGTGCATCCTTGTCTGGTTTCCCTATGTAGTATAAAGCTTTGTGATGTGATCCTGTCTGTGATGACAGAAGCCTTCATTGCATTATATTTTGTCTGTATCCAATCAATAAATGATTTTCCAAAGCCAAATTTCAAGAGTTTTGAAATGAAACTTCCAGTTGACTTTGTCAAATTCCTTTTCAGCATCCAAAGAAACTTATTATTGCCTGGGAATGATTGCGTTGTGATGTACTTATACAATTTGTGAAGCCTTCTTACATTAATGGAAGAGTGTCGGCCCTTGATAAAATAGGTTTGGTCATTATGGACTGTTATGCCATAATTGATGGCATTACTGTCTCTAAGCGAGATTAGAGAGCTTTGGATATTACTTTTATATCAGGGTTTATTAGTGAGAAGGGGTGGTAACTAGAGGGAAGAGTCACATCTTTTTCTGGTTTCAATAATAGTTTTATTGATGCTGTATTCATTTGAGCTAGTATCTGTCCGTTGGGAATTCCTCAGTGAATCCACCCTGTTCTGGTGTTTAATTATTAGGCATCTGATTTAATGCATTATGTAATTCAGAGATTGTTAAAAGAGAGTCTAAGAAGTCTGCTTGTTCTTTTGTTAAATTAGGTAAAGTTAAATTATCCAAAAAAGGTTTAACATCTGTTGGATACAGATAATTTTTTGAAGAGTACTGCTGTAAAATGTAAGAATAATTTTAAGGTTTATTTCTTCTGGTGATTAAATTTTCTGCAGAATCTCTGATGGTTGTTATAATTGATTTGCTAAAATGCACCTGACTTGTTATCATATTCAAACTAATTATATTTAAGTTCTTGAGCAAGAAATTTGTTTTTTTTAATATTATGTTGTCAAGCTGAAATGTTAATTTTTTTGCAAGCAACTCCATGTGTTCTGCTCTGGGTTATTTGCATATATGTCTGTTAATTCTTTATTTTTTTCCTCTAACTTGTGTTCAAGTTTGCGTTCTTCTTTTTTCTTAAAGGACGAATTTTTTTTCCCTCTAATTGCCGCCTTCAGTGTCTCCCAAAGTAGGGTTGCTGAAATATGAAGCATTGTGTTATCTTTAAGAAAGCATGCCCATTCTTCCTTGATGAGTTTGTCAAAATGAAATTCTTCCAGCAGTGACGTGTTGAAACGCCACGTGGAAGAGGATTTAAAGGAAAGAGGGTCAATCTGAAAATGTAGTGATATTGGTGCATGATCACTAATTATTATAAGTTGTATTTTAGTGTTAATGATATTTTGAATACTAGATTTACTAGACAAGAAAAAGTCAATTCGTCAAAATGATTAATGCAAAGGCGAGAAGAAAGAATATTCTCTTGCTAGCATGTTCTTAACTCTCCTGCTGTCTTCTAAACTGAAATCTTCCATATATTATTTTATTATTGTTGATGGCTGAGAGTCTCTTAAATTTCCTAATTTACTAGTTCAGTCTAAAATCGGGTCCAAGACTGTAATAAAATCGCATCTGACTATTACTATTGAAATGGTGGAAAAATTGGATATTTCCGAGAAAAGTGAGTGAAAGAATGAGGGATTATCAATGTTAGGACCATATAAATTAACCACTGTAAATGGTTTATTGTGAATAGTTAAAAGTCTTATGAGGTACATTCCTTCAGAGTCTGTTATTGTTAGTGTTGTTAAGAGTGAAAGAAAGTCTCTTATGGAATACAATTGATAATCCTCTTTGCCTTGTATTAAAGGTAGAAGAGATGGCTTTAGTGAAATGTGGAGATATAAAAGACTGTTCATCTGATTTTGAAAGGTACAGTGCATCCCGAAAGTATTCACTTCACTTTTTCCACATTTTGTTACGTTACAACCTTATTCCAAAATGGATTATATTCATTATTTTCCTCAACATTCTACAAACAATACCCCATAATGACAACTTGAAAGAAGTTTGTTTGAAATCTTAAAAATAAAAAAATAAAAAAATCACATGTACGCAAGTATTCACAGCCTTTGCCATGACACACGAAATTGAGCTCAGGTGCCTCCTGTATCCACTGATAATCCTTGAGATGTTTCTACAACTTGATTGGAGTCCACCTGTGCTAAATTCAGTTGATTGGACATGATTTGGAAAGGCACACACCTGTCTATAGAAGGTCCCACAGTTAACAGTGGATGTCAGAGAACAAACCAAGCCATGAAGTCCAGGGAATTGTCTGTAGACCTCCGAAACAGGATTGTATCAAGGCACAGATCTGGGGAAGGGTACAGAAACATTTCTGCAACATTGAAGGTCCCAATGAGCACAGTGGCCTCCATCATCCATAAATGGAAGAAGTTTGGAACCACAGGGACTCTTCCTAGAACTGGTCGCCTGGCCAAACTGAGCGATCGGGGGAGAAGGGCCTTAGTCAGAGAGTTGACCAAGAACCTGATGGTCACTCTGACAGAGCTCCAGCATTTCTCTGTGGAGAGAGGAGAACCTTCCAGAAGAACAACCATCTCTGCAGCACTCCATCAATCAGGCCTGTATGGTAGAGTGGCCAGACAGAAGCCACTCCTCAGTAAAAGGCACATGACAGCCCGCCTGGAGTTTGCCAAAAGGCACCTGAAGGATTCTCAGACCATGAGAAACAAAATTCTCTGGTCTGTTGAAACAAAGATTAATCTCTTTGGCCTGAATGGCAAACATCATGTCTGAAGGAAACCTCATCATCTGGCCAATACCATCCCTACTGTGAAGCATGGTGGTGGCAGCATCATACTGTGGGGGATGTTTTTCAGCGGCAGGAACTGGGAGACTAGTCAGGATCGAGGGAAAGATAAATGCAGCAATGTACAGAGACATCCTTGATGAAAACCTGCTCTGGACCTCAGACTGGGGCGAAGGTTCATCTTCCAACAGGACAACGACACTAAGCACACAGCCAAGATAACAAAGGAGTGACTACGGGACAACTCTGAGAATGTCGTTGAGTGGCCCAGCCAGAGCCCAGACTTGAACCAGATTGACCAGATCTGAAAATGGCTCTGCACCAATGCTCCCCATCCAACCTGATGGGTCTTGAAAGGTCCTGCAAAGAAGAATGGGAGAAACTGCCTAAAAATAGGTGTGCCAAGCTTGTAGCATCATACACAAAAAGACTTGAGGCTGTAATTGGTGCCAAAGGTGCTACAACAAAGTATTGAGCAAAGGCTGTGAATACTTATGTACATGTGATTTTTGTTTCGTTTTTTATTTTTAAGAAATTTGTAAAGATTTCAAACAAACTTCTTTCACATTGTCATTATGGGGTATTGTTTGTAGAATTTTGAGGAAAATAATGAATTTAATCCATTTTGGAATAAGGCTGTAACATAACAAAATGTGGAAAAAGTGAAGCACTGTGAATACTTTCCGGATGCACTGTATGTTTCTTGTAGCAGGCAGATATCTGCTTTTAATTAACTATCTGCTTTTAATATTAAATGATTCAGAACTTTATCCTCTATCACTGCCTGTGCTCACGACCACTGAGGTCATTCCCCTGTCACTGCCAGTGCTCACGGCTTTGGAGGCTATTTCCCTGTTGCTGCCAGTGCTCCTGACCATTGTCTTATTTTCATCGACGAGCCTGTCCAGTGCCCCAAGCCTGTTCAGTACTCTGTATTCATTAAGCCTATTCTGTGTCCAGCAGCCACCCAGTATGATCCCTGTCCAGTGGCCATCATCCAGTCTGCTGACCCCTGTCCAGTGGCTCTGGCCCTCGAGCCTTCCACAGCTCTACCCTCCGAGCATTCCACACCTCCGCCCTCCGAGAGGCCACCTCCTTTGGCTCCGCCTCCTGTTGTCCCGCCTTATCTGCCTTGGTCTCCCGGCCAACCGCCTGATCGGCTCTGACCTCCTTGTTCTCCTGGCTGTCTGCCTGATCTGCTCTGGCATCCTGTCTGTCCACCAGCTCTGTTCTGGTTCCCCTGCTCTCCTGCCGGATCCACCCTGGACTGTTACTCCTCTTCACACATTGACTTTTGCCCCTCCTGATCCTGTCTGACTGATTTGACCCTCCCAAGATGGACTATACCCCCCCCACCCCAATATGGACTTTGTGAGACTCTTTGTCTTAAGGAGCTTCAGAAGCCACTCCTTAGGGAGGGGGCTACATCACATTTTCATGAAGACCGGTGAAGCTCATCAAGCTTGGACAAGCTTGGAGGAGGTCGGCATCCCCGTTTTCTGTTCCTTGTTCCTGTTTATATTCTGATGTCAGGTTGTTGTAGTTCTGTTTTTTCATTGGTCTGTTTTGATTATCTGTTCCATGTGTTTCTTCTTTGCTTGTTAGCCTGTTTTGTATTTAAGTGCCCCATTTTCAGTTCTGTTTGTCGGTTGTTAATGAATGTTCTGTGTACATGATTTTGTGTGTAATGGTTTGCTTCTGTCTGTTCTTGTTTGTTCCTGATCTGATCGGGATTTACCCATTTTGTATTGACCTTTTGAAGTTTTGCACATTGATTACATTTAAATTTTGCATTGTTTACATTTGTTCACCCCTGTCTGCAATTCAATAAACTTCAGCTTGCATTTGGTACCATCACTCCTGTGATTAATCCCAGCAGTCGTTACAGCATGTCAATATAGTATGTGTGGTAGTGCATTGAGCTGAATGACAGCTCTTTAGTAATAGTACAATAATACAGTTGGCGTGAAAGTAAAAAAGGGAATAAAATGGACAACAAAGAAAATTAATAACAGGAAAGACCATAAAATATTTTAATTCTCCAGGAAGGAGAAGGGATACGGCGTAGTAGAGTTCTCGCCACTACCGTCCACCCCAACGGAGCAGCCGCTGCCATCTGCCGGGGGACGAGGAGCCCAGCCGCCTGGAAGCGGAGGAACTGCCACTGTCAGGGGCGGAGGAGTCCCCTACTAGCCGCTGAAACGTGGCGGGGTTGGAGACCGCCGACCGCGAGCGGGGAGGGGATCGCGACCGACCACCTGGAGCGGGAGCTGCCAGGGGCGGGGGAGACCTCTTCGGCTCCCCGAGAACGCGATGGGGCGTTCAGTCCGCCAGGGGCTGGAGGACTGCCTCCGATCCGCCCGGAGAGGTCTGTTGTCATCTGTTAGAGGGTGGAGGAGTGGCCGAGGAACAAGCTATGGCGTATCGGAGAACCGACGAGTAGGTTTTTAAAAAAAAAAATGTATCTCTCTCTCTCCTCTCTCTCTCTCTCTCTCTCTCTCTCTCTCTCTCTCACTTGCGCTCTGCGTTGGCCTTTTCCCTATCTTTTAAATTGTCTTATTTTCATTATTTCCCTCCCCTTGTCCCCTCCCTCGTCCAGGTAGATGGGGATGGCCTACCGGCAGACGGCGCGGAAGGCGCGCCCCTCCCCAGGGAAAGGGGAGGGATGTACGTCAGGCCAAGGGCTCCCCGGACTGAAAGAACGAGGGAGAAATGTGGCAGGGCGGAGGGTGGGGCCGGGTCGTGATGCTACACACCTGGTCCCGTATCAGACTAATCAAGCCTCCGAGAGGGATAAAGGCCGATGGAAGATGGTGGTGCGAGAGAGAGAGATCAGACTTAAATGGATAGTTTATCCCAAAATTAAAATGCGGTCATGTTTACACACCGTCATGTTGTTTCAAGCCAGTATAACTTTCTCTCTTCAATTGAACACTAAGGGAGATGTTAGGAAGAATGTTAGGGACTGACAGACTAAGTCACCATTTACTTTCATTGTTTGTTGTTTTCCACACAATGAAAGTGAATAGTGACTGAGGCTATTATTCTATACACAACTCCTATTGTATTCCATGGAAGAGAGAATGTCTTATAGGTTTGGAACAACATGAAGGTGAGTAAACATGACAGAATTTTAATTTTGGGATGAACAATCACTTAAACCCTTAAATGCATACACGTACATTGGGGCTTTAGAGACCTGAGACCTCATTCCACCCCTGTAAATCATCCACTTTTTGGAGTTGTTAGTATTAGTTAGTATTCCTCAATCCATCTCTTAAAAATAGTGTAACACACACACACAAAATGTCAAAATTAAAAAAAAGGAAAAAAAAGTTTTTATATAATGGTTTAAGTACCCAAAAGTCTTTAGAGACCCGGAGGTATGTAAGGGTGTTTTTTTTTTTTTCTGCACTTCCATAAATTATATATATTTTTTATTATTTCAGATCTATTTATGTTTACTATCACAGGATATCTCACAGGAGTACAAGAGACCGGAACATTTTTAAATGTTTCTATGTTTAGAAACATTTGATGACATTTTTATTGAAAAAAAAAAAATAATTTTTTTGTTGTTGTTTTTGTCGTCCTAATTCTTGTTCTTTTCACTTTACCTCACAGTGAAAAGTCTCATTTTATTCCACTAGATGGCAGCAAACTCTAGAAGAAAATATCACATTCAATCACAATACACAGATCTGGAATGTAGGTGGCGCTCTAACGCATTTTAGCCCTCACAGATGTGCTCGTCCATAGACATTCAGTCTAATTTTTAGTTCAAGCACCACCCTCATTGTTTCATTGAATATCTCGGCCTTACAGTGGACTAGTGAGCAAAATAGGTGTCATTAAAAAGCTGAGAGCCTCCCCTTTGCGATGATATATAACATTTTATCATCAATAGTCAAAAACATAGTTTTCTGATGATTTGTTTTGCATGCTTTTCCTTCTGGATAGCATATTTTGTTCTGGACATTGGATTATTCACACAAGTAAGCTCACAGACAATTATATATATATATATATATGCAGCTTTCATATGATATATGATGTGTCTATTTAGGAGCTATGTGAAGGACTTTTATTTTCATAGAAATATTTCTACCCCATTACCTATAGTGGTTGCTAATTTTCAGACAGAGGGCCAGAATGGGTCATCCAGTCTGCTGAACCCTGTCCAGGTGGCTCTGCCCCTCAAGTCTTCAGCAGGGTGGAAAATGATAATGTATTACTAAATTATGACTGAAAAAAAAAGATAATAATATATAATAAAATTATATAAAAAAAGAGCATTTCATGACCCCTTTAAATACATTTTGGGGCATTTTGTCAAATGAGGACTTCACCAATCGATAAAGAAATAAAGCAAATACTAATATTTTTTAGGGTTAGGGTGTGGCTTAGAGCCAGTCTAGGGTCAGGTATAGTAATTTTTATTAGCTTAACATAAAACAGAATACATTTATAGCATGTCAGCATTAACCTGTAGATAAGTACAGGTAATTCATTTACATTGGCACTCTGTGAAATATAAAAGAAACAATGTTTTAATGGAAAATTCTTAGGCTTTAAGGCAGCCAGATTTTACCACGTGTTGTGATATAAATAGTCTCTGCTAAGAGAAACCTAAGCTACGTGCAATTGTTGGAGTGCTAATGGGGTAGAAATCCATTCTGCTGATCGTAATTACCTGATAACTAA
Source organism: Moxostoma hubbsi (assembly GCA_032164185.1). Classification (NCBI taxonomy): domain Eukaryota; kingdom Metazoa; phylum Chordata; class Actinopteri; order Cypriniformes; family Catostomidae; genus Moxostoma; species Moxostoma hubbsi. Next base: position 10,166,844 of record JAVLUX010000018.1, on the reverse strand, counting down.
TTTAAAAAAGTCACACAAATTAGGAAAAAACAGGACAATTAGTCAGTGAATCTATATGACTGAGAACCATGTTTAAATGTTGCCTGCAGTGCTGCATTGCAAGACTCTGAAATAAACAGTGTGATTGTTTTTTCTGCATTTTAAATCAGTCTTTTTTTAAAAATGATTTACGTATGCATGAATATACAAGGGTAGCGGAACCTAACCATGTGTTGTCATACCTATTTACATAGTTTGAGCAGAGACTATTTAGCAGAGACGGGCCACTTCTATGGACCCTTTTCACAGACCTGTTATGATGTGTTTCTGCCTTCTTTAACAACGTAAATGCAGCAAACTTTTTTATTTTTTTAATATTTAGTTTGAATTTATAACATTGTACATTGTTAAAATAGCTGCGATTAGGCTTTTAACACAGCTGCTGTGGGAGTGACTCCAAATTTTTGCCTATTTCTCTCTTCTTACTGCTGTTATCCAGCACTGTATATTTGTATGTTTTTGCAAAGCTGTGAAAGTGTAATCGTTGATTTTTTTTCTTTTACTGTTGGAGCAAACGGATAAGCAAAAATTTTACTTCCATTCACCGCCATTCAGGTTTACCCTGCTGTGCGTCTACTTGTTGCTCTCCAACCCGAATATGTGAAAAGGATCTAATTGGAAGAAATTGGAATGCCCAACAGTCAACGGATGTAGAAAGGAATTTCCACCCTACAGGTAAAAGAGCCAATCAACTTTTAGATACAGACATCACATGTCAATTACCTCAAGAAAGCATATATGCATTAGCTATGCAAGCCATGAAAATATAATCTGAGGTAAAGGGGCACAAATTATGATTCCAGTGTTGTCAGATTTTTCTTCTGATTTGAAATGTGTTCTTTGATCATAATCTTAACCAACCATTTTGGAGAATTATGTGTGCCATTTGTTTACATAGAAAAAAATAGCTGCCAGAGAGCAACAAGTAATTAGGTTTTGTGCATTAATAATTTTTGGCGACGAACAAACATTTGTCAAAAAAATGTTTAATTACTTTGTAAGAAAGGAGCCTGGGTAAATTTTATTGTTGAGGAGAGCTACAGACTATAAGAGAAGAACTGAAAAAAATTATATTTCATGACTGACATTCAAAGTAATTATTTTGATATAGCTTTTCCAAAAAAATGCCTCATGTGACCAGAGCAATCAAAAACATATACATATTAATACAAATAAAAATAGTATGATTAAAGACTTATTTAGATGTAAACAAATCATTGTAGATGAAGTTTAGGTGACAATGTCTTGGGAATTTTTTTTAGACAAACAATGTCTCACTGAAAATCTGTCATTTTTTCTCTCTCCGTTTAAACCTGGATAATAGACAAAGTTTTAGGATTTGGATAAATTAAAAGAAAGAAAATTTATGAAAAAAAAGAAGAAATATTTATGATTTTGCATCATTTCTAGGTTATTAATCAATTGTAAGCATTTACATTTGTGACATTGGCTATATTATCTCCTTTGTACAAAAGTTCAGATTTCCATGCTTCATTGATTGTCATTCTCAGATCATGCTGGGGTGACATGAATCATTGGTCCATGCCAGCTCACGTGCATGCTGTCAATAAAGTAAAATGACAAATCAAATACTAAGTATATATAAAGTTCATATTCATTTCTCAATACAAATTTGAACTTTTCTAATTGTTATGCTGATAATATAATTGGTAATAAAGTTTTTTTGTATTAGAATAGAAAATAAGGCAAAATACAAGCATTTTCAACAGTGGTCTTAAGAGACTTTGAACCCCATTGAATATTTGTGGGGTGGGGGGGACACATAAAGAGAGGTTAATAGCTTGAACTTGAGTTTGACCGTACACAACCACAGAGACTAATCTTGTGCACTTCAAACCAAATTTTTTTTTTTTTTTTAAAGTGACAAAGTGGTAGAAGAGTAACAGGCCATTTTGAATATGCAGTATTCTGCACTAATTGGAACTGGCACTTGTAATTTCCCAGTCAGCAAATCTAATTGAAAGACATGCTTCACTTGCACTGCCAGAACTGCAACAAGTTAGTCATACTATTAGTGGTCTGAGAAAGAATTAGTCAACCAAAATGCCTGACCTTGTTGAAATATTCAGAAAAAATATATCAAACTCTCTGATATTGAGATATTGTCAGAGATACATTTGTTTGTTCAGGTCGAGGCAAATTTGATGTATCTTTATATATTTTGTATGAGTATTTTAAAACAACAATTCTTGTTGCCATTGTTAGAACAGCTTGTACTCTGTTTCACTGTCTTCTCTCTGTCTGTCAGACCCTTGCTGTACAAAATACTTCTGTGATGGTTTATTCAAACATATGGAGGCTGCCACTGTGAAGAAGATATCTGTTCAGACTTTTCCAGAGAGTGTGGAAAAAGAAATCAAGAAGATTCTTATGATATTTTTTTAATGTTTGTTGTCTACAGTATACTGACCATGGCATAGATACAACACAAGCCTACCAGTACATGAGGCAGAAAGATTTAGACACTGTCAAATCAAATTATTGTGTTTTGTTAAAATGTTATCATATGTCTACTGTTAAAGCTGAAATGTTAAAATGATTTCTTCTATCCCAGCTTAATATGCAGAGACAACTGTAAAAAAGTTGTTCACTAAACACTTTCAAAACATTGCTCTGTTTGTTTGAGCATCCCAACACATAGACTAAAACAATGGTGTGAGAATGGGGCGTGACTATCTGTTTGTTTTGACCAATCACATATGTGGGGAGTGTTTGGGAAAGTTGTTTGAAAATTAATTAATTTTGCAATTCCATTTGGTGATGTTAGTGGTAAAGAAATTACACACTTCGGCTTGTATAGTGAAGACGTCTCCAGTAACTTCGTGGAGCCATAAACTTTCTAGTTTTCAGAGACAGTTTTGGCTGCATTTTACTCCACAAACTTTTTTAACTACCAGACAGAATGTATCAGACACAGGAAACTTCTGTTCTGAAAGTGGACCCCTCCTGGGAATCAACTCTGTCAAAAAGAATTTCTCCAACTAGGACCAACTACAGAGACAGAGAAAGAGTGATACAGACACTCCATGTTATTATTTAAAGTGAATATGACCTCCAAATAGACCAAATAATATATACTTTCTTTTCATTTTACTGTCTTGTGCACAATTTATCAATACACACACACACACACACACACACACACACACACACACTCACACACACACACACACACACACACACACACACACACACACACACACACACACAGTATTTTCAATCACCAACCACTTTATTAGGAATACCTGTACTTATTAATGTGATTATCTAATCAGCCATCTAACTAATCAGTCAGGAGCTTCAGCTTGTGTTCACATCAACCATCAGAATAAGGAAAAAATCTCAGTGATTTCGACCGTTGCATGACTTTTGGTGTCAGACGGGCTGGTTTGTGTATTTCTGGATCTGCTGATCTCCTGGGATCTTCACACACAACAGTTTCTAGAGTTTACTCAGAATAGTGCCAAAAAAAAAAAAAAAAAACATTCAGTGAGCGTAAATTCTACGGATTGAAATGGCTTGTTGACGAGAGAGGTCAGTGGAGAAGTTGAGCAGACAGAAAGGCTACAGTAACTCAGATAACCACTCTGTACAATTGTAGTGTGTATAATAGCATCTCAGAATGCACAATACATAAACTTGGACCAAATAATTAAGAAAAGCAGCCAATAAGTGCCCAACATAGATGGGAATTCCTTCAAAACTGTTTCATGAAGCATCTCATGGTGATACCTTTACTATTATTCTAAAATGTGAAAAATAAATAAATAAATAAATAAATAAATACTATCATAATAAAGAATGAGTAAGTGTTTCAAAACCTCTGACCAGCAGTGTGTGTGTGTGTGTGTGTGTGTGTGTGTGTGTATACACAGTATATACACTCACTGTATTAGTGCTGTAAATTGAATACAAATTTTAATCAAATTAATTACATGAATTAATTAATCGAATCAATCTCATATATCAATATTCACCAAGAAAGGACACCAAAATAAAAATGGTTCAATATATAATGATTTAATAATGATAGATAATTTGAATTATAATAATTCAGATAATTATCATGGATTAGTTATCAATTTAATTACTTCCATCCTAACAGCACTGATTAAACAATACAAAAAGTGGCTTTAGAAGGCAATATATTGTTAATTTGCATAGCACAGAACATATGCCTATCATTGACACATATATCATATCAACAGTCCACAGCAATCCATTTTTCAACTCATTTCATCACGTTGTCAGACTTATTAAAAGCACTTTTCTAAGAACGTGTCTATGCAAACACTATGTTCAGCAGTAAAATGAATTGCAAACTGCATTTCACCATGACTTGAAGCCCTGTGCTTTAGATAAAAGCCATTGTTAAATAAAGTTACCTAAGGCACACACACAAAAAAGAAAGTAAATTAGTAAACGAGGGCTATAAATAGTGCATGATACATAATTTCAAAGGAGGCTTTGCACATTAATGTGAGAACTTGAATATTGTGGGGCCAGCTTGCATTAGAGCAAGCAAGTGTTTCTTGTTTTATTTACATGAATATAATTTCTTTACCATCAGAAGTACATATACACAGCAGTGCTTATATACTGTTATTAAAAATTATACTTAAAAGTCTACTTAAATCTCTTCTAGACCACATAGCACAAATTAACTTAAGTAGAATTTAAATTGCCATATTTAACATGCTAATTAATTAAACAGAGAATGGATTTGTTACCTCCACCAGATTGCTTTGCTTGGAGCTCTCTCATGCATTTTGAATTCTGGCTGTGGTTTTGCATTCAAACAGTTCCCCTGTTATTTCATTCCATTTGTGAGTGCTGAGGCTCCATCTACCATGGAACACAAAATGATATGTTAGGTAGAATGTTTTCGCTGCTCTTTTCCATACAATGATAGCGAATATGGATTGAAAGAATTTTCGTTTTGGGGTGAACTAAAAAAAAATACAAATGATTCCACTAACTATTTTCAGGATTCTTTCTGATTGCACCGAGAGCTTCACAAAGCAGTTAATCTGAATTATTTACACAACAAAAGCTGTTTGATCAAAGTCTTTTGGAATTCTGTTGTGCACCTGTGGAGGGACATTTTGTTATCCTTGCTCAAGGGCCATCAGTTGCAGGATCGGGTGTCACGTGTGATCACTCGTCAATGGAAATAGATAGGGAAAAATATAAATACATTTCAAGGCTTTTAAGAGCCCTTCAGAAACAACACTTCAACAGATGAAGATGTACTATAACGTAATTAAAAAATTAGACTGAAATAGTTCTTTGAAAAAAAAACCTAACTATTTAGCATTAAACTCGGCTACTTTTAAATGGGTGTCTATGGAGAAACATGCTTTTTGCCATCGGGTGGTGTAGTTCCAGCACCTACCAGCAGGGGATAACAGGGACCTGCTAACCAGCCAATTCCTGACCCCCTGGTTGAGAGAAACTGTTGTTCTGTGTAATTCGTGTCCAAAAACGAGATCCACAAGACCCATTTTTATTGAATAATGTCTCTTTTAATATCCTTTCAGTTCCCTACAGTCAGTTGTTGATCAAAAACAACAGCAATAAACATTTAATTTCTAATCATGCATGGCACAGATGAGATGAAGTTATACAGGTCCTCTCTCTTTAACATGCGCTCATACGCAGTCGCTCTACAGAAATGGTGGTTTTATTAAAGAGAATGTACAGGTTTTAGCATGTGCTCAACAAATCATTGTAAATACTTGTAAATAGTAAAAATTATGCAATTAAACAACTAACATGTAAGATATAATATATTAACATATTTATGGGTTGAATACATGGATTTGTTTATTTTTATAAAGCCAAAAGGTGACCAAAATGATGAAAAACATATAAAATATAATTAGTAAAATGTACATTTTCATAATGTACCTAGTGAAAAGGTTCCCTGTATAATTAACAACATTATCTGGGAGAGAAATTATTTCATGTGTATGGAAAAGGGGCATTATAACTGAAATATACCCATATAAATCGAATTGGAATCGAATCAAGTGCTCATGAATCGGATCGAATCTGGAAATCTCTATAGTTTGAAAGTCCTAGTTTGAATAAAAAGGACCCACTGAAAACAAGAAACACGAGTCCCCACATACTGTATATTTCTGTGCCTTTGTTCAATGAAGGTTGCCTCCTCAGAGATGTAGGAGTTACCAGCTGTCAATCACCACTGGCTCATTTGACTGGTCTTCTAGAAGTCAAGCAGCACTGCGTGTCAGAGTAGCTTGAGGTAATGTATCGATCAAAGCTTTAATTTGCTCATTAAAGGGAGCAGAACAGATAATCACATAACCCAAATCTCAGTGAGGAAAAAACAGCCTCACATCTGCTGATTCTGGAATATCCGAGCTGCAGTGTCTATTCATGTATTCTTGTGAATGTGTTACATTCACAAATAAGTTACATTTACAAAACAAAATTTACGGGGGCCTGGGTTGCTCAGCGAGTTTTGATGCTGACTTCCACCACTGGAGTCACAGGTTTGAATCCAGGGCATGCTGAGTTACTCCAGCCAGGTCTCCTAAGCAACCAAATTGACCCAGTTGCTAGGGAGGGTAGAGTCACTTGGGGTAGTCTCCTCACGGTCACAATAATGTGTGGTTCTCGCTCTCGGTGGGGCTTGTGGTGAGTTGTGTGTGCTGTGGAGATTAGCGTGGGCCTCCACACACGCTATGTCTCCAAGGTAACGTGCTCAAGCCATGTGATAAAATGCACGGACTGATGGTCCTTTTAGCCTATGGAGAAAACAAATGGGATTTTTAACCAGAATATTGCAATCTGTTGGACGGTTCTTGCCTAGAATAAGCTGTACAGTGGACCAGACTTTGTTTATAGTCACATGACACTATGCAATACAGGAGCCATGTATTTAGATGTGTGGGTAATTGACTGAAATCTCGAAGGACTGTGAACAAACCTGAACTATTTCAAAGCTAAGTCAAGGTTCGCCTTTAGAATAACAAAAGATCTGTCTGACAACTACTTTCTTTATCTTCAGATCCCTGTCTGAATCAGCACACAGTATCTTGTCACTTTAGTTTACAGCCCTCTCCGCCCTCCCCCAAACACAAGCTCAACCTGGGTATCATTCTGTTATCGCTTGACAGCTTCTTGTTTTATCTCTTCCTTCACTGCCTCTGTTTACAGTGCCTGACTCAGAGGATCTGCACACTATAGTACAGAGAGATATTAGATACAGAGCTGTGTAATGTCTTTTTGCTAGCAAAAAGTGCACTGTTAATTATACCCAGGTTATGGAAGTGAATAAGTAATGGATTCAGATGTTTTTTTTTTCCATTTGGGCTGATTTTGAATGTCTGCCTCAGGGCATAAAAGGGTTGCTCTCCACCTAGGTAATATTACAAAATGATGTTTATAAATTTGTCATCTTTAAAATCTTGTTAATAATTAGTGTTGCTTGCTTGGGCTATTTTGGAAGAAAAACATTTTTTTATTTTTTTTTAATCCTTAGTTATTTGATTGGATTTTGAGGTTGCTCTTTCATTGCTCAGAAGACATAACGTAGTTCTTTTTCATCTAAGTATCAACCTAATCTCAGATGTTTCTCATAAATATTCTCATGAGAAATGAAACAAATGAGACAAATGTAACTTTTTTATGTGACTGTACGTGACTGTGGTGACATTTGTGCATACTGATATTATGTGGTTCATTTCGAGGTAAAATGTTCACTGTGTGATGCTTAAAACAAGTAGACTTTACTCTTAAACAGATGAGGTTTTTAAGTTTAATGAGATTGTTCACTGAAAATTTGAAAATTCTCCCCTCATTTACTCACCCTTATGCCATCCGAGATGCGTATTACTTTCTTTCTTCTGCAGAACACAAACAAAGATTTTAAGACGAATATATCAGCTCTGTAGGTCCATACAAGGCAAGTGAAAGGTGATCAGCACTTTTAAGCTCCAGAAAGGACAGACAGTCGTATTAAGGGGTGTAAAGTAACGAATTACAAATACTCAATACTTTTTCACAAGAATTGTTCTTTTTAAATAGTTTAAAAAATGTATACTTTTACTTTTACTTGAGTATATTTTAAGTGCTGTATCTGTACTTTTTACTGCACTATGTCTGTGTTCGCTATAAAGCATAGTGTACAGCTGAACATCACATCAGCACCTGAAAATGCCAAATGCATGATCGTGTCATGTGAGTTTAACTTGCTCAAGCCAGATATCAGCATTAATCCTGCATCTAGTTTGAAGAAACATATCGAGGTGAATTTCTTATTTCGGCATACTAGATTATGTGTGTCTATAACGTAGCCTGTAATTTAACTATCTATCACTGAGATGATTGGGTTGATGTGAGAGATTAATGCAATGTTAGCAATAGGGCTGGGCAATAAAATTATCTAGATCTAGAAAAAAGAGAGATATCTTCGATCAAACTTTTGAATAGTTTTCTATACCTATGTTTTACATATAGAACAGGGGTGTTCATTACATCAATCATGATAGCAAGAGCACCACTGGTTGGTTGATCTAGATAAAAAATAAAAGATTTACTTTTTATTTCCTGATGTCTGTAGCTGCGTGTTGTTTGATTGACAGGCGGCTAATGTTTGAGCGCTAATGCGGTTTGTACCTAAACGATCAACTACACTTTATAATTCCGCCAATGCCTGTCTTGGTGAGGATTTAATATAAACGCAGTCATTTATGTCTAAAATGAATTTAAACAGTGGGACAAAAAGCTTATTTGCATCAAATTGTTGGACTTGAAGTGTACATGTAGCTGAATTGAGCACTGTCTAGTAGGCTACGTCATATAAAGGCTTCTAATCAAACAACAATAACAAGGAAACGAGAAAACCACACTACTTTTGGCTTAATAACTTGCGTAGCTTTAAAAGTATTAATGTAACAGAATAAAACAGTGATATTTTTAATAATAATATTTTTTTGAAAATATTGTTTGTTTTTAAATAATACCGAAGTGTTAATTGGTATAATAAATTACCAGGAAAGTAGAGATGATAAAATTATTTATAATTATGCTTAGCCTTTATAAAGATAGAAAAGTATCAACATTTGCAGAGCAATACTTCAGGCAGAATATTCCACCAGTCACAAACTTCAGAAAATTGTGCATCATGCATTAGAATGAGAACATGACTATTGCTGGGCTTAAAACATACAAGAACTAAATCAATGTGGACCATGTATCTCAAAAAGAAGGACAATGTTGCCCCCCATGTGCTACTTCACACAAAAATTTAAATTATCTTATCATTTACTCACTCTCATGTCATCTGTCTATGACTTTATTTTCCGTCAAAACACAAATTAAGATTTTTAGAAGAATATTTCAGCTCTGTAGGTCCATTCAATGTAACTGAAGGGGTGCCATCATTTTGACACTCCAAAAAGCACATAAAAGCAGCTTAAAAGCAATCCATACAACTTCAGGCATTTTAACCCATGACTTTGGAATTGATATCACAGGTGTGGGTGAGAAACAGATCAATATATAAGTCCATTTTTGCTAGAAATTATCTCTGCCCAGTAGGTGGTGATATGCATGAAGAATGTGAGTCACCAAAAACACAAGAAGAAAGTGAAAGTTAAAGTGGAGATTGACTGAGCAGGGAGGAAAATTAATAATAAAAAAGGAATTACATATTGATCTGTTTCTCATCACATATATCATATCTCTTCTGAAGACATGGATTAAACCACTGGAGTCTCATGGATTAGACAAATGTTATGCTGATTTATGTGATTTGTGGAGCTTCAATATTTTAGCACCAATTCACTTTCATTGTACGTACTCCGGGTAGGGAAGGAGGTATTGCCCCAAGTGAAGGAGTTCAAGTACCTTGGGGTCTTGTTCACGAGTGAGGGGACAATGGAGCGGGAAGTTGGCCGGAGAATCGGGGCAGCGGGGGTGGTATTGCACTCGCTCTATCACACCGTTGTCATGAAAAGAGAGCTGAGCCGGAAGGCAAAGCTCTCGATCTACTGGTCAATTTTTGTTCCTACCCTCACCTATGGTCATGAAGGTTGGGTCATGACAGAAAGAACTAGGTTGCGAGTACAAGCGGCCGAAATGGGCTTCCTCAGAAGGGTGGCGGGCTTCTCCCTTAGAGATAGGGTGAGGAGCTCAGTCATCCGCATTGCTCGGAGTAGAGCCGCTGCTCCTTTGCGTGGAAAGGAGTCAGTTGAGGTGGTTTGGGCATCTGGTAAGGATGCCCCCTGGGCGCCTCCCTAGGGAGGTGTTTCAGGCACGTCCAGCTGGGAGGATGCCTCGGGGAAGACCCAGGACTAGGTGGAGAGATTACATCTCCACACTAGCCTGGGAACGCCTTGGGGTCCCCCAGTCAGAGCTGGTTAATGTGGCTCAGGATAGGGAATTTTGGGGCCCCCTGCTGGAGCTGCTGCCCCCACAACCCGACTTCGGATAAGCGGTTGAAGATGGATGGATGGATGGATGTATGGACCAAAAGAGCTGAGATATTCTTCTAAAATTGTTAATTTGTGTTCTGCAGAAGAAAAAATGTCATACACATCCAGGATGGCATGAGGGTGAGTAAATGATGAGATTTTTAATTTTGGGTGAATTATTTCTTTTTAAGCATGATGTAGCCTTTGTACTAAACAAAGATTCGCATGCCTGCTCTACCTCCTCTATTGTGCAGGACATGACGTGCCAAGTGATCCTGCTTATTTAGCATTTTTTGCATTCCTTGCACTGTTTGAACATATTTTATGCACAACAATACCGCTCTGTCAGCATTAAGGGAAATTTAGACCCTACACATAAACTGATTTTAATGTAATTGTTTCATACATTATATGGTGATCAGTGTATTGAAAATAACTTTTTAATATTTTCATATCTGTTATCATGTCTCCCTTTTATTTTTTGGAATCAGATTCATGTAGTGTTTATCAGAGATAAGTGATGTATTTTAAAAGTTGGCATACAGTGTTCATTATAATGGGGCATAGGTTTTGCAACTCAGTACTCAATACTCACTACTAATGAGTACTTTTAAATGAACTTGTTTACTCTTTCTTGAGTAGTTTTTAGGACAGCTACTTTTACTCTACTCACACTACATTTTTTGTAAGTAACAGTAACAGTACTTCTACTTGAGTATGATTTTTCAGTACTCTTTCCACCCCTGGCCGTATTAAAAGTAATTCTCCAGTGGTTAAATTGCTGTTGTATCACGTTAGTTTTTGCATGAACATGACAAATGTACAGTCAAGTGTGCATTCAGGAGGCACATCTCACATGGATAAAGTTAAACAAGTTGTGATGCAAACAAGTTCTTCACAGGGTCTTCAGAAATTGCTCCTAGCCAGCTGCTACAGATCTTTGATATTTTGGACCTATTCATTCAACTGACAAGGCATTTGCTATGTTACATCTATGCAAAGATTTTTTCATGACGTCAACTCTTGCTTCGTGATTGTTTTTTTCAAGTTGGATTTTCCCAGCATGTAAGTGTAGCCTCTGGCTTCGATGGATAAAGTTGTTTTTTATTCAATGCTAGTTTTTACCGTCTGTGCAGGCCACGCATAAGGTCAGTTTTGAAAGGCGTTTTGGAAAAGACACAGAATGGCTTTCTGCTGAGTTAAATAAAACGTATACTAGTTCTATCAAAATGTCATACTGTTTTAAACCTCTTTTCTGAGGATAGGGAAAGAAATCTTAAAACTGACAGTTAGCATCTATATCAAAGTCACATCAGGCATTAATATTTGCTGAGGATTGCAGTGCATTATGTTCGGATACACAAGCCTACTACTGTAATTGGTACACATACTGGCTTGATAAACAAAAATGTTTCATTAACACTTTACAATACAGCAATATTAGTTAATGCATGATACAAATGAACTAACAATTAAAAACTATAGGCTGATACTGATACAGACATCAATATTTTCATAAATTTGCAGTATGCCCACTTCTTCAGACACTACTACACTACTGCGTGTATATATCCTGTGTGTGTGTATATATATATATATATATATATATATATATATATATATATATATATATATATATATATAGTGTGCATGTAAACTAGGGGTATTCATATAAAATCCATTTTTAATATCAAATACAGGACAACAATTTTTCCAAAATGCATTTTATAAAGAACATTTGGTTAAATATTTTACATTAATGACACCAGATTATATTAAAGTTATTTTATACATATACACATAAAGTACATTGTGGCAGGGCGGAGGGCGCACCCGGTCCTGTATCAGGCTAATCAAGCCTCCGAGAGGGATAAAGGCCAACTGCGGAAGATGGTGCGGGAGAGAGAGATTGTTTACGGACATGTCCGTCATATGTGTGTTTGTGTCTTTGGTTTAAGTTTACTATTAAAATATTATTTATATTGTCAAGCCGGTTCTCGCCTCCTCCTTTCCCTTAACCCCCTTTACATACATTAATACCATACATGTTCCTGTCAGATGTTAGATGATCCACTTTATGTGAAAAATATGGTAGGAAAATTTACGCTCCATGTATGCATTTAGGGGTTAATGAAATCAGTAATTATTGTTCTTATATCAGCAAAAGACCCCAAACAGTCTAAAATCAAAACAGCAACACAGAGTTGGCAATCTGCATGCTGATACTATATATCACACTTGATTAACTTCCTTAATTTGATTGGCAACAACAAAAGAATATAATGACCCACCCCCTTCATTTAAATTCCCAGGCATTTGAATACAAATCGTTGCCTGATTGCACAGCGAATCTGATGGCTATTTAATAAATTCATGGACCTCTCAGAAAGACAGGGAGAGAGAGAGACACTGAAGGATGTTTGATGTCCTCAGCAAGCACAACCCATCCTTGCCCCCCGGACCTCACTACATTATGAATGCACTGAATTCATAAGCAGAGAACACAGCCTGGCCAAGGCTACAAGAGTCTGTTGGTACCGAAACAGAGCTGCCAGATGAGGGACTGCTGAGTGCCCATTGGGATTTTCAATGGACTCAACCTATGACCTGATTGATGTAAGTGCTTTGCCGAGTGGCATGACAAGGTGCTTGTATTTTTTAATTTTAAAGCCTGGAAATGCTACCTTCTAAGACTCCTGCAAACAATTTTTAATAGATGCAGTGTGATATGTAAATGTATATTTTTTTAGTTGTTGATTAGGATGTTTCTTAATGTTTAACTGCCATGTTCAAAGGGATGTTTCACCCAAAAATTGAAATTCTATCACCATTTATCCTCATGTTGTTCCAAACCCATATGACTGACTTTTGCCTGTGGAACATAAAAGGAGTTGTTAAGCAAAATATATACATTGGTCACCATTCATCCAAGCAGGGGCTGTGGCCATACAAGCCGTGGCCACAGGGGTGGAGCCCGGAGTTTTTCAAAAGTGTGGCCAGGCAGGGGCAAGCATTAACTCTGTGGTGGCAGTGAAATGTTCGGGCAGCATTTTTATTTCGTCGGACTGTGTGTGTGAGTGGATACAATGACACCCGAGACAGAGAGGTTTGGCAACCCTGGTGTGCACACATGCTAAGTTAGTACATTTGTACAGAGATGATTTCACCTCTAAAGAACTAAATTGTGCCAAACAATGACCAAAGAAATTACTAAAACAGCAGTTGCGAGTTGGGTTGCCAATGGGGTGACCAATGCCCTGGCCACCCCAATTCCACCACTGCATGGCCGGTCCTGAATCTGTTGAGGGTTGCAGGTTGTTTCTGGACTTCAACTTTGCACCGTTCCTTTCAGATGTTCCTTAAAGGACAGGGTCCTGTCAAGGGTCACTCCCAGATAAGTTGGGTTGGGGGCATGCTTCAGCTTAAGTCCACTCAGTTGGATGTTTAGTTCTTTGGCAGCATTTGCGAAAAAATGCTAAATGTATTATTAATGTTGACTTAGGCTAACATTAGTTTGCCAAACATCAATTTTGGTCCCCCCATGCAGTCAGTAACAATTGGTTACATCCTTGCTAAAACCCTTTTCACCCTCTTATCTTTATTAAACCAAACAAAATGGCTCAGTATACAACAAATCCCTTGGAGATGAAAACTCAAAAAGCTTTCCATGATGTTTTTTTTATTTTTATCTAGACATTCAATAGATTTTTTGGTAAAAAGTGGTCCCACAGATTGTTTTTCATTTTCCCCTTCAATCCATATCCAATTTCTATGCAGTTCCAAAATGTTTATATATATATAATTTTTCCACACAGATTGTTTCTCTGCTGTGCTCTGCAACCTTAAAAACAACATTACTGTCTTATTTTACTTGTCCATGATGTGGAACACACTAGAAAAGCTCATTACTGAATTGTGTTAGAGGAAAATAAGTTTTCCTACTGAGTCAGATGCCGATCAGCAGGAATTCTCCATATGACAAGCTCTAATGCCCTGAGAGGAACCTGCCTTTTTATCCTGGTCCTGCAATCCTCTATTGCAGAGCTAGACTTTTGACTATCCACATGACATTTATTGTGGCTAAAAACCAGCCATTTAGGTAGGAAGGGGATTGTCTAACCAACATGTAAACATCAACAATAGTACAATTTGTACTTGAAGTTCAAGGGTGGGTAAATCTGAAATCGATGACAACGTAATAGGTTACCAGCATGCAGCACAGTAGAAGTTTATTTGAAGAAAGGAACAGAAATCATCGTGAATGGCTGTATGGATCACACCAAAGAAATGTTTGGAAAAAATGTATAGATTTTTGAGTAGGCCAATAATTTCACTGATGTAACTCTGAAAACAAAGTGAACATCCTGTACAGTTGTGTTTGGGGATATTCTGGTTACTTTCTATTATAATATAAAATCTGAATATGTTGAAAATTTTTGATGCTTCAAACCAAACTGACTAGTTGATGACTTCCTGGACTTAAAGGGAAACACTCACTGAGCACTTTATTAGGAACACTATTGTCCTAATGAAGTGCCAGACATGGTCTTTTGTTGTTGAAGCCCATCTGCCTCAAGGTTCGACGTGTTGTGCATTCTAAGATGCTATTCTGCTCACTACAATTTAGTTGTTATCTGAGTTACCGTATCCTTTCTGTCAGCTCAAACCTGTCTGGCCATTCTCCGTTGACCTCTCTCATCAACAAGGCAATTCCATCCACAGATCTGCTGCTCAATGGATGTTTTTTTGTTTTTGGCACCATTCTGAGTAAACTCTAGTGCGTGAAAATCCCAGGAGATCAGCAGTTACAGAAATACTCAAACCAGCCCACCTGGCACCAACAATCATGCCACGGTCAATCACTGAGATCACATTTTTTCCCCTATACTTTTGGTTGATGTGAACTTTGACGCTCCTGAACTGTATCTGAATTATTTAATGCATTGCACTGCTGCCACATGTCTGGCTGTTGAGATTATTGCATGAATAAGTAGGTGTACAGGTTTTCCTAATAAAGAGCTCAGTGAGTGTAGTTTACCCAACAATGAAATTGTTCACATTATTTACTCCCTCTTATGTCATTCCAAACTCATATGACTTTGGTTGTCCTGCAGAACAGAGAAGGATATTTTACAGGACATTTTACAAGAATATTACAGTCCTTCATTTGATAGAATGGCAGTGGATAGTAATAACAAATTGATTTGGAACAACATGGGGGTGAGTATATGATGACAGAATTTTTGGATGAAAAGATATTTCAGGGACTAAGGCTGAGACTAAGACCAGTCTGAATCATCTAAACCAGTGAATCTCAACTGGTGGTTGCAACCCAAATGTGGGTTGTAGGTCTGTTCTTATATGGACAGAAGGGGAAAAAAACACACAGCTAAATGCAAATGATAAAATTAAATAAACCACATATTCCCATATCTCTTGGAGGCCATGCATCCAATCAAACTTGGAGCAGATTCATCTGTCACTATATGGAAGCTAGCGAAATTAGACTCGAAATTGAAATATGTGAACAAAACTATGGAAGCTAAAAGAAATGTGTCCTGAAGCAAAACCAGTTGTGAACCACTGATATAAACCATATTATAGAAAAGCTTTATTTTCCGATCAGCTAAAACTGGCAACCTTCTTCATAATGAATGTCTTAAATGATTAAAATGCAATGTGTGTTATTGATGTGCAATATATGCATTACATAAAGTCTCCCACTATCTTCGAATGACAACTTTTTCGATGTTAAAATACTTCCAGCTATCCCAGCTTAATATGAAGAGACAAATATAAGTAAGCCATTCTTAGATTAATTTTCTTGAGAACTGTAAACACTGTCTCTGAAGTGCTATTAAAATTCCTGTGCTTGTTTTGAACTACCTGCTTAGATACACCGCAACAATATTCTCAACCAATGGCATGAGTTTGGGGCGGGACTATCTGACTGTTTGAACAACAGCAGAAGAGGGGCATATTCTGAAAGCTGATTTGAATTTGCATTATTTTTGCAATTCAATTCAGTGGTGCTAGTGTCGCAGGAATTACATATTTCAGATGTAATGGTCTCATATTAGTAGAGAAATGAAAGGGTAAGGCAATTATTTGTGAGTTTCACTGTTGGAACCTGCTTGCCCTAGTAAAAAACAACTCTTGGGTGACCAAGATGTAATGCCTGCTAGAGCTGCTGCAGTCCATTGCATCAAAGACATGATTCAAGGAAAAACGGGGAATGTAGCTGCTGCTTCTATCTACACATTTATACCTTTCATTGTTGCTGAATCCGAGACAATTGCGAATCTAAGAAATTACAGTGTTGGCCTTTTTCCATTTGTCAGATTTGCATTGGCAATGCAACTCTTTCATGGTGCATATAGACTGCATACAGATTTCACTTGTCAACCATAGCACAGCAGAGGAAATATGATAAGTCTCAGGACCATGCTGTCTGATTCTAAAGGGACATAATGACTTACTGTTATCACAGTCATAAAAGAGCATGGGTAAAGAAACAGAAAGGATTGTTTACTGCTAGCGTTCGACCTGTGAGAGGTAAAAGTCATCATTAGATAGTGTTTTTTTCCCCAACTGTTTGTTTGCACCTCAGTATCCTTCAGTATACATGAATTTAAACTAATTTGAATTTTCTGCCTTCAAGTCCTCCTGAGAAACTCCTACGTACGAGTTTGGAAATCGTAATTCTGAAATGATGTGCGTTCAGGTGATTTTGATCACAGTAAAATGGTCTCATTGAGCAATTTCATATTTATGTTTCTCTTTTAAACTAATTGGCAAAGACCAGACACATTTGAACAATACTGTAACAAAATCACAAGAAAAGATGCGCATTTAGGTGTGTAATTTAGGCCTTATTTATGTGTTTTAGAATTTTCATGCTGCGAAAATGACGGGCAATAGTTTTGTCTAACAAGCCTGTCACTTCATAAACTTGCTAAATAAGCAATATTTTCTATTAGTAATGTTACAATGGTATAAACGGTATAGCTGTATCATTCAATGCCGTGAATTCTGAGAGAAGGTGGCTAAATCTGAAGGAAGTTTCAAAACTGCTAACGTCGCATGCAGCAGTCGAGTCTCAAACAAATCCTGAGTTTTCCACTGGTAATTACAAAATGTTTTGCCATTTGTTTGCACTCATCTGGTTAATACAATTATTCCGATATGACTTGAAGGCAGATATGCTTGCATATACACTAATAGCATGTTTAAATGAACATGGATCTAGAATAAAATTATTTTCTTCATTTAGTTTGTTTAGTGTAATATTACCCATTGCATTGCCACTGAAAAGGCCAATCTGCAATAATCACTGCTCTTACAATACTTCCAAATATGATTATAAAAACCAGAATGGCAGATTATTCTTTATACTCTCCATAATTATTATTTGATTGATAATATTATTTATTTTGGAAACTCAATGCATTTCTCACCCAAAAGCTGTTGTTTTGGCACATACTCTTTGTTGTTGAAAGTGCATTGCCTTTCTAGTGATCAATTATGAGCTGCTGATTAGATTCAGGAAAGAGAAAACAATGTGTTTGTTGTAAATTAATTAGAGAAAAACAATAATGAATTAATACTGATCTCAGCTGGTATACAGTACTTGCAAGAAATGCTATTTATCATTCAGCAGCCTTCATTAGAGCAAAATCTGATTTGACAGCTATAAAAACTGAACTGCAACACATACATAAATTTTTTTTGGTTTGTTTTGTTTTCTTGACTGATTTGTAATTGAGGAAGGGAAGAAGAAATTAAATAAACTATGGCAAAAAATACAATAGGGACAATTTGTCAATTCAAGTAATATGGGTAAATATGCACAGGAAAATTGCTGTCATACTGTTTGAAACAGCAGTTTGGAACAGAGGAGATGCAAACAAATCCAATTAAAACACATTGCAGTCCAAAGGAAAAAAAAAATGCATAGGGGAAGGAGATGGAGACAATTAAGGAGGGATTTCCTATTTTAGAGCTGTAAACGTGAGAGCCAAATCAAATCCTTAAATGTCCATTTAAGAGCTGTCCTTGGGTGGAGAGTTTTAACGAAGTCTTATTATAATTGTCAGATCATAAACTCCTCAGGATTTCCTTAGACATTGACTAACTGGAAATAAGGAAATTATGGAAATTAATACAATTTAAAGTCATGGAAATTTCTAAAACGATTATACATTCTTAGGTAAAGGGTTAGTTCACCAAAAATTAAATTATCTCCATTATTTACTCACCGTCATGCCATCCCAGATATGTATGACTTTCTTTCTTCTGCTGAACAAAACTGAAGATTTTAGAAGAATATTCCAGCTCTGTAGGTCCATACAATGCAAGTGAATGATGACCAGAACTTTGAAGCTCCAAAAAGCACATACATGCAGCATAAAAGTAAGCTGTAAAACTCGAGTGGTTAAATCTATATCTTCAGAAGTGATAGAATAGGTGTGGGTCTGTTTTTTGACCATAAATTCTCCTCCCTGCCCAGTAGGTGGTGATATGCACAAAGATTGTTAACTGCCAAAATCAAAAGAAGAAGAATGTGAAAGTGAAAGTGGAGATTGATAGGAAAAAATGACTTAAATCTTGATCTTCTGCTCACCCACACTTGTAATATCACTTCTGAAGATATGGATTAAAACACCGGGGTATTATGGATTACTTTTATGCTGCAATGATGTCCTTTTGGAGCTTCAAACTTTGTATCTATCCCTATCCCTTTAAGCTCTGAAACATCACTAGAATAGTTTTTTTTTTTTTTTACGAACGCAATCTAGAAAATGATTGTTAAAAAGTTAAGGAAATGTGTTAAAAAAAAAAAGAGTAGGATCCTCTAAAATATGCTTAATAAATGAGGATAATACTGTAGTTTCACTTTTTTGAGTAATTAGGTCTTTTCTTTCCCGCAAAAAGTACCATGATCAGATCTCACAACCCCAGACTTCATTTGTAGCTGTCAAAGAAATTCTATTTACACCTAAGTTTGCATGTGCATTTATTTCCTATTTGATTTGAATCGTAAATAAGAAAATTTATCAGAATGGATGAATCAATATGTAATGCTTGTCATTCAAATGGCAGACAGCAACAGTTGCTAAGATAGGATTGGTCAAAAACGCTTTTAAGGCGGGGCTTAGTGAAGGGTCAGTTGCACTGTGCAAATTGCATGCAGAGCAGAGTTTTGAGGCAGGTTTGTGGTGTTACTTGATTTGCATTGCGTTGGTGAATATTGTGCTAAATCTTAAAGAAACAATACATCATATATCAGCGGACGCTTGTCGCATTTCAGGAAGGAAAGTCCCTTTCAATAAAGAAATTCTCAGAATGTCTAAAAAAAAAAGTCCTTGGCTGCCACTGGCTTAAGGAGTGATGAGATTCAATTATCTGCAGAATTAGCTAATTAGTACGATATGAAAAAGAGCAGCTCTTTGCCGCCTCTAAGAGCTAGCAGGTCGGTGAATTATCTCTCCCTCTCTCTCTCTCTAAAAATGCCCTTCATGCAAATGGCTTCTGATTTGTCAGACATTGCTGATTCAGACTCAGCATGACTCTTCTTAATCAATTGGCAAATGGGTACTGTGATCTTTTGGATATAACAGATCATTACTGTTCAATTACACTGTATATTAGACTGAATCCTTTAACCGAGACAATAGCACATTAGGAAGAGACTCACTAATGGGTAAAGTGTAGCGAGGTAAAGGGTTTTTTTTTCCAATTGATTGAGTGTCTTTTTATTTATTTTTTATTCTGGATTTTCTACAAAGATTTTCCAAAACAGAAAGAAAAAGGGGATGTCATTTCTGTTCATAATTTTTTTCCCACATCTGGGTTTGGAGAATAATCTAAAGGAGTCATATCATGAGGAATACAATTCTTCTTTATCTTTTGATATTCTTTTGACCTTTTCAATATTGTTTGATATGACTAATCTTTTAAGATAAATTAATTACAATAACTTTATGAAATCAAAACCCAAAAATGTGTTCATTCAAAATCCTTGGATTCGTGAACGTAGACATTAACATTAGACCCACCCAAAAATGTACATGTACAACTGTTCATATATTTACACATTAACATGTGTTAACAACGACTGCTGAAACTAACTGGCAGATTTGCATTTTCACATTAAATCAAATTAATGTATAAAGAAAGACAGCTTTTGTTATTATGCTTCTTCCAGTTTAGTCTCTCAGGCTGGAGGGTAAAAATGAACTTGGAGTTTGTTGCCAGTGTAGCTTACTCAGCTGTCGTCGACAAAATATGTACATAGACAGAATAGTCCAGCATGATTCAGATTTTATAACCAAATATATCAACAGTAACTATGCTTTGTGGTCCTGACCTTTCCAAAACTATCGCTCTGTTTGCCAAAGTCGTTGTTTCGATGCTATAAGAAGAGAAGAAAGACTACTTGTATAATGGTGAATGGGAGAAATTGTAACATGAAATATGACCGCAATGGTTTCATTTTGCAGTTAAAAAAAAATAATCGCTTTTTTGAGAAAGGCACTGCAACACTCAATAGAGCTGTTCAGATTGTATTCCAAAAGCATGGAAGAGAATTTGCATTTTCAAGCCCATTTTCAAGTATGTCGCTAACAAGTTGCTAGATAAGGACTTCAAAGTGTTTGTGGTAGTTGTAGTCCTTATTTAGCAACTTGTTAGCAACATGCATTTTTAAAAAAACATTTACATTTGAAGTTTGACAGTGTGTAAAATCTATGTAGAACAAATCATCCAAGTAATATTTACCGCAGACATTATTATACTCGTATTGAAAATCTTAAAAAAAACAAAATATTATAAAAACCTGTACAAAATTCCAGAGGGAACCCATGTCGAATTAGCCTTCCCGGTGTGCCTACAAATTATCGTCACAGCTGAACAGCTCTGTAAAGCAGATATAGGAATGGACGTCCCGCCTAACCAGTTTGGTCTTTGAGAACTGACTTGCCTTAAGAGCACTTTGGTGTAAACATGGCGCTATCAAAACATTGCTCTATTTGTTTGAGCATCCCAACCAGCCTGACAGAGCAACATTGACTACATTTACATGAACACCAGAAAGCGGCTTATTGCGAGAAAGTAACATTTCCGTTTACATGCACTGTATAAGCGGCATCCTCTATACTCCTGTATACATGTGGCTCGGTCAGTAAGCAGCTTTTCCACAGCAACGTAATATTCCCGCAACACTTGTGTAAATAACAAACATGGCATCAGAGGAAGACTTCACTATTTATATTCCCCATTACTTCGCTTTATTTTCAGATATTCCAGAGTTATTGTTTGCTGTGTTTGTTTTCTTAAATTTTTATTGCAACCTCCAGCGTAATTGCACTGCAATAGTGGGGTTTCCCTCTTACTTAAAATTCCGGGATTCCCTTAATTTAGGAGTGAATATACACAGACGTGAGGGACAGTCAATATTTTACATGGGTGTGTATAAATGGGTATAGTTTAAAGTGTATGTGCTTTTCCCACTGTACTCCCAGAAATGTTTAATTCTTTAGCTTTCTTGACTTACTGTTGGGGTACATCCTATGACGTTAGTTTTCCGGTCTCTTCACGCACATGCACATTCTGAAATCTGGGTGTGTTAAGCCGCTTTCTCTTAATCTCTCAAACAGCATAAGGAAAGCAGCATTCTTGTTTACATGACATTTCAGTATGCTGCTTTCTACCCTGGAATAAACAGTTTTCTTAAGTGCATGTAAACATGGTCATTGGCTCAACCAGTTTGGGGGGCTATCTGTTTACCTTAACAATGGGAGATGGGAAGTCTTGGGAAACCTGTTTGAAAAAAAGTATTTTTTTTGCAGTTCCATTTAGTGACGCTAGTGAAATGGTAATTACACACTTCACCTTTAATTGTTTTCTAAATCTCATGTTATTTAAGGCTCATTTTGTGGAGCTTGTCTCATCTGTAAAAGATCAGAGATTGATGCTACTAGGATGCCTTAAATGATTTAGCTGTTTGCCTCTAAAGAAAGAGAGAGTAGGAGATGGTTTGTTTAAAACCCATCATATTCTCCCTCCCACATGAAAAGAACACTCCAAAATGTGGGGGTGCCAGGTCCCAGAGCTCAATTCCCGGGACAGAGGGCTGAGCAGCATGCAGCATGTTTGGAGCACAGGGGTTGTAGGCTATCGATCCAATAAAGAACTTGCAGGTAGCTCATAAGTGAACTCAGGTCCCCATGCCATTGCATTATAGTTGATGTTTTATGGGAACAGAATCCCACAGGTAAAGCAGTGCGGAGGTTTTATTATTGTAATTACCCATGGCAGGTTGCTTGCTAAGAAAAAAAAATACAAAAATAAATATATATATATATATATATATATATATATATATATATATATAAAATTTTGACTTGGCTGAAAAATAACATTTATTTCAGTTCAGGGCTTTAAAAGGCCCGTAAATAAAGTAGACCGATCAACTCACAACCGTGCACAGTATAGGGAGATCTCATTCATATACATAGGTATTCATTTGGGAAATGTACATATTTTAGGATAGACACTAAAATGTACAATATCAATGTATTTACAGCATCTAAAACATAATCCCTTTTATGTATTTAGAGACATGCAAATTTTTACAAATCTTCTGAAAGCTTGTTGGGACTTTCATTTTCTGACTTTCATTTATTATCAGTATATTATGGAGAACATGAATTGTCTGAGAAAGAAATTAAGTACAGATAGGACCAATACAATTCAAGTCATTTTCAATCTTTATACAGATTAATTTATTTATCATCAAAGCTCGACAATTATGAAATATACTTAAGACTGTATGATCAACCAGTATGAATTTAATATTCTATGCACCTTAAATGATTTGTAAACATTTGCATGTCTATGAAATTGTTCACTCGTAAAAGGGTTTATATTATATATGCTGTCAATTCGTTGATATTGCATGTTTTAGTGTCTACCCCAACTTATAATGACTTAATACAAAGGGTACTTGTGAATACTATAAGGATATTTACATTGGTTTGCAAGCACATGTGGACTCCAGTGTATACTGGATGTTTACTAAATAGAATAATTTTGTCTGAATCATATCATGCATAATATATGCATGGAACCACATGTCGAGAAGCGTATGCATCAACACAGAACAGATCATATTATGTTCTTGTCAACCAAAGCCCTGATGTATATTCATAGATCAGCATATGGAACCTGCAGCTGTCATGACCCTCAAATAGAGTTTTATAAAAAGCACCAAGTGCCTGATAATCCCACTTCACGCAAAGTTCTACTAAAAAATGGCAGCGTTGAGCTGATGTGATTAAATAGGATAACAGTTAGTCTTCCAGAACCCAAATTGTTATAATATGGCATGAAATTTGAATGATCCAACTTTGAGGGAGGTTAAAGCTTGTTTTCTGCTTGACTCTGATATGCTTAAAACAGTTTCTTTATCATCTGCAGCCAGTATATTTTTTCTGCTCCATTTTTGCCCAAGTCTGCCACGTCCTGTTATATAAGTGCCAGTGCTCAGCATCAGGGACAACGCTAAACCACAGACAAATAGCCTGCTTATTTCTAGCAAACACACAAAAAGTCTTGCATAACTGTATATTATAGATGGAGAAAAAACAGAATACTTTCTAAATAATTAAATTAATCTGTAGGAACACTTATGTTACTGGGTAGTTCAGGGTTTTACTAAAGTGAAAAATACATGCTATTAAACATGAATAAAATGAAGACAGTGGAAGTATGTAGCATTTATACATAAAAAATAAATATGTATATGCATGTAACAAATGTAATTGATCTATATTATAGAGATCGGGGCCGGTTGCTACACTTCATTAAATATTACCCAGGGCATGTTTTCACACAATATGAGGCAAGTTTCCACAGTGGAACCATTAAACGGTATATTATTTACTTTTCAACCAAATTTAAACAGTAAAACAATTGTGAAACCAAAAAATTGATTAAACAGAAAAAAGTAAAAAATAAAATACCAAAATATCAAGTTTGTTTTGGCCTACACATATTATAATTATTAAATCATGTGTAATTAAATCTAAATAAAATTCATACATTATAATGTTTCAATACATGTGACAACTTGCCTTTACCTGACATGATAAATACCCACATTTCGGTTAAAATCTACCTTCATTATTAAGTATTTTAACCTTTGCTGAGTGAATGCTAGTGTTTTATTGTGTTCACTTGTTTACCTAACAGCAATAGCAAAAATATTATGATATATATATATATATATATATATATATATATATATAGTTTAAGTTTGGAAGACAGAATGCACTCAAATTATAATTTAAGAGGGTTTTGAACTAGAAGTTTGAAACAAAACATAAAAACACACACACAAAAAAAAACAATGCTAGATAAAACACGTTTGTGTAAATGGACTTTTGACTCAAAACTTGAGGTATGACCCTCATGACAGCTAGTGCCGATCTTCCCTATTTAACCTTGTGCAACCCCATGAACACATGCACGTTGTATTTTGGCTTCGCTGAACACAACGCATCATTTAAAGTAATTTAAACTGACTCATTCCAGTTCAAGAGAATCTGTGCAGTCAGTATAGGGTTACACTTCAACGCACGAGTCATGTGACAAAACAACAAGGAAGAAATGGCAACAAAACTACATCTTAATAAGTTTTTACATTGAAACATGTTTGAGTCAAAAGATTAGAGTCTCTAGTTTCATCCGATATGCCATTTTAAGAATTTGAACTAGTTATCGTAAAACTCCATGCTGCTAAACACAATTTAAACTGAGCCCGTTTACATGTACACCAATATGCTAATTACACTCTAAAATCTGTCAAGGCAAGAAATCCTCGTTTACATGACAGTTGAAATAATAGTGTTATTCTCTACTTTTGAAATCAAACCGTGTAGAGGCATGCGTTCACATTGGATGAGCCGGTAAGAACAGGGGGTATGGTGTTTACATGGCATGTGAAATCGGCGTAATGGGCAAAAATCTACCCGTGTCAACCTGGTTATTCATGAGCCATTTATGGCCTTTATGCCGATAAAGGAACATGGTTTATTGCATTTACATGACTGTATGTGTTGTCAGCTTATTAATCATAATTGGTGTAAGAACATGCATGTAAAAGCACTCACTGATGTGTAATTTAGTGAATTTGTTTTTCTTAAAAAAAATCTTATATTCACTGTGCATTATCACATTGAGAGTCAATGGGTTCATCCAAAAGTTAGGATGAAAATAAGGTACATTTCGGATTGTTCTGAGACAGTTCAGACAGACAGCAAAATGAAGGTTAAGTCATTCACTAAACAGGCAGCAAGGCAGCAAGGGAGCAAGGGAACATCCTATAGCTCTCTATGCAGCTAAATGCATTCAATCCTAACCTCATATCAAAAGTTTAGTTTCATGATGCAGATGTTTGGACAAATGAACATGTTTGGCAGACATTGGACAATGGTAATCAGCACATAGATTCAGAATTTTTAATGTATCATTTTATTTTAACATGATTGGAAGTAATTGGATGATGCTGGTCATTACTTTGAATCAGAATTAATTATGCTACTCTCTGATGTAAAACACATGAATCACAGGCATCAGAACTCGGCATCACAGGTGAGAGAAGGAGAAGGGCTATTAGCAATACCACAGAGGCTGCAGAGAAGGCTTCGAGGTGGCTCTGGATCAAAAGAGCGGATACGTGGTTAAATGCTGCTAGGGCACAAGCTGAGGTCTGATCAACCTCAGCTGGGTCGCCTGAAGGAGGGTGTCTGATGTTTCGAAAGACCCGAAACACCCAATGAGATCAGGAACATCACTGATGATGTGCCCTAGCGTAGCATCAGAAGATGTATCATTACAACTGTCAATCTGAAGAAATCAGTGACTACTAGGAACAGGCTGATTGACAACCAAGAATAGGTTGGTGACATCTGGAGAGACAGATGGCAGCTCGGGAAGACGGCAACCGGGGCGGTATGGGCTAGCACCCCTAGCCGCAGCCTCTGTGAAGAGGAACCCAAAGCTAGCTACGGAAAAATTAAATGAACAATACCCCCAGGGGAGCCCGAGAGGGGGGGAGAAAGAGAACCCCAGTCAGACGGACCTAAGGTTATCGACCAACAGCAAAGGAAAAACGACTACGAGCGCGGTTTGTCAGTGTGGAAAGATTTGTAAAAAATGCAAGAGGCTTGAAGATCCATCAGTCACGGATGAAATGCCTGGAGCCACGGCGAGAACCACAATGCACAGGCATAGTGCCTGGTGAGTCAGAGGAGGAGCAGGGCCTGGAAGCACCCCATAGAGCCCAGAGCCTCCATGTGGTACAAACTGTCCCCCCAGTCATGCAGCCCGAGAAGAGGAGGATCAGGTGGCCTCAAGCATGTAAAACAGCCGAGTGGCAGAAGTTTGATGAGGATGTGGACAAGGTGCTGGAAGTAACGGCCAAAGGTGATGCGGAGAGGAGGCTGCAAACTATAACGACCATCATAGTGAGCATGGCGGTTGAGAGGTTTGGTGTGGAGGAGGTGAGAGGAGTAACAAAGCCATACACCAAAAACCAGAGGGCAGTCAAAATTCATAACATCAGAATAGAGCTGAAAACCCTAAAAAAGCAGTACAAGGAAGCTGGTGAGGAGGAGCGTGGGCCACTGACAGAGCTGCGCAGCATCTTAAGGAAGAAGCTTGTTACTCTGCGCAGAGCCGAATGGCGAAGGGAGAGGGCTAGGAGGAGAGCAGCCTTCATTAGAAACCCATTCGAGTTCACCAAACAGCTCCTTGGGCAGAAGAAAGGTGGACGCCTAGTCTCATCTAAGGGTGAAATTGACCAACACCTTGCAGATACATTTAGTGACCCCTCCAGAGAACAAGAGTTGGGGCAGTGTGACGCCTTGATAACACCACCAGAGCCTGTAGAGGCATTTGACCTGAGGGAGCCACTCCTGAGAGAAGTACAGGAAGTGGTAAGGAAGGCAAGGTCTAGGTCTGCACCAGGACCAAGCGGAACATCGTATAAGGTGTACAAGTACTGCCCCAAGCTGCTACATCGGTTGTGGAGGATCCTAAAAGTCATCTGGAGGAAAGGGAAAACTCTAAAACAGTGGCGCTGTGCAGATGGAGTGTGGATCCCAAAAGAAGAAGACTCCAAGACCATCAGCCAGTTCAGAATCATCTCGCTTTTAAGCGTTGAAGGAAAGATCTTCTTCAGCATAGTTGCGAAGCGGTTGGCAGAGTTCTTCTTAAAAAATGGATACATTGACACCTCTGTACAGAAAGGCGGCATACCAGGTGTTCCAGGCTGCCTAGAGCACACAGGCGTGGTTACACAGCTCCTCAGAGAAGCAAAGGAGAATAGGGGTGATCTGGTGGTGCTGTGGTTAGACCTGGCCAACGCCTATGGCTCTATGCCCCACAAACTGGTACAGGAAGCTCTGGAAAGGCACCATGTTCCTGCCATAGTGAGAGACCTTATCCAGGATTACTATAGTGATTTCAAGCTGAGAGTCTCATCTGGGTCAACAACATCAGAGTGGCACAGGCTGGAGGTGGGAATCATCACAGGCTGCACCATTTCAGTGATCCTGTTCGCTCTGGCAATGAACATGTTGGTAAAATCTGCTGAACCGGAGTGCAGAGG
This sequence comes from Moxostoma hubbsi, assembly GCA_032164185.1. Lineage (NCBI taxonomy): Eukaryota > Metazoa > Chordata > Actinopteri > Cypriniformes > Catostomidae > Moxostoma > Moxostoma hubbsi. The sequence continues at coordinate 10,138,665 of JAVLUX010000018.1, read as the reverse complement.
GCCCAAATCCAAGACTGGAATGCGGCAACCACCAATCCGTGCCTTCATGGATGATCTCACAGTGACAACGGAGTCAGTGCCTGGAGCCAGATGGATCCTGAAGGGACTGGAGAGGGTGATTGAATGGGCCAGGATGTCATTCAAGCCAACCAAATCCAGATCTTTAGTGCTAAAGAAGGGCAGGACGGTGGAGAAGTTTTGTTTTATCATCTCCGGAACTCAAATCCCAACCCTGTCTGAAAAACCAGTAAAAAGCCTGGGAAAGATCTTCGACAGCAGCCTCAGGGATACAACATCCATTAAAAACACCTGCGAGGAGCTGGAGAGGTGGCTGAAAATTGTCGATAAAACTGGGCTCCCTGGAAAATTTAAGGCATGGGTGTACCAACATGGGATTCTGCCAAGAATACTGTGGCCTCTGCTTCTGTACGAGTTTCCGATCTCCACCATCTCAGAATTAGAAAGGAGAGTCAGCCGCTACCTAAGGAGATGGCTTGGATTCCTGAGGAGCTTAAGCAGTATCGCCCTTTATGGAAACACCTGCAAGCTGCAGCTCCCGCTAAAATCCATCGAAGAGGAGTTCAAGGTCTTGCGTGCAAGAGAGGTGCTGCAGCTCCGTGAGTCTAGGGACCCCAAAGTCTCTGGGGCAGGTGTAGAGGTCAAGACGGGCAGGAAATGGAGGGCAGAGGCGGCAGTAGACCAGGCAGAGTCACGGCTGCACCATGGTGTCCTAGTGGGAGCAGTGGCCAGAGGAAGGGCTGGGCTAGGAACCTTTCAAGGGCCCCGGTTCAACAAGGCCCGGGGGAAGGAGAGGAGGCAGCTAGTTCAAAGTGAGGTGAGGGCGGTGGTGGAGGAGGAGAGGTCCAGCAAAGCAGTGGGAATGGCACGTCAGGGTGCCTGGATTAGATGGGAACAAGCTGTGGAGAGGAAGATCACGTGGACTGACCTTTGGCGGGCAGAGCCACACCGCATCAAGTTCCTGGTCCAGGCAGTCTATGACGTCCTCCCCAGCCCGTCCAACCTGCACACCTGGGGGCTGGTCGATACACCAGGATGTGCCCTGTGCCATAGAAAGGGAACCCTTGAGCACATCATGAGCTGCTGCCCAAGAGCTCTGGGGGAAGGCCGATATCGCTGGCGGCATGACCAGGTGCTCAAAACAATTGCAGAGAGCATCCAGGTCACCATCAGCAGTTGCCGGAGGTCAAAGCCCTGCAAACAAACCATCAGCTTCATCAGGGCCGGAGAGAAGCCAGGAAAATCTTTCAGGACAACAGCAGGGCTTCTGAACACGGCACAGGATTGGCAACTGAAAGTGGACTTGGGCAAACAACTTAAGTTCCCCCAGCATGTCGTCGAGACCACCCTGAGACCTGACATTGTCGTGATATCAGAGGCAACAAAAAACCTGGTCATGTTGGAGCTCACTGTGCCATGGGAAGACCGAATGGAGGAAGCCTTTGAGAGGAAGAGGGAGAAATATGATGGCCTCGTCAGCGACTGCCACAACCAAGGCTGGAAGGCAAGGTGCTTGCCTGTGGAGGTGGGGTGCAGAGGCTTTGCAGCGAAGTCCCTCTACGGGGCCTACACTGCACTCGGCATCACAGGTGAGAGAAGGAGAAGGGCTATTAGCAATACCACAGAGGCTGCAGAGAAGGCTTCGAGGTGGCTCTGGATCAAAAGAGCGGATCCGTGGTTAAATGCTGCTAGGGCACAAGCTGAGATCTGATCAACCTCAGCTGGGTCGCCTGAAGGAGGGTGTCTGATGTTTCGAAAGACCCGAAACACCCAATGAGATCAGGAACATCACTGATGATGTGCCCTAGCGTAGCATCAGAAGATGTATCATTACAACAAATAGCCAACATTCCTAGAAACAATTTGATAAAAAAAAAAAAAAAAAAAAAAAAACCTTCTTTGGTATTATTTCAATTTTCACAACTTAGTTCAGCTGTCCACATATGTTGCAATCAATTTTTAGAAAAACTATTTGCTCTAGAATTTTTTTTTATCTTTTGCATGTTTATTAGGTGCTACTTGTTACAAATAAAAAGGGAAATGGAAAATGCACACCACAGTCACGCTTGGGTGTCAGGATTATATATATATATATATATATGTATATATATATATGTATATATATACAGTATATATATATATATATATATATATATATATATGTATATATGTATATATATATATATGTATATATGTATATATATATGTATATATATATGTATATATATATATATATATATATATGTATATATATATATATATATATATATATATATATATATATATATATATATATATATATATATATAATTTTTTTTTTCTGAGGCTGATTTCTTTTGATTTTACATGATGTCAAGCAAAGAGGCATTGAGTTTGAAGGTAGGCCTTAAAATACATCCACAAGTACACCTCCAATTGACTCCAACCTAATTGGCTAATTAACTAAAGGCTTGACATAATTTTCTGGAATTTTCCAAGCTGCTTAAGGGCACAGTTAACTTAGTGTATGTAAACTTCTGACCCACTGGAATTGTGATAGTCAATTAAAAGTGAAACAATCTGTCTGTAAACAATTGTTGGAAACATTACTTGTGTCATGCACAAAGTATATGTCCTAAACGACTTGCAAAAACTATAGTTTTCTAATATGAAATCTGTGGATTGGTTTAACTATTTTTTTTTTTTAATGACTTCAACCTAAGTGTATGTAAACTTCAACTGTCTACAGTACTGTGCAAAAGTTTTAGGCACTTGTGAAAAATGTTGCATAATGAGGATTTCTTCAAAAATAGTGCCTATAAAAATAATTAGTTTTAATTTTTCAATGAACATAATCCAAAGTCTATTAAACATAAAAAAGCTAAATCATTATTTAGTGTTGACCAGCTTTGCCTTCATAACAGCACCAATTCTCCTAGGTTCATCTGGCCACCGTTTTTCTTGGTTGTTGGCAGATAGGATGTTTCAAGCTTCGATGTTTCAAGTTCTTCTATCTAGTTAGGCTTTCTCAAATGCTTCTGTCTCTTCATGTAATCCCAGACTGACTCGATGTTCAGTGGGGGTTTCTGTGGGGGTCATGCCATCTGTTGAAGGGCTCCCTGTTCTTCTATTCTATTCTATTTGCAGAAGGAATATTTGGGAGTCTAAAATGTACATTACCTATTGACACACTACAGCTAAAGATATAAATAACCATCTTAAGACAAATGTTTTTTAAACATCTTATGTGCCTAAAACTTTTGCACGGTACTGTATATATCTATATTAGGGCTGTCACTTGATTTAAATTTTTGATCATATTAATTACATTAAAAAAAATCAACTTAATTGCAATTTATCACATATATACACTTACAGAGAATGGTCCAAAAAAATTGATTTATTATATAAAAATTTTAATAATATATAATAAACATGCATTTAAAAAACAGAAAAAATCAAATGCATTACATCATGTACATATTTTGTAGCCACTTTAATGTAAACCATTAGATAATAAAAAAAGTGTCTTTAAAAATCTAAATATTGTGTGTTTTATTTTCTATTGTTGAACGTAAGGCGTAATTGGCCTACTTCCATTTGCGCTCATGCATTGGACAAATGCTTTTGGAGCATCTCACTTTGGTTGCATTGCGCCTCACTAGTTTTCAGCATCTCTAGTCATAAGTGCTGTGTTTTTGGACACTGTGTCAAGATAAACTTAGTTTGAAATGTTGAAAAGTGTGTTTTGAGATCTTTGCATTCCATTGTGCTCACTCCAGCTGTCTTTGAGGGCAACAGCACGTCATCTCTCTGGAAGACTTATCTACCTGATGCTCTCATTGGTTTGACAAGGTGTGTTGGGTATACAGTTGGAGTTGGTGCTAACTGCCCCCAACTAACACAAATTTGCAATAACATCAAGGAGGTACATCAAGCTAATATTTATCAAATTTGAAAAATATGTTCATACAATACAATAAATCGCTCTAAATGAATGAAATAATTTAGAGTACTGTATATATTTATTACTATTAATAAAACTAAAGCAGTGGAATTTTGGAATATTGTAATATAGGAAAATAATTGGAAAAGTCAGACACATTAAGGCAAGGGTATTGTACTTTATCTTTCAAAAAGTAGAGGGGATGAACATAGAAATTGCAAACACAGAATTTTGCATAATGATTGCTACAAACCTGCCAAAAACACTTGAATGTCAAGTTGATTTTGGGAGTGTAAATCCTTGTCATCATCCTTGTTAAAATCCTCAGGGTTACTGCTAGAGTGCAATCTTAAGCACGCATTGGAACTGCAGAGCAACATCAACACAGAAGAGTGCTGTTAAATTACTTAACACCTGCTCGAGTGTTTGCAATGCGTCGGGTGGCGGGGTGCGGGGGGGGTGGGGGTGATGACTCACAGAACAGAGACCCCATTTGAGTGTAGTAATCAAAACCTTCCAACACTGGTAGTCCGATCCATATTATAGAACAAACAGAGTGGTGATTCAGAGTTGGTTGGGCATGGGTCTGCTCTGGTCATGGACAGCAATGCTAAATGCAAATAATAACATGAAACTAACATATAATCGTGCATAGTTAGAATAGTCAAATAAAAAGTTGTATCAACTTTTATGAGGGAGAAAACACTTTCCATATCTGTTGTTGTTTGATGTTAAAACCTGTGCATCCATACTCCAATGCAAATAATAAAACCATATAATCATAGTATGTAGTTAAATTAGCAAAGGAAATAGGTTTAGCAACTATTAACCCTCCTATTCTGATCTAATGTGTGTGCTCTGCAATGTGGCTGATTTTGTAGAAAATCCAGTGCACAGATTTAGCATTCAAATGTGTATTTATTTTCTTAAATTCAACAAATATCTTTTTTTTTAATTTTACTTGACAGCCCTTCTGCGTGTCATGTTTATAATTTAGCATTTTGTTGGGCCTATCTAGTTCATGGTTATTTTAATCAATCAATGATGGATTTTAAAAGACATTTTTGTTTAATTTTGTACTGTTTGGCACTATGTGTCCACTTGATGTCCAGGGTAATTTGGTAATTCCTGAAGCAAAAACCAACTGAGAACCACTGAAATTGAGGACACGTGCTGCTCTGGACATGCATTGATTTGTCTTCTATAGTGCTAGTGGAGTTGATCCTCTTTTAATGCTGTGAGTTTAACACCTGTGGTGGACATCTTCTGTCACTTAACTGAGCTGGAGATCTCATAATCCTCTCACATGATTATCCATTTGACCTCTCAGAAGCTTGAGGTGAGCCAAAACCAAACACACACACAAACATTAACTTAAACTGCAGACGCCATGTGGCTAATTACTTAGCTAACCATAAACCAGACTATGGCTGTATCTCTAAGCCTAGTGAGCTGCCTGTTTTGACAGCATCTTTGGGAATTATAAGCAGGTTGGAGCATCATTTGAACGTGCTTATGATTACCACAGTTTTAAGACAGTCTGTGTAACATTTAGTGGTTCAGTTACCTGAATTGGTGTATTAGTAGCGTAACTGTGGTTTACAAATGTTGTTGTATAGCGATACAAGAATATACAAATATGTGCTTTCTATAAAATAATAGCTATCCTGTTATACATAAGCATACTTTTTTTAAGATAGTGGGTTGTTATAATACATTTGGAAAGTTGGCATGCCCAGAATGTAAGGCTTTTAACTAAAATAAATAAATAAATAAAAAAACACAAATAAAAACAAAGAGGATCAGTTGTTTGGTATCATTTTAAAGAAAACTTTTCATGTTTGTTAATGGTCAAAATGAGTCAAAAATATTTAGATTTTTTATTTTTCTGATTTGACATTATACATATATCTCAGGGTGTAAATAAGGTAGCTCCAAACTGTTTTTTTGTTGTTGTTACCAATCACTGAGTCACTTGTAACTGAGTAAAATTATGTGTTGATAAAACAAAGCAATTAAAAGTTATAGCATTAAAAAAATAATTTGTCTTAGTGTCCAAAAATGTCTCCAAGTGTCCAAAAGTATCTCAGAACAAATAAAACATTATAATTGTTCATAAGAACTAATTACACATGCAAGTACAACAATTATTAAAAGTATGCTCTCTCTCCAAAGCATGCAAGCATGAGTAACAAGATCTCATTTAGTTCCATTCTGTGTCATTTGAGCCATCATTTAGTCTGCGTCATGTACTTGGCGGCATCTCCTGGTGGCCATATGTAATAAAAGTGAACGATCCTCTCTGCCCAGATTTGGGTGACTTCCACCTCTTGTTGAAGCGATTTGAATCCTAATACGATTGGATTAGCATTCCATGATGCTGTACAATGTACTAGATAATTTCTGAAGTCATCTGATCCAGGAAAGGGCTTGTATTAACAATAATCCCCTCTTCTATGTAATGGAAAGTTATATTTTATGTTCTGTTTATTTTTCATAAAGTTATAAGTGAAAATGCTGCTTATAAGCAATACTTGTTTACATGTAATACGTATGTCAAATACATGTACTTAGCTATTACTCGCTTTATATTTGTCTGTGAGTAAAACAAATAGACTTGTTGAATACAACTTGTATTCAACTGTTGCTGATTTTCAACAAAATATGACACATGGCTATTTGATCGGTTTGATGTTTTAACTGATTACAATAATAATTTATGTACAATACAAAATTTGTATTAAGTTATCAAAACGAAACACCTCTGAAATTTTAAAGCACTTGTTCTGTTTTTGTCATAATGCCTACATGCATTGTAAAGTACAGGTTTTAAGCTTTAAAACGATACCTTATTTATGTTGGTCAAGGATGTAGTTATTCATATTTGTATAATATTTTTTTTTTTCTCTGCAGGCCCAAGCTTAAAGTTTTAAATAGCATTTTGCTGTTTTTTTTTTTTTTTTTTTTTGCTGTTTTTTTTTTTTTTTTTAAATTTTTTTAATAATTATTATGTATGTATCTTTTATGACCTCATGCTAATTGAGAAACTATGCAATATTTGTACTTTTAAAAATGTATTGGTCACACTGCAGGCACATTTAAAATGAACTATAGTGAAGGCAAAAAGGCATTTAAAATGGTGTTTTAAAACAGTTACAGGACCTAAAATATACACTTTTCCTTGTACATTAATATAAATTGGACACTTTATGAATAAAATACCCATATGTCTCAAGACTAGTCCTAAATTGGCTTATTTTTTGGTCATCAAACAGTGTCTTATAAATTCAAGCATTTAGTCATGCTGTCAAATTGTGTTATGTTTTGCATCTTGATTTACCATGGCTTTTTCAACTAATCATTTTAAAATGTTTTCTGAATAACCCTGAAAATCTCTGGCAGTAAACATCATATATTCCAAAACTGACCTCTTTGGAATGAAACAAGATACATCTATTAAAGTTTTTTTTCCCTGTTTGAGCAATGCTCAATTGCTGCCATGCTATAGGGGTGGCTATTTGTTTTTCTGCTAGTGCTTAACAAAAAACAAGTTTCAATTTGGAATGTGATTTGGAATTCATGTCTAAATGAGCTAAAGACATTCTTAAAGGAATAGTCCACCCAAAATTTAAATTCTGTCATCATGATGAACTTTCAAAACCTTTCATCCATGGAACAAAAAAACAAAACAAACAAAAACAAATAGTTATTTATAGCAGAACTCCAAGCTGCTATTTTCCATACAATGAAAGAGAAAGGTGACCACACTGAAAACCAAGATTTTTAGTGAATAACTACTTACATTTCGGTCTGTTCCTCAGACAAAGCTATCGTATGGTTTCAGAAAACTTGGAATATAGTGCACAAGTCATTATGATGCTTTTTTGTCCTTTTTTGAGCTTGACAGCCCCAGTCCCCATCCACTTTCATTGTTTGGAAGAGAGCTGCTGAGACATTCTGCTTAAAATTATCTTTGTGTCGCAAGAAAAAAACTTAAAAACTTAAACATATGTGTGTGCACATGGCTAAAGAATGCAGCATGGCTTTGGAATGACATGAGGGTGAGTAAATAGTGATATAATTTTAATTTTTTGTGTCAACAATTCCTTTAAAGACATTTTTGTCACAAATTTAACAGTCGTAAACATTAAAGCCTAGTTTCCACCTGAAAGGTGTACTGAAAGGTGTACTGATTTTCTACTATAAATGGATGCTAAGCTGAAGTTCCATCCATCTTCTTTCAAATTCACAGTCTCATTTTGTTTATTCCTTGTTTTTATCTCGAGGGCTCACATTCTCTCTTTGGTCCGAGTTGTTTAAACCCCTTCAGTTGTGTATTACCACAAAATTCTGCATCTCTCTGGCCAACTGATAGAAAAATTAAACATTTTCAGAAAAGAAACATGGTGTGATAATCAGTTGAAAGTTAACAGTGCCTGTTGGGATTCTTTCCTGAACTCTCGCCCAGAATCTTCACACCCCCTGAGCGCTTTGTCCTAGAAACTATTTTCCAGTCAGTGGTGATTTTCTCTTTTGCAGATTACGAGTCTTAATCAGAATCCTTCTTAGAAGTGGCTCTAAAGCCTCTCTATGTCCTTTTGGCACTCAAACACTGATAATTACTCTGACAGCTGTGGAGCCAAATGTGAGAAAATATGTCCGATGTTTGTGCCAACCACTCTGAGTTGTGATGCTCTTAAGACACTTTTTGAGGCCAACCTGGCCAGGCTAATGGCTTTCACACCTGGCAGAGGCTCGAGGGTTGGGCTCAGAGAGGAGGCTTAATTGTTCTAGAGGGGCTCAGAGCTGTCACGTTGAGTTTTAAACAAGGGATTTAATCAAAGATTGTGAGTTTTACACAGGGATTTGTCAATGAAGCCTTATTTATTAATGCTGTGCACAGCTTCTAATCTTTAGCTTCTGCCAAGACTGATGGAGGACCATAGGTCACTGAGTCAAACATGCTGTCCATATGCTTACAATGTCCACAGCACTCCAAGAGGTCTCTATCTTTCCTTGTGACCTTTGAGTCAAATTGGGAGGAGATTAATGCTGATGTATGCATGATCTGGGATTTTGATCTCTCGAAATAAACTTCACACTTTCTGGAAGTCAAAACTGAAACTTATTGTAAAGGTATTAATGTAAAGGAGGAGGCAAGAATCATCTTGACAACATAAAGACTAATTTAATGAAGAACAAAGAGACAAACGCAAAAAGGTATCGGGCAACTGCCCGTAAATCTCTCAATCTCAATCTCAATCTCTCTCTCTCTCTCTCTCTCTCTCTCTCTCTCTCTGGCACTGCAGTCTCCAGTCGGCCTTTTTATTTTTCGCCTGATTATGGGCCGGGGAGAGGGAGTAGAAAAAAAAAACACTTACTCGCCGGTTCTCCGATACGCCGAAGCTTGGTGCTCGGCCACTCCTCCATCCTCTGGCGGACGATAGCCATGCCACTCCAAGTGGATTGGAGGCAGTTCTCCGGCCCCTGGCGGACGGAACGCCCATCCGCATTTTTGGTGGATGGTAGGGGTCTCCCCTGGCTCCAGGCGGTTGGTTGGGAGACCCTCCTTCCCTCGCGGTTGTCGGCCGTTCGTTCGGCTTGGCACCGGTGTAAAGGTATTAATGGAAAGGAGGAGGCGAGAACTGGCTTGACAATATAAATAATATTTTAATGAAGAACTTAAACAAAAGACAAACACACAAAGGTGTCAGGCAGCTGCCCGAAAATCTCTCTCTTTCTCTCGCACTGCAGCTTCCAGTCAGCATTTATCCCTCTCCCAGCATCACGACCCGGCCCTGCCCTCCAACCTGTCACAGTTATCCTTTCAATTAGAAGTCTTTTTTTTTTTTTTTTGCCAAATACTTAACATAATATATACATACTGTATATTTAAATGTGAAGTGTGTTTTCTGCAGCTCTATCGTCAACAAAAAAGTTGACAAACATTCTCCTATCTGACATTGGACAGACAAACGTTGGTCCTGCCCCAAACTCATGCTGTTGTTTGAGCCAACTTATTTACAGTGTATTATATATTATATATATTATATATAATAATAATAATAATAAATATATATATATATATATATATATATATATATATATATATATATATATATATATATATAAAATTATTATTATTTTATTTAAAAAAAATCTAGTTTTGACTCGTCCTGTTGCCACTCACAGGCATGTGCGCAACGGACCCGGAGACCATCCTGATGCGTCAGTGCAACCTCCCTAGAAATGGGGTGAGTAAGTCACAGCCCGGAGAATTCCCCGGCCTGAGTTTGGCGATGGGGGTATGTGGCGAGCAGGGTGAGGCCAGGAAGATAAGTGGTGAAATGAGTTCCACCTGTGTGCCACACCGGTCTTGCATTCCAGTGAGGGGCAGTGGGGGTATTTAAGGAGAGGAGACAGCGGCAGACGGGGAGAGAGACAAACAGAGATGTGCGTGTGCAGGTGCGCGTGTTAACCAGCTAGACAAAGGAGTCAATCATTTTATTTCAAAAACATTAAAAAATTGAATTTCCATTGCTGTTATTTTCAACACACAATTCTATTAAACACAATACAGAATTTGTTGTGGAAATTACACTGTGGTGAGAATTTTCATAACTTAAAAAAAAATGACAAAAGTGACATAAATCTTCTGCATGTACTTATGTAACCGGTCCTGCTCAAACCCACTCAAAGTGGGATTGGCGTCTCCTCCATGGGAGGTGGGCATTCTAACGAAGAGGTTAAAGGCTACAGCTTCTAGCATCAGTCGCTAGTGCACCCCTTGAGGCCAGGGGAGTGAGGTTTATACACTGCACAACTTTCATATACCAAGTGGCTGCCCTTACACATACACTGTTAAATATTAATAGTAGGCAAATGTGAAAATTGTTTTTAACAAGACTACTTTATAAAAGTCCACAGTGCTAAAAGTTGAAGAAACACCCATATATAATGCTTTAATAGGAAATAAATTAAATTACATTTACATTTTTCTTTTATCCAAAGAAACATGTTGGCTTTTTCATCTGAATATAAGATGTATTTGTATGTGATTACTAGGGTGTAATATACACTGATCACCCACAACATTAAAACCACCTGCCTAATATTGTGTAGGTCCCCCTCATGCTGCCAAAACAGCGCCAATCTGCATCTCAGAATAACATTGTGAGATTATATTCTTCTCACCACAATTGTACAGAGTGGTTATCTGAGTTACCGTAGACAAGGGCTAGTCAACTGATGTCCCGCTGGCCAAATCCGGCTAGCCAATCATCTTTGTCTGGCCCTCCGACTGATTTTTTTTATCAAATCGTCTTGCCATCTGAAATACCAGAGTGCTCTCTGTGCAAAACTCAGCATTCATAGGCGCGAGCCTCAGCAATCAGCGGTGAGTTTACCAATGCTCATTGGCACGTGCAACAGCATTGCCATCATCAGTTGTCTAGAGCAGTTGTCACCGCTGATTGCTGAGGCTCTTCACACACTTGCTCCTCAGTTTGTCAGAGTTGCTTCACCCTTATGTTTCCACTCGCACTCTATGGTCTGCTGGTGCAAATTTCCTGTTTGTCCCAAAGTTCATGTTGTCTTCAATGGGAGGCAGGTAATTTATGACTGTTTCTCCTCGGCTTTGGAATGCTCTCCCACAACCCCTTCGGGAACTCACCACCTTCTCCTTTAAGTAACATCTTAATACTCATCTCTTCACTCAGTGTTATCTCTCGACTGCTTGTTAGGTTTTTAAATTTTTTAATGCATGTGTTATCTGTCCATTTGCTTTATTTGCGACCTTGGTTTCTAGAATGGCGCTATATAAAATAAACATATTATTATTATTATTAAAGTGCACGTTTAAGCTTTTCTGGTGATAGTTTAGTAACACAGCTTTGCTAAAGATGTTTCACACCATTTAGATGAGCATTTGATAGCGTTTTATCTTCTTTTGCCCATGATTATCTGCACAAGAATCTGGCTCCTGCACTAGTTATTGTGTACAAATGCACAATATTTGTAGGACAAAAGTTTTCCTTACTGAATTGGATGATACTTTATAGAGAAAATGGAAGAATAGACATTTTAAGAAAATGTAACATGTAAATGTAAGAAAATTACATTTAAATGATAAATTGTTTTCATATGTGGGTTGATATTGTGAGAGGGATTTAGCAGGTCTAAATGTTTCTCCTCAGTTTAAGTAATCTGTAAACAATAGCCCTAAAATTTTAAAATGAATATTAAGTTGGCACCAACAATCATGCCATGGTCCAAATAACTGAGATCTAATTGTTCCCCATTCTGATGGTTGATGTGAACATTAACTGAATATGTGGCACTGCTGCCACATGATTGGCTGATTAGATAAGCGCATGGATTATTGTTGGTGCCAGATGGGCTGGTTTGAGTATTTCTGTAACTGTTGATCTCTTGGGATTTTCACATACAACATTGTCTAGACAGTCTCTGTACAAATGTGGTGAGAAGAATAGCATCTCAGAATGCTATTCTGAGATGCGGGTTGGCGCTGTTTAGGAGGCATGAGGGAGACCTACACAATATTAGGCAAGCAAGGATGTTAAAAAGTATTTTAAAATTCTAAAAATGTACTCATTTTCCAGGCTTATAGTAATATAAGGCATTATTATCTCTATTGCAAGAACTCCCATGTGTGGAGCATTTGACAGTACCATAATATGATTATTATCTAATGCTTTTCAAAATTTGCCACTGGCAAAAGTCTGTTTTAGCAGTCAGACTAATGATCAAGTGTAAATATACAGGCAGTACATTTCCCAAAGGTTTTCTTTTCGCAGAAATACATAATCACAGCTCATGTCTTGAACTGGTCAAATGTTTTTGTTTTGATTTTTTTACTCTTTTACTTGAAGGTATAGTTCACCCAAAAGTGAAAATTCTCTCATCATTTTCTCACCCTCTTGTCATTCCAGATGTGTATTGCTTTCTTTCTTAAGCAGAACACAAAGAAAGATTTTTTTGAAAAATATCTCCGCTCTGTAGGACCATACAATGCAACTGAATGGTGGCCAGACATTTGAAGGTCCAAAAAGCATATAAAAGCAGCAAAAAAGTAATCCATATGACTCCAGTGGTTACATCCATGTATTCAGAAGCGATTTGATAGGTGTGGGCAAGAAACAGATCTATATTTAAGCCCCTTTTTTTTTTTACTATAGATCTATACTTTAACTTTCACATTCTTCTTTTGTTTTTGGTTATTTGCATTCTTCATGTATATCGCCACCTACTGGGCAGGGAGAAGAATTTATAGTAAAAAAGGAATTAAATATTGATCTGTTTCTCGCCCACACCTATCAAATCACTTCTGAAGATATAGAATTTAACCACTGATATTATTAAATGTTTAACCACTGACATTATTAAAAATATTTGTTTGTGTTCAGCAGGATAAAGAAAGTCATACACATCTGGGATGGCATGAGGGTGAGTAAATGATAAGAGAATTTTCACTTTTAGGTGAACTATCCCTTTAAGCCTGGCTTTAAGCCTTAAGTTAACTATGTTTTGTCACAAGCAAATAGAAGAGTAATTGTTCCTTAAAAGGTTAGTTCACCCTAAAATGAAAAGATGTTAATTTACTCCCTCATATCATTCCAAACCAATATGACTTTCTTTCTTCAGTGGAACACAAAGAGAATATATTTAGCTGAACGTCCCTGGTTACCATTCACTGTCATTGCCTTTCTTTTCCATATAATAAAGTGAATGGTGACCAGTGACAAAGCAGCTTGGCCATTCTTCTAAACAACTTATGTTTAGGTTCTGTGTAAAACCGAAATTTTGGAACAAAATGAGGGGAGTGTACAGTATATAAAGACAGAACTTTCATTTTTGTGTGAACTATCCCTTTCACATGCAAAAGAGAAGTCTAAAACAAACTAATTAGTCAAAATCGCTCCTGAACTCATGATACAGCAGAAAACCAGTAAGATAATGAATTCTGCTCCTAAGCACAAGCACATTTGCATTCCAGGGACACATTCAATGATTTAATAAAGGCACCACGCAATACTCTGAAATGTTTTCGATCTGGATTTGTTTTGTGTTTTCTGTGCCTGGAGTATGTGACCTTCTCTCCTCTGGCTCGGTTTTTGACATGTCGCCTTACGGTCAACCTGTAGGAAACTCGCTGGATCAAAGAGGGATGGAGATATAGAGGGGACCTCAGGGAATCCAACAGCAGGTGTCTGCCGCTCTGCTTGTGTCTAATTACCGTGTCCCTCACTTTGTACATCCAGCTTGCTGTGTTCACAATGTTTATTTTTTTTGTTCCATTGTTTGAACAGTGTTTTCTTGTAACAAATCGGAATCAATTAAATATGTTATGTCTGTGGTCTTAGATGTTGTTAAAAATTACCTTTGGTCAACATTACACACAGATATTAAATGAAACTCAATGTCAGAAGAAACCTGTGGCATTGAAAGTAGAGAGAGTTGCATTATTAATTTGATATTGAGAAATTTACATTGAGGAATGAGGGCATTATGATGTGAACATATCATTATACATGTTTACATGGATGTTTATTCAACTATGCTCACTTTTATGTACCAAGAATAGCCGTCCAGCAAGTGACAACAACACAACACACCTGCACACAAAACAGTTGAAGAATTGATGCATTTCTATGCCTAGCCTTGTTTTTTTTAATGGAGCACTTGGAAATTAAACATAAACATATAGGAGGCTACAGGCAGCCACAGTGACACAGTGTCCTAACCTGATGGCAACCAACAGGCGATAAAAGGTATCTTTCCTATGTTAATCAGAGTTCCCTATCTGTCACTCACTGGATGTTGTGTCAATGTAGTGACAATAGGGATCGCTCTTGGGAGCCCCAAACACCACTGATCTTTGAGAAAAGGCCAATGGGAATTGGCGAGTGGAATTTGCATGACACTCCCCCAGACATACGGGTATTAAAGGAGCTGGCTCACAACCACTCATTCAGATTTTTTCTTTGGAGCCAAGTGGTGTTGAGCTGCGAGTTTCACTGCCGTTCCATTCACCTCGTAGACTTGCAGAAAAGAGTATATTTCCTTCTAAATGCACACTAACGGAGAGCATCTAGTTAGGGTCGGTTAGTGCTGGGGGCGATTTGGGAACCCCATTGGGAGTTGTTCCGCCGGGTAATCCCCCACGGACCTCCCATTCCCCAGTATGCTCGTTTGCCCTGGTCGAGTTCTGGGATGAGACAGGCAGCTCACCTCAGGGCGAGTTTAATGTCTCTTTCTGGGCTTGAGAGCAGGATGAGCTTTCGATCGCAGCATGGGATAGCGGGTTGGTGAATTCGGACACTGAGGACTCGACTGGGCTTCCATCTTCGGGTGTGGCCGCCCAGACTGAGGCTGACACGGAGCTGACCACCACACTTTCCCGGGTTGTCGTGAGTGTCGGGTGTGTTGTCAGGTACGAATAGGTAAGTATGCGGGCAGCTTGCTGGGTGTACCACTTGCGTACATCACCTTTCCTCTCCTGGAGGGCGTTTCCCCCATGAGAGTTCATGAGGCGGTGAACCCTAGATGTCTTTCCTCCCTAGACCTGTGGCAGGCGAATTCGCTAGTATGCCCTGTACTGGGGTAGGTGCTCCACATGCCACTACGTTTTCAGTGCCTTTCTTGTGACAAATTTCTAAGGCTGCATTTCTCTTCTAGTGCTTTCGACATGATATATCACGACATTCTCTTGAATAGTCTGGAGAATTATGTTGGCATTAGTGGACTTGCAATAGCATGGTTTAGGTCCTATTTATCAGACCGCTACCACTTTGTATGTGTAAACGAGGAATTGTAAAATCAAACTAAAGTTAAGTATGGAGTGTCACATGGATCAGTTTTAGGACCTCTGCTTTTCTCCTTATACATGCTTCCCCTGGGAGATATTATCAGTAATCATGGAGTAAGTTTCCACTGTTATGCCGATGATACCCAACTTTGTATTTCTTCTAAACCCAATGAAAATTCACAATTCTCCAAATTAGCAGTGTATTAATGAAATCAATGATTGGATGGCCAGAAATTTCCTACAACTCAATTCCGACAAAACAGAGGTATTAATAATTGGACCAAAAATCTCAAAAAATAAGCAGCAAAAATATAATTTGACTCTCGATGGATGTACTGTTACGTCATTAGGTGTTATATTTGATACCAATCTGTCATTTGAAAATCAAATTACCAATGTTTGTAGAACATCATTTTTCAACCTGAGAATTATTGCTTAATTACAACACGTTGCAACTCTGTTGCAGATGCCAAAAAAGTAATTAATGCGTTCATGACCTCAAGACTAGATTATTATAATACATTACTGGGAGGATGTCCTGCAAGTTCAGTAAATAAACTTCAGTTGGTTCAAAACACAGCTGCCAGAGTGCTGAATACAACCAAGAAATATGATTATATTAGCCCCATTTTATCGTCATTACGTTGGCTACCTTTTACATTTTGAATTAATTTTAAAATTGTGTTAACTACATACAAAGCTTTGAATGGTCTAGCTTCAAAGTGACCTTCTGACACTATATTCCACTGCATTCATTATGATCACAACATTCTGGCTTTGTTAATAAATCCAAGAATATCAAAATCCACAAAAGGAGGAAGATCCTTTTCATTTTTGGCTCCTAAACTATGGAATAGTCTCCCTAACACTTTTCAAGATGCAGACACACTCAGTTTAAGTCTAGACTAAAGACTCATCTATTTAGCCTCTGCCTGCATCACCTTTGTCTGTTGATGGACTACACTCTTGAAATGGAATACATAGACTATGATTTAATTGCCAACAAAAGACTTCATCAGCCATCAAACAAAGGACAATGCATCAATGTGAAATTCTGTGACATTAATCATTAATCTTAAAGTTAATTAAAAAACCTTTTCTTTTTCTTTTTAAAACACTAGACCTTAATGCATAATTTACAATTTGACTTGCACTGCACACAAATAACTAATATTGGCATTATATTCATGATGTTAGCCAAATGAGAACTGGCCCCCACAGTGAGCCAGGTTTCTCCCAATGTTATTTTTCTCCATTTACCAACATCTTATGGAGTTTTCTTCGCAGGGGTTCTAAATCAAAATATTATTCAATTATTTAATTTCTATGCACATTTTACAGTCATTTAATGAAACTACACAATAATCACTGTAAGACATTATAGATATTACAGTTAATTTTTGTTAATGCATGATTTCCTGTAAATCTGCTTTGAAATTATGTGTGTTGTGAAAAGCGCTTTACAAATAAAAATGACTTGACAAGTTCTTGTAGACACAATGACCAGCGCATCAAATGCTGATTTAGGTTGGACATGCATGAAAGAAAAATTTGAGGGTTATGGTCAGTTTATATAATAAGAGGAGTACAACTACCTCCCACATAAACTTCAAAATGTTGGAGCGCCATAACTAGCGCTAGAGTATCTTTATCGATAGTAATGTAGTTTTGTTGGCTTTGAGAGAACTTCTTAGAGAAATAGCAGACTGGGTGTTCTACTCCAGCACAGTCTTCCAGCAACAGGACTGCATCAGCTCCCACCGCACTTGCATCTACTTGCACTTTAAATGGAAGAGAAAAGTTAGGGGCTGATTGAACCGGAGCATTACAGAGAAGTCTTTGATGGCAACAAAAGTATACTCACACTGAGAACTCCAAGCAAATTTTTTCACAGTTCTAAGGAGGTCAGTTAAGGGAGAAACTATTGTTGCAATGTTCTTACAAAAACCACAATAAACCCAGTCATTCCTAAAAACCGATGCAACTAGCATTTCGTACAGCAGCTACCTTAGCTGTAACAGGCTTTACGCAACACCGACCCACTTATTTTTACCAAGGTATGTTACCACGGCTTTAGCAAATCCACACTCTGCCAGATCAAGTGTTAGTTGAGCAACATAAAAATGGGTAAAAAAACTCTCTAGGCTATGGATGTGGTCTTCCCAATCACTTGAATAGACCACAACGTCGTCCAAGTAAGCTTCACAGTTAAGCAACCCCAACAAATCTTTCTGCATTAACCACTTGAATGATTTCATGACACCTAGGTGTCCAGAAAGAACAATTTCATGGGCCAATTTTAGAATTTCGGAATGATAACTTGCGGGTAAAACAATCTAATCCACTGTTTGCCAATCGTCTCCCTCTGAAGATTGTGGTTCCCGCTTGCGCATTCAGAATTCCCTCACCCCAAAAATATATGGTTTTAGCCCTTAGGAGATCACTTTGGTCAACAGTAGCACTTATGCAGTTCACTAACTTAGGGTCTGACTTCTGCTCATCAACCAAAAGTTCCTTAGAATCTGTACACATTCAACGTTAGAGTTGACAGAAAAAGATGCATAACCCATCAGGAGAAATGGATTATACGATGAAGTATATGCAACAATCAAATCAGGTACAGACTGTACAAGCACAGTGCTTATATGCTTCACAGTTGCAGATTTCTGCTTCCAAGCCTTACAATCAGAGATTATATGGCTAAGTACGAGGCAGTAAAAGCATACTCTTTTTCTCTCTGTGCTTTTTTGAGACAGCTTAACTATCATTACTAGGTTTACCAACATTTCCTTACTTATAAACTCACCAGATGAGGAAGTTTTCGATTTACTCTCAGAAGAAGAGACCGTTTGGTGAATAAGCACAAAGTAATCAGCCAGAACAGCTGCGTTGGGAAGCTTTGATGCTTTTTGTTCATTTAAATGAACTACAAAATTTTCTGGTGCACAACTTTTCAAATCTTCCAGTAAGATTAACTCTTGCAACTCTTCAAAAGTGGTAGCCTTACTGGCAAGACACTGCTTTTCAAAAAGTGTTTTCTTTTCACTAGCAAACTCAACCAAGTTTGTTTGGTTTGCTTTGAACACGACCTGAAGTTTTGTCGATAAAATAAAGAAATTACATCCACCTCCCTACTGCTTCCGAAAACAATTATAACTTAAATCTCTTGCCTCTGAGTAACAATATACGCTTAGAGAGTAAAACAGCGAATAGAAACAAGTTTAATTAATCTACTTAAGTGAACAACAATGTGTACTCTAACAGAGATAACAACATGAATATAAACACCAAGGCAAAAACAGCACACTTGCTGAAGTCTGGGGAAGGAGAAAAGACTCAGACAAAAGGCCTCTCCAAACTGAGTTTCCTCTCCAGCTTTATCCACAGGCTCTCCCTGCAGCAGCCAATCAGAGCAAACCAGCAATTGATGGTATCCAGAGTCAGCTGGTGTACATTATGCTTCGCATTAGAGAGAGATAGAGAGATAGAGGCAAAACAACACGAAAACACACCCACAATACCCAACACATATATACTTTAGTAAAGTCTATTACTGCAGATGAATAATAAACAAATAAAGGAATTTTGCTCTAGGATGCAACAAGAGACAACTATAAGAAAGCAATTCATAGGTTTTGAAAACTGTGAACACTGTGTCTTTGTGGAGCTATAAAAATTATTTTGTTTGTTTTGAGCAACCCGCCTCAACAAAGTTACTCAACCAATGCTGTGAGTTGGGGGCAGGACTATCTGACTGTTGAACAACAGCAGGGGCATGTTCAGAAGGCTGCTTTGAAAACATAGTTTATATTTACAATTCCTTCGTCGATAGCGTCACAGAAATTATATACTTCAGCTTTAACACCACATCACTGTAGTAACAACATATTATTAGACAATAGTATTAAAACTATGGCTTCAGCCAAAAAAATAAAAAATAAATGGCTACTACAATATTACAATAGTAAAAGTAATTTTTATTTGTATAGTGCTTTTCACAACACACATAATTTCAAAGCAGCTTTACAGAGGATTATGCTGTAATGTCTTAAAATCCTCATTAAGCAGTTTCTATAAAAATGTGTTTTAAAAATCAAACCTTAAAAATGATTTTGCCCCAGTGAGCAAGCCAAAGGTGACTGTGGCAAGGAACACAAAACTCTGGGGGAGCCTGTTCCCCTCTTGCTATACAGCATGAAAATAATGCCAACATATATCTGTGTAATACAGGTCATGTATTAAAAGAGTAAACTGAGTAGATGTTGGTGAGAAATGTTTCAGACTAAAGGATACTGACTGAACTGTAAGATTAATAATTAAGTGTCTTTGAAGTCCATCCCGAATTTACTGCGAAGTGCACACAGTTGCACTGTCCTTTGTTATTCGACTGTTAAAGACTTTAGTTGGCATTAATGTATTATCTGTGTTCCATTTTAAGAGAACTGATGCAAGCGGTAGTCAGAGAAGTGTTACTTGCTGTTCAATTGGATTGTGATGGTAGTTTTTTCAATGTGTAGTCAATCCTAAAACCAAGATGATGCAGGCAGAGGCCAGTAAGGTGTGACTCGCAGTCCGGCTGGCAGTTCATTTTCGGTGAGGTCCATCCAAAGTCGTCAGTGAAGTATCCCTTGTTGTCCGGCTGGAGTTGGCAGCAGTTTGTCCTCTGTGGAGTAGTAGACTGGCGTGTCTTTAAGTGTTATTTCACACAAAAATGAAAATTATCCCATAATTTAATCACCCTCAAGCCATCCTAAGTGTTTATGACTTTCTTCTTTCAGTCAAACACAATCAGATTTATATTAAAGAATATCCTGGCTCTTCCGAGCTTTATAATGGGAGTATATGGTACCTTAGATTTTGAAGCCCAAAAAAGTGCATCACCTTTAAGTTCCAGCACACTTCTAGTGTTAGGGCTTGTGCCATGACAACTATTATTTATATTATATCTAATATTATATATATATTATAATATTAAAGTTTTCCCTGTTAAAGGCCAATAAAATATCAGCAGAAAATATCCTAACAAAAATCATGCTTTCTCCTGTGATGCATATATAATTACAGGACATTGGTGAGTGCTTTATTTTCCTTAAGTCCACTGGGCCAGAAGTAGAAATAGTTGGAAAACTCCCATATGAGAGCACGATTATAGCCTTGAACGGCTGGATACATGTTGCCAACTGACTAGCCTGGGGCACTTTTCTGTCTCAGAACCAAAAATAAATGCGAAGTGTGGCACAAACAAGCTAAAACAGGTTCGCTTCACTCATTGTGGAGGTCTATGGAGTATTGATTCAGATATATCATTTGTTCAGTCAAACATAAGAGAAATCGCAACTGGTTACTCCCAGCGCTTATCCAGAATTTTGACTTTCCTTGAGTGTACACTTCTCAGATGGCTCTGTTTGGCAAATCAATGTGGTTGATGACTCCAATCATGCCTGCATGCATGTCCATGAATTATTCAAACCTAATCCTCTGAAGAGGTAAACATAGAACCACTTCCATTTACTGGAGACTCTCACCTTAACCGACCAAATAAAATGCCATTGTTTTGTTTCAGATTTGTCTTGCCATAACTTTTTTATGTATTTTATTTTTTTTCAAAAGGAGCTCAAATTGATTTGAATTTTCAGACGTTCTTTTGCAGCAGTGGAAGAGATACCTGAATGCAAAGTGCTCTAAGCTTTAGACATCATCTTGATTTCCATTTAATCTCCAGTGCTACGCTCCATTAATGCTAAATTTACCTGCTCTTGCATATGCCCCAGACTGCCCTCAAGTATTGTTATTAACTACAACTTCTTGTAATATATGCATGTTCAACATTTTTGTCTGTGTGTCCTCGTTACATTACACTGTCACATTTGCATTTGTATTAACATTTAAAGGGATAGTTCACCCAAAAATGAAAATTTGTCATCATTGACTCGCCCTCGTTTTATTTAAAACCTATATGATTTCTGCAGAACACAAAAGTCATTATTTATAAATAATTAATTATTTCTTTTAAATAATGTCCTGTTCAATGATTTCCACTCAATGGCTATTGATAGTGACTCACTTAAAAGCTTAAAAATGTATCCAAACGTGTCTTAAAATGACTCATGTGTCATATTCCAAGTCTTCTGAAGCCTTTTGATATGTTTTGGTGAAAAACAACCCGAAATGCCAAAATGTTATTTTACAGTGAAAATCTTGACTTTGCACATTCATGAGTGTATGAGAGAAACTTGTATACAACGGCATGTACTTAACAGTTGTGAAAGCAAAAACAGTGAGTTTTTGCATGAACAACACAATAGGTGAACTATCCCTTTAAGGCATTTAGCCGATGTTGTTATACTTACATTAAGTGGTTTAATCTTCATATGTGAGAAAAGTATTGCTTTCTTGTCATGAGTTTCATGTGTGGTGGTCACCAAAGGGCAAGTATGCAAATTTAAATGTTATCTGCTTGGATAACTGCATTTGCAATTATTTGAATGTCACAAAACTTTAACAGTAGACAAGCAAGTTCACATATTAGCCATTAACCTTTACACCAGGGGTTCTCGGCTGGAAAAAATGGGTCACATACAGCAGTAAAAAACAATTCTAAATGCAAATAATAAAATTTAACTATCTACAATCACTCATAGTTAGGATAGAAAAATAAATCATATGAACTTTAAAAGGGAAAAAAGAATGCTTACCATATATTTGGCATTGACATTAAAGGCTGCGCATCCAATAAAATATATTTTGGCACATATTCACTTGGTAATATTGCTAGTATTAATGCAATATTTAGCCCAGTGTTTATTTCATGTGTTAGGATGGTAAATCATACTTGTTTTTTTTTTGGATGCATATGAAAAGGCCGTATACAGTATATATAGACACAAAAAGTATATATTAGAAAAAGTATTATTGAACAATAGAAAAATATTGCATTTTCACATAAAGAATTCATGCCCATCAGCAAAGTAAAAGCACCATGGTACACAGGGAGTTTTCTTCCAGACAGTCTCATAGCAAAGTCATGGCAGTCAAACATCTTATGTGCACTATGAAGATCAGAATATATCATACTGTCTGTGCTTTAAGTCTTTCTGAATTGAGTTTTAGTGTCTTTTGAGACTTACCTGTTATGTAATTTTAGATGTCTCCATTGATTTTCATATTATTCATTAAAGGGATCATTATTAGGTATATAAATATAAAATAGTCATATTTACTTAAAAACACTGTACATTTCAGAACTAAGATCTCTTCCTCAGTCCAAAAAGACTATTTTTGATTAATAAATAGATTAATGACCCCAAAAATGACTAGTTTTATTCTGCGGGTCAAGGCCTGTTTGCAAGAAACCCCTTACGCTAAGAAAACCCTTACTTACAATAAGCTTACAATTATAACTAATAAAAGGGTTTTCTTAACTTAAGAGGTTTTTTTTCAAAACTGGGCATAGGTGTAAAAATGGTAATTAAAACCCTTTAAACTCTATAGACCCCCGGCATGTCCAAAGGGGGGTGCTATATCGCCAGGGCTGCCGCTGGCCAAATTGATGCCTGTGATATCGCGTGATATGAGCATGAAGCGATCATCTATGTATGATAAACTGCTTTCGGGTCCTTGAATAACATATAATTTTCTGGTGCCCTCCTAGGGTAAGATGGTGCCCCCTTGGGAGTTGGTGCCTTACGCAGACTGCATAGTGTGCATATTGGGAGCGGCGGTACTGTATATCGTGAGAAAAGTTTATGCTTAAAATGTTAAAGTCTACAGATACACAAGGCATATGAGGTATCATTTGAAAGCTTAGAATCTGAACTTTTCAGAGATCATCACTTATGCATTTATCTACTGATTTAACTTTGTTGCCCTAATACCACAGTTTGAAAGATTTTCAGAAGAATCACAAAGTGAAATATGATTTCTGTAAGTCATCAAAAACAAATGTCTCATTTATGCTCTAATAACTTCTGCTGTTATCCCCAAAGAGCTAAGAAATTTATATCTGCTTTCACCTTTGGAAGTTCTCTAATCATTACACATTATTTACTTGTCTGTGAGCTTGCTTGTGTGAATAATACAATGTTATATCTTAGATGTCCAGAACAAAATATGCCATATACCATTATGCCTTATCACGACCATCTTAAAAGTGGCAATTTACAAAAAGATCAATGATGAACAATGATTGGTTCTTCTTGAAAGTGCAAGTCTTCTGGTCAAACATCCCCCTCATGGGAAAGTCACTTACTAATGAACCACTTGAAGACCACTGCTCAGAGAGACATGTTCCTCACAAATGGGTGTGTATGTCGAGCGTGCATGTTCTCTCCCCAAGGCCTTCCCCTGGTGACCGCCCAACTGCTGGGAGCGCCATGTGGCTGATTGTCAAGCTCTACTCTCCACACTCTCTTTCCATCACGTAGCTACAGGAGGCCCTGAAAAGCCTCCAATCCCAGCAGATTATTCTGAGATAAAGACTCCACAGCAAGAGCACTCCGAGGGACACTCGGTATTCCATTTGCAGCTGTTTTATCCCAGGGTTCGGTGGCATCTGCATGACTGTTCCAAAGATGCATTTCCTGCACCCTGACAGCCTGCTTCCTACTGGCACAAGTAGATGAACAGATTTCCATCTCATAAACAAGGCTCTGGTTCAACTGAGTGCTTGTGTATGAATTAAACTTAATCAGCTCCTGTGTTTAAATATCTATTCTGCCTGCGAAGCACTGGGTCTGCTAAAGTCATTAGGTTGATTATAACAATAACAGTGGAGTATGTCATTGGTATGCACGGTAACACTTTAGAATAATGGTCCGTCATTAATAGGTAACTAAGCATTATAATAACATTAACACTTTAGTTACTACTATTAATTAATATGGGGGGGGGGGGGGGGGGGGGTAGACAGTGCAATGCATACAGTCATGCCGACGCAGATCAGGAACTTAAGTTAATGTTCACCTCAACCATCAGAATGGGGAAAAATGTGATCTGAGTGATTTCGACCATGGCATGACTGTTTCTGCCAGATGGCTGGTTTGAATATTTCTGTAACTGCTGATCTCCTGGGATTTTCATGCACAACAGTCTCTAGAGATTACTCCGAATGGTGCCAATAATAAATAACATCAAGTGAGCGGCAATTCTATGGACGGAAATGCCTTATTGATGAGAGAGTTCAATAGAGAATGGCCAGACTGGTTCCAGCTAACAGAAAGGCTACGGTGACTTAGATAACAACTCTGTACAATTGATGTGAGCAGAATAGCATCTCAGAATGCACAATATGTCAAACCTTGAGGCGGATGGGCTACAACAGCAGAAGACCACATTGCACATTTTATTAGGACCATAATGCTCCTCATTAAGCACTCAGTGAGTGCATTATATATTTATTTATGTTAAAAACTAGGGGTAAACCGAGTATAATTGTACAGTTGTAACATGCTATACTGCAAAAATACAGACCAGAAAAAAATGTAGTGGCTATTTGCACTAAGTGTAAAAGCCAACAAAAAGCATCTTCTTTGCAGTAAGTGCAAATATTGTTAGATGCAATTTGCACCATTAATGAAATTTTAACATACAGTAAAGTTGCATCACTGCAGTGTGTTTAATGTGTTGTTATTTAGTGTTCCACAGACACACTACACCAACCACCAACCCTAAACCTAACCCCAATCTTGCCTTACAAAAATGACTCATGTTTTTACTACAGTAACCATAGTATCAGCATGGTATTATGTAGTACAACCATGGTCAATTTTACCAGGATCAAACCTTTCTCTCAACTCCCCAATCGTCACTGTGACCAAATCACTCAGAGGAAATAAGCCTTTATATTATTTTTTATTCATCATTCTAAGTAGTATTAAAATCAAATAAGAGTGGACACAGAAACAGGATGGGAAAAATGGGTCAAAAGGCTGAATAGAAGCCCACGCAATTTCTGTTGTTCCACCAGACAATTGGAGCAAATAGCCGCACTGTGTGGTGGGTGCTATTTACACCTATTGCAAATAGTGGCATTTTACGCCCCAAAAGTCTAGTGGAAACATAGTCTTTTCTCTAATGTGAAATAATAACAGTGTCACACTATACGCATGGACCAGAACTGCATGACAGATATTTAAAAGTTTATTTAGAGAGTTATTTTTGTGTGATCTCATGCATCGCTTCCAAGTATTACTTCTTAAAGAAATGTCATACTGTGTGTGCACATGTCTGCTGGTCAGTGTGAGTGGGTGCCCATGTGCTATTAGGACATGACCCATTTATGTCCATACTTTCATGATTTGGAGCATGAGAGGACATCCTTTACCCATTAGGGAACAGCCTGTCATAATTTTGAGATACCCTACCTAATATTGTATTCTCAGCCCCTCATTTCCTCTTGCAGAATCAGATTATCTCATACACAAAATCAGGTGACTCAAATTGATCATGTGCCCACTGAATGTCCAATCTAGAGCAGAGAAGCTCCATCTATCGCACCATCTGCTAGTTCGCTCTCATTACCTGTGGGAGCTGAGAGTCCAAAGCTCCCTGTGTGCTATCAACAGGTAAGCGGACTTAAATGCAAGATAAAATGATTCAAAATGCCAAACTCATACCTCTTGAAGTTTAAAAAAAGAACAAAAATAAAGAAACAAGGTTTTGATTGAAGGAATAGGTCAACCAGAATTTAGAATTCTGTCATCATTTACTCAATCTCATGTTGTTCCAAACCTATTTGACTTCCAATGTCCAGGAAACCTGTTTGAAAGCGTCATTATCTTTAGGAATTCTGTTCGGTGATACTACTTGTACATAGAATTACGTACTTCAGATTTAATAAAAGAGCCCTGATTTGATTGCTGCCATTTGAAAATGCTATTTGACAGTTCTATGAAATGGAAATGAAATATGGCAGTGCTCATTCAAGTGAGGTGCCAGTGCTGCATTCCCTATTCTCCACTGCCTGCTAGGCAACCTGGCATTTACCAAGTCAGATATATTGTTGAATCAGAGCCATACATGTGAAATAAGCAGATGATATGTTTCTCCATTCCCCTCAATTGTCTCAAAATGTAACGATCGGGAGGCTGCAGTCAAGGCAAGGATGAAGGCGAGGAGTAGGACCCAAGTGCAGCTTTATTGAAGATAGTGGTGAAACGGGAACAAGACAGGAACTTGGAACATAAAATAGACTATGGCTTGGACTCAAGAATATCAGGGTAACATCCGGCAGGGATCAAGTTTACAGGAACACAATATAATACTTGACCAAGGTACAAGGGAAACATGAGGACTTAAATACATGAACAGGGGAAACAACAGCCAATGGATAAACAGGACCTAAACAGGATAATAAGGTGATAAACTAAAGCCAATGACAAAACTAGAACTGATAAACAAGCAATCAAACAATGAACCAATGAAAAACAGACACATGAACAAGGAGGGGAAACAGGACATGACAAGACTGGTTAACAGGAACATAAGAATGGTTTCAAAATAAGAGTGCAATATGGAATTAAACAAGTGCCAAAAACTTAGACAATATGGAGTGAAAAAGGTGCCAGAAACTTAAGAGTGAGGGTACAAAAACAAGAGACCACATGGAACATTACACAAAATTACAGGCCAACGTTACTTGGTCCTAAGGACTGTGAGCGGGTACCATAGCAGCATCGTCATTCTTATTCAATCCTGTTTTATTTATCTCATGTGTTGATAAATTGACTTTAAAAATACTTATTTAAAATATAGACTTGATACTTTTCTCCTATATTTTGTCTTTTTTTATTTTTTTGCGATATGGCAGAGAAAATGGTCTATGTGGTCACTGTTGAACTCTTCTGATGTGTTCAAGTGATGTTGGAATTACTGTCAGTGGGTAAATGACATGTTATTATTTGTTATTTATTAAGTTATTTAAAAAAATGCACTAAACATGCAATTTACACTTAAACAATTACTTGAATAGGCCTTTTCTATGATACATATTTTTTTACTTACTGATTTCAAAGTCATTTTGCAATTTTTGGGGGGTATGTGGTGTAACAGAGATAAAAATAGTATCAAATAAAATAAAAGTCTCATTAAAAGCTGTAATTCTTGAAAAAAGAAATGTTGGCATGAGTAGTGTAAAATAATATTTTATTATTGTTTCTTAAAGAAAATAAGCTGTGAAATATCTTAATATCAGAAAACAATTTGTCCAAGAAATCAAAGTCAGGTGGTTTAACAAACAAAATAAAAATAAATAAATTAGAGAGGACTCATTTCAACCCTCATGACGGTGTGTGAAGTTAAAAAAAAGAGAAGAAAAAATATATATATTTTCACACATTTCAGGTCATATGGTGGAACCATGAGAAAACTTACTGATACTCTTCACTCAAATTTTCATGATATTTCTATCGGGAAGACATGCAGGCTTGGGTGAGGTTTAAGATGCCATTTATTTGATGAATGTAGAACAGAAAAGTAATGTCTCTCTTTGGCGTAGGCCCCGTCTGGCGGTCCGAGGGAGTTGTACTCGGAACCATCGTATCCCGCCGGAGATAGGAGGCAGGGGCGAGGAGCCTACCCCCGTGCGGGACGGGGCTCAACTTGTGGTGGTGGGGTGGTGGAGGTTGCCGTGTTAGCGCACTGAAACAGCAATGTGATTGTGAGCAGACTTATAATGCAATGGCTTACCTACGATTGGCTAGGAATTACCCAGCTAATAGTGTGATGATGTACAGCTGCTAGTCTTCCCGCTAGAACTACGCTGCGCTCACATTTAAATTGTTTTATTTTTTTTTAACCCAAATTAATGTTTAAGTAGTGTAACTTTCATGTATTCAAGGTGCAAGAAAAGTATTTTAATACCTTTATTTGATGATTAAGCCTCCTGACATTTTAAAGTCATGAAATATTTTTTTGTAAATTGCTATAAATGTTTTTCAAAAATGTATGAAACCAACATGGACACAGATTACATTTCTATGATCCTAACATGTGTTTTAAACAATGTGTTGAGTACCTTAACTTTTAAATTAACGATTGACAAGTCAGTGCTTTCGTAAACATCCAAGTTTCACTTTTTTTAAATGTATTGTACTAATTTAGAGATCAACAAATACATAAACACACCATTTTGCAGCGACTTTCATTTCCATGGTAACATCAACATCTCTGATTGGCAGACGTCTCTTTAGAATTATTGGAACTGAAGTACGGAGCAATGAAAAAAAGTCAACCTACTTGGCTTACATATAGTTGCTCAGCACATTAAACTTAGATGGATAAAGTATTTAAACATTGAAAAACATTACAAACTGTCCCTTTAAGAAACCCAGAACGTGCATGAGTTAGCAGTTTTGGCAATCTATGAGTTTACACATTTGTCTTTTTATTTTATATTTTTCTAAATCAAAATCTGTTTGACATAGCATGCAGTAATCTCTCACTCAGAAACACGATGTAATCTTGTACAGACAGCAACTGCTCTCCGCCAAACAGACCTTGTATTCCAAACAAGATAAATCAGCCTCAAAAGGGCACTAGAAGGGAGAACAATCATAATAGGCATGCTGTAAGATTGCTTCAAACTGAATTTCCAATATAAATGACATAAAAGGGAGTTCTGAATGACTGTTAAATTGGAGACCCTCAAATTTCAGTCCTCCAATGCACTCACAACAGATGGTAAAGACTTTGAAGGGGATAGGGCATAGGGAGGATCACTTCTGAATGGAACACCCAGAACTATGTATTCCAGTGATTTTGAAAAGTTATTTCCTGTCAGTTAGCTGTTTTGACCTTTAACATCTCCGTGTTTAATTTATTTTTTATTTTTTTAAGTTTAAACTCAGCCATTAATCTCTGAGATTTCTCTACTGGTTTACAAACATCTGTGGTTTTGCAACGGTAAGCTTTTACCCTTATTTGTTTTTCTTCTGTTTGACAAAGATGCTGAAGATGATAATTTTCACCACACCCAGCGGCACAATCCAATGCCTAATCTCCATTGTAGCATGACTAAAAGCAGTCTGAGACCTTCTGCATACTCCTGTCAAAGGGATGCTGACCTGTGACTGATTTGATACATTTCCTTTGTGAGGTATCCTGGTTAAAGTGATCTGAAGCCACAGGGAGGACTCTGAAAAAGCCGCGATAAAACGTACAAAAGCAGAGAACTAAAACACTCTCACAGACAGCGAGAGAAAGCAAATTGGTCATTCTTCAGAAGGGGTGCCATTTGTGTCCCTTATATAAATATGTGCAAAAAGTAACTTTAAAGAGATAGTTCACCCAAAAAATGACAAACTAAGTTCCCAGTGACTTTCACTGACTACATATACATGGACACTAGAAAGCGGGTTATTGCGAGAAAGTAGCATTCCCGTTTACATGCACTGTGTAAGCGGCGTACTCTTTACTCCCGCATACATGTGGCATGGTCAGTAAGCAGCTTTTTCCACAGCTACGTAATTTCCCCGCAACACTTGTATAAATAACAAACATGGCATCCGAGGATGACTCACTATTTTATTCTCCATTGCTTCACTTTTATTTCTAGATATTCCACATTTGTTGCTTTATTTGTTTCCTTTTGTGCTGCAATAATTGAGTTTCCCTATTACAAAAAACTCAGGGATTTCCTCAATGTACAAGCTCACATAAGCAAACGTGAGGGACCATCGATATTTCACAGTGGTGTGTGTAAATGTAAAAGTGTAGTTTATAGTGTATGTGCTTTTCCCACTACACAGAAGTTTTTTTTTTTTTTTTTACTATTCATATACTCAAGGAAATAAGCTATTCAGTTTACCTAGTAATTTTAGGTAGACTTAACAATTAACAGTTTAATATTTATTTAATTAGAATCAGTACATTTCCTCTGATATAATTACAGAAAATGTCCTCTAATAATTAAAAAACTACACATAGAAAAGGCTAATAAATTCTATTAAAATTAATTTAATTCATGTACACATGCACATGCGCTATCCATGACATATATATATATATATATATATATATATATATTATATATAGGGACAAAAATCACCTTTTTTAAGGAGTGCATGGGACGTGTCCCCATGTCCCTCATGGCTGCTACGCCCTTGAAGCGAGGCCAGAAATATTGACAGACAAAATGCTTTTTACTGTCGCAGGTAAGTAGAAAAGCGCATTTCTGTTTAGATGCTAAAATACATGACTATTTATATGCATGTTTATCGTGATGTGGATTTTTGAATCTGAAAATATTTCTTTTTTTCCATGCATTCTACTGTTAAAAAATCACGGAAAGCTGCCATCATCTCACTGAGA
This sequence comes from Moxostoma hubbsi, assembly GCA_032164185.1. Taxonomy (NCBI): domain Eukaryota; kingdom Metazoa; phylum Chordata; class Actinopteri; order Cypriniformes; family Catostomidae; genus Moxostoma; species Moxostoma hubbsi. The sequence continues at coordinate 10,107,589 of JAVLUX010000018.1, read as the reverse complement.
CTCGGGTATGAGTTTCATATGAAGGAATCATTGTTCTGCCAATATAATAGAGCTGTTCAGCTTGTAATTCAAAAACCTGGAAGATTTATGAATTCTCTTCCAGGTTTTCGTCATACAACCTGAACAGCTCTATACTGGACTGTGATACAAGGATAAAGTCGCCATTGCAATTAAACTGTGCAGCGCATCCGCCGGTCACTGCATGAGCAGAACAGCACAACCACCTTTCTCTAACTGGAGCAGCACAGTTCAGATGAACCTGCATTGCGCTCGCGCCCTGATGTACTGTGGTAAACACAGCGCAAGTTCCATTTGAATTCAAGACAGAATTAGCTATTATACACTCGTGTTATATGGAAATCTTTCTGTCTTTCTTTTGAAAAAAAAAAAAAAAAATAGGAATAATGTATGCATTTGCTATTATTTTGAGGACAGTGTTATTTTGAGGACAAGTTATTGGACATTTTTTTAAAGAACCAGATGCCAGATCAGATGTTATTTTTATGTATTAAAGTTTTACTGTATTGTGCATTTAAACATTCAATGATGATTCTTTGTGAAAGATTTTTTGTTTTTCAACCCATTTGTGCACGTTGGTCAATAATGTAATAATATTGCTAACAATTACTTTACTGTTTCCTGTGAGTAACTGAAATAGATTTAGTTAAGTGTAGTCTAAAAATCTGCAATAATCATATTAATAAAAAAAAGGTTTAAAATAGTTTTTTACCAGGTTTATTTAAAAGTTACAATATTTAAAATTATATATATATTGCCAATATTACAATATAAGACTTTACCTGATATTCACAACCTAAAATTGAGAGAAATGTTACTCAAAGTAAGTGGGTGCCAATTGCTGCCTAATTTTTTGGGGGTAAATTCTATGTCCCTGAACAAGTCCCTGAATTGTTGAATTCTTTCCGCTGTGTTAAATTGTTGTTGGGCTCCATCCTATGACGTTTGCTCTACGGTCTATTCCACGCACATGTGCACTCCTCAAAAACCTGTTACAATGCTGCTTATGTGCTTACATGCCAGGGGGAAACCTAGGTGTATTAAACCGCTTGCTCTTAATCCCTTAGGACAGTGAACTAAGCCCAGTTTATTTACATGTAAAAGAATGTTTTGGGTTCAATACACGTTAAGATTAATCAACAGCATTTTTGGCATAATTAAAAATGTATTTCAACTTATCCCTTGTTAAAAAAAAGAAACTGTATTAATTGTGTTTACAGTAAAGCACTTTAAATTAAAGTGAATGGGTCCATAAACATTAAAACACATTCTTTCAAAAGTATAGCTACAAGATGAAAACATAATACATGTTAAAATGATTTTAGTGTAATAAATTTGATTACTAACCTTACCCCTGTAAAGTTACCTCCAATACTATAACTTTGTTGTCATGACGACGCAATGTTGGTAAATCCTGTAATGTGGCAAACACTGTATTATTACACTAAAATCATGTTTACAGCTATAATGGTTACATCTTATTGGCTATACTTCTATACTTAAAGTTATTCGACTGGCCCCATTCACTTTCATTGTATGTGCCTTATTATAACCCAGTTTTTATCTTTTATAAAATAACTGAAAGATGAGACAAAATTATTTTTTGTGTTAATCAACATTATGCCACAGATGCTCTAGATTGAACTTAACTTGTATTAAACACAGAACATTTCTTTAATTTGTGACCTAGATATAGTGTATTTTGGTAAAAATAATAATAACATAAAATAGGAAAAATAAATAAAATGAAATGAATGCAAATTTCTCAACCTTTTACTCAAATTGTTATACTAATAATATAATTTGTAATGCAAGATTTACAAATAAATTCAAAAGAGTGCAAAATAGATGCATTTTCAACAGTGTAGTCTTTTTGCACCCTACTGTTTTAAAATGTATGCATTTAGCACGAGACTCTACAATAAAATATATGAACTCTTAAACACATTATTTATATGATAGAATGTACCTTTTCAAAATGCAAAGGGCACTCGTTTCATTGACCAAAATGCACACACACTCACACACACACACACACACACACACACACAGACACATGCCGCGCACTAAGACATCCAGAAGCGCTGTCTCCTCTGTTAATGAGACATTGAGCAGGTCTTAATTCTCACAGATGGGATCTGTCTATGGTGGATTAATGGCAACTAGGTTTTAACCCTCCTGCTTGATTTCAATGCATTAAGGGTGGCCCACAAAACCCTGAGACATAAGACCAAGACAGTGTGACATGAATACTTTGCTTATGTGCCATGTAACCCTTCATGAATACACCATTGCTCAGTGAGATTAGCATGAGCACACTGTTGGTTATTTATTCAGACTGAGGTGAAGGCATTGTGGGACTCACAGTCATTATGATGCCTCAAACCATCACACCGATAATTCAGGCATCTGACATTTCTCTATTAATACACTCGATAAACTCAAATGCAGCTGTCAATGCGAAAATCCTTGGCTCTGTCTGCTTCCGGAAATAATTGCCTATTTACAAAACCACTGGAGTGTTTCGGCACAAACAAAGTATACAATGCTTGGCTGATGAGGTAGTGTCAGCCCTGTCAATGTTACAGTGAGCCCAGCAGCATCCTCACTCACCACCCTATTTGAGATTTCTGAACCCCCCCCACACACACACACTCATCGCATTATGCTGTCTCACCCTCTCTTATCTTCCTGCTATCTACCTTCCCTGTTTTGTGACATCAGTCTGTAATGGGTAGGAGATGGGCAAGGATGATGCAGGAACCAACTGAGCAGTCAATGAAACTTTTAATTACAAACTCAACTTAAAACAACATAAAACATAAGACACACACAAACACACAGAGTGGTCTCGTGAGTCTCTCTTTCAAATTGATGTCTCTGGCTCCCCTTTATCTCTCTCTCTTGCTGGTCAGTTGACTCAGCGCTGGATGTGCACCCTGTGCCCTCCTCCTCATCACACTCCTCTCTCGCCTGATTCAGGCCAGGGCACCATTACTACCATATATTAATTTTGTATTGTTCGTTCAAGTAATCTACTTTTTTCTACATAAATATGCCCATAAAAGACAGTGTGCAGTACAATGCACACAGCCCAGTGGGAGCCTATGGCAGATTCCTGTACAGTTCAATACCGCAAAAGATCAATGTTTATTGGATTAGACGCTCTAAACACACAATATTGGGTCCCGCCCATATGGCATGCTTATCAAAGAGAGCTCCCTGAGCGATTTACATTGGATCTGTTTCCGGTTGCCTGTAGCACATTAGGCTTTTAATCAATGGATTTTAAGTTCTCTATATGATGATTGGCCGAACTCTCAAATGGACATCCTGTTTTTGTGACAAATTGCCAATAATTGAAATGATGACTGTAGTGATTGACAGTGTTTGAAAATTAAAAGCAGTGCTGTTGAGCGAAGTGTTCAGTGGCCAAATATTTATATGCAAATATTTTTAATTTCACGTACACATTAATTTAAGCATTTAGGATCAAAGATTTTTGAGCTTAGTTGTTGTAAGCAATATTTTTTCATGGAAAGTTTAGCAAAACATTTTCCTAATCCTTGAAAGATATAACTGAAAAAAGTGTTGTGAGATATCTCACTGGTCTCTGTGACTGCTGTAGACTCTGTAAAAATCAACAACAACAAAAAAGTGTCCGCTGGCTGCGGTCTCTTTTGTTCATTGCCCCGAATTTTTTATTTTTTTTGGTGAATTCTGCCCATGCTAGTTCATATTTCCATGACAGGTGCATGGAGTTAAACTGCTGCATTTAAAAATAATCTTTGGGGTGCCTTGATTTTTTTAGATGGTTCAAAACTTGTCAAATTATTGCACTTACAGTATCTCATAAAAGTGAGTACACCCCTCACATTTGTGTAAATATTTGATTATATCTTTTCATGTGACAACACTGAAGAAATGACACTTTGCTACAATGTAAAGTAGTGAGTGTACAGCTTGTATAACAGTGTACATTTTCTGTCCCCTCAAAATAACTCTACACACAGCCATTCATGTCAAAACCGCTGGCAACAAATGTGAGTACACCCTTAGGTGAAAATGTCCAAATTGGGCCAAATTAGCCATTTACCCTCCCTGGTGTCATGTGACTCGTTAGTGTTACAAGGTCTCAGGTGTGAATGGGGAGCAGGTGTGTTAAATTTGGTGTCATCGCACTCACACTCCCTCATACTGGTCAATGGAAGTTCAACATGGCACCTCATGGCAAAGAACTCTCTGAGGATCTGAAAAAAAGATTTTTTGCTCTACATAAAGATGCCCTAGGCTATAAGAAGATTGCCAAGACCCTGACACTGAGCTGCAGAATGGTGGCCAAGACCATACAGCGGTTTAACAGGACAGTTTCTACTCAGAAAAGTCCTCGCCACGGTCGACCAAAGAAGTTGAGTGCACGTATTCAGCGTCATATCCAGAGGTTGTCTTTGGGAAATAGCCTGTCTGTGCTCAGACCATACGCCGCACACTGCATCAAATTGGTCTGCATGGCTGTTGTCCCAGAAGGAAGCCTCTTCTAAAGATGATACACAAGAAAGCCTGTAAACAGTTTACTGAAGATAAGCAGACTAAGGCCATGGATTACTGGAACCATGTCCTGTGGTCTGATGAGACCAAGATAAACTTATTTGGTTCAGATGGTGTCAAGCATGTTTGGCGGAAACAAGGTGAGGAGTGCAAAGACAAGTGTGTCTTGCCTACAGTCAAGCATGGTGATGGGAGTGTCATGGTCTGGGGCTGCATGAGTGCTGCCGGCACTGGGGAGCTACAGTTCATTGAGGGAACCATGAATGCCAACATGTACTGTGACATACTGAAGCAGAGCATGATCCCCTCCCTTCGGAGACTGGGCCGCAGGGCAGTATTCCAGCATGATAACTACCCCAAACACACCTCCAAGATGACCACTGCTTTTCTGAAGATGAGGGTGAAGGTGATGGACTGGCCAAGCATGTCTCCAGGCCTAAACCTTATTGAGCATCTGTGGGGCATCCTCAAATGGAAGGTGGAGGAGCACAAGGTCTCTAACATCCACCAGCTCCGTGATGTCGTCATGGAGGAGTGGAAGAGGACTCCAGTGGCAACCTGTGAATCTCTGGTGAACTCCATGCCCAAGAGGGTTAAAGCAGTGCTGGAAAATAATGGTGGCCACACAAAATATTGACACTTTGGGCCCAATGTGGACATTTTCACTTAGGGGTGTACTCACTTTTGTTGCCAGCGGTTTAGACATTAATGGCTGTGTGTTGAGTTATTTTGAGGGGACAGCAAATTGACACTGTTATACAAGCTGTACACGCACTACTTTACATTGTAGCAAAGTGTCATTTCTTCAGTGTTGTCACGTGAAAAGATATAATCAAATATTTACACAAATGTGAGGGGTGTACTCACTTTTGTGAGATGCTGTAAATCTGCACACCAGAGTGGGGGTTAGTGAGTGGGGAGGGGGGCACTCTTACCATTTATCAAGCATTGAAACTTTGCTTTGTGAAAAACAACATGGAACCATGTTTAATAGCAGTCATGAAACCCAAGGAAGGGATGTCAAGATGCGTAATATACATACATATATAGAATAATATGATTCCGGTAATTAAGTCTTATTATTTAGCGAATAAAGTAAAAATTAAGAGAATAAAGTTGTAGCATTATGAGATTCAAGTCATTATTGTTTGAGAATAAAGTATTACCATTATGATATTAGATTTTATATGAGAATAAAGTAAAAATTACTCTAATTAAGTCTTAGAATTCTGAGAATAAAGTAGTATATTTTGTAAAAAAGTGCAAATATGAAAAATCTCAATATTACACTAAACAGCACATCATTATCACAATGATAGAATGGACACTGTACCAGCAGCTTTGTAATACAAGAGATGGATGTGGTGGAGGATGTAGTTAAATCATATTATAGGATTTAGCAATAAAGAAATCAGCGCATCTGCACAGAGTTATAAGTATCCGGACACTGCAGCGGTTACGTAGGAAATTAAATTTAAAAAAACTCCTGTACTTATGCACACCTCATTCATGAACAGAATTCTCCACTTTGCTGTTGTCACCACATCACTTCAATTTTTATTCTCAAAATATTATGATTTTAATCTTATATTGCTTTGACTTTCTTCTCATTATATTTACTTTATTTTCAAAATATTATGATAAATGACAATTGCAAATTTAAAAAGTTAAATTACTTAGATTTTTATTGATAGCATAAATTTCTGCACAATGAGCCGACAAGTTGTAATTCTTGCTTTGATCCTTTTTAATTTAAATTAAAAATGTGTTTGTTCCATTTATTGTGGGCCTGACGTCTGCTTAAATAAATTTCTGAACCGGTGTCAGTGTTGCACTTAATATAATTATTATTTAACTTTAAAATTATTATTTTACTTTAATTTTTTAAGTCATGGAAGGAAGATGACACTGAAATCTTGCGATTCCCCTGTCTCATTGTATTGTATTTGCAGCGAACTATTGAGGCTTCCTGCCATTTTATACCAAGGTGTTCATAACAGTTACCAGTTGATGGCGCTATTTTGCTGCTGTTGTTTTTAAACAACCGTTTCTGCATGATATCAGCCTCACTAAAGCTCATTTGGTATCTTTGGATTGTATGTTATGGAAAGAGGGGCATGGCTAATTCAATGGCTTGTGTAAGTAGAGGGGCTGAAATCGCTTACAGCACCTTTAATTATTTTAATTATAAAATCTCACTGTTTAAGTAGTAGTTTAAGCAGTTATTGAGAGCAACATTACAGACACCAAAAACCATAGTAAAGACTTTAGAAAATACTCTCCAAAATCACATACTTTGGAGAACAATGATGTTAGGAAACTAAAAACAGAGTTTTCAGACTATATTGGTCCTGGAAAATAAAGTCTTGTGGACTACTTTTATGGTAGTTTTAGTTAATGTGATCACTAAAATTCTTAGTGTAGTAGAATATTATTCAATGTACAGTATAAGAGCTTTTAAAATATCAGCCACAGCCTATATGCAATATTACCATTTACATTTGCCTATTTGTCTTCACTCGTCTGTAATTTGGTTTTTTAAATATACACTGCCATTTTTTTTTAAAGTCTGGAGACTTGATCTATCATTGTCAGAAGCGTATAATTTTTCACTCTCAAGCGGTTAATGGTTCATTAATAGTTCATGACTTAGCTCTGATAACTGCTGTTGGAAGCACTCTAAAAGAGATCGATTATAGTCATTGCTTGAGTAGATATCCTACAAGTAATCCACAGGCTCTATTCTAAAACCACCTGTGTCTATCCTGTAATTCCAGCTTTATTATCTCCTCTTTACCAGTATTTCTCTCCATCTCTCCTTAGGCCTCTCTTTTTTGCCTGGCAGTTAAACATAGGAACATGACAGATGGGTATTCTCACAATTTGGCTGTTTTTCTGACCCTCCTACCTGAAGCAGAAAGCAGAACCATTATGATATTCCCAGGTGGCAGCGCAACAGGCTGGCGGTGCAATAATGTCTGTTACTTTGGTGATGCTTTAGGCCATTATGTAATACGGTAAATAAGTGAACATTGTATGTCCCCTGGACATTCCAATACAACACAATCAAGAGAAAAGAACCACCAATAACAAAAATGGAATTTAGCACCTGGAATTTTGTGGAAAATGTTGCCATTTATGCACAAAATTATGGCAAACCATCAATGGTATGCTTGATATCACTATAAAGTGACACACTAATGTAAAACAGTATGTAGAAATGAAATCAGAAACACTTCCCTTGACCAAATCCAATAACAAGTGGTTAAGAGAGACCCATTTGAGCTACATGTTAATACCAGTTGCAATAGGTAATCTGTCTCGGCTGACCACTTGTGATTGGATAACCAGAGACAGATGTAAATATCAGGTGTAAACCATGCTTTAGATTTAAAGCACTTTGTTTTAGAGATTAAATGGCTGATTGGTATTTTGCCTGGTCCATGAAGAACTTTATTCTTGACCTTGACATGACTCGAGAGTCTCGAAAACATAGCCATCGCTGCCATTTGACATGACCAGCACACATTAGTATCGTATAAAGTAGGGCTTGGTAGTATGATGGCATGTAACCAGTAGAGATTTTGATATACATTTTGATTATACAGCAGTAGACATATCAACATGACTATCACTGGGCATGACTGCTTTACTTTATTTACATGTGTGAGCGATGAAAATGAACATGAAGGTACACAAAAATAAAGAGCAAAAAATGTAATAAACAACTCATGATGAAAACTTATCAAGGGATGTTATTTTATTCACTAAACGTGAATCAGAGTTTAGTAATTTACAGTTGCCAAGCAACATCACATCTTGTCCCATTTTAGCCATTCTGGAACTTCCACCAGACTTTAATTAGCCACAGCCCTTCTTTCCAAATCCTTGCACTCCAAAATACATGCACACACAAAGACACACCTAGAGACCGTTGTGTTGGATTAGATGGAGGAGAGTACACCCCCCTCAGAGCCCCTGTGCGTTTCAAGGAAGCAGGACACCATACTGCCACTTACACAAGCATATATTGGCTGCCCTGTGAATGTGCACAATGAATGACAAGCCGAAACAAAGGATCTGACATCTTTTTCCCTACTATTTATGGTGACAAGGGCTGTTGCAGAGACAAGTGTGATATTTCATGGAACCTATTTCAGTGATGGCTGACAGATAATAGAAGCATTTTCTGCATGTCTTCTAATACAAAAAAAATCACTTACAGAACCTTTAATATAGAAGTCTACTGATGTGTTGGCCCTGGTATGAGTATAATCATAGAAGTACATACGTAGATGCTGTAGTAGCAGCTGTGGTTGATTTATCACGTTAATTCAGTATGAATTATTATATGAAATATAACACCTCTTTTTGTATAATTTAATCAATATGTTATGTCTTGGAATTATCTGAAAGATTATATTTATTATTATTATTATTATTATTATATTGATTATTATATATTGAATTATCTTTATTTGGGGGCTTTGTTTTAGAAAATATTGATAAATGCATATAATTGCAATTCATTTGATTAATTAATCGACATATCACATAATTAATTAGATTAAAATTTGTCATTGATTGACAGCCTTATATTTACTAAATCATATAGCTCCAATCATACACGTAGTAAGGTCTATCCATATAAAAACCATAACATGGGCTATAAACTAAATTATTAATAAATAAGATAATCAAAACACTAATTTCTCTGCAATTTATAGTCAATACTTTACATCAACAGTATTTTACCATAAAATGAGCTTGAATTACACAGACATTAAATAATGAGTGGGCAGTATTCATAATTTACATTACGTTAGCCAGTCTTTTGATAACTGAAAAGTATAAACATAGATATGAAAATTTACAATAGTACTGTAAATAAATCCTACTTTAAGCAAAATTCCTTTGACTTCTCTTATAAAACAGCATTTTCATTGCAAACTCCAAGTAAATTTCTCCACAAAAGAGACTATTTCACAGAGATGGAACACTTCTATTTAAATGAATGGTAGTAATTAAAATGCCTAACAGTTGTAGAAAAGGGAGTCCCGTCTCACAGGTGAAAAAGCCAATGAGCTTTTAGATACAGAGATCGCCTGTCAATTAACTTGAAAATGTGCATGCGCTTTAGGTGAACCAGCCTAAAAAAAAAAAGCTATTTTTAAGCGTGACCTTAGCTAAAGAAGCACAATGTATGATATCATTGTTGTCAGATTTGACTGCTGATTTTTTTATCGTAATCTTGATCAACCATTTTGGATATTCCGGTCTTTCCTTATTAATGTAGATAGGAACTAAACTTTTATGCCTCTTGTTTACATGTTCCAAGTGGACTGACTTGCCTTGAAAGGGACTTTGATATATCATGAATGAATGTATGAATGAATTGAACATAACATTTATATAGCACTTTTCTGACACTACACTCAAATTCCTTTACACAGTGAACAGGGGACTTTCCTCAACCACCACCAGTGTGCAGCATCCACCTGGATGATGCAACGGCAGCCATAGTGCGCCAGTATGCTCACCACACCAGCTATTGGTGGAGAGGAGAGAGTGGAGTAATAGAGCCAATTAATGGATGGGGATTATTAGGAAGCCATGATTGATAAGGGCCAATGGGGGAATTTGGCCAGGACACCGTGGAGACTCCCAGCATGTGGAGGCTCATGCTACTCTCTGCGATCCATGCACTTACCACATGCCCCATTGATTGCGAGAACCACTAATCGCAACCATGAGCATGTTACCCCATGTGACTCTACCCTCCCTAGCAACCAATTTGGTTGCTTAGTTGACCTGGTTGGATTCAAACTTGTGACTTCAGGGGTGGTAATTAGCATCAATACTTGCTGAGCTACCCAGGCCCCTGTCATTTTAGGGTTTTAGTGTTTGTTGACAAAATCATCATGGCTATAACATTACACAGACAAGGTTAGTAAGCGATTTTATCACACTGAAATCATACTAACCTCACTGGAACCCAGTTTATTGCTTTTTTTAAGAAAAGGAGGGGCAAGTCTAAATAAATTTTTGTGGTAATCAATATTATGCCATAAATGCTCTCCATTACATGTATTTAACTTGGAATATTCCTTTAATTCACTGGATTATGCAAAAATAGGCATTGCCGCATTTAATGGTAACACCTGTTGTAACTGTTTCAATGAAATGAGGAAGTGGGAGATGGCGATTCCAACTCAGGAATGTCACTTTTTATTGATACAAAATAAAACATGTTTGCTTAGAGCGCAATGGTGACTCTTTAATTTTATGGCAGTGCCAACACACAAACAGCTTCTTATAGCTGGGCTCACCCTGCACACCCTTTTTATTTCCCCCATCTCTCACTGCGAACACAGAAACAAGCAATCACCATCAATTTATCTCAGGTGAGAACCCTTACAACTTAATCTCTTTCTAGACCAACGCTTGACCATGCCCTCACCTCCACACCTGTTTTTTTGTTGAATTTCCAACAAAAAGAACTATGTAGTGATATATAGTTACCGTGCTATAACATTACTCATAATGAGATATAAAAGTTATGTTATAGCACCTTTATTTAATGTAAAGTATCCAGCTCTATATTACAGTGTTTTATTGGCCCCAAATAACAACAGATACATTAATAAATTATGAATACCAGATTGCACCAACAGAGGAATGAGTTAATAGTAATTTGTTAGCTGTCCTAAAAGCACATTTACCTTGTATTAGGTTTCCTGAAGGATATTAGTGCAGCTGAGATACCTTGTTTCACCTTGACCATTGTGGCTTATCCATTTCATGAGAAATGTGAAGATAAATCCATATCAAGACAGATGATATACGTTGTTATTGTAGTATACTCTGAGGTTAAAATTTACTCCAGAAATCATGCATGTTTATGTGTACTTCTTTACAGAGTAAAGTAACCTTGAAGTAAATTACATGTATCAGAAGGTTAGAGATGTGGATCAAAGCAAAATGCCAAGTAATGGCCAATTATGCTGTCAAGATCTGATGTTTAGACTGTGGAGGAACAATTTGACTGAAAAGAGAACATTGCATATTGCATCCGTAATATGAGTCCTGATTGGAGAGGGGGAGTGAGATACTGTAGATAGACAGACTCCAACTCTGTGATGACAGCAGCAAATAGACTGTGATGTTTTTTTTTTAATCTACTGTCTTGAGTCAGAATGTGGTTTTCTTTTCATCCTTATGTATCACATGTGCTTTTTTTACCTAAAGCAAGACTAATTTGTTTGTTTTTTTGGGGGTGGGAAGGTTTTACACGATAAGGCTGATAAGGTTCTGTGCCGAACCTACGCCATAACAAAGTACACAGCCAAAATACTAGTGTATTGAGAGAAAATGCCTTTATTTCTGAAATTATTATACATTTCATAAATAAACAAAATGTATAGATTCAAAAGTAGCCTATTTATTAAATTAGCATTAAAAATGAGTCCAGTTAGTACTGTATGTAAACATGTTGCGATTTAGGTACATATTAGTTATTATGTTGCCTGCCATGCAGAGAGAAATTCTTGAGTGACTTAAATACTACTGCATGAATAATTTGACATATTTTGCTGCTCCTTGTTGAAAAAACCCCCATCAAATTAAAGACACAAAATTGGTGGCATGTAGGCTATATGACCAACTCTTAACAAATGATTCAGAAAGGTCTCAAGTAGACTACAACAAGCATTGTTTCACTTACAGACCAAAATATGTCCAGTAAAAGCTACGAAATCACAGATTTTATAAGTTGCATTTTTGCCAGGTTTTTGCTTGTAACTTTATGAAACATAAACAGAATATAAAACAGTAGATGTTTCAGATTAAATACAATGTGATATGATGTATTGATCTTAACATAATCTTGGAGAAAATGTGAAATTACCTTAGATATCTTTTTAATAATCCTGGAGGAGTGTCTCTGGTTACACAGCACAGGATAGTCGCTAGTGAAGAAGGGTTTGGGATTATGTGCATTCTTGTGTAACAATAGGTACAAGCATTGTCAGCAAGTCATTTTCCTGTAGCTTCGGAGTCACATGACATTTACGGCTCAGGTTATTGCCTTAAAAAAAGAGCTGTATCCAGAACTGAGGGCCCATGAGAAAAAAGAGGTCATAGAGCAACTGCCATTGAAATGAATGGGAATGCTAACATACAGCACATTAGCATTCCAGCCTAAGAGCAAAAACACAAATACTGGCCTTGTTTTCCAAAAGCATTGCAAACCTAAGTAACTCGTAGAATCCATCTTACGATTCATCTCAGTTTTGCAGCCCGTTTTCCAAAACCATTGTAACTTAGTAGTACCTGAAAAGGGTCGTAGATTAACGAGTTCTAGGCGGAGTAATCATAGAGTGCATAAAAAAATACATTTGTGTGCAGGACTATGTACAAAGTGGCAGCATGATTGTTTTATAAACTAAATTCAGAGGAAATAGATACTATGTATTTAAGAGTAAAATTGTCTATTTTGGTTTATCAAAACGTCTTCCCAACTTCCTCCTTTTCTACAAACTACCCATGTTCAAGGGTGATTTCGCCCACACCACAATGTGAAACATTGGCCGCTATCACTTTGTGGAGCAAAGAGCAAACCTCTGCTTGATTGGTGAATGTTCCTAAAGCGCAGCCACCAGCATCTACATGCACTCCGCTGACAACACGGTGAACCTTGTTACATTCAGTTTGTGCTTGATCATTGGCAGGATAATTCAAAGGGACTAACCACAATCCATTATGTTATTCACTGACCCTGGAAGCAATTGCACCACTATCCACAGAATTTGTGAAAATGAAAAATTGCTAACGCATTGCAAATCTGATGAATGAACCAGTGATTGACAAAATGATCACAAAACAACATTTAATTTAGTTTTTATTCAGGTTGAATATTTAAAAAAATAAAAATAATTTTAACATTTCACAACAAGGTAAATTGTGAGTATTATATTAACTTACGCACAAGTAACATTTCAGCACTTACAATATGGACAGCAACTCTCTTAAGTAGCACTTAAAGTGCATTTGTACAATTTTTTTAAAAAATGGCTCATAGAAATTGCTCTGAACCACTAAGAACAATCGTGATTGGGAAACGAGGCGCAGCCTCACCATTTTGAGTTGGCAGTGAGATCTTAATGTATATTACCAAACTGCTACAGTTGGTGCCATCACTTTTTTGAGAATCTTATTTAGAGTCTTTTTGTACAGCTGACGGCTGCTTTTTGACAGAGGGCACCGCTCTGTGGATCATGTTTCCATCTGTGCTAACTCTCTCGTTTGACAACTTCACATACGAAGGAGCCAGCATTGATCGCTGCACAAACAACTAGAGAAAGGCAGGAACGGATGTTCATTATGCTACAGTTTCAACAGGAATGCTGACATTTGTGTCTGCCACATTTCTCAAGCTTGCAAACCCCAACTAAAGCTTGTAGCACATGCTTAAATTTTCAGAAAGACTAAAACTAGAGCATTCACTACCATGAAGGGTAGATAATTCTAATACAGGAAACAGAAGTTTTTCTGCGTCATGTACAGTAACTGTGAAAACTGCAGGAGGACAGTGTCATACAGTAGCATACGTTAGCTTTTTGCAATTGCCTTCTCTAAACTCCAATAGGAAAAAGAGTTGAAATACCCTTTTTTTCCAAAGCTTAAAGTTGTCATTACTGTCCAACAGCACACAGAAGGACTACACTTTTTTTGTAGTGTTCTAAAACCCTCCGAGCATAGTTTTCACTGCATACATGGCACCTTGTTTACCATTTGACAGATTACTTGCTTTCATTTATTTATTTACCTTACCTTCAAATAAATTTTTATTCAAAACAGACTTGACAACTAAACAAGTTGCATTTATGGTGACTAGTCTTGGTACTGGTAACATTCTCATTCTGTTCCCTTACAAAAAACTAAATAAAACTACAACAACACTGTGGTACATGGTACAGTGATGGTATCAAATGGTAATAGTAGCCTACTTTAATAAATGGCACTGAATGAGTAACATGTTCATATACCATGGTATATATGGAACTATTGAAAAAACATAGTATTACTAATGTAATTTGCATGTAATTTTTTAGATAGTTTTGAAATTTTATAGTATATGTATATTAAAGTATAGTATATATGTATAGTATATAGTATATTAAAGATATTCTTGATTTGGGAGGGAACAGTGGCGTGTCCAGACTTTTTTGACTGGGGTGGCCCATGTGGGGCACAGACTCAATCAAGGGTGGCATGAAGTGTAACTCAACATCTCTGATATTATTATTATTATTATTAATAATAATAATAATAAGATATGCATATTTTCTGGAATTTCAAGGATTGTCGCCAGGGAGAGGTAAGAAGTGGCTTATATATTCTACAGTTAATTGGTTAATCGGATGGGCAGGTTCCTCCCAAACCTTCGTTATTTAACTGAATTAAATGTTAATACTGCAAAATACAAAAGACTCCAAATAGCATGTATTTTGTAAACTTTAAAGTTTTTTCTGTGTATAATTTTTATGCATGTTCAACCCGATATCACGCCGAGGCGTGAAATAGACACGCCGGTCCACTCGCGGATGCGTGTCGGTGTCACGCTTTGCCTCCTCCAGGCGTGTACATGACACGCGCGCGTCTACGTAGAATACCGTCAGGGGGCGATCGTTTCCTCGACGCCAACAACTCTCCGCGCACCAGAGAGGAAGCGATACCGTTGTCGTCGCGTTGCACGTTCGTGCGGGCGGGATGCCGGCCAATTTCGCCGGTTACTTTCACTTGTGACCATATGTGACAAATAAAGGTTCATTACATAGTGCTGCTTTCATGAAGAAATCCTAACGTTGCTGTAGCCTAACGTTGTTATACGTGTGTGTGTGTGTGTGTGTGTGTGTGTGTGTGTGTGTGTGTGGGCTGTCGAGTATCTTGTGCTGATGTAAATAAACAAATAAATATATATATATATAAATATATATATATATATATATATATATATATATATATATATATATATATATATATATATATATATATATATATATTTATTTAAAAAGTGTATTTATATACAAAAATAAACCCGGAAGTGGAGAACGCGATGTATCGCTTCCTCTTTGGTGCGCGGACAGTTGTTGGCGTCGAGGAAACGATCGCCCCCTGCCGGTATTCTACGTAGACGCGCGCGTGTCATGTACACGCCTGGAGGAGGCAAAGCGTGAAATAGACACGCATCCGCGAGTGGACCGGCGTGTCTATTTCACGCCTCGGCGTGATACCGGGTTGGCATGTTGTGTCTCTTAAAACTGCATAAATGTTATGGACACTGCTGATATGATTACTGTCTCTTTATAAAAAGCATATCATAAAATATTGAACACACAGTAGTTTTGTGGAGTTTTGGAAAGAAGAAAGCTTCTGTGGTGTGACATTATACAGCAAGTATGCATTTGTTTTATTTTCAGACAATAAAGAAGTTATTGGAGATATTTTTTAATCTTATCACAGAGATGCTATCACATCCAAATTTAAGACCTCTGTCAGTCCCAATATATGGCTAAATTGAGTAGGCCTACACAAAACTGACATTCATGCACATTCTTTGTGTAGGCCTACTCAATTTAGCCATATATTGGGACTGACAGAGGTCTTAAATTTGATTATTAATTAAAAGTTGCTTAAAAAAAACGACTTAATTGACTTAATTTGATTTTAAAAGTTTTTTTTTTTCTTAAGAGACTTTTAGATTAATTAAGACTGAATGCATTACATTATGAAAGTAAATACATGTAGGCTATATATAGATGCACATTTCTGCAAATTCAAAAATTGATAGGCCCTTTTTTATTACTCCAACAAATGATTACGATAAAGAACCTGCCAAAGGTTACCAGGTCTGTGGCAATGTGGCATCGTATTTTTTACAAAGATTCTTGAGGCAGATAGTTTAAGCAAACGAGATCCACCCCATAAGAAGAGTGTTGAAACTACCTCAAAGAAACACTAAAGAACATAATAATCAATGGTGCTGTATACACTGCACGCTCCATACGATGACGCGTATTCAGTTGAAGTACCTCTGTTTCAATTTTTGAGGCGTCTCACAGGTACTTCCCCATTTTCCCTGTTTGTCTGAAATACACCTATTTCATCTACAAATACATTGGATTTATTGCTATTAATTTATTTGTTATAGACGGCGAGCTAACTTCTGACAGTTACATCAAAGCCAGCTCGTGAGGTTTCTTGACTAGGTCTACTAATTAATTTCCTAACCCTAAGTATAGCCTAGCCTATGCCGTTGTATGCCAAAAAAAAAAAAAAAACAACACTTAACTGTAAAATAACCCATCCTAAGTTAATTTTAGCTGTACGAAAATATTTCATTTTCAAGAATAAAAATAAATTAATAAAAATCGCAAATTTGAAGTCAAGCCTCGAGCTTACACCTGATTGGTCTGTGGTTGTTGAACATTCAGATGTGACGTGCGGCTTCAACGCTTCCACTGTAGGCAAGGCGACGCGACTTTGGTCGCATGCCAGTAGACACGGTGTAAGCGCTAGATTACTAGGGGGTGGGGGGTGGATTTGAGCAGCTCTCCACCACAAAACGTCTCCGTTAACCACAGGAAGGAAGCAAGTAGCAACTCTAACGGATACGTAACACATAGTAATTTCGCATAACTTTATTCCTTATTATCAAATCACGCGTTTTGTTTTTGTTTCTTGAGGACTGGACAAGGAAAGTTGACAAGGAATACCTGCCAGCGCCGAACGCAACGGGCACTCGCACATCATCCGCAAACTGTCACACCTTCGTCCCTCAAGAGTGCGTTGAGGAGATTGGATCTGCTTTCGGACTGCATTTTCTTGTTTGTTGCTTTGTTTGGGGGGTGAGGGACAAGTCCCTAGAAGTGCGTACATGCTATTTTTTCCTTTACAGAATGAGTGTGGATCTGTGATCTCTAGATCTTCATAGTAGGGTTGTGGGGATCATCTGTGAAGTAGTTTTTTAGTTCCTGTAGACTGTGTTGTTCCTCTCTTTCTCTTTGTTGGATAGCCTACTGGAATTTCAATAAGACTGAGTCACTTTCTCTCCTCTCGCCCATGAAACCAACTCACGGATGGTAAGGATTCCAGAGAATGGTAAATGATCGATGGAAAATCATGAACAGTGTTTCAGAACTCGAGGATGGACAGCAGCATAAATCGCAGGTACGTAGACACGCGCTTGCCGTGTGCTTCCGCAGGAAAGATGCGAGCGCATCATGTTAAGCAAGATATCAGATGTGTCGATGTATGCATGTGATGATGTATATGTCTAATTGTGTAGTATATAGAAAGCAAAGGTGGTATATAGAAAGCAAAGATTAATTCAGAGGGATATTTCTCGGACCTGGAAATTTAGATATTTTGAAACGCATCCAGTATTAATAAATCCCATATGCAATACATCCAAGCCTTTTTTTAAATTTTTTTTTAATCCTCCTTGGTTATTCTGTCTTATAACTAATGGCTCTGGATCAAAAAGAATTAGATGAGCAGCTTGCGATGTACATGAAACGGATTTAAGAAGTACTGTATGACCTATAGCCTATAGTGTACAATATCAAGAATATATCAAGAGTAAATTGATCTATTCTTTTTTTGTATGTGCACCTCATTTATCACACTCTAACCATCTCCTAACCTTTATAAAAAGTGTTTTGTATGACACTTTGCCCATAAATAAAGATTAAGGAATAAGCCTCCGTAGTAATCAAGTATTTAGAGGGATATAGCAATAGTGTCCAATGATGCTTCTTTCTATGCCCCCTGCACACAAGGGAATACGTTTGTTTCTATTATGCGGCTCACCCAGAACTAAGGGATTATGCTCAGCCCCTCCATGTGTGAGTGATGGCATGTCTGCCAGAAAATTTCACTCATGACTGGTGGAACTCCATGCATACAGTGCAGAGAGAGGGAGAGAGAGCACACCAGAGAGAAGCTCTGATGGTAAAACTCTCTCTCTTTCAAAGCTTGTTTGAAAAAAAAAATAAATAAAAAATATATATAAATATATATATAATGCACTGTTTATAGTGATCCTGTTTATAGCTGTTGAAGGAGTGGATCATGGCCATAACATCTGTTTATTACTGCTATCATCCTTGTGTGGCCTTTCTGCTAACCCCCTATCAGTGGGGATGCAAAGTGTGTGCATAATACAATGCCTTTTCAGTAATATGTCAAGCCCTGCTTTTGAACAGCATCGGCATAATAGAGGACTTGTGTTTGAGACTTTTTTTCAGTACATCCGCTCTGGATTTTTTAATGAGAGTTAATATGCCTGTCTTTTTAAAGGAACATTCTGGGTTCAGAGCAAGTTGAGCTTAATCGTCAGCATTTGTAGCACAATGTTGATTACCATCCGTGAACGTTAAAATACAGTCTCAAAAGTATAGAAACAAGATGTAAATAATATGTGTGTGAACATGACTTACTAACCTTTTCTGTGTTAAGTTATATCCAATTTTACATTGCCATGATGACGTAATGTCATAAACCCTAAAATGACTGTAAAAATGTTGATTTAAACAACTTAACAGCTGTAATAATACATGAAATTAAACAGAAGAATTAATGTAAGTGCTAAAATAAAATTATAATCATCACATATCTACCTGTAAAACCCTCCAAATATTGGCCCCATTCACTTCGATTGTAAGTGTCTTAAAATAACTTTAAGAAAAAGAATATTTTGTCGACTGTACATAACTGCCCGTAGTGGTGGCGTAGTGGCTAAAGCACATAACTGGTAATCAGAAGGTCGCTGGTTTAATCCCCACAGCCACCACCATTGTGCCCTTGAGCAAGGCACTTAACTCCAGGTTGCTCCGGGGGGATTGTCCCTGTAATAAGGGCTCTGTAAGTCGCTTTGGATAAAAGCGTCTGCTAAATGTAAATGTAACTTGTATTGAACCTGGAATATTCCTTAAAGTCATTTTAAAGGGAAATTACAACCAAATTATTTTCATGTTGTTGATTGAGATTTATGTTTTTTCATGCATTGATAATTGGAATATTTTGCAATTAATATCGACATCTATCGCAATTTTTTTCCGATATAATTTGGGTTGCTCGGTGCACAATAGACTTTTTTCTTTTCAACACAGCTTTGGTAAAGTCTGAGAAGCAGAATAAATGAATGAGGGTCACACACTTGACGTGTCTGGCGGACGACATGGTGTGTTCTAAATTTCGAAACAGTTCTTTTCTACGAATGTACGCACACACCACCAACATTCAGCATCAAAACTCTGATGTGCCACAGAACGCAACTCACAGTTTTCTATTAAATTTGACCCAAATCATTATCAAAGGACACATATTATTTACTCTAGCCATCACTGGATGATATATTGTGTATAAAAATCTTTCATAGATCCTACACAATGTATTTTTGTTACAAGTATTTGGTTTGGTGGTTTGACAGCTTGAATGAAAGACCTATTCAAGGCTGCATGCAGAGAAATTGCATAATAATCATTGCCATTTCTAATGGTTCAGTTTGCGCAGTTTCATACACTAACCTGCAAACTCATCAACGTCACTTTGTTAATTCTTAAAGTACAATTTACCTTCGTAAATTTGGACTGCCGTCTGCAGCGCTGCTTCAGCTCGTATTCTGTGTATGTGTGTTTGTGTGTGTGTGTGTGTGTGATACCTTTCCTGACTGCAACCGGCTTCAGTAAATGTTATATCACCCTCTTTTGGTATCATAACACTATTTCTCCAGACTGTTAAACAGAGGCCAACTGAGAGAGTTGGAAAGCATGCAAATTAGACTTCTAATTTAAATGCGTCTAATTTGAATATATCGATGCCTCAAAAATATATCGATAAAATAACGTGTCGACCAATAATCTGTTGTTAGGCAGAACGACAGTCTCAGTCACCATTAGATTTGACTGTATGGAAAAAAGATGCAATGGATGGTGAATAGTGGCTGAAGATAACTTTTTGCCTGATATCTATTTTTGTGTTCCACAAATTAATAAAGATATTTGGGTTTGAAAGAACAAGAGGAGGCAAACTAAATTAAGACAGAACTAAAATAAATATAGAACGAGAAATAAAGGAGTTCTTTATTTACCCGTCTTGTGTTATGGAATCAATTTAACACACAGCACAACTGAAGTGTCTTACCAGTTTATCAAACTGCCTGGGCTTGTTTGTTTTGTGCTACATAAGTTATTTTAAGGGTTGTTAATTAACAACATGAATTTGTCTGCCATCCATTTGACTGATGTTTTTTTTTGGGGGGGGGGGGGGGGGATCTTTTGGGATGAATAAAACTGCTCACCTGCTGTGGTGGAGAATTCTTACTTTGATGGACATGATTTGTAATTTGTAGTGCTGCTCTTTGAGGCTTGATTTTCCAATTTAGTATAATTGGTAAAACCCATTGCCCATGTGCACTGAAGAGGGTAACATAAAAACAGGTTAAAAATAGGCATAACAGTCCCTTGACACAGGCGTACAGGTAAAATGAGGATTTGCATGTTCAGCTTTCCTTCAGCCATGTGATATACAGTGTGTGCATTGTGTAAAATTAAATACAAACAGTTCAATGCTCAAACAAGTGTGAAACCTTATAATAGAGAAAGTGAAAAACAAAGGAATAATGGGAGATTCAAGGCATAATTGCTTGTCACAGTATGTGTGGAGCACCAAGATACACCGCAGGTTAACAGACTGTTACTGTAGGCTAGATGAGGACCAGCTGGTAAATGTAAGCTGTAGATAGTGTCATTATACTGTAGGTTAGTAAAGTATAGATAGTCTACTAGTCACAATCATAGGTCAGATGGACCGATTAGAGATTTCTCACTGCCATATATGTCTTAGGCTGGGCTGGACTGATAATCTGGCATACCGGGTATTTTTCCGGTGGACCGACACACTTTGAGGTCAATCAGGGGATCACTGGACATCAGGAGAACTGAGGGGTCCAGTGAGTCGGCTGCGATAAGCTTAAATGAGTTGCCGCGTTATGCAGAACAGACCCCAAAATGGCACGCGAAATGCAGAAAAGGACCGCGAACGTATATATATATATATATATATATAATGCAAAGGTGTACATTACAGTTTTCAAAGAAAAAGGACAACTGGCTCTAAGGATATATGATGTGGAAAGCCCAGATTCAACTAAACAAGAGGATAAGTACATCAGAGAGAAATAGACGCCTCACATGTCCTCAGCTGACAGCTTCATTAAATTCTACCCGCTCAAAATCAGTTCCCCCTGTCACTCACTCAAAATTGTGTCGATGTATTGACTTGAGGGGTCACTCCTGGGAGCCCCAGACATCTCTGATCTTTGAGAAAAGGCCAATGATAATTGGCAAGTGGAATTTGTATGCCACTCCTCCGGATATATGGGTATATAAGGAGCTGGAGTGCAACCACTCATTCAGACTTCGGAGCTGAGAGTTTGTATTCACTGAGCTGAATTACTCTGCTGATCCATTAATCGCTGAGTCCAGTGAAGCTGTTGGACTTATGGCGCATTACAGCAGCTTCTCCCCCTCTTGCACCAGTTGAGAGTAGATAATGCCCCTGGACACTTCAGGAGCCAAAAAGATTATATTCTTCCTCTAAAATAGTATAATTCCCTTCTAAAAGAGTGGCACTCATGGAGAGCGTCTTTTTAAAGGTGCCTTTTCCGTTTGTGTATATTTCCTGGTTGCGATTATCTCCCCGCTTCCTTCGAGGCCGTGTCAGTTAGCACTGGGAGCGATTTGGGGATTTCAATGGGAGCCGCTCTGCCAGGAAACCCCCCACAGACCTCTCATTCCCCAGCAGGCTCTTTTGCCCCAGCAAGTTCTGCGATGGGACCACTGGCTCGTCTCAGGGTGAGTCTGCGATCCCATCGTGATTACAGCACCGGCAAGCATGCTGGTTTAGTCTGACGCCATGCACAGCTGAAGGCCATGCTTGCCCGGGCAGCTACAAGTGTCAGGCTGGAGTGGAATCCTCCGCTCCCCCCTGAACCCTTGCAGCTTGATAAGTGGTCCCGGGCCCGAGCGTCGCTCGTACCCGCCCCTGTACCTTTCTTCCCGGAAGTGCATGATGAGATCACGCGATCACAGTAGTCACCTTTTACTGCCTGGACCACAAATGCAGTCGACACTCTCATCTCTGTGATTAATACACACATTGCGTATCCCATGCAAATCGACTCTCAACCTTTCAGACGTCTGCAGTAGCCTGATAAAATGATTTTACTTTACAGATGTTTGTGCGGGAAACTAATTTGTGTTTTGAACTGCCTCTGCGCTCTCACCTCACTGTAGTCTGTTGTTGGAAACGGAACCTGTCACCATCAGCTCGCAAATCACATCAAGTTTAAATGCAGCCTCATTTCTGATAATCCACTCTGTTTAAATTCTTGAACCTAACACTGCAGCCAACACCAGATATTTGTAAGTGTAGAAGCACACATAAAGCCTATTAATGTGGCCACATACAAAACATAGCGCATTCTGTTTGGAGCGGAATGTGAGCACATCATGAGCGGCCGAAGTGGGGCTGAGCAGTCTCGTGAAACACTCCTCGCTCCAGTGAAATTCTGATCGCTACGCTCCGCTCACATGCTCTGCATTCCATGTGATTTACAAAACATGTCTGTTGGATGAGTAAAGCTCTACCTGATATGTCAGGGTTAGTTTTAGGGGTTCTAGCTATTTCCTGATGAATAATGCTGAAGCGTCCAGTCATTTATCGCTGTACTCATGAATGTAAATGACTCCTGCCATCCTACGTTTCGGAAATGTGCCAGCAGGTGTGGAGGGCGTTAGCTCTGCACTGAAAGAACGAAGTGTCTCAAATATACTCCGATATAGATGACACAGATGCTACAGTAACCTCCAATATATGCAAAATGGCGTTCAAATTTAACAGAGATACTTTTGCTATGCAAATTCCAACATACTCACACAGCGAAATTGTCAGGATTCAGACGACTTTTCTAAATTTGGCTAATTCTTATGATATTGTGCGATATCCACAGGCCACAGAAGAACATGGAGGAATACAAAATATAACTAAAACTAATAGTAATAGATTTTTTTGATAACTGATATTTTAAAAAAAGTAACTAATGGCACCGATTACTCGGTTAAACTGATTTATCGATCTACCACTAATATGTACTTGAACACGGTTCATTACGGTACGATTACAAAATGTTCCCTGCCTGGATTTTTTTGGCACGGGAAGCTAACCGTACTCAACCATGCTGGTGAACGCTTTTAGTGGCGACTCTTAATTTGTCATATAAAATCCTGATTTTGCTGCACCACAATAGAAAACTAAACTGTAACCATGCCAGCGGTATTGTGGTATCGTATTGGTACGAGAAGCATTTCAATTGTTGGTGGAATAGCTGCTAATTTTGCTATGTAGGCCAAAATGCTCAAACAAACAGAGCAATGTTTTTGAAACTTTTATTTTTTCACCTTTCTGGAGAATCAAACTACAGATGGCTTAGCTATAGTTGCCTCTGCAATTTTAGCTGGGATAGGACAGTGTATTTTACCTTTTGAAAAGAATTACAGTTCCCTTTAAGCTGATACTGTGTTGTTAAACCTGATAACAGATGCAGACTCAAACACTTGTAAATATACTGTACACCTAAAAAGCTCATGGTAAGTTGTTCTTCAGGCCAGGTAACTGATTTACTTGTCTGCATTTTGAACAGAGACACTTAGTAGTGAAAGGCTGGAGGGATTGAAAATTCTGTAGGCAGTTGGAAACATCTGCCATCCCGTAGAGCTGGAGAAATGAGCAGTGGCTATAATAACTTGCAGACATCATCACAGCACATGATGATAGCAGCCTCCTAAAGTTAAATCGAGTTTTATCTATTCATTCTCCTCTAAATGTGTCAAGTTACTTAAATTGTAATAGCTATAAGGATTTGCACAATGAACAGACTCCTGAATGATAGTCTGAGTAGCATTCATCAAGATGAAGTTTAGATGAGAAGGAAATCCAGATACTTTGGGGGGAATTCACTAAGAATGAGTTTTCCCTGATGACAGTGTTGTTTATATGCCTGTATTGCAGTCTTCATTGTTTTAGCACCAATACCACTAAAGAAATAACCAGGTTAAGGTGCAAACAAGGCTGAATATTTTGTGCTGAATCAAATTCACTCCCCGCCATTCCCACTCTTGCTGGTCAGTTGTGAATGCTAGGTTGTGGAGGATACAGCAGACTACTGCAATCTGGCAAACTAATCAGGAAATTTACAGCATCACTCCACCACTGTGATCCAGGCACCTGATCAGCTCTTTAAAATGTCAAAGTGTGCTCAACTACACTACTTATCTTTATTTATGCCGAGTTATAATGCTTTTCTCCATCATTTGATCATGATTTGATGAATTACTGCTGCCATGATCAATAGAAAATGTACACAAACATTTTTTTTTTTTTTATAACATTACAGTTTACCACCTGCCCTATTCCAGCACATTTAGTGTATGGTTAAAGTGGATTACAGGTGGTTAGTGAAGACAGGTTTTTGTGTTGAAATACCAAATCTTTAGTGAGTTTTTCCCTTTATCTCTGGAGTTAATCATATAAGAGTTGGTGAAGTCATGTAGAGCTTCTGTCCAGCAGTTCCCCTAGGCACACAATGCAATTCAACATGGCCAAACAAAGACAATGTGAGAGATGTTTACCCATTTTGTGCTGGACACAATGGGCCGAGAAAGTCTAAACATGCAAGCTGAAATTCATTTCTTTGGGATGCTTGTCAAACACAGTGCTGCCAATTAAACACTCCTCCAAAAACCTGAAAGCCTGCTGCTCTGTAATGAAAGCTGTTACTTTGTGACTGAACATGGCCATTATGTGCGAATGGGATAAAATACTGGATACGTAGCGTGTCCCCAGGCTTACAAAGTATGCTGCCGTACAGCTGTTACGACCCTAAAATGCTTTCCCATCTCATAATGAAGTGGTGTCCATGTGCTTTTCCATCTTGTATTAGTGTCAAAGGTCTGCTTAATTCCATATAATAGCTGTTTATTTCCTTTCACAAAAGCACTTATGCTATTATTTTTGATCCAGAAAAAACAAAACAAAAAAAAAAAAAACAATCTGTGATGACAGGGTTATTTCAGGATGGGTTTTAAATATGTCTTGCATATAAAGTTTAAAAATTATATGTTGATAAATATATATCTCAATATTTATGTATTTTCTCTGAAATGGCTTAAAAGGCTAATGTTTTTTTTTTTTTTTTTAATCAGAGGAACTCTTATTTCAACCAAAAAGCTATGAAAACAGGTATTTTCGAATTGTTTCATACAAATAGTAATATAAAGTCAAAATCTAGTTTTTACTAAATACTAAAGACATGTTTTCTCTCTATATATATATTTATATATAGTACTGTGCAAACGTTTTAGGCACTTGTGAAAAATGTTGCATTGTGAGTCTTATATGTTATAAATAATGCCATAAATAATTTTCATTTATCACTTAATGTCATAAGTCCAGTAAACATAAAAAAGCTAAATCAATATTCGGTGTGACCACCTTTGACTTAAAAACAGCACAAATTCTCTTGGTTTTTCTTGGTTGTTGGCAGATAGGATGTTCCAGACTTCTTGGATAATTTGTCATAGTTCTTCTACATATTTCGGCTGTCTAAATTGCTTCTGTCTCTTTATGTAATCTCAGACTGACTCGATGTTCAGTGGGGGTTTTGTGGGGGTCATGACACCTGTTGCAGGGCTCCCTGTTCTTCTGTTGTAATTTTTACTATTTGCAAAAGGATTGTTTTGGAGTCTAACATTTATATTTCCTATTGACACATTAAAGCTGAAGACATAAATAACCATCTTAAGACATGCTTTTGATGCTTTTGTGAAAAATCTTAAGTGCCTAAAACTTTTGCACAGTACTATATGTACAGTATACATACATTATTTATATATATATATATATAAATAACACGAAGAAAAATATTTCATCATTAACAAAGCATAATAAACGGCATTATTTACATATATTTGTACTGAAACATTTAAAGGAATGTTCTGGGATCAATAAAAGGTTAGCTCAATCAACAGCATTTTGTAGCATAATGTTGATCATTATAAAATAATTATTTGAATCGTTTAAAAAAACAAAACAAAAAAAACAATTGCGGTTACATTTCTTAAAAGGAAGTTAATGTGGCCAGTCCATAAACGTTAAAATTCAAACTGTTTCAAAAGTAGAGCCACAAGATGGGTGAGACAT
Source organism: Moxostoma hubbsi (assembly GCA_032164185.1). Taxonomy (NCBI): domain Eukaryota; kingdom Metazoa; phylum Chordata; class Actinopteri; order Cypriniformes; family Catostomidae; genus Moxostoma; species Moxostoma hubbsi. The sequence goes on along the minus strand of JAVLUX010000018.1, from coordinate 10,080,700 downwards.
GATTTGTGAGAAAATCTCTGTTCTTCATGATTTGTGTAATAAAATCACTTGTAGGGTTTACGTCATGGCATCAAAGTAGTAATATTGGATAAAACTTTACACAAATCCCACTAAAATTATGTTAACACAAATAATGTTTACATTTTCTAGCTTTACTTTTGAAGCAATGTGTATTTTAATATCGATTTACTGGCCCTATTATCTTCCATTGCAAGCAACTTACAGTACTGTAAACTACATTTTTGCTTTTTTTTTTTCTTAATAAACAAGGGATGAGTAAAAGTATAATTTTTATAGTTATCAAGATTAAACCACATATGCTGCTGATCGAGTTTAACTTGTGTTGAACACGTAACATTCCTTTAATAAAGGAAAAATGCCTCACGTTATAATTCAAATAATTGAAACAGACAGTTTGAACTAAATCACGAAAATGCCAAACTTACCAGAAAATGTGGCCACTGATGTTTAAATTAGAGGCTATTAAACCATCTCTGTCTTAATTCTCTTATACATGCAAGTTGTGAGATGAAAGGATTGCGAAACTAATCTAATGACGTTCTTAGGAACACTCACTTCTAAATAAAAAGTGCATTAAAATCATTGGGATATTCACAGTGTTTCTTATTATTATAAAAATATTGTGAATATTTGAAATATCGCACAGCCACAGTTTTATATCATGAACCATGACTCATAGAAATGGCTAAGCATCTCAAATTCAAAAGAACACCACTTTAAAACACCTTGCCTTGTTTATTGTGGCCGAAAGTGATAGCTTCCATCAGAATTTCAGCAAGATTTTTTTCAACCATACTGTAGTCGTGATGAAGCCCTCCTGTATGCATAATAAAGTCTTTTGGCCTTGGTAGTAGCACGTCGACAGTGGATAGATGTGAAAGCCATAAAGTCCCAGTGGATATATTGCTTTACCTTCTCTGCTGTTATCTGTGCAGGATATCAATCACAGGATTGTGGGGCTGTTTGAGGGCATATGAAATCTGATGTATGGAGTCCTATAGCCGAGGGGCTCACACTAAGAGTAGTTGTATAATTATAGGCCATCAATGGCTCTTCTTGATGGCGTCTGTATATCAAACTGTCATTGATCGTTTTTTCAGCTTGTCATCCAGAACATTTATGTCATGGCTATGTTGAAGCGAATCTATTTGGTTGGACCTCCAACATTATCTGGATGTTTCTCAACGTATCTCTTACCTCTCACCAGGGGTGTTGTTTTTGAGGCGAACTAGTGGCATTTCTCACTTCGTGCCCCAGGCGAGATAAAACATGACCAAAAAAAAGAAAAAAAACAATTAATATATCTTTTATCTAAATAAGACATACACCTACTTATTAATGTGATTATCTAATCAGCCAATCGTGTTGCAGCAGTGCAATGCATAAACTCATGCAGGTACGGGTCAGGAGCTTCAGTTATTGTTCAAGTCCACCATCATAAAGGGGAAAAAATGTGATCTCAGTGACTTCGACCATGGCATGATTATTGGTGCCACATAGGCTGGTTCGAGTATTTCTGTAACTGCTGATCTCCTGTGATTTTTATGCACAACAGTCTGTAGAGTTTATTTAGAATGATGCCAAAAACAAAAAACATCCAGTGAGTGGCAGATTTGTGGACGGAAACGCCTTGTTGATGAGAGAGGTCTACTGAGAATGGCCAGACTGGTTTGAGCTGACAGAAAGGCAGTTACTCTTAACTCTTTTGGTCGAACTCCCCTCCCCCTCAGCCCCCTCAATTTGAACACTGTGTTTAAGCAAATTATCTGTGATAGGTGGAACTGACCAAATGTACACATCCATCCATCCATCCACAACCGCTTATCCTGCGTACAGGGTCGCGGGGGGCTGGAGCCTATCCCAGCTAACATTGGGCGAAAGGCAGGGTACACCCTGGACAGGTCGCCAGTCCATCACAGGGCCACACATATACAGACACACACTCACACTCACATTCACATTCACACCTAGGGCAATTTTTGGAGACACCAATTAACCTAGCCTGCATGTCTTTGGATGGTGGGAGGAAGCCAGAGAACCCAGAGAGAACCCACGCAGACACGGGGAGAACATGCAAACTCCACACAGAATGGCCGGGGCAACCGGGGTTTGAACCCACGACCTTCTTGCTGTGAGGCGACAGTGCTAACCGCTGCACCACCGTGCCGCCCCAAATGTACACATTTGAATGAGTAATCACAATAATTGTGCAACTTGATTATCAAAGATATCTTTTTTTTGTGTGTAGTTAAAAATCCTCTTAGCTCGAAAATCTTAGGGGACAATTACCCATTCTGCCTCTCACCTTTTTTTAAGACAAAGAGGAATAAATGTAAACAATTTAATTAGCTATGGGTCAGATCTGTTGACATTTTGCAAAAGCCACCTTTATTTAATTCAGCAGTACAGGCACACCTTTGGTATTTGTCTTTTTCTGTCTGACATTTCTTCTCCACTTTTGAGCGATTACCTAAAAATCTGATCCTTATCTTCAGTCAACCTGAATAAGACAGAAGACAACTGGCTAAAATACCTCCAAAAAGAGAGAATAATACTCAAGCAACTGCAGACAAGACATAAAGTGTTCTGAAGAGCACTCTGTGAAAGTTGACATCTTCAGGTTGGATCAATGTGAGGGAGAGCAGCAAGGAAGATTTTATTACCATCTCAAAGTGGCAGTATAATTCTCCAGTACTGCAGAACTCCCTCAGAGCAGTGAACACAGCCAGTGATGCTAGCTTGACCAGGTGTGTTCAAAATTCAGCATTTATTTTTTTTAGTTAATGCATTTCATTTTTGGCATTTTGATTTTTTATTTAATTTTTTTTAATTGTCAAAGGCCACATTCAAACCTACATCTCCCACACGAAAAACTACAGCTCAACATGTCTGGACGACATTCAATAAATGCGAGACCATGCCTCGAGTAAGATTCAACCATTTTTTTTACGTGTTAATTAGTTGTGTTTGCTAAGGCAAGTATCACTTCACAACAAAATCTTGCCTTGGTATTTTATTATCGAATGCAGTATAACAGTGTCAAAGACGATATGAAACATATGACAAATATAAAAAAATAACAAGATGTGGAGAAATACACATTACCCAATCAGATAAAAGCCATAAATGGTGAAATAAGCAGAAACAGATTGGCATAAATAGTATTATTTTGAGCTGGGAAGTGTGACAATTTTAAGCCTATTTTTCCAATGTATTAGAGGAAAAATAATAGCATAAAGCATAAGTGTTTTAGGTGGTCAGTTCTATGCTTTTTGTCAGGGGAATTTAAGATGATTGTGAATGTGGTGGATTGTGTTATTGTAAGACAATCTCCTAACAGGCCCAATTGGGGTGGACAGATTATGATCTAGGTGGATTGGATCTTTTGGTATCAAGGATTTGACGTGACAATGGTTGCAAAGATTTCCACTATATTGTTGTATGCACAGTATATTGGAAGGTCAGAGCATGCAGTTTTTGGTGTTGTTCAGATTGACCTCTGAATAGCCTTCCACTCTTGCACTGTTTTGTAGCAATAATAGACACTGAAAGCACCGATAAGGATCCACTGTTAGAAACTGGGATAAAATTGCTTGTGTTTACAGTGTCATTATTGTGCACCATTAAAAATTTAAATGAGAGTGCCTTTTAAATTAAAATAAAAATTCTGAATTTGAATTGAGGTAGAAAGCAGGATGCAGAACAGGCCTGGCTCCTGCCAGCTATGCTTGGGTGGGCTGCAGCCATAGGTGTGGGGGGGCAGCCCACCCAAGCATAGCTGTTAAGATCATAAGGCCCATTATACCTATATTTTACACTTATTACCCACATTAAAAATATATTGAGATACATTAATGGATAAACATTGCACATAATCATAAAATTAAAGTACAACTTTATTATTTGTATACTACCTCATTATTTAAGGTTTTTTGATTTTTTGACACCTAGTGGCCTGGATGCATCATTCAAACACGGTAGTATTCAGTTACCAATGCCTTTATAGAAATTCACTGTGCACAGTAAATCAGGATTAATTTATGAAAGTGTCCATGAATGAAAGTGTCCAATAACAGGGCAGATACTGAGATTAGGCCAGTAGTATTCAGCTGGTCATGTGATGCTAACATGGCTGCCACCATGAGGCAACCCGCCCTATGTAGAATAAATGAGCTTTACTATTAAAGGTTACTAAATACTTCAACTCACATGAGTGGTCATGATTTTATACATATGCTTCAAAATTACTATCAATTTCTTTAGAAGTAAAGCTTTTTAATATAGTAAAAAAATTACTTTAAGAAATAAAATATGGCAATGGATTTCCAGCCTTAAAGCAAATGAAAAGGACAAATCCGAATCCACACAAAGGCAAGGATGAAGTGGAGAGAAATAATATCAAGAATGAATCCGAGAATGGAGTGCAAGGTAATATATTACATGGGGAGATAAATAACATAAGATTAAGAACTTAAAATCTCAAGACAGATGGGAACTGCTTAAAGAAGTAATGAAATAATAATAAATGATGATGATTATTTCTCTATCTTCCTTTATTTTTTGTGTGTGTGATAAACTGGTTAAATTGAAATGTTATTAGCAATTTACTGCCCTAGAAAGGCAAAATGCAAAATTGAGTTAAGAGTGAAATCAGGTCTCTTAGACTTAGATCTGTCCTGTGACTCATATGCTGAGATTCAGAGAAAAATTGATGTGAAACTACAAAATCCACATAAAAAAAATCCAAGCCATTTTTCTCAGTTTCAGTGATGGTTTGGAGTTTTGCCTTTGTAGGGTAGTAAAGGTTGTTGATATGTTTTACCAGTGAAACTAAAAATGTGTAAAGTCAATTAGGTAAATATACAAGAATTTAGATGGATGGATAGAAAGTAAGGCCATGTCAGCACCAAAGGTTATTTTCATGGCAAAAACAGAGTAGTCTAAAGTGCAATTACAAAAAACAACAAACTATGACAATGCTGTTAAAGATTATATAAAAGAGATGTGTAAGATGTACGCAAGTAAGATGTGAGGTGAAGACAGCATCAGCGACAACCAATTAACAACAGTGGAAACAGAAGATGTCCTGCAAAACACTGTATCAGCTATTATTGGCTGGGATGGTGCTTTACAATTCAAGTCCAGTATTTCACTAACACTAGCAGTGTGATTTTCGTAAGAGAGAAGAGAGAGCTTGTGGTTCATTAACAGAAGCTGCATAGTCACTACTAGAGACAATACCAGGCTTCTTTATGGGCACTAAAGACCTATCTATGCATTACACAAAAATATCTCTTATTACCGTTCTCGCTCAAGTGATGTCTCTGACTCTCTGGTTTTGCAGCTGCTGTTTTTTTGAATGTGTCGTTGCTTTCGGCCAATTCGAAAATAGAAAAATACTAAACATTTCTGTTGTTATTTTATGATCGGTTGGGGTGATCTACAGCCTACCCTCACTATTTGCAACACACAGTCCACCCCTAAATGGCTTTTAACCAATGCACATGAAATAGTTTATTTAATACTGTGTTTGCCAAATGTTTATTGGGTGGGCAAGTCTCACATTTGGGTGGGCTCAGCCCACCCCTGCCCATGCCTGCATCTGACCCAGATGCAGAATTGCAATTCAAAGTTAAAGGTGCATTCTGTAATTGTTTGTTTATGTCATCTTGGATTTACACTGACATCTAGAGGCATGTATGCAGCATATTTTGCAGGTATATATGCCATAGTTTTTTTGAATGAGAAAAAATAATGAGGGCACCTTTAAGGAAACAGAATGAAAATGGGATGAAAATCAAACTGATGTTTAGTATCTTGAATCGCTATCTCACTTACTAGAGTAGTTCAAAAACACTGAATGGACTATATAATTTTTTTATGATTATTTTTAGTACTCTTTTGTGGTTATAGCTCATTATTTTATATAATAAATAGATTAAAATTTAGATATTTCATCAATATTTGGCAATATTTATTTTTGTAATAGTATGAGAAAACAGTGTGGTGGACATTTTGTGATTTAATTGTTTTGACAGTATTGAGCATAGTTTAGAGAAATATGCCAAATCATTTGCATTTTGTACATAACAGGGATGAAAAAGGCATATTAACTCAAAATTAGTGATGTAATTATCGATTTTCTTTCCCCCACAGAACTTCCCTCTTCCCACCATTCCAATTCAACATATTCAACAAATGGGCGTGGCCAATTTAATCAAATTTCCAAAGCATAAATTGAAAGGGAGCCATTCTTACACTCTTGAATTTTGCCTAACCCTGGTTTATTTGCTCATACTGCACATATTTAATTCACTGAGCAAAGTGTTTTTGTTGTCTTCTTCAGAATGTATCAGTTAAATTCATCTGTGATCCGTAGGATTAAAAATACAGAAATTCCCATTTAATTTCTGTTTATATCTATAAACAAGATGTCTTGTTCAAGTTAACATATTGCTTTTTGTTTTGTTTTTTAGCTCATTGACACTCAGGGAAAAGTGGTACCTGTGGGCCCTGAGTGTCAGATCCTTTGTTGTTGTATTAATCTGGTGGTTAAGCTATATGTATTGGTATCATCAGCAAGTGAAATCATCTGGATGTTGTGGGTTGGAGCCGTAAGTGAATGCTGACAGCATCTTGTGGCTGAAATGTTTGTGCTTATGAGGTTTTACCCCAACAGTTGTAAGCTTAGTATGCTTCGGAATTTTTCGGGGCTGATACGTAAGGGTGTGTTCACACTTGTAGTTCGGTTCACTTGGTCCTCTTGGTCCGGACAAAAAAGAAAATTATACATTTAGTCCTGGTTCACTTAGTGTTCACACTGGCATTTTTAACACTGAACCTAACCATACAAAACCAAAGTAGGTTTTGTTATACCTTTATTGCTGATTATTATGTTCCTCTACACAGATGATCTTTCCCTAAAATCTTAAAAATTCTATAAAATTCTAGTTTTATCACTTTAATTGTAATGTTCATTTTAAATACTTTTTGAGGAGGCTTAGCCTCTCTTGCTTTCTCTGAAAGACTGTAACTGTCTGTTACTCTGTTACTCTGCATTGGCTGATGGATCTGCGTATACTTGAATAACTTTTTGTTGGTTTACAGACAAAGTTAATGTATTTGTCACATTGAGGGACTTCAGCAGTGTGCATGGACAGGAAGTTGTTATTTTCCGCCAGTCAGTTGGTGTGATTTACAAACTGGATAGTGTTTTAGGGATTCAGGTGTGTTAATGTGAGATATCGCCAGCCTTTTAAGACTAAGTGAAAATGAACAGTAATAATTCAAGTCAGGGTACTTCATTTTTCTGATCTATATCACTGTGATGGACAATAAGATCCAAAATAGAGAGATAGAGAATAATGTTTTTTTTTCATACATTTTGAAATACATCAAAATGTACAATATCAACTTTACATTTACTTTGTGATGGGAAAAACGGTATTTAATCCTTTAAGGTTCATAGAATATTGAATTAATGTAAAAGGTTGATTTGATTGTTTTTATAGTTATTACATGTGTTTAAGCACATTTAACTTTACACAGTTAACTTGGCGGGGTACACCCTGGACAGGTCGCCAGTCCATCGCAGGGCTAATTTGATATTATAACAGTTTAAATGTAATTTACAGTATATAACAGCACACACACACACACACACACACAAATTAGTAAATGACTGAAACATATATTAATTTTACACTGTACACGTTACGCTGAGCTTGGATGATAATTCAATTCAGCCAAGCAAAGAGTGTAAATGACTTTACCATCTGGATTTCATGTTGAAGTATATTTCTCAGGCAAAGTTTCTCCATCAATTACTGATAAATGAGAGTTCCTGCGGCGAAACGTTTTAAATGCTGTCTGTATGTTAATATTGTACGTTTCAGCTTCTATCCAAACATAGCCTTATCTAATGAAAATTACGTCACATATTTGTAAAATTACATTATGGTTCCTTACAAGAATCGCAGCAAATGTGCAGTTTAAATGAATAATGCAATTGAAAATGATGCCTTAAAAAATGTATTTAGGCCCACAGTGAGCAAGCCAAAGGCAATTGTGACAAGGAACACAAAACTCCATAAGATGTTAGTTTATGGAGAAAAATAACCTTTGGAGAAGCCATTATGTGAGGAACTGGGCAAAAAGGAAGTTTGAGCTGATAATCTGCTGTTTTACTTGTGATTTGTGTGAAAGGGAATAAAAGTAATTGTTGTTGTAGTGGCTTCAGTGTTCATTTCACCAGGAGTGCTTAAGTGCTGCGATGCATATAAGCCATGGAGTCACAAAATAAATAATTAAGCAAACATTTTGGTAAAGTAATGTGATTCTATGATACCAGGTTGAAAACTTTACATAGGAATACCTATGAATACAGTACGAATAAAATCACCTTGACTTGAGACAACTCTGAAACCGTATTTCCTTGTACTCCTTTTTACTGTTTTGGATTGTTTGTGGTAACACTGGGTACACAAGATTAAATATGAATTTTTATATGAATTGTGTAATATCTAAATAGTTTTTCTGATCACTCTTGCCACTCTTAGTCTGCTATTTTTTGCAAGAACTAGTAAATTCACAGCTCTACAGCGCATTACAGGTACTCCCGCCTCAAAGTCACACAACTGGGTGAACCAGAAGTTGACCAAGTCAACCTACAAATGGCTTACTTACTGTAGGCTATAATTGTCTCTGCAATAAGAGACATTATTTTAACATCGGAAAAAAAAACACACGAGGATGTTGGTTCACATTATAAAAATCTGTATGTATTGTATATGCATTACCGGTCTGAACTGGCTCCATACTCTTAGCGGTTATAATTAAATTCGCCCTTAAACAGGAAAGAGTTTGTTTTCATAGATCAGCCTAATCAAAATCAGTGATCAAATACTGTATGTTGGTAGTTTGCGACTCTCTTGGTCATGAGTGAATATTTAGGGGTGTGGCTCATGAATATTAATGAGTTTATCATGATTTTGGTTAACCTGTGTAGAGCTGTAGATCACGTGAGCTAATTAATATTCATGAGCTAGCCCTGGGCTCTAGGGAGGCTTAACTTGGCCCTGCTGTTTGGTTTTCTGATTTCTGATAAACAGCTGTGCAGAACACGATATTGCATTTTATATTCCCTGAAGACTGTTGACTTGACTGTGATGTGGTTTCATTGTGTGGACAAAGCAGTACAGTATTGGTTGTATTGTGTGCTAAGGCCAACATATGTTATCTTTGACTGCATTGCAGTCAGTAGTTTCAATGCAGTGAGTAAAATCACTCCACCTTAGATGACCAATGGTTATTTTGATGTCAGACATAGCTCACTATTTTAATTTTTTATTAAATTCTTTTTTTGTAGCCAGGCAACAGCAGTGCAGTATTATCATTTGTTCTCAATTTTTTTTGAAGGGGATACACATTTTGTGCAGCTTTAGCACAAAAACAACAGTGATGCATGTAGATGCATTTAGAAAGCTGTGCTGCGCTGACAGCTCCTTGTGCGTGAAGCCATATAGAGAGGATGATAATGGCCACTCTGCTCTGCATAATGTGTCTCAGACCGCTATATCTAAGGCATTTCTCATTAAGATGTCTAGATATGCTGCATGCATACTGTCAGCCACCCACTAACTGCCATTATATGTTTCTTGTAGTAACAGATTCAAATTTCTCCATAATATCTGCAAAATCAGGGCTGGTAAGCAAGGTGCTCTATGTTAGCCTCTTGTAAACTAAAACCTATCCAAAAGCCAGTGTAGACCAACTTTACCATCATTCAAAATGTGAAACCTAGCAACCAGGGTTGAGCTAAATTCGGAATTTAAGAATTGACTTTCTTTCATCAGTTCATTAGTTGGAATAAATATAGTCTCATAACAACTCACAACGGTTTGTACGAGATAGAGAAAAAGAAAAATATTGTATGACTCAGCTTGAACAAAATGGTTTGACTTTTATTCCAATAGAGACCAACCGATTAACAAACATAATTTTACATCTGTACAATACAGGCATCAAATTTCAGCTAGCCTCCAATCCAACACTTTAAGAAAGGAAACTTCTGTGAACAAATTTGGTTACACATTCCATATTTATTTATGCAATACAAATTACTGATGAATGCCAATAACCTGTAATAGGCTTCCCTCTTCTCGCTCCAAAGCCAAATGTATTCTTTCTTTCATGGTTCACAAGTTATTTTCCTATTAAAATCATGGCTAGGTTTAGAGTTTGGGTAAGGAGTTAGAGTTAATGCCTTACATTTAGGTTTGTAAAAGTCATAAGTTTTATTATATTATTATATTATATTTTATTTATTATATATTTTATACCACACAACTTATTGTTATCTTTGGTATTTGTCAATAAGCACCCATTAACTCTCTCTGTCTCACCTAAACTTGCTGGAGGGAGAATCACATTTAGTAACTCTAATAGCCAAATGTGCCTTGCACGTGAAATTATAACTTGATGTCTGAGAAAATAGACACATTTCAGTCAGAAATAGCAATGATTATTGCAGAGATTCCTATACAGTTATCAGTACCTCTTGGAAATAACTAATGACGGTTTTACTGTTATATCTTAAATTTTTTGCAACTGACTTGTCTAGAGTATTCTGTGGACAAATTACTTTCCAAATTGTGAAAATTATTGCTGCCTTTAAGTCAAGAAATTGCCAATTAAATTAAGAAATTGTAATTATTACATTTTGTGCATTTTAGTGATTATTGTAGGAATGAAAAGGATGTGTTGAGCAATTAGATTTTTTCCTCTATGGTCTTTTAATAATGAAAATAGTGGTGGCGAAGAAGACCACCCCTCCTCCCAACGTCCTAACCGTCTTACCACGGCTGATGTGAGGAAAACTCTACATAGAGTCAACCCACGGAAGGCTGCTGGACCAGACAACATTCCTGGCAGAGTGCTCAGAGGATGTGCAGACCAGCTGGCAGATGTTCTTACCGACATCTTCAACATCTCTCTGAGCAGCGGTGTCGTTCCAAAGTGCTTCAAGGCCACCACCATCGTCCCCATGCCAAAGAAGTCTTCAGTGTCCTGCCTCAATGACTACCGTCCCGTCACACTCACACCCATCATCATGAAGTGCTTCGAGAGGCTCGTCATGAGGCACATTAAGACCCAGCTACCCCCCTCACTAGACCCACTGCAGTTTGCGTATCGTCCAAACCGTTCAACAGACGACGCCATTGCCACCACCCTCCATCTGGCCCTCACCCACCTAGATAAAAAGGACTCATACGTTTAAATGCTGTTCATAGACTTGCTTATCATTCGCTTATGTTTTTCCTCTTTTGTAAGTCGCTTTGGATAAAAGCATCTGCCAAATGAATAAATGTAAATGTAAATGACTTCAGGTCAGCATTCAACACAATTATTCCTCAGCACCTGATTGGAAAGCTGAACCTGCTGGGCCTGGACACCTCCCTCTGCAACTGGATTCTGGACTTCCTGATTGGGAGACCTCAGTCAGTCCGGATCGGGAACGACATCTCCACCATCACCACACTGAGCACTGGGGACCCCCAGGGCTGTGTACTCAGTCCACTGCTGTTCATTCTGCTGACTCACAACTGTGCAGCAATGCACAGATCGAACCACATCATTAAGTTTGCCGATGACACGACCGTGGTGGGTCTCATCAGCAAGAACGACGAGTCAGCATACACGGGCTAACGGACTGGTGTAGAGCCAACAACCTGTCTCTGAATGTGGACAAAACAAGAGATTTTTGTTGACTTTAGGAGAGCACAGAGTGACTGCTCTCCACTGAACATGGCTCCTCTGTGGAGATCGTCAAGAGCACCAAATTCTTTGGTGTTCACCTGGTGGAGAACCTCACCTGGACTCTCAACACCAGCTCTATTAACAAGAAAGCACAGCAGCATCTCTACTTTCTTCGAAGGTTGAGGAAAGCACATCTCCCACCCCCCATCCTCACTACATTCTATAGAGGGACTATTGAGAGCATCCTGAGCAGCTGCATCACTGCCTGGTTTGGGACTTGCACCGTTTCGGACCGCAAAGCCCTGCAGAGGATAGTGAGGACAGCCGAGATCATCGGGGTCTCTCTTCCCTCCATCAAAGACATTTACAAAAAACACTGCATCCGCAAAGCCACCAGCATTGTGGACGACCCCACACACCCCTCACACAAACTCTTCACCCTCCTGCCGTCTGGCAAGAGGTACCGAAGCATTCTGGCCCTCACGGCCAGAATGTGTAACAGCTTCTTCCCACAAGCCATCAGACTCCTCAATACTCAGAGACTGGACTGACTCACACACACGTGTCCTGAGTTGTACTTTAATTATTGTCACTTTATACCTGGCTGCTACCTCAATAACTGCTATGTCCATAGAACACTATCTCATAGTATGTTATGTTTACATATGGCATTTTTAGAAACTGTCATCTTTTTGCACTACTGTGTACTGGTCCGCGCTGCACTGTCTCTCACTGTGCCTATTGTCCTGTTAATTTTTAGTAATTTATTATACTGTCCAGTACTTTTTGCACACGTTTGCATGTGCACTTTATATAGGTATGTTATTTAGTCTGCGTAGTCTCGTGTGGTTCGGTGTTAGTCCTATGTTGTTTTATGTAGCACCATGGTCCTGGAGGAACAGTGTCTCATTTCACTGTGTACTGTACTAACTGTATATGGTTGAACGACAATAAAAACCACTTGACTTGACTTGAAAATTCTCATTTTCTGGACTAGCTTGAATTATTAGTATTATTTATTTTATTTTTTATCTATATTATTATTTTTTTGCCAGTTCAAGAAACAAAGTTTCTAATACTATTGTGGTCACATTTTATTGGTGGTTTGAAATAAGTGGTGTGCAGAGAAAAATTGAGTACCCCTTCAAACCCCCCGACACACAAACACAAAGACACACACACACACACACACACACACACACACACACACACACACACACACACACATTCACACACCGTTATATTACCTCACAGTCCTCTTAGCCTCTTGTTTCCTTGCATAATTTCGTATTCAGAAGTTGCGCTCAACTGCCGATTGTGAAAACGATTGCAGCTTTTCTATGGGACGCCTGGTTCTCATTGCGAAACCATGCCATTCCCGGCCAGTTGGTACAGTTACGGTTTCTCTTTCCACTATAATGCTGTGAAATATATGTCATTTGGCGATGATGTAAGTGCACTATGGAGGATAAACACATATTCCAGTTTTTTGGACTGCCTTTTCCCCAGGTTTTCTCTATAAAGCACTGAAAAGACATGGCCCATGTTGCAAAAATGAATGCAAAGAGAAGGCGAAAGGTTTACAATCAAATGATGAGGGGTTGTGTGTCTGCCACTGGACCAATCACAAAGAAAGGTAAAAATTCCCATACTAACTAAAAAGGATATAATATTCAAAGATGTCGGATCATGGTACCGTTCATATTACACAACTGTCTGTTTTGTCAAAACAAATTTTACATCACACAATTTGGAATCGCAGACAGGTCCAGATATTTAACATTCTAGATATCTCACTGACATCGATGACGTGTCTGCGCTTCTCTCAAATTGCATCTTTCATAGTTCATACATTGCGTTCATCACTCTCGGGAGCGAGCTCCGATTTGCCTATGATTTCAGGCTTTTGTCGTCGATCTCCACAAAACTATTGCCGAGTGAAAATCGAGCTTAAAATCGTGTTGTGTAAACTCGGCATCAATCTACCTCCTGGACGAAAAAGGCATGTTGAAAAATAATGTACTATACTAGTTAAACCATTATCATAAAAACATGAAGATACATTAAACATACTGTACATACTGTACATACATTTTTCACTTTGGTATTGGCAAATTAACAATCTTAAGTCGGCACAATTGTGCACAATTGTTAATAATTTAGATTGTGCATGGTGCAGAAAAAGAACATAAACTAATTAAAATTTTGTTTCTTCTCCATTTGTCATTTCCTTGCCTTGGCAACCATAAACCCTTTTTTCAGTGAACGGTTTTGACGTTGTGACCATTAACTGGATATTTACCAGCCAACAAACAGGCCTGTTAAATAGCTCACTTGTGGAATGATAACTCAGATTGCATATCAGGCTAAGAAGATTACCCACAGATCATTAAAATATTACAAGTGGAGCTGCTGTGTGGACCTCTCTAAATGGTGAACAGGAAATGTTAATTTTTTTTTACCTCAAACCTGATCCTTAATAACGTTTTATAAATAGTATAGAAGTATTGTAGATGGATGTGTTCCTGAGACTTCTGTTGTGATGCCATAGAATGCCGCAATGAACTTGGAACATGCACAATCTCCCCAGAGCAATATAAGGTTAGATGTCTTGTTCATGCGCACAATAGTGATAGTTTACAATTGATTCCAGCAATCTTCTGCCCTTATATTCACAATCGAAAACATGATCCATTTGCTACCCATTTTACTTCCGTAATAGGATGGGGACACAATGCTGGCCAGATTTAAACCTGCATTTCTCATGTGAGCACCACAGCTCAACATGTCTGGAGCATTTGTTCCAAACATTAGGCAAACAAGCCCTATTTGAAAGGGCCATCAAATCACCCCCCACCCTTAACCTCAGCCCACCTTTTCTTTTACTGTGCATTTGTGTTGACATAACATCCCTGAAATTGTGCATGTGGCTGGGGATTTCTGATGGCTTTTAAAAGAATGTTTTCAATGCTTAAATGACCCGGGGTCATCCTGGTGTGATGCCACCTGCAGCAGGCACAAATGGATTTGACTTGTGAGGAAAGCCGGTCATTGACTAGCAGGAATTTTAGAACAATCTACACATCATAAAGTATGTGAAAAAAAGAGATGAAGGGTAGGGGTCGAACTTAAAACGGCTGAAATAAGGTACGAATTACTGTGCTCAGACACTCAAAGCTGTTTCATACTTCACAACCACTTTGGCTGCTGTCAAGTCACATCATAGAAAGTGAGATGGAATCCATTATGGACAATCTAATTAGTTTCTGCACTGTCAACCCTTAACAGGCTATGTCATTTTAAATGCTCAGCACATGCCAGGGTTCAAAACACAAGCTATTTAAAGTTTTTTGTGCAAATTACTGGCTAATTCTTTTGTTTTTGTGATGCCATTAAGAATAGCATGAAAGCTATGATGAATTTTGAAATTATCATGATTGGCAGTATCCTTGTATTTCTCACCAGATATGTGGCTTGTGCTTCAGAAAGCTTTTTTTGACCCTTGCAATATTTTTTACTTTTTTTTCTTTTTTTGGAATTGCATCAGATGCATATTTTCCACTCCCGAGAGTTACTATGCGCTCACAGAGACCAGGTGCTCAGGCACCTCAGCCGTTTGGGGCTTCAGGTCAACTGGGAAAAGAGCAAGCTCACCCCGGTTCAGAGCATCTCTTTTCTTGGCATGGAATTAGACTCAGTTTCAATGTTAGCACGTCTCACCAACGAGCGTGCACAGTCGGTGCTCAAATGCCTTGACACCTTCAGGCCGGGCACAGCGGTCAACTTAAAAACTTTCAAGAGGCTCCTTGGGCATATGGCATCCTCCACGGTGGCCGCGCTGGGGTTGATGAGACCGCTTCAGACTCGAGTCCCGAGATGAGCATGGCACCGCGGCACACACCGTGTGATGGTCACCCCCGCCTGCCGCCAAACATTCAAACCTTGGACAGACCTCTGCTTTCTGTGGGCAGGAATACCCTTGCAGCAGGTGTCCCAATGTGTCCTGGTCATGACTGACACCTCACGACCGCTGCGCTGGCACATCAATTGCCTAGAGTTGCTGACTGTTTTCTTTGCCCTGCGGAAGTTTCTCCCGTTAGTTTGAGACAAACATGTCCTAATCAGGTCAGACAGCACCGCAGTAGCGTACATAAATCACCAAGGCGGCGTATGCTTCTGCCACATGTTACGACTCGCCTGTCGTTTCAAGTGACTCAAGTCACTGTGCGCCACTCACATCCCCGGCAACCTCAATGTGGTAGCGGACGCGCTGTCATGACAACGCTTGCCCGGTGGAGAGTGGAGGCTTCCCCCCCCAGTCGTTCGAGCTGATTTGGGAACGATTCGGCAAGGCCCAGGTAGACCCGATTGCCTCCCGAGAGACCTCCCACTGCCTGCTCTGGTATGCCCAAACAGAGGCTCCCCTCAGGGCAGGCGCACTGGCACACAGCTGGCCCTCGGGGCTGCACAAGTATGCATTTTCCCAGTAAGCCTTCTTGCACAGGTGCTGTGCAAGGTCAGGGAGGATGAGGAACAAGTCACCCTAGTGGCTCCCTACTGGCCCACCCGGGCCTGGATCTCGGACCTTGTACTCCTCGCGACAGCCCCTCCCTGGCAAATTCCTGACGGGGCATGCTCTGGCATCCGCACCCAGACCTCTGGAATCTCCACGTTTGGCCCCTGGACGGGACGTGGAAGATCTAGCTGGTCTACCACCTGCCGTCGTAGACACGTTCACCACAGAGGTGTGCAGTTAGGTCAGTGATCTTATTTCTGCAGGAGAAGCTGGAGGGGAGGCTGTCCCCTTCCACCTTGAAGGTGTATGTTGCTGCTATCGCGGCCCACCACGACGAAGTAGATGGCAAGTCTTTGGGTAAGTGTGACTTAAACATCAGGTTCCTAAGAGGCGCCCGGAGGTTAAATCCTTCCCGGCCAGGCCTGTTCCCCTCATGGGCTCTCTCGATGGTCCTCGCGGCCTTCAGAGACCCCCCCTTAGAGCTGCTAGAATCAGTTGGACACAGGGCCCTCTCTCTAAAGACGGCCCTGCTGATCGTGGTCGCCTCCATCAAGAGGGTCAGGGACCTGCAAGCGTTCTCTGTTAGCGACACTTGCCTGGAGTTCAGTCCGGCAGACACATATGTGATCCTAAGACCGGGCTACGTGCCCAAGGTTCCTACCACGCCCTTGGACCACACGCAGAGCTTTAGACATTCTGAACAGCTCTTCGTCTGCTTTGGCAGACAGCGGAAAGGGAATGCTGTCTCCAAACAGAGGCTTTCCCACTGGGTGGTTGATGCCATTTCATTGGCCTATCACACCCAGGCTGTGCCCCTCCCCTGCGGTTCCGTGCACACTCAACAAGGAGTGTTGCGTCCTCATGGGCACTGGCCAGAGGCACCTCCCTGGCAGACATATATAGAGCAGCGGGTTGGGCAACACCTAATACCTTTGCGAGATTCTACAATCTCAGAGTTGAGTCAGTATTGTCCCATGTTTTCTCAGGTCTGAGCCGGTTGAACTTGGTACACACTGACGGACTGACCGGGTGGATCGCTTGCACCTAGCGTCCTTTCCCTAAAACTAAACTGTGCGCTTTCTCTCCCAGGAGATACCACTCATTCGGATCCCTGGAGGACTCCTCCCTAGCCCTTTGGGTCCGCAGTTCAGTGGAGGAACTCGCCGACCTGATCCACTGCAGGTACTTAATCTACCCTGTACTGGAATAGGTGCTCCACAGGTCAGGACTCCTGCGTGGACTCCCCCTGTGTGTATTTTCTGCGGTACGGTCCCCTTAGGAGTGGACCCGCGTCTCCCTTAGGCAGTCCCAGCTGCCCTCCGGTCGCCGTGTTATAGCAACTCCCCCTTTCTTGAGGCTGGATCTACCACCGCGCCACCTTCCACATGTTTTAAAAACCCATGTGATGTATTCACCACTATTACCTCCCCCTTCCGGGCAGGTGTGGTCTCCGCAGGGTCTTTTCCCCCTGAAAGAATAGGAAACTGGGTAAGACCCCATTCCCTCGATGCGTATAAGGGCCCCAGCCGTTTCTTGCTCTATGCGGTGAAACATACAGTGAAAAGAGGCCCGGCTAGGCTCAGCCCATTCCCGGGTTGGCAAGCATTGCCTTGTTCCCTTGTTTAGGGTAACCAGAAGGATTCTGACGACTTTTATGGGGCATTGGGGAAGGGTACGTGCAGTCTGACACAGCTGGTCGCCTTTACACGTAAAATACCTTGCCGCTTCTGTGTCAGTAGAACACGTACACAGCTCAGCGCATGACATGATTTAAATTGGACCCCTAGTGTCGCTTCTTCAACACAACGTCGAAGTGAGCGACAGACGGGGAACGTCTAGGTTACGTATGTAACCTCCATTCCCTGATGTAGGGAACAAGACGTTGTGTCCTCCCGGCCACGTCGCTGAGCCGAGCCACTGTGGTGGCCGGACCATTTCCGACTCCTCAGAAAAATCTTGAATGAACTCGACGTATTTCCCTGCTATTATACCCGTATGTCCGGGGGCGGGGTATGCAAATACTCTGCATATTTGGCGCTCAAGAGAGACCCCTAGTGTCGCTTCTTCGACACAATGTCTTGTTCCCTCCATCAGGTTAGGTTAAACTTAACGTAAGTTTTTTTTTTTTTAACCACATAAGAATGGTTTTCAGTTCCCAATCCTAGTTAACTGTTCATCACTTGATTGTCTAAATTATTTCAACAGTTTCAATGGAACACTGCAAATATACTCAGTATTTCCTAAACCACTGAATCTACAAGGCCGTGATAAAATACATTTTGTTTTAGCAGAGTTTTGAGATTGCAGTCTGAATTGAATTCGCTGAGAGAGAAAGACTGGGCGGCATAGAATAAAACAAATTGAATAAATAGACAACACATTTGTCTGTAGTATTGTCTACTATGTTTGCAATCAACAACAAGCATATAGTGTTGTCCGTTTCATGAACTAATTACTCTTAAAAGCCGGGTTCATTTTAGTTATTCAGTCTAATTACTGAATGGGTGTTGGCATGTGTACATTCAATTACAATTTTTTAAAATTGTTTTTATATCATTTTATTTTGTGTAGATTAGTACCAAAAATGGAGGGTTGCTTCCTCAAAAGTATTATAGAAGCTGGTAATGGAATTGTTTAGGAACCCAAATAATTAAATCCCTTACAATTCCCATTTTTACTTGTGGCATATTATGTTGTGTTTTCCCTTGACGATTCAGTGTCTTTTACAAGGACTGACAAAATGATTAACAACCTTATGTAATGGAAGCAAAGACTATGTATCTTTTGCTTTACTTAGTTTGCTGTCAAGCATTTGAGACAAATCACTGTATTCCTGTAAAATTATATATAGTTCCTTTGGCACCTTGTTCATTTTTGACTCCCAACTTGAATGTCACAACTGGATTTCTCCTGGTAATTTTTCCCATTGCTTTGAAATTTTGCTTGGAGGAAGCTGCAAATAACTTGTATTCTCCTCATGCATAAGACAACAGAAACAACATTTCACTTACTGAGCAAACGCACAGAGCCAAATAACAAATCTGAGATCTGTTTACTCAGGATTGGCATCAGTTGAGATCTCTATTGAAATAGAAATGTGATTCACTGCTTGTGAGTTTTTACTCTGTTATCATATACATTTGTCACAGAATTTATGTGCATGTACTTTCATATGTCATCTGGGATCTGCTTTTGTAATGGGATGTCTGTGTGCATGCATGTGAGTCTGTTTTGTACAGGCCAGGGATTGCACTGACTAGTTGATTAGTTAGATTACATTAAATAAGTTGTACTTGTTCTATACAAGCCGACAGCAATCACGTGTATTTGTTCAATTTTTAATAGTATACTGTATGTCAACATTCGGCTTAACACGTTTCATGTTTTAGGGCTCTCTGAGTTTGTGATTTTAATGTACTTGTGGTCTCTAATTTGTTTCTAAATTGTATTGCACATTTTAGGAGAGACATCTGAGAAACGTTGATTCTTAAATTAAATATTTGAGCTATGAAAAGACAACCTCTGCGCAATAAAATTGTCCTCTGGGGCCAACTAGTTAACTAGTAAAAATTAGTAGTCGTGCAAGTCCTTGTACAGGCTGGCTTTTTGTCCCCTATATTTATGACCTGGCATGTCAGAGCAAAGCCAGTGCTGACTTCTGTGTGTCAACCATTAGGGAGCAGAGAGAAAGAGTGTGAATGGTGACTTATGGCATTTCTGCAGAAGTTGCTCCCTGGAGTCTAGAAGAGGCCTGAAAGACAAATCGCTGCCTGCACACATCGCTGCCTGTCCTTGGAGTGCACTGACAGGCGAGTCTGCAGAGAGCTGCCACTGTCACCGCTGTTTGCCACTCTGCCGAGTCACATATACACAAGAGACACACGCACACACATGCCACACACTGAGGCTAAACTATATTAACAGTCCATTGCGTGGACTGGACACAAACTCTAGTGCAATGACTTTTTTGACATACAGTATAACATGTCCGTTAACTTTTTTTCTTCAGTATTTACACACTTTGAGCACTTTTTTTTAGGTACACTACAACTATGTTGTAGCCCATCTGCCTCAACGTGTTGTGCATTCTGAGATGCTATTCTACTCACTACAGTTGTACAGAGCAGTTATCTGAGTTTTCTGTAGCCTTTCTGTCAGCTCGAACTATTCTCCGTTTTTGCAGGGGTGGGGAACCCTGCTCCTGGAGGGCTACTGTCCTGAAGAGTTTAGCTCCAACCCTAATCAAACACACCTGCCCTTAAAAAAAAAGTAATCAAGATCATGATTAGTTTCCTCAGGTTTGTCTGATTAGGGTTAGAGCTAAACTCTGCATGACAGTGTCCCTCCAGGAGCAGGGTTCCCCAATCTTGCTCTAGAGACTCTTGTGCATGAAAATCCCAGAAGATCATCAGTTTCAGAAATACTCAAACCAGCCCGTCTGGCACTAATAATCATAACACGGTTGAAATTTTTTTCCCATTCTGATGGTTGATGTGAACATTAACTGAAGCTCCTGACCCGTATCTGCATGATTTTGCATTGCACTGCTGCCACACGATTGACTGGTTAGATAATTGCATGAAAATTAAGAGTACAGGTGTTCCTAATAAAGTGCTCATTGAGTGCATATCCCACCTAGGAATAAAAATGGTCATTCTGACTATCTCACAGTTATGACTGTATTTTGTATACAGTAACTGAGATATATCATCCAATAGCAAATTTAAATCTCGTAATTGTGAGTTAATATTGTTAAATTGTATCTTTAAATCTTGCAATTTAGAGAAATACAGTTGCAATTGTGAGATAAAATCAGAATTATGATTTTTCCTTTTCTTTTTTTTTACCCATACATGTGCACGATACAAAGTTATCTTAGCCTTAGATAACTTTGTATCATGCACATGTTTGGAAGGAAATATACATTTACATTTGTGACATTATAAGGCTAAGCCTTATAATGTCTTATTTTATCGTGCACATGTTTGGGAAGAAATATACATTTGCACTCTCTTCAGCCCATCGGGATGGAAAATAACAAATTAAATCTCTTTAGCATCTCAAATGATTCTCCTAGATAGCAATACGTTTAAATGGAGAGCAAATGGAGAGTTATGCACTAGTCTCCTGCTTCTAAGATTTTTAGAGTTTTAGGGTCAATGGAGAAGGACTATGATTAAACATTGATGGCAAAGTTTTAAGACCAACTTTAGCTGCATATGGCTGCAATTTCATGAAGGAACATATGGTTGAAGTGTTTTTTTTCTTGGTTTCATGGTGGCACCCGCTTATTTCCTTCTAAATGGAAAGAAAACACAGAGCTTATAGTTTGACCATGTCTCGGAAAATGCCTCACACATCACACTGTGCGACTACACAGAAACACCTGGGATATTTATACAAAGCGTGCTGTTTCTTGACCTATGTACATGCATCTCTTTGTTTGAAGTCTCTTTTTTACTCTGAAAACCATTGTTTTCTAGAAATTATTTAAATGTAAGCACTCTACGAGCAATTCGAGTTATATTCAGACCAAATGATGTGAGCTGTACCATTAACGTTAATTGTATAGCTCTTTACTCTTACTGTATATTAACAATAGTCTAATTTGTGTCTGTTCTTAAAGGAGAAAAATAACTAAAAGTTACTTTTAGGAGAAAAATCTGAGACAAAGTTTACACTTAAAACAAAATCTAACCAAAGTTACCAAGCTATGAAACAGCAGTCTCTGAGCAAAAACATTTTCTTCTGGGAAGTGAGGGTTTTGATTTCCGCATCTTGCTGCCATGCAGCACTGGTGATTAATGAACTAGAGAAGAAGTGCTGGAGTTGTGTGGCCATTTTGTAGATTAAGACTAATCCCCTACATCTGGTCTGCCCAAAGCAATAAGATTTACTTGTTGAGATTTCCGTTTTCACGTTGTATCGTGAGGGTTTTTTTAGGCCTTGAGTTGCTGTAATTCGGGGCGAACAGCGTAGCTTTGGAGATCTCTTAATTTAGGTTGACTGGCGTTGCTTTCAGGCATTTGGCCTTACTAGTTTCTAATCTGTAAAACAACTGGAGCTTGACCACATTTAAGACTTGCATGCTTTGAAGGGGGCTAAAAGTGCTCTAGGATTCTTCAAATAAAGCTGTGATATATACCGTTAAACAAACTCGAACTTAAGTGCAACGCAAAGGAAATTTACTTTGGATGTTTGAAATATAATCTATGAATATAAATGGTCAATTTTCTAAATGTATGTGTCTCGAATAATATACTACATTGTGTACTCACACTATAAACTATGTACATTTTCTGTAGTACTTGGTGGCAAAACAAAATTGAGTGCAATGTAAAAAAAAACTATTTTGATTGAGTTAAATATATAATAAATAGCCAACATTCTAAAATGTATTTGTCTCAAATAATATACTATACATTATGTACTTGGCAGTCTTGTGTGGCTATATAGTATTTGGCAGCAACACAAACTTAAATGTAATTGAAAAGAACCCTATAATGAATAATTATTTTGTGTTGGTTCTTTTCAGCGAATTGGCCAAACAGGCTTGCAAAACTGTCTTAATCGATTTGTGATTCAGTACAATTAGTTCGGAACGCTCCCACTAAATTATTTAAAACGGTTTCTCACTGTAAAACAGCATCAGGATATTTATGAATACAGAGAATATACAGCACTGGATACAGTGGAAATGTACCTATAATCAACTGAGATAAAATGCTGTCTTTTTGAAAGATAACTTTGAGAAACTTCAGCTAGTGCTGTGTCATGTGAACAAAGGGCTGTTCAAACTGAACGTGTTTTTGCATCCGCTCATGCTATTTTTCAATCGTTTTCCATATAAACATTCACTAGATGGATGTCTTTTGACAACTGCTACGTTTCACTGTGTTTTTAGCATCGCTCACGGGAGCGCTGCATTTTTAGATGCTGTATCAAGTTAAAAAGAACTTCTTGAACTGATTAAAAATGCATCGAGACACCTGCGTTCTGCGCTGTTCGTTGTGGTGTGTTTTGCTTTTTTAGTGTGAAAACGCGTCTGTCTGAACAGTTACTGGAAGAAATGCTTTAGCCAATAGTTACATGAATGCTACTCATACTCAAGAAAATAATCTTATTTTGTGTTTTTGTGATAGTTAGGATTTTACATGCTTCTATGGTACTTAAATTGCATAGCCATTTTGTCACGCTAGTATTGTGGCTTGATAACCTCTCACTTTCCTTTGGGGGGTTGCAGAAGTACATACAGACACTCGTAGTACACTATGTCTCATTTTACACTTGCACTACAAAATGGCCCAGAATAGTGCAGAAGTATGCCAAATGGAACAGACTACATATGCCATTAGTAGGTCAAGTTACAGACAAATCCCACAGATACTCTTTGGTCTATCTCAGATTGGTTTTCTGGTGTACCAATGAGAACGTGAAAGGTCAATCACCAACACATGTACAGTAGTTAATTATTACCCAGCACACTTAAATCAGAGGTAAATTTTGACCCTGGGGAAAAGTTAACAACTTCTGTACATGTCTGATGGCTAGCCTGTTTATTTTACCCTCTAAATATATGTGCATAACTGGGAGAGCATCTTTCTGATTTAATACCTTATAAGAACATTTGGTCAGGCCCAGATTACAGCCTTGAGGCACCCCAATATTTTAGCAGGAGCTGTAGATTTATATTCTGCCATAAAAGGCCCCCTGAGCTAAAGCAAATGTTTTGGTACACATCATCAAGTCTATTAGTGGTTGCTGACTGGGAGTGCTGTCCATCTGCCTGCCATGCTTGCATGTACTCAGCTATTATAATGTCTTTATATCCAACCCCTTTTCCATCTGTTTATCCATCTAAGTGAGGATATTAACAATAATTGAACAGTTAATCCCACTGAGATAGTGCTCTGTAACCTTTAATATGTATTGCCGCACCAAAGAAGAGGTCCATGTAAATGATGACATGCTTGGTTGTCAGTCAGTTAATAGAATGTGATAAAAATGTGAAACGACCAATGGTAGAAATACAAAAGGTAAAGGTACAGTTCATATGCATTTATTGCCATTTTTCGCAGACACTTTTCCAAAGAAACTTCAAGTGCATTTAAGTTATACATTTTATCAGTACACACATTCCTTGAGAATATTTTTTTTCCTCACTATACTGAGGTATTGTGTTGTTTTTAATTATATTTATTTTGTATTGTATATATTGGTAACACTTTACAGTAAGGTTGTATTCGTTAACATTAGTTCTTGTTTAGAGGTATTTTCAACATATAATTATACATTTCTAAAGTTAAAAGGTATATAAATTGTTAAAATTAATTAATTCATTATGAACTAACAATGAACAATTGTATTTTCATAAATTACCAATAAACAAGATTAATAAATGCTGTAAAAAAATAGTGGTCATTGTTAGTTTGACACCTAATATATTTACTTATGTTAACAAATTAAACCTTACTTTAAAATGTTACCCATTTATGTCTGATAAATTATGTTACATTAGAGTATCAGTTTGATTTTTAAAAAAATTAAAATGGACATAAATTAGAATTAATTGTTGACATACGTAGAGTAAGCATATAGAGCTATAAAATGAAAGTGGATAGCACAGCTTGGATAAATTAGACTTGGATTAATTTGATGAGAATTTTTTTTTCTCAGCAAAACATTCAAAAGGTGTTGGGTATAATGTATGATGCTTCGGAAGGGTATAACAGAAAATAACTGAAGAAATACATACAGAAGCCTATAGTCAATACAGTTAAAATACATAAATAATATACATTACTGAGGACACAAAAACAACATCAACAAAGTACATAAAAGGAGATATATATATATATATATATATATATATATATATATATATATATATATATATATATATATATATACATATATATTGCACAACATACAATATAGATGATATTGACAGCAGACAGCTGGTTTTCCTTTTAAATGTATTGAAGTGTAAATGATAACTGGGACAAACTGATTATGGTGTATTGATAGCTATTAAAATAAAGGCAAAAAATGTAATATGTTAAAAGTGTTGTTGAATGAATGCATATATGAGGACTCAACAGGGCAGTTAAAAGATCCCTTGTTAAATATACTGCAGGGGCACCTGCAGCATTTAATCTGAGGGTATGAACAGAAATCTGCCTATACACCTTATATTTAAGGGTGTCCGGGGGCATGCTCCTCTAGGAGATTTGTGTATGCAAAAAACAACACCAAAGCATTAAATTCTGGTGAGATAAGCATTTGTTTTATTTTCTTGAGTATGAGTAGCATTCATGTAACTATTGGCTAAAGCATTTCTTCCAGTAACTGTTCAGACAGACGCATTTTCACACTAAAAAAGCAAAACTCACCACAACGAACAGCGCAGAACGCATTTGTCTCGAGATGCATTTTTAATCAGTTCAAGAAGTTCTTTTTAACTTGATACAGCATCTAAAAATGCAGCGCTCCCGTGAGCGATGCTAAAAACACAGTGAAACGTAACAGTTGTCAAAAGACATCCATCTAGTGAATGTTTATATGGAAAACGATTGAAAAATAGCATGAGCGGATGCAAAAACACGTTCAGTTTGAACAGCCCTTTGTTCACATGACACAGCACTAGCTGAAGTTTCTCAAAGTTATCTTTCAAAAAGACAGCATTTTATCTCAGTTGATTATAGGTACATTTCCACTGTATCCAGTGCTGTATATTCTCTGTATTCATAAATATCCTGATGCTGTTTTACAGTGAGAAACCGCTTTAAATAATTTAGTGGGAGCGTTCCGAACTAATTGTACTGAATCACAAATCGATTCAGACAGTTTTGCAAGCCTGTTTGGCCAATTCCCTGAAAAGAACCAACACAAAATAATTATTCATTCACAAATTGGGCATTACTAGTTCTTTTAAACTGCCAACAGAAACACGGGACACATTTCATGATTGGTGAAATATTCTGAGAGTAAATACTTCTCATGCCAGTCAGAGCACTCATGGTGTGCATGAGACAGGCACGCACACACACACACACACATATATACACACTGTATTCATGCACATACACACACAAGTATATATATATATATATATATACAGTAATCACACACATACTGTATATACTGTGCATACACTTACATACACATTATATATATATATATATATATATATATATATATATATATATATATATATATATATATATATATATATATATACACACACACACACACACACACTCACTTATGCAGTTTTGCCCCAAAGACGATATCTCATGAACAGAATAATACCAGCATACCCACGAACCCCACCCAGAATTTCACACACCCTGGCACCCAGCATGGTGCACCGACCCCAAAGGTTGACGGTCGCCTGCTTTTCCCATGATAGCTGTGCCTGAGTCTCTCGCCTTTGCTCATACGAGTATTGCAATTTCCTTTTTTCCTGGTTTTCCAGCTTTCTCAACACACCTTTTTGCTCTCCCACAAGTGGCCACATGATGTAGAGATCTAGCTTTGATACTCAGGAATATTGTGCTTGCTTCGGCAGCACATACTAAAATTGGTACGATACTCAGGATTATTGGGATACAATTGAAGTTCTTCCCAACTGTATATAATGTCAAGACCCAGCTCTGATACTATGGCAATTGAGGGACCATTACAAAAGAAAAAAAAAGAAATGCAGAACTCAAACAAAAATAGAATGGAAAAAAGAATGGCATTAATAGAATAGATTAAAATTGTGTGGGGCATCAATTCACCAAAGTAATATCTGTCTCTTTTATATTATAATACAGTGTGGTGGGGCATTATTTCAGATGATAGATTTCACTGTGGTATTAATATTTAGATACAGTATAAGAGGAGTGGAGTGAATAGTAGTGTATATGTATGTAGCTGCTTGTACATGAAGCAGTTTGTCTCTCAATAGTTACAGTATATGGTGTAATTGTAGCCATTAATTGTGACAGAGATTTTGTTTTTATTTTTCCAATTTATGAGAATAGTTTTCTTGATAGGCAGAGACAAAAGAAGTGGAGTTGTGTGTTCAACTGTAGGGGTTATTGTTGAAAGGTTTCCTAAGAGGATATGCTTCTCATTTTTGACATTTCTTTCTTAAGCACAGGCTCTGTCTTCTCTATTGTGCTTCTTCTTTTGTTGGAGGCCAATGTCAAGAGCAGAACCTGACTCCTCACCTACATCTACATGAATAAGCAATCTTGGGATCTGTCATGTGATGATCTTGGAGTGTCAACATGCTTGACCTCACTCTCTGCTTCCAGCACTGTGGCTGGTATCGGTGTCAATCCACTGTGGGTCTTGTAGGTCTGAAAATGGTCCTAGAAAGGATGTGGTGCTGTTTTTTCTCTGTGGCTCCTCTGTTTCACCCTTCCCTTATTCAAGAGCCTAGTCTCATCAGTAACAAAAAAAAAAAAAAAGATATTATCAAATATTGTCTGCACTCAGCTGAGTGTGGCTTTCTGATCTAAACCTGTTCTGGGAGCAGGGCTGGGAGGGTTACTTTTGAAATGAATTCTACTACAGATTACATGCTGTAAAATGTAATTTGTATGTATTCCATTAGATTACTCAAGGTCAGTAACATATTCTAAATACTTTGGATTACTTCTTCAGCACTGGTAGATTTTTTTCACTTGTTTTGACTATAAAAACCTAAATATTTTGTGCTGTGTTGTAATGTGTGCATGTAAAATGGTCAGAAATCGACTTGGCTACTGTTATAACCTCTGTTCTCTGATGGAGGGAACGAGATGTTGTGTCAATTAAGTGACACTAGGGGTCGCTCTTGGGAGCCCCAAACACCTCTGATCTTTGAGAATAGGTCAACGGGAATTGGCGAGTGGACATACGGGTATAAAAGGAGCTGGAATGCAACCACTCATTCCTGTCTTTTGCTGATAAGCAGAGACAAGGTCCCAGCCCTTTCAGCAGGTAGTTCAGTGTTGTGGCAGGAGGGACTCAACGTCTCATTCCCTCCATCAGGGAACGGAAGTTACAACAGTAACCGAGACGTTCCCCTTCTGTCACGTCGCTGTGTCTCGTAGCCAGTGCACCGACACGTCACGCTGACACGTAACCTCCCCCAATGTTCTTACAGGTGTCAAACGGTCCCCTGCACCTCGAGGACAAGTGGACTGCCAAAAAAAATAAGGACCTGCTGACCCAGCCATAGCCTCTTCTCTTTTTCTCCCCAAAAGGAACAAAATCGATCAGCTGGGGGCCATAACGAGTCTGTCGTCGAGGGTGTCCCTCCGAAGGGGTGAACGCTGCGGAGACCACACCTCACCCGGAGAGGGGGGCATTTGAGTGGAAATACATCACATGGTCTTACCGAACCTTGTTGGAAGCATATCATGTGGAAGGGTCCCGTGGTAGGTCCTACCCAGGTGGTTGAGGAGTTCTACAAACAGAGGGACCTCTTCCCAAGGAAGACGTGGTTTACCAATGGGGAAACCATTTTGCTGAAAATACATCACAGAGGGTTACCTGCAGGTAACCTGCACATGTGGAGCACCTACCCCAGTACAGGGCCTAGTTAACAAATGTACTGGGCCAGCTAGCCACAGGACATCCAGGGTCCACAACTGTGAACATGTCTGGAAGTAAAAAGCACACGTCTTCACCTCAGGGAATGGGAAAGGCACTATGTGCAAGTTGTACACACGGCCAGCTGTACCGGAACTTACTTGCTCGTACCTGACAACACATCGGGGGCTGCAGTGTGCCACAGCTGGGCATGCGGGGGCGGGAGGCAAGAGGTACCTGTTGAAAAGGTTCCCAGCGGTCATGATAACGACAGCCGTGGACACCGACTGTATGGCCCAGGAAGTAAGGAAACTGCTCTTTTCTTGAAAATGTGGCGAAATCATAATGAAAGGAAAACAAAGATTCTCCACCTGGCCCTCCACTGGGGGAAGGAGTGGTCTGCTTACCAGCTCCCATGTCGCATGTTCCCAACTTCCTGGGCTGCCCATCTCAGGGGTGCTTCGAAGCCTTCCTTGGGTTCTTGGCGGCCGGCCGGCCGTGAGACAGGTGGCATCTGCTTCCCGCCAACTGGGGCGGGCTGCGGTGGAGCTAGTGTTGTCTCCGCAGGGGGACGCCCTTGACAATGAGCAGAAGGGGTGTGAGACCTTGAACCGCACCAGGGCAGTATATGTTGAATGGCCTCCCTCTTCTTCCTCACCGTCGAAAACTGCTAGGCAAAGTCTCTGACGCTGTCGCAAAATAGGACCATAGGCCTTAGCCGCCAGCAACGACGTAAGCCTACAGGCCCTGAAGTAGTAGGTAGTGCCCAGACACGTGAGACAGCGATTGTGGCCGTCAGAAGCGGAGAGATAGTGACTGCAACCAGGAATAATACACAAACGAAAAGGCATCTTGAAAAATAATCTTTCGTAGGTGACACATAAGGAAATATATTCTTTTAGAGGAAGACTATATACTCTTTTAGCTGCTGAAGCGCCCAGGGGCATTCTCAGCAAAACACCAGTGCAAGAGGGGGGAGAAACCACTGAAATGCACCATAAATCCAATAGCTTCACTGGATTCAGAGGTGAATGGTTCGGCAGAGTAATTCAGCTCACTGAACACAACCGCACGGCTCCAAAGAAAAAATCTGAATCAGTGGATGCCTTCCAGCTCCTTTTTATACCCGTATGTCCAGGAGAGTGGCATGCAAATTCCACTCGCCAATTCCCATTGGCCTTTCTTAAAGATTAGAGGGGTTTCGGGCTCCCAAGAGAGACCCCTAGTGTCACTTCATCGACACAATATCGAGTGAGTGACAGAAGCCGAAAGAATTTCAGCTTCGCATAAAGCTGACAATTACCACAATGTTTATTTCTACTTCTTCTACTCTTAACTTACTTCAAACTTATCTGTCTGCTTGTATGAATGTAAAACATCATAAGGTGTTTCACGTCTGTTAAAATGCGCTTTGGATTGCATCATTTATATGGATAAATGTTTTTCATCTGAAAGGACTAAATATTAAATGAAACAAATGACAATAAAATGCAAAGTAATCTCGTCTGTAATTAAAATACTTTTTTGAATGTAACTGTATTCTAATTACCAATGATTTAAATTTTAACTGTAGTGGAAAACAGTTACTTATATTTTGCTTATATTATATATTTTAAATATGTAATCCTGTTACATGTATTCCGTTACTCCCCAACCCTGTCTGGGGCATCTGAATAACCACTGCCCACTAGACTGTGAGAGGGTAGTAAAGGTGTGTGGATGCCTTAAAGGTGGCAGTGGCGGAATATAGAAGGATAGTTCACCCAAAAATGATAATTCTGTCATTATATACTCACCCTCATGTCATTCCAAACTTTTGATTTTCAGGAGCATTTTTTTACATTTGCGAGGGCATATTTTCTCTAACCATATAAAAACCTACTCATTCTTGTCTCATTCTTGTCTCATTCTTTAGCAAATACTTGAGTTTATTCAATTCTTTAAAACAAGTTCTTAATCTGAATGTTTAGATTGAGAATGTATTAATTCTCACCCATAAAATTAAATCAACATCAAATAATATTTTATGGGATAATATGTATAACTAGGCCTTGAATAGAATTAAGATCATGATCTTGTCATGTGATCCTGTCATGTGTTTTGTTTTCATTGGTTCATTGTTTGATTATTATATCAAGTTTATTAGTCTTGTAATCTTGTTACAGTTCTGTCTGTTATTGGTTGTCATTGTCACATGTTTACCCAGTCTGTGTATATATATAGCCCTCATGTTCTCTAGTCCTTGGTCGAGTATTTTTTTTTTGGTGTAACGTTGTCAAGTCAAGTGAAGTAGTTTATGTTTGTTTTGTATTCACTTTTGTATAAACTGCACTTGGTTTCTCACTTCATTATCGTATTCGTCTGCCTGTTACATTGTGTCCAGTATGTTACAGAATACTACTCAACCACAACATGAACCGAGCAGTTTGCCTCATGCTGTCATGTTAACGTGCATACTATTTACATCTTGTGGCTATACTTTTGAAATAGTTAGTATGTTTAAATGTTTACGGATTGGCCCCATACTCTTCCATTGTAATGGAAATGCTTCAATGGAACCCAGATTTTTTTAACATTTTGTGGTATATTATGCCACAAATGCTGTCGATTGAGCTTAACTTGTATTGTAATATTCTTATTATTTTTTTTGCTGTGTAAAAAACAAAACAAGTAATTCATTATAGGGGCATTGTGAATTTGGGGGATTTTTTGAAACATTTGGTGACACTTTTTACCTGGGACCCTTAATTTCTTACCCTGGTAGGTGGCCTCAGTTAGGCCTCACCTTCTAGTTAAGATTTAGGTCATGTAATTGCAGCCGAATGTTTTAAGAGCCACAGATTTTTCTCCTAAACGCCCTTAGAGAGGCTCTATCACAATGAAGAAGAGCAAGATTGATAGGCCGAGCGTACGCTGAATAGACGAGCTTGCTCCCTCATTGTTTCAGCGCAGATTTCTCGCAAGGGCTGCTCGAAAGTGAAAAGCTTGGTCTCACTAGTGTCTTTTTTGTTGTTCGGCTGTTTGAGATATGCTCGCTGCGGAGGGGTCAGATATAAGCTCAGCTAATTCTTGCAGACAGCAGGTATTGTTGTTTTATTGTAACAAATTGATCTGAGACTGCTCTGGTCTGGTGCTGCATGATGAAGTGGGCTGGAGTCTTTTGTGCACATTAATTATCTTTTAAATAAATGACAATGCATGTACTTGATGCGATGGGATGAAGGGAATAGAGCCAGCACTTGTGTTTTCGGTCATGGGTGTCTCATAAAGAGACTCTCAACCACACAAGTATGGAAACACAACTTAAAACCTCTGCAGAATAAAATATCCATGATTAAGGGACAAAACACTGGCATCATGAATTTAGATGTGTTTTGGGGTGGCCAGGCTTCAGACCCTCTTGCTCCGCTCCTGTTCTCAACCCTGTTCTTGGAGGCCCCCCCAACACTGCACATTTTGTACATCTTTTTCTGACACACACAATTCAGGTTTTGGAGTCAACAATAACGAGCTGAGTTGAATCAGGTGTGTTTGATTAGGGAGATATCCAAAATGTGTAGTGCTGGGGGGCCTCCAGGAACAGGGTTTGAGAACTTCTGAAAATTACTCTACGCTAAATTCCAGAGTGTTGTTGATTGAGCTCGAATGAGTGAAGAAATTAACATGTAAAAAGATGTTTCCATCAAAGTAGGTAGAGCACCAGGTCAAACTCACCGATGAAGTGGACCAATGGCAGTAAGAAGGTGTTTAACAACCGATTTCCTGAGAGTTTGCTCTGGTAAGCTGTTTCGAACCCCTGTAACAAACTCACTCGTATGTCACACCCGTTCTTTCTTTAGTTTCGCTAGAAGTATATTAGCAGCTTAGATGATCAAAAACTACTGATTTTGTCTAACGGTGAAAGACATCTTTTACAAATCTGAAATTTGTCTCAGATGGCAAAGTTGTGGCCAAAATCATGCAGTGTGCAAATATAGATATTTTACAGGAAGTTAAGCACAAGCTCAGGGGCTGATATTAAGCCGGTACACATTGTTAAATTTTTTTCCTGTCCTTTTGGATTGTTGCTTGTCAGATTATATGAAATGGCCTCGATGAGATTTTGTGTAAAATAAAAATGTACACTGCGCAACCCACAATCTTTTATGTCAGACTGTGCGATACACATCTTAGGACTTTCTTCACAGTTGACAGTGTTGATTGGCCCATCAGTCATCTCACATTCAGACATCATCATTGACATGAGATAGTGAAATATTACCATGCAAAAATAAGCATGCTCTTTTGATAATATTGGTAATGTTTTGCCTGGAAATGTACAGTGTGCAAAGGGTTTATTCACCCCAAAAATGAACATTCTGTCATGTTCCAAACCAATATTTATTATTATTATTATTATTTAAAACAGTGTTTTAAATGTCAAAGCAAGGTTCAGTTTTCAGTATTGTAGTACGATGATAGATTTAAACAATCTTGCAAATGTATGCATATTAATGGAAGAATTAAAGGTGACACTTTACAATAAGGTTTCATTTGTTAACATTAGTAAATGCATTAGTTATCATGAACAAACAATTAACAATATATTGTTTACAGAATTTATTAATCTTTGTTAATGTTAGTTAATAAAAATGCAATTGTTCAATATTAGTTCATGTTAGTTTATAGTGCATTAACTAATCTTAACAAAAACAACTTTTGATTTATAAAATGTATTACTATATGTTGAAATTAACATAAACTAAGGTTAATAAATGATGTAAAAATATTTTTCATTGTTGGGTCATGATACATAATGCATTTACTGATGTTAAAGAATGGAAACTTATTATAAAGTGTTACCACTTATTTAAATTATTAGTTTTTGCTTAAAATTGCTTAAAATAAGATATGGATTGTAAATTGATTAGTGACAACAGCAGGGCTGCAGAAAGGTTATCGGAATGTAGTGGTTAGGAGAAAGTTAGGAGAACTTTAGGATGAGCATTCGGGCAGCATTCTCCAAACTTAAAGAGAATTATTTATTTCCGTGGAAAAAAGAAACCTTACTGGCTAGCTAAAAGATTAAGTTAGAATATCAGTTCTGGGAACCAATATTTTTTTAGCTGTGTCTTTATATTTTCCACAGAAGAAAGTGTTTGAAACAACATGAGGCTGTGTAAATAATGTCAAAATGTTCATTTTTGGGTGAATTATCCCTTTAAGACTGAAACACAGCTATGTGTTTTACAGGAAGTTGTGCACAAGCTTAGGGGCCGTTATAATTCAGCACAAAGACTGTAAAATCAACATCTCAGAGGGAATGTGTTTTCTTATTGCTATTTTTGTTTACTTGTGAGGAGGTGGAGAGCATTGGGTGATTTAACCTTGCATGGAAATAAAGGGCCGCCTTATAGTCATAAATGTCTCATTATTATTTTGCAGCTGTGCTCTTCCTCAAGCTGAGTGTCAGTGATTTAATTTAAAATATAAATGGCACTACAGTACGTAGGCATTGAGTCACTTTGGCATATATGGAAAAGTGCGACAATGAAAATGTACAAAATGTACTTGAAGCTCATGCATGGGAGCAGCACCCGCTGTCAAGTGGAATATTGAAGTGGTAGTTGTAAAAACAGCAGGGGGAATGATGCAGGCATGTAAAGAGCTCCCTCTGAATAAAAAAGTCCTTGTGAAAAGTTAAGCAATCCCTCTCCAGTGCCTGTTTGGCAATTCTTAGTTGTCCTAGGTTCTTCACTTCATTTGTTGTTATATATGTGTAACAGGGTTTGGATGGGCAAGGAGGAGGTGGAAAACCGGACGGACCATCAAAATAATGTTTAATTAAAACTTAAAGACACAAACAAATACACACACTGCAGCTGCGTATGGCTCTTTCTCTTTCGAACTGCCGCATTCAGCTCAGCTTTATACCTCTCCTCGGCTGATTAGCCCAATTGAGGGCCGGCCGTGCACACTCAATAAGGACGTTGCCCTTTCCCCGCCTCTCGAGACCTGGGGGGAGACAAGGGCAGGGGAAAGGGAAAGAGCGAGGCGGAGCGACAGTGAGAGAAAGAGAGGAGAGAGAATGAACCCCACCTTCTAGCAGACTGCAGTGAGTCCTCCGATCCCTGGTGGATAGAATGCCCCTCCACCGCTCCAGGCAGCCGGCAGTGAGCCCCTCCTCCCCTTGCAAATGGTGGTCATTCCTCCACGTTCAGGTGGCCGGCAGTGACTCCATCCCACAGCAGATGGCCGTGGCAGCTCCTTTCGGCAGATGGCAGTGGCATCCCTCCTCCTTCCCGGGTTTCGGCACCAATTTAACAGTGTTTAAAATGGGCAAGGAGGAGGAGGGAACCATATAGACCATCAAAATAATGTTTAATGAAAACTTTAAAAGACATAAACAAATACACACAAGTCAGCTGTGTATGTCTCTCTCTCTCTAGAAACTGCTGCATCTGGCTAGGCTTTATCCCTCTCCTCGGCTGATTAGCCGATTGGGGGCCGGCCATGCACACTCACGGCCCAGCCCCGCCCCGCCCTCCTCCTCATCACAATATCCATTTGTAGCTGTTTGTGCACACATACTAACACACACGTCACATGTTGGTGTGGCTATCCTCATGAGGACTCTCCATAGACATAATGATTTTTATACTGTACGAACTATAGATTCTATCCCCTAAACCTAAACCATTACCATTTTTGTAACCTAAAAAATAGTCCTCTTAAACCACCCAAACCCACACCCACACCCACACCCACACACACACACACACACACACACACACATACACACACACACACACACACACAAGAGAGTTGTCATCTCTGGGCACTTAACCAAACCGTAATATAGAGCTGTAAGGCTTATGTCTGTAGTTTCTAGTCTTTTGCCCTGTGGGGATTTGTCTTGGTAGATCCTCAGAGGGAACACTGCTCATCTTGTCGTTTGTATATTCCAGCCAACCGCCCGGGCCCTGGGCAATTACACACATCAGTGCAAAGTGTTTATAAATTAGCTGCAGCCCCTTCTTCTGATGAACATCAGCTATGCATTTTACACTACATTTTTAATGCACAATAAGAGGAACAGATGCTTGCATACATAAGTATGCATGCTGCAGTAATGATATGCTGGTAAACTACATTTAAAGTGTTAGCACTAGTGTGAAAATACGATAGCAAATTGGTGTTAATACAATTTCGAGATTAAAGGCATATGGAACAGTATTTACATTGCATTATACACAAGTAAGTACAGTATATGTATGTACACATAAACATTAATCAGATTCCAGTCACATCAAAGTCAATTCAAGTATTAGTAATTTTAAACTTTTATATTAAAAAAGTAATAATACAGTACAATAATAATATGTTACTATAATAACAGAAAAAATCATATTTCGTGTTGCTATAATTTGCCACTATGTACAATAAAGTTGCCACAAGGTCAGAATAGTGTACAAATTGGGAAATTTCATATTTCTTTCTCTATTTTTCACTTGCTGACAAAGACAGGACACATTTCAATTCAAAAAGTCCAATAAAATGAAGAGCAAAGGATGTGCATTAGGTGTGTAACTGAAATAATGATTGATCTTTTTTACTTTAAATTCTGATTGGAAAAGAAGCGTCTGCGTAAAAGCCATTGTACTCTTACTAAATGCACATAGTTGTCACACACTGTCCTGTGTTTTTTTCCTCATCTTCAGTTCAGTTTCAGTGACTGTTTAGTTTTCCCCTTGTTCTTGAACTACATTTCCCGGTATGCACCTTTTTGTTTACCCTCACCTGCCCTCCCATCTTCCCTCATTCTTCTGTGTATAAATACTCTCTGGTTTCCTCATAGTTGGTTTTTGTTAGCTTGTCTATTTGTTTGTTTGATCATTTGTGAGCACATTAGTGCTGTAATGTTACATACATATTTAACCAGCAAACTGCTGTTACATTTGATTTTCTTTTATCTCAAGTGTTTTATTTTCATCATTATTTCTTCATCTTCTGAGTAGTAAAATAAAATATTCTGCATTTGGATCCTCACTCTCTAATCTCGTCCTTCCTATCAGCATAAAAATATTACAATCGCTTTGGCTAATGTTTTGAAACAGTCTTAAGATTCTCTAAACTTGTAAGTGCAATTGTCAAAACTGGTTTATGGGACATCCCATCAGCATGACTGCAAAATGTAGTAACTCACCCAAAACATTAAAGTCATACTTCAAAACCTAGTTATTGTGTGAGTAAATTAGCCAGTGCCACCAAAATGAAAAGTTTTTTTTTTTTTTGTGACCGTGTGAGCCATACTGGTCAAAATGTTTAGATGTATTTTTCACCATGGCAGTCAACCCTGGAAATGCTTGTTATATACAAATTTATTTTGTGTTGACACCGACTGCTTACTGTATTATACAAGTATGTCAGTTTTGTCTAGCTGAATGCTATTGTGTATCACACTGAACTTTTTAGATACTGATTTCCACAGTAGGTTAAACTTTACTGGGAAAAGTCAATACTGTACAATACTGTAGTACACATAAAAAGTATATGCACATTTGTATGTATACAGTAAATTTATCCTTGTAGCAATGTGTTACATGTAAACAGAAAATTTACATTGGCATGTCTATTTTTACACATTTCTTACATGTAAAGTCATATATAGTGAACAGAAAATTGCCACAAAATGAAAAAAAAAGAAAGAAAAATGAAAGAAAAAAAAATTAATCTCACAGTTCTTCCTGGTGGACATCCTGTCGCTCTTGTTCGTCTGGCCAGAGATTTAGCAGACATCACAAACATTTCAAGTCATAAATATTTATGGAATATACAGGTATGTCTGACAGATTTTAATAATTGATTGGATAATTTTGCATGTGATGGCTCACACGATGAAAGAATGTTTAGTTGTGAAGTGTGACAATTTCACTGAGAATGAACACATTAGTTTTGATCAGCAAGCCATGTACATTTAGTTATTGTGCAAATTGTAGATAATTGTACTTACTCTTATGCACACATGTGCCAAAACACGTGCAATTTGATGAACAAGAAATTCAAATTTGGTGTGTTCGGAGATTTGAACTAATTGTTTTGAATAAAATGATTCTCATTCCGGAAGTGAGCCAAAGCGATTGAGAAAAACTGTAAATTAAAGGTGCTGTAAGTGATTTTCTTTAATGAAATTACAAAAAATACATTTTTTGTATCAGATATTACTGAAATAGGTGCCATGAAATATCACTCCTGTCTCTGTGACAGTGCTATGCTCTGTAAACACAAACAGCATGGAAAAAACTGACCGTGATTCTTTAGCCAGAAGAATTTGAAGCACTTTATATCTGTCAATCATTCTACACACTCACAGGGCATTCGTATATGTGTACAAGGAAGCTCAGAGTGTCAGTTTGAGAGTTGTCCTTTTGTTGTGTGAAAGCTCTATTTTGCTATCTTGTGTCCCAGTACCTGTACCAGGTCAGTGTACATGTTTGGGTTTATTTTTCTTACCTGTAAATTTAACAAGCTCTACAGCTCAATGTTTGATTAAAACAATCTCCAAGCTTATGTGTGTGCTCATATCTTTGGAAAGAGGGTGTGTGTCTAATTTAATGGATAAGATAAATTCTTAAGATATGGCTGCTGGATGTACTCTAACAAGGGGCGGGGGCTCTAAACCGCAAGTGAAAATATACAGAGCCCTTAACCTAACCCGTCTAACCTAACCCTACCCCTAACCCTAACCATGTGTGGAATTGTCGCCCCCTTTTGAAGTTTGCTCAACCCACTACTGGAGTTTGTCTGCCCTCTATAGGAGTTTCCGCCCCTGTTTGAAGATCTCTAGGCTGCAGTAATACCTACTTGAAGTCTCATGAAAGTTCTGTAATGGTTAACATTGCTTACAGCACTTTATACATGCCAAAGTGCTACATTGCTTTGTAACCTCAAACTCCTATAGTTATGATAATGAATTGTATTACTTGGTGGGAGAATTGTTTATTTAGATTATTAATAATAATATATTTAACTGTTAATTGAACATAGTTGTCCTTTATCATGTTGCAGTTGCCGGCATTTGCTTCATGCCTATGAACGTTTAGGTTACTCTGCCGAAGGGGAGACACGGGTCTAACGACAGGGAGACCGTGCCGTGGAAGATTAAGTCTTATGGGGTTACCAACAGGGAACCAGTGCATATGGAGCACCTATCCCAGACCTGACCTGAGCAGGGAATACTGACACAAGTACTGGAACTGGCGTCGAATTCCCCTGCTGAATTTGCTTGCCACAGGTGCAAAGGCATCCAGGGTTCACCGATCCCGGGAACTCACATAGATCAAAGAGCGCACGTTTTCCCCTCGGAAGGGGAAAGGCGCTTGTGTGCCAGTGGCCCGCATCATTACCTGTTTGTACCTACCAAAACACGGGACAAAACTGGCTCAACCGAGAGATTATAAAATCTTGCAAAGGTATTGGGTGTTGCCCAGCCTGCTGCTCTACAGATGTCTGTTAGAGTGGCGCCATTGGCCAAGGCCCAGGAGGAGGCCACGCTCCTGGTAGAGTGCGCTCATAGTCCCAAAGGGGACGGCACACCATGGGCCTGGTATGCCAAAGCAATGGTGTCCACAATCCTGTGGGCAGTCCTCTAGTTGGAGACACATTTCCCCTTCTGCTGTCCCCCGAAACAGACCAAGAGCTGCTCGGAGCATCTAAAGCTATCGGACACAGCAGGGGTCTGGACAAGGCTGGGTCTGCCTCCTCCCGTGGCAGCGCATTTAGGTTCACCACCTGATCTTTAAAGGGGGTAGTTGAAACCATGAGCACATAACCCTTGCCACCTACCAAGTTGAAATGGATGCCGCTGAACCTGGGTTGGGCACCTGGCGAACTGAATTGTGTAGCTGAGTCATATCGTCTTGGCCAGCCATCGGGTTGGAGAGCATTTAGCCCATCCGAGTCCTCCGCATCGGACTGAAGCAGCCTGCTCTGCGATGCTGCTATCTATATCTCATCCTCCTCCTGCGCGCCAAATGAGAGGTCCATCCTGCTCTGAGGCGGACCAACTGGCTCATCCCGTAACTCAACCCTGGCACGTGAGCGTGCTGGGGAATGGGAAGTCCATGGAAGTACCTAAATCACCCCAGCACTTACTGTCGCGGTCTTGTGCCAACGGGCAGAAGAATGGAGGTGGGGAAAGGATGGATGCACTATCGCAATGTGGCCATAGTCATGTTCTCACTGTGCGGACATGAACCATCCACGAACACTGTCTCAGCGTGTCTGGAGCCCAGACACATAAGGCAGCAATTGTGACCATCAGAAGCGGAGTGATAACGACCGCAACCAGGAACTGGAAAGGCATCTTTAAAAAGACACTTTCAGTCAATGCCCACTCTTTTAGGAAATATACACTCTTTTTAAGGAGAAATATACTCTTTTAGCCACAAAAAGCACTGCTGAAGCACCCAGGGACATTCTCCACACTTATCTGTAATGTGCTGTAAAATCTAGCAGCCATGGAGATTGCTCTTTGCTTTCTTGCAGAGGTGAATGGATTGGCAGTGGAATGCATCATAATTAAATCATTTTAAACCAAATTGTAAAAAAAATATTTTATACCCTTATGTC
Organism: Moxostoma hubbsi; assembly: GCA_032164185.1. Lineage (NCBI taxonomy): Eukaryota > Metazoa > Chordata > Actinopteri > Cypriniformes > Catostomidae > Moxostoma > Moxostoma hubbsi. Next base: position 10,040,226 of record JAVLUX010000018.1, on the reverse strand, counting down.
CGGGGGTGTGGCATGCAAATTCCAATCACCAATTTTCATTGGCCTTTTCTTAAAATATCAGAGGTGTTTGGGGCTCCCAAGAGTGACCCCTCGTGTCACTACATTAACACAACATCGAGGGAGTGACAGATAGGGAACACCTCTGTAACGCAGTTCAATGGAAAGGAGGAGGTGAGAACTGGCTTGACAATTTAAATAATATTTTAATGAAACACTTAAAGGGATACTTCACCTCTGGGAAGTTGAATGTGTATTTAAAATTGGTCATTTATATAGTATAAATGTGAAATTATTTTTGAATTTGAAGCATTCTAGACAGAGAAAAGGCAGAAAATGTATTTTTTACACATGTGGCTGAAAGACAACAACTCCCAGAATGCACTTGCTTTGCTGCCCTTACGAGGCCACTCCCAAACCACACCTACCGGTTACAGGCGGCAGTATCTGAAAATATGATACAACTATTCTTGCTTTGCTACATCGTGACTCTATAAATCGTGAGTTAGTTGATAAATTGACTGACTACGCGGGAAGAACATTATAATTCCGTGTGTCCAAACTCTGTACATGACGTCTTAGTAACAAAAAAGAAAAACAAACAAAATACTCACTTTACACTAAGCCGTCCGTTTGTCCCTGCGGGCTTTGGCTGGCGTTTCCAATTTTTCTTCGGGATCCTAAAATAAGTTTCCAGGACTCCCCTGTCCATGTGTGATACAAAACTTGGGTGCTCAGTTATACATGCTCATGTTATCGGTGCAGTTTCATCAGCGGATTCAGCGATCTCGTCCAGTATCGCTGAAATTCGCGACAGCAATAGGACACTCTATCTGTTTCCATAGGCGCACAGCGAGAGCACTGACACCACCAGTCCGCCCCAACTCGAGTCTGAATATAATTTAACACTCTCTTCCTCCTAGCCTCTGGACCAAAAATCCTCCGATGACGCAAAATGACGATTTTTGCATCATCGGAGGATTTTTTCCAGACTAAAAATAAATAAATCTCTCGTCTCAGGGGGATATGAGGGGGGGGAGCTCGGTAATTAGAAAATACTACTGGTTTTCTACTGATACAAAGCTTAATGCTAAATCCTGAAGTAACCCTTTAAACAAAAGATACAACACACACATGATGGACATGTCCATAAACGATCTCTCTCTCTCTCCCGCACCACCGTCCGCAATCGGCCTTTATCCCTCTCCGAGGCTCAATTAGCCCGATAAGGGACCAGGTGTGTATAATCATGACCTGGCCCTGCCCTCCGCCCTGTCACATTCCTCCCTCGTTCTCTCAGGCTGGGGAGCCCCCGGCATGTCGTAGACCCCCCCTCTTTCCCTAGGGGAGGGCGTGCCCTAAGGCCCGTCTGCCGGCAGGTCATCCCCGTCTACCTGGATGAGGGAGGGGACAAGGGGAGGGAAACAGAAATAATTACTTCCTCTAACAGTGTAGTAGCCCCCCAAAACAAAACACTAAAATTTAAACGAGAGGGAAAAGGCCAACACAGAGCGGCAGTGAGAGAGAGATGAAAAAAAAAAAACACTTACTCGCCTGTTCTCCGATACGCCGTAGCTTGGTCCCTGACCAATCCTCCACCCTCCAACGACGACAGCTGCGTCTCCCCAGGCAGATCGGAGGCAGACCTCCAGCCCCTGGCGGACGGAATGCCCCGCCGCGTTCTCGGGGAACAGAAGGGGTCTCCCCCGCCCCTGGCAGCGGTTCTCCCGCTCCAGGCGGTCGGCAGTGAGCACCTTCCCACTCGCGTTTGGTGGTCTCATACCCCTCATGGGGTGAACGGTAGTGGCGAGAACTCTACTATGGCATATCCCTCCTTCTTCCTGGATTTTGGTACCAGTGTAACGCAGTTCAATAGAAAGGAGGCGAGAACTGGCTTGACTATATAAATAATATTTTAATGAAAACCACTGTCCGCAATCGGCTCAATTAGCCCGATAAGGGACCAGTTGTGTATAATCACGACCCGGCCCTGCTCTCCGCCCTGTCAAAACCTCTTACCTGTGGTGGCTTATAGATTTATTTAATCAATTTCGTGCTTTCATAAAAATTTTAAATTCCCTGGGAATCAAATCCAAAACCTTGGCATTGTTAGCACCATGCTCTACCATTTCAGCTACATGAAATGTCGCATAAACTGTCTAAATGAACAGTGCTTTCAAGCAAGCTTTATAGCTGTTCAAAATGTGTAAATTTAACATTCTACATGAAAATTATTTCTAACAATACAAATGTGGTTTCTGCATTATTATTTAACTGACATATTTCCAAAAGTCTGAGATTTTAAAGTTTCACAAGATCATTCTAACATTATGCTAAAAGTAATGAGCACTCGTCTCGTAAATACAATCATTCCAGTATGGCTTGAAGGCAGCATTATCTGGTGCTATAAATGGTGATTAGGTCTTAAGCACCAGAAAAAAAAAAAAAAAATTATTTTTGTCTTTACGAACACCTTTGTGAAAATCCTGGATTTAAGCACCAGCAATTGTCTTCAGGTGTTGGATAACAACAGTTTAAATTTGCAACAGGCATCTCCATACATCTTTAATGCTCAGCTGGGATTTTTAGATGTGGAATTTGTATGCTGCAGTTGTGGGAAACCTACTTTTGAATCTGTGTTATCTGTATATGTCAGATTTGATATAGCCTGCTGCAAATTTAATCATCACATATTTCTTATGTATTAGCTTTTTGGAGTTGTATTTTAGATTCAAATATACTTAAAAAAAAAAAAAAAAAGAAAAGTTTTCATCTATGTGCTGAAAATGACAGGGAAATTACTCTATCAAACCCACCAAATTCTAAGGTTTTTTATTGAAATCTGAAGAGCCTTCCGATAAAGTGGTATAAAATTCAAGATTAATCTCATATAAACATTCATGTTATATTGTGGTTGAAACTGACAAATAGGTTCCTTGTTTTAATTACGCACGTAAAAAGTCTGAAAAGTAGTCTTAAAAAGTGCATGTAACACCTTAATCCACCTTTTGTTCCCAAAATCCCACTATGCATTTTTTTGTGTATACTTTAAGCACTTGAATGTTTGTTATTTTTTATTAATCAACATAACTGATTGAAGTATAGCTGAATAAACTGTATAGTGCACATACTACAGATACTCACTTTTCAAATACAGTAATTGATTTTAAATACCAAGAAAATAAATCAGATCAGTTTGCATTTTAGAAAAATGGAGGGCTTCTCAAACAGCAAATTTTGAATTTCTGTATACCAATCTCTCTCTCTCTCTCTCTCTCTCTCTCTCTCTCTCTCTCTCTCTCTCTCTCTCTCTCTCTCTCTCTTTTCTCTCTCTCTTTCTTTCTCTTCATAGAGGATGAGCTGTAGTTATCTCTTATGCACCATACTGCTCTTTGTTGCCGTGTTACTGGCTGTCACGGTAACCGGGATCATCCTTCTTATGAACCATTACCAAGCGCCCACTGGCCCTGATGGTCCCCCTCTCATCAGCACCAACCAGGATGAGGGTAATGCCTTGGTTACCATCGAGAGAGGTGACGGCTCTCACATCAACATCTTTATTGACCCTAACTGCCCCGACTACAACAATAACTTCCTGCGTCTGGAGGGGGTGCAGACCTCTCTGCTGCACTCTCTCACTGACCATGACACTGATCTGAAGTCAGTGAAAGGACAGGACCGTGCACTACTAGTTAAACTTGCTGAGGAAGTGGCCAAGCTGTCTGCTCACGCCAGTCAACTGAAGATGGAGTACAACGCACTGAGACAGGGCCAGAGCAACATCGGACAGGAGCTTGGCACTCTGCAGGCCGAACAGGGCAGGCTCATTCAGGTCAGTTTGTTTGGAATTTTGTTTTATTATGAAGTGAAAATGCTCCAAAATCAGACCCAACAAATCAGCCTGAAATGAACTTGTCCAGTGTAGTCATATAAATTAATCAAGTCTGATTTAGAAATAAAACATTGCATCTCAATGCAAGTTTGAAATAATGTTCTACTGCAGGGTGTTTCATCAGGACCCAGACTGTACCAAAAATGTTTATCATACAAAAATTATATTTTAAAGGTTTTGTACTGTCAGTAGCCAAGAATTCACCACACAAACCATGTTTATCTATGTTACAAGACAAGTGAACGCATTTGATATAGTCTGGGTTGTATTTTCTTTTACCTTGTGTAGTTTTGTTTGGGTTGGTTTTTAAGGATGAGGGCATGTCACACAACCTGTACATGTTGGCATCTACCTGATTGACAGATAAAAAGCAACAATAAATGAGGTTTATCCTCCCTTTTAAACGTTGATAAGCCTATTTATTTTTTATCTTAACAATGCATTATTGTTTTGTTATTTTTATTTAATTATTTTGATTTAACATTTGTCATGTTCTGCATTAGTGTGAAGAGTTTGGTGCAATTTTTTATTTATTTATTTTTTGCAAATACTTTACAGGTCCTTCTCAAAAAATTAGCATATTGTGATAAAGTTCATTATTTTCCATAATGTAATGATAAAAATTAAACTTTCATATATTTTAGATTCATTGCACACCAACTGAAATATTTCAGGTCTTTTATTGTTTTAATACTGATGATTTTGGCATACAGCTCATGAAAACCCAAAATTCCTATCTCAAAAAATTAGCATATCATGAAAAGGGTCTCTAAACGAGCTATTAACCTAATCATCTGAATCAACTAATTAACTCTAAACACCTGCAAAAGATTCCTGAGGCTTTTAAAAACTCCCAGCCTGTTTCATTACTCAAAACCGCAATCATGGGTAAGACTGCCGACCTGACTGCTGTCCAGAAGGCCATCATTGACACCCTCAAGCAAGAGGGTAAGACACAGAAAGAAATTTCTGAACAAATAGGCTGTTCCCAGAGTGCTGTATCAAGGCACCTCAGTGGGAAGTCTGTGGGAAGGAAAAAGTGTGGCAAAAAACACTGCACAACGACAAGAGGTGACCGGACCCTGAGGAAGATTGTGGAGAAGGACCGATTCCAGACCTTGGATGACCTGCGGAAGCAGTGGACTGAGTCTGGAGTAGAAACATCCAGAGCCACCGTGCACAGGCGTGTGCAGGAAATGGGCTACAGGTGCCGCATTCCCCAGGTCAAGCCACTTTTGAACCAGAAACAGCGGCAGAAGCGCCTGACCTGGGCTACAGAGAAGCAGCACTGGACTGTTGCTCAGTGGTCCAAAGTACTTTTTTCGAATGAAAGCAAATTTTGCATGTCATTCGGAAATCAAGGTGCCAGAGTCTGGAGGAAGACTGGGGAGAAGGAAATGCCAAAATGCCTGAAGTCCAGTGTCAAGTACCCACAGTCAGTGATGGTCTGGGGTGCCATGTCAGCTGCTGGTGTTGGTCCACTGTGTTTTATCAAGGGCAGGGTCAATGCAGCTAGCTATCAGGAGATTTTGGAGCACTTCATGCTTCCATCTGCTGAAAAGCTTTATGGAGATGAAGATTTCATTTTTCAGCACGACCTGGCACCTGCTCACAGTGCCAAAACCACTGGTAAATGGTTTACTGACCATGGTATTACTGTGCTCAATTGGCCTGCCAACTCTCCTGACCTGAACCCCATAGAGAATCTGTGGGATATTGTGAAGAGAAAGTTGAGAGACGCAAGACCCAACACTCTGGATGAGCTTAAGGCCGCTATCGAAGCATCCTGGGCATCCATAACACCTCAGCAGTGCCACAGGCTGATTGCCTCCATGCCACGCCGCATTGAAGCAGTCATTTCTGCAAACGGATTCCCGACCAAGTATTGTGTGCATAACTGAACATAATTATTTGAAGGTTGACTTTTTTTGTATTAAAAACACTTCTTTTATTGGTCGGATGAAATATGCTAATTTTTTGAGATAGGAATTTTGGGTTTTCATGAGCTGTATGCCAAAATCATCAGTATTAAAACAATAAAAGACCTGAAATATTTCAGTTGGTGTGCAATGAATCTAAAATATATGAAAGTTTAATTTTTATCATTACATTATGGAAAATAATGAACTTTATCACAATATGCTAATTTTTTGAGAAGGACCTGTATACTTCTTGTGTCGTTTTTGCATTGACGTGAAACCTCTACCTTAAAAAAAATCACATTTTGCGATTTTGAACTTTTACAGCTAACCATTTTTACATAATTTAGTACACAAGTACTAAAGTACCATACCGATTGCCTTCTCCTTCACCTGTACCTTTATTGTAAAAGGCTTCATCAACGCCATCTGGATTATTAAGATTTAAGTGTGAAAGAATCACACGCATCATTACACACAAAGTTCTACAAGATCCCACTTTATGACCGTTTATGAGTGTAAAACTTTGATTACAGCAGAAGCAGTGATTTTTTTTTTTAATACTTGACGGTCATTTGCGGCTGAAATACTATGTTTTTTCCCCCCAATTTGGAATGCCCAATTGCTCCAAGTCCTCGTGGTGGCGTGGTGACTTGTCTCAATCCAGGTGGCGGAGGATGAATCTCAGTTGACTCCACGTCTGAGACAATCAGTCCATGCATCTTATGACGTGGCTTGTTGGGTGCGCTAATGCTGAGACGTAGCATGTGTGGAGGCCCACGCTATTTGCTGTGGCATCCACGCACAACTCACCACGCGTTCCACCGAGAGCGAGAACCACACATTATAGCGACCTCGAGGAGGTTACCACAGTGACTCTACCCTCCCTAGCAACCAGGCCAATTTGGTTGCTTAGGAGACCTGGCTGGAGTCACTTAGCATGCCCTGAATTCAAACTCGCGACTCCAGGGGTGGTAGTCAGCATCAGTGCTCGCTGAGCCACCCAGGCCCCCCTTGAAATACTAAGGTTAAATAAACACTAAAATCTCTCAGTGTATATAAGATGCTGTTTCTCTTTTACACTTCCACCAATAATGTTGGCAAACTAAAGACCTTTATGAGCAAATGGTGTGTTGATATACAGCTCTGTCTTTTTTTTTTCTTTTTTTTTTCTTATAATTGGAACTGGAGGGAAGGGTCTTGCAGGATAACTAGCAGGAGAGCGAGCTCATACTAAGGAGCCATATGCCAACACTCCCCACCAGGCATACTTTGCATTTGAAGATGAGATGACAAAACGCACTGGAGCTCAGTGTTGTCAGACAGTGCAGAGGACTTTATTGAATGTGGCACACCAGGACTAGAACTTTATAGTACAGAATTCATCAACCAAATTATATAGTCTGTATAAGAGATATAGGCCCACCTAAATATGCTTTATTGACACTGAGCTGTGCTGCTTCACATAAAGTAATACAGTATATTTTCTATTTACATATACAGTGCAGTAATATACACAGTATACTATATCTAGTGCTATACTTCTACATTATACTGTAGATAGAACTACAGACAGATGGACAGACAGACAGACAGATAGAGTGGCAAGAATAAGTATGTGAAGTATGTGAATCCTTTGGAATTACAGTACCTTGTTTTCTGCATTAATTGTTCATAAAATGTGATCTCACCATCATCAAAGTCACAAGTAAAAAAATCTAGCTGGCTGGCTGTCTGTCTGTCTGTCTGTCTATCTCTCTATCTACTGTGTATTGATGAAACTAAGGTTGAATTGTTTGGGAAGAACACGCAGCACTACGTATGGTGTAAAAAGGGCACCCTGTACCAACATGAAAACATCAACATTAAGCACATTGTTGTTTGCCTATACGTGACTGATGAATATATATATATATATATATATATATATATATATATATATATATATTAATGCAGAAAACCAGCTACTTCCAAAGGGATCGCATACTTTTATTTGGTAGATAGATAGATAGATAGATAGATAGATAGATAGATAGATAGATAGATAGATAGATAGATAGATAGATAGATAGATAGATAGATAGATAGAGATGGATGGATGGATGGATAAAATAGATGTAAACCTATTTTGTTCATTGTTATTTGATGATACATAATGCATTTACTAATGTTAACAAATAAAACCTTATAGTAAAATGCTACAAAAAATATATATTATACATATCAGGGTTTCAATAGGCATAATTAGTTCAACTGAATTATGTTGTTATTTATGTTTTGTCACAAAAATTGTAATTACATTTTTCTGTTATGTGACAATTTTTTGGGGTTTGTAATTCAGTAAATTCTTGTCATTCCAATTCAACATCCTGTGAGGTGTGCCGATTCCATTTAAAAACACCTATTTGTGTCAAGTTAATCTTGATAATCTACTAAATATCTCATCAATGAAGTCCCTCATTGAATTGTGTAAACTATACAACATAATTGTGAATATTCTTTGATGTTTATCAAAGTACCGTAGGTTTCCTGTGTGTCTGAGATGTAATAGCATAATTTCAGTCCTGGCTCTGGAGAGCAGGAGACAGACTGAGAGACAGATGGGACCTGTGGCCTCTACATTTAGATCAGTGTTTTATGAATTCAGCCAGTAAACTAGGGCCATGCTTTCATTAAATTTCCTCAGCCAGACTATAAAGACAAAGCCTTATCAGTGGAGAATATTGGGTTGAGATCAGGGGGCTGTATTCCCCAGCCTTGTGGATTTCAGGCTATATAGCTTGGTAATATCATGGGTACTTTTGATTATTTATCATGGATTCAGAGATATCTTTATGATATGGATGGATTTTTCTGCCCAAGGGACGCATTCGCTTGTCGTGCTTAAGTTGATGAGAGATACAAACTGGTTTTTACATTCTCTCCTCGAAAAAGCAAGATAAATAGGACAGCAAATATGAAGGCATTAAATGAAATTCGAAGAATACCAAGCAAGATTTCTGGAGGGTATATTCAAAAATCTCAGGGAAACCATGATCATGCATGACTGATCTCACAGTGAAATCGGAAAAGGTGGTTTGAGTTTGATTTTCCATTTGTAAGTTGACTTTCCCAATAATGTATATACTGGATCTGTGGAACTATTAAAACATTGCTCTGTTTGTTTGAGTTGACATGTTAACTTCTGCGTCAACCAGTGGCGTGAGTTTTGGTTGGAATTACCTGTTTGTCCAAACAAATTCAGATGGGGTGGAAGGAACATTATGATTATTTGGAAAATCTGTGTTTTTGCAGTTCTGTTCAGAGCCACTTCATGTATTTAATCAATAAAAGGCTTATTTCTTCCAATGACACTAAAATTAATGAGATGCTAAGTAAATCTTTCCTCTGAGTGTCTCTGAAGGATGGATAAAGATTTCTTTTGTGGATCCCAAGATGCCAGCAATATGACTCAGCAAAAGCCCTGGATCATTAATAGGGTTGGCAGAATCCAGGCCTCCTAAGTCATTATCCCATCTCACTGCTCCCGAGAAAGTTCCTGAGGGAACTCTGCCCAAGAAAGATGCAGGTTTACCAAATTGGAAACTGTACCACAGAAGATACATCACATGGGGTTACTCATGGGCAACCAGCGCATGTGGAGCACCTACCCTAGTACAGGGCCTACTAGCACACATACTGGGCTGGCATCGAATTTCTCCAGCGAATTCGCCTGCCACAGGGCTAAGGAGGAAGGTCATCCAGGGTCCACAGTCTTGTGAACTCGCCTGGGAGGGAAAAGTTCACGTCTTGCAGATGATCCCTAAATGGGGTTGTGGGAACCTTGGGCTCAGGATCATGTGAGAGTACGCTGGACCGAACTCCAGACAGGTGTCGCTGACAGAGAACGCCTGCAGGTCCCCAAGCCTCTTGATGGCTGTCAGGAGGGCAGACTTCAATGAGAGCGCCTTTAGCTCAGCTGACTCTAGGGGCTCAAACGTGGGTCTCCGCAGGCCCTGCAGGACCATGGAGAGATCCCACGAGGGAATGAGGTGTGGCCAGGGAGGATTCTGCCTCCTCGTGCCTGTAAGGAACCTGATGATCAGGTCGTGCTTCCCAAGGAACTTACAGTCTACTGTGTTGTGGTGCACCGCTATAGTGGCCACATACACCTTCAAGGTGGAGGGGGACAGCTGCCCCCTCCACATGTTGTTCAGCACCGACTACACGCGCTCGTCAGGCACGCTATCATAGAGTCTGAGTCTAACTCCAGCCAGAGAAAAGAGATGCTCTGAACCGGGGAGGGCATGCTCATTTCCCAGTTGACCCGAGGCCCCAACCGGCTGAGGTGCCTGAGCACCAGGTCCCTGTGCACATACAACAAGTATCGAGAGTGAGCTAGAATCAGCCAGTTGTCGTGATAATTGAGGATCAGAATGCACACTTCCCTTAATGGGGCAAGGGCTACCTCTGCGACTTTGTGAAGATGCGAGGCAACAGGGACAGACTGAAGGGGAGGACCTTGTACTGGTATGCCCGGCCCTCGAAGGAAAACCACAGAAAGGGCCTGTGCCGAGGTAAAACCGAGACATGGACGCACATGTCCTTCAGGTCTTCTGCTGCAAACCAATCTTTATGCCAGACGCATGCCAAAATGCATTTCTGAAACAACTTCTTGAACAGGAGTGTGTGCAAGGCCCGGTTCTGTACTCGCAGGTCTAAGTTTGGCCGCAACCCACTGCCTTTCTTTGACACAAGTAGGTGTTGTAGAACACTTTCTTCATCTCGGCTGGAGGGACAGGCTCTATCGCGTCCTTCTGCAGAAGGGTCGCGATCTCTGCAACCAGGGCAGCAGTGTTCTCGCCCTTCTCCGAGGTGAAGCGGGCGCCCCTGAACCTGGGTGGGTGCTTAGTGAACTGAATCGCATTGCCAAGTCGGATGGTCCTGGCCAGCCATCACGATAGGCAATGGGCACCAAATGGACAAACATTTGAACATCACTGACGAGGAGCCTCATGTTCCGAGTTTGTGGCTGTACCGAGGGGAACATAGAAGAACTTACCTTGCTCCGCATACCCACCATATGACAGGTCAGAGATGGGGGAGTAGGGAGAGCATTCTCGTTACTCGTCACAACCATCCAGGGGCGTTCTCTGCTCTCAATCCGTGCACCAGGGGAAGAAACTGCTGTAATGCGCCGTAAATCCAACAGTATGCAGAGGAGAATGGACCAGCAGTGGAATTCAGCTCTCTGTGAATCAACTGCTCGGCTCCAAAGAAAAAATCTGTATGAGTGTGTAAAGGGGTTAGACGGGCAAGGAGGAGGCGAGAACCGGCTTGACAATATAAATAATATTTTAATAATAAACTTAAAACAAAGGACAAACACACACATGACGGACATGTCCGTAAATGAACTCTCTCTCATCGCACCACTGTCTGCCATCGCCCTTTATCCCTCTCGGAGGCTTGATTAGCCTGATACGGGACCGAGTGTGTATCGTCACGACCCAGCCCCGCCCTCCACCCTGCCACAGAGTGGTTGAGAGCCAGCTAATTTTATACCTGTATGTCCGGAGGAGTGGCATGCAATCGCCAATTCCCATTGGACTTTTCACAAAGATGTTTGGGGCTCCCAAGTGCTACCCCTAGTGTCACTACATCAACACAATGTCGAATGAGTGACAGATATGGATCTTGGATAATCAAGTTTTCTTGAGTCATGCTGTCATTAAAGCAAAAGGGGTATCAAAAATTAATACATTCTGATATGTATGAATTAAAACATTTTCAATTAAATCTTTGACTTATCTATACTGATAATATAATATATAATGAAAATGTATTAAATTAGAAAAATATTAAATATAAGCATTTACATCAGTGGTCTCAGACTTTTGGACCCCACTGTATAAGATACATTACAATAATGTGATAAATCATAGGTCAAAATGTCATAACTTAATCTACAAACAACCTTTATACTACTAACAGCTCAAAATTAATTAAATGAACAATTTAGTTTCAAGCTGACTTTCAGGATATCTTATTTTGTCTATAGCATAAGACACCAATACCCACCATCACTTCCTCCTCATTTAGACTGGAGAGCACACAACTAGGTCACTGCCATGGCTGTAGTTTGCGGCACATCTGAGGTGGCAAGAGATTCATGCCTCACTGTCCCACTTTAATGCTGTCATAACACCCATGTTCAGTGTGTCATGGGGTTTAGTGAAGGGCAGGTACCAACTGGTGTAAATATATATATATATATATATATATATATATATATATATATATATATATATATATATATATATATATATATATATATATATATATATATATATATACACACACACATACACACAGGTGCCGGTCATATAATTAGAATATCATCAAAAAGTTATTTCAGTAATTCCATTCAAAAAGTGAAACTTGGATATTATATTCATTCATTACACACAGACTGATATATTTCAAATGTTTATTTCATTTAATTGTGATGATTAAAACTGACAACTAATGAAAATCCCAAATTCAGTATCTCTGAAAATTTGAATATTACTTAAGACCAATACAAAAAAAGGATTTTTAGAAATGTTGGCCAACTGAAAACTATGAACATGAAAAGTATGAGCATGTGCAGCACTCAATACTTAGTTGGGGCTCCTTGCCTGAATTACTGCAGCAATGCGGCGTGGCATGGAGTCGATCAGTCTGTGGCACTGCTCAGGTGTTATGAGAGCCCAGGTTGCTCTGATAGTGGCCTTCAGCTCTTCTGCATTGTTGGGTCTGGCGTATCGCATCTTCCTCTTCACAATACCCCATAGATTTTCTATAGGGTTAAGGTCAGGCAAGTTTGCTGGCCAATTAAGAACAGGGATACCATGGTCCTTAAACCAGGTACTGGTAGCTTTGGCACTGTGTGCAGGTGCCAAGTCCTGTTGGAAAATGAAATCTGCATCTCCATAAAATTGGTCAGCAGCAGGAAGCACGAAGTGCTCGATAACTTCCTGGTAGACGGCTGCGTTGACCTTGGACCTCAGAAAACACAGTGGACCAACACCAGCAGATGACATGGCACCCCAAACCATCACTGACTGTGGAAACTTTACACTGGACTTCAAGCAACGTGGATTCTGGGCCTCTCCTCTCTTCCTCCATACTCTGGGACTTTGATTTCCAAAGGAAATGCAAAATTTACCTTCATCAGAGAACATAACTTTGGACCACTCAGCAGCAGTCCAGTCCTTTTTGTCTTTAGCCCAGGCGAGACGCTTCTGACGCTGTGTCTTGTTCAAGAGTGGCTTGACACAAGGAATGCGACAGCTGAAACCAATGTCTTGCATACGTCTGTGCGTGGTGGTTCTTGAAGCACTGACTCCAGCTGCAGTCCACTCTTTGTGAATCTCTCCCACATTTTTGAATGGGTTTTGTTTCACAATCCTCTCCAGGGTGCGGTTATCCCTATTGCTTGTACACTTTTTTTACCACATCCTTTTCTTCCCTTCGCCTCTCTATTAATGTGCTTGGACACAGAGCTCTGTGAACAGCCAGCCTCTTTAGCAATGACCTTTTGTGTCTTGCCCTCCTTGTGCAAGATGTCAATGGTTGTCTTTTGGACAGCTGTCAAGTCAGCAGTCTTCCCCATGATTGTGTAGCCTACAGAACTAGACTGAGAGACCATTTAAAGGCCGTTGCAGGTGTTTTGAGTTAATTTGCTGATTAGAGTTTGGCACCAGGTGTCTTCAATATTGAACCTTTTCACATTATTCTAATTTTCTGAGATACTAATTTTTGGGTTTTCATTAGATGTCAGTTATAATCATCAAAATTAAAAGGAATGAACACTGTGTGGAATGAATGTATACATTATACAAGTTTCACTTTTTGAATGGAATTACTGAAATAAATCAACTTTTTGATGATATTCTAATTATATGACCAGCATCTGTGTGTGTGTGTGTGTGTGTGTGTGTGTATATATATATATATATATATATATATATATATATATATATATATATATATATATATATATATATATATTAGTGCTGTCGACTTAACATGTTAATTCAGTGTGATTAAGTATATAAAAAATTATGCATTAAAAAAATAACGAAAGTAAACATGTCCTTGATAAGGAATATTCCTTCCATCTGAGTAATTAAAGCATGGAGTAGCACATGTTTTCTGCATGGGGCAGTAAGCAAAACTTCAGCCGTTTGGGCAACACGTTTATACAGAGAACAAACCAGACTCAGTGAATGCAGACAAAACAAGTTGAAAACACGTTCTTGCGTTCAAAGCTTGAAGGAGCACAAATATGAATGCATGGATCTCAAGACGTGTTTTTCTAAGCTTCAAACTATGTTTAACTTGACACGGCGACCTAAAAACAGTATGTGTATGACGCGATGCAAATAAGATGCTCCAAAAGCATCTGACACAGGTGTGCATTGACGCGTCCTTAGAAAAGCCCTCATAATAAATATATCTTGGACTGATTGACGAATTAAATTGCAAAATGGATTGTGTAAACTAGACATAGATGACATAGTGATGACCAAAAAAAATAGAATACCAGAAAGCATGGATTCATTTTCGTGCGGCACCTCTTTTAATTCTGGGAATGCGGAGGAGCATAAACAAGCTAGGTATGACCTCCGCAAAACTATCAGAGCAGATTAAAACATATTAATGGCTAAAGTCTGATAACACTGTATTCAGCACAAACTATACTACTATAATATGTGAGCAACATGTGAGTACATGTTTGTATTTTTCGAAAATAAAGTTTATGCATGGTTTTTGAAAAAACACATTTTGTAAGTCATTGAAATAAGGCCATATAACACATAATAAACATTTGTCCACAAGACTTTTGAGAACTAGATCTTGTAGCCTAGAGTTTTTACTACAAAATGATTTGAAAACCATCCTGACCACTCATTCATTCAAAACAATATAGTCACAATGATGTAATGCATTTTAATTATCTTTATTATAATTTTTTTTCATCATTTAATCACCCTCATGTCACCCTAAAACACATATGACTTTTTTTGCTTTGTGGAACACAAAATTTTAATTCTCTCATCATTTGCTCACCCTCATGCCATCCCAGACATGTATGACTTTCTTTCTTCAGCAGAACATAAACAAAGATTTTCTGAAAAATATCTCCGCTCTGTAGGTCCATAAAATACAACTGAATGGGTACCAAACTTTTTAAGCTCCAAAATGCACATAAAGGCAGCATAAAAGTAATCCATATGACTCCAGTGTTTAAATCCATATATTCAGAAGTGATATGGGTGAAAGTGACATGGGTAAGGTGTGGGTGAGAAACAGATCAATATATATGTCCTTTTTCACTACAGATTCTCCTCCCTGACCAGTAGGTGGCGATATGCATACAGATTGTGAATCACCAAAAACAAAAGAAGACTGTGGAAGTGACAGTGGAGTTTTTTAGTAAAAAAAAAGGACTTAAACAGAGATATTAACCTCCGTGCTTTTACCATAGTAGAGAACGTAACTGTCAACTTGGAAAATGAGAGTCTTCTTTTGCCAGTTATATAATGGCTGATATCAGTAGAGCATATTCATAGTTTTACAAATGATTTTTTACAGTTTTCGTTGCAGTTTTTCTTATGGTAGATTTTTAGATATATCTATGCTAGTTAATGTATTTTGGGAATGTAATGTTTGTGGAATATGTTTCATTGAGGGGGAAAAATAGTAAGCTTTTGCTGCTGTAGATTTCGGCGCAAAAGTCTTAATATTTTAAAAAAATATATTTATTATTTTATATCAGCATTATTGGGCACACACAACAGTCATTACATTGATATAATTACATGTATAATATATTTATCATTACAGTTTATTTAAGTCTTATTTAATTGTTAAATCCTAAAAGCTAAATGAAAACATCTATTGATTTTTTGTTTTTATTAGATAATATACAATATTGAAAAAAAATTATCATATTTTAATACTAAACACTTATTTGAATTCATCAATGCAATTTTTGCAAGCTGGAGACAGTAAATAAAATAATATCTGTATGCTGGTGGTAATGCCTTGAGTCCTACCTGTCGTTTCATTCACTACTCCAACATCTCTTATAAAACAGCAATTTTATCGTAGTAAACTCATACACATAGTTCATCTCAAAAGGGTTGTTTAGTGTAAAACATGTTGCAGACTAGCAGACTGGCATTCAGTACAATAAGGGGTGAGCTGTTTGCTCACTGTAACGAGGTAAAAGGGAAGGAGGAGGCGAGAACCGGCTTAACAACATAATTCATAATTTAATGATTAACTTAAACAAAAAGACAAACACATGCTCGACAGCTGCCTGTAACTCTCTATCTGTCGAACTGCCATCTCCGGTCGCCTATATCCCTCTCGGGCTTGATCAGTCTGATTAGGGGCCGGGTGTGCAGCATCATGACCCGGCCCCGCCTCCTCCCTGCCACACTCACAAAAGCAGTTTATTCAGCATGCGAATGCATCACCTCCATAGACATCCATTTAAAAAAAAAGCCTCTTGTCTCCTCGCCAGTATACTGCTGTGTTATGCATTTTGATGCTAACCTTGTAGGCTCAATTTTAGAATAGCTCTGACTTAAATATTGATTACTTTCTCACCCACACCAATTATATCAGATATGGATTTAACCACTGGAGTAATATGGATTGCTTTTATGCTGTTTTATGTCTTTTTGGATCTTAAAAATATTGGTACCCATTCACTTGCATTGTACGGACTTACAGAGCTGAGAAATTCTTCAAAAAATCTTTGTGTTCAGCAGAAGAAAGAAAGTAATGCACATCTGGGATGGTAAACGATGAGATTTTTTCATTTTTTGGTGAACTTTCCCTTTAAGTAAAATTTTAGAGACCGACAGCCTCAGTCACTTCTCAAATACAGTAAAAAATGTAGTTAAAAATAAAATGTTTACATATATTTTTTACAAAACATTTTAATTTATGATAAAAGGCACTATACCGTGAACATTTCTGAGTGATGCAAACAAATCATTGATACACCTCTCATAGACAAGTAAAAAAAATCAACAAAAAAAAAAACAACAACATTAAAATCATATTGTGATATAAGTGACATTATTTTATTTATATCGGCAGCACAATCATTGCAAATGTATCATAAACATACATTAAATCACCCAGTTCAAACAGATGAGGATATTTTTTCCTGATACCCATTTGACTGTTTGGTCTCGCAGGAAAACGTATTAGTCCTCCTGTAGGACTTTATTAAAATGGCCTTCTTAATTATTAGACTAGACTCATTAAATTGGTTGCCAGGGGTAATTGTTCAGTGATGAGAGAAGTGCCCTTTCTTGCTTGTGATAAACTTCTGTCATAAAGACAACTTTCTTTTGCCCTTTACTTTGGAAGGTGGGTAAAGGGAGGGAGTTGTGGCTCATCTGCCAGCCAGACTTTGAAATTAATACATGCTGACACTTCCCCTTGTCTCTGGGCAAAACCATAACAGTCGTCTGATGGAAAACACTGGGACAAAGTCTCAAATTAAAGAGCCTGATCATCTCAACTTTTAGAATTTTCCACAACAAAACTGATTGCTGAGTACATTTTGATGTCCCATTTAAATTAGCTGTATATGAACTGACATTTCCACAACTTTGAGTTGTTGTTGATGTAGAAATACATAATTGAACTAGAACTGTAGAATTGTTGTACTTTGTATGGGAAAAGCTTAACTGTAGAAATCTCCTTGTGTATCAAATAATTTACATATTAAAAAAGTTTTGATGTGTCAGCAAGAAGCGCAATTTTTCTGTTTGGTCTCCAGTTTAATTGTGCTTATTAATCTTTTGCATTTGATCTATCATCCATCACTTTTTAAACTGAGAGCTGCGCTCCAAACTTGGACGAATACTCTGTTGGAGAGATTATTGATGATATGGAGGCTTGCAGAGGAAACACGTTCGAATACGCCTGTGATTAATGAACGCTCCTCAAACAGGAAGCAAATTTCTTTTAAATAATGTTTATGCCATCAGTGTCCCAGTATGGGCTGGAGATAGTGAATATGAAAAATGGGTTAGGCTGCATTTATTTAAAAGAGAGGCTATCTGTGTCTCTTTATCTGCTAAAATGGTTTGGCGTGGGACTCTTAACCTCAGACAATTTCTCTCCATCATCGCTCGGTGCATTGTTTAACACGGTTCTAGAAAAAATGTATTGGACAGACCTTGGGTAGATGTGCAGTAGGTGGGCGCTAATGCTTCTGGTACCTCCATGACTTGAAATTGAAATTGAAATTTCAAGATGAGTTCAGCACCACTCGGGTGTTTTTTTGTTTGTTTGTTTGTTTGTTTGTTTGTTTGTTTGTTTTTATTTTTGAAATTATGTTTGAGTTACAATTATTAACATAGGATGTGTATGATTTGGACAGGATTGGGAGCTCTGTAGTTATTACTAATATTTTATCAATATGATCACACAGAAAATTGACATGTAGGTTCTGAATATACACTAAAATTGACCCCATACTGCTGAATTACTGACAAGCACCATCCCCTATCAGACGTTTTAGCATCAATTCAAGTGCGATCACATTTTCCTCTAGCGCTACTTATAGCACGTTGTGGGAGCATCCACTAAATCATGGTTTCTTTTCCTGTGAGAGCCAGAAAGTAATAGAGTTCTTTTCAAAGCACTACTTTTCAAAACTTGATCTGACACTGAATGCTCAAGCAGCCTAATTTACACTTAGGAAACTCCTGATGTTGCTATAACAATGCAAAAAGTACTTACCAATTTACTTGAAGTGAAAATCAGTCCTCCTTTCCTGTTTAATTAATTAAGCAATCACACGGTCATGCAGAACATCTTGTGTTTTTAAATTCATAAGGATCTCTTTCTCAACGGCAATGCCAGCAGTGATTACAGCCAACTCGTCAGACAGCTTGATCTTACGCTTTTCGCTCTTGAATTACGTACATTACGTACGCCTTCACCAGTACATATCCTAAAGATCACACCCACCAAGAACAAATAACTCAATCTGAATGGCTGATGAATCTGACAATCTGACTTTAGTTGCTTGTTCATTTGCACTGTTGAGTGATTCTGCGGAAATTCTGAATGCCTGAGAGGATGGAGCTCAGACTCACGCGCTGCTTCGGCTTCGGGCATGCGATTTGTGAAAAAGTTGTCACACTTTTCTAGTAAGCATCAAGGAATAAATTCTGACAGGATAAACTTTTAGTTTTTCTCTATTTGTTTGTAGATTCATTAATAGTGGAAAGTGATTAAAAAATACATTGGTAAAAAGGTGATCGAGAATGAAAGGATGAAAAATATTTATTTGGCATGTTAGGCCAGCAGAGGATGCTTTGCTGGCCCTGAGAATTCACCACTGTTGAGGACGCAGCTAACCAGTGTTGTAATCAAATGCGCTCACATAAACTGTTCTCGTTCTCTGATGTGTAGGGTTGGGAAGTTCAAAACATTCAAGTGAATCAGCTCGTTTGTACGGGTTCATGTTAATAAACCAGTTAAAATAAACAATTCACTTAGGAGTATCTTTGGGAAGTCCAAATAATGTAGTGAATCGGCTTGTTTGGATGATTCACCAATTCATTTGAGGCCATGTTTAGATGTCAATGTGTCTTTTTATACAGTAGACCTAAAATAATTACTTATTTGTTGTTGTTTATCTCTACGTTATAGTTTTTGATTGTATATAGTATACATTTATGGTAACACTTTTCAATAAGGTTCTATTTGTTAATTTGTTAGAAGTAAATGGATAAACTAACAATGAATAATATTTTGCAGTATTTATTCATCTTGGGTAGTGTTAATTTATGAAAATATAATTGTTCATTTTTAGTTAAAAGAATGTTCCAGGTTCAATACAAGTTAAGCTCAAATGAAAGCATTTGTGGCATAATGTTGTTTACCAGAAAAATCTATTTTGACTCGTTCCTCCTTTCTTTTTTTAACATTAAAATATTATCTTTTTCAAAAGTATAACCACAAGACATAAATGATATGTGTGTATACATTATTTTAGTGTGATAAAATCACTTTTAAACCTTTGTAATGTTATAGCTAATTTTACAACTTTGTTACCATGACAATGTAATGTCAACAAACCCTAAAACCTAAAAATGACTGTAAACATTATGATTTAAACAACTTTAAAGCTCAATTAATACACAAAGTTTAACAGAAGAATTAATGCAAGTGCTTTTTAAAATATAAAAGCTTCATATTTTTGTGTTTAAGCCCTCCAAACATTGGCCACGTTCACTTTTATTGTCCCCATTCACTTCCATTGTAAGTGCCTCACTGTAACCTCGATTTTTGCTTTTTTTAAAGAAAAGGAGGAATATGTCGAAATTCAACATGCCACAAATGCTTTCATTTGAGCTTAACTTGTAATGAATCCAGAATATTCATTAATGTTAGGTCAAATAATGTATTGACTAATGTTTACATATACAACGTTTAGTATTAAATATGTATGTATTAGGGCTGTCAATTTAATGAATTAATTCAGTGCAATTAATTATATAAACAATAACACTTTAAAAATGTGTGCAATTACTTATGTCCCTGGACCGTAATAAGGAATAGTCCTACCATTGGAGCAATTCAAGCATGCAGTACCACCTGTTTTCTCCATGGGGCAGTAAGCGAAACTCCAGCTGTATAGGTAACACGCAGCTTATACAGAGAACAAACCACACTAACCGACAGCAGTTAACACAATGTGCAAACACAGCTTGATGGAATGCAAATCCTAACGCATAGTACTCAAGACTAAGTTTCAAACTGTGTTGACACAGCAACTTAAAAAACTGTATGTTTATGATGTGACACAACCAAAGTATGATGCTCAAAAGTGTCTGTTTGATGCATGTGTACATTGACGTTTTCTTAGAAAAGCCCTTCAAATAAATCTGACTCATTGACGAATTCAGTTACAAAATGGATTGCTGTGTACTGTAGGCCAATGATTTACTTATAATCAATAATATGAAAAAAATTATGCCAGTAAAGCCAAATTATGTATTGTCTTCAATTATTTAATCGTCTGCCACAATAATGATCTAAATATTTTTTTTATTAATTATTATTTTATTTAAAATGATTTAAATAGAACTATACATAATTATTTAATCAATATTGACTTATTGTTATTTGATGGATTTCTCAGCGAATATTTATATATGCGATTAATTTGATTAATTAATCGGCATTCAGTGTAATTACTTCAGTTAAAAACATAATTAATTGACAGTATATGTAGAAATTGATATTAACCATAATTATTAATTGATTTAAAAGTATTAGTCATTGTTGGTTCATCTTAACTAACATTGTTATGTGGAAATACAACTTTATTGTAAAGTGTTAACAAATGTATTTATGTTTAATTAGGTATTAGTTGTATTTAGTATACCTGTACAATATTTACATTGTATTTATGTTCATTTTAACTTAGCCACCCTAATTGTTTAATGTACCAGATCAATCTGTTCTGATAGCTCTGATAAATTTGTTTTGAGTTAAATAATATCATATGATTTTTTATTATAATTTATTTTAATAGCTTCAATGTAATCTACTTTTTTTAGAAGCTCTACCTCAATTCGTTAGGGGAAAAATAGTCTTGTTTGAATAGGGTTTTTGAAGTGCTGAATCTTTAAATTTGTATTATCCTGTTATCCTGTTCTTTAATGAAAGGAAGGGAACATTTAGAGTGTGGTGATGTAGGTCTTCCGTCTTGCAGGGTTTGTATCAAGGGGTCCGAGCCATTGAAGAAATGGGTCAGTAAAAGGTTAGAGCATGTTGTGACATTGATGACATTGTATTTTCCATACATGTGCCATTTTTCTTTTGATGGTGGACAGTCCTCATAATGATAGATGTTCAAGTGTTGTTCATGGCCATAGCCAGCTCTGAGGTCGTCGAGGTCCAGACTTCAGTAATTTTTTCATATTCAAAAATAAAGTTTGATGCTAAGTTCAACTGAATAAAAAATAAGCGGTTGATAACTCCTTTGAGTGTCTGCATACATGTATAATTTAGTTTGGACAGTTGGCTGGATTCTTTAGTGTCGGCAAATACTACAAGAGTGTGATGAAATGGCGCTGAAGCCGTGCAGCGCATTTTGCCGGGCAGAGCAGAGTTAAAGTGGGGCCAGTCTCACTAATTTGATGAACCTGCTCTGCGCATACGTTGTGCTGTCCCGAGGTTAGCACAGTGCGAGTTACGTGCAACCCATTTGAATTTGACATAGAATTCTCTGTTATAAACCCATCTGATTATAGACACTTAAAGGCTCTGTGCTGAAGCTAGTTGAAACAAGATTAAACAGCCCATCATATTAAACTGCAATGGCAAGGTAAACAAGAAAACATTGTTCCATTCACAACAGTAATTACAGGCTTTTCATTCCACAAATCAGCACCCTTATAGAAATATACCTAACATTAACTGTAGTAATAACTATGGTATTTTGACAGAAACAGTGTATATATTTGTAATAAATGTTAATATTATTAGCCTACAAAAATATAAAATATTGTATATTAAGGCAATAAAAGTCACTTTTATGGAGGTTGTTTTTATTATTTCTACATGTGTTTAGGATAATGTTTTTCATTACAAATTCCATAGATTATTATTATTTATTTTTATTAAAAAAAAATAAAAAAAATAAAAAATGAATTACATACAATAATTACATCTAACCATGGTGATCTTTTATTTTATTTAAAAATGTTTACCTGTGATTAACATGATCTTACTAATACCATAGTTAAACTCTGGATACTATGCACGAACAATGGTAAATTGTCATAAAGGCAACTACAAAGCAGAATTTAACAAAAAAGCTTTAAAACCTGGACACTCATGAATTAAGTATGAAGTTATGACTTTTTCTCCTTGTAAATATGTTTAGTTCTTAATTGATTTCATTGAAAAAGGTGAATTAAAGGTAGCTACACTCAGTAACTCTTTGTTCATGTCATCGTGGACTTACAGTGACACCTAGTGGTGTGGATGCAGCATCATTCAAAATCAATAGTTTTCAGTTACAGATGCCATTGTAGAAATTCACTATTCACAATCAGCCATGATTAACTTAATCATTAAGTGAAAGTGTCCAATAACAAGGTGGTTACTGAGATTAAGTGAGTAGTAATCAGCTGGTCATGTGATTCTAAAATGTCAGCCCCCATGAGAGCGCCCCTGCCCCATGTAGTATAAAACAGCTTTTATAAGGTTACAGATATGACTAGAGTCCTCATATCATTTGAGTGGTCATGATTTTATACATCCATTTCAAAATTATAATTAATTTCTTCAGGAGTAAATCTTTTTATAGGGGGGAAATTACTGAGTGCGCCTTTAAATAATTAAGAGTCTGGCAAAAGGAAAACAGTTGATTGTTTTGGATAATATTAGTTATATTAGAGTTAACATTGCCCAGATATATTAGTTGTTAATTAACTTTTGCCTTTTTTTCTGCAATTAATATGAGTACATTTTGCTGCCCAACTCAAAATCAATGCTTTATTTTAAAATGTGCATTTCAAAGTCACAAAAATTCTATATAAATTTTGTTAACTGAATTTGCAATTATACAAATATTTCAGTATTAGTATTGGTTTCTGTCCTTTAATTTTTATATTTCATTTTTATGTATAGAATATGTTGCGTTTGTAGTTGTAAGTTTGGTAAAAGTCTTGACACCTCATTGTGGACATCACTAATTTTCAAACCTTGGCTACGGCCCTGGTGTTGTTGCTATGGCAGCGCATTGGAGCGACTAAGTGTGCCTAGGACTGCAAGTGATAATGTCCAACCATCCACATAGAAAGTGCTCAGTGTGTCAACCATCATCAACTTCAGTTGAGTGCACACACATGCACGTGCACACACACACAATTAGCTTGCAGTGTTGTCACTGCAACATATGCACATGTGCAAACTTGTTAGCAACACACTCTCTGAGAACTCGATGCTCGTTCACACCCCAAAGAAGAGCTTTATGCTTTCATGTCAATAGGAAAATGACTACTTCTGGAGCAAATTTGTGCTCAAGTGCCATGTTGATTCTTAATTAGAGATGCCAAACATACAGATACCTTAGTACCAATTCAAAACTACAGTTAAAATGCAAAGATACCAGTCTTTCAACAATATGGGTCCTAGTGAGTAACAAGCCTATTCTGTACTGGTACTTCACACCACTGCGACAATGCGGCCGTGCATGTGAACGGTCAAATGCCTTTCTTAGCCAAAATAACCAACTTGACAATGTATTAGTAAAAGAGTTGCATATGTCTTGTGAATGTAAACAGGCAGGACAATGGAAAAGCTTAGGGGAAAAACCTGAAGCAATCTTTTTTATGATTATAATTATTACTTTTTAAAAATGTAATTTGTTAATATGTATATCAATAGATATTTTTTTAAATAAAGGGATGTGTTCGATATCATATTTGTTTTAGTATTGAGAATTGTGAAATTTCACTAGGTTTGTTATTGACTACTGAAACTTTGGTTTTGTGACAACCCTATTCATGATCTTTTATTTAGGAATTCAAAACATCTAGCCTTGGAGAAAGGCGCACAGTTTTCCACACTCAAAATCCAGTTTTATGTCTATAACAGCCGGTTCCCATTGGGGTGACCTGAGCTGCTTTGCTGATGCAGGCAATAAAGAGCTGTCTGGGAAACTCAAACCGAGTGGTTTCCAGACCCGCTGGCCGTGAGCCCACTAAACTAAAGCGCTATCAGTGTTATGCAGCATAGCACACCTGCTACTCTAATGCAATGCAGAGAAACACACACTGATACAGAGAGTTTTTTGTTGTTGTTTAAGCTGAGCTTTTAAGCAATGCGAAAGTGAACTGAATTGCGGGCTTGTAATAACTGAAACTCAGGCCATGTCCACACTAATCCGTTTAAATAACTCAGTTTTCAGTTTTGTAATATCGTTTTCCAAAGTATGCGGTTATGGAGAGTGTATTCGAAAGTTTCCATTTTCAGTGTAGGCAGCTGCTGTTCTAGTTTGGATGAGAGGCATAAACATAGTAAAATCAATGTATTTTCAATGCGTTTTCAAATGAAAACTTATTAGTGTGGATGTGGCCTCAGTATTAGGGCCGAATTTCCAAAATATTCTTCAAACTTTTTTGAGTAAAGCCAAGCAGACCATTCTCAAAGCATTCTATATATGTCTAGATGGTTTTAGACCTTTTCTTAACAAGCTTTTTATGCAGAACCTATTTTTTCACATTTTAATTGAATTAAACATCAATTATATATATATATATATATATATATATATATATATATATATATATATATATATATATATATATATATATATATATATATATAACGATTTATACCAAATATGTCTGCACTGTTTTTTTTCTATGTAAACACTTGGTAGATGGACATGTTTGAACGTTACAACATCTTTCGCTGTTGTTTCAGGGTCTTGCGCAAAATTGCTGGTGTAAAATTCAATAGAACTTCAACTTTTTTAAAAATGTGACTTGAGACATCTGTTATATTTGTTATGCTGCAACTAGCTTTTTCTACATTTTATCCTAAATTTAGAAATAAATGTAAGTGCAAACATATTTATTAATTATTGTTATTGTATAAAAAATACAAAGCTTTTCCATACTGTTAGTGCACAACTAGTGAATGAGACCCAATGATTTTCTCATGGTGCAGTCCTATACCAGAGCATTTAGCGTCTGTTTAAGACAAATTGAAGGTTTTTGTTGTGAAATATCAAACACAATTGTTTTTGCCGCATTGCCTTTCTTTTGTGCTCTATCTTTCCATAAAACTATCTCCTACTTTCTCTTTTCAGCTGCTGTCCGAGAGTCAGATCAACATGGTGAAGGTGGTGAATTCTGTGAGCGACGCACTCAGCTCCATGCAGAAGGAAACAGGAAACATCAAGAGCCGTCTCAAGGCAGATCTGCAAAGGGCTCCGGTGCACAGTGTCCGACCCAAGGGCTGTGCCGGTGGTGAAGGTACTGTCAATAAGCTTCTCATTAGCCCAATATATTCTCATTTCTCCAGCCAGCCCTAATGAGCACTGGAATGGTGTTACACCTATTTCCACATAAGCTGTCTGACAGTGTGAACATGCCACTGCTTAGACAGCAGATGTGAAATCGCAAATTTGAAGTCTGAAAAGATGTATTTTCTTGTGTTGTACAAAGAAAGATGTAGTTGTCAGGATTCCTACAGTCATGGAAAACCTGTATATATCAGGACATTTTCAAATCGAGATTTGCAGTACTAGAAAAAAATCCTGAAAAATCTTAGAAATTGCTATAGTGAATATAATTTTTCCGAGTATGCCAAATGCATGTTGTGAGTGCAAACTATATAGATTGATTTTTTTTAAATAATTTCCCATTAATTACGAACAACTGGAAAAGTCATGGAAATTATCAGGGAAGGGAGGTTACATACATAACCTAGATGTTCCCCATCTGTCGCTCACTTCAACGTGCAGAAGAAGTGACACTAGGGGTCCAATTTAAATCATGCCATGCGCTGAGCTGTGTACGTGTTCTGCTGGCACAGGTTAACACGTACACGTACATGCTGTCTCTGTTTGGAGACAGCATTCCCTTTCCGCTGTCCGCCAAAGCAGACAAAGAGCTGCTCAGAACGTCTAAAGCTCTGCGTGCGGTCCAAGTAGGTACGCAAAGCAAGTACCGGACACAGCAACGATGGGGCTGGGTATGCCTCCTCCCGGGGCAGCACTTGCAGGTTTACTACCTGGTCTCTAAAGGGCATGGTAGGAACATTGGGCATGTAGCCCAGTCGTGGTCTTAGGATCACATATATGTCTGCCGGACCGAACTCCAGGCAAGTGTCGCTAACAGAGGTCCCACCGGGGGACAGAGGGGTCTGCTTACCAGCTCCGGAGTTAACGTTTTGGTCCCTGGGTCGATCGTCTCAGGAGCGCCTGGGAGCCTTCCGGGTCCTCGAGGGGGTCCGTGAGACGGGGGGGGTGTCTGCTTCCTGCAGGGTACTCGACACACGGGCTGAGAGCTAGGCCCAGGTTGAGGTGGAGATGCCCTCGGTGAGCAGACGGGGCATGGCCCATGGCGGCAGGTTTGCGGGATGGCCTCCGTCTGCTTCTTCACCGCGGAGAACTGCTGTTCTACCGGTGTCGCTGAAGAGGCCAAACTGGGAGACAGGGGCGTTGAGGAAACGTACTTTGTCGGTCTCATGCATCTCGACCAAGTTCAGCCACAGATGACGTTCCTGCACCACGAGAGTGGCCATCGCCTGCCCGAGTGACTGCGCAGTATGTCGGGATCAGGGCTACCCTCGTGCAGATCTTTCAGTGCCTTGGCCTGGTGGACTTGCAGGAGGGCCGTGGCATGCAGGGCGGAAGCGGCATGTCCAGCGGCGCTATAGGTTTTAGCGGTCAGTGAAGACGTTGTCCTACAGACCTCGGAGGGGAGCACAGGGTGACCCCGCCAGGTGGTAGGGTTCCCGGGGCACAGGTGGAGCGCAACAGCCCTATCCACCTGTGGATCGCCGTGTATCCATGGGCCGCTCCGCCGTTGAGGGTAGCGAGAGCGGATGGGCGGGTGGCTTTGTGATGAGTGGAGAGGGGTGCCCTCCACGGGTGCCCTCCACGAAGACGTCAGCTTATAATGTACTTCCGGGAAATCACTTCCAACCACGATGGCTCTGGGGAGGATGGAGGGTTCCAATCCAGCCCCACGCTGGCGGCGGCCCGATGGCAACAGCCCAGGGGAGTAATCCGCGTCAGACGACGCGCTCTCCGATGCAGCGGCGAGCTCATCCACCTCGAGCTCCAGAGGATAGGCAGGCCGGCTGTGAGGCGAGCCGCTGTTGCCTCGAGCATGGACGGGAGTCAATGAGCATGCTGGGGGGAGGGTGGTCCAAGGGGGCGTACCCGGCAGAGCTGCACCCGTTGCCGTCCCCAGATCGCCTCCATCACCAGCCACATCGTCCTCAATCCTGTGGGAAGAAGGAGCAATGCGGGGGGCGGCTGGAGTGGCGTGCTTTGTTGAAAGTGAGCCACGACCGCTACGTTGCCATGGTCATGCTCTCGCAGTGAGAACATGAACCATCCACAAACGCTGCCTCGGTGTGATCGCTGCCCAGACACACGAGACAATGCCTGTGGCCGTCTGAAGCAGAGAGCACTCTACCGCATCCAGGAACTACACAGGGCCGAAAAGGCATCTTTAAAAAGACGTGTCCTGAAAAGGACGTTCAACGCTGCTGTGTACTGCTCTTTTAGAGGAAAATACTCTTTTATGAGAAAATCACTCTTTTAATAAACTCTTTTAAGTTTCTGCACTGTCGAAGCGCCCAGGGGCAAACTGCACTGCTGTGCAGAGAAGGAGAAAAGCCACTGAAGTGCACCGCAGGTCCAAAAGCAGGGAAGCGTCAGAGGAACAGGAACAGGTGTGTGACTCGCAGCTGACTGCATGCACGACCATCGGCTCCGAAGAAAATTTCTGAATGAATTAATCATATTTCCCTGCTTTTATACCCATATGTCCAGGGGCGGGGTATGCAAATACTGTCTACCAACTTCTCATTGGCCTTTTTTCATAGATCGGTGGCATATTCGACACTCAAGAGAGACCCCTAGTGTCGCTTCTTCGACACAGCGTCGAGGTGAGCGACAGACGGGGAACCCTGAGTTTCTGATTGACTCTTGATACAGATTGCGGCTTCTGGCACACTGTAAAAAATTAGGTATTCATAGAACATTAAATTAATTCAACAGTGCGCATAGCTTTTTTTTTTTTCTTAAAATCTGCAAAAACATAACTAAAAAAATAAAAGGAGTCTATCATACATTGAACAACATTGTAATTTAATATATTTAGGTTACCTTGCAAAACATTTTTTAAAGCATAGAAAAGCTGCAGTTAATTGTTGCTGCAGTAGATCCTCGTAGTCGTACTTTTACCTTTATTTTTTATTTTTAAATAATTTTGAACAGTACTCGTTCTGTCTTTGTGGCAGGTTCCAGACCCAGAGACTGCAGTGACATCTATGCCAGCGGGCAAAGAGAGGACGGCATCTACTCTGTGTTCCCTATACACTACCCAGCAGGCTTTCAGGTCTTCTGTGACATGACTACTGATGGGGGTGGATGGACGGTGAGTTTTTCAGGTGTCAATTTTCTGGTTTTCTGAGTCAGTGACATACAGTATAGTGGTACATGAGTATTACAGTGTCATGTCAGGGCAATATTCTAGCATCGTTTCTTGATGCTTTTGAGCTGTTCAGTTGCTAAAAATATCTGAATTGACTAAGAATTAAAATCACTAGTACTGGTCACTCCATTAGGCGTTGACTTGTTAAGTGCACGCTCCCACGCATTAGTAGGCAAGTCACAAATACGCACACGAACACATTCACATGCATGAACACGCTTCAAACTGATGTTTTACAAGTGTACAGTTCATTACAGCGGCTGCATACAGAATAGAGTGAACCAAGTACCTTTTCCAAGAGTTTTACCTAGACATTTGACACACAGATAAGTGTTTTAATTTCATGGTCTTTTGAATAAAAATAAAGATAAAACATGACTGGGCTGGGCAATATGAGGTACAGTATATACTGCATAACAGTAGAAATCTGTCAACCATATGGTTCTGCTACAGATGTGTGTATATAGGCTATGCTTTCATGTCAATAGGAAAATGACTACTTCTGGGGCTAATTTTTGCTCAAGTGCCATGTTGATTCTTAATTAGACATGTCAAACATACAGATACCTTAGTACCAATTCAAAACTACAATTAAAATGCAAAGATACCAGTCTTTCAACAATATGGGTCCTAGTGAGTAACAAGCCTATTCTGTACTGGTACTTCACATCACTGTGACAATGCGGCCGCACATGTGAATGTTCCATCCATCCATCCATCCATCCTTACTGTATACTTTAATTTTAAATGTTATGGGCTCAATTCTTGCAAAAATAACCATATCACGATACTGTATAAATCATAAATGTGATTTAAAATTACTCACTTTTAAACAGATATTTAATAACTTGGACAATGTTTTTCTATTATAATTATTAAAGCGAGTAATAATGAAAATGCAATTGTAGTGGAACACCTTGCTTTTAAGACAGGGATGACTTTCCAAGGTTGTTGTTGTTGAAAGATGGGGCTTTTTTTTATTAAAGGAATAGTTCACCCAAAAAATGAAAATTTGCTAATAATTTACTCACCCTCAGGCTATCCTAGATGTATCTGGATTTCTTTCTTCATCAAAACAGAATTTAAGATTTTTAGGATTTAATTTCAGGCCTCCTCCTCTAAACAATGCAATATAAAAAAATTTGACGGTCCAAAATGCATATTTAGGGTGCATCAAAATAATCCACCCAACTCCAGTCGACAAATCAAGTTCTTCTGAATGCAAACAATTGGCTATTTTTTGAAACAAAACAATACTTATATACTTTTTAACTACAAATGTTCACTTCCGTACATCTCTGTGACGCACACTCATGAGAGGGATGACGTAAGCTCGCTTGTAAGGTCACGCATGGAGGAGGTGGCAGGAAGATGTAGAGAGATGCAGAGAGATGTACGGAATCGAGCATTTGTAGATAAATGTATATAAGTATTGTTTTGTTTCTAAAAATAATAAATCGTTTGGGTACAGAAGAACTTTATATGTCGACTGGAGTTGTGTGGACTATTTTGATGCACCTTATATATGCATTTTGGACTGTCAAAAACATTTTGTGCATTCACTTGCATTATTTAAAGGAGGAGGCCTGAATGAAATCCTAAAAATCTTAAATTATATTTTGATGAAGAAAGAAACTCAGATACATCTTGGATGGCCTGAGGGTGAGTAAATTATCAGCAAATTTTCATTTTTGGGTGAACTATTTCATTAACAAGTTGCTTTTGATCTTTCATCCTACATAATTCGGCACATAAAACAGCACTTTGTTTTAATTTAATTTAGTGAAATTATTTGCTGATTGAGCTATTTGATATATAGTATATCCAACAATGGATGATTGAAAGCATACCGCCACTGTCCTATCCTAATTTGCTTGTTAAAAAGAAGATCCTTTGAACAATACTTTTAGAACATCACAAGCTTTTGCGTTAGCCTGTCATTGTCTGTGCAAGTCTTTTTATTTAACCGAGCTATTGCAATGAAAGGAAATATTTCAAATAACAGATGGTGTTACCAAGACTTTGAAAATCCTGATAAAGACACAGTGGGTGCAAGGCTGACATCTGCAGTAAAGGGAAAGCAGATATTTGATGACGCATCTTCTTTATGGTCATCAGTCTCCATGTGTACAGCGTTTTGTAAGGTCAATGGAAGATGTTTGATAAGGCAGAGAGGACAGCATGCCATGATGATGTCCTCATGTTAAAGGGATACTTCATACAGAAATTAAAATTCATTTCTGTCATTGATATTGTTCCAAACCCATATGACTTACTTGTTTTTAACACAAAAGGAGATGTTAGGCAGAATGTTAAGGGCTAATAGGGAACATTAAAGTGAAAAATGACTGAGACTGTCAGTCCATAACATCACCTTTTGTGTTCTGTAGAAGAAAATAAGTCATGTGGGGTTTGGACAACATGAGGGTGAGTAAATTATTTTGAATTCTTTGGTGAATTATCCCTTTAAAAACAAAGCAGGATTGTGCACAGAATTGCAAATGCTTTTAAATTCCAACTTAAATTCTAAATTTCTATCACAAACATAGAATAGTCTCCTTTCCAATACAAAATCACTGGGGTTTTTTAAGTGCCGGGAAACATATTTTCCGTATTTGCTCTTGCTTGCTTGCAGACATGGTGTTTTGAAAAGGGTGACATATTGTGTTTCCTGATTACAGTCAAAGCTGCTTTGCAGCAGCGAGAGCATAAGC
This sequence comes from Moxostoma hubbsi, assembly GCA_032164185.1. NCBI lineage: Eukaryota > Metazoa > Chordata > Actinopteri > Cypriniformes > Catostomidae > Moxostoma > Moxostoma hubbsi. Next base: position 10,008,437 of record JAVLUX010000018.1, on the reverse strand, counting down.
TTAGCGATTCGTTTTTCACTGCTAAGCGTGCCGGAAGCGCTATGAATCTGCAGAGGCAGAAAGGAACTGTTACCGGGAATTAATAGATCCATATCCCCTATTCATCATCTGTGGCCTCCAGCGGTTTCTGGTGAGGATGCGGGGCTTTTCTGCCTGTACCGGAGTAGATCAGGCTGAGTTCAGTCAGGTGATGGGGAGGGGAAGGGGAAAAGGGCTGTAATTTCACATATCAAAAATCTAATCAAATCACTTTATTGTCACACTACCATGTACACAAGTGCAACAGTAGGTGAAAGTCTTGTGTGCAGTTCCGAGCAACATAGCAGTCACGACAGTGACGAGACATAAACCAATTACAATAAACAACATATTTACACAACACAATTTACATATCAAATGTACACATAATTACACAACACAATCCAATGTATGTATACAATGTACAGTAAACAATACACACAATATAGAATACACATACAATAAAAATACAAAATATGAGTATATAAAAATATATATGCAGTTGTTCTATTGTGGAGAATATATTGACAGTCCAGTGTGAGATAATAAGATTAATAAATTGCAGTGCTGATTGTTGATCGTGAGAGATCAAGTGTTCAAAAGTCTTATTGCTTGGAGGAAGAAGCTGTCATGTAGTCGGGTGGTGCGGGTCCTGATGCTTCGATACCGCCTGCCTGATGGAAGCAGTGAGAGCAGACCATGACTCAGGTGGCTGGAGTCTCTGATGATCCTCCAGGCTTTTTTCACACACCGCCTGTTATATATGTCCTGGAGGGAGGGAAGCTCACCTCCGATGATGTGTCTGGCAGTTCGCACCACCCTTTGCAGGTCTTTGCAGTTGTGGGCTGTGCTATTGCCGTACCAGGTGGTGATGCAGCCAGTCAGGATGCTTTCTACAGTTCTGATGTAGAACCGTGTGTGGATGTGGTGGTTCATTCCAAACTTCCTCAGCCATCTCAGGAAGATGAGGTGTTGGTGAGCCTTCTTCACAACGGCCTCAGTGTGGACGGACCATGTGAGTTCCTCAGTAATGTGGACACCGAGGAACTTGAAGCTGCTGACTCTCTCCACCGGTGCTCCATTAATGGTGATGGGGCTGTGTTCTCTGTCTTTCTTCGTGAAGTCCACTACAAGCTCCTTGGTTTTACTGACATTGAGGGAGAGTTTGTGCTCCTGACACCAGCGCGTCAGAGTGTGCACCTCCTCTCTGTAGGCTGTTTCATCATTGTCAGTGATCAGACCTACCACCGTCGTATCATCAGCAAACTTAATGATGGCATTGAAGCTATGTGTCGCCACACAGTCATGTGTGTACAGGGAATACAGGAGTGGGCTGAGAACACAGCACTGCGGGGCTCCAGTGTGGAGGGTCAGTGATGAGGAGATGTTGCTGCCCATTCTAACCACCTGATGTCTGCCCGACAGGAAATCCAGGATCCAGCTGCACAGTGAGCTGTTTAAGCCCAGAGCTCGGAGTTTCACATCAAGCTTGGAGGGCACTATGGTGTTGAATGCTGAGCTGTAGTCTACAAACAGCATTCTCACATATGTGTTCCTTTTTTCCGGATGGGAGAGAGCAGTGTGTATTGTAGATGCAATGGCATCATCAGTGGAGCGGTTGTTGCGATAGGCAAACTGCAATGGGTCCAAAGAGGTGGGCAGCACAGAGCAGATGTGATCTCTGATCAACCTCTCAAAGCATTTGCTAATGATGGGGGTCAGAGCAACAGGACTCCAGTCATTTAGGCAAGTGATATTGGTGTGTGGGGACTACAGACAGGGAGAGGGACAGGTTGAAAATGTCCGTAAAAACACCAGCCAGTTGGTTCGCGCACGCTCTGATGACGCGGCCCGGAATGCCGTCTGGACCCGCGGCTTTACGAATGTTCACCCATCGGAAGGATCGGGTTACATAATTAACATTATGTAACATCATTAAGGGGTCATATCATTTTATGACAAATTTTTTAAACATTTTTTGTGTCATAATACAATTACAACAAACACGTACAGGGAGAAAAAGAACAGAAAAAAAATATATTAAAATAATAATACCCAGAACAAACATATTTACAAACAATTCCTTTGAAGGAAGGGGCAGTTAAACTGATATTAGACCTGACAACAAACCCACAACCTGTGTCATCATGGAGTGATTAATTCTTAGAGTCAGAGATAGGGTGGGAAACAGTAGTGAAAAACTAATTAATGGCTGTTTCGTTTTAAAAAAAAAAATAAGTGGACCTCAGGGGAAAATATATTATTAATAATTAAAAAAAGGTATGATATGACCACTTTAATTCAGTTTAATATTTCTTTAGAAGAGAGACAAAAACAGAGGTGCCAATAGGAGTAAGTGCACATGTTTGATCATGCAAAGCTTAAAATCCTTAAACTATAAAAACTGGAGTTCATTGGAGATGATGCTTCATTTATGCAGCAATCGGATGTATAAACATCTGGAGGGCATATGTGATTGTCAGCCACATCTGGAATAATGTCCCTATTTTACCTCCATCAACACACAGGTGCATTCTCCCCAAAACACCACTTTCCTGAAAACTCCTGAGCAGTTTTGGGGGAGGCTATTATGAAACTGAAGCTTGCAAAGCTATACGCATAATTTACAGTAGTTAAACTACAGTCAAGCTTAACCAAAAAAAACAAAAATATATATCAACACTGCAAGCTTCTAAAAAAAAAAGAACGTTGAAGCTATATATTAGTCAACATCTTTTAAAATATATAACTTTCTAATGATATAATTTATTATTTAATCAGAGGTGTATTTTATGTGAATTAACGGTGTGAATCAACGTTGTGGTATACGTCTCAAAAGCTCATTTACATATATTCTCAATACAGAGAACAATGACAGTATTTATTTGTACATTAAATTACAGATATGAAATTACCAGTGTGTTTCTGCATAGTGTAATGTGCTTAAAAAACAGTGTATAATATGTTTGTGCATTTTGTTATTATCACTTGTGAGAATCTTTGATGCTGTTAACTGCATTAGTATTGTAACGACCCACACCGTCTTTGGTTTGTTTACCTTTTTATTTAAGTTTTTGGCACTCTTTATGTTCCACATTGTTCTTTGTTTATGCACTCTTTGAGTTTTGGCACCTTTTATGTTCCGTATTGCTTTCTGTTTTATGCACTCTTATTTTGAAGTTTTGTCATGTCCTGTCTTCCCTCCTCGTCCATGTGTCCGGTCCTCATTGGTTTATTGTTTAATTACTTTACTTTCTGTTCTAGCCTCGTCATTGGTTTCTGTTAAGTGCCTTGTTATCTTGTTTTGAGTTCTGTTTGTCCATTGGTTTATGTTTTGTATTTTAGCCCTGATGTTCACCTTGTCCTTTGTCGGTCGTTGTTTAATGTTTGATGTCTGAAGCTCAGTCCCGTATCCAGCCTTGTTCCGTGTTCCTGCCTAAGCCCACTTTGCTAAAACTCCCCGTGTTGTTTTCTTGTTTTCATTTCTTTGTTTTCCCCTCGTGGAGGTTTCTTTGTTCCTGCCTTTTGTGTTTTCTGATTATTTAATAAACTGCATTTGGATCCTTACTCCCTCGTCTGCCCACTTCATAACAGAACGACCGACCACTAATGGATCCAGCAGCGTTTTTCGTAGAGCTTGCTAGGGCAAACCTGACCGTACGCGAGTTCTCCTATTTCTTTTCCAACGTGGCCAGCTGCTCCGGTTGGGACGACCAGGTCCTAAAGACCATATACAGGTACAACGTACCCGTTCGCCCAAGGAGAGAATTGCCGGAGATCGAGGATTGCACCTTGCAAGAGTATGTGGACCTGATTGTGGAGACCTACGCTGCAGGGGAGCCGCCTCTCTCAATTCCGGGCAGGGCCCCCGGGTGTCCCACGCCTACCACGGCCAACACACCCCCAGTCTCGTCTGTCCCAGGGCCAGTGTTGACAGCCCCGTCCGCCAGAAGAAGGAGGAGAAGAGGAAAGGCTTCTGCTTCCCGGTCTCCGCCTGCCACGGCCAACGAGCCAACGCCCACGCCTGCCACGGCCAACGAGCCCACGCCTGCCACGGCCAACGAGCCCACGCCTGCCACGGCCAACGAGCCCACGCCTGCCACGGCCAACGAGCCCACGCCTGCCACGGCCAACGAGCCCACGCCTGCCACGGCCAACGAGCCCACGGCCGCCACGGCCAACGAGCCCACGCCTGCCACGGCCGCCACGGCCAACGAGCCAACGCCCACGCCTTCCACGGCTAACGAGCTGGAAGCCTCGTCCGTCCCAGAGCCGGCGTTGCCAGCCTCGTCCGTCCCAGAGCCGGCGTTGCCAGCCTCGTCCGTCCCAGAGCCGGCGTTGCCAGCCTCGTCTGCCAGGAAGAGGAGGAGAAGAGGAGGGGCTTCCGCTCACCAGTCTCCGTCCTCCATGGCCCCGTCCTTAGAGCCAGAGCCAGCGCCTGTAGCCTCGACCGTCCAAGAGCCAGAGCCAGCGCCTGTAGCCTCGACCGTCCAAGAGCCAGAGCCAGCGCCTGTAGCCTCGACCGTCCAAGAGCCAGAGCCAGCGCCTGTAGCCTCGACCGTCCAAGAGCCAGAGCCAGAGCCAGCGCCTGTAGCCTCGACCGTCCAAGAGCCAGAGCCAGCGCCTGTAGCCTCGATCGTCCAAGAGCCAGCGCCTGTAGCCTCGATCGTCCAAGAGCCAGCGCCTGTAGCCTCGACCGTCCAAGAGCCAGAGCCAGCGCCTGTAGCCTCGACCGTCCAAGAGCCAGAGCCAGCGCCTGTAGCCTCGACCGTCCAAGAGCCAGAGCCAGCGCCTGTAGCCTCGACCGTCCAAGAGCCAGAGCCAGCGCCTGTAGCCTCGACCGTCCAAGAGCCAGCCCTCCTTGAGCCTTCCAGAGCTCCGCCTCCCGAGCCTCCCAGAGCTCCGCCTCCCGAGCCTCCCAGAGCTCCGCCTCCCGAGCCTCCCAGAGCTCCGCTTCCCAGAGCTCCGCTTCCCAGAGCTCCGCCTCCCGAGCTTCCCAGAGCTCCGCCTCCCGAGCTTCCCAGAGCTCCGCCTCCCGAGCTCCCCAGAGCTCCGCCTCCCGAGCTTCCCAGAGCTCCGCCTCCCGAGCTTCCCAGAGCTCCGCCTCCCGAGCCTCCCAGCGCTCCGCCTCCAGAGCTTCCCAGCGCTCCGCCTCTCGAGTCACCCAGCGCACTGCCTCTCGAGCCTTCGAGACCAAGGTCAAGGCCTCCCACGCCTCAGCCACCCGAGCCTTCCACACCCCTGTCTCCCGAGCCCTCCGCGCCTCTGCTGCCAGAGTCCCCCAGGTCTCCGCCTCAGAGGACTGCCTCGGCTCTGCCTGCAGCTGCTCCGCCTTCCACGGCTCTGTCTGCTCCGCCTTCCATGGCTCTGTCTGCTCCGCCTCCCACGGCTCTGCTTTCGCCTACTAAAACCCCAGGACCTTCCAGGCCTCCTTGGTCACCGCCCACCATGGCACCGTCCCTGGGGGCCTCCTTGACTCCTCCCAGGCCTTCTGACCCTGTCCTGTGGCCTCCTCCCTGGCCTTCTGACCCTGCCTTGTGGCCTCCTCCCAGGCCTTCTGACCCTGCCTTGTGGCCTCCTCCCTGGCCTTCTGACCCTGTCCTGTGGCCTCCTCCCTGGCCTTCTGACCCTGTCTCGCGGCCTCCTCCCTGGCCTTCTGACCCTATCCCGTGGCCTTCTCCTTGGCCTCCTGACCCTGTCCCAGTCCTGAGGCCATCTCCAAAGCCTCCTGACCCTGCCCTAGCCTTGTGGCCGACCCCCAGACCCCCTGACCCGATCCCTACCCTACGGCCACTTCCCCGGCCTCCAGACCCAGTCCCTGCCATGGGGCTGCCTCCCTGGCCACCTGACCCGATCCCTGCCCTACGGCCACTTCCCCGGCCTCCAGACCCAGTCCCTGCCATGGGGCTGCCTCCCTGGCCACCTGACCCGATCCCTGCCCTACGGCCACCTCCCCGGCCTCCTGACCCAGTCCCTGCTCTATGGATGCCCCCCGACCCGGTCCCCTCCTTCAAGTTGTTCCCTGGGCACCTACCCGGCCTCCTTGGTCTTCTGGCCACCCACCTGTTCTGTCTCTGTCTTCCTGTCCATGTCTTGTCCCTCTGTGCCCCTCGTGTTCCCTAGATCTGCCTGTTCGTTCTTGTTTTTCGTTGTCGTTTTGCTCCTCCTTTGATTAGGAGCGTCTGGGATCCGCTCCTTAAAGGGGGGGCTCTGTAACGACCCACACCGTCTTTGGTTTGTTTACCTTTTTATTTAAGTTTTTGGCACTCTTTATGTTCCACATTGTTCTTTGTTTATGCACTCTTTGAGTTTTGGCACCTTTTATGTTCCGTATTGCTTTCTGTTTTATGCACTCTTATTTTGAAGTTTTGTCATGTCCTGTCTTCCCTCCTCGTCCATGTGTCCGGTCCTCATTGGTTTATTGTTTAATTACTTTACTTTCTGTTCTAGCCTCGTCATTGGTTTCTGTTAAGTGCCTTGTTATCTTGTTTTGAGTTCTGTTTGTCCATTGGTTTATGTTTTGTATTTTAGCCCTGATGTTCACCTTGTCCTTTGTCGGTCGTTGTTTAATGTTTGATGTCTGAAGCTCAGTCCCGTATCCAGCCTTGTTCCGTGTTCCTGCCTAAGCCCACTTTGCTAAAACTCCCCGTGTTGTTTTCTTGTTTTCATTTCTTTGTTTTCCCCTCGTGGAGGTTTCTTTGTTCCTGCCTTTTGTGTTTTCTGATTATTTAATAAACTGCATTTGGATCCTTACTCCCTCGTCTGCCCACTTCATAACAAGTATAATACTGCGGACTGGATCAGACAGTTGTTGTGTTCTCTCCTCCCTTCTCCCCTCCACTCACTTACTGACCATGCCCACTTTTCCTGGCATTTTTTTAAACTGTGGTGAGTACTCAACTGTGCTAAAACAGGGGGTTTCATGACACTTTAAAAGGACTTTGCCAGAAGTTACTCTTTTCTTTTTTGAAGCAAAATTTTGAATATATTTCTGCTCTGTATCGCTATATTTTGATTCAGTTATATAACATAGGGTGTTCTAGTTTTATTAGTGTATATTTAGAATATATTTTTATTTGAATAGTTTAAACTAATTTGTTTAATATAAACTAAATGTAATATTATAAATAAATATAACTATCCATTGATATTATTTATGCGTAGCTAATTACTTTTTTTTAAAAGAGTAGTTCTACTATAGTTTTAACTACTTTAAGTTATGGGTAGCATTTAGTGTGCCTTCTTTAAGTCAGTTTCTCCCTAAAACTGATCCAGTGAATCAACAAGACCAAAGCGGCAGAGAAAAGAATTGCTTGGCTTTTGTTTCGGTTTGAATGTTTGCGCCAGCCAAATGCATTCTACTATATAAACGTAACCCCTAAAGTTATTCTCTCAGCAAACTGCTTGGAAAAAAAGCGTGACACGAGTCAGGGTGATGTGAACCACTGTCGGAACCTTGTGAACTGGAATGTCAGCATCTGCTCAGAGGTGAGGAAACAGAGATGTGAAGTGACATGAACTTCACATCCTCGCACATTTCAACAGCTCTCAGAACTAGCACCTGTCAGAGCGCTGGGTATTTTATGCCCCTTTTTGTTTTCCTTTGAATGAACTGTAATTATCTGTTTGAGCACTTGAAAGAATCTGCACTTAGTGTGCAAATTATACAATTACTTTTTTCCACAGGTAATTTTTCCGGCACAATCTGTTGAGGTTTTAGGCAACTCAACTCATGTTAATGTGCCCATAGTGCAAGGAGACAAACATCAAGTATTTGTATTACTAAGGTTTTGTGGATTTACCATTCCATATTGATTCTATGTGAATTGCTATGGTTACCTTCCAAATTTTGGCCAATGGAAATACACACACCATGTTCAGATACACACTAGTGTAACTGTAGATACACACTTTGTTTGAAAACTCCAGTTTTCGGTTTCATAACATCTTTGTTTTTATGCAGGACTAAAGAGCGTTTTCAAAAGGCCAGTGAGGTGTAAATGCAGCTAAATCAATGTATTGTCAAACCAACACATACTGTACGTGGTTTATCTACCCTTTAAACAAGTTTTGTGGTTACCGAAATGTTGTTTGAAAATGTAAGATGTAAAACACTTGTAAATGAAGTTTTCATCCTTGAGTGTGGTTCAAGATTTTATTTGGGAGGTCAAAGCTCTCCTAATTCACACCCCAATGTTACACCTCATCACACATCATTTAATGCTTTTATTAAATAGAGTACCGTTTATTATGACATAAGTGTTCTGAATGTGTAAGTTGCAAGTTGGACTTGCACACCTGTTTGTTGTTCTGTACAACGCAAAAAAAAGTGTTGTGTTGTCTATTTATTGTCATAGTATGATAATAGTCATTGTATATTTTCGCTACACCAAGTTTTTCCAGCCCAATCAACTCAGAATGCAAGCTTACAACGTAATTTTCTCTGCATTGGCACTGTAGTATTCCATCCACATTGTTGAAAGGTAGACATTCCAGAACAGTTAAAAGAATCCAATGTAATGAAGATCATTCAGTTGTTCTAGTATTTTTTTACATCAGCCCCACACCTCTGCTTGTTTTCTTAATAGCTGGTCATCTCATCCCGTCCTGTTGGATGGCAATGCTGACATTTGGATCTTCAAAGGTCATTTAACACCAAGGTTCCATGCTGTTTCCCCCTCAATTACCCCTACCACATTTTCAAGAAAATCGTTTTTTTTTGTTGGTTTTTTTTGCACTTGAATGTATTGATTTGGATTGCTGTGTGTTTTTTTTTCCCTCTGTCAGAGTCTTTTTCGTAGTACTATTTGTCAAAAATAATGCATTCTCTGGCAAAAAAAAAAAGGTAAAAATATTGTAAATCAGAGTCCCCTGGGGCATTTTAAATAATAATACTGTTTTCCTCTGCTTTTTGCTTGTTGGGAGCACTTAATGAATTGCTTATATTTTTAGGACACACATAAAAACACATTGGAGTTTTTTGTTTTGTTTTTTCTCTCAATTATTGTGTATGCTAATTGAGACTTTGTTACAGTTATTCTCAACTGGTTTTGCTTCAGGTCCCATATTTTACATTGGACATCGAGGGGTGACCCAAACAGAGTACCACATTGTTTATCATACAAAAGTGAACAAAAATTTCCTTCAAATCAAGCATTGAGATTTATTACAAAATTGTAATATATATATTATAATTGAAAACATAATAAGCTTGTCTTTATAGTTGGAGTTTTTGTTTTCTAAATGTGCTAAATGACTATTTAATGTAGTCTGGGTCATATTTAGTATTGTTCATGATGGTATCTGTCTAATTTGGCTAGCTGACAGATATTTCCACCAAATTTGCATCAAAGTACAATAGTGTTTGATTTATAGCACAGCCTTTGATATCAATAACAAAAGATATGGTAAGTGTTTTAAACTCCTTTCGAAAAGTTTATAAGACTATTTATTTTTCTTTCCTAACTACGCATGAATATATGGCAAGTTGCATTTTATTATTTGCATTTAGTATAGTTTTTTCCCAGCTGTCCACGGCCCTATCAGAATAGACCAGCAACCCATTTAGGGTCATGACCCACCAGTTGAGAACCATCGATTTATTGCATCACGACTGCTCAAGTCACATTTAATATTTTCTTTTGACACCTGAATGGATTTTAGTCTTTTTTAACCTCCTGAGGCAGCATTTTGAGTATTAGTTGTTTTATTTTAGCCATGAAATATTACACACTCTTCTTGCACAAACACATTAGAGTAATTGAAGAAAGTAGAGCAGACTTTAAAGCTATCCAGACTCAGTTCACAAATCGTTTTTAGAAGAGAGACTCCCATCAAGTGAGTCCATCAAGCGAAAGCTTTCTGAATGATGGCTTGACATGAGAGGCAATCAAACCATCTGAGAGGAAATTGCATCAGTGATGGCATCTTACTTGTTTGGAGGGGGAAAAGTGGCTAGGCAGGGGAATTAAATTATCAATCTTATTTCAATTTAAACCCAGAAAAGTTTAAACCAGAACACTGCCACCCTCTCCCAGCTCCAGCAGCATAATCGTTCTTCCACGGCCATCTTTGGTCCTGCCCTGGATCTCAACTAATTGCCATATTTTCTCCTCTTGTAACTCTTGAGATGAACGAGATGTGGGGTGAAAAGGGGGTCCATTTTTGATGAAAGATCTTAAAAGGTGATGAAAGTGGAAAGTAACATTATTGCCAGAGGGAGAAAATTCTTGGCATATCTTTCCTTTTCTTTTTCCATCTTGATGTTTTGAATTTTATATGACCACTAAAGGTCTGGGGGTCTAATGATTCTTGAGGTTGCTCTATTTATATTCCGGGCGATCACGCTACCCCTAGGTTGTTTTAAAATGTCTGGGTGCCGTATGCCTCGGCAGACCGGTTCAACACATTAATCTAGCAGAAAATAATTATTTTTCTTGATTATAGACAGCCTGCAATTGAGAGTCTGGTCTCAAAAGGAAAATAAATATGCATTATTTTGCATTCAGATTACACAGACATTTTTTTCTCTGTAACATTTTAAGTATAATCACAACTCTTTGATTGCTTATGGAAAATGCATTATTTTCCTTTCTTTTTGAAGCACTGGGGTGAAATTAAATGCTTTATCTATTATAGATGACAAGAGGATGGTGCATGAAGTGGCTCAGTTGAAATATTTACCTCTTCTGTAAAGCAAATCTTTACATGTGCGCTGCCTAGGCCCCAGAATGCATGCTTTTTTTCTGTGTATTTTATTATAAAAAAAAAAAAATCTGGGTTAGGCACATATATTACATAGATCACTCTTAAATAAAACATACAGTTAGATGCAATTCATGGGTTTTCTTCAAACTCTGGACTGAAGTTTTATGAAATTTGGGAATAAACCATTCAGTGTTTTTTATTTCCTGATAAACCTTTTCTCATTCATCTGTTCCAGAACACACTGGTCCTTCTGGAATGAACTCCCATTCGGTTTTGTAATCTTTTGCTAATTCTTCCTCTCCGTTAATTTGTTTGACTCTGTCACCCATTTACAATACCATTAATTCTAAAAGACATTTGGAATGGAGCAATTTGCATCAAGAAGAGAGCAATTAAAATTGTGCTGAGCAGATTATTCAGATTTTCTTTGTTAGGTAAGAAGACATACCTTTCAAAATGTCCTAAAATACATTCAGATATTTCATTTTATATCATCTCAATAGGAGTCATATGTTATCTTAATTTTCAATGTATAAAATAATCTAATATATGAAAAGATACATTTGCTCTTGATCTATGATTAAAGATAGAAATGACTTCAAAGGACATGTTTCATCGTTAATAAGGGATGTGAATTGTTTGGAATTTAAGGATCCTGGTAATGTTCCAATTCCACTTAACGTGGTAATGGTTCTATTCATGATTATTTTAGTTCTTATGAAGAGTACTTGATCTGTGCACTTAAGTATGCTTAACAAAAGCAATACTTTTTGGTAACATAGTTTAATGGGGTTTTTTTTCTTCATGAAAGTACCAATTAATATGCAAAACTGAATGAATAAATTCTGAATGTGTATCAACTACACATTACACAGCAATCAGTAATAGCACAGTAATAACACAATTAATTTTCACTGTGTTATTACTGATTGCTGTGTAATGTGTATCAACTACACATTACACAGCAATCAGTAATAACACAGTGAAAATTAATTTGGAGTAAGACATGACTAATGTAATGAGTAAGTTATTTTCGTGAATAAGTCAACAAGATTCATTGAAGTGATTCAAACTGAAAACTTTTGATTATTGAGTCTATTTATTTTGAAAAATAACTAGTTCTTAAGAGTCACTTTCCCAAATCCAATGTTTCTAATTCAAAATTATTCATAAGTAGAATGTAAAACTGCTGTTCTTTATATACCCCTGCAAACAATGTCTCTCTTAATATAGCTCACAACTCATATAATGATTAATGTGGTCCAGATAACAGGAGCAAGCCTATGTTAACCTTGAAAATTAGAGGGTAAGCACTTGAAATCTGCCCCCTTTCACTGTACTTTGAAGATACCCTGTCAGGCTACTCGACCTTCACCATGATATTTAGTCATAGAAGACATCTAAGCCTTATCAAATGCCTGAAGTAAACATATTGCACCTGGGTTGCACTTATCTAACTATTAATGTGCCATATATAGTGCTTCTGTGTATAGAGCACACTATTGGATGAAAGTCATGGTTCTGTAGTATAAGTGGACTGGAATGTGCTGCATGCCACATCTGAAATCCAGAACAAGAGTTTGTCACAGATGCTATCTGTTTAATCCTTCACAGCACGACTGCCTTTTATTGATTGGCTAGTGTGAATGTCCAGTGCCACAGTTCAATTTGAACCATATTTGAGGGTGTAAAATTGCTGATGGGTTGCAGATGATCCCATTGATTTTAATGGTGACTCACTCTCAACTGATTTTGCCATGTGATTCTTATATTAAACACCATTAATTTGTTTTAAAACAATTATGCCAAGAATAGCTATTTACTAGATGTTTACTGCTGAAGTTTCAAATTCAAATTTTGCTTAAAAGTTACTTGAAATATGAAGTTTAGATCATTAAGTTATATGATCAGCGCAGTGAACAGCGCAGAATACAAGTGTAAACAAGTACTTATCAGTGTACAGTATCAATAGCATTAATGTTGACCACCTCCAAAGAGCCTTAAATCACCAAAGTGCTTTAAATGAGCATGTTTACAAGCTGGTCATGTAAACAGGTCTTAAATGGTTAGGCATTAGCCAATCGACACACTTTTAGATTTTTTCCCATTACCACTATTTCATGTTGCATGTCAAAAACCTTTACCAGCATTTGTACTGGCTTATCAAATGTGTGCAAGTGTTGTGTGTATGTCTCTTTGCTTTTTGATGTCAAAAACATATAATAATCTGATGATTTAAAATTTCATGTAATCCAATTTGACAGTGCGGAGGGTGGGGCCGGGTCGTGATTATACACACCCGGTCCCTTATCAGGCTAATTAAGCCGTATAATCATGACCCGGCCCTGCCCTCCGCCCTGTCACATCCTAGTTTTCTTGTGTTGTCAGTTTTTTTTATTTTTATAAGGTATTTGTTTTTTTGTTACCAGCATATTGGTCTACATGTAAACATGTTAATGATCAGGTCATAATGCATTTCCAAGATGTTTATTACCAAATTGCATAAAATTTTACTATAGCGAGCCAACCAAAAGAAGGGCTTTGAAGACAACATGAATAATATTGCTAATAATCAATACAATTTGAACCTATTTACTTTATTAATCCATGTTTATGGTTTTGTAAATGATTCATCGGTGCGTGGTTTTCATAGAAATAAAAATCCTACATGAAGATTCCAATTTTGCTTTCAATGAATATCCTGATTCACACAGAAATACGTCAGATCACGGAGCAAAAATCGGTTGCGAAATGTGTTTCTTTTGACTTTAAACTCTGCTTGTATGTCTTTTATTTGGAAAGCACAAACATATATATATATACCATTTTCAGTATGCCTGATCAACATGCAGTGAATAAGTGATGTAAAGTGATGTATGTTGTCGTAAAATCAGAGACCCTCGCATTAACAAAATCTATCACCATTGGTCACACGAGACACATTTGAGACGCATGTTAATACTGGATGTAATGGCAATCTGTCTCAGCTGATAACTTGTGATCGGATAACCCAAGATGAATGTTAAACATGGCCAAAAATTAAACTGGAATGTCATTTATAACAGTTTGAATAGGAAAAATTATGTTTAAAAAAGAACACATTATTTAAATCTGTAGCTGTCTAGTCTAACTGCAGAACCATGAAGCAAAGTGGAATAAGCACGTATGAGTCTCTAAAAAGGAATCCTTTTCACAGATTTTTGAGTTCTCCCATCAGTGGACCTCCTCACTTCAAAGTGTGTTATCAGCAGAAGCACAGCCTGGATTATGGGCTGACTTGATTAGGTGTGAAATGGCTCTTCGGCCTCAGAGAGCCCAGCCCTTTGAAGTGTCAGTGTATTTTCTGGACACTATTGTATGTTTGGATCAATCTGCACTCTTACAGTGAAAGACAATGGCACAAGAATGCCAGTCTTATGATGCCTGGAAGTGTAGCTTGGATGCCAGAAGATGTTTTTATTCCATGGTTCACTAGATGGAGTATCACAACCCCTCAGAGGTTTAAAAGTTGTTTGTAGACATATTCATTTTATTAATATGTGGCATGTCTGGGAATTTTGTCTGGAGTGGCCAAATGGGGACAGTGGACATTGTGGGGTGGTGCACCAAAAAGGCTGTAGCATGGCTGAATTATTTAGGGTAACTTTGTAGGGTAACTTTTTAAACTTACATTTATAGCTGCATATTGGTTCATAAGAGGATTTGACACTTGCCTGCCATCTCTCATTAAATCATTGCCTGGCAAGTTTTCACAGATCTACCGGACACTCCCAGCACTAATACTCTACAATTCATCTCCCCTGAGTACTGATCATCTGCACCTGTCCCTTGTATCTACATCAATCATCTCTGCAACATAAAAACCCAATCCTTTCACTCTTCATCTGGTCTTGACTAAGAATACAGACTTACTTACCTGCTACCGCTGGTTACTCCCTGAAGACATTCCCTTGCTCCCTTAACCTGGTTCCTGCTCCATCCTTAACCATGAAGCAAACGATTCCCCAACTCCGGGTTCTACACTATCTACGAGTCTGGGTGTCTGTTACAGAAACCAGACCAACGAAAATCATGAACCCAGCTGGGTCTGACCCCATTCAGGAGCTGGTTGATGCATTTCGGCATGCAATCACTCACATTTTGGATCCCACCTCACCACCAATAACCGCCGGCGCTTCCACAATTCCTTCTCCAGTCTATTCCGGCAGTCCTGTGGTCAACCCAGCGCCCTACTCTGGATCGGCAGAGAACTGCAGCGGCTTTTTTTAGCAACTATTTTCACCAAGCTTGACCTGCGCAGCACCTATAACCTCATTTGAATCTGGTGGGGAGACGAATGGAAGACATTTGTGACACCTACAGGCCTCTATGAATACAGGGTGATGCCGTATGGCCTGAACAATGCCCCCTCTGTGTTCCAGGGCTTCATGAATGAGGTTTTCCATGAGTACCTCCATCGATTCGTCATCGTATATATAGATGACATTCTGGTGTACTCCCTGAATGAGACTGACCATCGTCAACATGTCAAGCTTGTGTTGGAGAAATTGAGGGAATACCACCTATACCTCAAGGCCGAGAAATGTTAATTTCCCCAGAAGACCCTCCAGTTCCTTGGATATAATATCAGTCCAGAAGGTATCCAAATGGACGAAGGGAAGGTAGAAGCTGTGCGAGCCTGGCCCACTCCAACCACCATTAAGGAATTCCAGTGCTTTCTTGGTTTTGCCAACTTCTACCGCTAGTTTATCAAAAATTTCAGCTCCCTCACTTCTCCACTTACCTCACTTCTAAAATCTAAGCCCAAGTCCCTATCCTGGACCCCCGTGGCCTCCTACGCTTTCCAACACCTTAACGATGCCTTCACTACAGCACCCCTTCTCAACCATCCTAATCCCAGCAAACCTTTCGTGATCGAGGTAGATGCCTCAACTACAGGCGTAGGAGCTGTCCTTTCACAGCAGCAGGGGAAACCATCCAGACTCCACCCTTGCGCCTACTTTTCTAAAAAAACTCTACTCAGCTGAACAAAATTAGAATATCGGTAACAGGGAACTCTTGGCTATCAAACTGGCACTAGAAGAGTGGCGACATTGGCTTGAGGGGGCCCAATATCCTTTCCTGGTACTCACCTACCATAAAACCTAGAGTATCTCCTGGAAGCTTGTCGCATAAACCCCCGCCAAGCACGATGGGAACTCTTCTTCACGCGCTTCAACTTTACCATCTCCTATCGTCCAGGTGATAAGAATATCAAGGCAGATGCCCTTTCCCATGTCTACACTCCAGAAGAAACCAGATACTATTCTTCCTCCTTTCGTTATAGTAAGCCCAATTCAATGGTCCCTGGATGATGACATCACTGAGGCCACTGAGCCAGCTCTGCCAAACTGTCCTGCCAATAAGACCTATGTACCCTCTTCCCTCCGACTAACTCTCATAGATTCGTTACACTCCTCTTTGGGCACTGGCCACCCAGGGACACATAGGGCCCTCTCACTCCTCCAGGACCAACAGAGTTGTCCGAAGGTTCGTCCAGGGATGTATCGAATGTGCTGTCTCCCGAACTGCAAGCCAACTTCCAGCTGGCAAACTTCTTCCTCTGCCCATCCCTCATTGGCCCTGGTCACACCTAGGGATTGATTTTATCACAGATTTACCATCCTCCGAAGGTTTTACATACATTCTGGTGGCAGTAGATCGTTTTTCTAAGGCCTGCAAGTTACTTCCCCTCAAGGGACTTCCCACCGCCCTAGAAACTGCAGAAACTCACAAACACGTTTTCTGCAATTACGGAATCCCTGAGGATATCGTCTCCGACAGAGTTCCGCAGTTCATCTCCCGAGTCTGGAAGGCTTTCTTTTCTCTCTTAGGTGTAACCATCTGTCTTTCCTCTGGTTACCATCCACAGAGTAATGGTCAGACATAAAGAAAGATTCAGGAGATCAGTCATTTTCTCAGAACCTTCTGCCATCACCGCCAGAATCGCTGGAGTCGTTTCCTGTCCACGGCTGAGTACGCACAGAACTCCTTTCCTATGTGTACTTGGCTACCAACCTTCTCTCTTACCATGTTCAGGAGAACCATCTGAGTTACCAGCTGTTGACCATTGGTTTAAAGAGAGTGAGAGAGTCTGGGACTTGGCTCACCACCATCTGCTACGGGTTGTGCGCCACCAGAAATGTCTTGCTGATACCCGGAGATCGCCCACTCCAACTTGCCATCTTGGGCAGAAGATGTGGCTCTCCACGAGGGACACCAGACTACGCCTCCCGTGCAAAAAGCTATAAAATAAATGTTCAAAATTTGGCAAAAGAATGTTGATGAGGGAAATGTATGTATTTTAGGGGGTACACATGCATATTGGCATAATTTGCGCACACTCATATTCTTTCAAACCTGTATGACTGTCTTTTTTTTCTGTGGAACACAAAAGGAGATTATAAGCAAATTCAGTCACCATTTACTTTCATTTTATGGAAAAAAGTTTAAATGAAAGTGAATGGTGACATGGGAGAAAGTCAAATAGGTTTAAAAAAACAACGTGAGGGTGAATAGATGATGCCAGAATTACATTTTTTTTTACTGAATTATCCCTTTAAAAGGTCAAATGGGATATGAAAAATAGTAAAAAATCACTCAGAAGGACATTTACCCAAAGACTTTGCAGTGAAAAAAATAAATCATAAATTTGACAGACTCAAATTGCTGTGTCATGCATTGCTGTAGAGTAAATTTTTTGCACTGGCCAAGTTTCAACATCATAATTTTGTCTGTTCCAAAGACTGCATTATAGGTCTCAATCTGACTTCTAGCAAAAGGCAACTGAAAGCTTCATCTGACTCTTTCTTCATTATGTGCGGCATCAATTCATTGAGAAAAACATGATGCCTTGAGTGAACATTCTCAATCATTTGTCTACAACTCTGACCTGATGAACCACAGTGACACACTTACCACACTGCACAAATCAGCAGATTGATACTGTAATAGCCTTGCCGGCCAATCAGAAGCGAGCACTGAGTCTAAGTAAAGCTTGGCTCGGATCGGGTTAGAGGTATTTGTTAGGAAGTTTATAGGGATTGACAGGATTACACGGCTGTGATTTGTCAAAGGTGAGATGTGTGGTCCTTCACAGGTGGCATAGATCACTTAAGAGCTTGTTCATCTCATGTGCTTAAACTTCATGACATGACAGGTAATCCAAACTGCTTAAATGTTTGACCTTTAGACGCATAGAGAGAATTAGGGTCACCAAGCAACCTGTGGCACTGATTGGGTGCATTGTTATTGTTAAAAACAATACTGGTGCACTCGTTATTGTTTATGGTTAATCTGTATGTTTTCCCATGCGCCCAAGCTTTTTCCAGAGCATCTGGTAGCATTTTTATTACTATGTTTTTACAATCTTAATGTATCTTTTCTTTATGCAGCATACACAAATAATTTAAAAAAGGAAACAAATTCCATAAATACCATAAAAGTAGTCGATACTACTTCTGGGGTATAATACAATTCTGTAGCCATATGATAACTTAATGTGAGGAACAGAACAAAATCTAATGAACTGAATAAAGATTATAAAGAATAGAAGTTATTTGTTGATAATCTGCCCCTGCGTGAAGCTCTAAAATCTCATTCGCATCCACAATCAGATGAAAAATTAGCACATCAACGTGCTGCACCAGGTTTGACGTCTAACACAATTGGTCCTCATGTGGCAGATTGGGATGCAGCAGTTACAAATGTGCAGAATGAAGAATGAGACTACTGAGAGCTGATGTAGAGTGGAAGATATGCAGTTAATACGACGTTAATACGGTACTTTAATCTTTTTGCTCCACGGAGGAATTCCTTTGACCCCAACACTAAGTATTTTTATTAGGGCTGTCAATCGATTAAAAATTTTAATCAAATGAATTACATGGTGTCCCGATAAATTAATCGCGATTAAGCACATTTACTACTGAAGTGTTTTGTTCACTGCATAAACTGCACGTTGCTCATACAGCTGAAGTTTCACTTAATGCCCTCTGGAGTAAACAGGTGGTACTACAAGCTTGCATTCCTCAGGAATCTTCCTTATTATGGTCCGGGGGGCATTGCGATTAAATGCGTTAATTTTTTTAACATGTTATTTTTTGTTAAATAAATCGCACTGAATTAACGCGTTAAATCGACAGCCCTAGTTTTTAATTAATTATTTCCTGGTAAATTCACAAGCAGTTAAACACAGTTCAATTTAATAGAAAATGCTACACTACACAGCATGATTACAAGATTATTAGTCTTGTTTAAACATGCAAAGTATCAATAAGAATATGTTAAGGTTTAAATTCCACCCCTTCAGTTAGTTTAGTTGTGGTGAATTTTTGTGGTGAATACATCAGGTATGTCTTCTGTACACAGGGTTGGGGAGTAACAGAATACATGTTATGGGATTATGTATTTAAAATACAAAATATAAGTAACTGTATTCCACCACAGTTACAATTTAAATCTTTGGTACTTAAAATACAGTTACATTCAAAAAGAATTTTGATTACAGTTGAAATTAGTTTGCATTTTATTGTCATTTGTTTTATTTAATATTTAGTCCTTACAGATGGAAAACATTTATACACATAAATTATGAGATCCAAAGTGTGTTTGAACAGCGTGAAACACTTTCTAATGATGTGTTACATTCATACGAGCAGAAAGAGAAGAAAGTTTGAAGTAAGTTTGGAGCAGAAAAAATTGAAATAAACCTTGTGTAAATTGTCTGCTTTACGCATACACATACACATACACATGTGTATTTTGTCTTACTGTACTGGCAGAGTTTTTATAGTCAAAACAAGTGAAAAAATCTACCAATGCTGCAGAATGAATCCAAAGTACTTTGAATTCATTACTGGCCTTGAGAATTCTAACGGAATGCGTTACAAATTACATTTTACAGCATGTGTCCTGTAATCTGTAGTGGAATACATTTCAAAAGTAACCCTCCCAACCCTGTCTATACATATACAATTGTGACAGGGCGAAGGGTGGGGCCGGGTCGTGATTATACACACCCGGTCGCTTATCAGGCTAATTAAGCCTCTGAGAGGGATTAAGGCCGACTGCGGAAGGTGGTGTGAGGAGAGAGAGATCGTTTATGGTCAGCTGACCGTTGTGTGTGTGTTTGTGTCGTCGGTTTACGTTTTTCATTAAAATATTATTTATATTGTCAAGCCGGTTCTTGCCTCCTCCTTGCCCGTTTATATCCCTTTACAACAGTATATTAGACTATCTAGATTAGGGATATGTGTGGGAGCCAGACTACATATATGGACTGATATAGAAGGAGTGGTTCTTTGGTATAGATTTATACCATGTGATTTTTTCAGAAAAATTATGGTGTGAATGGTTATACTTTGTTGATGTTTTTTGTGCAATTTTGAGAGCTGGTGCTGATCAGAGACAGAGGAGGAAAGGGTCATGACTAAAAGTTTGCCCTGCAATCTCCCCAACATCATCACAAATTTCTTTCTGTCAGACAGTTGCAAGCCTTTTACAGAGAAGTGTCTCAAAGAAGCTGTGGATTTTGGTTAGTTAGCAGAGGAAACACAGGTGTATTTCATCACATTTCATCACAACTATGAACATGTTCCACAAACGCATAACTGCCAGAAGCCATCCAGAAACCATTTTGTCTTAATTTCGAAATGATTTGTTTTAGCAATTATAGCCTTCTTTCTTGTTAAATGTTTTGCTTGAAATTGTGCAACATAGTCAAGTTGTCACTTTTATTTGTATAGCGCCTTACACAACACACATCATTTCGAAGCAGCTTTACAGAAAACTAAACTGTAATGTTTTTAATGTCTTATATTCATCATTGTGTAATTTTGATAAAATACGATTGTGAAATGTGTTAAAAAATAAGTAATTAAATATAATTGTATTTAGAAACCCAGTGAGAATGCCGAAGGTGACTGTGGTAAGGAACGCAAAACTCAACAAGATGTTGGTTAGCCTCATGACTACTTGAGATGGTGAATCGAAATATATAGTTTGTACATTTTTCTCTCGTGCGCTTTATCATGATTTCAATATCTCATACTATTATTACGACCTTTCATGAGACCAGGTTGAAATTGTTAGTGCTACCTATCTTTAACCCTCCTATTGCATTTAAAATCATGCACCTTTTGCATTCGTGGGTCATAACCTGATGGTTTTGATCTAAAACTATATTCGTATTAGTCATTAATAAGTTCTTTCCTGTTCATACATGTAAAGTGATTAATATTGTGGAATTTTCATGACTGTACATATTCCCTGAGAGCATTCCAAACATGGCTGACTGTGGACTGATTTGCTAGAAAGACTTTGGTCGCACTCACGCACTCATGCGTATCCAGTGCAAGCAGCAATCTTCTGAACAGTTTAAACGGCCTGGATCGTCTGCTTGGATTGTCATCATGATGTGTGAATCAGAGGAATGTTTGATCCCGATCCTGAAGTTTTGATTCTGGCTGCTAGAATACGCGCTTCAGTGGAAGATGAGTGCTCGACGGGAAGAAAACGCTGGATTTTTGTGAGGTTCGTGAATTACATCTGTTTAAATGAGATATCTGCATATTTGCAGATGGTATATAATAGAAGTTTTATTCATATTTGCCTGTTATCGTTAGAAAAGTGATAGGGAACTGTTGAGGAGAGACCATTAAAATACATGCTTTAGAGGAAGATAAATGAGCACTCCACGGGATGCTGAAGTTGTCTGATGTTGGGTTATTACATCTGTTTAAACAAGATATGTGCATATTTGCATACGGTATATGATATTAGTTTTATTGATATTTGCCTTTTTATCATTAGATAAGACAGTTAAAAGTTACAGGGAACTATTGAGGAGAGAGAGAGGGAGAATTAACCAGGCGAGCACTTTAACATTATGAGCTCAAACGCGTCTGTCGCTGCTCTGATATGCAAATCGTTTTAATGAGGCTGTGTTGCACACTGGTCTATTGTTGTAACACGATGGCACGTAACAACAAAACGAACCATGATTGGTCGTTTACATGTCTCAGTCACTTCACATGCAAGCAGCTGATTCTCTGCACCCTCAAGAAACAAATCGGCCAAAGGAGAATGTCGATAATAAAAAGTCAGAATATTGGCCAATTTATCGGCCTCTGTGATATATCGGTCGACCACTACTCAGTACAACTTGGTGGTAAATAGTTATGAAACCTTTGTATTATTTTTCAACTAAACATCATCAAAACAACTGCACAGCTGAAGTATAGAACATTAATACTTCTTTACTATGTTTTTAAGCAAAATCTATTCTATCTACTTGCGTAAACTGCCGAATGTTGATGCGTGAGTATTCTGTAATCTGGTTTGGCATCAGATGGCTGTAGAGTAAAATTATGACAATTTCCTCCTCAAGCCCTATTTAGACTACTGTGTGCATGAACATTTGCTCTCGCCACACCCCATTTAGGGCTTAGTACCTTTGATTTAGTTTATTTGTTATGTTCGTTACATCTGTCCTGTCTGTTTTGTACAGGATTGCGTAAGCCTGTATGTACGTGTGTGTGTGTGTGTGTGTGTGTGTGTGTGTGTGTGTCTCCCGGGACAAAAATGGCCCAAACGCAATAGGAGGGTTGAAATAAATGACATATAGTTCGATATTTTCTTATCTTATGCAATTATATTTATGCATTAAGTTTGGCTTATGTGACCCAATACATTTTCTATTGATTTCTATATCTTTTTGTGAAATGTTTTACTCAAAAGTTCAGGTATCTTTCTTTAAAATAGATGGCACTGGTTTGATTTTGATTTTATTGTTTGTCTACTGCACTGATATTCATTCTTTAATCCGTTTGCTGTAAGTGTCATAATACATTTTTGAGCCACTGTAGGAAAGGAAAACAATACTGTGCAGATATAGATAGGTTATTCAAGTCTTGTGAACTCTGATCAACTCTGCCGTGGAATGTATAGGTCACTGTTTGTTCTGGGTCGCACTTGGGAGTCAATATCACCAAACTAAAAAGAGGACACAACTGTGGCGCTTAGGGCATGCTCAATCACTGCCTCCCTTTGGTCTCTATGGATACGCGTCTGACCCTCTGCCTGTACAACCAGTGCTGTAAATGCCACAAGTTTAAACCTCAGTTGATTGACAAGCCTCGGGGATACCATTGTCAAATCGCCCACCCATTTGCCCTGTGTGTAGTCTGATTCCGTTTTCTGTCAATGAGACAGGAGGAGGCCGTGTTTTTTGGCAACAAATGACTTCTCTTGTTCCAGACCAGAAGATTGTTACCAAAAGTCTGTTGTGCCACTGCTGGCTGCACTGGGTCTCAATGGGGAATATGAGTGAACAACATGATTTGATTTCAGTTATTTTTGCAGCAGGCTTGTTTTCTCTGCTCTCAGCAATATGAAACCAAACCTGCCGCTACCCACCGATTCTCCAGTGAAAACAGCCCACACTTCTGCAGATTTTATAGCCCACAAATGCTCCACTACAAGCTCAGAGAGGTTGTTTACCTAAAGGAGTGTGGCATTCTTATTTTTTGCAACACATTAGGGATAGGCAATACCACTGATATAATGATAATATAATCATGGGTAATCCATAATATTGATTCCAATACAATACCTGTATGTGGCAGCGGGGGCGTGGTCAAGCGCCCGTTCGGAGGGAGGGAGCGGTAAGGGCGCTTGCACCTGAGCTAAAATATGTCTAACACCTGTCTCTAATTTCAGTGAGCACGGGGAGAGCGGCGTATAAGAGCCACAACAACGCCAGTGAGGGGGCAGTCTAGCGTTGCCAAGCGAAGCCCAAGAGCTTGTTTATAGAGAGATCGTTCCTTTGTTAATTATAAACAGTTTATGTTCAGTGTTGTACTTTTTGTTTTGGAGATTAAAACCCTTACCTTTGAGTTCACCCTCCTGTCATCGTGTCCTGCTTCCCCAGTCCAGTAAAGTGTCACACTGTATTAAATGAAAAGTTTAAGTGAGATTTCTAATGATGAATTTTTCATTATTTCTAAATTATCAGCATTATGGAGATGTATGTTTTTTTTTTGTTTTTTTTTGACAGCTTTTACATTTTAATAAGCTAAACATCACATCACACTAAAAAATATGCAGATTTGTGAAAACTTTGGAGAATGGAATGTGAAAACTGGCTTCGTTATAAATCGTGGAACATTTCTGCATTCAGAAAAAGGTTGATATGTCCAGTGTCACTTTTTCCTATGTGGACATTTAACACCCAATTTTTCATACAAAGTGTTTTTATGTATTCCATTTTGAGGGCTAAATTATACAGGGCCCAACAGGTCAAAACAGATTTTATTTGTGTTTCTGTCAGCTACGCTTTTTATATGGCAGCTCAATTGTGTTAAAAATGCATTTTTTTTTAAATAATTTTTTGAGAGATCCAGACTAAGGGACAATGGTGCTAGTTGTCTCTTTTGTATGTTTGTTTTTTACATTAGGTTCTTTTTTGTGAGTTCTGTCATCCCCCCCAAAAATTTCAGATTCATTATATTTTTGCAATAGCTGTGGGGTAAACAGGTGAATGCATCCTGGCATACATTTAACCGAAAGGACTATTTTTTGTTTTAAAATTGTTTTACTGTTTACATTTTTGCCGATACGCTTATAATATGCTGTTTAATGGCAGGTCACCATTGTGAAAACGTACCCCATATAATGTGACAACATGCCCCACTATTGGGTCATCTTTTTTTACTGGTCAATAATGGTTGAAATGTTTAAAAGCTTTTTTCTAGCCAAGACTTTAAAGTATGTGCCTGTACAGAAATTGGAATAAAAAAAATTAAAAAAAACCCTGCAATAAATAATATTCACTATAAAATATGTGACAACTAGCCCCGGTCTCCAAAACATATCTGGCCTTTAGTTATCCTCTGAAAAACTGAATTAGTACCTCCAGCCAACAAAGCAAAACTATGAAAAATGAGGTAGATTACAAAAAATATCTCTTGAGAAATTACAGAGGTCAATTCCAGCACTAAGAAAGATATTTTAGAACCATGTTAAGGCAATAAAACCTCACAACATCACCTTATTTTTTTCCTTTAGAATTAAACCCAGCCACTGGCTCCAAATCTGTGAAATAATATTGTAATCTAATTCGCTCAAGGGAGCCAAAACACTCCATCATGTTTGAATATTCAACATAATTCTCATCTTCCTTTTAATATTTCACACTCTCCCTCTCTTACATTTCACTGAAAATGAAATACTTAAGCTAATATGAGGGCGGTTCAGCCTTTGAGAACAATTATTAATTTTTACCAGCTCGCTAGAGGTGTTTCAAAACTCCCCTGGGGCATCTCTGTGTGTGCTGTCTGCCGTAGTGCCGGAAATCAAAACGTAGATAATTAAGTGATAACAAGGAGATTCTTCAGATTCTTACTCTTTTTTTCTGAGAAAATTACTCAAGTAAACAAAGAGCTCTCTTTAGGAGGGAAAACTTATGCTTATTAGAGTATCACGCTATTAGCTTAGCAGCATGCTAATTCCAAACTCTTGTTAAAATCAAATGCAAGTCAAGTCTCCAATGCATTTTGAGCAAGGAGCACTATTTGTATGACAAAGTTGCTGTCTTCATAGACCATTCAAAACCAGTCAATTATGAGAGTTCAGATGCTTTCTTGGTGTTAAAAACAGCTAGATGAAGCGCAACATAATTGAAAAGAATGTGCGTTCATAGCTGCGTTAAAGAAATATTCCGGGTTCAATACAAGTTAAGCTCAATCGACAGCATTTAGGGCATTATGGTGATTACCACAAAAAATAATTTCAACTTGCCCCTCCTTTTCTTTAAAGAAAGCAAAAATGGAGGTTACAGTGAAGCACTTACAATGGAAGTGAATGGGGCCAATTTTTGGAGGGTTTAAAGTCAGAAATGTGAAGCGTATCATTTTATAAATGTGCTTACGTACATGAATTCTTCTCTTAACCTGTTGATACGCATTTCCCCACATGCAGTGGTGATGTCACTCTGCTTATGTTTAATATATAATTTACCGTCTATAAATGTAATGAATGTTAACAAATTATACATCTTGTCAAAGGTCTAAGGGTTCAACATTGATATCCGATCTCTGTTTCACGATAGCAATGCTCTAGAAACAGCAATTTAGTTATTTGTGCCAGGAGTACAAATGAAAACATGCAATATCAAAACGGGACTTCATACATTTGTTATGAAAACGCGATCGCCAGATGAATCCAGTTCGCCACACTTTGGTCAATTGTGTCAATAAAATGTTATGTCAAGTGTTCATTGAAAAACATCCAATAGCACTTTTTGTCCATAAAAGTGATCAATCTGGGAAATATTGATATATTGGAAATATTCTCCATTGTTTACATGAGATCTCGCCTGAAAGAATTACCCTTTGTCGTCGTTCTTCAACAAACTATGCAATCTGAGCAGCATTCATGTTGTAAAACGTATATATTAGAGTCTCATAAACAAAATGAGCCTGTGTCCAATGTCTATTTTTAAAAATGCGGCATAGTTTTATTCATAATAGCCAAGCAGTGCAGTCAGATTTTGTGTCGTCTTGAAAGGCAGAGCCTTCATTTTATT
Source organism: Moxostoma hubbsi (assembly GCA_032164185.1). Classification (NCBI taxonomy): domain Eukaryota; kingdom Metazoa; phylum Chordata; class Actinopteri; order Cypriniformes; family Catostomidae; genus Moxostoma; species Moxostoma hubbsi. The sequence goes on along the minus strand of JAVLUX010000018.1, from coordinate 9,982,087 downwards.
CTGCATACCAGCAGCGATTTTCAGAGAACCTAATTTTTTGTTAGATCATCTTCAAATTTGAATCATAACTTCTTTAGACTTGTGGCTTTGAGAACATTGTATTTCTGGGTTGTCTTGGCACTTTTATTATTGTTTTTTTAGATTATAAAAACATGTTTAGCACAAAATATTTCCATTACTATAAACTTCAGCTTCTCTAACTTTAAAAAATAACAACATATATTAATTCTGAAACTTGGGAAATAAAGCCCTAATAGCCTTCTTTCAAAAGATACTACAACTGTGTCCATACTCCAAAGGGTCCAGTAAATACAAGCATTTAAGTTCAGGTATGTCATTTTCATGGTTTGTGCTCAAAAAGGGGGTGCGTATCAACACTTAAAACTCATGTATAATTTGAGCTGTAAAGATGTTTAAATAGTTTTTACAGTCATTTCATGGTTTGTTAACATAACATTGTCATGACAACAAAGTTGTAAAATTGGTGACAAGACACAGAAAGGTTAGTTGGCAATTGTATCACACTAAGATCATGTTCACATGCATGCCATTTATGTCTTGCCACTATATTTTGAAATAGTTAATATTTTAATGTTTTTGGATTGGCCCCATTCACTTCCAAGGAACCCAGATTTTTTCCTTTTTTTTTTTTTTAAGAAAAGAAGGGACAAGTCAAAATACATTTTTGTTGTAATCAATATTATGCCACAAATGCTGTCGATTGATTAATTTTGTTGGTCCATTCTTTTTAAACTGACATTTATCTGCTGAATTATGTCAAATGTTGACACACTCCTGCCACGAGAAGCTATTAAAAAAACAGCGAGACACAACAAAACATCCAAACACATTTGTCTAGAGTGTAGACCAACAATTAAAAAATAGCGCTGATGGAAAACAATAACGTGTCCTTTGTGAACAGCCCCTTAGCAAGTTGGTAGGCAGTAGACAGAGAGGCTGCTCACAAGGTCTTGGAACAAAGTCTCTAAGTCTTATTTGGTAGTTGTGAAATGGAAGATGTGGAACAAGGTCATCCGTCTGTGTTAGTCTGCCAGACAAAGTGCGCGACCGCTCACGGCACTATGCTGTGATCTAGAGCTGAGCCTCATCTGTGTCGAAGGACTCACGCCTGCTATTGTGTGCTCTGCAGGCATTGAAGATTCATTGTAACTGGAGAAATTGCTTTTGGGACACACAGGCTGGAGTGGGGCTCAACAGAAATAGATGCATGGAGGGACACAATTGCAAGAGCATAACACAACGTTTCCCCCCTGTTTATTATGACATCATTATTACATTGATTCATATCAATTTAATAGTATTTATTAGTATATTTAAGACCCTGTTTACAGGTATGAACAACCATCTTGGGTAGACGGTGCTTTATAAATGTATTAACAGGGTCACTTTGTCACTTTTGCAAAACGCTTTGTGGCATAAAGAACAGAACACCGGTGTGAATGTGGTACAATGTGATCCAACCCACTTTCAGAAGTGGTCAGCATCTGAAGTTTAGTTAATACAGAAGCAGGCCTGGTCAACCCAGCAACACAGGCAAGTGCCTAGGACGGCATCACTTTGGGGCACCGATCTACAGAATCAAAAAGTATGTGTTCAAAATGTACGCCCTGTGTTCTGATGATGTGTTGTGGCGCCCCCCACAGAACAAACAAACCATGTACTAAATGCCATACTACCATACTGCTCTTACGGTTTCTGTTATACCTGTGTTTGCCAAAAAACAAACAGTTAGAGTAGTATGGATAGTATGCCATTGTGAACATGGCCATAGACTCACAAGATCGGGGCTCATGAATTGAAGTGATGCCTGATGCGTAAATTAATTAGTCTTTTGAGTCGGTTCTTCTCAATGAATTTGTCTAACTTGCATGAAGAGTCGTTTGAAGCTGTTTGTCACGCAGTACAACAGTAATGGGATTCATTTCGCTAAATGAAATGAATATTTACTTACAATTAATTGAAACAAAACCTGCAGCTGCTTTCAATAATTTACCTGTGATGAAGATCATGTGCGCGTGCAGCCTGTGAATGATTGTCTACTGCAGGTAAAGAGACTTTATAAATAAAAGTGTCTCAAATAATTACATTGCATGAAAGCACTTATAATTATCAAAAACAAACCAATACCATGTTTTTTGGCGTAGCCTTCCATAAATACCATGATATTGGCCTACTATATATAATAAAAATACCAAGGTTTTACCATATTGTACCATGATACTGCTACAGCAGGCTTTTGAGAAAGGTAACTTTGATCAATTTCATCTTGTGCTGTGTAATGTGAAAAGGTGGCAGTATGTTTTTAGTCTATTTATTAATACTACACAATATATATAGGCTACTAAAGAAAATGTTCAAATGATGCTCCTAAAATCACCAGAAATGAACGTGTTAGTGCTGTTTTTGCTAAATGAATAAATAAAATAAATAATTTTAACCCCCCTACAACATCATAGTACAATAGATTGTGTACTTGATGGGCACCAGACTCCCCAGTAATGATGAAATCCTATAAATGTTCATGCTGTGAAATACACTGTACAATATGCATAGATCTTTTTGACAGTGTGCCTTTTTTTTTTTTTTTACATCATAGACCACCTGACTTGGTTTATGTGCACTTTACATTAAAGTTATTCCTATATATAGTGATTTATGATGCCTACTTATGAAGCCATAACATGCATTTACATTGCATATTTCTTCCCAACATTGTTATAATGCTAGTATATGCTATTTTGGTTTTATACACATTGGGGTGGGTGGGTTTACTGGAGGGTCTTGCCTAGGGTGCCAAATGGGGTAGGAACGGCACTGTATAAGAGCTTGACAAAAATAGCAGCTCGAAACATCATGGTAAGATTAAGGCCATGTGCACACTAATACATTTTTAATTAAAAGCGCATCGATTTTACTACATTTACATTTGTCGCTTTACACCAATGAAAACCTGTTTTCCTCCACCCAAAATGAAGTCTTCAACTACTCTCTCTAGTAATGCAAAAAGTAATACACTTTTTTTTAATTAGTGTGGTCGTGGCTTAAAGTTGTAGTTTTTTCAAAAGACTTTAAAAACATTATTCAATACCACATAATTTGGATAACAAAATTCGAAAATTTTCAACCGAAAACAAATAATTGTGGACGTGACCTAAAATTTCAAATGTATTAGTGTGAATCTGGACTAAAGTTGTACTTTTTTCCCAAGATAGACCTTTAATAATATGCTAGTACCCCATACTTTGGAAATCGAAGTTCGGAAAACTGTGTTTTCAACCAAAAATATGTTAGCGTTGACATGGCCACTTATTAGTATGGATGTGGCCTGAAATTTTACTTTTTTTCCTCTCAAGAAAGGCATTCAAAAAAGCTCTAAAGTACAGCATACTTTGGAAAACAAAGTTTGGAAAGCAGAGAGGACCCCTGTAACACTAGGGGTCACTCTTGGGAGCCCCAAACACCTTGATCTTTGAGAAAAAGCCAATGGGAATTGGCGAGTGGAATTTGCATGCCACTCCCCTGGACATACAGGTATAAAAGGAGCTGGCTCGCAACCACTCATTCAGATTTTTTCTTCTGAGCTAAGTGGAGTTGAGCAGCGAATTCCACTGCTGTTCAATTCACCTCACTGTGAAGAAGCATATGCTTATGGCACATTTCAGCGGCTTTCTCTCACACTGTGCGATTGATGCAGAGTACGCCCCGGGTGCTTCGACAGGTAAAAGAGTATATATTCTTGATTATAAAAGAGTACATTTCCTGTAAAAGAGCTTACACTGACAGATAGCGTTTTTTTAAAGATATATTTCTGTCAATTTCTGTGTAATTCCTGGTTGTGGTTGCTTTCTCTCCGCCTCTGATGGCCACGAGCGCTGCCTCACGTGTCTGGGCCGTAGTCACGTTGAAGCAGAATTCTCGGGTGGTTCGTGTTCTCACTGCAAGAACATAACCATGGCAACGTTGTGGTCGTGGCTTTCCTTCATTCGGGGGAAAGCCTCTCCCCACCCGATGCCTTCTACATATGGGTATGAGGTCAGGTTAGCGCTGGGAACCACCAATGGGAGTGGTATCGCCGGGTAATCCCCCGCGGACCTCCCATTCCCTAGCATGCTCATTTGCCCCGGTCGAGTTCTGAGATGAGACTGGTAGCTCACCTCAGTGCCAGCTTAACATCTCTTTCATAGCTTGCGAGCAGGATGAGGCTTTAGACTGGGTGTGCCGGCCCAGTCTAAAGGCCGATGTGTAGCTGACCGACATGCTTGTCCGGGTCCTTTTCCTCCCAGAAGTGCATGACGAACTGACGAGGTCAGACACCTTTCTCTGTCTGAACCCGACTGCCCAGTTCGTCCGCTCTCACTGCCCTCGACGACGGGGGCCGGCAATCTCCTCCAGGGCCTGTAGGACTACGTTGTCTCTGGTGACCAAAGACTACAGTGCCGCTGGACAGGCCGCCTCCGCCCTGCATGCCATGGCCCTTATGCAAGGTAGACTAGGCCAAGGCACTGAAAGAGCTGCACGTGGGTAGTACTGGTCCCACTGTGATTCAGGAGCTGCGCTTGGCGACCGATCTTGCCCTTCGGGCGACGAAGGTCACGGAGCGGGCACTCAAGCAGGCGATGTCCACGTTGTTGGTCCAGGAGCACTACCTATGGCTGAACTTGGTTGAGATGAGGGATGCCAACAAGATTTCCTGAACACGCCCATCTCCCAGATCGTCATACTCTGCGACACCGTCAAGTACTTCGACCAGCAGTTCTCGGCGGTGAAGAAATAGACGGAGGTGATTCAACACAATCTTGCCCCAGCGTGGCTCAAGATCCTGCACCCCATCTACTCGCCGAGGGCTTCCCCCTGCGGCTGCAAAGACCCAGGTGGCTCTGCCACAGCCCAAGCCAAGTCCTCTGCCCCGGTGTAGAGCCCCCCACAGGAAACGATTTTCCCCTTAGGGCCCCTCACCTGGATCTTGGGGGCGTGGCTAGCGCTCTCCAGCCCTTCGCAATGGCTAGCCTGGACTGGCTACATGATTCAGTTTGCCAGGAGCACACTGAGATCGCAGACCTTCTGCAGAAGGATGCTATAAATCCTGTCCCTCCTGCCAAGATGTAGAAAGGGTTCTACACCACACGTACCGAAGAAAGGCAGTTGGTTGCGGCCAATCTTGGACCTGCAAGTTCTGAACTGGTCTTTCACAGACTCCCGTTCAAGATGCTGACGCAGAAACGCATTTTGACGTGCAACCGGCATCAAGATTCATTTGTGGCGGTAGACCTGAAGGACGCGTACTTCCATGTCTCGTTTATCTTGGCACAGGCCCGATCTGCGTATGGCCTTCGGGGACAGGGCATAACAGTCCTCCTCTTCGGCTTGTTCCTGTCACCCCGCATCTTCACGAATGTCACGGAAGCAAACCTTGCCCCGTTTAGGGAAGTGGGCATTCGCATCTTCAACTATTTAGATGATTGGCTGATTCTAGCCCACTCTCGGGATTGGTTGAGTGTGCACAGGGACCTAGTGCTCGAGCACCTCAGCCGGTTGGGGCTTCGGGTTAAATTAGAAAAGAGCAAGCTCTCCCCAGTTCAGAGCATCTCTTTTCTGGGATGGAGTTAGACTTAGTCTCCATGATACCAGTCATTGCTGAACTGCCTGAAGTCATTCAGGCAGAGTACGGCAATCCCACTGAAAAAGTTTCAGAGGCTCCTGGGGAATATGATGTCCTCGTCAGTGGCCGTGCTGCTCGGGTTGATGCATATGAGTTTCAGACTTGAGACTTCTTCCTGAGGCAAAGACCCCCAGAGAGGTGCATTTGGGTCAGTGCTGGAGGGGCGGCTGTCCTTCTCCACCTTAAAGGTGCCCGTAGCCGCTGTAACGGCACAGCATGATACAGTGGACGGTAAGAGGTTGGGGAAGCATGATCTGTTCATCAGGTTCCTGAGAGGCACCAGGAGGAGGGATCTTCCTAGGCAACGCCTCTTTCCCTCATATGATCATAGATCTCTCCTGCGGGGCATTCTCTGTCAGCAACACCTGCCTGGAGTTTGGTCCGGAGTACTCTCACCTGGTCTTGAGACCCTGACCGGGCTATCTGCCCAGGCTCCAACGACCCCGTTTAGGGATCAGCTGGTGAACCTGCAAGTGTATCTGCCTCGGGAGGAGGCAGACCCAGCCTTATACTTGCTGTATCCGATGCATGCTTTGCACATCTATTTTGATCGCATGCAGAGCTCTAGACTCTCTGAGCAGCTCTTTGTCTGCTTTGGCAGACAGTGGAAAGGGAACGCTATCTCTAAACACAGGCTTGCTCACTGTACCGTGGATGCCATCGCGTCGGCATACCAGAACCAGGGCGAAGTACCCGCCCCTTTGGGAGTAAGAGCACACTCTACAGAGTGTGGAATCCTCTTGGGCACTCGCCAATGGCACCTCTCTAGCAGACATCTGCAGGGCAGCAGGCTGGGCAACACCCAATACCTTCACAAGATTTTATGATCTCCAAGTTGAGAGTAAGTTTAGGGGACAGCTGGCCGGGTATACCACTTGCATACAGCACCTTGCCCCTCCGTGAGTCGAATATGTGCGCATTCTTCTTCCATGCAATTTCACGAGACCGTGGACACTGGATTTCCTTCCTCCCTAGCCCTGTGGCTGGCGAATTCGGCAGAGGAATTTGTAGCCGGACACGTTACGTGTGCTAGCATGCCCTGTACAGGGGTAGGTACTCCACAGGCGCTGCTTATTTGCGGTAATCCCCTGCAATGTATTTTCTGCATTACAGTTTCCCTATCGGTAGACCCACATCTCCCTTGGGCAGAGCTCTCTTTGCCTACGGTCGCTGTGTTTGTAGAGCTCCTCCCCTTTGGGCAGAACCGGGCTGGTGAGACCACATGACATTTTGCCACATGTTAACCTCCCCTTCGGGCAGGATGTGGTCTACGTGGTGTCTTTTCCTCCTGAAAGAATAGGAAAGAAAAAGAACACCTTCCCCGACGTGATTAAAAAGCATTAAAATGCCACAGCCAAAAATATAAATACTCTGTGGAAAGAAAACATAGAGAGAAAAGGCTGCAGCTGGCGCAGCCCGCTCCCATACTAGATACTATGTATACTTGTGTCCCTCTTGCCACAATGCTGTACTACCTGCTGAAATGTCCGGGACCCTGTCTCGGTTCCTCAGCACAAAACTTGAATGAGTGGTTGGGAGCCAGCTCCTTTTATACCTGTATGTCCGGGGGAGTGGCATGCAAATTCCACTCGCCAATTCCCATTGGCCATTTATCAAAGACCAGGGGTAACAACAGTGACCCCTAGTGTCACTACATCGACACAATGTCTCGTTTCCTGGAGGTTACAACAGTAACCAAGACGTTTTCAATGAAAATATATTAGAGAGTGTGTGGCATACAATTTCAAAAGTATTATTGTAAACCTGGCCTAAAGTCCACGGCTTCCACAGTGTCACATCTCTGAACCTCATGGGTTTCCTGACATGTGACCGTCTGAAATGTTAAACTGATTTTTCACCACCTAAAAGCTTTCTTGCTTGAAGCCAGCCCACACCACGCCAGTGGGAATATATTCAAAGCAGCTCTTTATTGGAATGCAAGAATTTCCCTGTATTTTAATTACCTGTTTTATACTTGAGGTACAACAAAGATTAAGTGAGCCCACTGTTGAAAGGTGACTCAGTGTTCATTTACAGAGATTATGGTGAATAATTAAAATATTTTTGGCTGCTCTGTGGATTGGAAGACAAGCTTAAGAAAGGATTTATTCAGAGGTGAGCCACAACCATTAATTTTGAATGTAGCTCAAAGCACCTGCACAGTGTGTTGACATGTTTTATTGAAATAACGGCTGTTTTCCAAGATCACATGCCCAGGAGGTCCCACTCAAATGTGTTTTTTGTGCAATCTATATGTTGTGTGTCATCACCAATAAAAACCCTTCAGTTAGCTAAAAGATAAATGCATCTAATGAGCAAGCCAAGCAAACATTCTGTCACCTCAAAAAAAGAATCGAATAGTAACTTGCATCTTACTGAAAACTGTGCAGCATACACTATGTACTAAAAGAAAAAATACTGTAGGCATAATACAAAGGTTCATATTTCAAACTAGTATGCTGCATTGTTGTCACATGACCTCATTAAGTCACACATTGCACGTTCCTTTCATATATATATATACGGTGCCATGCTCGTCTCGGAACTCGAGTCTGAAGCCAGTGCTCTTATATGCATCAACCCAAGCGGTGCAACTACCGCGGAGGATGCCATATGCCCCAGGAGCCTCTGGAAAAGTTTTAATGGGACCACTGTGCCCGGCCTGAAGGTGGCGAGGCATTTCCGCACCGACTGTGCACGCTCGTTGGTGAGACGTGCTGACATTGAGACTGAGTCTAACTCCATGCCAAGAAAAGAGATGTTCTGAACCGGGGCGAGCTTGCTCTTTTCCCAATTGACCTGAAGCCCCAAATGGCTGAGGTGCCTGAGCACCTGGTCTCTGTGAGCGCATAGTAACTCTCAGGAGTGGGCCAGAAAGAGCCAGTCGTCAAGGTAATTGAGTATGCGAATGCTAGCTTCTCTGAGCGGGGCAAGAGCTGCCTCTGCGACTTTTGTGAAGACGCGAGGGGACAGAGACATGCCGAAGCGTAGGACTTTGTACTGATATGCCTAGCCGTCGAACGCAAACCATAGGAATGGTCGGTGTCGAGGCAGAATTGAGACGTGGAAGTACGTGTCCTTCAGGTCTACCGCTGTGAACCAATCTAGATGCCGGACGCAAGTTAAGATGCGTTTATGCGTGAGCATTTTGAACGGGAGTTTGTGCAAAGCCCGGTGGAAAATTCACAAGTCCAAGATCGGAAGCCGCCACCGTTCTTGGGTACGATGAAGTAAGGGCTGTAGAAACCCTTCTTCATCTTGGTCGCGTCTTTGAATAAGAGAGTCGCGATTTCCGCGCGCAGGGATTTGGCATGCTCGCCGTGTACTGTGGTAAAGCGGATGCCAGCGAAGGGGGGCGGGGGCTTGGTAAATTTAATTTTGTAACCGAGTCAGATGGTCCGGGCCAGCCAGCATGACGGGTTGGGAAGTCAAAGCCACTCATCCAAGCTCTGTGCGCCGTGCACCAAGGGAACAATTATTTTTGACATACCCGTCGGGGCTTCGCAGCGGGCAGAGCAGGTATTTCGGCGTCGGGAGGCGAGGATGCGAGGGTGCTGAGAGAAGACTCGAATCATTTACCTTGCTTCGCACACCCAGCAGGGTTAGTGACTGAGGAGGAGGTTCGATAGAGGTGTCCTCTGGACTCGTCAGAACCGGCCGGCCGGGAAACAGTCGTGGGGCTGAGGGCAGAGGGTCCGCGTCCAGCGTGCCGGGACTGTTGAAGTGTGGCGGCAGAGTGCCGTGAGAACGGCATTTGCGGACCAGGTGACCCAGAGAAAAGGAAACAGCTCTTTTACTGAGAATGTGGTTACCGCAGCCCTGTCTAAATTAAATTAATTCAACAAACGATTCATCCAACCACGATGGCTGTGGGGAGGACGGAGGGTTCCAGTGCAGCCCCACGCTGGCGGCGGCCCGGGTAAGCATATTAGACATCTGCGTGTCAGCCTCAGCCTGGGCATGATGGCCCGAAGGCAGCAGCCCAGGAGAGTCATCCGCGTCAGACGCCGCACTCTCCGATGCAGCGGCGAGCTCATCAACCTCGAGCTCCAGAGGATAGGCAGTCTGGCTGTGAGGCGAGCCGATGTTGCCTCGAGCACGGATGGGAGTTAACGAGCATGCTGGGGGGCTGGTGCTCTGAGGGGGCGTACCTGGCGGAGCTGCACCCGCTGTCGTCCCCAGATCACCAGATCACCTCCATCACCAGCCGCATCGTCCTCAATCCCGTGGGAAGAAGGAGCAATGCAGGGGGCGGCTGTAGTGGCATGCTTTCTGTTGAAAGCGAGCCGCAACCGTAACGTTGCCATGGTCATGCTCTTGCAGTGAGAACATGAACCATCCACAAACGCTGCCTCGGTGTGATCACAGCCCAGACACACGAGACAACGCCTGTGGCCGTCTGAAGCGGACAGCTCTCTAGCGCATCCAGGAACTACACATGGGCAGAAAGGCATCTTTATAAAGACGCGTCCTGAAAAGGACATTCAACGCCACTGTGCAATGCTCTTTTAGATGAAAATACAATATTACAGAGAAAATCACTCTTTTAAGTTTTTGCACTATTGAAGCGCCCAGGGGCAAACTGCATTACCGCGCAGAGAAGGAGAAAAGCCTCTGAAGTGCGCCGTAGATCCAACAGCAGGCAAAGTGTCAGAGGAACAGGAACAGGTGTGTGACTCGCAGCTGACTGCATGTACGACCATCAGCTCCAAAGAAAATTTCTGAATGAACTCAACGTATTTCCCCGCTTTTATACCCGTATATCCGGGATCGGGGTATGCAAATACTGTCTGCCAACTTCTGGCCTTTTTTCATAGATCAGAGGCATATTCGGCACTCAAGAGAGACCCCTGGTGTCTCTTCTTCGACACAATGTCGAAGTGAGCGACAGACGGGGAATCATTGATAAGACAATACAAAAGTGGCTTTAGAATACAATGTATTATTTACTACCATATTATTGATCATAAGACAATCATTGGCATACAGTTCACAGCAATCCATTTCACTTGTGAATTTGTCAATCAGTTGGAGATTTATTATGAGGGCTTGTTTAAGGACACGTCAATGTACACCTGTGTCAGACTTTTTTTTTTTTTTTTATTTTTTAATCAAGCCAGGGGTATACATAGTGCACAATACTACAGATATATTTTACAATAATTCCAAGACATTATATTCATTACATAGTGCAATGATTTTCAATGCTTTGGAGTTGTTGGAGGTACAAAGAGTATTTAAATAATATTCCAAGTCTTTACAAAAAAGTGCAAATAGGGGCTTTATAGACATAAATTTACACTTATGTATAAACCAATTGGCAAGAAAAATAAACAGATTAAACAGACAATATTAACTTAAGTTATCTTTATAAAGCAAAGAAAAACTAGTTTTAATAAAGGTACGTACAAACAAACTAAATTTTCTCCAAAATACTACAGCGTGGACACATTCCCAAAAAAGGTGAGGGGCAGATTCATCTACAGCATTACAGAAGGAGAAAAGTGGATCTATTTCAGGGAGCATGTTTCTTAAATAAAGACTGACTGGGTAAAAACGGTGTAACAGTTTAAAGGACATCTCCTTAACCTTGTTAGTAACTAAATATTTCTGAGGTAAAGACCATACGACCTGCGTCAGACATTCTTGTGTTGCGTTTCGGGTGTGTTATGTCATAAAAATAAAATGTTTAGGTCACTGTGTCAAGTTAAATATAGTTTAATACTCAATCTTTAAACACATCTTGAGATCCCTTAGTTCGCATTTGCGCTCCTTCAAGTGTGTCCACTGAAGTGTTGTTAATGTTTTGTTCACTGCAACTGTGTTGCTCACACAGCTGAAATTTCACTTACTTTTCACTTATTTATATACTTGTATATAAACTGTACTGTATACTTACATTAGGGCTTTCAATCAATTAAAATTTGTAATCAAATTAATTACATGATGTGGTGATTAATTCTGATTAATCGCAATGAATTGCATATCAATATTTACTCAAAAAAGTCTCTAATTAAAAGTAATTTAGAAAATAATAATTTAAATAATTAGAAATATAATATAGAATAAATATTCAGGTAATAATTCAGGTAATTCAAATATGTTACATCACATACATATATTGTGGCAACAGACTTAAGAATTTATATATATATATATATATATATATATATATATATATAAACATATTTCATACAAACTTATTATTATATTTGTATTTTCCTAAACTTGTTTTTTTTATTTATGAAGGGCTTTTTGTTTATTTATGAAGGGCTATTTGCTCGGTTCAGTTATTTTTGTTAAACTTTGTTGAACTAAGCACATATTTTGGCATCGATAAGTGACATCTGTGCATCTCTGCAGTTGAAAAGCACCAGCCACCAATGTTGCAAAAAGAGTAAGAGTAGTATATTAGTATGCAATTCCGAACATAGTCAGGAAGATGAATGCATTATGTCTAATTCAGGTATTCAGGTCAGAGTGTGGTTATCCTCGAGTTCAGAATCGTTCTCACCTTGTCCCTGGAGGCTTGTGTGATTTCTTGGCATACCCTGGTAAGCAAATGAGGAGGCCACTGTGCTTGGCTCATTTACATTGATAGCAAGACTTCTCCTTTTGCTGGCATTTTCAGCTGCCATTGATCATTTGGCTGCCTGATTAATCTTCTATAAAGGGATCAGGAGTCAATTAGTGTTGGAATTTCATTTTGAATTCCACACGTGTGTCACCTTTCCCTCGAGGACCCTGACCCACTGCATGCATCCTCTATACAGCTTACCTGAATGATCCATCTCCACTATCACAGTAAAGGATACATCTGCATACCAAAGACAAAGGATCTACCTGCAGGAAAGAGATGAGTTTGTTAGCAACATTGAGACTGGATCAAGTTTCTAAAGATTCAGCGCTTTTTTTTTCTCTCTTTTTTTTTAAGTGCAAAAGCAGAGTGAGTAGGGTGTTAAAAGAGGATAAAGATGGTGCTGTGTTCTACTGTCTCATAATGTTGATGTGAAGTCAAAACCTACTGTAATGCTGTTCAGCTGAATACCTAAACAGCTTTTAAAGGCATCATATGTGTGCTTTCAACATTTAGGCTGTTCCAAAAGCTAGGAAGCAACCTTATGCTGCCCTCAAAGTTACCTTTTTTTTAGGTGCACTTCAAAAATAATTTTCTTATCATTTTGTTTTATTTTTATTATTTTTTGTCTTTTTTTCCAGGAAAGAAAATACCTAATGTCCTCTAAACAAGATAAATTTACTTAACAAGCAAATAATAATGCTTGGTTTCAAAGAATGTTTTTGAGTTAAGTTTATATTTCTTATTGATTTAAACATAAACCCCACCAAATCCAAAATCTTAAAAACAATTTGTCAATAGTAAAATTCATGCATTCTTTAAAAAAGCTTAATATCTTTGTTGATATCTTTTGCAATTTTTCTTCTAAAGTAAATTTGTTTAGTTTAACCAGACTGTTTTAACCATATTTTGTGGTTGCTTCTTTTTTATACTATTGGAAAATTCTTGTATTAACTTGAATTGTTCCGGGTTCAATACAAGTTAAGCTCAATTGACAGCATTTGTGGCATAATGTAGATTACCACAAAAAATTATTTTGACTTGTACCTCGCAGGTACAATAAGGCAGTTACAAAAGAAGTGAATGGGACCAGTCCATTAACATTAAAATACACACTGTTTTTAAAGTATTACCACATGATATAAACAATTATACATTTTAGCATGATTTTAGTGTTAATAAATATGCATACTAATCTTATGTGTACAGTTATATCAACTATAAAGCGGGTAAACTGTGGAATCTGTTGAAATGCTATAACGCAGGTAAATTCCTGATTTTATAGCACAAAAATCATGTTACCTCAAAAAATTTTTTTTTGAAAAATAATGTGTGGCTATGCTTTTAAAACAGCGTGCATTTTAGTGTTTATAGACTGGCTCCATTCACTTCCATTGTGAGTGCTTTACTGTAACCGCATTTGCTCTTAAATATTACAATAATATTTTGTGGTTATAAATTGTATGCCACAAATGCTTTTAATTGAGTTTAACTTGTTTTGAACTTAGGAGAAGCATTCCTTTAAGGAGTGCACCGCAGAGTGTTCTAAATCACTTGTTTTTGAGGTTACGTGATGATTAGCGTTCTGTAGAAGATAGCTGCCTCTATAAGCAAGACAGCTAACTAGTTTTTGGAACAGAGCCATTTAATGGCAAAGCTAGGGCTCCGTTTCAATCAACTCAGTGGAAATAGTCATTAACAATCTCTTGTGAACTTGAGAGACACTGAGATGTCACACTGTTAATGGAGAACATTGGGCCGTCTTCACTGCCATTCTGAGTGTGAAGTCTGTCACTACACACTTGTTCTATTGCTTATGTCACCCCTGCATGGCAGTAGTAGCAATCACATTTTTTTTTGCTTTTTTCAGATTCATGGATTCTGCAGTATGGACCAGGATTTGACTGTACATTAATGATATTTTAAACTTTCTTTTAGGTGATTCAACGCAGAGAAGATGGCTCTGTTAACTTTTTTCGTGACTGGGAAGCATACCGTGAGGGATTTGGCAAGATAACAGGAGAACATTGGCTCGGTAAGACAAGTATCTTTTGCACAGTCTGTTTATAAAAAGGTTATAGTGTGATTTATCAATTTAAGTTATTTATAGAACTGTAAAGGGAGTTACGGATAGGAGGAAGCGAGAACCGGCTTGACAATATAAATGATAATTTAATGAGTAACTTAAACGAAAAGACACAAACACACACATATGTCAGACAACTGCCCGTAAACGCTCTCTCTCTGTTGTACCACCTTCCGCAGTCAACCTTTATCCCTCTCGGAGGCTTGATTAGCCTGATTAGGGGTGTGTAAGATCACGTCCTCCGCCGTGTCACAAGAACATTTCAAAAGATTTATTTTTCTCATTCCGGAAATCTTACAACCTTTACAAACTTTACAACTTTACAAATAGACAATGTTTATTAATATGATAATTGTTCCATACTAAAGGGATATTTCACCCATAAATAAAATTTAGTCATTTACTCACCCTCTTGTTGTTCTTAACCTGTTTTTTTCTTCTGTGGAACACAAAAGGAGATGTCAAGCAGAATGATCACCTCAGTCACCATTCACTTTCATTGTATTGAAATTGAATGATGACTGAGACTAACATACTTCCTAACATCTCAGTCAAATGGGATTGGAAAAACATGAGGGTGAGTAAAAGATGACGGAATTTTCATGTTCACGTGAACTATCCCTTGAAGTGCTTAAGGAATATAGTGCAGATTATGTGGTGGTTGCAAATTTGTTCCACCACAGAGGAATTGAGTGAGTGAAGGTTCTGGAAAAGTGACTTTGTAACTCGTTATGATGGTTGGTTGAAGACCAAACACGCCACTGCACGTAAAATGGCTCATCTGTTATCCATAACAGTTGTAAAAGTGTATTAGGCTTTAAGTCAGTTCAGTTGCTCACACATCACAGTTTTTGCTCGTAAAGAACAATTATGTTTTTTTTAATAGCTTGCTGAGACATTCTGCCTGTGTGTTACATGCAAACAGACACTCTTCACTCTTTTAAATATTTTTCCTTCAGTGTGACAACTGTAAGTAGCACAGGCACATACGGTTATTGCCACACTGAGCTGCCAGCATGGACTAAATGCCTTGCTGTGTGTCCAGAGCTGAGCGTAACAAATGGCATTGGGTGGACAGGGAGCGAAGCTTTATTAAGTGTCGGAACGTAGTGAGGAAATTCATCATAACGTCTGCTGATAAAGCATGCAGAATTATGTTATTTTTAGCTTACTACCTACAGCTCAGTACACCCAGAAATTAAAGTTCTGTAATTATATACTCATCCTCATGTATATGCAAATCCATATGCTGTTATATTTTCTGGAAAACACCAAGGTGACATTTTGACAAATTTTCACACAGCTCTTTTCCATGCAACAACAATCCATAGTCAGTCAAGCTCCAGAAATTACATCACCATAAAAGTAGTGTCTATGACTTTTGTGCGCTATTTTCCCAGTCTTAGCTTTGTGCGAGGAACAGATAAAAATTTACGCTAGTCATTATTCACTGAAAGACTTTGCCTCAGCTAAATCATCTGTATTCACATCTAGATTCATAAATACTTTGTAGAAGCATCATGGCAAGTTTGATATGTATGTAAACAAAAACTGGTAATTACCGGCTAATGGAAACCTTGATATATATACAGTGCATCCACATCGCTTCACTTTTTCCACATTTTGTTATGTTACAGCCTTATTCCAAAATTGATTAAATTCATTATTTTCCTCAAAATTCTACAAACAATACCCCCATAATGACAACGTAAAAGAAGTTTGTTCGAAATCTTTGCAAATTTATTAAAAATAAAAAAATTTAAAAAAATCACATGTACATAAGTATTCACAGCCTTTGCTCAATACTTTGTTGAAGCACCGTTGGCACCAATTACAGCCTCAAGTCTTTTTGTGTATGATGCTACAAGCTTGGCACACATATTTTTGGGCAGTTTCTCCCATTCTTCTTTGCAGGACCTCTCAAGCTCCATCAAGTTGGATGGGGAGCATCGGTTCACAACCATTTTCAGATCTCTCCAGAGATGTTCAATCAGGTTCAAGTCTGGGCTCTGGCTGGGCCACTCAAGGACATTCTCAGAGTTGTCCCGTAGCCACTCCTTTGTTATCTTGGCTGTGTGCTTAGTGTCATTGTCCTGTTGGAAGATGAACCTTCGCCCCAGTCTGAGGTCCAGAGCGCTCTGGAGCAGGTTTTCATCAAGGATGTCTCTGTACATTGCTGCATTCATCTTTCCCTCAATCCTGACTAGTCTCCCAGTTCCTGCTGCAGAAAAACATCCCCACAGCATGATGCTGCCACCACCATGGTTCACTGTAGGGATGGTATTGGCAAGGTGATGAGTGGTGCCTGGTATAAGATATAAAATTTGCCTCCAGATATAACGCTTGCCATTCAGGCCAAAGAGTTAAATTTTTGTTTCATCAGACCAGATAATTTTTTTTCTCATGGTCTGAGATTCCTTCAGGTGCCTTTTGGCAAACACCAGGCGGGCTGTCAAGTGCCTTTTACTGAGTAGTGGCTTCCGACTGGCCACTCTACATACAGGCCTGATTTGTGGAGTGCTGCAGAGATGGTTGTTCTTCTGGAAGGTTCTATTTTCTCCACGCTGGATGCTGGAGCTCTGTCAGAGTGACCATTGGGTTCTTGGTCACCTCCCATACTAAGGCCCTTCTCCCCCGATCGCTCAGTTTGGCCGGGCAGCCAGCTCTAGGAAGAGTCCTGGTGGTTCCAAACTTCTTCCATTTACGGATGATGGAGGCCACTGTGCTCATTGGGACCTTCAATGCTGCAGAAATGTTTCTGTACCCTTCCCCAGATCTGTGCCTCAATATATATATAGGTTAATATATATATAGGTTTCCATTAGCCCGTAATTACCAGCTTTTGTACCGGTTTCCATTAGCCGGAAATTACCAGTTTTTGACCGTTAAAATGTCTTAATGTCCGACAAATTCAAACATTGTCGACACAATATCCGGAGACAATATTAACACGATGTATCAGCAACCCCTTTAGTTGATGCCACAAATGTAGAGTGTGACACCATGCCAATGACAACAGTGATTTGCTCCCACAGAGGTTTCAAATTTCCAGAGAGCTAGCTAAGTTTCCCGAAGCTTGCATTCTAATCCATGAATATAGCTGGTTCTATCCCACACACTGGCAAAAGCAGCCTGTGGTTCCCATTTTGCGTGCCTCAGTGAGAAGCTCATTACTACTTAGCCTTGTGATGTCGTCTTTTGGAGAGATTGACACCAGGCTGATGTGAATCTTAAGTTGTAGAGAAACACTGGACAGATTTTACTTCACTTTGGCAGCAAACGCTTTTGTGCTATTAAAAATTGGAGGAAACTAATCATAAAAATAAAGAGCCAAGGAAATTAGCCAAAGTGAGAAATTATTTGACATAACCTAATGATTTGTTGTTTCAATATTTATTTATAAACAAAAAGACATTTGGCAAATTGCAGTTTAGTTGTTTTGTTTGCCCCGATTGTTCGTGTTTTGGCGCTAATTCCATGAAGGAAATTTTTTTTTATTTAATTTTTTTATGGAAAAGCAGCCATAATGAACAAATGTTTATTTTTCATTTGAATCGATTGTGTCATTATTAGCTTATATTGCATTGCGTTTACAGCAAAATAAAAAGAAATGAGATGACTGGATGTTTTCCCATTTGTCCAGCATACTTTATCATTCCCAGAAACGTTGACCAGCACCAAAACTTCTAAGCAGAAATATAATTTATGCATTTCCTGACCAGTTTTTCAGTTTCTAAGTGGAAACTGAACAGCCTCAAGTCTTTTGGGGTATGATGGGACAAGCTTTGCACACATGGATTTGGAGATTTTCTGCCATTCTTTGCTGCAGATCATCTCAAGCTCTGTCATGTTGGAGGGGGACCGTTGGTGGGCAGCTATTTTCAGGTCTCTCCAGAGATGTTTGATTGGGTTCAAGTCCGAGCTCTGGCTGGGCTACTCAAGGACATTCACATAGTTGTCCCTAAGCCACTCTTGCATTGCGTTGTGTTTGGCTGTGTCATTGTCCAGTTGAAATATGAACCTTCGGCCCAGTCTGAGGTCCTGAGCACTCTGAACCAGGTTTTCATAAAAAATATCTCTGTATTTTGCTGCATTCATCTTTCCTTCAACCCTGACAAGTTCTTCGGTCCCTGCTGTTGAAAAACCCCCATAGCATGATGCTACCACCACCATGCTTCACCGTTGGGATGGTATTGTGCAAGCTATGCTTGTTTTCCTCCAAACATGACTCTTGCAATTGAGGCCAGACAGTTCAAACTTTGTTTCATCAGACCAGAGAATCTTGTTTCTCAAAGTCTGTGAACACTTTAGGTGCTTTTTTGTGTCTTGCACTGAGGAGAGGCTTCCATCTGGCCTCTCTGCCATAAAGCCCAGACCGGTGGAGTGTTGTTTGTCCTTCTGCAAATGTCTTCCATCTCCACATATGATCTCTGGAGCTCAAACAGTGTGACCATCAGGTTCTTGGACACCTCTATTACCAATGCCCTTCTCCCCTGATTGCTCAGTTTGGCCATGCGGCCAGATCTAGGAAGAGTCCTGATTGTTCCAAACTTCTTCCATTTAAGAATTATGGAGGCTACTGTTCTCTTGGGAACCTTCAATGCAGACGAATTTTTTTGTAGCCTTCTGTGCCTCAAAACAATCCTTTGACCTCATGGCTTGGTTTTTGCTCTGATATGCATTTTCATCTGTGAGACCTTATAAAGACAAGTGTTTGCCTTTCCCATCATGTCCAATTAATTGAATTTGACATGCTGTGCATCCTGAGATGCTATTCTGCTCACTACAGTTGTACAGAGTGGTTATCTGAGTTACCGTAGACTTTCGAACTAGTCTGGTCATTCTCTGTTGACCTCTCATCAACAAGGTGTTTCCATCCACAGATCTTATCCTCACTGGATGTTTTTGGCACCATTCTGAGTAAACTTTAGAGACTGTTGTGCGTGAAAATCCCAGGAGATCAGCAGTTACGAAAATCCTCAAACCAGCCCATCTGGCACCAACAATCAAGCCACGGTCAAAATTATTTTCCCCATTATGATGGTATGCATAACATCACTGCCACATGATTGGCCAATCAGATAATCGCATGAATAATTAGATGTACAGGTGTTCCTAATAAAGTGCTCAGTGAGTGTATATACTGTTTAGAAACTGTATATAAACGCATATGGCAATTTTTGTCCTTTTTGGAGCTTGACAGACATGGGCACTATGAACTGTCAGTGTATGGAAAAGAGCTGGGAGAAGATTCCTCAAAAAGTCTAATTTTGTGTTTCACAGAATAAAAGACAGCAAACAGGTTTGAAATGACATGGGGGTGAGTTCATTTTTGGGTGAACTATTCTCTCAAATCTGAAGGATGGAGTGAAGCAAAAACATTGTGCATTTGTGGTTTGTTTGTGTGTATTCTGTGACGGATGGTTGCTCTCTAATATTTCAAACATGAACAAGATAAATTGCATTTTCATTTATTTACCGCAAGGTCGCTCCTCTTTCATGGACGAAAGATTGGAATATTTTCTTCTATGACAGTGCTTATGGTGTGCATCATGTTTTTTATCTTTTGTCTGACAACCATTTTAGGTCCAGACTTGTGATGATCCTTACAAAAATTAACTGCAGTCTGACTGCAATATTACTGCAATCTATGTGGTAAAAAGTGCAATTTTGTGTAGTACAATGATGTTATTCTGCACAATGAAAAACTGTACTGCACTTACAATGCCTTTAGACTGCAGTACTGATATAGTGCTCTACAGTACAATTGCAGGTCAGTGTAGTACTACTACAGTTCAGTGAAGTATACCTGCACTCCACACTGGTATAACTGCAGTACATTGGAGGGAAAAAAAATAGCAGTTCAGTGAAGTACAATTTTAAATCAATACTGCAGTATAAATGGAGCTTCATTTGCAAATGCAGTTTTCACACTGAATAAAACTGTATTTTATTTTGTACTTTTCTTATATGATATCATGCTTGGAATCAATTATAATCAGCTATGAAGGTTATATTCAAATATGCACATAAATGTAATCGTTTATGCTTCCAGTCATGTCATCAACTTGATAATACTCAAAATGTATGCAGGGATATTAAGGTTTTTTTCTTATTCAGTGTTCAGTGACTATGTTTTGTTACTCATGATACCTACCAAAGTGCTAGAATTAGTTATGGTTATGATAAAAACCATTATGTCATAAATAATACTGCGTATGCAGTTTTAGGCCTAGAATGTCATTGAGACCCAATCTGAATTTGTTGTTTTCTCTGTCAGAACAAAAACACTGAGATAAACCAAGCTCGCATGCAGAATTGTATTACTAAAAAGGTTCAGACAAATATCTTTTCAGCTAATTTAACCTCGCCCTATGAAAAGACTACATCACGGAGTCCTAAGTCTACATTAATCCTTTCTTTTACTTACTTAGTTTATTAGATGTGACAATATATCCCAGACTTACACTGGCAGCCAAATCTTTGGAATAATGTACAGATGTTGCTGTTTCAGAAGGAAATTGGTACTTTAATTAATCAAAGTACCAATTTGGCAGTCAACTGATCACAAAGTATAGTCAGGACATTACTGATTTTAAAAAAACAGCACCATCACTATTTGAAAAAAGTAATTTTTTATAAAATCTAGACAGGCCTCATTTCCAGCTGCCATCACTCCAACAACTTATCCTTGAGTAATCATGCTAAATTGCTCATTTAGTACTAGAAAATCACTTGCCATTATATCAAACACAGCTGAAAGCTATTTGGCTCATTAAATGAAACTTAACATTGTTTTTTAATTTGTTTTTGAGTTACCATTTATGCAATAGACTGGCATGTCTTAAGGTGAATATTAGGTCAAACATGGCAAAAAGAAACAGCTTTCTCCAGAAGCTCGACAGTCAATCATTGTTTTGAGGAATGAAGACTATACAATGCTTGAAATTGCTAAGTGCTAAAACCAAAACAAAGACCTAATTGGATGGTCATCGTATCTCAGAGTGATGTCTGTGAAGCAAAATGTGCATGGCTCCTCAGTGATAAAATTCATGCATTCGTTTAATAATTAATTAATGTTGGAAAAGTGAGTTCCGTCATCCCACTGTAACACAGATCAAATTAATGGGCAAGGAAGAGGCGAGAAACCGGCTTGTCAATATAAATAATATTTTAATGAAGAACTTAAAACAAACACATAGGACAACAGACATGTCTGCTGATTAAGCTCTCTCTCTCGATCGCCGTCTGCGAGTGGCCTTTATCCCTCTTGACGGCTCAATTAGCCTGATACGGGACCGGGCGTGCGTAATCACGCCCCGGTCCCGCCCTCCACCGTGCCACACCCACGAACTCGGAAATTTGCTTCTCATGTGGTCAGTCGCATGGAATATTTGTAATATTTGTATTAGAGTGTGTAAAGTTTATTTTACTTGTTGTTTAGTTCTTCCACTAGTCAGTGTGTTGGGTTGGTGCCTACTAGTCATAGATCACTTTAATTCAGTTGGGCTTGTTCCATATGGGGATAGCAAGAGTAATATTCCTTAGTCCACAAACTGCATTCTGTGCATTTCGTAAAAATACATTTTCAAATATAGGCTATGCAAATGTATTTGGAATAACGCTAAAGTGTAAATAGGTAAGATGAGAGTGCATCATAAGTTGCGCGCATGCTCTCTCTCTCTCTCTCTCTCTCTCTCTCTCTCTCTCTCTCTCTCTCTCTCTCTCTCTCTCTCTCTCTCTCTCTCTCTCTCTCTCTCTGGCATGCAATCAAACACACTCATTCTATCTAGGGAGAGTGAGAAAAGCCCCACATATACCATATACAGTAGAGAAAATGTGGAAAATATTGGGAAAATTTAGGTTAATGCAATCTCATTTTTATTTTTCTTCTATATAAGAGCTCCCACTCAGTGTGGTGGATCGGGAGTGTAACTTCATTAATGTGAATCATTTCCAACATTTCTATACATGCATTTTAATATACATCTTGACAAATAAGACATGTGTATATATAGAGTCATATTTCAGCATTTTCAAAATCTTTGATTAACTATAAAAAATCATACAATTAAATATTTTAAACAATGTTGCCAAT
Organism: Moxostoma hubbsi; assembly: GCA_032164185.1. NCBI lineage: Eukaryota > Metazoa > Chordata > Actinopteri > Cypriniformes > Catostomidae > Moxostoma > Moxostoma hubbsi. The sequence goes on along the minus strand of JAVLUX010000018.1, from coordinate 9,959,646 downwards.
GATAACGTGTTCTTTACATTATAGTACTGTAGTATAGAGGTCATACTGTTCTATGCACTGCATGTACTGTATCACATGTTCATGAATCTTGCTCTGATCGTTTGTGAAAAAGGATGCCTTTAACATTTTCATGTTTTTAACTTTTTCATGTTTATCTTTTTCCCAAAAAAATTATGTTTATTTTATACTTTTATATTTGTTAGTGAATGTTTAATTTGAAATAATGCATTGCTGATGCTCAGGTGTCTCAGTGGCCAGGTACATCTTTAAAAGCTTTTAAAACTTTTTAAACATTTTAAACCTTTTGAACATTTGAAAGTCAATAAATTGCTGATTGCTGATAATCCACATTGTGTTTGCAGTCATTGGTCAAGTTTTTAAGAATTTACGGAAGTACAGCAAATGTATTAGGTGTAGGAGTGCAGAGTGCCATTCTAGAGAACAACAGTAAAACTGTAGCACAAGTGTGGTATGTTGGACAGTATTCCTGCAATTTTCAGCACTACAGTGCAATTGTGGTAATTTGGGCACAGTAGTCCTGCAGTTTTCAGTACTGCAGTGCAATTGTGGTAATTTGAGCACAGTATTCCTGCAGTTTTCAGTACTGCAGTGCAATTGTGGTAATTTGAGCACAGTATTCCTGCAGTTTTCAGTACTGCAGTGCAATTGTGGTAATTTGATCACAGTGTTCCTGCAGTTTTCAGTACTGCAGTACAAGTGTGGTCATTTGGGCACAGTATTCCTGCAGTTTTCAGCAGTGCAGTACAAGTGTGGTAATTTGGGCACAGTATTCCTGCAGTTTTCAGTACTCCAGTAAAAGTGTGGTAATTTGGATGCAGTATTCCTGCAGTTTTCAGTACTCCAGTAAAAGTGTGGTAATTTGGATGCAGTATTCCTGCAGTTTTCAGTACTGCAGTACAAGTGTGGTCATTTGGGCACAGTGTTCCTGCAGTTTTCAGTACTCCAGTAAAAGTGTGGTAATTTGGATTCAGTATTCCTGCAGTTTTCAGTACTCCAGTAAAAGTGTGGTAATTTGGATGCAGTATTCCTGCAGTTTTCAGTACTCCAGTAAAAGTGTGGTAATTTGGATGCAGTATTCCTGCAGTTTTCAGTACTCCAGTAAAAGTGTGGTAATTTGGATGCAGTATTCCTGCAGTTTTCAGTACTGCAGTGCAAGTGTGGTAATTTGGACGCAGTTTTCCTGCAGTTTTCAGTACTGCAGTGCAATTGTGGTAATTTGAGTACAGTATTCCTGCAGTTTTCAGTACTGCAGTGCAAGTGTGGTAATTTAGGCACAGTATTCCTGCAGTTTTCAGCACTGCAGTACAAGTGTGGTAATTTGGGCACAGTATTCCTGCAGTTTTCAGTACTGCATTCCTGGAATCAGCATTCCTGCAGTTTTCAGTACTCCAGTAAAAGTGTGGTAATTTGGATGCAGTATTCCTGCAGTTTTCAGTACTCCAGTAAAAGTGTGGTAATTTGGATGCAGTTTTCAGTACTGCAGTACAAGTGTGGTAATTTGGATACAGTATTCCTGCAGTTTTCAGTACTGCAGTACAAGTGTGGTAATTTGGATACAGTATTCCTGCAGTTTTCAGTACTGCATTCCTGGAATCAGCATTCCTGCAGTTTTCAGTACTCCAGTAAAAGTGTGGTAATTTGGATGCAGTATTCCTGCAGTTTTCAGTACTCCAGTTAAATTGTGGTAATTTGGATGCAGTTTTCAGTACTGCAGTACAAGTGTGGTAATTTGGATACAGTATTCCTGCAGTTTTCAGTACTGCAGTACAAGTGTGGTAATTTGGGCACAGTATTCCTGCAGTTTTCAGTACTGCATTCCTGGAATCAGCATTCCTGCAGTTTTCAGTACTCCAGTAAAAGTGTGGTAATTTGGATGCAGTATTCCTGCAGTTTTCAGTACTCCAGTAAAAGTGTGGTAATTTGGATGCAGTTTTCAGTACTGCAGTATGTGTGGTAATTTGGACACAGTATTCCTGCATTTTTCAGTACTGCAGTACAGGTGTGGTAAAGTGGAATTAGTATTTTTGAAGTTTTCAGTACTGCAGTACAAGTGTGGTAATTTGGAAGCAGTATACCTGCAGTTTTCAGTACTCCAGTGTGGCACGGTGGAGGGCGGGGCCGGGTCGTGACTCAACACGCCCGGTCCCGTATTAGGCTAATCAAGCCACCGAGAGGGATAAAGGCCGATCGCAGAGGGCGGTGCGGGAGAGAGATATCCTTACGGACATATCCGTCGTCCTATATGTTTGTATTTTGAGTTTTACATTAAACCTTTATTTGTACGTTAAGCCGGTTTTCGCCTCTTCCTTGCCCGTGAGGGCGAACTTCTTTACATCCTGTACAAGTGTGGTAATTTGGACGCAGTAGTCCTGCTGTTTCCAGTACTGCTGTAATACTGTGTCCAATTTACCACACTTGTACTACAGTTATAAAAGTACAGTTATTTTTTATAAGGGGAGGCTTGTTCTTGACATACGTTTTTTTCTGCATTGTGTGCTCAGGGGATTGTGTCTCAATCACCGATGATGTACTATGACAGTCCTGTCATGAAGTGTCATCTCTGAAAGATTGACAGCTTCAATGTGAAAGTGGGACATTACTGGCTAGCAGTGTTTCTCATGCCCGCTGTTACTGAGAATGACATTTTCTCATGGTCTGCTCCTTTTTCTTAGACAGTTAAGCCAAGAGCAATCCTGCAGGCTGTTCAACACAGTGTATTACTTTTGTTGGTGATCAGGGGTTCGGGTCCCTGTGGGCAAGACCAGGATGGAACAGTCCTCCCTGGAGTGCCAAGGTTCAAGGCCCTGGCTTGTGGTGAAGATGTGCAATGCTGCCAATGAGCTGAGTTTCAATAAGAGACATGTGGGAGCTGGAGACAATTAACCTCCAGGGCTGGCGAAATGAGTTCCAGAAAACATCAACAAACTAGTCTTATCAGAAATGAGGTTACAGGCAAACCGGGGAGGGCAGAGGACCCCATAGCAGGAGACAATCTAGCCTCTCACCTCTGACAAATATGATCTGGAGCACAGTTCACAATATGAGTGCACAGAAATGTATGAGCTACTTTTTGTGCATGTGCAAACAGCGAGCTTTCAAACTGACTACTATTGTTCTTTTATTAAGCTAATTATAATTACTACACTCTTACAGTACCCCTTACAGACTCTGTGTGGCCTTTTAATTTGTATTATTCCAAGGGACCCTGCGACCCTGTACAGGATAAGCGGTTGTCGATGGATGGATGGATGGATGGATGGATATTCCAAGGGAATACTTAGTTTTTAACCAAGTTAAAAGGAATAGTTTACGCTATTGTTTACACATGAAAATTCTGTCATAATTTACTCATAGTTCATGTTGTTTCAAACCTGTACGACTATCTTTGACTATGACTCTCTATTGCGAAACACAAAAGGAGATTTTTTTAATTAATATTGTGGACCGCTTTTCAATATAATGGCTGAAAACTTAATAAAGGACCCAAACGTATCATAAAAGTAATCCAAGTCTTCTGAATGGTTTTGGTGAGAAATAACACAAAAAGTAATTTTTCAGTTGCATGTTCATGAGCACGATGATGCTTTTAGTGCTAAATAACGCAACTTCTCAATACAGATTATTTGCTACATTAATCAATATCCGTCACTTTAGTGGACTGGCTTGTAAATTAATCGTGCTATATCTTTGTTCGTTATTGTTTTCAAAATTATGTAGATATTAGATCTATAGTGACCTAAACATTGTATACAATAGAAGTTAAATTAGAATTTACTGAAAACCAAAAGTTCAGTATTTAATCTGGTAAATTCTATTTATTAATTCTATTTATGAAAATATTTAATTTGAAATGTCAAACAGCTTAAAGGTTGTATAAGTAATTTTTTTAATGTGAGATGAAGTGTCTTGATATATTTCACCAGTCTCTGTGTCTGTGTAAACAGCAAACAAAAATGTTTGTCTCTGATGCTTTCTGCCTGTCAATCTCTTTGCAATTTCTCATAGTATTGTAGTTGGAGCGAATTGAGGCGTACCATGCATATCCATGTTACATGCATATCCATGTTGTTCATTACAGATGTCAGTTGTTGACGCTATTTTGCTGCTGTTGCTTTTGACAACCGCTTCTGCTGTGTGCAGGTCTCAATAAAGATCCTTTGGTATCTTTGGAGTACTGGGTTTTGGAATAAGAGGGCATGGCTAATCCAACGACTCATCTTGTGTAAATTCCAGGGCACTGGAAATCACTTACAGCACCTATAAATTATTTTATCTATAAAGGTTTAGGTTACCATTGTTCAGTGATATTGTAACATCCTGTACTTTTAATGTTGCGTAATGTTAATATCATAAAACTTCATTGGCAAGCCCTATTGTAGTATTACAAAGCACTGTTGCGGATTCTTGGCTTTAATTAACTACTGTATGTCCCATGAATAATTCCATAAGTCATAATATGTACAGCAGCAAAAACACAACAGCCAGTACAGCAACAACAGCATGACAATACACATGCAAAGTGCAATACAACAACTCAACTATAGTACACTGTTCCATATAGTGTGAATTATGTCTTTCTTTGTTCAGTACCTGATGTCAGGTGCAAGGACCATTATTAAAGTATCTTAGAGACAGGTGGAAGTAATAAATGACCAGGTAGATTATTGTAGCAGCAACCAGCAAGTGTGTCTAAAGTGAGGTACATTTTAAGTGTTAAGGAGTCGTATGGCCTGGGGTTAGAAACTGTTATTTAAATTGTTAGTCTGAGTTTGAATGATCCGAAAGCGTCTGCCAGATGGCAGTGCCTGGAACAGATTATTTGCAGGGTCAGTGCAGTCTTTTATAATCATGTGGACCTTCCTAAGACACTGTTCCTTATAGATGTCCTTGAGGGCATGAAGTTTATTATCAATGATGAGTTCTGCTGATCTCGCCAATCTCTGGAGATTCCTACAATCGCGAGCAGAACAGCTGTCATACCAGACTGTAATGCAACCACAAATAATACTCTTCTCTGTACGGTGCACTGGTAGAAATTGATGAGTATGTCTGTGGCCAGGCTGAACAATTTAAGCTTCCGCAGAAAGTATAGGCATTTACATGCTTCCTTAACTGTTATGTTGGTGTGGAGAGACCAGTCAAAGTCATTGGAGACATGTACCCCCAGGAGTTTGAATCTGAAGACACTTTCCACCTTTTCTCCATCAATATCTAGGGGGCTTTGCATCTGCTCTTCACTCTTCTGTTGTCCACTACCATATCCTTTGTTTTTGCTCGCATCTAAAGGAATAGTTCACCCAAAATGTTTTAATTATGTCGACATTTGCTCATACTCAGGCCATCCCAGATGTTTTTACTTTCGTTCTTCTGTTGAACACAAACAAAGGTTTTTAGAAGAATATCTCAGCTCTGTTGGTCCTTACAATGTACGTGGATGTTGACCAGAACTTTGAAGCTCCAAAAAATCACATAAAAGCAGCATAAAAGTAATCCATACTACTTCAATGGTTAAATTAATGTCTTCTAGAGTGATACGATCGCTTTGGTTGAGAAACAGATACATATGTATATCCTTTTTCACTATAAATCTTCACTTTCACATTCTGAAAGTGAGAGTAAAAGTGAAGATTATAGTGAAAAAGGAGATATATTTTGGATTGTTCTCACCAAAACCAACTGGACCACTTCAGACATAGATTAAACCACTGGATTCCTAAGAATTACTTTTATGCTGCCTTTATAGAATTTTAGGAGCTTCAGTGGTCTGGTCACCATTCACTTGTATTGTATTGTCGTTGTATTATTTGGAGATATTCCTCTAAAAATCTCTGTTTGTATTCTGCAGAAGAAAGTCATACACATCTGGGATGGCATGAGGGTGAGTAAATGATAAGAGAATTTTCATTTTTGGGTGAACTATCCCTTTAATATACACTTGTCCCTACTTTTGGGATGTTCCTAAAGTAGGGACACGCAACTGACCAGATGCCTTATTTTTTTATCTGTCAAAATGACAGACCACATTTTGAATTATCCTTTAATGTTTTTTTATTATTATTTATTTATTTGATGCATGATGGAACATTTTTGGTTTATGCAACCTCTTGGACCAGATTCACAAATATCATATATTTTTTTTTTTTAAATATATATTTTTTAAAAAGATCTTTGGATAAGTTTTAAATGTTTATACTTGATGAGGACATTGAACATTCTTAAGTTTTCAGGAATACAAAATATTATTAACTTTAAGTTAGAAAATAAGAAGAAAATAGTAGTTAAGTTGTTATTCTTAAGAATGTTTCATGAATTTGGCCTCTGTTTTTGATATATTTGTGAGTACAGATTCAAAATGACTGAAGAATGCAAATTTTCTCTGAGATGAAGGAAACTTACAGTATGAGCTACTTTTGACACGCATGCCAAGCTGAGACCGTTTTAGTGCCACATTCACAATTAGCATGAAATACTTGGCTATGTATAAATGTAAGAAGTTGTATATTGGGGGTGGGGGGGGGGGGTGGGGGGTGTATTAATGCTCAAGAGTGTATTTTTGTGTCATCAAAGGAGAGGTTCTAATTAACATTCTGTAATTTTTCTTTTGTAGTGTATTAGCATATCCATTTATGATCAACCTCCCAGAACACTATAAATAAGTCTTTTATCAGTCATTTTCACATAATTCAGTTGAATTGGCTATAATAAGTCATCTCCCTCTCCCCAAAAACTCAAAATGTTTACAGTGTCAAAACTTGAGTATTCATCAAAGTCTCACACATACAAACTTATGATTTGACATACATATACTTGAGGAACTGAATGACTCTTCTATTGTTTTTAAATTAAGATAATTATAATTATTTCACTCTTAACATACTTATTACAGACACTTTGTGTCATTTTTGCATTTGATTAAGACATTATTCAAAAGCCTGTTTATAAAACTTTTTTTACAACTAGGAGCCATCCTTGGTTTTTAAAAGTTTTGATAGATGAGGGAAGACCTTTTCATTCAGTTGTACACACACACACACACACGCACGCACACACAGTGGCCCCAAAATTACTCGAAGAATCAAAACTGTGTGAATGTAATTACATTAGATAAGAAAAATACAAATGACATTTACTTTAAAGATGAATAGCACAAGCACTATTTTCCAGAAAACTATTTAATGAAAATACATTTAATAGATACCTATATGTTAGATATATTGTTCAAAATAATAATATAAAGTATTTTGACACATTATGGGTGTCAAAAGTTAGGGGAACATGCCCATAGTTAATGTGATTAGTGTAAACTTGTGGAGAACAGACTTCATACCACCACAAAAAATCTCCTTTGACTCCAGTTGGTTAAACGTAATTACAAGAATGGCTAGCATCATATTTTGATAACACTTGGTTTGATATTTTATCTAATGCAATGACATTCACACATTTTAAGTATGGCTTAAGGGTCTAAATGCTTTCTAGGATCACTGTACATTAAATTATATTTAACTGATTGTGGCAGACAAGCCTGTTGTTCGGTCGGGAAAGGAGGAAGCAGGAACCTGATTAACAATCAACAAGACATTAATTACAACATAAAACGCTCAACTGAAACATAATGACATATTGACACACACACAGCGGCCAAGTGCGTCTCTCTCTCTCTTTCTCTCTGTCTTTCTCTCTCTCACTCTCTTTCTGGCATCTTCGGTTCCTCCTTTATCTCTCTCCCACTGATTGGGCAACTCTGCGCTGGGTGTGCATCCTCATGGCCCAGCCACGCCCTCCTCATCGTTACATACCCCTATTGCCCGATTTTGGCCGGGGAAACCTCCGGACTGACTTACACCCCCACTCCGTTACACCGCCGGTTGGTCTTCCCTGCCTCCTGGGAACCTGGGTAGGATGAAGGGAGGGAGCAACATAAATCACTGAACTGAAACATAATGACACATTGACACACACACGCACAGCGGCTGTGTGGGTCTCTCTCTCTCTGGCTTCCGTAGCTCCTCCTTTATCTCTCTCCCACTCATTGGGCAACTTAGTGCCTGGCATGCATCCTCATGGCCCAGCCACACCCTCCTTCTCATCCCACTTATGTACTGTACAAAGGATGTGTATTGAGCTATTAAAAGGATAGCATCCTATTGGTGAGTTCTTTATAAGTGGTGTTCTTTTTTATGATGAGCTGCCAAAAATAATGAACTTTTCCCACATCCTTTTAAAGAAGAGATGTGTTTCAGTCATGTTTTCCTTATCCCTGCCATATCCTCAAAGTCATCACACAGCTTTCCCGAAAGCCTGTACAGGCCCACGTCAGCAGAAAAGGATCGTCATCTATAATCTCTTCGATCCGCACAACTCTTGTCTCATCACAGACAGCCAAAAGTAAGAAGTTGGCACAACGGTTTACAGTATCCATATTTAGCCTTTCTTTGCCCATTATTTGTCATGTTTTTGTGATAGATGACTTAATTTTGTCAAAGGGCCGGTGAACCTTAATTGGAAACTAATCTGACCGGAGGGCCCTCAGAGGTATGACACATTTTCAACATAATTAAAGGAATAGTTTCCCCCAAATTAAAAATTCTGGCAATATTTACTCATTCTCATGTTGAACCACACCTATATGATTTTATTTTTTCTGTTGAACACAATAGTAGGATCAAAAGTATACACTTGTGCACTATATTCCAAGTCATGCAAAGCCATACAATAGCTTTTTGTGAGGAACAGACTAAAATTTAAGTCAAAAACAAACAGAGCAATGTAATGAAAGCACTGCAGAGCCACAGTATTTACATATACTCTAACTATGAATGGCTTACTTATAGTTGTCTCTGCACATTTAGCTGGCAGAGAAGGATTTTAACATAAACCTGAAAGGTTTTACATGCAGCACCTTTAAAGGCACTGGATTTTGTAATGCAGTTCCCTCACCCCTTACCTTCCAGCATACAGATTCTGTCACAATATCTTGACAGAGTAGACTTAGACTGGTGAAAACATTATGCAGTGGAACTGCTTTGCAAATTACACAATGAATGCATTTTTGTCTAACCCTGTGAACTTCCCTTTGGCAGGCAAACTTTGCAGAAGTTGGTCAGCCACAGACAGTTGGTCAGTATATAAAAAGATATGCAGTGGTAAAAAAAAGAAAAAAAAGAAAACGAACCTACTATTTAATTCATGGGTTTTGTCTGAATATATAACATTTCTGAACTACAATGTTTGGGTCAATAATAAAATACTTATCATGCACACTCTTATCTGCTTTAAAAAAGTGTGAAGTGTGTCATATACAGTACTATGCAAAAGTTTTAGGCACTTGTGAAAAACTTTCAGAGAGCGGTTTTCTTAAAATAATTACATAAAGTCCAGTGAACAGAAAAAGAGCTAAATCAATATTTGGTGTGAACACTTTTGACTTCAAAATAGCACCAATTCTCTTACTTACTCCTGAACACATTTTTTCTGAATTGTTGGAAGATAGGATGTTCCAAGCTTTGTAGATAATTCACCACAGTTCTTTTATTTATTTAGGCTGTCTCAATTACTTCTGTCTCTTCGTGTAATTCCAGACTGACCCGATGTTCAGTGGGGGGGGGGGGCTCTGTGAGGGCCATGCCATCTGTTGCAGGGCTCTCTGTTCTATTCTCTTTGCAAATGGAGCGTTTGGCAGTTTAAAATGTATATTTCCTATTGACACACTTAAGTAGCAGATATAAATAAGCATCTTAAGACAAATGTTTTTGTGAAGTACTGTATGTTATTAGCGTCACTAAACGAAATTGCAAAAAAATTACTGCTTTCAAACAAGTTTCCAAAACACTCCCCCAATCTGTCATTAGTTGAACAAAGAGATAGTTCTGCCCCAACCATGACCTTGGTTGAGCAAATGTTGCTATGCCAGGCTGGTTGAATGCTTTTTATAGCACTACAGTCATAGTGTGTTCATTATTCGGGTATTCAGCCTTCGAATATCCTACAAAATGCCAACAAATGGCTTACTTATAATTTTCTCTGCATATTAAGGAACAATAGTAAAAAGTATTTAAAAAAAGTTACACAGCATTGTCAGTGATAAAGACTTTTACAAGCTATGTTTATTTAGAACATTCCTCTCTCAACATTTCTGTCATGTTCCTTTGCAATTTATTCAGATATAAGCACTCTTGCTTTAGCTGGTGATACATGGAGATTTATCTCAAGGGCTTTGTGACCCATCACATTCAGATTTTTGTGGCAGAGCATGTAAACAGAAATGTGTCATATAAGTGAAGAGAGCAAAAGCGAATGGATGCCATTAATATGAAGTGACTTGACTTCACAGATGGCTCAGTAGTAGCTTTCAGCTGCGCTGGGGTAGTGATAGATTAATTCTTTGCTGAGCGCTGACCAGAATTAGATTGGGAGCATGCTAGGAAAGGGAAGTGCTACTTCTCTTTGGCAGAAAGTGTTTCATGGCTTGAGACTAATTTTGTACCGCAATAAAGCGTTCTGAAAAGCCTTCCACAGCGTTGCTAAAGAGACCGTTGGGAGGGCAGCTTTCTCTGCATCATGCATCTTTGTGAAAGTTAGCCAAATATCACGGTCCAGAACCACCAGGTTGCTCAACACTTTGCCGGTGGCCTGAGCAGTAGCTTTCGTGGCTCGCAGCACCAAATCTGTAGATTGGGGTTGAATGGCTGTGGATTGGGGCCTTGCTCATCCATTTGTTTGTGGAGCTTAGCTTGAAAAACCTGAAGCACCGACATGCTGTGGAGTGCTGAACCAGCTTGGCTCACTTCTGTATAAGCACTTTCAGCCAGCTTGTAGCAGTGGGCAGGGCGGGATTTCCATCTCATGGCATTATTATGGCAGAGGTGAGCTGCGACTGCCTGTTCCACTGGGGGAAGCTTTGAGTAGCCTTTTTCCTTGGCGTGGTCCACTTTAGTGAGGACGGCAGCACCTCTGACCTGAATGCACAAAGTGTAGGGCACACGCCAGGTCTTTGTGAGCTCTGTATGGACCTCAGGGAAGAATGGTGCGCTCCTCCAGAACATGGCCTGTAGACGACAGCCAACTTGCAAAAACCATTCATCCAGGTGAGACTTTTCTGGCTGTTCTTCATGTTGTCCCTCAGGACTTTAACACTTAGAGGTGGTGGGAGGGCACGAGAGGCTGGATCTTCCCTCAAAACAAGGTTGTTCCTAAAGTGCAACGTCCAGAGTTTCATGCCATCGCAGTGAGGGCAGTCTGTCTCCATGAGTGCTGCTTTTGCATGGGTGCGTCCCAGGCAGTGAACACAGCTCTTGAGCTCATCAGGCAATGGGATGTGCCATTCGCATAGGGAACACTTGCGGAACGACTTCTTTAATAGACATTATATATATATATATATATATAATACAGTAACTCCAGCCAGAGTGCTGTGGGAAGCAGGTAGGAGTTTCGCTGAAGTGCCGCATTGATCAATGATGAGCGTTTCCACTCTTCAGTGAAACACACATGTGCAGAAAGCCTGAAAAGCCAGAAAGCACAGGAGTCATCCTGTTTGCATCTTGCTGAGAAGTTTTGTCTGCTGTAAGTGTATATCAACAGCAAAGCAGAAAGGGTTCCAAGATGAAGATGAAGTTTGCAGTCTTGAAGGAAGAAAATTCAGCAGAAATGGTGACTGAGCGCCCACTTATATAGGCCGACTGTGCGCTTAAAGGGGCGGGGCTCAGACACCATTACCAATCAGAGGAGTAGCGTGATTGTATAAGGGTTTCAACAAGGTTGTGTAGAAGGACACACCCCATAGTTCGTACAGCAATGTCGAGTAAACTGAATCGAAAGGGAGCACATGTCTCTGAGTAGTGCCATAGGAAAATGATGAAAAATGCCTGATGGGAGATGGTGCTTGTCAGTAACTAGGCAAAAATGGAGGTCTATTTCAGCGTACATTTGTTTCAATATGTCGATCTGCTTTGTAATCATGTTGTTTTATGAGTTAGCCTGGAAACAAAGTTGTTTAAAGGTTTGCGAATGATACAACGTGCACTTTTGAGGAAGAAATAATCACTGGATTTGCCAAAGTTTGCTAGGTTAGTGTCATCAACTTTTAACGATATTCAGATTTATTTGAGGCAAATACTGTATTGAGGCTAATACTGTATGTTGCATTATGGACCAGAACTTTTATTCAAAGGTCTGGCTATGTGAGAACACTGCAAATCCAACCTTTTTCTAAACGTAACGCTGACTCTTGAAATACCGTAATCCCCTCTAAATCTCTGCTTGCTCACTCTCTTTCTGCATTTCTGCATTGTTTTCTTATTCACATGTCAAAGTCCTACTGATTTCAATAAGCTTAGACAGACATTTTCTCACCACTGATGTTGGCTCATGCAGGCTTCCCATGTCTGGCCGAGTGAATATTAAAAAGTGGGTTAAAAAGATGGCGGCCTCTCGTGGGTGTTTCTTCCCTGTCTCTGCACTCATTACTCAACACAGAACCAATGTTAATAGACTGCTATGCATTCTAATAGCCAGAGCAGCTTCGAAAATGAGCCACGCTGTGATAGAAATCTGTGCTGTCTGCTGTCTGATACCTGATCTGCTTTATTTTCCATGATAAACATGAAAGATATTTTCTTGAGTAGATGGTTTGATTTCAGTCACTCATGTCACTTTCATCAGCAACGGTCAGATTATCAGTCCTATAGCTTAATTTAAACAATTTATTGCTGTAGTTCCCAATACATTTACTGTCAACTTGCAATTTTTATAAATTTTTACTCTACATTTTGGCATTCTATATCAAGGCTCTGTTGGTCTCCACTTTTTTTCGCATCCCCACCTCTCCTTTTTCTCTTGAAATTCATGGTTTGCTCTTGCATGTTCATTTCTTACCCATATCCTGTTATTACGCTCCCAAAATTCCCTGGATGTTACGCTGAGATGCATAGCCGAGATAGTGCTGATAAACATATTTTCCTTTCACCACTAGTCTCCATCTCTGGATTCTGTTTTTTTTAATGTGGGTGTGTGTGTGTTTTGGTGGTTTAAGAGGAATTTTGTTTTAGGTTATAAACTAGGAGTTACAAGGGTATGATGCTATAAAGGTGGTTTATGAGGACATCCCTCGTGTCCCCGTAATTCTAAAACACGTAATAATCAATGTTTCTTTGAAATTATAAAAATGCCAAAAGGTTTCTGTGAGGGGTAGGTTTAGGGGTAGGTGATAGAATATATAGTTTGTACAGTATAAAAATCATTATGTCTATGGAGAGTCCACATAATGATAGGAGAACCAACATTTGTGTGTTAATATTAAAAAACCTGAGGATTTCAAAGAAAATTAGTCGATACTGCAACTCAATAGGTACAGTTGCTCAAGCAAGTATAATTTCAGAATACATTTTTAAACAGTTTAAAGTTAGTTGATGCTGTTTAATCACAGCTGAAGTGGGGGAAGAAACTCTTATGCCAAGAAAAGTGTTAAATTTCTTATTTTTTATTTTTTGCAATTATTTTAGTTTGGTGATGCTAGTGGCACAGGAATTAAACTTCAGCTTTAACTGTGAATGCTGTGAATTGATTAGAGGAATAATAGCCTTTAGAAAAGCTGCTCTTTTGAAAATTTGTTACCAACAAACAGTAGCCAACTACATTGAAGCTTGTTAAGAGGGTAATACCTTAATTAAATAACTATAATTATATATTATATAATTTTCAACATGAAATCAGGCACAAAACTGTTTGACAAATACTCTAAAAGCATCAAACTTTGAAAACAAACGTGAACTGAATAAAAATAAAGCCTCTTTAAGATGGGACTAATTTTTGCTGAGGAGCAATTAAACTCAGAGTGCAAGTAAAAAAAAAAATTTCTGTGTTGCAGAAATACTTGCAAGTACAGTCCCGTCCGAAATAAACACATCTGTGCTTTTCTTGCACAGCCTCTGCAAAAGTTATGCACTGAATCATCTACTGTTCATTTGCGGTTTTGAATATTTTCACTACACTTCTCATTTTATCACTTCTCACTTATTATTTTGATAATTTTCTTTTATTGTTAATGAACAAAATATATACGTTTATGGTTCAAGTGCTGCATGCTGGCATCCCATCGTAAAAAAAAAAGAAAAAAAAGAAGAAATCTTTCCATCTATGGATAGAATCCACCATTTTCAATTAGCTCTGCCTTATAGCTTTCCTCGAGGATTAGCTGAGATCTCTCATTTACTGTACATGCATCTCATGTAAGATAATAGAGAGCCGCCATACATCCACATTTCCGACTGCATCCAGTAATAGCAGAATATAGGTCTATAGGTGAATTTCCAGTCTGCTCAGAGGGATACAAATAAAGGGTAAACAAAATAAATAGGGTAGATCTTTCTTGAGTCATAGATTGTCCTTCGAATGAGTGCTGGGCAATGTGTCTAAGGGCTGGCGAAATGAATCTAAACAAGTAGAGAGATGGATATCAAACCAGCGTGGTCCCCACTGACTTGTTTGGCACTATGAAAATATTGGCAATTTTCGCTGGGTCTTTATCTGTGATTTATTTGCGAGTATAGCCCTCCTGAGGCTCTGAATAAAACATGGCTTCACTCAGCATCCACAAAGCGTTCCATTAATCGCCATTCGGATTGTTTTAGACTGACTACTTATCTTGCAACATGGATTAACCACATAGAGCTCGTGCTCCATATGTGCATGGCCTTGAATTTATGGGTGAGCTGTGAGGTTAAATTGAAACTCCTCTGATCTTCTTTTCCCCTGTCCTTGCCCTTCTTTTTACATTATTTTCTCTTTTTCTCTCTATCTTCTTCTTTCTTCTGTGGAAATGAGTTGATATCAGAGATTCAGGCTTCGCTTTAAACACTGTAATCCATTTGTAACTGTTATCAATCCAAGTGATTTAGAATGGATCTCTGGCAAAGGAAAAAGATCGGTTCCAACACGGTTATGATAAACATCGGTCATGCTTCTCACATTACCGCAAATGTGTGTTATCAGTGCATTTTCATAGACACTTTAGTATTTGAGTTGCTGGTATCAAAATCATCTTCATGCATGTGTAAAGGGTTCATCTTCTGTAGGCTAGGGGTGAAACATTTTTTGTATTGCATTATATCATTAGATACGATGCTCACTATACAATACCATATGTATACAATATCATACGATACATAAACACATCATAGTGTAAGTAAAACTAAGCAATGCAATATTGAGAGCTGCAGAACAGTCTCCTCCCCGGAGAGGTGGCGCTGAGTGCTCACAGGAAAACAGAACAGCACACAGTAACAGGTGAAAAGATCAATTGGATTGTACTGTAGTGGTACAGCCGATACAGCTTGTCGACATCATCATGCAAATCAGTGGATTTGTGAGGCAGAAACAGCAGCAATAAGTTTAACAACTACCTCACCCAGCCAACTCTGAGCTTGACATGTACAGCAAGACGCTCAAGAGTCATACATATAAAATACTGCTTATTCAAAAAAAACTGTCAACGTAAGAAACCAGTGATTACATGAGAATTCTATCTATCTACTTTTGACTTTGAAATATAAACAGCTTTGAGAACAACACTTGCGCACATGTTATAAGTTGGTAATAACACCGGTAAAGTTTACATGCCAAGTGAAATGGGGGAAGCCGGCTCATTATGTACATATATCGTAAAAACAGGCTAGTTTTATATTTTTTTGTATTTCATTTTTAAAGCAAATTTTTGTGGCAGTGCTTTTGCATTTAGATAGTTTGCATGGTTAAACCTTCTCTGATAAATTGCTTCTTTTACTGCCGATACAGCCATATGCATTCAAATGGAAATCTTTGGTCATTGCGTTTTTTTTCCTCGCTGTTTTTTAAGCACCTTGCACCATTAGCGTAGAAGTAAAAAATACTTCAACTTTTAAAAACACATCTTGAGACCCCTGTGTTTACATTTCATTGCAATTGTTTTTGATTGCTATAACGCATCTTATGTAAACAGCCCCTAAGAAAAATTAGTCTGTTCTGGGTCACGTGAACCCGAAACCACCCCTGTTATTATATAGGGCTTCCTTAAAGAGATAGTTCATCCAAAAGTGAAAAAGTTGTCATCATTTACTCACGAATAAGTTATTTCAAATCTGTATAAACAACAGGAGATGTTAGGCAGAGTATTAGAAACTGACAACCTCAGTCACCATTAACTTTCATTGCATTTTTTTCCATACAATGAAAGTGAATGGTGACTGAAGCTAACATTCTGCATATTATCTCCTTTGCGTTTCATGGAAGACAGAAAGTCTAACAGGTTTGGACAACATGAGGAGGAGTAAATTATGACAGAATGTTCCTTTTTGGTTGAACTATCCCTTTAAGACCAATTAGTTGACCAGTCGTTCAGGCAATGCACCAAATAGTAATTTTATGACTATTTGGTGCAGTCAAATAGTTTTCCTCTTTAGTTGCATCCAGCCAAGCCTTAAATTCTCATGCTTATGAAGACTGATGTATAGCTTGCTGGCCTTACAGATTATCAATGTTAAATAGCGATGCTCCATTGAATGCTTCAAATTTCTAATGAGAGCTATTTTTCAAACACCATAATTTCTTCAGTAACCTTTGAGATGCTCCACATATTTTTCCATGCCATGATGTCCTTTCATTTAGCCAAATTTCTAATGAGAGCTATTTTTCAAACACCATAATTTTTTCAGTAACCTTCGAGATGCTCCACATAGTTTTCCATCCCATGTTGTCCATTCATTTAGCCAAACCTGAACTAAGTAATGAACTGTAATATGTGTTTTGTGAAGCGTTTCAGAGAAATAGACAGGCAGGAGAGCTGTAAATATGAAACCGGGTCAGACACAGATAGGACTCTGATGTCGCTGATAAGATTTTAGCTGATGGCAATGCAAAGCCGCCCTGATGCTATCAGCGAAAGCACTCAAGCTAATTTCACAGTGCTAGCTGAACAGCCATTAAGACCCCATAACTCCATAGATGAATTAGGGGGAGCAGGTCTGGGCTTTTTATCTTATTAATACTGCTTCAAACAACAGTTGGCACGGTGAGGTGAGTCTATGTCTGTAATACAAGATGTCCTTGCCATGTGGCATAGGAAATTAACGTCAATTGAACCCTTCTCTGAGCTCCAACCCCCTTGGTTGCTGTTGCTTGCTCAGATTAGACTCTTACAAAACTCCCCTCACGAATAAATCATATTTCTGTAAACAGCACAATTTTAAGAAAATGTGCTTATAATGTGGTAAAATTGAGTGGACATTACTAAAAAAAAAAATATATATTTTAATTTGTTTGTTTTCTTGAAAGAAATTGTCAAATTATGCAGTAACGGCGGAGACTGCAAAAAAGAATCGAAGCCAACGCTAATCATAGTTTAAATAAAAAAGAGAAGAGGCACATTTCAGAGCAATTACAAATTAGTGTAAGTGAACAGAAGTATTCCTAACGTTTCTAAAGCATGGCACTTTAAACTTTATTATGACCTGAATCAATATGTAAATTAAATAACATTATATTATAAACATTTATACTTATCTTTTTTGTACATTTCCAATTAAAACTATCCAAAAACTCAGTACTTCTATAGACTTATATTAGAAAAGAGCAAAAGCTTGTCGGATGGCAACATTTAAAGGGATAGACAAGACTGGCTGATTCTTGCTCTCTCTCGAGATTTATTGTGTGCGCATCCGGACCTGGTGCTCAGACACCTCAGCTGATTGAGGCTTCAGGTCAACTGGGAAAAGATTTTTTCTCGGGATGGAGTTGGACTCTCACTATGATGGCGCGCCTCACGAGCAATCGTGCTCAGTCAGTGCTGAATTGCCTGTCATTCAGGGGAAGAACAGAGGTCCCACTGAAAAGAATTCAGAGGCTCCTGGGGCATATGGTGTCCTCAGCGGCGGTTACGTCGCTCAGGTTGATGCATATAAAACTGCTTCAGCACTTGCTTCAGACTCAAGTCCAGAGATGGGCATGGCGCTGCGGTACGCATCAAGTGGCTATCACGCCGGTCTGTCAGCGCACGTTCAGCACTTGGACGGACTTTGCATTTCTATGGGAAAGGGTTCCCCCAGAACAAGTGTCCAGGCATATCATTGTCACAACAGACACATCCAAGTCAGGCTGGGGTGCTGTTTGCAACAGGCACGCAGCCTCGGGCTCTTGGAAAGGACCTTGACTGCGTTGGCATATCAACTGCCTCGAGTTGCTGGCTCTGCGGAGGTTTTGGCCACAGGCTCTGTGCAAAGTCAGGGAGGATGAAGAACAAGTCGTGTTGGTGGCACCGTACTGGCCCACCCAGACTTAGTTCTCGGAGCTCATGGTCCTTGCGACATCCCCTCCCTGGCGAATTCCCCTGAGGAAGGACATCCTTTTTCAGGGACGGGGCACGATTTAGCACCCATGCCCAGACCTCTGGAATCTCCCTGTCTGTTCCCTGGATGGGACGGGGAAGGGCTACCACCGGTGGTAGTACGAGGCAGCTGTATGCCTTGAAGTGGTGTCTGTTTGCGAATTGGTGTACAGAGATACGAAGGTCGGAGCTTTCCATCCTGCAGGAGAGGTTGGAGTGGTGACTGTCCCCCTCCACCTTAAAAGTGTATGTGGCCGACATAGCGGCATACCATTATAGGAGACGGTAAGACCTTAGGGAAGCATGACCTGATTATCAGGTTCCTTAGAGGCACCAGGAGGTTGAATCCTCCTAGGCCACACCTCATTTCCTAGTGGGACCTCTCAGTAGTCTTGCTGGGCCTACAGAGAGCCCCTGGAGTCTGTCGAGCTAAAAGCCCTCTCGCTGAAGACAGCCCTCCTGACTGCACTCACTTCCATCAAGAGGGTTGGGGACCTGCAAGTGTTCTCTGTCAGCGATATGTGCCTAGAGTCCAGTCTGGCATACTCTCACGTAATCCTGAGACCCCGGCCAGGCTAATTGCCCAAGTTTTCCTCTACGCCTTTTAGGGATGTGGTGAACTTGCAAGCGCTGCCGGGAGGAGGCAGACCCAGCCTTGTCGTTGGTGTATTCGGTACGCGCCTTGTGTGTTTACTTGGGCCACACAAAGAGCTTTAGATGCTCTGAGCAGCTCTGTCTGTTTTGGGGGACAGCAGAAGGGGAAGGCTTTCTCCAAACAGAGGATTGCCCACTGGATTGTGGTGCCATCGCTTTTGCATACCAGGCCCAGGGCGCGCTGAGCCCTTTGGGAGTATGAGCACACACCACTAGGAGTGTGGCATCCTCCTGGGCCCTGGTGAACGGCGCCTCTCTAACAGACATCTGTAGAACAACAGGCTGGGCAACACCCAATACCTTTGCAAGATTTTGCGATCTCTGGCTTATATCAGTTTCTTCCTGTGTGTTAGAAAGTATGAACAGATAAATATACGGGCAGCTAACTGGGTGTACTGCTTCCACTCAGCGCCTTTCCCCTCCCTGAGGGGATAGCGTGCACTTTTTCCATCCATGTGAGATCCCGGGACCAGCGAACACTGGCTATCTTTCCTCCCCCAGCACCCCGCAGCAGCAGAGAAATTAGATGCCAGACCCAGTACTTGTGAAGTATGCCCTGTCAGGTCAGCCCCTGTACTTGGGATAGATGCTCCATATGTAGTGATTCTCTTTCGGTAATCCCATATGAGGTGTTTTCCACGGTAAGTTTTCCATGACGTTAAACCCATGTCCTCCCCTGGGCAGAGCTCTGCTCTGCCACCAGTCGCTGCTCATGTAGAGCTCCTCCCTTCCAGGTAGGACCTACTGTAGGGACTCCTTTACATTTGTATCATTTTCAAAAAAAGAGATAAGGTCAAAACAGCTGATGCGACCTATTCTCATTGTAAGTACGTCTTGTCCCCCCCTTGTGGGGTACGAGGGAGACTGTGACTTATGTGGGTTGTTGGGAAAGTTACAATGGGGATGTGTGCACTTGTTACTAGGCACACGGTAGCCTGCCTACATCTGCACTGTGGATCCATGTGACACAGTTCAGCTGGTTGTGGCATTTTGTATAGGGAACACTAGTGTCGTTAAATTGACACAACTTTGAGTGAGTGACAGATAGGGAACATCTTGATTACTGTTGTAACCTCCGTTCCCTGATGGAGGGAACAAGACATTGTGTCCCTCCTGCCACAACACTGAACTACCTGTTGAAATTGCTGGGACACTGTCTTGGCTCCTCAGGGCAAATCTGAATGAGTGGATGCAATCCATCTCCTTTTATACCCATATGTCTGGGGGAGTGGCATGCAAATTCCACTCGCAAATTCTCATTGGCCTTTTCTCAAATATCAGAGGTAATTGGAGCTGACCTCTAGGGTCACTACATAGACTCAACATCTCGTTCCCTCCATCAGGGAGCGGAGGTTACAACAGTAACAAAGATGTTTTCTCTATGAAATGCAAGAAGTATTATATAGCATTACATTTTTACCTTAGCCACACATGAATTCAGAAGTTATTTGTTCTGACAGTCCTCACATGAGTAAGAGATTTGGATTGTGATGGATGTGACAGTAGTCATGTTCAACTCTGTCTTTGTCAATGCTGGTTTAAACATTTTCTGTTGTAACATCTTAAATTAGCTTGAATTCATTTTAAAGTCATTGTGGAGTGGTTAGCACATGTGCTCCTGGCATGTTTTGTGCTCATGTGGGTGACAGGTTCAAGACCAACCAACATTAAGTTGTTCACTTGGAAACCATCTTTGAAACATCTGCAAGTAAAGAACCTGTCTTCTCAAATGGGAAAGGCACAACTCTCATTTAATTCCATTATATTTCATAATAATATAATCTAACTTTTTCTTTTCATTTTTCTACTTCTTTTCCTACTTTTTTAATATATATATATACAAATGTCTATATGGCAAGCCACCATTAAAATCAGACAGTACAAGTAACTGTAATATAACAGTACAGTAACCCAACCCTATCTTAAACCGATAAATTGTGCTTCTTAAAATCAAATTATGCTAAAAACAGTTTTTTTTTTTCCAGATTGGTCCTGATAATGGGCATTCATATATATATATATATATATATATATATATATATATATATATATATATATATACACCGATCAGTCACAACATTAAAACCACCTGCCTAATATTTTGTAGGACCCTCGTGCCGCCAAATCAGCGCCAACCTGCATCTCAGAGATGCTATTCTTCTCACCACAATTTTACAGTGCAGTTATCTGAGTTACCGTAGACTTTGTCAGTTCAAACCATTCTGGCCATTCTCTGTTGACCTCTCTCATCAACAAGGCATTTCCGTCCACAGAACTGCCGCTCGCTTGATGTTTTTTGTTTATGGCACCATTTGGAGTAAATTCTAGAGACTGTTGTGCATGAAAATCCCATGAAATCAGCAGTTACAGAAATACTCAATCCAGCCTTTCTGGCAATGCACTTCTGAGATGAGGGTTGGTGCTGTTTTGGCAGAATGAGGGGGGACCTACACAATATTAGGCAGGTGTTTTGGCTGATCGGTATGTGGTTTACATAGTTTTTTCAAATAATTTTGTATATCTGTGAATAAAAGAGACAAAAAAAAATTTAATTATCCCTCAAAAATACATAAATAATAAAATGCATTATGCTGAAATTGAATTTAAGGGAGAGACATTGGATTTAAATATCTTAAAATAACATAGAATGTGTGCTTTTATGAATAAAGCAGCAAGATTTTATTTAAATTAAGTGTTAATTTAATTTGGTGCAGAATGGTGCATCACATTAAAGGCAGTCATAGGCATTTTCCCTTCTCTAGTGCTGCATAACTCATTATCACTGTATGAATGGCCAATGCTCTCAATGCAGGTCTGTCTGTTCTCAGGTTTTCTTTTCTGCAGCTTCTACGTGTTGAGCAAGTTGTCAGAAACATTGTATTCATTATAGTCTCAGGAGGGAGGAGCTGATATGTTCTTTTTAATTTCACTAAAACAACTGCATTGATGTGAGATTTACTTACAGATTTGTTTTCAATAGCACTTGAACAGATGTTCTGGCATTTTACATTTTATAACGTCTAGGTTACGCATGTAACTTCCGTTCCCTGATGGAGGGAACGAGACGTCGTGTCGAAGAAGCGACACTAGGGGTCTCTCTTGGGCATTGAATATGCATCTGATGCATGAAAAAAGGCCAATGAGAAGTTGGCAGACAGTATTTGCATACCCCGTCCCCGGACATACGGGTATAAAGGCAAGGAAATACAATGAGTTCATTCAGGAGTATCCGGACACCTCAGTGGCTCGGCTCACGACGTGGCCGGGAGGACACGACACTAGGGGTCCACTTCAAATCACGCCATGCACTGAGCCGTGTACTGCTGACACAGGAACGGGCAGGTATTTCACATGCCAGGACGACCAGCTGTGTCAGACTGCACGTACCCTTCCCCAATGCCCCATAAAAGATGTCAGAATCCTTCTAGTTACCCAAGCAGGGGAACAAGGCGATGCTTGCCAACCTGGGATGGGCCGAGCCTAGCCGGGCCTCTTTTCTCTCTATGTTCATCTCATAGAGCCAAATGGCTGGGGCCCTTACCGCATCATGGGAAGGGGGTCTTACCCATTTTCCTATTCTTTCAGGGGGAAAAGACCCTGCGGAGACCACACCTGCCCAGGAAGGGGGAGGTAACGTGGAAAAATACATCACATGGGCCTCTTCGGTCACATGTGGGAAAGAATGGCACGGTGGTAGATCCAGCCTCGGGGAGGGGGGAGTTGCTGCAACACGGCAACCGGAGGGCAGCGGGAACTGCCTAAGGGAGACGCGGGTCCGCTCGTAAGGGGACTGTACCGCGGAAAATACACACAGGAGGAGTCCACGTAGGAGGCCTGATCTGTGGAGCACCTTTCCCATTGCAGGGTAGATTTGAGATACCCGCAGTGGATTGGGTTCCTCCGCTGAATTGCAGACACACAGGGCTAGGGAGGAGTGATCCAGGGAGCCGAGTGAGTGGGATCTCCTGGGAGGGAAAAGCGCACTGTTTTACCTCGGCCGAGGGAAAGGGCGCTGGGCGCAAGCGATTCACCTGGTCAGACCGTCAGCGTGTACCGAGTTCTACCGGCTCGGACCTGAGAAAACACGGGACAAGACTGACTCAACCCCGAGGTTGAAAAACCTCGCAAATGTTGCCCAACCCGCAGCTCTGCATATGTCTGCCAGAGAGGCGCCCCTAACCAGTGCCCACGAGGACGCAACACTCCTTGTTGAGTGTGCTTGGACCCGCAAGGGGGGGGGGCACGGCCTGGGTGTGGTAGGCCAACAGGATGGCGTCCACCAGCCAGTGGGAGAGCCTCTGTTTGGAGACAGCGTTCCATTTCCGCTGTCCACCAAAGCAGACAAAGAGCTGCTCAGAATGCCTGAAGTCGTGCGTGCGGTCCACGTAGGTGCGTAAGGCACATACCGGGCACAGCAACTGATGAGTCAAAATAAAGATGTGAAAAATCAAACTAATCATAATGTGAGTACGGCAACAGCAGGTCAAAAGTTTTGCTGCTAAAATTGAAGGTATGTGGTGCCAAAGTCGAGTTGTATTTTGTTGAGTAATACAGTCAACAGGAAATGTTTTAACTCTACGCCCTAACCCACACCCTAACCCCTAATCTAACCATCAGTGGTATAATAGTGTAATTTTAGAGTGAGTTTATGTGAACGGGATTACTTCCTGGTTCTAAGGGAACAGAACTTGTTGCAAAACACAATCGTTGGCACCAGAGGTAAAAGTGACCCCACTTGAACTGATGCAAGAATGTCTGATGGACAATGTCAGTTATTCAGCAGAATGGGTTGATTTCAGGGTATATAAACCTTGAAAGTATCCTGTCGATTTCCTGTGTGATCATGCTGTAAAAAAATAAATATATCCATCCATCCATCCATCCATCGTCAACCGCTTATCCTGTGTACAGGGTCGCGGGGAAAATAAATATATATATATATATATATATATATATATATATATATATATATATATATATTTATATTTATTTATTTATTTATTTATTTTTTACAGCATGATCACATATATTTCACACACACATGAAATATGTATATATGAATAAACAACTGATATATATATATATTGCATCTCTAATTACTTCTAGTTCAGTCATGAGTGTCATAGTAGGTCATCCGGATATCCAAGCAAATCAAAAATGTGCATACTGTTCACAGTATACATTCTACATAGCCTACTGCAGAAATAGTAAGAGTAGTAAGTATGCTACTCCAAACATAGGCACAGACACCAAGAGACATCAATTACAATCTGAATATGTAAAACTCAAAAACAAGAGCTGCATCAGGGCTAATTAAATCAACTTCATCTTGATTTGCATATAATTGAGCTCAAGGCATGAAAATGGATTTTGGCAAGACAGGAGAATGGCATAGGGAGAATGCAATGAGATTATCTTATGCAGACAGGCATAAGAAAATTAGCAAAATCGATACTGGTGCGGTTGACAGTGTCCACTTGTTCATACCAGCTTTTGATGTGCAGACCTGGGAAAGATCAGGCCATTAGATGTAATGATTTATTCTGGAGGAAGCTCAAGATGCTGTTTATGCTGTGTCACTCTACTGGCAGGTGTTCAAAGTCCTCTACAACTGGGGTCTGGAGACTCCACCATGGAAAACTTTACAGAGGGGGGTAAAAAGAAAAATTAGAGAAAAGAAAATACAGAACACTAGGGGCTACTTAGTGCAACAATTAAGAAATAAAAACCAAGCAATCTAGAGATGCTCTGTCATGGCAGAATCGGCCAAAACTCAGATTTATATGGAAGAGATATCTGCAAATTTGTGACCACTCATTTGTATGAAAAGTCAGATTTTCTTGGATCCATTGAATCACAAGGTGCTCTTTGGAACATTCTCAAATCATGCTGGAGAACATGGATCATCAAGTTTTGCACAATCTTTTCTCTCAAATTATTATGTGGATAAAATAATGTGTACTTAAATCTATTAAGTTATTAGAACAATTAAGAAAAATTGTTTTACAAAGAAAGAAAAAAAGAAATAGAAACATTTCTACAAGTGGACTATTTTAAAGGTATATTATCATGTTTTTAGTTACTGTATAAAATGAAACCGCCTCAAAGAGGGAGTCAGCCAAAACATTTATAACATTATAAGCCTAAAGCTCCAATAATGCTACACTTTGCGCTCCATTCACTCCTATTCAAATGCATCTGAAAGTGAGAGACCAGAAATGCTAACTCAGGCAAATAAAATTTGCATTTCAATTTTGGGGAACTCTTACCTCTGAATTCGGATGACGAGAAGACGTGCAATAGAAGATCAAAACGTCACACACTGATCTTTTGGCTCAACACAAAGAATGCATATTTCAAAGCTGCATGTATTTATTGTTACAGGAATGTGAGTAGATTGTACATTTTAAAATTTGTAATATTTTATTTGTGATTTATAATTTATTAAAACCATAAGCATGATCATATCGTGTCTGTTGCTGTGTCCTAGGTAATTTTGCATGCTCAAAGTTTAGTGTGACTGTGACTTAACCCTTAGACCCTGTTTCCACCATTTATTAATATGCATTTCAGGTAATCCGATTACATTTGGTCAGCCCTAAGTACAGGTCTAAACGGGGTCTAAAACGGTTTGTTATCAGATCACAAAAACCACATAAGAATGTGTTAAAAACGCATGTGACCACATCGCATTTGAATTGTAAATGCTAATCTGTTTTGTATGCATCCCGGCAGCAGTGAAGCGCCACCCCTCACCTGTCAATCAACCACTGCGCTAAAGCAAGAGTTTAAAGTTTGCCGGTTACGAGTGGCTTTCAAAGGAAACATTTTAAAAAGCGGATACATACACAATCACGAGAGCTTCGTGGATCTTCATTAGTGTGTCTGATATCAACACAGATGAGAAGCATGAACACTTGAAACTCTAATACAGGTTATCCACTAAAGTAATGGATAATTCTGCTTGACATGTTGCGTTTGTGCTAAAATTTCATTTCAACCACATGTGGGAGAAGCATCGCACCTTTTTTTTTTTTTGTTCTTTGTCTTTTCTGACTTTGTTGCGCTTTATTATCATGCAGTAACACACTGATTGATGTATGTCATCATGAAACAGAGACCCTCCTTCCCAAATCTGAACACAAGTGGTCACAGGAGACGCATTAAAGCGACCAGGTGTAAACAGCAATCACCCAAGACACATCGCAATACCGTTTGGAAACGGGGCCTCAAATGCATACATATGCATAAAATATATATTCTATTGTATATAAATATATATTCTAAAATATATATTTTATGTTTTTAGAGACACAGGACCTCATTCCACTCCCCGTACCTCATCCATTTTTTGGAGTTGTGAATCTTTCTCTTATAAATATAATAACGCAAAAAGGAAAAAAAAAAAAAAAAAGACAAAATTGCAAAAAGTAAGTTTTTTATAATAGCTTGAGTACCTAAAATATAAAGAGTCATTAGAGGTCCTAGGTATGTAATAGTGTGCGTGTTGTTTTTTTTATCAATATCCGATATGCATATATGCATAGTGCCATTTGTTACTCATTTGTAGCGCTGATGTTTCAGTAATTGACTTAATTTACATTTGACATTGCTATTTGATGAAGAAACAATGTGGATGTAAACTATAGCAAGTACAACACATGAACGTTATGATATGACTATTGTCATTTTGGTGTACTACTGAAATTTTGTAATTTTTGCATCTATTTTGACTCAGGAAGTGCATACAGAAAATACTTTCTGTATGTGTAGCTTATATGCAGATTATGTGTATTTTATATGTTATATGTAGCTCAAAATGTGTTTGACAGCGAGTTGCATCTCATGAAATTTCAGCTTGAAAGTAATGAATCTTTTTCTAGAGTCGTCCTAATTACTTGCATTACTTCTTTGATATATGAAAAATACATCATCAAAATATATATAAATATATTTTATTCTATTATTTTCAAAATTTGACACCACCTTGGATTTTGTAGATCCAGTTTTGATAGATATAAGTACCGGGTCTGTAAAGATCTGAATATATAAGAAACATTCCCAAGCCTTTAAGGGTTAATATGGACATTCTGCTCAGGTGCCAAAATGCTCTGCCCAATAGAAAATATTTTAATCTGAAAGAATATTGGTGGGGTGGTTTGCAAGAGTGAAAGCCCTAGCAACAAAGCTCAAATCTCTCTCCTCCACTTCTCACACGCCTAAATATTGTCTATCAGAGCGCAGTGAACGGCCATGCGAGACGCTTCTCGTAGAATGGTTGCGAAGAACAGCAAAGCTCTTGCTGAAACACAGATGGAGCAGCTTGATTAAAAATGTATATTAGCCGACGGTTGCACTGGAAGTAAATTAGCATAGCTTTTGGCCTGCCAGAAAGCGATGTGTCCTTAGTCGGAGAGCATCCAAATTCATGATTTCCTCACATCCTTCAGTGTCTCACTTCAGTTGAAACAGGAATCACGCTTCCTTTTAAGATGAATTAAGAAAATATAACATGAAATTAAGAGGTAAAAAGGCCAATGGGGATCAATAAGTGATTAAACAGTTTAGAGGCTGTTAAAGGGATAGTTCACCCAAAAATGAAAATTCTCTCATCATTTACTTGCCCTCATGCCATACCAGATGTGCATGACTTTCCTTCTTCTGCAGAACACAAACAAAGATTTTTAGAAGAGTATTGTAGCTCTGTAGGTCCATACAAACATGTAAGTAAATAATAAATGTGGTCCTCAGACAAAGCTATCGTATAGCTTCAGAAGTCTTGGAATTTAGCGCACAAGTCATATGGATTGGCAGTATAATTCACAGTCTATATTTGTTATGTGAAAAACAGAAGCTAAGGCATTCTGCCTAACCTATCCTTTTGTGTTTCACGGAAGAAAGTAAATAATAATGACATTAAGGTGTTTAAATGATGACAGCGTTTTAATTCTTTGACAAACTATTCTTCTAATGCAAACTGTTAAAATTAGTCATTCAAGACAAACATGAAGTTAAAAAAGCACTTTAAAGTAACTTTCACAGAAATGTTGATTAGTATCTTCCACTTATACCTTGGTACTTCGTTTTCATTCAGAAAAACATGTTCACTGTTTGATATATCACTTGGGAATTATTGTCACTTGGGTTGAGTGAGTCTCGCTAGATTTAATTAAAGCTCTGAATGCAATTATGTAAATTCAGAGGAAGGCCACAGTTTAAACATAACTACCATACAATATTCAAAGATTTCTGTGCTTGATGTCAGAGCATGTTAAATGTTGTGCCTACAGTTGTGTGAATTTTCATTCTAATAGCCAAAAGGCATTCTTCCAAATTTTACTCCTCAGAGTGAAAGTATAAAGCTGTATATTTAGACTTTATGAAAAGAACAATTTTGGTGAACTGATAAGCACAAGACATGTATATCTTTACAGATAATTATTCTGATTATTGAATTATTCTAGTGTACTTTAACCACACTTTAAAGCTGAAGTATGTAACTTTTTTCTGTCTTAAAATACCTTCTCCTATTTCAGCTTAATATGCAGAGACAACTAGTAAGCCATTCATAGGTTAATTTTCTCAAAAACGGTGAACTGTCTTTTTGCTGCGCTAAGAAAATATTTTTTTTTTTTAGTGATCTGCTTAGACCCGCCCCAACAATGTAACTCAACCAATGTTGTGATTTGGGGTTGGGACTATGACTGTGTTTGACCACAGCTGACAGGGGTCATATTCAGAAAGCTGTTTTGAAAGCTAAAATAAAGTTTATTTTTGGAATTCCATTTGCTGTCATTAGAGTCGTTTTAATTTTTGGTTTTCATATGAGTGAAATCTAAAGAGAATAACAAATGATATTATTGGCATAGATTTTCACAGAATTTCTTAGTATTTGGAATGTCAGCCAAAATGAAATAGTGCAGAATCGTAAAATGTTCTTGTACATTTTTTTAAATGCTACAAATCTTTGTTTATTATCATGGGACTTTGAATGTGGACATTTTGATGTAGAGCTTGAATACAAATAGCTTGATTTATTCATTTCTGTTTTTCCTGCAAAAAAAAAAAAAAAAAAGCTTTCTCCCCAGAAATCTTTTGTAAATGCAAGACAAATGTTCTGAGAAACTGCTCTTGTGAATCATATCACCAATTAAAAATCTATCAAAATGAAATGCATATTTGCTTCTTAGAAAACATTTTGGGCCCATCAAGATCATAGAGTAATACAATTAGAAAGGTCGAGGGGTTCATGTTTGATTTTGCTGTGTTGAATGTCACAGTGCTGTGGCTGTTGAGAGAGAGAGAGAGAGAGAGAGAGAGTGCTTCACCTCCCTGCGGGGTTTTCCAACAGAGGTGATCAATGCTTCTAAAAAACAGTTCAAACCAGTTTGAGTCAACAACAGGCAGCTATATGAAATCACCATGAAAGGACATACATTTTCTTTGTATCCTAATCATACATTTCTTTTAGACCAGTGGTTCTCAACTAGGGGGTCGGGACACCTTTACACCTGTACACCTACTTATTCATGTGATTATCTAATCAGCTATTTGTGTGGCAGCAGTGCATTTCATAAAATCATTCATATACAGGTCAGGAGCTTCAGTTAATGTTCACATCAACCATCAGAATGAGGAAAAATGTGATCTCAGTGATTTCAACCATGGCATGATTGTTGGTGCTAGACGGGCTGGTTTGAATATTTCTGTAACTGCTGATTCCTGGGATTTTCATGCACAACAGTCTCTAGAGTTTACTCAGAATGGTCCATCCAATAAAAAAATTAAAAAACATCCAGTGAGTGGCAGTTCTCCGGATGGAAAAACCCTGTTGATGAGAGAGGTCAACGGAGAATGGCCAGACTGGTTCGAGCTGACGGAAAGGCTACAGTAACTCCAGAGATAACCCCTCTGTACAATTGTAGTGAGCAGAATAGCATCTCAGAATGCACAGCACGTCGAACCTTGAGGCAGATTGGCTACAGCTGCAGAAGACCACATCTGGCACTTTATTAGGACCATAGTGTTACTAATAAAGTGCTAATTGAGTGTATATTGAAAAAATTTGGGATATTGCATAAAATATGCTGGATAGAAACACCAACTGGCAAATAAAGTTTCCTAAATATGCATACAAAATGTGTATGCTCACTTGAGGTAGATACATTGAATTTTCAGTAATAAGACATGTGCATAAACTAAGATAGAAACACGTTTACCAAATATATTCCTATAGAATCTACTGTGTATTGAAATATACAGTAGATTATATATATATATATATATATATATATATATATATATATATATATATATACTGTATATATATATATATATATATATATATATATATATATATATATATATATATAAAACCTTGCCTCAACAAACTATATGAATGCATAATTCGCTAAGAGAATCATCAATGTCATCGTATAGCATCTCAAATATTTCTCTGGTTATTCTGAAATGCCGGATCCAATGATTATCATTAAATTTATTGGCTAATATCACCTCCCAGAACTCTCTGGCAAATCCCACTGAACGCTAGCAAACATGAAGTCTGTCTACGCACTCTAAACTATGTATAAGTTATTTACTATATTTAAGAACTTCCATTTTCATTACTTTTGCAACAATTCCTCTAGAAGTGACGATTTTGTTCTCTTAAACACATGGAATGGATGTGCTGCTGTATTCACCAAATCTTTTTGAGGTATTAAAATTTTTATATAAATTGCATTGCAACTTGGATACATTGCTACTGAGGCTGCCATAAAAAGACCAAAACTGGCTACACCACAAGATTTTTATGGAAAAATAGTGGATGTATAAAAGTATAATCAAGTACGAGCTTCAGATATTAGTGTTCAAGCCAAAAGGAAGTGCTCGTATCGGGTGATCAGGTTCTGTTAAAGCCTATAGTTGAAGATAATCATACGCACATTAGTCTTTAAATGCAAAACAACACAGCCAGTCTGCTGTCTATAACGGGCCTGTTCTGATTTATTGCACCTCTGTGCACCTCTGTGCCTTCACTGTGTAACATTTGTGGTTCCCTGGGTCGAAACAGCAATGGCCTTCGAGTGCAAATGGCCTAACCATTTAGTCAGTGCAGAGGTCATTAGACGGGTGTTTGTGTTTAATAGAGCCTGATGTTGTGCTTGACTGCAGTTAGAGCCATACCACACCAGTCCCATTCCATTCAGAGCCATCATAACCATCTCTGTCATTACACCAGTATCATCTGAACAAATGTTTTTCTATTCTGCAGGACTGGAGGGAGGTAAAGTGATTGCTGCTTCTCTTCCCGGCCAGTTTTCCATTGCTGTGGTTCATTGGACTTTAAGTTGAACTGAACTCAGTTTGACACTCTGTAACTGATGAATCACCAAAGTTGAAACGCACTTACGAGGATGTAAAATAATTGTTTTCTTTACAAGCAGTGTTGTGTAAAGTGTCCAACTGTCATACTTCAGTAAAAGTAAAGATATCCTTATTTTTTTTTTTTTTATCGTTTTGACTGATTCAAAAGAATCAAAATGAATCAAGGTGAAGTACTGAATGTAATTTCTTTGCCACATAATAGAGTTTAGTGACACCAAATGGGTTATGACTGGTTCAAACTGGTTTCCCACACTCCCCTTATCCTCTGTTAGTCAGTTTCTGTTAAGCAGACCCCCACCAGAGTCCCACTCCAGTTTGGGAATATCAAGCAAACAGAGCAATGTTTTTATAGCGCGGTGTTTACACTCATGGAAAATCAACCTATGAACAGCTTATTTTTTCTTCTTCATTTTAAGCTGGGATATTTGTTTTTAACATTGAAAAATTACACACGTCACCTTTAAAGTCAACATGAAATCAAAATGTACCCTGTTAACATTCATAATGCATATTTCCTGGACTTATTGTAAAAAGTTTGTAATTGTAATCTTCTATCTTTATGTTTATAAAATGTACAGTATAGTCTAGTAACTTAGACTAAAGGCTCCACCTCTGAAAACACTTTCAAGAAGGATTTGCCAAAAATCCCTCTTACTTTTAAACCCTTCACCCTCCAACCACCTGGACCCTTTCTGGTATGTTAAACCCACTTTTCACGATTCCATCAATTCTTGTTGGATATAATTCCCACACTACATTTTCCCCAAATTTTTTCTTCCTGTTTTACCTTATAAAAAAATAAAAAAACACCTTAGTGGGGGTCTGGGTAGCTCAATGTGTAGTTCTGGAGTTCGCGAGTTTGAATGCCAAGGCGTGCTGAGTGACTCCAGCCAGGTCTCCTAAGCAACCAAATTTCAGGGAGGGTAGAGTCACATGGGGTAACCTCCTCGTGGTTGCTATAATGTGGTTCACTCTCGGTGGGGTGCGTGGTGAGTTGTGCGTGGATGCCGTGGTGGTTAGCGTGAAACCTCCACACGTGCTACGTCTCCGCGGTAACGTGCTCATCAAGCCACATGATAAGATGCGTAGGTTGATGGACTCAGACACAGATGCAGCTGAGATTTGTCCTCCACCACTCGGATTGAGGACTTCGAGTGCATTGGGAATTGGGCATTCCAAACTGGGGAGAAAAAGGGAAAAACACCCTAGTAAAATGGGTTGCATATAACATTTCACACTGACTTTATCTTATCAATATCTCAATGTTAATAATTTTAAAAATTTAATAATTAATAATAGCTTTAATAATTACATTAACTCTTTTGGAATGCCTGTAGTCATCTAATGGCCCCTTTACATCTTTTAGGCACAGTGTGGTGTTTTATAAGCAACACATTCTCTGTTTAGTAAATATGGCTACATGCAGCTAAAGTTCATTCACCTAACACCCTACACACATGTGTTGCACTCCTCAACAGCTAAAGACCAGCAGCAAGCTACAATTAGACCCAGCAAAACTCTGCTGTATTGATTTTCTATCCTGAGGGTGCAACACATATGCCAGTGTACGACTTACAAAGGGAATTCATTTGTGGGCAAGCACATTAGTTTGCTGTCAAGTGCATCTCCTTCTCTCTGTGCATACAGGGTGGAATATTAAGTGCAGAACTTACTGGAATTTGGGTCTCTCGTGGAGATATTGATCCCTGAGAGTCCTTCAAGCCAGTCTCAGTCAGGAATGAGATGTTATGTCTTTAACAGCCCTGCCTCTCTGAGAAAAAAGATTGTACTTTGTACTATTTAGAGTCAAAGTATTATCAGAGATTATTTAGCAGAGATGGGACACTTTTATTAAAATTAAAGGGAGAAATTGGAATGCCCAACTGCAGCCAACAGTCAACGGATATAAAAAGGACGTCCAGCCTTAAAGGTAAAAGAGTGGTGTTGATATGCGGTTGCTAGGGTGTTCTGGGTGGTTGTTAGGACATTGCTAGTTGGTTGCTTACTGGCCCAAGTAAGAAAAGAGCCGACCCCGATGGCTCTATGATGTTCTGATGTTTTGTGTTTTGTTTTGAGTTGTTCCTCAATTCACACATAAAGGTAGCACACTATCCTTCAATATGGCAATGTTGTTCACCTGTATTTGCACATTAATCTTATTTGCCATGTTTTCTTGCCAGCCCTTTTTATGAATTGCCTCTAAATCTTTTTTTTTTTTTCAGGCATGAAACGAATCCATGCACTTACCATCCAAGCCAACTATGAGCTGAGAATTGACCTGGAGGACTTTGAGAACAGTACCTCCTTTGCACAGTATGGATCTTTTGGAGTGGGTTTGTTTTCGGTTGACCCAGATGAGGATGGTTACCCTCTGAGCATCACTGACTACTCTGGCACTGCAGGTATGGTACACACCTTTGGTTCTCTCTTTGTACAAGACTTCCTGTGCTAGTGTTAACCTGCTGTGTGGAGTGGGCCCCTTATGCAGCTAAGAACTATTACTTTTATAGTGAAGGCAGAGAATTTGGACCAACCATGAGTTCAAAATGAGTCATCAATATTTTTTGGTCTGTTTTTTAAAGGTCTGATGAACCAGCACCATTTTACTTGTTGTAAATCCTTGTTTATGTTTAATATTAATATATAAGTACATTTATTCTTAAATATTTAGTTAAAGGCTAAGGTTAGCATTAGTAAGTTTAGCCAAGATGAAAACAAGACCATGTCAAAGGGATATTTCACCCAAAAACTGAAAGATCTTACAGAATTCAATCACCCTCAAGTTGTTTCAGACTTGTATGTCTTTCTTTCCTTTGTAGAACACAGAAGGTAGAAATGTGACTGAAATCACCTTGTTTCAAAGAACATGGCGGTAAATCATCACAGAATTTTCATTTTTGGCTGAACTATCCCTTTAAACACTAACTGGAAAGCCAAACTTTGTGGACTGAATTGCTCCCAGCAAAATAAAAAAAGATGAGCTAAGAATAGAAACTCTTATGAGAATCAGAAGACTAATTTAAAGTTTCCTGGCCTGTTGTCAGCACTGTTCAGATATATTCCAGTGGCACGCTAAGCAACGGGGGCCGCAGGTTATCGTCTGTGCGGACACAAAGTGATGAGCAATTCTCTATGCTTCACCTGTGCTGTCTCTGGGGCCTCTTTTAAACATTACTTGGGTCCCGTACTCTATTATTCCCAGGTGTCTTTCCCCAGGCACTGCCCTGCTCGCTGGGTCCGGTTGCAGGCATGACCTTCACCGTGTGCCGGAAAGGGCAGGGATAATGAAGCCATAGAATACATCTTTGGCATTCCAATAAAGCAGACTCTCCGCTTATTATGGGAGACATAAACAAACACACCTATTAACATAAATCAAGAGGAGAATACTGCTTGCATGCATCTAATTAGCAAGGCTGTTTTAAACATTCTCCGCTAGAGGAGTCATGCTACATTGATCCCCAATCTTATTAATTAAGGCTTGTTTTGGACTCTTACGGTACTGACTTGATTGATGTGTGCTTAAAATGTGCACATGATTGTTTAAAGCAATAATATATACATGATTGTTAGGATGGACTTGCAGATGTGACCGTTAACATAAAATCACATTGTAAAGTGGTTCACATGACGGACAAGGAGGAGGCGGGAACCAGCAAAACAGTCAACGTAATTTTAATGACATAACTGTACTTAAATAAACATAAATACACAGACACACACACACAGTGCTGTCTCATGTTATCCTGCTTCCGACTGATTAGGACAATTCAGCACCGTGCGTGTGTCCTAACGGTCTGGCCTTCCCCTCCTCCTCATCACACTCTTCCACAGCCTGATTCAGGCCGGGGAAACCTCCGGCTTCACCTACTCCCCTCCCCTCTCTTCCTGGAGGGGAGGTCTTGCCCTTCTGGCCGTCCTTCTGCCGGCTGGTCTTCCCAGCCTCTCTGGAGAGATGATGGGATTGAGAGGGAAAGAGTGAGGAGGAGAGACAGAGAGAGAGAGAGAGAGAGAGAGAGAGAGAGAAAAAAAACCTTGTTTGCCGGTCCCTGGACACGCCGCCGCCTGGTCCTCAACCACTTCTATGCTCTCTGGTGGACAACAGCTGCTCCTACCCTGGAGGACGGAAGAGAGTCCTCCAACCCCTAGTGGACGGTAACGGCTTTTCCCCTTCCTGGCGTATGGCAGGAGGTTCCTCCGACACCCAGTCTATATTCTCATAGAATCATGTTACTATATTGGCATTTTTGCAAAATGATTTTTACGTGGCTCATTGTACATGCAAGGGCACTTTCCTGATGAACACTAGAGGCTCTCCAACTACTTTTATTCACTTATACACAAAACATGAGTAAAATGGCAGATTATCAGTTCATAAATACTTACTTCTTCCCCTGTCCCTGTTCATGTCACGCTTGCAAGTCATTACAAGCGTAACTTTTGACGCAATTAATTTTAAAGGAATAGTTCACCCAAAACTGAAAATTCTCTCATCATTTACTTAGCCTCATACCATCCAAGATGTGTTACTTTCTTTCTTCTGCAGAACACAAATAAAGATTTTTAGAAGAATATTTCAGCTCTGTAGGTCCATACAATGCAAGTGAATGGTGACCAAAACTTTGATGCTCAAAATGAACACAAAGGCAGCATAAAAGTAATCCATATGACTCCAGTGGTTTCCGTGTCATCTGAAGTGATGTAATCACTTTGGGCCAGAAACAGATACATTTTTAGGTAATTTCACTTTCAGAATGTGAAAGGATGTGAAAGTGGAGATTTGTAAAAAAAAAAATGGCTTAAATAATTATTTGTTTCTCACCCACACTAATCATAGCAGTTCTGAAGATAAGGATTTAACCTCTGGAGTCATATAGATTACTTTTATGCTGCCTTTATGTATTTTTTGGAGCTTGAAAGGTCTGGTCACCATTAAATTATATTGTATGGATGTACAGAGCTGAGATATTCTTCTCAAATTCTTCGTAGTCATACGTCATACCAGTCATACAGATCTGGTATGGCATGAGGGTATGTAAGTGATGGGAGAATTACCATTTTTGGGCAAACTATCTCTTTTAACATTTGCATTTCCATGTAAAATATAGAAACTTGTTTAGGTGTGATCAAATTTCACAAAAGCTCAACTGATAGAGAGTTGTACTTGGGTACAAGTCAAAACATCAGCTGAAAGTGTAAATGAAAAACTACAAATTAATGTGGTTGCTTCAGCAATTGCCTTTTTTTCAAGTCATATTTTCTTTTTATGGCACTATCGGTTAAGTTTAAGGTTAAGGGTAGGGAGGTTGGTTTCGTTGGTTTAAAACTCGATAGAGCATTGACCTTCAAAACCTCATGTTTTTTGCTTTTTTTGAAACTATCAAATAGGTTTCGATTTAAGGTTTAGGGTAGGAAGGTAGGTAGGTTTTGTTTATTAAAAACTTGCTAGTGCATGAACCTTAAAAACTAAATTTTTTGGGGAGAAAACTGAACTCACTTTTAGCTCCACAGAGTGGACATTTCATCTCAGAACTTCCAAGATACTTAAAAGGTCTCATGTAATTTTCATGAGATCCAGCTGGAATTCTGTCTGTATGAACAATTAACCAATGTCAAAACGCTATTCTGTTCTCACGATAGCCGTGAATAACACCTGTCTCCATAGAGACAGTGACTCAAGTAAATCTCAAATATGACGGAAAATGTTGTCACAACTGACCTAACATTATTTAAAAAATTAGTCCAATCAAGGCGCAAGTTCATCTGTCAAATCTTACCAACAGCAGCTTCAGATGCTTTTTTAAAAAAAAATAATTTTGAGTGTAGAGTGCATTTGGGTCATGCATAGACCCCAGAACTTGTTTTAGTGGAAGTCACTCTTGTTTATAACAAAACTGTGTGTGAACATAATTACATTTAGCGCTAGAGGACTAAAAATATATTCTGCTGCTGTGTTAATTTAGCCAGAGTAGCAATGTGCATGAAACGAAACAGTAGCTTATAAAATATAACTTGTCATGGCCAAACTGTGACTCCTGGAGGGCAAAACTGTGAGGTGTCCTTGACACCTTTAATAATGGTTTGTCAGACAAATAGCAAGTCTGTACAATCACAGACATTACAAAGTAAAAATTCAGATTCAAGGTCACTAGTAAAAAGTACACCGTGGCCATAAAATGAGGTATGAAAATAATTGAATGTTTCAGGCATCTTAAAATTCAACTAACAGCAAGCTTTTAATATATTCTCTTTTAATTTGACTGGCATTCTCTAGGCACACAGTATCTGTTTCTTAGGTATTAATGATTGACTATACCAAACCAAAGGAAAAACTAAACTCAAAAGACAATTTAAATAACTTACTAATTTAATGTATAAAATAGTAATATATTTATAAAAATAAATTATTGAGCAAATATTTCTGTTAACTGAGTAATGTGTAGAGTTTATTAGAGATGTTTTCTAATGGTGAAGTGTAAAGTCTGTGTCAGTAGTTAGCACTAAATAGTATTGAGTAATTTCGTGTCAACTCAACCAGAGATCCCCGACTCAAAAATTAGTTTTTGCTATTTTTTATTATAATATTTTTTTTTTTAATGATGATGAAAGCCAAAATATTAAATGTCATGGATCAATTGTACTAAGTAATCTATTATTCTGTAGAGAAGTTTCAAAATGACAATTTCCACCTATGATTTTGGAGCAAACTAAAGGTCAGGGGATTTTCATATAACTCCAAAAGTATTCAACATATCTTAATGACCTTTTAGATTCTGATCCAAAACAAACTTTACTTTTTTGTCTCTTAATTTTAAAGTCCCTTTATGGTTAAATCTTCAATAAAAGTATTTTTAAAAATGCATAAATTTCAGCTGTGAGAAGTTTCAAATTAATGGAATAACCCAACTGCAAACATAAATAGAAAAGGGAAGTTACTGATGACAAACTTTGTTGTTGGCTTTAAAAGACTTGTAGAAAAGTCTAAAAAAGATTTTAAAAAGCCTTGAAGCCTGGTCGGACGGCCGGACCGATTGATTGATTTTTGAATGATTGATGTACCACCCATCCAAGATATTTCTTCAGCAGACATTCAAAACTATGCAAATTGGCTGTCTGAAAAGTGTTTTAGCAATTGTGTGCTCATACTGATATACCGATTTAATGTACTGACATTATTTCAACATGACAGTGCATCCCTGTGGTGTTTTTGATGAGCCATGCCCCAGAATTCTTCGTTTGTCATAAATTACTCTGATGTATTTTGCAACTGCAATAAAATTTCCCGTTTGTCTTCCTTCCTGTGGTACAAAAGTGCGCCGTTATGCCTCACAGCCTGTCTTTGCATGCTAGAATTTTTATATCATAACTGGCTTCAAGTGCGAAAGCAAAGCATCACATGCTGTCTTTAAAGCTGCACTGTTTAATGAAAGGCCTTTATGATAGCATGGAGAAGAAGAGCTCAGCCGCAGCAGGGTGCTCTGGAAAGGTATAATTACCTGAGATTAGTTTTTACACCCATGATGCCCTGATATCTGTAAACACTTTGAGTACTAATACAATGCCAACTTAAAAGCGTGCTAATGACAGTTTTGCAACCACACAGAAATGTTTTCACTACCATTAGGGAGGCCAGTGATAACCAAAATTGCATGTGAAGTTATGATTATTTTGTTACAATGCTTGTCCAAGTTGAAGAGTGTATAATTTTTCTCTGATGTTGCTTTGTTTTTCGGCATTAATACAATTATCCATTCATGCACATATCACCCTGTAGCTCAAGACTGGTTGCCTACTGAAGCTAAGCAGGGTTGAGCCTGGTCAGTACCTGGATGGGAGACCTCCTGGAAACAACTGTTGCTGCTGGAAGAGGTGTTA
This sequence comes from Moxostoma hubbsi, assembly GCA_032164185.1. NCBI lineage: Eukaryota > Metazoa > Chordata > Actinopteri > Cypriniformes > Catostomidae > Moxostoma > Moxostoma hubbsi. The sequence continues at coordinate 9,920,354 of JAVLUX010000018.1, read as the reverse complement.
GGGAGTCCAGCAGGGGATACTCACCCTGTGGACTGTGTAGGTCCTAATGCCCCAGTATAGTGATAGGGACACTATACTGTAAAAAGGCACCGTCCTTTGGATGAGATGTTAAACTGAGGTCCTGACTCTCTGTAGCCATTAAAAATTCCACCCCATTGGCCACTCAACCATATACAAGTGCAACAGTGGGTGAAAGTCTTGGGTGCATTTCCAAGCAACATAGCATGGCAATTACAATAAACATCTGATTTACACATCTTGTTACACAATACAATATACACCTAATAATATACAGTATATTTATGTATATATGCAGTATACACAAAATAAGAAGACTGGGTACAATAACCATTAATTGGCTCTATAACTCTACTCTCTCCTCTCCACCAATAGCTGGTGTGTGGTGAGTGCACTGGCTTACTATGGCTGCCTTCGCATCAGCACACTGTTGTTGAGGAGAGTCCCCTGTTCACTGTGTAAAGGACTTTGAGTGTAGTATCAGAAAAGTGCTATATAAATGTAACATTCATTCATTCATGTAATGACTTGCATTGCCTTGCTGAGCAGGTTGGTCCTGAGGCATTTCATAAAAGACACACCCCAACCCTTAAGCGCACAAATTTTGAGGTCTGTTTTGCAGTAATTCTCAAAATTTATTGTAATTTAGGAAATGAATACGTTTTCCGGCATCATTTGTACGATTGGATATACTTTGATATGTGTCACATTATGAATACTACAAAATACAAGCTCTTCAGTTGCATTTCATTTGAGACGAAGATTGAAAGATTTCCTGAAAGCAGCTTTCTTTTCTAAAAGGTGTAATTAGTCCAAAAATATTTACTTACCCCGTTGTTGTTCAAACTCTGTATGCTGTTCATTTTTCTGTGGAAGCTGTTTTCTAAGTCTTCTGAAGACATATGATAGCATACAACAGCACTAGTAGTCTTATATAATGTTTTAGCTTAATTAGCTTATATAAAACAGCTCAGACCAACTAAACCCGGCAAAGCCAGTTACCATCAAAAACTGTTAATGAAGAATAATCTTTCATTGTTATTTCTTTAAAAAAAAAAAAAAAAAAAGCCGTAAAACAATTTTGTTTTAAAATATGATTCATGATTGAAAATGCTTTTGTCCACAAAATCAAAGTCATGGTGTTAGACCTTCAAGACTGAGCGTGAAGTTTAAAAAAAATCTGATATTTATTTGTACATTTTTAAGAAATGCACATATTTTCAGCCTTATTTGTCCTTAAGTATTTGACCAAAAAAAAAAAAAATGTAAAAAAATCTTTGGCAACACCATTCCCCTTAAATTTGTTCATTATTATTCGTTACCTTCTAAACCACACTGATGAATCTTTAAGCACTCGTAACAAGTTTATGATGTGTAACACACTTTACGATATGACATAACCACATCAATTGGATCTCCTTTGTACCAATAAATGGGCTATCACGATACATGTTGCAGCAGGGTAGAATTAGAGTTAGAGAAAGGGGTTTAACTGCAAAGACTGCCAATAAAAGTCTGGTCTTGCCAGAAGGGCCGGGCGCTGCACAGCCAGACAGTATGGAGGCAGGAAGTGGGATTAGATTAGTCGAGCTGCACACTGCAGCATTACATACATCACAGAGCTTAATAAGGGCACATAAGCAGCATAGTGTTAACATGCCCATTTCCACTGTTTCTGTATCTCTTTTCAAAACACGGATAACTAGCAGGCTACATTTGCAGATGCAAGCATACTAAAATTATTGGAATTGTAAAATGCATTTCCACTTTTATGTTATCTATGAGCATATAACTAGGATTTTTAAGGATTTTTTAATGGCTCTTGCTAAGGCGGTCGTCACTTTTGTTATTGCTAAAAATGTAGGTTTAGTGTTTTGTTCTAAACCCCTAACTTTAAGTATTAAGCTTTGGTGTGCCATTTGTCCCACACTATTTGTTCTACAGAAACAAATGATACCTCACATTGTAAGTATAAGTAACCTCCTAGCAACCACCCTAGAAATGCCTTAGTAACCATCCAGAAAACCCTAGCATCTGCATAACATTGCACTAAAGACAATCAGAACACTCAGATTTGTGCATGTTAAGTTTGTATATGCTAATTAAAGCAATGCACATTGAGCATAGCAACAAGCTAATTCCAAACTCTTTTGAAATTATGTGCAAGTTGAGTCTTCTGTGCTTTTTGAGTGTTGAACATTATTTGTGTGGCGTTGCTGCCTTGTGTAAAGCATGCACTCTAACAAAAAAGTTACTTTGGTTTTCTATGTAAAACCCTAAGATCCTTTACTTAATTCCATTTGCAAAAATGTATTTAGTTTATTTTGGTATAAAAGGGGGCAGCACGGTGGTGCAGTGGTTAGCACTGTCGCCTCACAGCAAGAAGGTTGTGGGTTCAAACCCCAGTTGCCCCGCCCTTTCTGTGTGGAGTTTGCATGTTCTCCCCGTGTCTGCGTGGGTTCTCTCCGGGTGCTCTGGCTTCCTCCCACCATCCAAAGAGTGGTGAGTGGTGGTTTGTCTATGTGTGTCCCTGTGATGGACTGGTGACCTGTCCAGGGTGTACCCTGCCTTTCGCCCAAAGTTAGCTGGGATAGGCTCCAGCCCCCTGTGACCCTGTACAGGATACGTGGTTGTCGATGGATGGATGGTATAAAAGGGTTCTATGGGCTTAATACTGTTCTATGTATGCCAAGGTCTATTTATATTATTAAGTACATAAATTATGATTAGAATTTATTTGTAATAAGTTTTCTTGCATTTGATACTGCAAATAAAACAATTAATAAATACTTGTAGAAATAAATAAATACAATTTTACAATGTACTTCTACAGTTTTGCATCTTATTAGAAAAAGATAGATGACAGATGATCAGATCCTATGTCCTTTCTTTTTAAGATGACAGGTTTATGTCCGTATCAGTACTGCCAGTAGCTAATCATCAACATTTTTAATGGCATAGCATGAATTTAGAGTTGCATATAGAGTAAAAGATCGATCTTGGTACTTAAGAATCGACATTGAGATTGTGAAGATCGTGATGCATTGAAAAATCAATATTTTTACCCAGCGCTAATCTACAGAGTGAAACAAACAGCGCGTCCTGTCTAGTTAGATTTCGGAATGAATTACTCTTATGAGCCGGTACTTTTTAGTGAATCAAAATCATACAGCGCTACCAGTGTAGTGCAGTTCCAGATCAAATGAATCTTATGAGCTGGCTCTTAGTGAATCAAAAACAGGGCTGTAACTGCAATATACCCCCCCCCCCCCCCCACAATAATTGATATCCTTGTATCCTATCTAAAAGGTCATTAAAGTTATCACAGTACAAGACAAACACTGTGTCTGCATTGCTAGGTATTTGCCTGTTCAGGTCATCTTTTCTTTTTTTTTTTGCTGTCTCAAAGAAAAGATTAATATAATTGGAATTTCTTTTCACCATTGATGTATCATGACTGTTCCAGCTGGCTAGCAAAAAGAAAATACACACAATTATTTACTGCCCTCAAGTTGTCCCTCATTGTTTTTTCATCACTGGAGAATCTCAACCCAATATTTCCCAATATTCTTAGCTTTCTGGGGACATACAACAGCTATGTGTTGTATGGGCTACTTTTATGGTATTTTTATAATTATTTTTTTCCTCTCTCTCTTTGGACCTTGACAGCAGTGGTGGTCAGTATGAAATGTTGTTGTTTGGATAACAGCTGCGTTAGGATTCTTGAAGAAAATATTGTGTTAAGATTCTACTGGGAGGAAAAAACAACTTGAGGGACAACTTGAGGGCAGTAAATAATTTTGAGTGTTTTCTTTTTCAAGCCAGCTGACAGTCATGCCATTTTACAGATACATAAATGATGAAAATAAATTAAAATGATATATTATATGATTGAAACTATATAGAATTATATTGATTGCTAGCAATGCAGACACAGTGTTTGTCTTGTACTGTTTGAAATTTAAAAATACATGTATCTTTTAAAACCAAAAATTATACAATTTTGGGCCTTTATCGCATTTCAAGCCTTTACTATATTAAAGGACCAAAGGGAACAAAACAATATGTAGCAATATAATGCTTTATTCACAGTTTCCAAACAAAGCCTTCCACAATATAAAGACAATGCACTAAATAGCACCGATTTAAGTAACATTAAATGTTTCCCAAAGTAGGAGTCATCCACAAATCTTCACAATCCACTTATTCTGCCTGTAGACTGTGGCCATCCGCTCAAAGCGGCAATGTCATCGTCAAGCTTTGAACTCACCATGAACAGCACCTGCAAGCAAAAACATCTCATTCTGCATTTTGGTAATAGTTAAGATTTGGTGTGCTTCTGTGGTTATTAAAATGTGCCTTACATAGGCTGAAAACTACTTGATTTCTATCACAAGCCCATTTGGGCTTGTTTTGTACATCAAATAGTGTTAATAGCTCCTTTCTCCGTCATTTTATCACTGACAGGGAAGCGCTGTCAGAGATTATTTTATTTACTTAAATAACAACCTCCGTGGCTCTATCATAAGAGAGAGCGTAATGGTCAACTAGCGTGTTAAGACAGTTCCGCCCACAGAATTTCTTTGGGACCGGCGCATTATGCTGTTTTATGCTAAGCTTGTAGGCTCTTTTGGTAGAAGGTTTCTGGCGCTGTGGTGTGTTCGTCAGTGTAATGGCTCTGGGTGGACATTATACAAAGGTTCCGTCCTTCACACCAGTGCTTATGCAGTATTAACGGTTAATGCGTTAATTGCGATTAAGATAAATTAATGCGCTAAACTTTTGTAATTAATTGCATGTGTTAACGCGTTAATTCTGACAGCTCTATTAAAAGTATCTCTGGTTTGTTTTACCTGCTCTGTTGAAATCTGCTGAGGGTAGTAGATTTTAATTAGAATTGCATGTCTTATTTCCAAATATTTTTCCATCAAAAGTGCTGTAAGAATTGTTAATGGAACCATTAAGGAAGCGTAATCTTTAAGAATCTGAGTGGTAATTGTTTCCTTACGATTCCCATGCTTGCTGATAAATGTATACCTTGAATTAACTGTAAGTTGTTTTGGAATCAAGCATCTGTCAAATGCATAAATGTAAATCCCTTAGAAGGCAGATGCCTATAGACAGCAGACAGCAAGGCAGGCAGATCACTAGGTTGGAATTGTGTTTTGATCTTTGTTGAAAGTCTGTGTACAGTTTTACTGCAGTCCCTGCCATAGTAATCAAAACTTTCCTTGGTATGGATCAAGAAAGATTTTGCAGAGATGACTCACTTGTTCTTTGTTTCTGTTTCTTTCCCTGGCACCCCTGTCTCTCTCACTCTTTCATCCTATATCTGTCTTTCTCAATCTTTCTTTCCATCACGTTGATACTTTAGGTGACTCATTGCTCAAACACAATGGGATGAAATTCACCACTAAGGACAAGGACAACGACCACTCTGAGAATAACTGTGCGTCCTTCTACCACGGAGCCTGGTGGTACCGTAACTGCCACACCTCCAACCTCAACGGAGAGTACCTTCGCGGCCAGCACACCTCCTATGCTGACGGCATCGAGTGGTCGTCCTGGACGGGGTGGCAGTACTCGCTGAAGTTCACAGAGATGAAGATCAGGCCCACCAAGGAAGAGAATAAATGAGCCAGAACTAGAAAACTCACCTAAAAGAACAAAGAGGAACTCAAAGATGGCTGTAGGTGGTAGAGACACTCAATGCAGAAACGCAAGAACTTTTTGACTTCTCTTTTGTCATGATTCTGTTCGTATTCCTATTTCCTTGTTTCCTGACCATCGTGTAGTGTTTGTGCTAATGCCCAGTGGGCTGCTGTTTTTCTCTTGATCTATTGTTCACATCTCTGAATATTATAACAAAATATTGCAGGTATTGTCAAAAACAGTGGTTCTCAAATGGTGGGTCACATGTCTGTCACCTGTCGGTCACCTACAACAGGGAAAAACAATGCTAAATGCAAACGATGCTAATGACCATTAAAACTATCATTTATATGTTAAGCCGGTTTCTTGCCTCTTCCTTGCCGGGCTTTCGGCACCAATGTAAAGAAGTTCAGGGTTACGGGCAAGGAAGAGGCGAGAAACCGGCTTAACATATAAATGATAGTTTTAATGGTAAACTCAAAAGACAAACACGTAAGATAACGGACGTCCGTAATTGAGCTCTCTCTCTCTCGACTGGAGGCACTGGTGCTCTTTTATGCCGCTCTCCCCATACTCACTGAAATTAGAGACAGGTGTTAGACATAATTTAGCTCAGGTGCAAGCGCCCTTACCGCTTTCTCCCCTTCGGACGGGCGCTTGACCACGCCCCCGCTGCCACACCATATAATTGTGACTAGTTAGGATAGTAAAATAAATAGGCTTTTCAACTTTTAAAAATGAGAAGAAAATGCTTCCCATATCTTTTGTTGTTAATGTCAAAGGCCAAGCATCCAATGGCTTAAATTCACAGTTCACTTGGTAGAATCTAGCCAAATTAGACAGTTGTCAGTAAGGACAGGTTATATGACTAGCTACACAAGATGCAGGTTCCCTTGCAGCGAGGATATTATCGATATTAAATTGACATTTGAATCCAAAATTGTCAAGATTTCTATTCAGCCTAAGTTACGTTAATGATTTTTCATATTGTTGTTCCTATTATTTCTTCACGCTAATATGAATACATTTCAAAGTTTGATTTCAAGGAATTTTTGGTTTACTTTTGTATGACAATTTTGCTACAGTTTTGGGTCTTGTAAAACCTGGGTCCTGAAGCAAAACCAGTTGAGAACCACTGTTCTGAAAAGTACTAATGAATAAATAAATAAATAGTTGTTGTCTAAAAAAAACAAAACAAAACAAAATAAAAAATAAAAATCTGTAGCTGTGAAATCTAGCGAGAACATGTAGCTTTTCATAACAATGAAGACTTTCAACTCCTCTCAAACAAGTTTCTTTGAATTATCTAACAGAGAGACTGGTTGTCCTATGTTATTTTTGTTCAGAGCTTAATCAGTTACTTGTAGCTAAACATGACAAAGTTGCATTGGTGTTTCCACCCACTGTTGTAATATCTGGGAGGTAACTAGGTTTCCCACATGTCGAGAAAATACGTTATTGAATACCAGGAAAGCACAAAGAGAGGTGGCGTTCAGAGTGATGGGCCAATACAGACACATTATTCACCCTGACAGGTCAGTTGCACCAGGGCGTACCAGTCATTGGAAGCTTTATCAATGGAGAAGCTGATCTTGCTTCAAAGAACCCTGGTGTTACTGTTGGTTATCAGAGTGTTGTGGATTTTGTCTTATGCTTTGGATGGTATTCATGGCACATTAGGTCAGTTTTTGGCCTGAAATGAAAATTATATGGATTGACGAAGCTTAGTGGGATAGTTCACACAAAAATGACAATATGTCATCATTTGCATTATCTTTATGGTTTTGCTCTTGGGGAAGATCTCAGAACTGAACTTGGGTCGAACCATTTCTGTTGTTGAGCAGACTTTCAATACAAATTTCAATACAATTTCAAAACAAAGTATTATTTGTCATTTGTTTAAGATAAATTGGTGAATATCTCCAAATCTGGAACATTTTATTTCTTAAAGAAATAGTTCACCCACAAATTAAAATTCTGTCATTGTTTACTCGTGTTTTTTTCATGTCAGGGTCAGTTAAGAGCGACACCAGAACCAATGGCACTAGACATCATGGACGTCAAACCTACATCAACTTAAATATGTGGAAGCGTGAATAAGATTTGAGAGAACAACTTCGATTTTGGTCTGTTCTTCACGCAAAGCTATTGAATTCATAAGACTTTGAATATCGCGTGGTGTAAACTACATTAGTGTTTTTTTGTCCTATTTGGAGCTTGACAACAATGGGTACTATGAACTGTCATTGTATGGAAAGAGCTTTGTGAAGATCAAAATATCTACTTCTGTAGTTGATAGTCAAACAGGTTTGGAATGACATGGGGGTGAGTCAATGAAAAATGAAAAGGAATTTTCCTTTTATAGGTGAACAATTTTTCTAACAGCTGCTGGTTTAAAAGCATCAACAACACATAACAACTTTGCTCGTTTCTTCTTTTGTTTGCTTGTTTTCTATCTATGCAGACATTACCCACAAAATATCTCTGCTGGAGATATGTAATTTTATGCATTGATATTGTGCATAATGTGTCCTTTCCAAACAATTAACTTACAATGCCCTTATTTACTCGTGTTTATTTTTGTGTGTCTTTGTATTAGGTTTGATAATTAACACATTTCTGAACATTCCATATCAACCCTCTGTTTTGTCTGTATACAAATCCCACTTGTCAAGTGAGATCAAAGTTGATTGACTTAGATGATCGACCGCTATAGCAGATGAACTTGTGTTGCATTGTTTAGAATGTGAAAATCTGTTTCATAACTTTATTTGTATCTTTATATTTGTTGTGATTGTACATTGATTATTCTGTCAAAGATGAACATTGTCTGCACTTTAAAAAACAAAAAGTCTTTTCCATTTTAAAAAGTTTTACAATCACTTTTATATCAATATAGGTACGATTTTAAAAGATATAGTTTTATGTATCGAAGGATATATCCCTCAGAGTATTTTGAGAATGGAAAGGCTTTCGATATCAACCAGCTTTATTGTAGAAAATGTTTATCTTACAGTATATACTGAAATGCAAACCCCTTCTGAAATAACAGTTTACCGAAAGTCATAGGAAGTCAAAACTACAGAATGAGCAAAAGTATAGTGCTGCTCAACCAAGCTTTTGATCAAGATTGTGACATTATCTTGCTCATTGAGGAACCACAGGCTTTGCAGAGCAAAGGCATTTCTGTGAGGTGAAATTGTGGTGAACGGCACTCTGTTGAATGAGTTTCACAGTCAATTCCCTAGACGAACCGTAGGAGGGATTTCATTGCTACAGTTGTCCTGATATACTAGCATGCGCATTTAAAACAAAGGGAAATGCAAATAAAATACATCATCACACCTGACCATGCCATGCTTTTTTGTTCTCAGCAGGTATATTAAAATAAATGTGTTGTTCTTTTTGGGTGTGATACTTTGAGGGATAAATGTGGGATACCGCTCTGTTCCGAAAGCTAGTCATAGAATATCGATAGAAATAGATCAAGTGTAATTATAAATTGTTTATTTTACCCAACATTTGTGTATGCTAAGTATTTTTATGTTTTTTAGAGGATCCCGTTGTTAGCTTAGCATCATGCTAACATCAAACTCAATAGAGCGCAACAGTGCCTGTCCATGTTTTAGCTGTATTGGTTCCGAAAGTATTTTTGCAATTAATTTATTCCATAGGAATTTAATAAAATCCCTCATAAAAGCGTTCTAAGTCATAGACTAATTGAACACACTCCGGGGTTAATCCCAATATTACAAACTTTGATTTGAAGCCTAAAAAGGATAAAAAGACAAAAGTACAAGTCTGTGTCCTTAATGTCTTTCATGAGGGAATGAACTATAATTCCATGAAGCATTATGAATGATGTAATCGAATACTTTTTTATTATAATTATAGAAACAATATAAGCTGCTTTTATTGTCAAATATTCATATTTGAAAATATACAAGTAGTTTGAGAGTCTAGGGAGATGGACTCGATTGCGTCATTCATAGTGCATCATGGAAGTGGGCGCTCGCTGTTAGACATGTTTGGTGTGCTTTGTTTACAGCAATTTTCTGATTGGTTGATCTTTATATTCAGGATCATGGGTAGTGCAGTTCTTCATCAAATATTTAGCTATTAAACACTCTTTTAAGAAAATGAAGATGAAATGTAGAGTGATGACTTCAACAGAAGCAAATACCATTGAATAAAGACTTGTTCTGTCTTTAAATTTGTATAAGTTATCGTTAAAAATCATTTCTCCTATGGAAAAATGTATGGGATATTTACTTTTAAAACCAGTTGCGAGTATCCCAAGAGGAGCCTACTAGGTTTTAGAACAACTTGGATCAGTTGTGTTGTGTTGAAGGGGAGAATGTTCTAGACAGCTAAAGCTTTTGGGAAAGACTGATTCTCAGTTTGTAGCCCCAATTGCGCTCTGTGAACTTCTTGGAACTCCGAAACCCCTGCTGATCCCCTCTCAATCTACACCTGTCTGCTTGCCAGTCATCCATGTAAATAACTTTTAAGTGTGAAACTGAGAATGTCTAAACACCCTGTGTTTAACAACACACCAGGAAGACAAGATGCTTTTAATTTCCTTTCTCAAAGTGTTTAATTTCAGAGTGGTCACCAAATGGAATTGCAGAAATGATGCTTACAGAACAAGTTTCCTCATGCACTCCCTCTGTTAACCATTGATCGACAAACATATACCGTAGTCCTGCCCCAAGCTCACTTCATTAGTTGAGTAAATGTACCATACCATAATGTTGACACTTTTCGAGGGAATCAACCTACAAATGGCTTATAGTTGTAGCTGCAAATTAAGCGGGGATATTAGAAAGTATTTTAACATTTAAAAAATTATACACTTCAGCTTTAACACATTTTGCCATCCCAAACACCCCAAAACCCTCAACTCCATGATTTCTGGCAAGCTGAAAGTAATGTTTCTTTTTGAGCAAATGCAGATCTACTGTACACTTTATTCAATTAACATTTGGTATGCTCCAGTGGAGCATAAGCCCTCCCTTGATGCCCGGCCTGTGCTCCACTATACTTTGGGAATGACGATGAACTCATATTCCAGTAATTTTGGGGGTCTTGTAACAGTGCATTTATTTCTCATTATTGTTGATCATTAAAATGTGTTTAAAGTTCAGAGTGACATTTAATAAACATCCACAATTTTTACAATAATTTCTTTTGGTTTGTCTTGAGCATTTTCTGTTACAGAAGAACATTAATTCCTCCTTGGCAGGTTTGCAGTGAATGCCAGCTGGGGTCAGCTCATTAGTTGGTAATTGACTAGGTAGGCCAAGAACATCCCTAGGCAGAGCTTGTTTTGTGTGAATATTGAGACTATCACATTTGTCTTGCTTTTAAATATTTGCAAGTGTGGCAATCCATGACCCAGATGGCAAAAAAAGGCTCTCAATTGGTGAGTGTTTCAAGAATATTTTGAAAATGTATGGCGGTGATGGTGGAAAGGAGAGATTTTTCCATTTCTACAACCTTTCTTAAGTACATAAGGAATCATGAAAAATTAATTTTTCTAAGCCAGCAGCCTTTTTTTAACTTGACTGTAAACTATTTATTTCCTGATGCTTAATACGTTTTGACAGAAATCTGAAATAACTTCTTTGGAGTTTGGCATGTATATTTTAATAACAGAATAATTTCTGGAAAATGGCATAAAAATTAGAAGGGACATTACTTTTTGCATCAATTTCTATTAAGTAATGCATCTTGTAGGCATACTGTTGAAAACCTTGTATAACCTTGTAAAACTTTAAAATACCTTCAAAAATGTATTTTGTATGTGTGCCGTGCAGGGTGTGACTGTAGCCTTTAGACTCCTCGTTAGCACGTCCACCTAGAGACTCCAGTTTGAATCCCGTTCGGAGCGGGTCGAGCAGGACCGGTTACAGTGGTGCCAGTTACAAGGTTTAGGGTGTGAGTGTAACGGTCGCCTGCTTGTAGGTAGTTGTGCAGTGTGTAAACATCAATCCCCGGCTGTAGCCTTTTGCCTCCTAGTTAGCGTACCCCCTTCCCATGCCAGAGACCCTGGTTCAATTCCCCCTTGAAGCAGGTTGAGCATGACCTGTAATAGGAGGCTAAAGGCTATAGCCACACCCTGCTCGCCACAGTATTGTAAAAAAAAAAAAAAAAGTCCAGGTTTAATCTGTTCTTACAGGTAATTTTATTGCAACAGCGCTAAATAAAATGCATTGAGAAAATAAAACATTTTTAGGATCATTAAGATTTTATTATTTTAATCTTTTTTTTGCATTGTGATATTATTTTCATGAAAATTAAGCACATTTCCCTCAATAAATTCCGATTACCGTAATATGTCTGTAGTGATTTGTGGTTCTTTTAGGGCAAAGCTGTGCATCCCTTGATGCATCACAAGCAAGAGCTGGGCTGATCGAACACTTCAGTAATTGAACACTCAACACGTCATAAACACATCTGGGCCCTTATCACCTTCCTCCAATATCCCTACCGCCCATACTTGTCTTCCACCTTGACAGCTTTACAGAAGATACTGCCATTATACTTGGCTTCTGTTTTCAGCCATCTGAGATCTTTGGGCCCCCCAGCCAGTCCAATCAATTGCATTTTAGACTTTTTGCATCATGAGGTTTTTGTGTTATTAGATTGCATCTTCTCATAGTGATTCAAGAGGGTGCAAACATCTCCTTTTACACGAAGCCTCTCAGAGCCCTGCTGCAGTCATTTTGATGCACGAGTCCCTTATGTGAATTGCTGTTTAATGAAAAAACAGGCCAGCATAGCCCTGGTCTCCTATCACATGGTAATTGATTTGAGGTGAAGAATATATCTTGTAGCGGTGAATAGTTTTACCCAAGCCATTAATCCACTCAACCAGATATTGAAACCCCCTGACCGCCCTCTTTAGCAAGAAATATCTGTTCTTTTTTCATCTCTGCCTTTTTAGTGATGGTTGCTTAGACAAGCATCACTAATATAATTGCTCATACCTTGGATTAGGGATTTGAACAAACCCCTAATCTTTCATATTAAACTTGGTGACATAACTTGCCAAGTGTTATGGACATGAATGATACCTCAAATCATGTGGCTTGTTGAGAGGTGTGCTATAGAACTGTTAAGGTTGAAATCCAAAAACCTAGAAGAGAATTCATTCCCTCAGAAATTTTCATATAGGCTTTAACAATGGCAGTTTTGGATTTATGAGTAAAATAAAGTTTGTGGTAAACATTAAGATACTTAAACGTTTTTGTCAAGCTCTCGTCAGGCTCCGCCACTCTTTTTTCCCCACTCCAACTCTCCAGAATTCTAATCATTCACACAGTTGTTAACGATCTCATCATGGACTCTATATATACTCACACCAAACACTCTTAGTTGTTCTAGTCTCGTCTTGAGCTGCCCAGATCAACTTCCTGATCCCACTGGGATATTCTCTTTGTGCTGCGCCTTTTTCTTCATTGTTTTGATTGCAGCTCTTTAGTTGGCATTAACCGTGTTTTCTTTTGGGTTAATAAACCTGCATTTGGGTTCCTATATATAGTGATTCATAGTGATTCTCATAGTGATCACAAAAATTATTTGGACTTGCACCTTCTTTAAAAAAAAAAAAAAAAAAAAGCACAAATCTGGGTTCTAGTGAGACACTTACAATAGAAGTCAATGGGGCCAATTAGTAAATGTTTAAAAACTCACTGTTTAAAAAGTATAGCCACAAGAAATAAACAATATGCATGTTAACATGATTTTGGGGTGATAAAGTCGATTACTAACTGTAGTGGTCGTTTGTCAACGAACAAAAGAAAATTAAACTTAAATCAAACCTTCAAACAACAACTTCTAGCACCCTAGGCAGGTGATGTACGCAGGCAAGAAATAAATCAATTTCCAGGCTGGATTCAGTGTTTCTGGCTGGTTTATTTGTTCCAACTTGAGCAAACAATGCAGTATCTCTCGCGCTGGTAAAAAACCATATGCCTATCACCCAGGTGCTCCAGGTCACCTCCTACTTCCTACCTATATTTACCTTCACCTGTGCCCTTTTCTGTGTAAAGTTATATACAATGTAAACAAACCCTGAACCGACTGTAAAAATGTAAACAACTTTACAGCTCAAATAATACACACATTTTAACAGAAGAATTAATGTACAAAATTTCTGCCTTTAAACCCTCCAAAAATTGGCCCTATTCACTTGCATTGTAAATGCCTTGCTGCAACCTCCATTTTTGTTTTTTTTTTAAAAGAAAAGGATGGACGAGTCAGAATTATTTATTGTGGTAGTCAAAATGGTCACAAATGCTATCATTGAGCTTAACTTGTATTGAACCTGGAGTATTCCTCAAACCCATGGGGAATTAGCCTTCTCGGTTTGCCAGCAAAATTACGTCATGGCTGAAAAGTGTTCAATGTTGAACACCCAAGCAACTGCATAGCAACACATGAAATAATGCTCAGAACACCTTACATTAGCAACCACATACAGTATGTCATTGCATGGTGATAAACACTCCCATTCTGATGACCCAGTGGGGAGGCCAGTAAGACCAAGCAAACTTCTTAAGCACTTCGAGGATTTTGCTATTGGCTACAGTCTCACACATTTAACCAGTCTCCCAGCATGCACACTAGAGACACTAATAGAGGCCTAATAATCAGGAGGAGCATAATGAGATGACCTCTACAATGAACAGGGCTGGAGACAGGGTTGGACTGGTAATCTGGCATACCGGGTCTTTTCCCAGTGGGCCGACGCACTTTGGGGCCGATCAGGGGTGGACTGGCAATCGGAAGAACCGAGTGGGCCAGTGGGTCAGTCACAAAACAGACCGAATGGCCCGCGATAAGCTAAAATGAAGCACCGGGACCTCAAAACAGAGCTGCGATATGAGGAAAAGGACATTTGTTCCACCAATACCTGCACCTGATGCTGTGCCACCAGAAATGCTAATTCTACTAATACGTTATGATGGTAAGCTGCAATGTCATGCAATCTCCAATAAGTCACCACCTGCACTTAGAAGGTCCTTAAGCATTGATGATGCTCCTCATCCAACACACTGGCCATGGGTTACTGGTCATCCAGCTGCAGTAAATTCAGTGCAGTACCCATCATATATAGCTCATACAGATTGTCAGCCCAGCTTCCCTGTTTCATTCTCAACACAACATAATTACCCTGGTGCACACCCAAAGGCTAATATTGTCCCTGTTGCATATCAGCATCCAGCACATATAGCTTGGACACAGCACACTGATTATCAAGCAGGGCCTCCACATCCCATTAACTTGTATGGGGCACCAAAATCTTCAATACCAGGCTTTGCTGTAGACAGTGAGAAGGACTTTGCTAATCTGAAATTAGCTTTAGATAATCTTCTTGATCCTCATCCTGAGCTGTCAGAAAAACTGCTGGAACACCTCAAACTTCCAGAGTCATACCACATGAACCTCGGCCATACACAGCAGCTATGTAGCCCCAACAGTTACACTATGGGTAGCCATATCAACTAGCCCAGAGGGAAATATCATCCATACTTACAGCTCCAGATGTCAAGGCCAGTGATGCTAGTAGTTTTCAATTCTTTGCCTTTCGTGTTCACCTTCTTGTGAGTAGGCTGCTGTCCCTGGAAGGCCCTCAAGATATTGAGCTCAGTTGTTGCTCCCCTGTAGACAAGCTCCTCAGCAAAATCCCCAAGTACCTCAGATACAACTTCATTGAGTTTTTACAGAAGCAAAGCATAATTGATTATAGCAAGTCTAAACCCGTATAACCCTCAAGACTTCTCTAGTTGGCTGCAAGGAAAGGCTCAACAGCAACGTCTTTCACAGTAGACAAGTTGAACATTACCAGAAGGAGAGACATACAACCTCCATTCAGGGAAAGGCATCAATTTAACGCAACGTACAGTGTACTTCAGTCTACCATGGAGTACAACCCCACAGTGTTAAGGTACCAAAGCACGACCCTCTAAAGAGGAAATCCAAAGAGCATTGTTTGTTCTGTCACAGCAAAGAACATTAGATCACCCAGTGCTCAGATATAAGAGAGCAGAAGGCAGAGCGCCTCATGCATTGGATAAAAGGGGGAAAACTATGCTGGAAGTGTGGCCATTCACACCATCCAGAAGAATGTAACCTCAAGAAACCATGCAGAGATTGTGGTGAAATACATCTCCAAGTCCTCCATGGTGTGGATGAACAGCGGGCAGAGACCAAGCCTACAAGCACATTGAGCAGTAGGGTCTACCTGACTCCATCAAGCACTTCAGGTCAAGTACTGCTAAAAGTTGTGCCTGTGCTTCTGCATAGTGATGACAGAACACTTGAAACCTTTGTTATTTTGGATGATGGTGCTTAAGTACTATGCTTCTATCTGGCACTGCTCAACAACTTCAGCTGAAAGGAAAGGAATAGACTCTGTCTTTATGTACTATTCATCCTGATTTCACTTTCCTTGTTGGTTCAGTTGTTACCTTTGAGGTGTCAGTCCAGGGGACAGATACAGAATGCAGAGTGCTTTCACCGCCACTGTCAAGGCCCCAACGTCATCATGCCCTCCTAAGTGGTATTCCATTGCAGTCATTTAGCAATGTTTAGCCCCTGCTGTTGATTGGATTGGATAATACCTTGCTAATCACTGCTTTAAAGCCAGTGCATTTTGGCACACAGGGAGGACCAGTTGCAGTATGCACGAAACTTGGCTGGGCTCTCCAAGGTCCCAAAGGCCTTTCAAATCAAGCAACTTCCACCGTTCAGTTATTTCATCACTGCCTCGGCAGCAAACACCTTCTACAGAGACGTAGAGCGATTGTGGCAATTAGATTCTCTACCCTACCACAGTGAAAAGCTGATGACTCATTCTTGACTGGACCAAGAGTCTGTACAGATCTTAGAGAGCAAAACTTGTAGGGTGTCGTTTGATGGCATTCAACGCTATACAACCCCTCTCCAACGATCTGAAGCTTCCCCCAAGCTGAGAGCACCTCAGTTGTCAGTAATAGCAGTCTCCCTGGCACTGAGAAGAAGCTCAAAGAGCATCCAGAGAGAACAGCTGCTTAACAAGCGGAGATTAGTAAACTAATACAAGCAGGATATGTGAAAAGGGTCACATCTGTAGAAGCTAACAAATCTGAGGAATCATGGTATTTGCGACATCAGCTCATGTATCACAATGGGAAGGCACGTCTGGTGTTCAATTGTTCCTCCAAATACAAGGGTAACTCACTGCATGATCAGCTCTTTCCAGTTCTAAAACTTAGACCATCCCTTCTTGGTGTTCTCCTGCAATTTAGACTGCACCATGTTGCAGTCAGTGGAGATATCAGAGATAAGTCAACGGATATTACAACAGATAAGTCTATTGCATGAGGACAAACCTCTATTACGATTCCTCTGAAGAAACATGAATAAATATTCTTTCTCTGGAAGAAATTCAACCAGAGGTCTACGAATGGCAGGTGCTGCCATTTGGAACTACTAGTAATCCCTATTGTGCTATCTGTACACTACAGAGGCACATCAGAGAACAGAGCACTCCTGATCTCATTCAGTCAGTTGAATCCAGCTTCTATGTTGATAATTGCCTGGAAAGCCTACCTACAGCTGCAGTAGCCAAGAAATGAGTAGATGATTTACATGCACTCTTAGCAGATGGTGGGTTTGAGATTAGGCAGAGGGCAAGGAACCAATCATCAGTAGTGGTCCACTTGCATACTAAAGCTAGGTCCCAGAATGTGAGACCGTGACTGGAGCATAATCGGTGTGGTCCTCAAGAACCCATATTAGGACTGCATTGGCATTGTGGGACAGATACCCTGGGGTACTAATTACGACCCATTGAGAACTCAATACCGACAATGTGAAAAGTATATAGGGTACTTGCAAGTCAGTACAACCCATTGGGATTTATCACGCCCTATACAACCAGAGCTAAGATCCTTGTGCAACAACTGTGGTCGAAGAGCAGTATGACATACTGCTATGTTGATTGAAACTGCACCCAAGACTTTCACCCACTGTTGCACTTCTGTATATAGTTGAATAACAATAAAGAGATTTGATTTTATTTGAGAAAAGAATAGGATGACCCAGACCTCCCTGCAGATCTGTGTGATGCTTGGAACCTCTGGGAGAGTGAGTTGCTACATCTGAGTTCAATATCAATCCCAAGTTGCATGTTCCAGGTGAAATGGATATTCCTGGACTTGAGCGACGTTTATCCTGTTAAACCGCTGTATGGTCTTGGCCACCGTGCTGCAGCTCAGTGTCAGGGTCTTGGCAACCTTCTTATAGCCTAGGCCATCTATATGTAAAGCAACAATTCTTTTTTTCAGATCCTCAGAGAGTTCTTTGCCATGAGGTGCCATGTTGAACTTCCAGTGACCAGTATGAGGGAGTGTGAGAGCGATGACACCAAATTTAACACACATGCTCCCCATTCACACCTCCCCGTTCACACCACTGGACGGAAAGTGGCTAATTGGGCCCAATTTGGACATTTTCACTTTGGGGTGTACTCACTTTTGTTGCCAGCGGTTTAGTCATTAATGGCTTTGTGTTGAGTTATTTTGAGGGGACAGCAAATTTACACTGTTATACAAGCTGTACACTCACTACTTTACATTGTAGCAAAGTGTCATTTCTTCAGTGTTGTCACATGAAAAGATATAATCAAATATTTACAAAAATGTGAGGGGTGTACTCACTTTTGTGAGATACTGTATATATAAACCTGACTGGTCTCTTGACAACTTGTCTTTGCATGTCACACAATGCACTGCTTATTAAATCACAAGTAAGAGATTCCCGGGGTATTTCCACTTTCTCTTGAAATGATATGATGTTCACATGATCAATAATAAATTCTCTATGTGAGTCTAGGTTTAACAGTATGTGGGTGGATGCTTCTATAAGTCACAGCAAGCAAAGCATAAACTCTTTAGGTTGATTAGATCATAATATAATCGAGGCGTGAATGTCAGGGATTTTATTTAACAAGAACATTTTTACAGTGCATAAATGACACCGTAGATTGCCTCACCTCATATTGTGGTCAAAATCTCATTCAGGATTCCCTTTGTATTTATTGCACAACTTAAAATCAGCCATTACCATTACAATAAAGATTCACGAGTGATCCATTTTAATATTACTCAGAACTACAGTCCACAAAATAGGCTTTACAATTGACAAAGACAGACATTTACAATATCCAGATAAGTCAGGTACTATTGAAAAGACAATTAATTAATTAATTATTGTTATCTATATCACACAGGCATGTAAGCTCTTATGTGTTATTATTCAAAAGATAACTTTTTTATATATGTGCCTATATTTCAAAATAAATACCTCAGGGGCTGTTACTCTTAAAGAACTGCACAACACTGAAATTTCCATTCGTTTTGAGCTTATGACATTCAAATGTCCAACAGGCCACGTTTATTAATAACAGACACAGATGAACATGAATTTAACCAAAACAAATGTGAAAACCTGTCCCACATCGGAGCATCAGGTAGTTTTCTCTTGGGACTTTCCGTGTGTTGACGGATATGACGGTGAACTACGGCCAAGTTCTGAGAAAGATAGAGAGGTGTTGATGGTTTCACTTTCACTTTACAAAATATAATGTACGGGATAACCAAAGACTACCATGTTTTTCTTTATTTGATTAATAACTTTATAATATTGGCAAAATATTTTATACATAAATGTAGATTCTTTAAATCCACTCTTCTGTTAATTATATTAAGAAATTAAGTAAAACACTTTTAGAAGCCCTTACAAAAATGAAAAGTCCAAATGCAACAAAACTGTTTGATCTCCTTGTAATATATAATTTACTGTAGAAATTATTCTGCCCCCATCTTCTTCTTCTTCTTTTATTTTCTTCTTCTTCTTTTTTCATCTGTCTTGGATTTAATCTGGTTCTGATGTGTTGAGCCTTCCATGTCAGTTTCTTGCTTGAAAATTGACTATTTATGCCAATTTGTTGTAGTCATACTTAGTTTTTTAAATGCATATATACACACACACACACACACACACACACACACACAATGGCGCGTTCCCAAACAGCGTTTTTGAAAAGTTGACACTGGACGAGCTTTCGCGTTCCGTTGTGCTAGACGTGCGTCGCTTTGCGTGGGGTCAAGTGGGGTCATGGGCGTTGCGTTTTAAGACGGCGTCACAATTCGGGTTTTAAACGAAAGATCGCGCTCTGCATGAAAGCTCCACAAACCGCATCAAAGCTGCATTAAGGGACCGCCCAGACCGAACACTTTATTGCACTAAAAAAAAACAAGGCGCAACGAACCGAACAGAACGCAGCAGGTGTCTCGAAACGAGTTTCTAACATTTTGAGTTATTTTTTTGTACTGTGTCTAAAAAACGCTCCTGCACGAGAGGTTGACAACACGGCAAGTCGTGGCGCAACGGTCAAAGAAGTCCATCAGGCGTGTGTTTACATACAAAGACAATTGATAAACAGCGCGGATGGACGAACAACGTATACGCCCCTCAGTAGGCAGCTCGCAAGGGGTTGAAACAGCTGTTCAGAAGCGTTTTTATCACATTCAGTTATCATTTGAAAATAGACCACATAATTTTTTCTTTCTTTTTCTAAATTATTTTCAATATAAACGTTGCTGATGAATGAGCTGAAATAAAAACTTTAGCAGCTCAATAATATTTCCGGCTGTTGAAAACGGGGGAAACCCGTGGTGTTTTTTTTTTTTTTTACCCTGGGTATACTACGAAAAAAGTAAAAGCCATATCAATATATCATCATAACGTGCTGTTGGTACAGACACGAACTAATCAAACTTAATGGCTTGTGGATCAGCAGTATCAGATCCGTCATTAAACGGGGTTTCGTCAACACCGGGTGAGAACGAGTACCCGTCAGGTTTCCCTCAGAGCATCTGTGATGAAGTCCCGAAGGAGAAGTACTTGTGCAGCAACTGTAATAACGTACTTAATAAAGCGCGTCAAACGGCGTGCGGTCACCGCTACTGCCTTGCCTGCGTCAACTGGTTGGCAAGGTAAGAGAATCGTTAGAGCAGAAAAGGTGCAGTTTCAGTTACAACACTCAAGACATGGCTGGCATGGCCATTGAGTTCATACAGACTCTTGCAGTTTTATTTTCGGTTTGGTAGTCATTTAATATTTGGGTGATAATTGTGGTTGTGTGCCACAAAAATACATTGAGTTTGTGTTGTGTGTTATTGTCTTATATTTTTGATGATTTTACTGTTATTTTAAGTGATTGTAATAGTCATAATAAAGACTATTTAAAGAAAGTGTTCTCATATTTTTGACTGATGGTAGTGAAATTTCACAAGTGAACTAAAGTCGCTCTATGCTTTCTGCTATTTGCCTTAAATGTTAAATGAATATTCAGAGTTCAATACAAGTTAAGCTCAATCAAGAGCATTTTTGGAACAAATTTGATTACCACAAAAAAGGTATTTCAATTTGTAAACGTTAAAATGCTCATTGTTTCGAAAGCATTGCCATAAAATGTAAACAGTTTGCGTGGTGACGTGATTTTAGTGTGATAAAAGTGCTTGTTAACCTTTTCTGTGTAAAGTTATATCCAATTTTGCCGTGATGACATAATGCCGTAAACACTAAAACCTAAAACGACTGTAAAAATCATGCCTTAAACAACTTTATAGCTCAAATAACACATTCGTTTTTTTGTAAGTGCTTTTTTATTAAATTTTAAGCTTTAAATTTCTGTTTATACTCTCCGGAAATTGGCCCCATTCACTTCCATTATAAGTGCCTCTCTGTAACCCAGATTTTTGGAGGGACAAGTCGAAATTATTAGGATTATTATTTTTGGTCGTCAACATTATGCCACAAATGCTGTCGTTTGAGCTTAACTTGTACTGAACCTGGAATATTCCTTTAATGTTTATGTTTAATTGTTTTATACCTTTTATCCCTTAAACATTGGCCTATACTTTATATGTTCATGTTGCTAATAAATGGCTTTTCATACAGAAACAACAAGGACCTTGTGTGTACCAAATGTAAAGAAGAGGATCCAAGCGTTGAAAATGACACCAGTGTACTGACTCTTGACCAAGTAATAAAACTAATATTGTTTATGTGTTTTTTGAAATTCTATCCATCCATCCATCCATCCAAACACCATTTCTAAAATCTATCTATATGTCATAGCTACAAACATGTGCTCACGTTTACTTTTCTTATGCTGCAATTGTGTAGGTTTGTTTAGACAGTGGAAGTATTGTGACTCATGTTTGGATGTTTTTTATAATTCCCCCTCTTGTTTAAAATGCAGTTCTTCAATGATGCAGCTATTAATAAGGAAATTTTAGATCTGAAAGTTCACTGTGCTAACCAAGGCTGCCCCTGGAGAAGCACCCTGAAGAACTTTGAGGTACTTTTCCATTGTCACTACCGAAATGATTATTTATGTATTTTTATTTTTTGCATGGGAAACATTCTCTTTGAGATGCTCACGTCTCAACTAGTTGATTGTGATCCAAAGATGAAATATTTTGGTACTGTTAAATTAGGTTTAGATTAGAACATTGAACCAAAAGATGTAAGGATATGCCACAAAGGCAGGGTCATATTTGGGATGGTAGTACATAGCCACAACGCTACAAACCTATTAGGTAAAACCTAACTTACAAAGCTATTGTGAATATTGTAATCCACTCCAATTTGTATTTTTTTTTTTTTTTTTGCAATTCAAATGAGTCATAATCAATGTTTATTTGATCAAAGTGCTTGTATCAATCACATTATTAACTTTAGTAGCTTTTTGGTTTGATAAAATGTTAAACCATTGTGACTCTTTAAAAAAAATATTCAGTGGATTTGGAGTCGGCAGCAATACTTAGTTACAACCACAAGAGTCTGTTTTACGGGAATTGGTAAATGGTGGCTTTGTGGAACCGAATATTAAGACATTAATCATAAAAAGCTGCTTTTCACTAGAACTTTTGCATGTTCCCCAGTGTACTGAATCAATCCTCAGTCTGACAGAACAATAACAAACTCATACTTAGCCTTTAAAGAGCCTTGCATTCAAGTTTTAGAGGTCAGTATTTTGTAGCATAGAGACTGTAGAATGTTCAATGTGACACTCATGGCTGCCTAATGGAAGTCTTTTGTGTTCATGTTTTTTTTTTTTTTTTTTTTACTTTGTTGCTGCTCTCGGGAGTCTAAAAGCCCTTTGAGATTATCGTATTGTTCCCAACCTCCCTATTACAACAGTAACACGTGGATTGTGGCTGTGGTTGTTGTGCACGTTTTATGTTTTTCTGTGAAAATTACTATAGGAAGGTCATATGGAAAATTATAAGAATTTTTTACGTTTTTGAGATTGTTTAGGTACAGTGACAAGAAAACGTATGTGAACCCTTTGGGATTGGCTGTTTGTTTTTGTTTTTACATTAATTGGTCATAAAATGTGATCTCATCTTCATCAAAGTCACAAGTATAGACAAACACGATGGCGCTTAAGCTAACAGCATACAAACATTTCAAAAGGATTTACTTCGATGTTTAGGGTCATTGTCCTGCTGCATCACTTAACTTCTACTGAGCTTCAGCTGACACACAGCCACCCTGACATTATCCTGTAGGATACAGTATCTTAATAAACTTCGGAAATCATTTTCCCCTCTATGATGGCTAGCGGTCCAGGATTGAAGCAGCCAAGCAGCCCCAAATCATGATGCTCCCTCCACCATACTTCACCATTTGGGATGATGTTTTCATGTTGGTATGCGGTGCCTTTTACACCATATGAAGTGCTGCATGTTCTTCCCAAACAATTCAACCTTAGTTTCATCAGTCCACGAAACATTTTAGTAGCATTGTTGAGATGTTCTTTGGCAAGCTTCAGGCTCACAAACGCATCGACTTCCTTTGTGGTGTCCTGTCATGAACACCATGCCTGTTTAATGTTTTCCATATAGTAGACTTATGACCAGAGATTTAAACCATTTCCAATGATACATTAAGTACTAAGCTGTCACTCTTGGGTCGTTGTGTGTGTGGTTTTTTTTTTTACCTCATTGAGCATTCTGCTGTGTGACCTTTGAGTCATCTTGGCTGGACAGCCACTTCTAGGGAGAGTAGTACTAAATCATCTCCATTTATAGACAATTTGTCTAACTGTGGACAGATGAATATCTAAGCTCTTCGAGATAACTTTGTAATCCTTTGTAGTTTGATGCAAAGCAACAATTCTTGATCATAAGTCCTCTGATATCTCTTTTTTGCGAGGCATGGTCCACTTCAGCAGATGCTTCTTGTGAATAGCACACTGAAAATGCTTTAGTGCTTTTTATAAGTCAAAGTAGCTCTAACCCACAACTCCAATCTCATTTCATTCGTTTCATCGTTTTACCAACTCCTGACTCTAACTGGCTTTTGATGACCATTATCCTAGGGTTCACATACTTTTTACAACCTACACTGTGAATATTTGAATAATGTATTCAGTATGTACAAGAACAATACAATCATTTGTGTGTTATTATTTAAAATTTCATTATTGTTTCAAATTTTTACATAAATTCAGATAATTCCAAAGGGTTCACATAATTCGTCTTGTCACTGTCTATAGAAATAATCAAAGTTGCTTGAAGGAATAATTCACCCATACTGAATTACTCACTCAACAGGAACATCAGAGTCAGTGTGAATATGCCTTGATCCCCTGCAACATCGGTTGTGGCATAATGGTGCAGAGAAAGACACTGGCCACACATCTAGAAAGAGGCTGTCCAAACAAAAAGACTACATGTCTCTCTTGCTCAGATGTCCTGACACCTAAAGAGCTCCAGGTAAGGAAATGCTGGACTTACCAACATTACTTGAGATAGAGGACAGTTTAGGAAAGTGTGTTTTATTATTTGCCTCATTTCGCTTCTACTGTCACAGTACTGTATAAGTTAGTTACTCCCCTACACTGATATGAGGGTCATTGACAAATAAGGTTGTCTGAGGTGGTAAAAATTAGAAAAATTTTAAAACCTAGTTTAAAACACACGTGTCAAGGTGTTGACATATCATCTTTGTGTTCATGTTGAGCTATACATTTTACATTTATAGCATTTATTAAAAAAATTAAACCTGCTTAAAAATGTCAAGTGGTTTTCAATGTAAAAATAAATATCAATGAATCAATAGTTTTTATGTTACATGAAAAAAAATGGCTACTGCGTGTTGGTCACACCATTTTTTTTTTTTCATATTTCAAATATTTCAAAACAGAAGCGTTTAACTGTTATTTTTTCTTAAGAAATTATAGTAAAAGACTCTTCCAAAATACCTGTGCCAACATCTCTTTTTTTCAAGAATTTCAGCTTTTAATTACACTTTTATTTTGTATATATTTTGTCTCCAGACTGTTACTTTACTTACAAAATTTTTACTTTAGGCCCCAGAATTTTTTACATTTTTTAACTTTATAGAGTAGAAGGAAAAATTTGCATCACATCAACAACCCATATAGATAATACATATATGATACATATGTTTGGGTAACATTTGCAAAAAGGCCTATAGTGCTAGTTATTTTTCCTCTGTCCTTGTTGCAAGAGTGGCTTTGGGTCAGTGTGCCCTTGGTAGAGTCCCATAGCTCGGTTTTAAGTTACAGTCTCCAGTGTTCACTGCTGTCCCATATTACATTTTTCTTTCGTTTTCACCCACCGGGACCTGCACTCCGGGACATGGATTAGAGGAATCAAGAGGCAAAAAAAAGGCAGAAATCCAGTGAATTTAGGCGCCAAACCTCAAATGCCACACATTAGTCAAGATATTCTCAAATGCAATGCGTTTCTCGCCACAAATTAAGATAAAAAAAAGTCAGAATTAGATGTTTGTGACTAAACTCTGTTTGTGTCAAACCTTCAACACTGCAAGGAACATTTTTTTCTGTCTTCACAGAAGCATGTAAAGACATTAAAGACAGAGAAATGGCAAAAGGTACTCTAGAACTGCTGGTTTTGGTGAATCACTAAATATTAATGATAGAGAACACTTCTAATCTATTTATTCTGTGTTTCTTTTGAAGAATAATCCCCAAGGCAACTCCAAAAAGAAAGAGCCATGCATTTTTTCTGAAGTTGGTTGTCCTTTTAAGGTTGGTCTTGTAGTAACAGCACCTGTATAAGTATGTTAAAGTAATAGCTTACCCAAAAATGAATTTTCATGCTATTTCAACCCTGTATTATTTCCTTTTTTCCATGAAACGTGAAAGGAGATCTTGGAAACAATGTCAAAACTTCTGTTTTCCATCAAGTAAAAGATGGTTGATTTGTACTGCCAGATTATAAGCAAACAATTAATACATTTCGGTCTGTACCTCAAAAAAAGCTGTCATATGGCTTCAGAAGACTTGGAACGTAGCAAGTCATATGGACTGTTTGATCTTTTATGGTACTTTTATTTTTGTAATTTCGGACCTTGGCAGGATAAATCACCATCCACTTTCATTGTATGGAAAACAGAAGCTTGAGCATTCTTCTTAACCTCTTCCTATGTATTACACTGAAGAAAGAAAATAATACAGTGTCAGAATGAGGGTGATTCAATTATGACAAATGTTTCATTTTGGGAGAGACTATTCATTTAATCAAGATCCTCTAATCTTTTTTATATAAGTTTTGTGAAACAGAATACGAAGCTTAATCAACATGTTTTTGCTAAAAGTTCATATATATCAAAAGAAAATTGCCATTCTGAAGAAGAAAAATAGTTGCTGCAACTTTACATCACCTTTTATTTCAGGGTAATTCAGACAAGGTAAAAGAGCATGAGTCCTGCAGTCACGTTCGTCATCTCCAGCTTCTCTTGGAATTCACCAGGACTCTTCAGCATACCTTTCATTCCCAACCTGAGGGAGGCCACCATGAAATCACTCTGGACTATCTTCATCCTGGACAGAATGGTGCTTCTCTTGCTTCTCAAAATGATGGTGAACTCGAAGCCGATGGAGGAGAGCCAGGAATGACTGATAAGGCCTTCAGCCTCCACGACGACCAGGCTGAAATTGCCGTGGGACAGCAACTGGACGCTCTACAGCAGAGAGTCCAGATTATGGAGAATATCATCTCTGCTTTGAACCAAGAGGTGGAGAAGACCCAGCTCAGTGTGGTTGCACTGGAGAGAGACAACCAGAATAACCAGCAGATCATTCTGCACTTAGAAACAAAGGTAAGTTCTCCAGGCGGGTGGTGCCATTTGGGTTAACAGGGGGCATATAATGAGCTTTGAGCTTAATGTATTATGAATATATACTGGAACTTCCAGAACTAAACCCATAAAATGCCCAATGGGTAGCCCCAAAAACGAGTTGTATATTTATTTGTAAATTATGTAATACAGTCAACAGTAATGCATGTTTTATTAAGCCTACTCCCTAAATCAAACCCCATCCCTAGACCAACTGTCAGGAGTAAAAATGTAATTTTAGAGCTAAAATGCAACCTCCAAATCGTGCTTACCACTGTTTAAATGGACACGTTTACTACCTGGTTTCCATGAGACACAAACACGTGTCTCTGAGACTGCTCGCTCAACACTCTACAAATAGTGCCACAGGGATAGGTAAATGCATTTGAATTGCTACAAAAATGTCTGATTGGGGATGGTACTTGTCAGTAATTCAAAAGAATGGGATAGATTTTACATTACGGTACTTGATCATTTGGAACTAGAGGTAGACCGATTGTGAGGAGAAGGAGGGCGTGGCCAGGCCATAAAGATGGACACCTGGCACTGGATCAGCCCAATAAGTGGGAGAGGGATAAAGAGGAGCCAGGGACACCAGTTCGAGAGAGAGAGAGAGAGAGAGAGACATATGCGGTTGCTGTTTGTGTGTGTGTGTGTATCTATGTTTTTTATGTTGTTTTAAGTTCATTTCTGTCATTAAATTATACATTGACTGTTCTGCCGGTTCCTGCCTTCTCCTTGCCCATCCCTTACCCGTAACACCGATATATTGGTTTTACCAATTAATCGGTGCTGATATATGCATTCATTTGTATTAATCATGATTAACGTGTTTATTGTTAATAAAGCATAAACCAGCATAATTACTGGTTAGAAGAGCGGAACCTTTGTGATGTGCCCACCCGGACTCATTACACTTGACGCACAAACCTCAAACAAACACAACAGCCATGTCAGTGATCCAATGATTGAAAGGGGCTCTTGACACTATTTGGTGTACAAAACAAAGTGGGACTTGTAACAGAAATTACATATTTTTCAGCCTAAGGAAGGCGCATTTTAATTACCACAGAAGCACGCCAAGACTTAACTATCACCAAAACGCAGAATGAGATGTTTTTGTCTGCAAGTGGTTTTTTTATATGTGCTTTAGTTCAAACCGGATGCTGACGCCCTGACGCAAATCATGAACACGGCTTCACAATTGCTGAAACAAAGCTTATAGCCAAAGTCTGCCAACAGATTATTATTGTGGGGGATGAGAGTTTAAGAGATTTAATGTCCATTGCAATGAATATACAACCTATGTGGGGACTAGTTCTTTAATTTAGTCAAACTCCCACTTAGACTTTGGGAAAGTTTAATGTTACTTGAATTGGTGCTGTTTTAGTGCATTTCTATCTTTATACTGTGGAAGGCTTTGTTTAGAAAATGTTAATAAAGCGTTATATTGTTACATATTGTTTTGTTTTCTAAGAAGGAAATACATGCATTTTGACAGGAAAACAAGTATATTTAGAGTCAAATTTCAGCACCTTTAAAATCTGAGATTAATTACTACGTAAAATTATGCAATTAACCGCGATTAAAGTTATTTTAATCGATCGACAGCACTAATACTATATATATATATACACTCACCTAAAGGATTATTAGGAACACCTGTTCAATTTCTCATTAATGCAATTATCTAATCAACCAATCACATGGCAGTTGCTTCAATGCATTTAGGGGTGTGGTCCTAGTCAAGACAATCTCCTGAACTCCAAACTGAATGTCAGAATGGGAAAGAAAGGTGATTTAAGCAATTTTGAGCGTGGCATGGTTGTTGGTGCCAGACGGGCCGGTCTGAGTATTTCACAATCTGCTCAGTTACTGGGATTTTCACGCACAACCATTTCTAGGGTTTACAAAGAATGGTGTGAAAAGGGGAAAAACATCCAGTATGCGGCAGTCCTGTGGGCGAAAATGCCTTGTTGATGCTAGAGGTCGGAAGAGAATGGGCCGACTGATTCAAGCTGATAGAAGAGCAACTTTGACTGAAATAACCACTCGTCACAACCGAGGTATGCAGCAAAGCATTTGTGAAGCCACAACACGCACAACCTTGAGGCGGATGGGCTACAACAGCAGAAGACCCCACCGGGTACCACTCATCTCCACTACAAATAGGAAAAAGAGGCTACAATTTGCAAGAGCTCACCAAAATTGGACAGTTGAAGACTGGAAAAATGTTGCCTGGTCTGATGAGTCTCGATTTCTGTTGAGACATTCAGATGGTAGAGTCAGAATTTGGCATAAACAGAATGAGAACATGGATCCATCATGCCTTGTTACCACTGTGCAGGCTGGTGGTGGTGGTGTAATGGTGTGGGGGATGTTTTCTTGGCACACTTTAGGCCACTTAGTGCCAATTGGGCATCGTTTAAATGCCACGGCCTACCTGAGCATTGTTTCTGACCATGTCCATCCCTTTATGGCCACCATGTACCCATCCTCTGATGGCTACTTCCAGCAGGATAATGCACCATGTCACAAAGCTCGAATCATTTCAAATTGGTTTCTTGAACATGACAATGAGTTCACTGTACTAAAATGGCCCCCACAGTCACCAGATCTCAACCCAATAGAGCATCTTTGGGATGTGGTGGAACGGGAGCTTCGTGCCCTGGATGTGCATCCCACAAATCTCCATCAACTGCAAGATGCTGTCCTATCAATATGGGCCAACATTTCTAAAGAATGCTTTCAGCACCTTGTTGAATCAATGCCACGTAGAATTAAGGCAGTTCTGAAGGCGAAAGGGGGTCAAACACAGTATTAGTATGGTGTTCCTAATAATCCTTTAGGTGAGTGTGTATATATATATATATATATATATATATATATTGGTAAGTATAGATAATTGTAACAGAGCCAAGTCCTTGGTGTATTTCGGGCTGTATTTCTTGTTTATAAGTAAAAGTCCTGCGTTATGCACCAAATCGTACTTTTTCTGGTTAATATTGGGATTTTGGTTGCACAATAAATAATTTTGGGGATTTTATAAATGTATTGCTCTTGGTGCCTCTTATGTTTGTGCCCTTCATAGTAAGGAAAGACTAAGAAATGTTTAATCATGCTATAAATTTATTTATTTTAAACTGTCGACTGATTTGCCACCTTGGTTATCGGTTTCGGCAAAATCCACTATCGGTCAACCTCTATTTGGAACTAGCATGTTGATTTCCCATGTGATCATGTTCGATGGACCACTGGATTATTTTCCATTGTCTTCTTTTACAATAGAATTAAAATAAAATAATTTTAATACCAGTATTATTAAAAACTAAACTTACAAAAAATATTTTATTTATTTAATTTTTTTTTTTATTATTTTCGAATTTGATTTACAATTCTATGTCCTGATTGTACAGTGTAAGGCATTCTCAATTCAACTTTGAAAGGCACATAGCCCTGGAAATCAAGTTTTTTTTTCACACTGGATAATCTAAATCAACAAAACTGGCATTCCACTGTGTGTATTTTGATGCAACAACAAATTCAAAATTGTATTGCTTTGATGCATCCTATGGCTGTTATAACAAGCTCTCCCACTGTGAATCTACAATATGTTGGAATATAATTACTGTGTTTATGGTACAAAAGAGCTGAACTGCTATATAAGAATCTTTGAAAGGCATTTGTTTCCTTTTGATTTGGCATTTATTTGTCCGAAAAAACTAGGCTGTAGAATTCATTTTCAGTGCTTGCATAAAACTAACAAAGATATCAATTTATGGGGACTTTCGAGATGGAATGATACTTTATCTGTTCCTATGATCATCTTTACACCGCAAGGTGATAAACAATGATTACGCTGACTGTGTTCTGATGTTCGACTCGACCTGGAGGATTTATTTAACACTTGAGCAGCAAAAACACTCTTGAAATACTGAAAATGAAGAGATAAATTGAAGTAAGAATAGGGGTGTAGGTGATAAGTTGTAGAAAAGAGATTTGTCTGACAAATCTCTAAGAGCTGTTGTGGGAAAAAAAGGATGTGTCGTAATAGGATGGAACCATCACTTTCTGTTACTATATCTCGAAATGATAATTGTTTTCCATCACATTTTAGGTAGCCGAGCTGCAGCAACGGCTGGTCAGGAAAGACATGTGCATTGCATCCTTACAGCACTCTATCAGCATCCAGGAGGACGTTTCGTATGATGGCACCTTTCTCTGGCGTTTGTGTGATGTCAGCCAGAGACTGAGAGATGCAGCCACTGGACAAAAGATCAGTCAGTACTCACCAGGTACCAAAACTCATATCTTCTGAGCTGTTCTTAAAGGAAAAAGTTCACCTGAAAATGAAAAATCTGTGTTTCTATCTCACCCTTGTGTTCGAAACCCATATGAATTTCTTTCTTCTGTGGAACACTAAAGGAGAACTTTTGAAGAATGTTTTGCATACAATGAAAGTAGGCAGTAACTAGGAGCTGTCAAGTAAGAAAAAGCACCGTAAAAGTGCTTTATTCCAAGAGCTTTGTATGAGGAACAGACTGAAATTTAAAGGAATAGTTCACCCAAAAACTTAAAATATTATGATTTACTTACTCTCATGTCATTCCAAACCTGTATGGAATACAAATGGAGGTGTTAGATAGAATGTTCACACTGCTCTTTTCCATACAACAAAGGTAGAAATGGACTAGTGGCTGACAAGATAATAAAAAAAAACAACAACATAAAAGAAGTCCATGCTAATCATACAGTATAGGCCTTCAGTGGCTTTGTATGAGGAACATTCTGAAATTTAAAGGTAAAGATCACAAACAAACGAAAACATTATAATTTACTCGCCTCATATTGTACCAAACATGAATGATTTCCTTGATTCCATGGAACACAAATGAAGATGTTTTCCATACAATGAAAGTAGACAGTGACCAAGGTCTTCTAAGCTCCAAAAAGACATAAAAGTACTGTAAAAGGAGTCCATGTGACTTGTGTGCTATTTTCGAAATCTTCTAAAGCTATACAATAGTTTTGTGTGAGGAACAGACTTGTTTATTGTGTCAGCTGAAACTGCAAATGGTACATGCTTAGAAAAATAAGGCACAATGGAAGCTTCGGCCAGTGGGAACATTATCAGTGAATAAAAAATAGGTTATGTTACTCACACAAAGAAGGAATAGACCTAGAATTTGTTATTCTCTGATAATGTTCCCCCTGGTCGAAGCTTTCACCGTGTTTTATTTTTGTAAGCATGTACCATTTGCAGTTTCAATTGACGCAATCAATATATCATTGGCATCACAGGTCCCTTCATTTTTAAGCTGAATTGAAACAGTTATGCACTGAATACTTTAATGCATCATCCTCAACTCATCAAAGGATGTGTTGAATAAATGTTATTTGTTATTGCATATTAATGTAGAATCTATGCCTATTCATATGACAAGTACTAAAAATTGAGCCGGAACCAGCAAAAAGAAAAAAAAAAACTTTCTCTATTCAGTGCTTCAGCAAATGTTCATATTTATGTCTTTTTGAGTACAACAATAGACAATAATAGACAGAAAGAGAAAGAGTGAACAACCGAAGGCAATTTCATTGACTTGTTTTTCTACCTGTCATTACAGAATAGGATATCACAATAACAATTCCTCCAATACAACAGTCATTAAGAAAGCCACGTTTGATTCTTGAGGCTGCCTGGTTATACAGCTATTTTTAAGGCTGCCTGTGCTCAGAGTTTTAGCTAAAATCCATCACGGTTCACATGGAAATGACAATGAATGATGTTTTACAGCTTTCTACACCACCAGGTATGGATTTAAAGTATGTATGCGGCTTTACTTGAATGGAGATGGAGTTGGAAAGGGAACGCACATCTCCCTTTTTTTTGTTATCATGAAAGGAGACTATGACCCCATTCTCACATGGCCATTCAGACACAAGGTAAAACTCTAAAATCAAGCTGTCAATCAATAAATCAGTTAATGTTTTTGTGCATCTTTTGTCTATGTTGTCTCTTTACACATTAAAGGGGTCATATCATAAGGAATCGAAATTCTTTTTAAAATGTTCTTTTAAGATTAAAGAGTTTGATGTACTATGACAGCATACAGTAACTTTCAGATATCAGAAACTATATTGGATCCGTCAGCAAACCCGCAGTTTGTATTAGAGCAATGTTTCTCATTTCACATGAAAAGAGGGTGTGTAGCAAAAAAGGGTCATGCGAACCACTTTTGTGTGTGTGTGGTTACAATATAGCGGCCTTATATGTAGCCCAATATTTGTAGCCTGAGTAACTTCATAAATACACAAAAGATTTCAGTCATTAAACACACTATGAAGAAAATGTTTTTTATTTATTTTTTACTCACTTTAATGTGACACTTGGGACTGACACTTTGAAATGATGATGTCCAGAGATTGGATTGCATTCAGACTTGCGTGGCAATGCATGGAGCTAGCACATGCTATGCTATGTTAAGAGACCTTGTCCAAAAATAACGATTTGTAGCATTGATGACAGAAAATATCTTAAAACCCAGTAGACAATGATCGGTCGCGACCCAGTTGTTGAGAAACCCTGGTCTAAGAGATAAATTATAACTATTTTTGGTACAAAAGATATATGTTGCCGCTAAATATTAACATTATAAGAGGACATCTTTAAAAAAAGAAATATTTAAATGTATTATATGACTCTTTTAATTGAGGCTTCTGTTCAGAAATGAATCTGATTTGCTTTGGTTCTTTAATATTGTGTCACAGCCTTTTCCATGACCTCCCATTGACTTCTCCTGCACTTATCTGGCAGGTAACATTCTTTCTTATAGATCAGAACCACAGAGAGCATGTCATCGATGCTTTCCGTCCTGACCTGTCCTCTGCATCCTTTCACCGGCCTGTCTCAGAGATGAATGTGGCCAGCGGGTGTCCCCTGTTCTTTCCCCTGGGGAAATTGAGGTCGCCTAAGCACGCCTACTGCAAGGATGACACAATCTATATTAAGTGTGTGGTGGACACCTCATGAACCAGGAAGGTCTGGCTCTTAAAAGTGAATCGGTAATATCCGAACCACTAGCGTCACCAAACGGAATTGCAAAAATTACTAGATAGGTAAAATTTGTTAAGACATACTTTGATGTTGGCATGACAAAGCCTTGTCTGAAAGTTTAAACTAGTTTCAAGTTTTGATGGTTATACAGTCATTACAATACAACATACAGCCAGCTAGCTAGATAGAAATGTAGTCAGACAGACTGTCAGATACTGTACATAGATAGATCAGTTAGACGTTCAATCAGTTACGCCCGTTTCACATCACAAGCTGGAGCGAGACGTGAGCATAGTGTCACCTTAACTACAGTGGAACTGCAGCTGCAGACTCAACAGGGCTTTCACATTGGAAGTGTTTATTGGTCACACCAGCAGATCTATACAGAAAAATAATGCAATTTCTGTTACTAGGTTTAGTATTTATTTGAATAAAACATAATTTATAAAGTGGTTATCAGTAGTGGGTCATTGATTATTATTACAAACTTGATCGTCATGAAGTCTTATTTACACGAGGAAGAGGACCACATTTGCATCTAAAAGGTAAACAATAGAGCACTTTGTGCTTCTCCACTTCCACGATCATTCTGTATCATCCATTGTTGAACAAGAATGAGATAAATTCTGAATTTATCAATGCCATGGTCTGTCACGTGCATGTGTTTACAAGTGAAAGCAAACTTGGCTGTGAATGGGTATTGCTGATGCCTATAGACCTGTTCTATGTTTAATAGTACATAAAAGTCTATTGAGTTTTTGGTCTCATATTTTCAGGCTCATAAGTCGTAGTTTACTGGAGTGATAAATTAAATATAGAAAACTGTACTTCTGATTAAGAGCTATTATTAAACAATTTAAATTGGTGTCTCCTGGAACTTATTTTTCTTTTCATTTGTTTTTCAGATGTGCTCTAATTAATGCAGTACTAATAATATATGCTTATTCTGTGTATTGTGTACTTCTTTGTGTCAAATCACATTCATTTTATCCATCAACAGTGCATGGTCACTTTAATAGAGCACAAGCGGCACTGCAAAAATAAACCTGGCACCGAAAACCCAGCTGCACTGCAGCTCACACGACACTCACTCTACGCTCTGACACGCTGCTGACACTTCTGATGTGAATGCTCTAATCTGTTATTATGGACGCTGAAAATAATATGCTCTGCTCACGCGGCGATCATGTTTGCAGTGTGAAACGGGCGTTAGAAAAGACATAGAATACTAAGTCAGAACATTCTGAAGGTCTGTGGTGGATTTAGCTTGAAATCTTTAGGAGTTACAATGGATAATTTTGGAAAAACCCAAACCACGTCTGTAGAATTGACAGTATATTGGCTTTGTCATGCCAACATATTGACTGTTTTCAAACATGTTTCCCAGAAAGACAGAAATGATGTCATAATTTACTCATGTTGGTCCAAACCTGAATAACTTTCCGTCTTCCATAAAACACAGATGGATATGTTACACTGTATATAAGTCTTAGTCACCATTCACCTTCATTGACTGTTTTTACCAGACAATGAAGTAAATGGTGACTGATGCTGTCATTTTGCCTAATAGTAATATCTCCTTTTGTATTCCACAGAAGAATGAAAATGTCATACAGGTTTGGAACAACATGAGGGTTGTTTAAGCTTTAAGCTGGTATTTCTGCATTGGAACTATTTAAACATTGAAAAATGCACACAAATCACCTTAAAGAATGTCTGGAAATCAGTACCTTAAATTCACTTTTATATTAAAGGTGTCATGAAGTGCTATTTTTAATCATTTTATTATCTTCTCTGAGGTTCACTGATAATGTTGTGGAAGATTTATTTTTCACCTAAACAGTCTTAAAACTTCTACTTAAACACCCACTGTATTTATTTTTTCTAAATAATATTTTATGTCAACTTGAAGCCTCCTTGGATGTGGACACCCACTGTATCTACCAAGTCCTAGTGGGTCCCGGCCTCCTGGTTGAGAGCCACTGAAGTATCAAACAGTCATGACATTTGAAATATTCAGAAAGAAATGGTTTACTTATGTTTTTGAAGTGTTTTTAACTGCCCAATCCTTCAAAAACAGTTCCTTTGCAAAGCTTGAATTGTATTTTGTCTGTTCACAAGCAATCTATGATGACATGAGCCTACAAAATGCACATACATAGTCCAAAGAACAGTGAAATTACTCGCACACATACTGAAGGCGTACTGAGGCACACATCGGCGGAAACACTCAGAAGCTGTCGAAGATGTCCATCGCCAAATACATCCTATGTTTACATACACCAACAATTAAAAATAGCGCAGATGGGTGAAAGAACGCATCCATGATGTGTTTGTGCTCAAAGCAACACACGCAGTGGCTGAATTTCTTCTCCCTTTCAGAGTTGTAACTTTACACAGCATCTTTTAAAAGTGGCACAAGATATGTATCAAGTGGTCAAAGATGTTTGCCTAGTGCATGAATATATTCAAAAATAATCTAATATAGTCCAATAACTAGATGGGTCCCCTATGGTGTTATGTTAGTAATAGTTAGCTACACAAGGACTGCTCTCTTGACTTGAATTGCGTGCTAGTGGGTGGGGCCAAGGGTTCGATGACGCATGTTTGTGGGATGTGTAAATACAACTGAGCAATGTTTCATGGCGTCACAAACAGACAGATTTCAAAATGAGATGTTTAAGCAGGGTGACAACTATGAATGCTCTTTTTAGACTAGGGAGGGAGTTTTGAGTTCTGAAAATTTCATCTGTTTATGTCAAATAGTTCAATTTAATTTATTCATTAATTCAAATTCTCAAGATTGAGAATTTATCACCTCTTTCCCTAAGAATTAAATCAGCATATGCCATAACATGCATGCTGTAACAGAACTATAATGAAATATTTCAGTTTCATACAAATTAAAAAACAGCAGAATTCATTACTTGGGTATTTTGTTGGCATTTTTGTCATTTTGGGTTACATCTTTGGGAGCATGTTTATTACGTTTAAAATTGTATATCGGATAGACCATTTATTTTACACACATGAGTATTGAGTGCAGAGAAGCAGGTCTGTGCTTTTATTTTCCAGCTGTGTGCAGAATGACAAGGTCGTTCCTGTCCTGAAATTTGAATTAATTAAAAAGTTTTGATTTGTTTATTTCAGATGGGAGATCTGCTAAGCTGTTTTTGTTTCCCTCCCCCACATGAAATCTAATTTGCAATGCTCTTGATACTTTGGGTGCATAAATAAAAGACTGTTTAGATTGACACTGGTTCTTAATGTTTTAATCATGGATTCATTATTTTTTATTCTTTTGTGTATTCTTTAGTATTTATTAAAAAATGAACTTCTTCATATTTCAAAACTATCCTTACAGTTGTCATATTATGAGTGCAATTTATATAAATATAAATAAAAACAATTTGCTCTGTTTTGTGTTTTATTTCTTTATAGCTACTGTAGCATATTTTTACATCCACCAATATTGCAGATACATTCATTTTAATTACTTTTGATGCTTTAAACTCTTTGCAATATGTACAAATCTAGACTCTGCATCAAACAATCAAGAACTCTCAGTCATGTGGTACTCAGTAGCTTCCACTGTCCATGTTTTTTCCCAGTGTCATCTTCTATGACAACGTCACAGGATTAATGCTTGTCTATGCCCCTCCTCGTTGCTGCTGCAGCTGTACTTCCTGTACACGGATTTGATGATCCGTTATGTTAATTACATAAGCAAAACGTAAATGATTCGCGGGAAAAGGTGAAAAAATGGCGACACGCACATACTACATTTCTGTGCCGCTACTCTTCTAAAAACTCCAGAAACTATTTGTAAAACATCGCGAATGGGATATCGGACTGGTCGAGGAGGAGTATCTGCACTTTTTGGCGCGTTTTACCCGCGGGACTGGAGAGAAATCAAAGTGGTAATGTCAGAGCGAGATGCATTTGAATGTAACTGTAGTCCAGTTCAAAAACTCTCAACATTCTAGCGCGTAACATACAGGACAACAGTGCAAAAGTTTGCTTTGAACTGACAAGCTTAATCATGCATATCAGACAGTTATAGCGTATCTCTATGTACGTGTATGCTGTGTTTGGTTACATGTCAACTTGTCAGAAGTTTTCCACCATGCAATGATGATGTTGCATATCTTAAAATCGGGAGGGATTCCGTGCAAAACTTTTGAGCTGGCTATGATTTGCCCTAATAACTGTGCTGTAGAAGTTTTTTTGCGAAGTGGACATGACTGTAAAGTCTACATGCTTGTATTGCTTTTCGAATCAATAGTTTTGTGTAATTTTCTGTATCAAAGAAATCGCTTGTATTATCTTTTTAAGTCTATTATGAGTAAGTATGTAATTAGCGTTTTGGTTTGATTAATTTAAATCTATGTTAAACTAGTCCGGGTGCATGGCAGAAGAAAAATATCTGGCTGTGAGCAGTTAAGTCTTAAGTTCACATCCTGGCGATGAGTCAACCAGCTCTTTCTATTCTCCCTTTTTAACTCATCAGGGTTGAAACGAGTCAGGCAATAGTCCCCTTGTGCACTGTTGTGGTTGGAAGAGTCTCTTTGCGGTGCAACTGGATTCCTGTGGCGTTGTCAGAACCACCATGCACATATAGACCTAGCTAAGAGCATGGTCCTGTTTTTACAGGTCACCCTCATGCCATCCCAGATGTGTATGACTTTTTTCTTCTGAACACAAAAAACGATTTTTAGAAGAATATCTCAGTTATGTATGTCTTAACAACTTTTGTAGCTCAAAACATAAAAGTAATCCATATAACTTGTAAGTGGTCAAATCTATACTCTCAGAAGCGATATGATAGGTGTGGGTGAGAAACGGATCAACACTTAAATGTTGTTCTGTTTCACACCCAAACCTATCATATTACTTCTGAAGACATGGATTTAACCACTGGAGTAAAATTTTTGAAGCTACAAAGGTCTGATCACCACTCACTTTCAAGGACCAACAGAGC
The DNA here is from genome assembly GCA_032164185.1 of Moxostoma hubbsi. Classification (NCBI taxonomy): domain Eukaryota; kingdom Metazoa; phylum Chordata; class Actinopteri; order Cypriniformes; family Catostomidae; genus Moxostoma; species Moxostoma hubbsi. The sequence goes on along the minus strand of JAVLUX010000018.1, from coordinate 9,881,412 downwards.
TGAGATATTCTTCTAAAAATTTTTTTTTTTTGTGTTCTGCTGAAGAAAGAAAGTCATACACATCTGGGATGTGGTGAGTAAATTATGAGAGAATTTTCATTTTTTGGTGAACTAACCCTTTAACCCTGCGGGCAACTAAATTTTAGGCAACTCTACCATTTGAAAATGTTTTTTGGATAAATAATATTGTTTTAAAAACAATTCAAGCAGACGACCTTAGGAAGAGCTTTAACCCTCTGGGGTCTGAGGGTATTTTGGGCCCTGGAGAAGTTTTGACATGCCTTGACATTTGTGCTTTTTCCAGTTGTTTAAAAACATATTAATGGCTAAAGCCTGATAACACTGTATTCAGCACAAACTGGGCTACAATAATATGGGAGCAACATTTATGTACAGGTTTGTATTTTTGAGAAAATAACGTTTATGCATGTTTTTTGAAAAAACTAAAATTTTAAGTCACTGAAATAAGGCCATATAAAACATACTAAACATTTGTTCACAAGACTTTTGATAACTGGATCTTGTAGCCTAGAGTATTTGCTACAAAATGATTTGAAAACCATCTTGATCACTCATTCATACAAAACAATATATTAATTTAACTTTTGTAAGACAATTTTAGTGTTGAAAGGTAATATGCGAGGAGGCGTGAACTATCATGAATATGGATTGTAATTCACACCTGAGAGACAAAGACCCCTCCCCTGGGCCTATCAATGAGGGATAGAGAATATTTGAAGCCAGTCCTGATCCAGGTATCCGATTGGTGCATCCCTAGCAAATACTTGAATATATTTCATATGAATATGCGGTGCAGTTCTTTTACATGTTTAAGTGGATGCTGCGGTGGATTGCGTAAAGCCACCACACGTGCTATATCTCCGCGGTAACACGCTCAACAAGCCACGTTATAAGATGCGCGGGTTGACGTCTCAGATGCGGAGGCAGCTGAGATTCGTCCTCCGCCACCCGGATTGCAGCGATTCACTACGCCACCCGAGGACTTAGAGCACATTGGCAATTGGGCATTCCAAATTGGGAGAAAAAGGGAAAAAAAATACTTTATCCAGAAAGCATGAATAATTGTAAATGTCTAGGAAATTCACTGGTGAAAAATCTGTGCATTAATAGGTTAGGCAAACGTAACTTTTATTAGTAGTGAACAGAATTGTGATAAACTTGCATGATTTCATTGGTGTTGTCTTCAACTTACATTCTACTGCTGGTCTACAGGAAGTGTAGGTGTTTTTGCTGTCAACATGTTGGAATCGACCTGCCTGGATGGCTATTTGACAGTCGGGTCAGAACCTCTGGAAACCAAGCGCCTGCTTCCCAAAAGAGAGAAAACTTGCATTGACCAGGAGGCCAGCTTGACCGTGGGCCAGTATGTGCTGTGCCGCTGGTCTGATGGCCTTTACTACCTGGGCAAGATCCAGAGAGTGAGTCACTGTTACTGTAGGGATTTACTGTACATATACCTGAACTACATGAAACACAGTACACATCTGTTTCCTTAACTCGCACAGTATATCACTATTATAGAGAATTTTTTTTCCTGAGACGTAGTGTTTGGAACATAAAAAAACGTAAACAAAACACACACATGTATACTATATCTATCTATCTAGATTTTTGTAAATAGTTAATTCATATAATATTTTATGTCTACTGTAGAAAACAACAGGACTTCCACTACACATGCAGTATATGAACCAAGCTTTTGTTGATTACCACAAAATAAATAATTTCAAATAGTCCTTCCCTTTAAAAAAAAAAGCAAAACATTAAGTTACAAGTGAGGCTCTAACAATGGAAGTGAATGGGGCCAATTTTTGGAGGGTTTTAAGGCAGAAATGTGAAGCTTATCATTTTATAAAAACACTTTCACTATTCTCTTAGGTCATTTTTAGGATTTGTTGACATTACATCATCAAGTTATACAATTGTCAATAACTTTACATTTTATCACATTAAAATCATATTCATATTGTGTATGTATTTTGGCTTTACTTTTGAAAGAGTGAGCATTTTTATCATTTACAGATTGGCCCCACTCACTTCTATTGTAATTGCCTCACTGTAAACCAGATTTTTGCATTGAGGAAAACAACAGACGAGTCGAAATGAGTTTTTGTGATGATCAACATTATGCCACAATGCTCTCTGTTGATCTTGACTTGTATTGAACGCAGAATATTCCTTCAAGAATATTTCTGAGAAATATTAAAAGGGTGACATGCATTGTCTAGGGAAATTAATAACAACACAATGCTCTACAGCGAACAAAAATGAATAGCTTTGTCTCAAGGGACAAAAGATACAAAAGATATTCATGACCTTATAGCATTCTTTCTTAATCATGAATAATTCATTTGGCAAACATACAGTATATTTCACATCTTTATATTCTATGTTTGCATATCACGATACTGACATTCCTCTCCTCCGTATTGCCTATAGATGAGCACCTCAAAGCAGAGTTGCTTTGTGACGTTTGAAGACAACTCCAAGTTCTGGGTGCTTTGGAAAGACATACAACATGGTAAGAGTGTTTAAAAAAACACTGATCATCTCACATAAAGATACTAAATAAGTACCAATGATTCATTTGTTGATTAACAGGTTAAAAATCACCTGCATATGATATGTCATTGTGTTCTGTGAGATGCCAGTGTGGAAATATTGGTATTACTGCTTTATAACAAGGTAACCAAAGCTTTATTCTCCGCTTTTCTCACCTAGCGGGGGTCCCTGGGGAGGAACCCCAATGCTCGGTATGTTCTGACATGTCTCTGGATCCTGGTAATGAAATCCTTATCTGTGGGAAGTGTGGAATAGGTGAGTCTTCACTCTGAGGCAGTGATGGGTGCTGCTTGCATCCTAGCTCAACATATAAAACTCAAATCTTGAATATTTCTCAGTAAAAAGCTTATTTTGTGCCTCGGGAAAGAAATGATTAATCATGAAGAATTGTTGACTCATAAACTCCCAGTTTCCCACTTGCTAAGGCAAGCATCACTATAACTGTTGCTCATGATTGGGGTAAGGGATTTAAAGGAATATTCCAGGTTCAATACAAGTTAAGCTCAATGTTGAGCAATGTTGATTACCACAAAAATTAATTTAGACACATCCATTGTAACATCGATTTTTGCTTTTTTTAAAGAAAAGGAGAGATGAGTCTAAATACATTTTTGTGGTAATCAACATTATGTGACAAATGCTGTCAATTGAGCTTAACTTTTATTGAACCCTTTAAATAAACCCCTAACACAAAATATTAAACTCATCCTGCACTGTTTTTGCTCTGGATATAAATGATTCCTCAAATCATGAAGCAGGTGTGCTATTAATTATCTAAGTGATCAGGCTTATGACTTTTGCCTTCAATTAAAAAAACTGCCATAGGAGGGTCCTTCCCAAGTCATACGGACCAGAATATCAAACACTGTAAAAATAAATGCTAGGTATTGATACAGATTTCCCGATTCGACTGGATCCGATTTCTGTTCACAAGCTCTCGATTCAGTTTGATTGCAACCTTGGTTCGATTAGATTTGACATAGATTAATTTGGATACATATGTTTGAATTTTATTGAATTTTCAGTGGCCGAGGGGTGTACAACACAATCAAATGAGCAAATCCACATGATTTAATATACAGTGCTTAAAAAAATATGTATTTTCTGTTAAATTCGATGTACTATTGCTTATTATGCTCTGGCTTTATTTAGTCGTGTTTTGGCTTATTTCCTTTGTGTTTTCAGCTTTTATTTGCTTTGCTAATTTGGTTGTGTTGTGCACTTCTCGGCCATCATATGAATCAACCTGACTACATTAGGTTACATCAACAGAAGTCATTTAAGGGTTTTGATCAAATTCAAAGAATAATACTAGAGGATAAGGTCACATTGAAAACCCCCCTTAAAGGTACTGTAAGGGATTTTAACCATTCTGGAAATTCCACATGCTGAGCTGTTGGATTAGCCATGCCCCTTCTTTCCAAAACCCAACACTCCAAAGATAACAAATTAGCTTTATTGAGACCTACACTGAGCAAAAGTGGTTGTCAAATAGAACAGCAGCAAAATAGTGCCCTCAACTGACACTTTTTATGAACAACATGACATAATATAATTTATGACATTTTATCCTTTCGACGGGTGAATATCCGTAAAGCCGCGGGTCCAGACGGCATTCCTGGCCGCGTCATCAGAGTGTGCGCGAACCAACTGGCTGGTGATTTTATGAACATTTTCAACCTGTCCCTCTCCCTGTCTGTAGTCCCCACATGCTTCAAAACATCAATCATTGTGCCTGTACCGAAGCAATCATAAATCACTTGCTTAAATGACTGGCGTCCTGTTGCCCTCACCCCCATCATCAGCAAATGCTTTGAGAGGTTGATCAGAGATTACATCTGCTCTGTTCTGCCCACCTCTTTGGACCCATTGCAGTTTGCCTACCGCAACAACCGCTCCACTGATGATGCCATTGCATCTACAATACACACTGCTCTCTCCCACCTGGAAAAAAGGAACACGTATGTGAGAATGCTGTTTGTAGACTACAGCTCAGCATTCAACACCATAGTGCCCTCCAAGCTTGATGAGAAACTCCGAGCTCTGGGCTTAAACAGCTCGCTGTGCAGATGGATCCTGGATTTCCTGTCAGGCAGACGTCAGGTGGTTAGAATGGGCATCAACATCTCCTCATCACTGACCCTCCAAACTGGAGCCCCGCAGTGCTGTGTTCTCAGCCCACTCCTGTATTCCCTTTGCACACATGACTGTGTGGCGACACATAGCTCCAATGCCATCATTAAGTTTGCTGATGATACGACGGTGGTAGGTCTGATCACTGACAATGATGAAACAGCCTACAGAGAGGAGGTGCACACTCTGACGCGCTGGTGTCAGGAGCACAACCTCTCCCTCAACGTCAGTAAAACCAAGGAGCTTGTGGTGGACTTCAGGAAGAAAGACAGAGAACACAGCCCCATCACCATTAATGGAGCACCGGTGGAGAGAGTCAGCAGCTTCAAGTTCCTCTGTGTCCACATTACTGAGGAACTCACATGGTCTGTCCACACTGAGGCCGTTGTGAAGAAGGCTCACCAGTGCCTCTTCTTCCTGAGATGGCTGAGGAAGTTTGGAATGAACCAGCACATCCTCACACGGTTCTACACCAGAACTGTAACGAGCATCCTGACTGGCTGCATCACCGCCTGGTACGGCAATATCACCGCCCACAACCGCAAAGACCTGCAAAGGGTGGTGCGAACTGCCAGACACATCATCGGAGGTGAGCTTCCCTCCCTCCAGGACATATATAACAGGCGGTGTGTGAAAAAAGCCCGAAGGATCATCAGAGACTCCAGCCACCCGAGTCATGGTCTGCTCTCACTGCTTCCATCAGGCAGGCGGTATCACAGCATCAGGACCCGCACCACCCGACTACATGACAGCATCTTCCCCCAAGCAATAAGACTTCTGAACACATGATCTCTCACGATCAACAATCAGCACTGCACTTTATTAATCTATTATCTCACACTGGACTGTCATAATTATATTCTCCCCAATTCAACTAGTGTATATACACTACCGTTCAAAAGTTTGGGGTCACCCAAACAATTTTGTGTTTTCCTGAAAAGTCACACTTATTCACCACCATACGTTGTGAAATGAATAGAAAATAGAGTCAAGACATTGACAAGGTTAGAAATAATGATTTGTATTTGAAATAAGATTTTTTTTACATCAAACTTTGCTTTCGTCAAAGAATCCTCCATTTGCAGCAATTACAGCATTGCAGACCTTTGGCATTCTAGCTGTTAATTTGTTGAGGTAATCTGGAGAAATTGCACCCCACGCTTCCAGAAGCAGCTCCCACAAGTTGGATTGGTTGGATGGGCACTTCTTGCGTACCATACGGTCAAGCTGCTCCCACAACAGCTCAATGGGGTTCAGATCTGGTGACTGCGCTGGCCACTCCATTACCGATAGAATACCAGCTGCCTGCTTCTGCTCAATAGTTCTTGCACAATTTGGAGGTGTGTTTAGGGTCATTGTCCTGTTGTAGGATGAAATTGGCTCCAATCAAGCGCTGTCCACTGGGTATGGCATGGCGTTGCAAAATGGAGTGATAGCCTTCCTTATTCAGAATCCCTTTTACCCTGTACAAATCTCCCACCTTACCAGCACCAAAGCAACCCCAGACCATTATATTACCTCCACCATGCTTAACAGATGGCGTCAGGCATTCTTCCAGCATCTTTTCATTTGTTCTGCGTCTCACAAACGTTCTTCTTTGTGATCCAAACACCTCAAACTTGGATTCATCTGTCCACAACACTTTTTTTCCAGTCTTCCTCTGTCCAATGTCTGTGTTCTTTTGCCCATCTTAATCTTTTTCTTTTATTGGCCAGTCTCAGATATGGCTTTTTCTTTGCCACTCTGCCCTGAAGCCCAGAATCCCGCAGCCGCCTCTTCACTGTACATGTTGACACTGGTGTTTTGCGGGTACTATTTAATGAAGATGCCAGTTGGGGACCTGTGAGGCGTCTGTTTCTCAAACTAGAGACTCTAATGTACTTATCTTCTTGCTCAGTTGTGCAACGCGGCCTCCCACTTCTTTTTCTACTCTGGTTAGAGCCTGTTTGTGCTGTCCTCTGAAGGGAGTTGTACACACCGTTGTAGGAAATCTTCAATTTCTTAGCAATGTCTCGCATGGAATAGCCTTCATTTCTAAGGACAAGAATAGACTGTCGAGTTTCAGATGAAAGTTCTCTTTTTCTGGCCATTTTGAGCGTTTAATTGACCCCACAAATGTGATGCTCCAGAAACTCAATCTGCTCAAAGGAAGGTCAGTTTTGTAGCTTCTGTAACGACCTAAACTGTTTTCAGATGTGTGAACATGATTGCACAAGGGTTTTCTAATCATCAATTAGCCTTCTGAGCCAATGAGCAAACACATTGTACCATTAGAACACTGGAGTGATAGTTGCTGGAAATGGGCCTCTATACACCTATGTACATATTGCACCAAAAACCAGACATTTGCAGCTAGAATAGTCATTTACCACATTAGCAATGTATAGAGTGTATTTCTTCAAAGTTAAGACTAGTTTAAAGTTGTCTTCATTGAAAAGTACAGTGCTTTTCCTTCAAAAATAAGGACATTTCAATGTGACCCCAAACTTTTGAACGGTAGTGTATATTTTTATATACCCTTATCTAGTGTACGTGTATTCTACATTGTGTGTATTGTGTACATTTGATATGTAAACTGTTGTGTAATTATGTGTACATTTGTTATGTAAATTGTGTTGTGTAAATATGTTGTTTATTGTAATTGGTTTATGTCTCGTCACTGTCGTGACTGCTATGTTGCTCGGAACTGCACACAGGACTTTCACCTACTGTTGCACTCGTGTACACAGTAGTGTGACAATAAAGTGATTTGATTTGATTTTGATTTAAAAATGTAACAAAGCCGCAATAATTCGCAACAGTACTAGTGAGATCATGCAAAATGATTGACCGGCAGAAAGCGTCCTGTGGGCACATTTCAAAACACTTATTATCTTTCAGGGAGTAGGACAATATTTAGCATATACAGTATCTTTCCATGAAAAATCGCTTACAGCACTTTAGAATACCCAAGCAACATGCTAAAAACACAATCAGAAAAGCTTCATACATATTCCTCGATTTGATTCAATTCCGATTTCAATACGATTTGATTCTGATTCATATGTAGATATTTCAGTTATAATGTTCATTGTGCTTACTGTACAAATGAAAGAAATTTGCTCTCAGCTAATGGTGTAAATGATATATATGGAACCTTCTAACTTGGTACATTACAAAAAAAAAAAATATTTAAAAATAATAATTAACAATAAAATCCAAATTATTTAGTTAAATTGGTATTTATTTAAAAGACACAGTAATCAACACAACCAAAACTGAAGAAAACTAGTAATTGTAAAAGATTGGTTTTATTATAATTGTTCAAATGAAAGACCATGATGAATTGGAAAATCAATATTTTTTCCGAGCCCTACAGAACACCTTAGCAACCACCCACAACGCCCCTGCATTGTGGCAGTGACTTTTGCACAGGCAAGCACCATTTACATTATCTTGAGAAAATGGAACAATGTAGAAATTGTTTTGTTTTTCTGCTGTGACTTCTTATATGACGCAGTGACTTGGGAACTTTCCATCTGTGGATATTACTGATTAACAATGCACTTGTTGAAATGTATTTTTATTGACTGGCTAGGAAACATGGTTCAGTTTGCATTATAAACGCCATACAGTCTATAAAGCAAATAGAGCAATACTGCGAGTGTCTTTGATGACTTTAAGGGGTTTTGGTAAGGTGGCTCTACTGTAATGACTCACTTAGGACTCAGAAGTGGCTCTCTGAAGTCTCAAGGATTATTAAAGACTTCAGCTCTGCTGTTCATGTTTACACATTTGATTGGGTCTGAGTCGGTCTGTTTTTGTACTAATATTTGCCCTCCTTCCCTCCACATGCTTGCCTTACATCTTTAGGCTACCATCAGCTCTGTCACCTGCCCCCGGTGGAGAGCTCTGCTGACCTGTCCCCATGGTTCTGTAGGAAGTGCATTTTTGCTTTAGCTGTGAGAGTAAGTCTTGCCGTTCAAGACCTCTGAATGTTGTTCATGTCTAAATCCACTACTTTCTCTGTAGTTCTGTTCCAAAACCTCCCTCCTGAAAAAACCTAAGCTGGTGCACTGGTCTTAACTTTGGTTAATCTTAAACAAGCTAAGACCAGCAAAGTAGCTGGTCTTAGGGGGTGTAAGCTGCCTTGCTGTTTACTGCCTATTTAGGCAACTGCATTCTAAAGGGCCATTCAGACTAAGCGCGTTCTTGTGCTTTAAAAAGCTAGATCAGTAGAACACAAAGATGCATTTTTAAAGAAATATTTACCGAAAAATTTAAATTCTCTCATCATTAGAAAAATATCTCTGCTTGGTCAATATGATGTAAATGAATGGATACATTTTGAAACTCCAAAAAGCACATAAAGGTAAAAAAAAATCTTAAAAGTAATCCATACAACTCCACTGGTTAAATCCATGACTTCAAAAATTATATGAAAGTTGTGGGTGAGAAACAGATCAATAATTAAGTCTTTTTTTACTATGGCATTAGAGTAATAAATGATGAGAGTGAGTTAATTTTTGGGTGAACTAATCCTTTAAGGCCCGTTCCACACTAATCCATTATTGTTTTCAATTTCCTTATGTCATCGCTTTCCAAAGTTGTTTGCATTGCAGAGCATTTTTGTGACACTCAGTTTTCGGTGGAGGATAATGCCATTTTAGCATGGCGAAAATGTAATTTAAAAACAAAATGTATTAGTGTGGACGTGGCCTAAAATTTGAAGTCTTTTTTTTATCTTATACAACTTCTAAGGCCGTGCCCGCACTAATAATTAATTAGTTTTAAATTTCCTAGCGTCACATGGCATAAAATAAATTGCATTCTAATGTGGGGCCTGGGTAGCTCAGCTCAGCGAGTATTGATGCTGTCTACCTCCCCTGGAGTCGCCAGTTAGAATCCAGGGTGTGCTGAGTGACTCCAGCTAGGTCACGTAAGCAACCAAATTTGCCTGGTTGCGAGGGAGGTTAGAGTCACATGGGATAACCTCCTTGTGGTCGTGATTAGTGGTTCTCGTTCTCAATGGGGCATGTGGTAAGTTGTGCATGGATCGCAGAGAGTAACATGAGCCTCCACATGCGGAGTCTCTGCTGTGTCATGCACAACGAGCCATGTGATAAGATGCGTGGATTGACTGGCTCAGAAGCGGAGGCAACTGAGACTTGTCCTCGCCACCCAGATTGAGGTGAGTAACCGCGCCACCACAAGGACCTACTAAGTAGTGGAAATGGGCATTCCAAATTGGGAGAAAAGGGGATAAATTAAAAGTAAAAAATACATATTGCATTCTAGTGTGCATTTCTCATTTTCTCAGGAAAAATTATTGTGAATGTGACATTATAACGTGGCACCCCTGCCTGAAACACTGAAAAAAAAAAAAAAAAAACATTGTTCAAGACGTGCATGTTTACATAGAAAAACAATTGAAAAAAAGCGACGGACACAAAACACATTCAGTGTGAACGGCCCTTCATCCTAACTGCAATGGAACCTCATTAAGCGGCCAATTTGAAATGCTCTGCGTAGGCAAAAACTCTGTGCAATATACAAATAGCGCTCCTCAAACGAGGCGAACGGGAGAGTTTAACATCAGCATCTTCAAGAGCTGACGACGCAGTACCCTTAAGCATAAAAATAAAAACAAATATTGAGTACCATAGGTCATATTTAATTAAATTGAACTATTTTATGTCAAGTCTTTGGCAGTGAGTGAATTGTAAAATATTTGTCATCAACATCGAAAAAAAAATCTGTTAATTAAAAAAAAAAATCCATTATATGTTTTTATTTTATTTTTGATCTAAGAAGACAGCATAATTATGCCTCCAATGTTTTTGAACAGCCTTCATATTCCTAATGATGCCTTAAAATGCTGCACATTAGGTTTTGGGATAGAGCATCAGAGCCTCTTTCTCTTATAATCCTTCCAGGGCATATAAAAAGATTTTTTGTTTTTTTTGTTTTTAGTTTTTACAGTTTTTTGGTCACAGAAATAAATGGATTGGACCAGGGAGACTGCACAACTATGCTGACGCATGTGTTTCTTTATGTGGCAGAAAGGGGGAGCTCTGAAAAAAGGGCCGATCTCTAAAGCGCTGCAGGCCATGAAGCAGGTTTTGAGCTATAATCCAGACGAGCTGGAGTGGGACTCTTTACATCGTACAAACCATCAGCAGTGCTACTGTTACTGTGGAGGACCTGGAGAGTGAGTCTGCCTCGTCACACTTTTCTTCCTGATACTTTTATTTTCTTTCTGTTTGTAGCCTTCTTTACTTGATTTTGCTCCCTGTCACACTTGATGTCTACACATAAATAGTTGTTCACTCTCCAATACTTGGCTAATGGTCTAACACATCGTCTTAAAGGAATAGTTCACTCAAAAAGGAAAATTCTGTTATAATTTACTCATCCTTGTGTCTTATCAAACCTGTCTGACTTTCTTATGCAGAACACAGGAATAATATTTATGAACATCCCTTTCTGTCTTTTCAATACACTGAAAATAACAATAGAATCTTGCATGGAGATGTTCTCTGTCATTCAGCTGCAGCCTCTTGCTGTTTTGAGCGCAAACGCATCATGGACATATTCTTTCTCCCATCTGTGCTATTTTTAGTTGTTTTCTTTGTGTCCGGTGTAGACAGGGTGTGAGTTTTAACATTTGTGCTTGAGATGAACAGTATATTTGAATGCAATGTGTTGGATGTGTGTTATGTGTAAACCCTGAAATTTAGTTTTATAATGTTTTGGTGCTTATTAATTTTCTTCCGATTGAGTTTGAAATATGGCTGTAATTGAGGGGCTTCACGATGCTAGCCAATCATAACAGTGAGCGTTTACATTTAAGTTTTAAGGCGCTTAGGCCAAAACCAAGCGTTTCAGACATTTCATGACCGCTTTAAAGCTTAAAGCTTAAAAAGGACCCAAATGTATTGTAAGTAGTCCATGCAACTTGTTTGTCATATTCCAAGTCTTTTGAAGGCATAGGTTAGGTTTTTTGGTAGTATTGAAAAGATGGAAAGGGATAATCCAAAAAAATCCAAAAAATAAAATATATATATATATATTTTATATATATATATATATATATATATATATATATATATATATATATATATATATATATATATATATATATATATAGTCTATATGGTCTGTAAAACAAATAAAGTCATACAGGTTTGGAATGATGAGGGTGAGTAAATTTTAGAGTTTTCATTTATGGGTGAATTGTCCCTTTAATGCAAACAAAGAGATCTGAGCACCTCTATATCAGCCCCACCTCCAAGTTTTGTTGCTGTTTTTTGTTTATTCTGAAATTAAATTGGTCTGTTAGGCCTTTATGTTTTCTAGCTGATAAGAACTCGTTTAAATTTTGTATCTAATTTTCCCACTAGATGGTACCTGAAAATGCTTCAGTGTTTTCGCTGTGAGCAGTGGTTTCATGAAGCGTGTACACAGTGCCTGCAGGAGTCCATGATGTTTGGAGATAGGTATGTAGAAAGAAGCATGGCCATCTATTTTCTTTTTAAAGATAATTGAAATTCAAGACTTCAAAGTTATATAATACAATATAATAATAAGCTTTTGCATAAATTTTACCCATATAAAATAAGAGGACAACAAATACAACAACCAATTCCCCCTCTGGTCTTTTAGCATTAATTTAAAGATTATATCCTCCACATCATACTTTATATGAAAATTATATTAGTTGAATCCAAAATTCAGGTGTTGGTACTCAGGGTTTCTGGCTATTATCAGGTATCCTTTCAAAGTTACAATAATTGTTTTTTTTGTATACACTGATGAGCCAAAACAGTATGACCACTCAGAAGTGAAGCAAATAATGTTGACCATCTCTTAACAAGGCCACATTTCAATGTCTGGGAGAAATGGGCAGGAGTAAAGACCTGAGCGAGGTCTTTATTGTTATGGGGCCATACAAGGGCCAAATTGTTATAGCCAGATGACTGGGTCAGAGCATGTCTGAAGCCTACCGACAGTGGTCTGAGGAGGGACAAACCATAAACCGGTGACATGGTGTTGGGCGCCCAAGGCTCATAGATGTGCAAGGTCAACGAAGGGTTTCCCGTCTTGTCCAAACCGACAGATTGTCTGCTGTGGCACAAGTCACAGAAAATGTAAATGATGGAAAAATATCTAAATATATGTTTAAATACTGTATACTAATAATTATAAGACTATTAGAATTATAAGAAACACTTTAATAATATATGTATAATTCTTTCCAATTTTTAGAGCATGTAACTTGTCAGAGATTAAATAAAACAATTATGAACCCACAGGATTTCTGATCCTTTACTTCCATGGAAATCAATAATCTTTCTGAAATCCAATTTAATTTTAATACTATTAAGATACAATAGCTTTTCTGAAAGATCAGCGAATGTGATTACTAAAGTCAAAATGATATTTGCAACATGCTAGCATTAATGATTAGTTATTATTTTGACAAACATATTGTAGCATCCCCCATATGTGTTGACATGCATTTGGATTTTTAAAAGCTCATAATTACACAATTCATAACTATTTTTCATTGTATGTAGCACCATTTGAACCCCTTAAATGTGTAGACTTTAAATTACTTCACTGTTTTCTGTCTTTTACCTCGTAGGTTTTACTTGTTCATTTGTGCGGTGTGCAATAAAGGAGTGGAATACATCAAGCGGCTGGCTCTCAGATGGTAAATAGCAGCACTCTCGTTTTCCCTCGAGAATGATTGAGCCCCAATCCGTGTCAGAATTATGTAGTCAAAGTGTCGGTCTGTGATTTATGCTGGCCGGAGCTCTCCATCCATGAGCTTTCTCTCGAGAACTCAGCTATTTCAGGAAGACTGTGCATTGCATTTTTTTTCCTGCATAGATTTGTCTGGACATTGATTCCGTTTTTTAGTCCCAAATGAGAAATAGCCTTTTAAACCAAAGATTTGGCGCAGAGAGGATTTCTTATGATAGCAGGGGATTACTGTTGAAATACACTGAGCTGGATGTGTTGGATATTTAGGTGTGAAGCCAGTCTCGGTTTAGATTTAAGCTTTATCCTTCTTAAAAAGTCTGGTGTGTTAAAATGGACCTTGCCTTGTGAGCAGAAAGGCTTTCTATTTAACATTTTGCATGTGACACTTAATGCAGATAGATATTTGCTGTGGCCTTTAATCTAAAAGCATTTTTGCTTCAGGCCTAAATCTCAAAGAGCATTAAGTGTCATTTTCCATGACATTTTCTCTCTTTTCAGGTTTTTAAATTCAACTTATTTTTCTATTTGCAGGGTGGATGTCGTCCATCTCGCCCTGTACAACCTTGGAGTTCAGAGTAAGAAAAAATACTTTGAACTGGAAGAGATCCTTGCTTTCATAAGTAACAACTGGGAGCATTTCCAGCTGGGCAAGGTGATAACTTTTTATCCAGGACATTTTCAGAAATGGATTTAATGGATTTAAAGGTGTAGTTTTTTCAAAGTTAAAGCAATAGTTCACCTAAAAATGAAAATGTTGTCATTATTTACTCATCCTCATGTCGTTCCAAACCTTTATGACTTTCTTTCTTACAGTATGTGGAACACAAAAGATGTTTTAATGAAAATCAAAAGGGTTGTGAGTATAGTGGCAGTTGATAATGACTCAATTTAAAGCTTACAAAAATAACCCAAAAGTATTGTGAAAGTAGTCCATGTGACTCATGTCACATATTCCAAGTCTTCTGAAGGCATGCGATTGGTGTTGATGGGAAATAACTCAAAATGTACGTGATTTTTTCAGCGGAAATCTTGATTTTGAGTGTTCATGCGTGCTACAAAAGAAGCTCATTTACACCGTTTCAAATTGTTTTTAGTGCCGAAAAAGTTCTTTCGTAAGCATACAAGTAACTATAAACAAGCTTTTCTAATTATGCACGAGCCACATGGGCTACTTTTATGATACTTTTAGGTGCTTTTGTAGACGTTAAACCAAAATATAGCCTAAAACCAACATATAACTCATTTTTCACTATAAATCTTAACATTGCTGCCTCCTTGGTGCAATCTTGATATGAAGCTTGCAAATGTAGTTATATTTTGGTCTGTTTGTCACCCAAAATTGATCGTTTAATTTCAGAACATTTGGATTAAACCAATGGAGTCGTATGGATTACCTTAATATTGCCATATTTTATGCTGTTAGACCCCATTGACTTGCATGTGTGGACACATTCACATCATATCTCCATCAAAATATCTTCGTTTGTGTTCCGCAGAAGACAAAAGGTCATACAAGTTTGAGACGGCATGAAGGTGAGTAAATGATGAGAGAATTATCATTTTTGGGTGAACTATTAAAATTTACTAGTAGTAATTGAATGCCACTAGTGATGTGGAAATCACACATTTCACTGCTAAACACAGTGAAATTAATTTCTTTGGTAGAAAATGTTTGTAATTGCTAAGTATTCAGGAAATACATAAATTAACCAGTTCCTTTGGAAAGAATTTAAAATTTGCTGTTTTTTTTTTTTGCTACATCCTTATTTGTCATTTTAATCTTTTATTTGTTAGCATGCGTAATTTTGAGAAAACAGTGTTGCTAAACTGCACACACTTCTCTCTATGGAATATTTTATAAGCACAACAAAGCCTGTGGGCTTCATTTGTCTTCATTGAAACATGACAGGTTTTCAGGCAAAGGATGCGACTTATAAAAAACACCATAACACACATGCAGTTCTTCTCAAAGACTCTCATTGTTTTTACTGATTTCTACACCTTCAGCTCTCCAATACCCCTCAATCTGAAAGAGGCCAGTATATTCTTGATGCCCTCAACAACTATAAAAGCAAGTAAGAGATTGTTTTCTTTACCCCCTCACTGACAAGAAGCTAAGTGTGATTATGAAAAAAAATGACATTCCTTTTTTAAATTAAAGGGATAGATCACCCAAAATAGCAAATTCTTTCATAATTTTCTCACCCTAATGTTGTTCCAAACCTGTATGACTTTCTGTCTTCCGTGGAACATACAAGATGTTTGGCAAAATGATCAGTCTCAGTCACCATTCACTTTCACAGCATCTTTTTCCATACAATGCAAGTGATTGGTGACTGAGACTGATCATTCTACCTAACATCTCCCTTTGTGTTCACTGGAAAAAAGAGTCAAACCGTGAGTAACTGATGACAGAATTTTTATTTTGGGGTGAACTATCCCTTTTAGGTACAGTTAAATGTTCCCTTTACAAAAAGCTTCACTTTGATGCTGCGCTGCTAAGCGCTATGGGGAAACAATCTTATTGTGAGCTGCTCTGAACATGTGTGTAACACGTCAATGAAATTGACTGGAATTTATAGCCTAGGTCTGTGAGATCATTGGACGCACCTGTGGCCAGGCTATAAATAGGAGGCGTCACCAGAGTGTCGTCAGACATTTTTCTTCAGAGCTTTCTCTCTGTGTGTTTTCACGAAACTCTTTGTTAGAAATTTGTTAAAATCTAAGTCTTTTTAAAAGAGAACTTTCCTTTCCTTTCTTTCTCTATATATATATATATATATATATATATAAAAAAAAAAAGAAGGGGGAAAGAGCACGCTGCTCTCGCGTTGCAGCAGTGGGGGTGCGAGCACTGTGATTTGCTTTCAGGCAAAGTGCTTCGTGCTCGCCTCGCTTGCTTCCGGGAGTCAGCACTCTCACTTAATTTGTGGGGCTCTCATATTGATCTGGCTGAGACGCGAGAGACGGGTTCGTCCCTTTCACTCGCTCTCTCCCCAGACTCAGCTGATCCTCGTAAGCCTGAAGCGCGCCTCGGCGCCTCTTCGGTTCACGAGGACACTGAATCTCTGTAAATCCCGCGATAATAAAGCGGCTGCAGAATTAAGAGACAAATGCGAGCATTGCTGTCTGCTTTCGGGCAAAATGTTTCGCGCTCGCCTCCCTTACTTCCGGGAGTCGCCACATTTCATTCAGGGCTCTCTCCCCAGACCCATCTGGTCCTTCCCGTGATCTCGAAGCGCGCTTCGGCGCCTCTTCAGTTCACGAGGGGGGCGGAGTGCTGAACCTCTGTACTTTTTCACGCCATAATAAAATGGCTGAGAAATTACTCGAGGTATTATGCGGGCTGTGGCCAGACTAAAGCTAGACTGGCCACGCGAACAAGAGACCCTCCCCCAAACGCTCCAAACTATAAGACAAATTTCTGTCTGGTGGCCAAAATAAAGAAATAAAAGAGGGAATGGAACTCTATATCAGTCCCTTCCTTTCTTCTATGTTCCTTATAAAAATGTATACTTCCCGTATCTTCGTGCCCTCGACGTTGGTGTATTCAACTATCGTGGGTGCTGAAGCTCGGGGGTATTTGGTGATGCCGCCGGTAGAAGAGACACCTGCGGGTTTTCTCTCGCCTGGCTTGGCATCATCACTAAAGAGACCTACTCTCCCCACAAAGCTGTGCAGGACCACCTCCACGCTTGTGGGGAAAGCTTATCAGACAGCAGGTCAGGCTGGTGTTGCTCTGCACACTATGGCAGTGTTACAAGCGCACTAGGCTTTTGTTGAAGGACCTGAGCGTGGGCATCTCACTCAGGGGGAGGGGCCATCGGCCACCCAGCCCCGCCCCGGTCCTTCCAGACGGGAGGCTCTAAAACAAGACGTGGCGAATCGTGCTCCCTCTCGTGAAGACTGGGGTCCAGTTCGTCACCCTCAGCAGCCCCCAATGCAAGACCTCAGGGGTGTGATTTCTAAGAGAAAGAAACCCTGACATTCTTGTACCCAGCCTTGTGGGGGTAGTTCCCTTCGGGACGGGGCGCGTGTATCATCCACTTCGGCCCTCCCGATACCCTTACGAAACCTCTTCACTCCCGCCGCCTTTGGTGTTTCAGGTGATAGAGGCTTCCATCATAGAGTTGGGTGTACCGTTGCTTCCTGCCTTGATCCAGGACGCGGAACACTCGACATCCCCTCAACAGGAAGTGTCAGAAATAATACCATCTCCGAGAACCTGGCAGCGTGGAAACTTCTGCCAGGTATTTCTATGTGGGTTCTAAAAGAGTAGAAAAGGCTTGCCGCCCTCCGAGCTTCAACGGCGTGATTTCCACTACCGTAAGCCCGGAACAGGCATGTCTACTTCAGGTAGAACTGCAGATACTTCCTGGTCCGGCCTAGCCCTATCACCCCGCACATTCATGAAATGCATGGATGCAGCACTGGCTCCTTTGCGACTCCAGGGCATCTGCATTCTGAATTATCTAGACGACTGGCTGATCCTAGCCCAGTCTCAGAAACTGGCAGTTCAGCACAGGGATATCGTCTTGGCTCATCTAGGTTCCCTGGGTCCGAGACTCAACACCAAAGGAGCGTTCTTTCCCCGACCCAGAAAATTTCCTATTTAGGGGTCATATGGAATTTGATCACGATGCAGGCACAGTTGTCTCCCGCTCGTGTCATCTCCATTCAGAACTCCCTGAGCAATCTCAGGCTAGGTCAAGGTTGCACTGTTCTCAGTATCAACGAATATTAGGTCTCATGGCGTCTGTGTCCATGGTGATTCCTTTGGGCCTCCTCCATATGAGACCGTTTCAGCTGTGGCTAAAAGCCAGGGGGTTTCATCCAAGGGCCATTCCCCTCAGGCAAATAAGGGTTACGCGCCCAGTGCTTCGTTCCCTTTCTATGTGGTTCAGACCCCGGTTCTTACCTTGGGTCCCACTCTAGGTGCGTCTTGTCGTCGCAGGCTGCTAACGACAGACGCCTCCCTGACGGGCTGGGTAGCGGCCTTAAGTGGTCGTCCGGCTTAAAGGGATAGGAGGGTCGTCAGTTCGGTTGTCACAGTTACTGTCTCGAGCTGATGGCCGTATTTCTGGCCCTGAAATACTTCCTCCTGAGGCTGCCATGTCTTGGTGCGGGTGGGCAATACAGTGGTAGCCTCTTACATAAACCATCGGGGGATCCACGTTCACGTCAGCTGAATTTCTGACACGTTCGATCCTCCTTGGGGCCCAGGGCAGCTCAGGGCAGTTTCGTCCCTGGATGCCCGTGTGTGTGTGGGAGCAGATTTACTAATCTAGGGTAGAAGAGGACCTCTTCGCCTCTATGATAGCGCAATGTCTCCTCTACTTCTCCCTAAGTCACCCAGCCCTCTTGGGTCTGGGCTCAAAGCCCGGTTCTTCTGCTCCCGGGAGTCTTGGTAAGGTTCGCCAGCAAGGGTCTTGCCTCCTTTTAATGGCGCTGCGCTGGCCGAACAGGATATGTTTCTCGAATTCCTCTCCTTGACGGCTCGCCTTGGCGATTCCGGACAGGAAGGACCTTCTCATCACTGGTCCGAATTGTGATAACTCTCATGCTTGGCCCCTAAGGGTACCAACTGAGGTTCACAGGGCTTTCTATTGAAGTTTCCGAGAACATTTCAAGTGCTACGGCTCCCTCCACTTGGAACTGATCTGGGTAGATTTTACAGGGCAGAAGAGGACCTCTTCGCCTCTTTTGATAGCGCAATGTCTCCTCTACTTCTCCCCGAGTCGCCCAGTTTTCCCCCCCCTAAGTTCATATTACAGAACCAGCTAACTGCCAGTTTGCTTCAGTTCTGGATTTTCTGTAGAAAGAACTGTCAGCGGGCACTTGCCTCGCCACTGCCAGGTTCTATGTGGCTTCCACTGCGGTTTGCCACGCCTTGGTGGGCGGGGTGCCCCCAAGAGGCGTCCTTGCTAGGACCTCTTCATAGGGTAAGACCCCCTTTTTTAGACCTCTAGAGTCAGCGTTTGGTAGACTTCTGACTCTCAAGATGGTTTTTCTTATGGCAATTACGTCTCTAAGGAGACTTGGGTACCTACAGGCTCTGTCTCTTTTGCCGGCCTGTTTAGAGTTTGCCCCAGAATGACCAAAAGCATTCTTTGCACCCTCACCCTAACTACCTGCCCAAGGTGCCTTTAGCGACCCTTGGCCGGTTATTTTCTAAGCCTTCTGCTCCCTGCCGTTTGTAACGCCGGAGCAGCTAAGGCTTCTCAGACTTTGTCAAGTCTGTACCCTTCAGACTTATGTCCACCGCTTTTGCTAGTGGCGTAAAGTCAGGGCAGCAATTCTTCACTTGGAAGCCATGACCGGGGGGCAGTCACTTCCTGGCAGACTATGTCACTTTGGGTGAGGTACATTTTTGCCCCGGCCTACGAGGCGCGCGGTCAAGCTTCGCCAGTAGGTTTTAGGGCGCACTCTACCAGAGGGCTGTCCTCCTCTAAAGCCTTGGCTAGAGGTCTCGCTCTGCAGCAAGTTTGTGATGCGGCAGGCTGGTCCTCTCCGCACACATTCATCTGGTTTCATGGTCATGTTTCTAGATGTTCATGCTACCCCGGGCTCTTATGCCCTTGGGTCGACATCTACGCTCATGTCTAAGCAAGTTTGTGATGCGGCAGGCTGGTCCTCTCCGCACACATTCTTCAGGATCTATGGTTTGGCTAGATGTTCCTGCTACCCCGGGCTCTTATGCCTTTGGGTCGACATCTACGCTGATGTCTAAGCAAGTTTGTGATGCGGCAGGCTGGTCCTCTCCACACACATTCATTAGATTCTATAGTTTGGATGTTCGTGCTACTCCGGGCTCTTACGTCCTTGAGTCGACATCTCAAACTCATGCAGGAACAAGTTTGTGACGCGGCGGGCTGGTCCTCTCCACGCACATTCTACAATTTTCTTCATGGGCTGGATGCTCTGCTACCCCGGACTCTTATGTCCTTGGGTCGACATCTCAGGCTCATGCCAAATCAAGTTTGTGGTACGAACTTTGAGTTAGATGCTTTACCCCGGACTCTTATGTCCTTGGGTCGGCATCTCAAACTCATTTCTGACTTTGTGGGCTAGATGCTTCGCTACTCCGGACTCTTATGTCCTTGAGTCGACATCTCAAGCTCATGTCTGAACAGGTTTGTGATGCGGCAGGCTAGTCCTTTCCGCACACATTCTTCGGATTTTATGGTGTTAGATGTTTTGCTACTCCGGGCTTTTATGCCCTTGAGTCGACATCTCAAACTCAGGCAGGAACAAGTTTGTGACGTGGCGGGCTGGTCCTCTCCACGCACATTCTACAATTTTCTACATGGGCTAGGATGTTTTTGCTACCCCGGACTATTTCCTTGGGTCGACATCCCAGGCTCATGCCAAATCCAAGTTCATGGTACGAACTTTTGAGTTAGAGCCCTTGGGTCGGCTTCTCAAACTCATCTTTTGACTTTGTGGCTAGATGCTCCGCTACTCCGAACTCTTATGTCTTTGAGTCGACATCTCAAGCTCATGTCTAAACCAGGTTTGTGATACGGCAGGCTAGTCCTTTCCGCACACACTCTTCGGATTTTATGGTGTTAGATGTTCTGCTACTCCGGGCTTATGCCCTTGAGTCGACATCTCGAGCTCATGTCTGGAACCTCTCGCGTTCTGTGAAAACACTTCACAACGATCAGGGGTCCGGACAGCCCCAGTGCGGCGGCGTGGGCATTTCGTTCCCCATAGCGCTTAGCAGCGCAGCATCAAAGTGAAGCTTTTTGTAAAGGGAACGTCTCGGGTTACTTGTGTAACCCTTGTTCCCTGAAAAAAGCGGAACGAGATGCTGCGCTTCTTTTGCCGCACTGGGACGTCCCAGGACAGCTCTTCAGAAAAATAATCTGACGACACTCTGGTGACGCCTCCTATTTATAGCCTGGCCACAGGTGCGTCCAATGATCTCACCGACTGAGGCTATAAATTCCAGTCAATTTCATTGACGTGTTACATACATGTTCAGAGCAGCTCACAATAAGATTGTTTCCCCATAGCGCTTAGCAGCGCAGCATCTCGTTCCGCTTTTTTCAGGGAACATGGGTTACACAAGTAACCCGAGACGTTTTGTTTATGTTTCGCTGGCAGATGTGACCGTGATTTTGGACTTTAAGCTTTAAGCATATACAGCATGAATGCCTCTTGTTGTTCTTGGATGTTTGTCTTTGTTTGTTATTTTTTGGAACTGATAAACTCTTAAAGATTTTAGGTCTCAATAATAGAGCTTTTGTTTCAGGTTTCTCTGTGGGAAGGAGATCAAGAAGAGGAAATGCATTTTCCGACTACGGACAAGAGTTCCCCCGAACCCCCCCTCTAAATTGTTCCCGGAGAAAGCCCAGTACAGTGAGGGTCACAGGGTCCGCAAGAAAGTGGCTAGCAGAAACAGGTTAGTTTCTTTTGTTTAATTATTAGTGCCTCCGATTTGTATAAATTATGATATTTTAGGATACTTTGATCCATTATTTGATAGAATTATTGACTCATTGAGTTAGACTGACTACTCTGAATCAGTTTAATAATTTCACAAACCAATAACGTCTCGGTTATGTATGTAACCTCCGTTCCCTGATGGAGGGAACGAGACGTCGTGTCGAAGAAGCGACACTAGGGGTCTCTCTTGAGCACCGAAAGATGCCTCTGATCTATGAAAAAAGGCCAATGAGAGTTGGCGAACAGTATTTGCATACCCCGCCTCCGGATACGGATATAAAGATTTAGCCTCCGGGCACCTCTTAGGAACCTGACGATTAAGTCGTGCTTACCCAGGGACTTGCCGTCTACTGGGTCGTGGTGAGCTGCGCCCTTGGCGACATACACCTTCAAGGTGGACGGGGACAGCCTCCCCTCCAACCCCTCCTGTAGGAACAGGAGCACTGACCTAACGGCGCACCACTGTGGGTCTTCTGCCCAGGAAGAACACCAATTCACGAACAGACGCCATTTCTGGGCGTAGAGTTGCCTGGTAGAAGGGGCTCTGGCTTGTTTGATCGTGGCTACGACCGTGGGTAGTAGACCAGTTAGATCTTCCGCGTCCCGTTCAGGGGCCAGACGTGGAGGTTCCAAAGGTCTGGGTGCGGATGCCAGAGCGTGCCCTGTCCCTAAGAAAGAAGGTCCTTCCTCAGGGGAATTCGCCAGGTAAGGGCTGTCGTGAGGAGTACAAGGTCCGAGAACCAGGCCCGGGTGGGCCAGTAAGGAATCACGAGAGTGACTTGCTCCTCGTCCTCCCTGGCACCTGTGCAAGAAGGCTCACTGGGGGAATGCGAACTTGCGCAGCCCGTCCGGCCAGCTGTGTGCCAGTGCATCTGCCCCGAGGGGAGCCTCTGAGCGGGCGTACCAGAGCGGGCAGTGGGAGGTCTCTCGGGAGGCAGAGGGGTCTACCTGGGCCTTGCCGAACCATTCCCAAATCAGCTGAACCGAGTGGGGTGAAGCCTCCACTCTCCACCAGGCAAGCGTTGTCGTGACAGCGTGTCCGCTATCACATTGAGGTTGCCGGGGATGTGAGTGGCACGCAGCGACTTGAGTCGGTGCTGGCTCCAAAGGAGGAGACGACGGGCAAGTTGTGACATGTGGCGGGAGCGTACGCCGCCTTGGCGATTTATGTGCGCGACTGCAGTGGTGCTGTCCGACCTGACTAGGATATGTTCGTCCCGAATTAACGGGAGAATCTTCTGCAGGGCCAAAAGGACGGTCAACAACTCGAGGCAGTTGATGTGCCAACGCAGCTGGGCCCCTTTCCAACTGCCTGAGGCTGCGTGCCCGTTGCAAACGGCGCCCCAACCCAATCTGGAGGCGTCGGTCGTGACCAGGACGCGTCTGGACACCTGCTGTAGGGGTACTCCAGCCCGTAAGAAACAGAGGTCTGTCCAGGGGTTGAATGTTTGACGGCAGGCGGGGGTGATTGTTACCCGGTGCGTGCCATGGCGCCATACTCGTCTCGGGACTCGGGTCTGAAGTGTTGGAGCGGTCTCATATGCATCAACCCCAGCGGCACGACCGCCGCGGAGGACGCCATATGCCCCAGGAGCATCTGGAAAAGTTTTAAGGGGGCCGCTGTGCCTGGCCTGAAGGCGGCGAGGCAGTTCAACACTGACTGGGGGCAGTCGTGGGGCTGGAGACGGGTGGTCCATGTCCAGGAAGCCTGGACTGCTGAGATCTGGTGGCAGAGTGCCGTGAGAACAGTATTTGCGGGCCAGGTGACCCAGAGACAAAAGGAAATAGCTCGTTACAGAGAATATGAGAATGTGAAAACTAATTCGACAAAAAAATTCTCCTCCCGGCCCTCCACCGGGGACGGAGCGGTCTTACCACCTCCGGAGCTAACATCTTGGTCCCTGGGTTGAGCGTCTACGGACAGCCTGGGAGCCTTCCGGGTCCTCGAGGGGGTCCGTGAGACGGGGGCGTCTGCTTCCTGCGGAGTGCTCAACGCTGGGGCTGAGAGCTGGGCCCGGGTTGAGGTGGAGCAGGGTGTTTCATAGCCGCAGGAGGACGCCCTCAGAGAGCAGACGGGGCATGGCCCATGGCGGCAGGCTTGCGGCGGGGCAGGATGTGCAGTGGCCTCCGTCTGCTTCACCGCTGAGGACTGCTGGGCGGAGTCGTCAACGGTGGCGCCGAATGGACGGAGCTGGGAGACGGGGGTGTGGGAGAAGGTGTGCCTTGTCTACCTCCCGCATTTCGACCAGGTCCAGTCCACAAATGCGTTTCTGGACCACAAAGGGTGGCCATCGCCTGTTCGAGTGCCGGCGCTTCTGACCTCCGTGGCCCGGGGGCGCGGTTGGTCATCCAGTGCAGTTCCTGCAGCACATCAAGAACAGGACTACCCAAGGTGCAAGTTTTGAAGTGCCTTGGCCTGGCATTGGTTGCAGGAAGGGCCGTGGCGTGCAGAGTGGAAGCGGTCTGGGGCCGTTCCACCGCGAGTGTAGTGAGAGCGGAGGAGCGAAGAAGCCTTGGCTTTGCTCAACTCGTCATGCACGTCCGAGAAGAAAGGAACCGGGGGGGGCGTGGCTGTGAGCGGCGCACCTGCCCGCGGGACCGATCAAGTAGCCTGGGAAAGCATAGCGGATCTCCGTGCGTCAGGCTCAGGCTGGGCGGCAGACCCGAAGGTGGCGGCCCAGGCGAGTGATCAGCATCCGATGCCGCTGTAACGCTCTCCGATGCAGCGGTGATGTCATCCAATTCTGAAGCAAGCAAGCATGCCAGGGAGGCGGGCAGTTCGAGGGGGTTTACCCGGCGAACAGAGCCCGTCATAGTCCCCAAATCGCCTTCATCGCCCGCAGTGCCTGCGCCGATCCCGTAGGAAGAAGGCGGAGCGCGGGGGGCGACTGAAGTGGCTTTCTCTCATTACAAAAGAAAGCCGTGCGACCGCAATGCTATAACGGCCATGTTCTCACACTGAGAAGATGAACCATTGGAGAGAATGCTCATCCCGGGCTCAGACGGAAGCAAACAAGCGTGCCGGTGAGGCAGGTGGTTCGAGGGGGTTTACCCAGCGAACAGAGCCTGTCATTGTCCCCAAATCGTGCTCATCGCCCGCGGCACCTGCGTCAATCCCGTAGGAAGGAGGCGAGGCGTGGGGGGCGGCTGAAGTGGCTTTCTCTCATTACAAAAGAAAGCCGCACGACCGAAATGTTGCCATGGCTATGTTCTCGCACTGAGAACATGAACCATTCATAAAACGCTGCCTGCGTGTGATCGCAGCCCAGGCATGCACGACAGCTTTTTATGACCGAGAGAGGTGGGGAGAAATCACCGCATCCAGAAACTACACGGGGGCGGAAATTACATCTTTATAAAGACGCGTCCTGAAAAGGACGTTCAACGCCGTTGTGTAATGCGCTTTCAGAGAAATAAACTCTTTTACAGAGAAAATCACTCTTTCAACTCTTTTAACTCTGCGCTGTCGAAGCGCCCAGGGGCAAACTGCACACCGGCAGTGAAGAGAAAAGCCGCTGAAGTGCGCCGTAAATCCAACAGCAAAGCAGAGCATCAGAGGATCAGAAGCAGGATCAGTTGTGTCATTCGCAGCTGACTGCATACACGACCATCGGCTCCGAAGAAAATTACTGAATGAACGAGCGTATTTCCCTCGCCTTTATATTCGTATCCGGAGGCGGGGTATGCAAATACTGTTCGCCAACTCTCACTGGCCTTTTTTCATAGCTCAAGAGAGACCCCTAGTGTCGCTTCTTCGACACGACGTCGAAGTGAGCGACAGACGGGGAACTCTGGAGTTCAAGACTAATTTTTTATTTTTTTTTTTGTTCAGACTACACTGGTTGAACTGTATGTTTTTTGTTGGACGCAACCAGAGAGGACAATGCAATGGAAAGATGCGTTATCTATTTTCTATTTTATCTTATCAAAATCTGTTCTGCAAGCTTACAATTTGGCTAAAACATCATTTCTTTTACCGTGGCGCTGTAGATTCAGCAGAAAAATTAAATCACAAAAAAATCTGGCCTTGTCCACACTAATAATAATAATACATTTTATTTTTTATAATGCATCTTTAAAGGTAGCATTTCAAGGTGCATTACATAGGGGACAATAACAAGATCTAAAAATCAATCACATCATAAAACAGGATAAAAAAAAAAAGCAATTAATTCAAAACATTTCTGAAGTTTTATGTTTTAACATTGGATTTAAATATACTAAGATATATTTAGTTTATGTTTTCTGTAATATATTTTTGTTTGAAAACGCATTGTTTTTGCTACACTTCTCATCTACATTGGAAAAGTTTTATGAGTTATTGGAACAAGACTTTATGAAACACTCTCCATGACCACATACTTTGGAAACAATGATGTTAGGAAAGGGAAAATGTCATGGTTACTGTTGTAACCTCTGTTCCCCTTCTGTCAATCACTCGACGTAGTGTCGAATGAAGTGACACAAGGGGTCTTCCTGGGATGCCGAACGTACCTCTGAACCTGAGAAAAGGCCAATGTGAAGTTGGCAGACAGAATTTGCATGCCCCGCCCCGGACATATGGGTATAAAGGGAAGCGGGGCAGCGAAAATAAGGTACGGCCATTTCAGTGCTAGGTCTAGTGCTTTGGCAGAAGGGACACAATGTCTCATTCCCTTCCTCGGGGAACGGAGGTAAACAACAGTAACCATGACGTTTGCCTTCTCTCACTCACTTGATGTTGTGTCTGAATGAAGTGACACAAGGGGTCCCATATAAAAGCGCCACGCACTGACCGTGTTATGTGAACTGTGGAAACAGGTGCAAAGCAGGCTATTGCGTGCTAGAGTCACCTGTACCGGCTGCACGGAGCCCTCCCCAACGCCCCCAAAGAGATTTTGCATACAGACCTTAGGTTTCCCGCACCCTGAGGGGGGAAACAGGTGCTACATGACTAGTATGGGAGCAAGCCCAGCAGCCGTGGCCTTCTCTCTCACTGTCTCTCACATAGGACGTGAAGCAGCTGGGGCCTATCTTAAGTCGGGGAAGGCGGTCTTTACCCGGTGTGAGCAGGAAATAGCACGTCGGGAGGCAGAAGAGCGTCCTGATCCAATCTAGCTGTCGCACACAGGTGAGAATCTATTTCTGCGTGAGCATTTTGAATGGGAGTTTGTGAAAAGCCCAGTTAAGAACTCGCAGGTCCAAGATTGGTCGCAACCGGCCGCTTTTCTTGGGTACGATGAAGGGTTGTAGAAACCCTTCTCCATCTCAGCTGGAGGGATGGGCTTTATCGCATCCTTGAGGAGCAGGGTCGTGATCTCTGCTCGTAAGGCACTGGCTTTCTCGCTGCACACGGAAATTGAGCGAATACCGCCGAAATGAGGAGCTGGGCGAACTAAATCGTGTAGCCAAGTCGGATGGTCCTGGCCAGCCAGCGCGATGGATTGGGAAGTGAGAGCCACGCATCCAAGCTCCGTGCGAGGGGTACTAACAGGACGATCGCTTTTGACGTACCTGGTGGGGATTTGCGGTGGGGGAGAGCAGGTAATAGTGCGTCGGGAGGCAGAAGAGTGTCCCGAGGCTTGGGTGCTGAGAAAAGACTCAAAGCACTTACCTTGCTTCGCGCACCCGGCAGGTGGTGGGTTAGAGACTGTGGAAGAGGTCCTAAAAAGGCGTCTTCAGAACTCGTCAGCACTGGCCTGCCGGGGCTGAGCAGTCGCGGGGCCGGAGGCGAGGGAGCTGCGTCCGGGGAGCCGGTACTGTAGAGTTTTAGGGCCGGTATGCCGTGAGAATGTCGCGCACCGGCTGGATGACCCAGGGAGTGAGAAAATCGCTCTTTTATTGAACATGTGGGTACTGCGGCAAATGAAAATAAGGGAAACAAGGATTCTCCTCCCAGCCCTCCACCGGGGGATGGAGTGGTCTTGGTACCAGCTCCGGAGTGAACATCCAACTGCCTGGGTCGCCTGTCTCAGGAGGGCTTCGGAGCTTCCTGGAGACGGAAGGCGTACGCTGCCTGCGAGGTGCTTGACGCTGGGGCTGAGTGCTGGATCCAGGTTGCAGAGCTGCCTCTCGATTGGTCGCAGGGGAATGCCCTCGTCGAGCAGGCGGGGCACGGGGTTTGGTGGCACCACGGTATGATATGAGATATCTGCTCCGTCTGCTTCTTCACCGCCGAGAACTGCTGGGTGAAGACGTCGACGGTGTCGCCGAAGAGGAGACACGCAACGCTGCCATGGTCATGTTCTCACAGTGAGTACATGAACCATCCACGAACGCCACCTCAGTGTGATCACTGCCCAGGCACACAAGGCTGCGTCTGTGTCCGTCGTTCTTGGAGAGAAATCGACTGCATCCAGGAACAACACAGGGGTGGAAAAAGATGCGTACAGAAAAGGACGTTCAACCCCACTGTGTATTGCTCTTTTTGTGAGTAGAAAACTCTTTTAGGAGGAGAACACTCTTTTAACAGGAAAAAAGCGCTGTCGAAACGCCCAGGGGGCTTGAACTGCACAGCGTACAGAGAGAGAGACGCCAGCTGGAAATGCGCCGTAGGATCCAACAGCAATGCTTCTCGCTGACAGAGGTGAGTGGAACAGTAGTGAAGTTCTTCTTGCTTGTTGCACAACCATTCGGCTCTGAAGAAAAATTCTGACTGGCATTCGCTGGCCCGCTTCCCTTTATACCCTTATGTCCTGGGAGGGGCATGAAAATTCTGTCTGCTAACTTGACATTGGCCTTATCTCAGGTTCAGATGTACGTTCGGCATCCCAGGAAGACTCCTTGTGTCACTTCATTTGACACAACGTGGAGTGAGTGACAGAAGGGGAACTGAGTTTTCAACCACAAACTTGTTAGTTTAGACTAGGGATGTGCACAAGTAGTCGAATATTTGTTCTACAATAATTATTTGAATAGTAAAAATACTATTTGAATTTCGCAAAGTTTTGCTTTGCTGGCCATATATACAGTGAGATGCATGTTCAATCCTGAACACACAAACTGAAACTGGCAGTTATAACAGAATGCACTGGGTGACGCTGTTGAGTGTGGACACAAGTTGATCACATTTGTTGAGCAAATGGTTCTGTCACTCAGTACGTTCAGATGGACACCAGAAAAGCGGGTTATTGTGAGAATATAGCTTACTGTGAGAAAGCTGGGTTCCTGCTTAAATAAACTGGATAAGCGGTGTACACTTTACTCTCATATATGTGCAGCTCGTCAGAAAGCAGAAAACCCTGTAGCAACGTAATCCCCACAACGCTTCTGTAAACAACAAACATGGCATCAGAGAAAGACTATTCTAGCTGAGATAATTGACATTCTATCTCTTAAACTGGTGTGTATAAATGAGTATAGTTTACGGAGCATGTGGATATGCTTGTTTTTCTCAACAAAAACATGACATTAGATACAATATAATCATGATAACTATTATATGGCAAGTGTTTATATATATATATATATATATAAACACAGTACATGATATAATCTTGTTTTGATTATAATTAGAAGCTTGTTTTTTAACCTTTATGACAAAAAAATTATTTTAAAACATCTCTTCCTCATTAATTACCTTCATTTAAATGATAGAATTTTAGAATATTAGTTTTTTATGAGCTTAAATATTCAAATACCAAATTATTGATGAATGCCCATCCCTAGTTTAGACGTGGCCTCAGATATTTAAGAACCGTTAACGGAACCGAACTTCGAAAATCATTAGAATGGATCCAGTTCTGAATAAGATTACATTTTCAATGGTGCTGTCTAATTATGGTATAGTTTGATAAGCATTAATCTTTGTGTAGTTAAATATTAAAATCAAACTCCAGTTGTCTCTTAAGAAGTGACTGGTTGCATCACATCTGGGAAGACAAGGAAATTGTTTGACTCGATATTGTTGCTTTGAAGTGCATTGAGTGGCATTAAACTGGAAATTAGGGATGTAATTAAAGCATGTAGTTCTTGTCCGTCCTTCTGCACTCTTGATAGTTTTAAAGATGTGTCATGATAAATCCAGCTCTCCTGTCTGCTGTAATCAAACACTTCTGAAATTGGAAGGGCTAGCACTCAATGATTGAGATATAGGATATATAACTACAGGAAAAGTTAATGCCGACTCATGTCATTGTAAAGGACTGTTCCACATGGCATACTTTTTAAATTGCGACACATAATAATTGCTTGTGCTTTTAACATTTTAGTTAGGCAGGGATCTTAAACAAAATTAAACAAAGGACTTAAACTAGGAATACACTGGCTCTTAAAAGAAAACATTTAGAATATAAGTGGTTTAGGCTATCAAATATTTTTTTTTATATTTATTGAATTTAAGATTAAAAATGCTAAATGAGCATTGGAATTTTTAATGTGTGCCAAGCACTGATGAAGACTTACAGATCACTTAGACTGATCGCATTCTTGGACTGGTTTTAAAGGTTGAATTTTCTTTTAAATAAATTTTTTCCTTTAAATAGAGCTTTATAATACTGGCAGTACCACAATTTTTCATTAAATTCAGTTGTATGCACATTTCCCTAATGCTTATACAGCAAGATGCTTATTAGAGTAATCTAGTGCAATGTATTCAAGACACAACCACTAAAAAAACTCTTCACTCCGAACGTGTCCGTCTTTTCTCTGTAAGCATGCTCTAGACAAACGTTTTTGACACCGTGCCTG
Organism: Moxostoma hubbsi; assembly: GCA_032164185.1. Lineage (NCBI taxonomy): Eukaryota > Metazoa > Chordata > Actinopteri > Cypriniformes > Catostomidae > Moxostoma > Moxostoma hubbsi. Next base: position 9,850,830 of record JAVLUX010000018.1, on the reverse strand, counting down.
AAGGTGTTTTTTTCAGCATCTCGTGAAATAAAAGCTACAAAACACATTTCTGCAAATTAAAAAATTGAGAGGGCTATTAATTTCGTTGACTCCAAAATATGATTATGATTTAGAACCTGCCGAAATATGGCATTGTATTTTATGGTTATTAATAAACTCTGTTTTTAGGCAGATACTGTAGTTGCAAATAAACGAGATATCCTCATGTTTGAAAAATGAATTACAATATGATGCACACAGATGTTATACGCACAGCCCAAAGCAGCTTTTAGTCAGAATAAGAATAAGAATTAGTTTTTGTCTAGCTGGCAGGGCAGAAAGGGGATTTTTGAGAGTACTGGTCTGTTTACTTTTAGTGCTTATTGTAATGTTGTGCGGTGTTTGGAGTGAATGGAACCGTTGTTTATATTGAAATACTCCCTCACTTGACTTTATCAAGCCTGCTTCACTGGTGTGCTTCAGTGGTCACGTTCACACGGATATGAAATGCTGCACAAGGTATAGTGTGCGTTCAAGCCATATTTCATTTCGGATGACTGTATGCACTGTTCCACAAATCCACCTAATTACCTGTCATTTCTTGACACTGCTTCAGTTCCCACTCCGATTTAAACCAACTAGGTTCTGTCTGGCAGTATTGAATGCTCACATTCGACTTTGGAGCTGGCCAATCATAGTGAAGATTTTGGGGTGGCACTGGGATGGCCAATGGAGCGAACTTTCAGACAGCTCTTATTTAAGGGTTATTAAATTATGCATATACATTTTTAAAAATTTAAATTAGCTATAGTATTTGTAATGCAAAAATAAACAAAAAAATGTTATAACTAGAAGACTAATTAAAAAATAATTATGTCATCTATGGCAAGTTGGGCCAAATCACAGGTCATCACGGGCCAACTTTGGCCCACTGGTCCTAGTTTGGACACCTCTGGTTTAGATCCTATAATCTGTAGTGACATGTTTAGTGGGTGGAGATGATGCATTGATTGACAGTTTTAGAGAGATTGTTTGTGTTGTCATTATGCTTAATAGTGGTGATTGGAGTTTTCTAATTTTCTGCTGTTGCAGTTTTTCCATTCCTGCAGAGAAGAGGAAGAAGAGGTCCAAATGGCTGCTGGAGGATGCGATTCCTAATGTAAGCCTTTCACTAAGACCACTGGGGTAACATTTTACAGGATTGAGCTTTAAAGGGATAATTCACCCAGAATTTAACATTTTGTCATTATTTACTCACCCTTATGTTGTTCCAAATACATATGTCACTCTATCGTGTTCCCCAGAAGAATAAAAATAATACGAATTTGGAACAATATAGAAAGTGACATTTTTCAGTTTTGGGTGAACTGTTTCTTTAATAAAAACTAGAAAGTCTCTCCAGCTGTTTAACATGACCTTTCCTTTCTGTTAAATTGTGTGTTCTGGTTCTGGTTTGTAAGTCAAAAGGTTTCTAAGATAGAAAAAGGATTCTGATCCTTGGGATTTGAAGAAATTAAGTTTTTAGTTCCAAAGTCAGTAGTACATGCCAAAAACAAAAAAATATTCCAGAACATATCATGGTCTTATTGTCTTAAAATATATCATTGAAATAATGTTAAATTTAAGGAATAGTTCATCCACAAATACAAATTCTGTCATCATTTACTTGCCCTCATGTTGTTCCAAACCCATATTAATCTATTTTATCAGTGGAGCACAAAAGAATATGTTAGGTAGAATGTTAACCCCAGTCACCATTGATTTCCATTGTATGAAAAAGATGTAATGAAAGTGAAGGGTGACTGAGATTGTCATTCCACCTAACATCTCCTTGTCGGTTCCACGGAACTAAGACAGTCATATACTGTAGGTTTGTAAAACATAAGGGTGAGTAAATTATGATCTCAATAAATTAAAGAATCTCTGACAGCGCTTCCTTGTCAGTGATAAAATGATGGAGAAAGGAGCTCTCAGCGCTATTTGATACAACTTTGTGCTTTTGTCTCAGCAGTCCAACACTTCTTTTATCCTTTTCATGAATCTAATTTCAAAAGGACTACACAAACTGCATTATTTAGGGATGTTGTGGGTGTACGGTAAAGAACTCAAAATCTACCTCAGAGTTATTAAATGGTCCCTAATCAGGCCTTTGTTATCAAAGTAATGCAATTAGCCTATCATTTTGATGAGGTTTGGCTTTATGCATAACTCCAAATGCATTTGACTCTCTGATCTCCCATAGACTTTAGTCAAAGGGTGACTTAAATTTAATCAGGTACTGATTATAAATTAGACAATTTAAATTGTAATCCTTTACGTAATCTTTTAGATTACACTTTTTAAGTTCACTGATTACTTCTGTATCACCCATTTCATATTTTGATGAAAATCTAAACATTAATTTTAAATGTATTAAGTACCAAATAACAATCCTTTGATTAAACATTAGTAAACATAAAAAGAAACTTTATTTTTGTTAGTTGCTGAGTAAAAAAAGAAAGGTGCTTAAACAGTCATAAAATTACAGTTACTTGAGATAAACGACAATGATAACATGCTTATATTTTTAATGTTAAAACATTTTTATTTAGGAAATCAGGAATAGGGATTGGACTTTTTATTATTATCCAGCTTTGAAATCTGAAATGAGAGAATGTCTCTAGATATGATGTAGAGTTGTATAATTTATACCTCCGCTTAGTTATTCATGAGAAGGTGTGGCCTTAACCTCAGACTTTTTCTGCCAGCATGAGCAGAAGTGCATTTCTATGGTCAAAAGCACAAAGTTGTATCAAATAGTGATAAGAGCTCCTTTCGCCATCATTTTATCACTGACAAGGAAGCGCTCTCTGAGATTCTTTAATTTATTGAGGTAACCTCCACTGCTCTATCAAAGGAGATCATAACAGTCAACTAGCGTGTTACTACAGTACCGCCCGTAGAATGTCTTTGGGACCGCTGCGTTATGCTGTTTCATGGAAAACTTGTAGGCTCATCTTGGTAGAAAGGCTCTGGTGCTGTTGTGTGTCTGTTTGTGGCATGTGCATCAGTGTAATGACTCCAGGTGGACACAAAGTAGTAAATGCGTTAATTGCGATTAAGAAAAATTAACACGTTGGCTTGACAAGAGCTTTGAAATTTCGATACAAGGTGCAAAAATGTTTGGATTGTATGAAGCACTTTCAATGTAATGTTTCAATCAGTTTTGCTAGCTACACACACACGGCAAGATGAGAGATAAAAACATTTAAAATACAGACAATTGTTTAAAATTTAGGAGCATAATTAGTCATTTACACACTAGTTACTGGCTGATTGGTGATGTAATCAAGAATGTAATCATGTAATCCATAAAATGTAACTGTAATCTGACATTATAAAATCACTGTATGTAATCAAATTACACGTACTTGATTTTTGTAATCTGATTACATAATCCTGATAATATGTAATGCGCTACTACCCAGCACTGCTATTCACTACTAAAAAGAAGACATACAGGGGGGTTATTTGCAAGTGCTGTCTACACTGGTTTAATGCCTGATTTAATAAAGGAATTATGCAGATCAGGTAATGGTTCAAACGCACCCACAAAATCGCCGCTGAATGCAATTTGTGCGCACAATTCCGATCTTGTGGGCTGATTTTGAGTGCTATATAGTGAAGGATGGTGCAGACCACTATATTTGACACACTTTAGCAGGACTGTGATCCAGACACCTGAATCATCTCTTTAAAATTCAGAAAGTGCACTTGACTTCAGGTCACATCTGTTTGTTACTGAAAAAGCTACACTGTTTTAAAAACAGCTGAGCTAGTTTCATGATACTGAAAAATTTAGCTAAATTGTAGTTTCAACAAGTTAGTTGCTCCCCAACTCTGCTCTCTCTTGTTCTCTCTCACCCTCTCATTCTGTTTTTCTGCATTTTCTAAAAAGGATTACATTCATCCTCTGAAGCACTTAAATGACAAATTCTTCTGAGAAGTCTCGTCCCAGGCAGCATGGCTTATAATGCCATGGGCAACTTCAAAGACAGCATTAGAGTGTCTTTAATGAGCATGATGACTGTTATCATCATATTCAAATTATTGATAATTGAGTCGATGGAGTGTAATGAATTTTAACATTGTATTTCATATTGTGTGTCTAATGTCAACACAGAATGACCTCACTTCCACCTGGGGCACCAATCATCACATGGCCAACATCTTTGACTTCACGTTGGACGAGCTGCAGAGTTTAAAGAGGTGAATTTAATTTATTGGCACTAAACACTCCAGTATTTTTGATATGTACAGCAAGATGCATAAATGGTACTGTAACTTTAAAGGAATAGTTCACTCAAAAATGAAAATTCTCTCATCATTTACTCACCCTCATGCCGTCCCAGATGTATATGACTTCCTTTCTTTCAACACGTTTGAAGAAAAATAGGAAAACATCTCAGCTCAGTAGGTCCTTATAATAGAAGTGGATTAAATTAATGCCTTATAAAGTGTTACGATCACTTTTTGTGCAAAAAGATCAATATTTAAGTTAAATATTTAACTATAAATTATTGTGTCCGGTATGTAGCAGTATGCGGGTTCACGAGAGAGCTGAGGTCATGCGGTCTTTCCAGCGATGGCAACAAAATTGTCCCTTTAAGAATACAGGCAGTTCGATGGGCACCTCACAGAAGTGTTTTTTTGGATAAGCGCACATTATTGACACTGGAGTCGCCTGGTTTATTTACCGCATCTAGGCTATTTGTGACTAGAATTAAATAGTTCATAGTTTTGTCGTTTTTGATCAACAACTTACTTTGAGGAACAGAAAGTATATTAAAATAGACATTATTCAATGATAAATGGCTTGCATGGATCTCATCTTTGGACACAGATTATATAGAATTAGTCAAACCAAACTTTAACTCTCAACATGTAGTGAAAGTATCTCTGTGCTGAACCTCTTCATCACTATACTGCTCAAACACTGGTGAGTGACATATGAACATTAACCAGCCAGTGGCTAATCACAGACATTTTTTTGTCACATATTGTGGAATTTGGTAGCATTTTCTCACATTGTAGGGGGTTGTGCATATAGTAAAAGATTGATCTTAGTATTTAAGAATCAATATCAAGATCGTTATTAATAAAAAAAATCTATATTTTTACCCAGTTTTATAGGTGACATATTTAATTTCTGCAGGATTAGCATCAACAAATGGAATTGCAAAAAAATGTACTATTTCAAACAGGTTTCGAGAACACTACCTCATCTGTCATTGACCAACATACAGGATATTCTTTCCCAGAACTCACTCCATTGGTTGAACTAATTTTGCCTTTCGGGTTGTTTAGGATGCTCGAACAAACAGAGAATTTTTTTTTTTTTACAGTTTTCAGGGACCTACAAATGACTATTTTAACGACAAATTTGGAAAATCATTTATTCGAACAAGCTGATTTTTTTTTGTGCTATTCTCCAAAAATTATTTATATGCTGTAAATTAATACAAAAATCCTTGCCCTAAATATAAATAAAAATTTATAAAATAAAAGTTCATAGATGCATTATTAGATGTATTGTTGTGTATTAAAACCTTGTGCATGTTTTTCTGTTCTTCTATTTTTAATTTTTTTTGCAAATTTTGATTTGGTGTGAATAATTAGGCTAAAATAAGGCATAATTGATTTATGTTGGGATATTAGCAAATTGTTCAAACTTGTCCTTTCAGTGACATAAGGATAATCCGTCAGGACCCTGAGGCATATCATAAAAGTTAACCGTGTAATACAGAGATCTGTTCTCTTTAGTTTTGATGGCTCATTTGATATGTCTGCCCTTTCATTTTTTTGACAAAGTCATCTCACCTGTGCTTAAATGGCCAGAAATTAATTGTCGCCTCTCCGTCAATGTACATAATAACTCTAATGAGGTCCCAATCAAATTCAGTCTCTCTTCATCAAGACAACAGACGGCACACTTAACCTTTTCTCATTACCTTTTCAATTGAATGCTTAAGCATCTATTTATTTGCTTTCGAATAATCATGCTAATTTGCATTCATTTCCCTTTGAAAAATCGGAAAGGTCTCTCACAGTTTTCCCAATCACAAACCCACCCCTCGGAAATAGATTTTTTTATCAACACAGTGGGTGAAGTGATTTAATTATACTTTTCTGTGAAGGTTATCGTCTTTCAAACAGGCCTGAATAATGAGGGAATTGGAAACACTGTTGGGGCAGACAAAGCTTTCAGATGCGAGGGAAAATGTCTGAGAGGGATTGTTGAATTGTATAAAGGAGAAACCTTGAGTTGGTTTTGGCTATAATAAAAAGGGCACATTGGGTTTCCACACAAAGACATGAACTGTAGTTAATGATTGCCATCCTTTGAATGGTACTGTTGATAAATTCTGTTAAAATCCCAATCCCAACAGAGCATAATGTGTGAAATAGCAAGCAGCAGGTCGGATCAACTGTATTCTTTTGTATTGTTTACTATTCTGTTCCATTGGCCTCTTCAGTGTGCCTAAGGCCAAAGTTAAGTAAGATGCAGTTTTATAAAGTAAATTCGTTCCAAGTCTTGTTGGCAACATTCACAATGAAACAGAAAACGGTTGTCCTGTCAGAATTAAATACGGTACAGTCCTGTTCATACACAGTTTGGCAATGAAAGAGAGTGACAAACGCATTCAGTAACTAAAGAGACTCTCTTACATTTTCAGGAGTTCAGTTGATGTGTGTTGTGTGAACAGAGCCGCACTTGACAAATAGTTGTCTGTCACATTTTTGACATAAGTATGGCATGAGGCAAGCGCTTCGGGGTATTCGCTGTTAATCATTCATTTTATAGCTGTCAAACTTATCTCAGAATATGGAAAATGGCAGAAAGTAACAGTATTGTGTAGTCGGAGAGCCAGACATAAATCCTGTTAAGTGTTTGGGTGGGGATAGCAGGAAAATAAACCAAGTGCCTTTACTTTTTCAGCGCCCCCCCCCCCATGTGATAAAGGCCATTTATCACAATTTAAATCAGACCTTGTTCAAAATCATTTTAATGTTTGAAGATCCTGTTTCACTCATTTACAGATTATGGAAATGAAATGTGTTGCGAATGGTGTATCATGTGGACATTGGTTGACTTCAGTATTGGTTTTTAATTGTTATTAAAAGCCTTCATTATCTCTGTCTCTTTTTATTTTTAGTACTAGTTCAGGACGGACATTCAGTTTGGACCAGGACTCCACCGACGCTGCCAGTACTTCTGGATCCGCCACCACCAGCGTCTCCTACGACTTTAGGTACATTTCATTTTTCCATGAACTGATGCTTCTTCAATCAGATGGGAAAGCATGCAGGTACTCTCATCTGAAAAAAACTCACTGACCAGTTCACAATCCTCAAAGTGAAGAAAGAACTTTCTATACATGCTATTATTAACAGTAGTAACTTAGCGGTAAATTAAACATGTGAAATTTATACAGAAAATTTATTAAAATACAGTACTGTGCAAATAATTTTGTCAATTGCAAAATGTATTTTTAAATAAGTACAGATAATTAACTTCATGCAAAGTGCAGTAAACATATAAAAAATTAAACCACCCTATGCTTTTAAAACAGCACTAATTCTCCTAGGTACACCAGGACACAGTTTTTCATGGTTGTTGGCAGATACACTCACTGAGCACTTTATTAGGAACTCTATGGTCCTAATAATGTGCCCGATGTGGTCTTCTGCTGTTGTAGACCATTCGCCTCAAAGTTCGACGTGTTGTGCATTCCGAGATGCTATTTTGCTCACTACAATTGTACAGAGTGGTTATCTGTCAGCTCGAACCAGTCTAGCCATTCTCCGTCGAGCTCTCTCATCAACAAGGTGTTTCCGTCCCGTAGAACTGCCACTTACTGGATGTTTTTTGTTTTTCGCACCAAAGTCTAGAGACTGTTTTGCGTGAAAATCCCAAGAGATCAGCAGTTACAAAAATACTCAAACCAGCCCTTCTGGCACCAACAATCATGCCATGGTCGAAATCACTGAAATCACATTTTCTCCCCATTCTGATGGTTGATGTGAACATTAACTGAATCTCCTGACCCGTATCTGCATGATTTTATGCATTGCACTGCTGCCACACCTTCTTCTAATTATATTATCACAAGAATAAGTAGATGTAAATGTGTTTCTGATAAAGTGCTCAGTGAGTGTAGGATGTTCCAAGCATCTTGAATTTAGGCTGTCTCAATTATTATAATTATAAAATATAGCTGCAAGCAGCAATACCGGGGTGAAGCCTGTAATAGGCAACATGAGCAGCCAAAGAAGCATCATGACATGTTTTAATGCCTTATAATTTACATTGAGCAGTTTTAGGGCTGGGCGATATGACGATATATGCAGATTGTATAAATGATTACGTTATGTAAGAATTTGCAGACATATTAGTGCCCCTTTCAGTGGGCAAGATTGCCTGAAGTTAGTAACATCTGAGAGCGATGAAGAAAACTTGAATGACTATGGAAATACAGAGCAGGATGTGGTTGATGTTGAAGAGTTATTAAGCTGCAAAAGAAAGCATTAAGCTGCAAAATAAAGATAAATTTAGTCTTGCATGCTGTCTGATCAAGGGAAGATGTGTGATTTCTGTGAGTGCTTGCTTTATGATAAGCATTTGCAGTATCTTGGGTGCACACCTGAGCAGTCAAACGTATTTATGAAATTTAAGTATTCATGTAAACATGGTCGATTTTGCCCTAAACGAGTTTAAACAGTTTCCAAAAATGATTCATGTATATACAGTACAAAGAAGCATGATACATTTCAAGTCAAGATCCAATTAACACTGTAGGAGTAGTTAGAAAGTGTATGCTTTCAATGAAATTCAAAATGTTGGACTGGCAATTGGGTAGACCATGAAAAAAATGGCATCACTGTCATCACCATAACACAATGAACTAGACCATTCTCATGAACATAGGCTAAAGTATTTGATTATAGGCCAAATAATTCAGGATTTTAGCCCACACAATAAGCAATAAAAGCTATTTTTCATATTTTATTACCAGTAGGTGGTACTGTGCGAAAACAGCTCAGGTACAATCAGGGCATAATGGCATGTAACAAATTTCATTTTAATAGACCAAAGCGTTGCCAAGATACAGCCTTGAGACCTGTTTGGTATGCTTACAATCAAATTCACTGTTGAGTGGCAACTGGCTGCCATGTTCATCAAGATACACAATTTTTCTTATGGACAATGATGGCAAGTCTGTCAAAGGCACTGCATGCACATTTTGAAGTCAATCAGACCAACAGTTCAGTAGTTAGAGCCACTTCCACATTGTTTCCAGTTATAGCGCCATCAAGTGGCCAAGCGCTGTGACTTTTTCTGTGTGTTTTCAGATTGAGACTTGATATAAGTTTGCCAAGTTTGATGAAAATATCTCATTCCATTTAAGAGTTATATCAATTTGCTTAAAGGTGCTTCTTCTTACTTGCTTCTTCTATTGGTGCGTTTGTTCCGATCGGACGAACGGCCTAGAAGCAATTTGCAAAAGTATTTTTAGAACTTTTTTAAAAGTAGCAACAGACCACAAGGTGAAGCATTGCAACTGTGGTATTGTTGCATTCAGCAAGTCCTTTGGAACATAGCGAGAACAGTCTCATCAAAATAGGCGAACGCCATCAAAGATTATATCATTTAGGCCCCCTGAAAGCTCACAAAAGTTATATAATTAAATTTTCAGGCACCAGACTCAAACTTTTTAGGCACCTTCAGGGCACGGTGTTGATGACATATATAAAGTATCGTAACGATGCGCCAATGCATTAGTAAAATACAGCATTTCGTGTCAAAATTAAAAATGCCCTACACCTGAAATGCATCGTTGCATTAGGTATTGGGTATCGTTCGACTTGGTATGTCGCACTGAATCTAAAGAAGCCAGCTTTAGAAGACAAAATGTTCAAGAGTTTTAAGCCAAAATAGCAGTTTTTTCTATCATATTTTTCTTTTGACAAGTAGGGGGCACTGTGCCAAAATGCTGCATGTCATCTCAGGGCTTGATTGCCATGACATGTGCCAACTTACATCAAAATGAAAGTGTTGCAGAGATACAACCTCATGTCCAATTTTGCGTGTTCTTCGTCAAATTCTTTGAAGCGCCATTCGAAAAAGGTTTGGTCTATCTATCAATTCCATAACTTCTTGTTAGCACTGCCTAAGAGCATCGGTGCAAAATTTGGTGAAAATTGGATGAACGGCCTAGGACGAGTTTCAATAAGTATGTTTTTCTGAAAATTAAAAATGCCAGAAAATCTTGTCAGGTGGAAATCGATACCATGGCATGCTTTCAACTCGGCATGAGTTCAGGAATCAGAGGGAAAATAATTTTGTCTCTAGGATTTAGGATTCAAAAGTTATTAGCATAAACATGAGTGAAAATTTGACCTGTTGGTGGCACTAAAGGGTTTGAGCTAGACACTCCAAATTTGCTTTTTTATCAGTTTAGACTGGCCTCTATCTTTGTGCAAAATGTCATAATATTCCCACAAACGGTTTTATGGGCTGCCATAGACTTCCATGGCAGAAGAATAATAATAAGAGCACTAACAAACACTTCTCCCTTTCAGGGCTTGACCCCTAACTATTAAAATTTTGGCCACATGCATGCAGGGGCGTCGTAAGGGGGAGGGTTAGGACAATTCTAAGGGTCCTGGACAGACCGGGGGCCCAGCAGAACCTTCAACAATTTTTTTGCATGATTTTGTGATAAACGCCCACTTCGCACGGGTAAGCTAGAATGAAGATGGCTCTTGAGTGATAATGAAAGAAGATCTATTATGTGGGCTTCCTGTCAATTGTTCAGTAGTTAATCCCAAATGTGCTTTTTATTTCAAGCACAAAAGTAACTTCACATTAGTACAGTGTGGCGCGACTCACGCTTCTGTGCACCATGTTTGACTGGATCGTGCAGTGGACCATAAAACCTGTGGACCTTAGTATTAAACCAGCATTTTTTTACTTTGAAGCACTATGGAGAATGCCAAGCATCTCATAAAGCCAGAGAGCCGACATTCCAAACAATAATGATGAGGGAAGGTACAAGAAAACATAATGTGTTCCATTTCTTTAGTAACACCAACTAATGGTATTTTGACAGAAAGGTTATAGATTCATATTTAAACCATATAAAAGGACAGAAAGTGTACTCTGTTAGTATTATAATGATAGCAGTTTAAGTTGTTGATTCTAAAAGTTTAGGCTACTTTGTTTTTCCATACCAAAATGCAATAGTTTGTTTAATAGAATAGTTACATTGATTGACCTACTCGATGACAATCCATCCATGGTCTAATCTTTCATTTTTACAAATGAAAAAAATTAATTTGAGGACTTTAAAGCCTGGACCCCCATGAATTATTGACTAATCTGCCAGTTTTCCTCCTGTGTAAAAAGTGTTCTGTTCCAGTGCTCTCTGAATCTATTGGGAACAATCTAGTATTGTTTGCCTTCAGATATTCCAAGAGATTACTTAAATCAACATTTGAAACATAAAAAGCCAACATTTCCATTTGAAGCACAGTTCAACTGACTTGATCAACCACTCTAATCTGTATATTTTCATTTATAATGTATAGTTATTTTTATTAAATGCATCATTTAAGTTATTTTAATAAATTATTTAAACTTACATTTGTTTTAGTGTCTCTTATTGAATGTGTAATCATGTTTATGCATACATTTTTTATAATGATAATGCTTTTCAGGAAAAAAAAAAAAAAAAAGAACAGAAAATTGTTATGGATTGCGATAAGATAGGAGGCCCACAGTATAAAGTTTTCAGGGGGCCCAAAGATCCTAATAGTTCTTCTCCGTTCTTGTGGTATTTAGAGTCCTCCACGTGTGTTTTGCTAAATTAAAGGGATAGCTCACCCATAAAGTTGAATTCTGTCGTCATTTACTCACCCTCATTATGTTCCAAACCTCTAAGACTTTATATGTTTTGTGGAATTACAGTCTCAGTCACCTTTTACTTTCATTGGATGAAAAAAAAATGCACTGAAAGTTAATGGTGACTGAGGCTATCTTTCTGCCTATCTCCTTTTGTGTTCCACAGAAGAAAGAAATCAAATGGCATCGGAACAGCAAGAATGTTCATTTTTTGAGTGATCTATCATTTTAAGTATATTTATTTCAATTATACTTGATATTTTAATTAATACATTAGAATTATAAATTAATAATAATTATAAATAAATACAACTTAGAACACATGCCTGTGGTATTTGGAATGCCAATAAATCAATAAATAAATCAATTAACTGATCATTAATTTAAATTACATTTATAAATGTTAATGATGACTATGAAAATACCTGAAATTTGACATGCCTTAATTGAACGTTTTGTATGTTCATTGTGTATAATCAGTGAGTCTGAAATCCTTTACATTGGAAGCTTACAGCATTCCTTACATCTAAAATTGTTTAGCCATGTGGCTGCAGATTCATCCACAGCAAAATACTTTAGAGTTCCCATGCATCCTGGAAAACCTGGAAATTTAGAATGCTGTTTTCCAGTCATGGAATATGATAAAAATACCTAAATGTCCTGGAAAATAATTATTTGTCCTGGAAAATATTTCAGAGTTTGTTTATACTTCGGTTACCACATGTAGAGCCCTGGTTTCCACGATGCGGAAACAAGGACGGAATTATTGAATCCAGTCATAATAAAGGCATTAGTAATAAAACATGGAATGTCACAGAGCTTGAAATATTTGGGACAAAAATGTTTGAATGAGTGACTAAGATAATAGAGAATGTTTGAATGCACATTTAATCAAATTAAAATCACAATATGTCCTAGTGTGATTATTACGTCGCAAAAGGCTGCAATTTAATTGAATAAATATATAATCTGCATGTTCTGCACGCTTCAACTGAAAATACCTCATCATGAGCATCATGCTTAGCATTGTGTTTAGTAGATGACCTGTCTCCACTCTTAGTATTTCATTTGAAACTGCCTATAATAAAAATTTTAATAAATTAATGCAAGGGTTGATTTTCTTGCAGTCACAGTGAAGGTCGGGCAGTTGAGAGAAAGGTTTTATCCGGGTAAGAGGTGCGGTCTGTCGATCGCACACGTTTCCTTCCTCATCTGGGGCTAGAGGTGGCTTTCTCCCACGGCATCACATTGCTTGCAAAAGTCTTGGGAGACTTATAGAAAATGAACCATGGTTTTACTATAGTAATATTGTTACCTTGTTTTTGGCAGAAACCATAAGTGTGATGTAATTATTCATGGTGTTACTACAGTAATATGGTGTTAATATAGTAACCCTGTTTAATTTTGTGGTTACTATGATTTTACTATGTTACTGTAGTAAAACCGTGGTTCATTATTGTAAGGGAAGGTTAGGGTTAGGTTTAGGGGTAGGGGTTGGTGTTGGCTGTCTATGGGATTTACACTTAGTGTAATAGTTTCTCACCTTTGGAGAAGCAGTTCGCTACATGGCTCAGTGTGATAATAAAAGTGATTATGAAGTGCTATTTTTTAAAAATAATTGTATTATCTTCCCTGAGGTCCAGTGATAATGTTACAATTCAGTAATATATAATCATTTTCAGCCCTGTTTTGGCCCTATGTCTGAAATGCTCTGTTTTCGCATAAGTGTTGGGTGGCCAGACGTCCCGTTTTTCCTGTTTTAAGCACTTTTTCTAGTGTCCTGACTTCCCCTCTCATAAAGGTCTCGATCACCTATGCAGGTTTCTCAGTCACATGAGTATTCTAATCTAAATTAGCCAAGGATACGGCTGATAAAAACCAATAAAATCACAGTGTTATTGAAGTATATAATTGGATTAAACTATCCAATCACAATCCTCTATCAATATACGTCCAGTTTGTGAACTGATTGAAGAGTTAATTTGAAAGAGCTCATAGATGTAATTGCGGCTGGAAAAATGTAAAGGAAGTGTGCATACAATGAGGCTCTTCAAAAAGAGTTTAAATTTCTAAAGATCGAGTCACAGACAGAGCCTTGTAAAACGAGGTATGAGATTTTTGGAGCTCGGTTTTCCATCACTCATGGAGGCCGCACTGACATTGCTCAGCATGATCATACAAAAAAGCATGTGGATGCTGCTAAAAGAGAGTGTCACACCAAGTGTTAGCAATTTTTTATTTTTTTTGCAAAGTTCAGAATCTGACAAGTTACATGCAAGTGAAGGACTTTTTGCTTATCATTCTGTTGTGCACGTTCATAGCTTTGCACATTCATGACCTGAGAAATGTCTTGCAGTCTAGGCTGGAGAAATCATTTATCACCTCTGACATTAAAAAGCAGTTGGATGCCCTGGTTGAAGATGGTGACATGCGAGCGGATGATTTCTTTTGTGCAGTGAGAAACTTTTATTCAGCATCGGTAGATTGCCTCCAAAATTGAAGCCGCTCATTGGAGAACAGAAAAACTTGAGTGGGCCCTACTGAGAGAACACTTCTACTCTAGAATCCCCGCTCTGAGTTTGATTGAGGAAACCACGCTCTTTGATGAGTGGGCTTGCACGAAAAACATTGTCACTCGTCGCATCACTGCGTGGAACATGAATAAACGTCTGTGTCCAAGAGATGGACAGGCATTTTCCGTGAGCTGGATAGCAAGACCATCAACTTCGGAGTCTTAGCCAAGGTCATGGAGTTTGTTTTATGCCTGCCTGGGACATCTGCATATGTGGAGCGTGTGTTCTCATTAATGAATGCAGCAGGGACACTGGATAAATCTCGACTCACTGTAACAGTCATGAAGGCAATGCTTTTCGTACGTCTTAATTTTGGACTTGATTGCTCTGTATTTTACGATAAACTCTTGAAAGACAAATGCACACTGAGAAAATTTGCTGCCAGCAAAAATACAAGGTGGCAACAATTACAGATGCGGATGCACCCTCTACACCGCATTAATCTGTGCTAGGTAAGGATACGTCAATTCCATTTTTTGCAAGGGGGGGGCTGTCCCGTTTTCCACAAGCAGGAATCTGGTCACTCTACCCAAGCGCCTCGTTAAAATGGTTGGCTTAAAAATGATTGGCTAACATCATGAATCCCCTCAAATTCAGTAAACTCAATCGGAAGAGAATGAACAAGCCACTCAACATAGAACAAAATTTACAACACATTGCATCCAAATATAATGTACTGTTCATCTCAAGCACAACTTTTATCACTCAGCACCATAATCTGTCAAACAGTCATGACATTTAAAATATTCATGAATGAAATGGTTTACTTATGGTTTTGATTGGGCCCATGTGTTTTTGACTGCTCCATTCTTCAATAACTGTTACTTTGCAAAGCTTGAATTGTATTATGACTGGTTCACACGGATTTGAGCCCAAAAAAAACCTGCACACGCATAGTCCAAAGCACGGTGAAATGACGCACACGCATACTGTTGGCCCACATCCCCGGAAACACATCGCAACGGTCAAAGACGTCCATCTAGTCTAAGTTTACATACATCAGCAATTAAAAATAGTGCAGATGGGCGAAATAACACATCTGTGATGCATTTATGCTCAAAACAACCAGAGGCACCAGCTGAATGAAAAAGAGTTTTTTCTCCGTTTTAGAGTTGTAACTTGACACCGGGTCTTAAAAAAGCAGCACGAGATAACAGTGGTCAAAGACGTCTTTCAAGTGCATGTTTATATAGAAAATAATTCAAAATAGTCCAGATGGCTCCCCTTTGGTGTTCAGGATTAGTTTAGATTAGCCACACAAGGCCTGCTCTCTAGACTTTAACTGCTTACCAGTGGGCAGAGGCCAAGGGTGCGATGATGCATGTTGTGGGATGTGTAAATACAAATGAGCAATGTATCATGAACAGTTATGAACAGACAGATTTTAAAAACGAGACATTTCAGTAGGGTGGCAACTCTAATGCTTTTTTTAGACTGTGGAGGAATTTTTGAGTTCTGAAATGTACAGTATGTTTTTATAGTACAGTTGCCTCTTATATGTCTAAATATCAAGGATATTTTTATTCTCCATTTCATGACCTGTGAAAAGCTGTGATTTAATTAAATAAATATAGGCATAGACTTGTAAATAGCATCTACAGTTGAAGTCAGAATTGGTTAAAAGATTAGTTTAATAACTTCTGACTACAACTGTAACACTAGCCTCTATCATTATTTGCACTTAGTGGAAATAGCATCTACCTATATTTATTTAATTATATCACTGCTTTTTGGGATTTAATAATCACATTGGGACATGTAATGAACTGCTTATCCAGAGGATAGAAACTACAATCAAAAACACACAGAAATGGCTAAATAAAAGCTCGATTTTAATGTATTGTGAAATGTTGGAAAAAAGACAAAAGCATTGCAAGCTTAAGTTGATCATAAGAGACTATTTGCACCAACGCTTACGATGATTTTGGGAAACGCTGCCCCAGAAATTGTGCCTTGAAAAGAGTGTAAGCCCTGTACTTGTGTGATGCACAGACCATTGCAAATCATCCGTACTCTTGTAGCACTCTTGTAGCGTTTGTCACAATTCACTTAGCAATCAGTAAGGTTAAAGCACTCCGTTTGACACACAGGGTCAAGCATGACGCTTCATTTCACATACGACACAGTCATATTCCATTTTCCCTTCATTAGCCTGTGACCTCACTGGCACCCTGTTGCCGTGGAAACCACTGATGCTAACCCTAAACCAATACTGGCTGATGCACTTAGAATTCAACCATTTGATATGAGCCTGAGGGATTCTGGGAACCAATTCGTCATGAGTGGTGTCATCAGTGATTGCAACTAAACTGCTGGTCCACCAGGCCACCTCTAACCACTTTGCGTTTAATATGCACGGGCTCCAGCAATCATGAATTTGACATGAGTACAGAAATAACTATGGTGGACTTGCTTGAATCCAGAATGTACACACAGTACTGCTTAATTTAGATCCCCATTGAGCATATATATATATATATATATATATATATATATATATATATATATATATATATATATATATATATATATATATATATATATACGTATATAGTTATTATTGTTGCAGGCTACAGTTTTTCTTCAATAGCTATAAATTTAATCCCAAAATGAGTAGCTGCATTTCATGTTTAACTTTACTCTTAGTAAAGTCTTAAAAATGGTCTTTGTCACTCAAAACAGGAAAACTTAGATATTTAAAAATTGTGGGGACAAAATAAAAACCTGTTACCTAACATTTTATATATCTTATTATATTCTAATCTGTCTATGGATTTAATATAGGTTTAGTGCCACTGCAGACATCATAGGTATTTTTTTGTGTAGATATTTAAAATGTATAAATGTAATGTACATGTATTTATTGTGTAATGATATGTAATGACATCTAAAGCTTGTTTTGTACTTTATTTTAATCTGATTTAATATTTAACCAACATAATTGCTCAGATTAAAGGAATGTTCCAGGTTCAATACAAGTTAAGCTCAATCAAAAGCATGTGGCATAATGTTGATTACCACAAAAATGTATTTCGACTCTTTCCTCCTTTTCTTTAAAAAAAAAAAAAAAAAAAAAAAGCTAAAATCTTGGTTCCAGTGAGGCATTTACAATGGAAGTGAATTTTTACATACCTTTTTTGTGGAATGAGATTCCACCAATTTTACAACTTTTTTACTATGATGATGTTATGTCAACAAACCCTAAAACTACTGTAAAAATTACAATGAAACAACTTTACAACTCAAATAATACACAATTTTTAACAGAATTAATGCAAGGGCTTTTATAAAACTTTACAAATTGGCAACGTTCACTTTCATTGTACCCATTAACTTCTAATATAAGTGTATCACTGTAACCTCATTTTATGCTTTTTTTTTTTTTAAAGAAAAGGAGGAAAAAGTCTAAATTAATTTTTGTGGTAATCAACATTATTCCACAAATGCTGTCGATTGAACTTAACTTGTGTATGTACAGTATATTTACACTACCGGTAAAATGTTTAGAAAAACTTGCCTGAAATGTTTCTCATGAACCTAAAAATCTTTTGATCTGAAGACGTATGCTTTAATGTTTGAAATTCATTTTTAGACAAAAATATAATTGTGCCACCATATTAAATTATTTCATTATAAAACTAAAATTTAATTAACAAAAACGTCACGGTTACTGTTACTGTAACCTCTGTCCCTGAGGGAGGGAATGAGACATTGTGTCGAATGAAGTGACACAAGGGGTCTTCCTTGGGAGCCTTTCATTCCTCTGAACTTGAGAAAAGGCCAATGAGAAATTGGCAGACAGAATTTGCATGTCCCGCCCCCGGACATACAGTTATAAAGGGAAGCGATCATGTATCTGTCAGTCACGGCCACCGGGGGCAGTGGGACTGCCCAAGGGAGACATGGGTCCACCGACAGGGGGACAGTACTGTGGAAAATACATCACAGTGAGTTGTCTGAAGAGGGAATTAAGCCTGTGGAGCCCTACACCAGTACGGAACACTTGTGACTCGTAGTGGGTCTGGTCGCAAATTGCTCCGCTGAATTCGCAGACCAGAAGGCCAGGGAGGAAGAACATCCAGGAAGCGAAGCTTAGTGGCTAACCTGGGAGTGAAAGCACACTGGATGAACTTGGTGAAGGGTGCTGGGTGCAAGCGGAACACCTAGTCAGCTGTTCCGCATTACCGAGGTCTACTGGCTCGGACCTGACAAAACACGGGACGAGACCAACTCAACCCTGAGATTGTAAAATCTTGCAAAGGTATTGGGTTTTGCCCATTCCACTCCTCTCCAGAGGGGTCTGCTAGGGACGTGCCGTTGGTCAGTGCCCACGAGGATGCCACACTTCTCGTCGAGTGTGCTCGAACCCGCAAGGGGGCGGGCACGGCCTGAGTCTGGAAGGCCAAGGAAATGGCATCGACAGCCCAGCGGGCAGCCTCAGTTTGGAGACGGCGTTCCCTTTCCGCCATCCGCCGAAGCAGAAAAAGATCTGCTCAGAACATCTAGATCTCTGCGTGCGGTCCAAATAGATACGCAAAGCACGAACCGGAAACAGCAACGAGAAAGTTGGGTCTCCCTCCTCCTGGGGCAGCTTCCTTGCAGGTTCACAGCCTGGTCCCTGAAGGGGGTCGTAGGAACCTTGGGCACGTAGCCCAGTCGCGGTCTCAGGATAACATGAGTATGTGCCGGTCCGAACTTTAGTCAGGTTTCACTGACAGAGATCTACCTGTGCCATGCCGAATCGGCCCCAAAACAGCTGGACTACCTGGAGGTGGAGACTCCACTCTGCGCGAAATCTGTCGTGATAGCGACAGTGACCTGAGTAACTTCTGACTCCAAAATAGGAGATGGCGGGCGAGTTGTGACATATGACGAGAGTGCATGCCACCTTGGCGATTTATATACGCTACCATCATGGTGCTGTTTGAATGGATCAAGACGTGCTTGCCCCGAATCAGTGGGAGAAACCCTGCAAGGAAAACAGCCAGCAACTCAACCTGTCCAGGAGCCAGCGGCAGTGTGCCTGTTGCACACGGTGCCCCAACCCTGTTGAGAGGCATCTGTGGTGACCACGACATGTCTGGACACCTGCTGTAGGGGGACTCCGGTCCACAGAAAACCGAGGTCTGTCCAAGGGTTGAAAGTCTGATGGCAGGAGGGGGTGATTACCACACAGTATGTGCCGCGGCACCATGCCCATCTCGTGACTTGAGTCTGAAGCCAGTGCTGAAGTGGTCTCATATGCGTCAACCCGAGTGGCGTGACAATGGCTGAGGAGACTCTGGAATTGTTTTAGAGGAACCGCTGTGCCTGACTCGAAGAGAGCGTGGCACCTTAGCACTGACTGCGCACGCTCGTTCGTGAGGCGCGCTGTCATTGAGACTGAGTCTAACTCCATGCTGAGAAAAGAGACGCTCTGAACCGGGGCGAGCTTGCTCTTTTCTCAGTTGACCCGAAGCCCTTGACGGCTGAGGTGCTTGAGCACCTTGTCCTTGTGCGTGCATAGTAACTTTCAAGAGTGAGCTAGAATGAGCCAGTCGTCAAGGTAATTGAGTATGCGGATGCTCACTTCCTGTAGCGGGGCAAAGGCTGCCTCTGTGACCTTGTCGAAGACGTGAGGGGACAGGGACAGGCCGACGGGGAGGATCTTGTACAGGTACGCCTGGCCATTGAATGCAAACCGTAGGAAGGGTTGGTCGAGGCAAGGATCGCAGCCCAGGCACGCGAGGCAGCTCTTATGACAGTCAGAAGTGGAGAGAAATCGACCGCATCCAGGAACTACACAGAGGCGGAATGACATATTTAAAAAGCGTCTTGAAAAGGACGTTCAACGCCTGCTGTGTAATGCTATTTTGTGAGTGAAAATAAACTCTTTTAGATAAATAAAACTCTTTTAGGAGGGAGAAAACTCTTTTAGACAGAAGCACTGTCGAAGCACCCAGGGGCATGGACTGCACAGCATGCAGACAGAGAACACCACTGGAAATGCACCGTAGATCCAACAGCAGTGCTCTGCCACAGAGGTGAGTGGAACAGTAGTGAGACTCAGCTTGCTGATGCACAACCGCTCAGCTCCAAAGAAAAAATCTGACCGACAGACACATGCCCACTTCCCTTTATACCTATATGTCCAGGGGCGGGACATGCAAATTCTGTCTGCCAATTTTTCATTGGCATTTTCTCAAGTTCAGAGGTACGCAAGGTTCCCAAGGAAGACCCCTTGTGTCACTTCATTCAACACAACGTCGAGTGAGTGACAGAAGGGGAAAGAAGTTTTTGAAATTGATGTCTTGGACCAAATAATAAATAAAAGCAGCCAATAAAAACCCAACATAGATGGGAACTCCTTCAATAATGTTCAAAAAGTACCGCAAGGTGATACCTCAAGAAGTTGGTTGAGAAAATGTCAAGAGTACATTTCTGCAAATTTGGAAAGACGAAAAGTGTGAATTTGCTCATTTGCACGAGACCACGAGCGGCAGGTGCAAAGTGGGTTGAATTGAACTCATTTTTGACACCACTGATATAGAGTGTGGCAGTAAGTGGGGATATTTTATGATTATATTTTTTGCACCATTCTACCACGCAGCCATCATACCACTCAGGAAGGCGAGAGATGAATGTAGTTTGGTGTGAAAAGTGCAAATCATTCCCAAAACAACAGCAAATGACCTTGTGAAGATGCTGGAATAAACAGGAAGACAAGTATCTATATCCACAGTAAAGCAAGTCCTATATCGACATTACCTAAAAGGCAGCTCAGCAAGGAAGAAGCCACTGCTAAAAATGCCAGATTACAGTTTGTATGTGCACATATGGACAAAGATCTTACTTTTTAGAGAAATGTCCTCTGGTCTGATGAAACAAAAATTTTACTGTTTGGCCATAATGACCATCATTATTTTTGGACGAAAAAGGGTGAGGTTTGCAAGCTGAAGAACACCATCCCAACCGTGAAGCATGGGGGTGGCAGAATCATGCTTTGCTGCAGGAGGGACTGGTGCACTTCACAAAATAGATGGCATCATGAGGAAGGAAAATTTTGTGGATATATTGAAGCGACATCTCAAGACATCAGCCAGGAAGTTAAAGGTATTTGATGACAAAAGCCCTGACCTCAGTCTGATAGAAAATTTGTGGACAGAACTGAAAAGAATGTGCGAGCTAGGAGGCCTAAAAACCTGACTCAGTCATACCAGTTCTGTCTGGAGGAATGGGCCAAAATTCCAGCAACTTATTGTGAGAAGCTTGAGGAAGGCTACACAATTTGTTTTACCCAAGTCAAAAAATTTAAAGGCAATGCTATCAAATACTAACAAAGTGTATGTAAACTTCTGACCCACTGGGAATGTGATGAAAGAAATCATTCTCTCTACTAATATCCTGACAAAGTATTGATCCAAACTGACCTAAGACAGGCAATTTTTTTCTATGATCAAATGTCAGGAATTGTGAAAAACTGAGTTTAATTGTATTTTGCTTAGGTGTATGTAAATGTCTGACTTCTGCTTTTGCTAATGTTTGTTACCAGAATTCATTTAACTTAATTGAATCAATTGAAATATTTGACAAATGTTGACATAATGATATATTTCAGTGGTAAGAAAGAAACGTGCATTCATAATGGGAAAAGAAATGCCGCTGAAATTCAGTTCTAAGGGACGGATATTGCTGCCTAAGAAAACGGTTCATTTCTGGCACTGGTACTACTGCCCTACACCTTTTCTCACAAGTGTCTGCTAGGTGTCTTGCTGTAGTGGGACAATTTGGCAGAGCAGCTGTCATTCTCGATTCTTACCTCCCCTGCTGGGGTTGCACTCTGCTACCCACAAGTTAAAGAGCAAAATCAGGCATCCATCACCACCTGATGTAATGTGTAAACGGCCTCTGACAGCTTACAGACAAATATGGTGTCACATGGATTATTTGTGGTTATGGGCACTTGTTTGCCACGTTTATTTTAGTGAGTCAGTGAAGGCAGAGAAATGGCCAGTCAAACTATGCCAGAACTGAAGGTGTCATCACTTATGTCAGTTGCAAAAAGGATGGGTCACTATTGGCAAAACGATTAGTCCGTTGTGTTTACAGTCAAAACAGTCTGATAGTTACATATACTTTAAACGCTTATTCGCTTATTCAGCTTCCGTTATAACTGTATGCACAGTACTCTAAAAAATATATATTTTTACTGGCACTGAGGGACAAATTATTGTGTGGTGACTGACAGCATGCCACACATTGCTTTAATAAATGGAGTTAATTTGAAAACATTTATTCCTCCTAGGCTTTGCTTTTTTTTGGTTGTTTTTTTGTCCACTTGCCCTATCTTCTTTGACTTGCTCACAAATTGTTTTGGATCTGAAGCATTTTTGACATTCTAGAGCAGAACTTTTGTGTCCCCTTTTAAATTATGTGTCCTTAACAACTATGTACATTTGACACAATGTATTTATTATTTGCATATGTGTATTTGCATTGTACTTACATTTAAAGTATCTTAATTTAATTACATTTGTAGTTACACTGCTAACCTTACCTCTAACACAACCCTTACCCTGAATCCTAACTCTAACTCTAACCCCAACCCTAATCCTACCCCTACTCCTAACCTACCCAGTGCTGAACCTTAATAGCAGCACATGTGAATTTTGCAGAAAAACATGTTTTTACACAGTAAATACATTGCATTTTATGTTCCATTCCTATAAGTCATCACTGTTTCTGAAGCTTATCAATTGTTTGTATTGATGCGTCATGTACCACAGGCCAACTAGGGATTGGTCTTTCCTGTTATGCAGTACCTTTTTAACTTTGTAACTTTTAATTAGTGTAATATGTGTTTGAACTTAAGGAAGTATATCAATAAGGTTCTATATAGGGTATACCAGATTTTCAGAAATATGCTTTGTAACTTGATTATTTAAGCTATGACAAGAAAATTATCAGGATGTCAAAAAGGACTTAACAGGTTGAAAATAAAGAGCTGAAGTTTGGCATTGCTTTATGAGGGATTGAAAGTTAACTGGCATTTGGATAAAGTACATTTTTTTGTTAACTTACTACTTGCCAGTTTCTGTCTTAACAAACAGGATGGAATGTTTTAGAGCAAGTCTAGAGTACTGGAGAATGATGTTATAAAATAACTTATATAAGGGCTATTGTAAAAAGGATAGAAAGTGATATTGAGAGCATAAGAAAAACATATAAATGTATTATCAGTTAGCATAATATTCGCAAGAACAGACATTTTATTTGAAACATTTTGATTAATGAAAGGAATACCTGAATTATTTCTTAATACATTGCCAGGTT
Source organism: Moxostoma hubbsi (assembly GCA_032164185.1). Classification (NCBI taxonomy): domain Eukaryota; kingdom Metazoa; phylum Chordata; class Actinopteri; order Cypriniformes; family Catostomidae; genus Moxostoma; species Moxostoma hubbsi. Next base: position 9,827,022 of record JAVLUX010000018.1, on the reverse strand, counting down.
TTCTTTTTAGAAGCATATTACCATTTTAGAAGCATATCACATGGCAAATTGGCTGATTCAATTATTTATTTAAGTTCCCCTTCTGTCACTCACTCGACGTTGTGTCGATTTTAGTGGCACAATGGGTCTCTTCTGTGAGCATTGTGTACCTCTGAACTTGAGAAAAGGCCAATGTCAAATTCGCAGACAGAATTTTCACGTCTCTCCCCCGGACATACGGGTATAAAGGGAAGCAGGCGAGCATCTGTCAGACAGATTTTTTCATCAGAGCCGAGCGGTTGTGTGATCAGTGAGCTGTGTTTCACGACTGCTTCATCCACCTCTGCAAGAGAGCTTCTGTTGGATCTGACGGCGCATTCCACTGGCTTTCTCCTCTCTGCACGTTGTGCAGACTCTGCCCCTGGGCGCTTTGACAGCGCTTCTCTCTCAAAAGAGTTGAATTCTCTGAAAGAGTTTATTTTCCTCTAAAAGAGTTTATTCCTGGTAAAGCAACAAGTAAGAGCGAACGTTGAATGTCCTTTTCAGAACACATCTTTTTAAAGATGCCCTTCCATCACTGTGTGGATGTGGTCGGTATCTCTCCAGATCCGACGGTCATAGACGCTGCCTTGTGTGCTTGGGTAGCGATCACACCGAGGCAGCGTTTGTGGGTGGTTCATGTTCTTACTGTGAGGACATGACCATGGCAACATTGCGGTCGCAAAACGAACGCCACTCCAGCAGCTTGCTTGCACCTGGCTCAGCAGTCACGTAACACCTGTTAAGTGCATGGAGTTTTGAAGTGGGACCCCTTGTGTCACTACAATCGACACAACGTCGAGTGAGTGACAGAAGGAGAACATCATGGTTACTGTTGTAACCTCCGTTCCCCGATGAAAGGATCCAGACGTTGTTTTCTCCTTGCCACGTCACTATCCCTACCACTGTAATGCGCCTTAACCTTATTCTCGGCTCCTCAGTAAAAACCTGTCTGACCTTTATAACCTTATGTCCGGGGGCGGGACATGCAAATTCTGTCTGTCAATTTGACATTGGCCTTTTCTCAAGTTCAGAGGTACGCGAGACTCTCAGAACTCTCATTTTTTGCGTGGCCACCCTCTGCACCAAAGAAAGTTCTGTGCTCAAAACGGGCATTAGGACTGATGGTTGGCTTTCATGTACTAATACTTTTTAGCTCCATGTCCTATTTTAGCAACTGTTATGTACTCAAATGGAGGATCTCAGTGTAGGATTTTCATGTCTTGCTGTAACACTTGTCCTTATGCAGAAATGTTTGTGCCGATTTGGAAACTCCCCAGAAGACTTGCTGCATGTAAAAAAAAGAAAATGACAAAAAAAGTCCAGTTCTGCTCTGTGAACTTTAAATGGCATGACACCCACAGAGGCAACTGAACAGGGCTGAATAGGGAGGAAGATACATTTTATGATAAAGAGGGACATCTTGTGGCAGACAGTTGCAGTTCACAATTTTAACTCGAGAACGTATATGAATGTATATGAAGACAACGTGAAATAGCATTCACACTCACAAAACTAGCACATATATATTATAAGATACTGTATATGTAATAATGTAGAGCAGGACTTAATTTTATCCTACAGTATTGATTGGATGATTTATACATTTGCTCCCTTTTATTTAGATAGATAGATAGACAGACAGACAGACAGACAGACAGACAGATAGATAGATAGATAGATATATCTTCTAGCGTTCAAATCATTGACTAAAACTTACCTTTTTAAAATTGCTTTTAATGTTTAGCAAAGTTTTGCTGTGTTTTTTAGTGTATCTTCCATTTGATGTTGTTTTTGCTGCTTTTATGATTTTATGTAAAGTGTCTTTGAGTATTTAGAAAAGCGCTCATAAATAAAATGTATTATTATTATTATTATTATTATTTATTAGATAGATAGATAGATAGATAGATAGATAGATAGATAGATAGATAGATAGATAGATAGATAGATAGATAGATAGATAGAAAAACTGTATGTATATAAAAAAAGTATATAAATTGCACTTATAGTTTCATACATTTCTTGAAATTCCATTCCACTTAAATTTTACTTCCTTAAATTCAAATCACAAGTCTGCATGCTGTTTACTATAGTTCAAATCCATGGATTTTAAATTCACTTCTGAATTATGCACAACCCTGCCATCAACACAGCCTTGGTGTGCAGCGCCTTGGTGTGCAGCGTATTTAAATCGAGATGGTGTTTAGTAAAATGGAGCACTCCAGTATGAAACACTGAAAAAATCCAGACGTCATAGGCGTTCGTCTAACATACATGTTCGGAGTGAACGGCCTATTGGATGGAGGTGTTTGTCTGTTGCATCTTGCTCTCCTATCACCATCTCACTGTATATGCATTAACACATACTGTACATACAACTGTATTTAATGAAAAAAATTGTGCTGCCACCTGTATTATGAAGCTTGGTCTGTGGTTGTATTGCACTGGTAAAGGCTAGTGTGGAAGCAGAAGACAACTTCGATTTAAAAATCAGATGTCTTGCAACCCTCTATCCGAAATAATGTTTGATTTTAATTTTGTTCATATTTAAAGGAAAACAAAAATTACTACTTTTTTTCAACCCTGATTTGATTTCATGTTGTCTTTAACATACCACATGATTACAATGCTTAAACATTTTTAAGCTAAAACAGAATTGTTTACAGGAAAAATGTGGGGAGTCGGAAAAGGAAGTTGCCCTCTTGTAACTACACTGTGCTGGCCACAAAGCGAGAGATGGTGGAGAGTGAGCTTAGTCCGCTCAGCATGCCTGGTGAGGAGAACAACAATATGATGGAGAACAGCATCAACAGCCACACCTTTGAGAGCATCAGTGAGGACGACTCCTCACTATCACACCTCAAGTCTTCCATCACCAGCTATTTTGGGGCGGCTGGCCGGCTCACCTGTGGGGAGAAGTATCAAGTTTTGGCTCGTAGGATCACACCTGAAGGCAAGGTGCAGTATTTAGTGGAGTGGGAAGGAACTACACCTTACTGAAAGTCAGAGAACAGGTGTCAAACAGATGGGCTGCAAAGGAACGTGTCACTTGGCTCTCAATAGATTTTCTTTTTTTCTGCATTGCTTTTCTGAAAGTCATAGTTTCAGAGTCCTAGATTAGTTTTGTTTTTTCCACAAAACACATTTTACCATCCACATAGTTTTTTCCCCCCTAGAATTAAATGATTAACTAATATTCTGGTCTTATCTGATGTAGGACCTTAAGGTCTTTTTTTTCCTTTCTTGGAGTCATCCAGTGTCCTTTTGCTAGGGCACTTTAAACATCATAAGCATATACTAACCTTACATGGTATAACAGCTGGTATCAGTCAGTAGGTAGCAGATAAAAGACAGTATTAAATAATATTTTCAAGTCATTTTCAATTTAGTTGTGGGATCCAAACAGCTTAAGGGCATTGACCCTAAGAGTTACAGTTCCAATAGTCCATCAAAACTCCACGGCATCTATTCTGAGTAGCTCTAGATTCTTTTTATACGAATAAAAACCCATCAGAAAATAGTTCATTTTTGTTAGAATGAAATGCTCCTTTGATTAAGTTAAAGGTTTGATTAAAGAAATACTCGACCCAAGAAATTTAAATTCTGTCATTATTTACTCACCCTCAGACAGTAGGTGACTAAATAATGCTATTCTTTTAAATGAGTATTCATATGTAAAGTTAAGCTCAATCGACAACATATGTGGCATAATGTTGAAAACCCCCAAATTAAATGTTTGACTTGTCCGTCTATTAAAAAAATTGTATATAATAATAATATATCAAAAAAAGGAAAAAATGTGGGTTACATTGAGGCACTTACAATAGATGTGAATGGGGCCAATTCCTGCAAACGTTAAAATACTCACTGTTGTTAACATGATTTAAGTGTGATAAAAATCACTTTCTAAGTTTTTCTGTATAAATTTATATCTAATTTTACAGTCAATTTTGTTGCCATAACGCCGTAAACACAAAAACCTTAAACTGACCACAAAAACGGCAATTTAAACGACTTTACAGCTCAAAAAATACACACGTTTTTACAAAAGAATTAACAGAAGTATTTTTATCAAATTATAAGCTTCACATTTCTGCATTTAAACCCTCCAAATATGGGCCCCATAAATTAACGTGCATTACTGTCATTTTTGTTTTTCTTAAAAAAAAAGGAGGGAGACGAGTCAAAATAGTTTTTTATGGTCATCAACATTATGCCACAAATTATGTCGAATGATCTTACCTTGTATTGAACCCAGAATATCCCTTTAAATGTGGAGTATTTTTTTCCAACAGCACTCTTGTCTCAGAGAGTAGTTCACTGAATGTAATTTGTTCTCTTTCATTCATCTCACTCAGTATTTCTGCAGAAGGACGATATAGTGATTTGTGCACATTTGTTTGTTCACTAACATTTTTGTCAGACTGCGGTACATGTATTACATTTTAGCCTGCACTATTGTTCTTTCGTGTACAACCATAGTTTTAAAATGTGTTTAGGTGAGTATATAACCAAAGTGATGCAAATACTGTTTTAAGACTGCTAAAAAGTATTTTTCTATTTGTTTGCTTTTGTATGTAAGATTAGATCAACAAGACCTGCTTTGGATGAGAAAACGAAAAGAAATTGAGAGTGGAAAGTTCTAGAGAAACGATTTAATTTGCAATAGAATTTAGGCTCTTTTTTCAGCATTTGCCCACAGATTACAGTTAAAACAAAGTTTTTTTTCCAAAGATTTAGAATTTTCTTCATTTCATTTAAGATGGATCTGGAAGTGGATACATTTATATTAAATGGATAATTCAGACAAAAAAAAAAAAAAAGATTCTCACATCATTTACTCACCCTTATGCCATCCCAGATGTGTGTGACTTTCTTTCTTCAGCAGAACACAAATGAACATTTTAAGAAGAACATTTCCGCTCCTTTGGTCCATACAATGCAAGTGAATGGGTTCCAACATTTTGAAGCTCCACAAATCACATAATTCATCATAAAAGTAATCCATGTGACTCCAGTGGTTCAATCCATGTCTTCAGAAGTGATATGATAGGTGTGGGTGAGAAACAGATCAATATTTAAGTCAAATTTGAATATAAATTCTCCCTGCTCAGTCAATCTCCACTTTAACTTTCACTTTCACATTCTACTTGTGTTTTTGGTGATTCACATTATTTGTGCAGATGCAGGAAGGATTACCTTTATACTGCCTTTATGTGCTTTTTGGAGTGTCAACGTTTTGGCACCCATTCACTTGCATTGTATGGACCTATGGAGCTGAAATATTCTTCTAAAAATCATAATTTGTGTTCTGCAGAAGAAAGAAAGTCATACACATGTGGGGTGCATGAGGGTGAGTAAATGATGAGAATTTTTGGGTGAACTATTCCTTTAACAGATGTTTGTATTGTCTAGAAAATTTTAAGAAATGTGAAGTTTCAAAGCAGTGTCAGGTTTGATGATTCTATAATTGGGCTTCATTAGTTTTATAGTACAAAACATTATAAATATGCTTTATTATTTACATGTATATAATTGAATAAAAGATTAACCCCCATTTAATTATTGCACTATTCACATTATATCAGCTATGCAAGCTATTGTTGGAAAAATCGACATATATTTTGTAATTGATTTTAAACAAAACTATATAAAAGACTATTTCAAGGATTTGATACTCTTCCCACTTTTAGAATATTTCCCCAATTAAAAAGCATTTGTGCAATTGAATACCGATTGCAACAATATTGTCAAGAAAGCACAACAAATATTCGAGATCAAGTTTTGTATGTCAATTGTTCATCACATAGTTTTTTTTTATCATTTGGATCCGAGTTTTAACAAGGTTCTGAAAAATGACCTATATGTGTCAAGATTAATATGTTTTGGATGCTTTCATGACAGTATTTCTACAAAGCACACTTAAAGCCGTACTTTTAATCATGTATTTTTTTGCAACTATGTTCAAACATGTTAAATGTGCAAACCTGGATGTCTTTATTCTTTCATTCATTCCTGTTTCAGACCATTAAACAGTTTGTCAGCAGTGATTTTGTCTTATGAATCTGTTCACTGAAAAATTTGTTCAGATTTATTCGCTGAATTTTATGGAAATTACATCTTTATGCCATTAGGTGCAGACAAATGAGTCTCCTTTACGTGCTTTGAGTGAATTACGTATATTGATTCAACGACCAAAACAATAGCAGTGAACAAGTATGATTTTTTCACTTAATATATTCAAAACATTCAATATATTCAAACACTGATTTGTTTATGAAATAAATACCTATTTAGGCAAAGGTTGGCTAATTCAAGAAAGCTAAAATACAATATAGTCTTGATTCTATAATATTTTTGGTCACGCATAATTCTCATACTGTGTTATACACACACACACACACACACAGGATTATTAGGAACACCTGTTCAATTTCTCATTAATGCAATTATCTAATCAACCAATCACATGGCAGTTGCTTCAATGCATTTAGGGGTGTGTTCCTGGTCAAGACAATCTCCTGAACTCCAAACTGAATGTCAGAATGGGAAAGAAAGGTGATTTAAGCAATTTTGAGCGTGGCATGGTTGTTGGTGCCAGACGGGCCGGTCTGAGTATTTCACAATCTGCTCAGTTACTGGGATTTTCACGCACAACCATTTCTAGGGTTTACAAAGAATGGTGTGAAAAGGGAAAAACATCCAGTATGCGGCAGTCCTGTTGGCGAAAATGCCTTGTTGATGCTAGAGGTCAGAGGAGAATGGGCCGACTGATTCAAGCTGATAGAAGAGCAACTTTGACTGAAATAACCACTCGTTACAACCGAGGTATGCAGCAAAGCATTTGTGAAGCCACAACACGCACAACCTTGAGGTGGATGGGCTACAACAGCAGAAGACCCCACCGGGTACCACTCATCTCCACTACAAATAGGAAAAAGAGGCTACAATTTGCAAGAGCTCACCAAAATTGGACAGTTGAAGACTGGAAAAATGTTGCCTGGTCTGATGAGTCTCGATTTCTGTTGAGACATTCAGATGGTAGAGTCAGAATTTGGCGGAAACAGAATGAGAACATGGATCCATCATGCCTTGTTACCACTGTGCAGGCTGGTGGTGGTGGTGTAATGGTGTGGGGGATGTTTTCTTGGCACACTTTAGGCCCCTTAGTGCCAATTGGGCATCGTTTAAATGCCACGGCCTACCTGAGCATTGTTTCTGACCATGTCCATCCCTTTATGGCCACCATGTACCCATCCTCTGATGGCTACTTCCAGCAGGATAATGCACCATGTCACAAAGCTCGAATCATTTCAAATTGGTTTCTTGAACATGACAGTGAGTTCACTGTACTAAAATGGCCCCCACAGTCACCAGATCTCAACCCAATAGAGCATCTTTGGGATGTGGTGGAACGGGAGCTTCGTGCCCTGGATGTGCATCCCACAAATCTCCATCAACTGCAAGATGCTGTCCTATCAATATGGGCCAACATTTCTAAAGAATGCTTTCAGCACCTTGTTGAATCAATGCCACGTAGAATTAAGGCAGTTCTGAAGGCAAAAGGGGGTCAAACACAGTATTAGTATGGTGTTCCTAATAATCCTTTAGGTGAGTGTATCTTTGCTCTGATGACTTCTCCGTTATTCTACTAACATGTGGAAAAGACATTTGTGTCCAAACTTTAAATGAGTTGTGCATATTGGTATTCTTAAAGGTAAAATAAGTTATGTATTTATTGATTTTTTTTATTAAAAAGTTTTAGTCCTAAAGAAATGAATAGTAATTTTAAATCATATATCAAGATATACATGGCGAGGATCCCCTCATGGGAGCAGCCTTGTTAGATTCACATTACCAGCCGAATACTACTCTTATTAACCACCCTCTTTTTGGACACTTTCACTCTTGGATTAAATAAAACATGCCTGACTGTAGTGAATAGTGAAATTCTACAATCTACAATTCTACCCTTTAAGGAATTAAATGGTGAGATTAGCAGCATTATGACTTGCAAAATGTTAATGTATTACCCAAACTAATGTGATGTGTTCAATATATTTTTGCAAATGCAGTAAAATCACAATTTAAATGTAATTTTACTTCAATGGATTTACACTCAATTAAACTGATGAAATGCTGTGGGATTGTCAAAAAAATTAAACATTGATTTGAAATCATCCAAGATGATTGTATTACACTGATCATGCCCTTACCCCTTTAATGTGGATTTAAAAATGTATTTCGATGCCATTGTATTAACACGTTCATGTCTCCTCCCTCATTGTGGATTTTTAAAATGCATTCCAGCCGATTGCATTAAAATATGTATGGAAAATGTACATTAAAATACATTGCTATTTTACATATTACATTACAAATTGAACTATGCCAGCCATGTGCTTCCATGGGGCACTCTCAGCAGCAATAATATGGTAGTGTTATGAACCATGAAGTTGAAAACCTAATTTTTATAATCTAGAGGGCGCTCTTGTTACATGGAAAGAATTAATTGAGAAAGCTGCTCATGTTGACTAGGGCAACAGAGTACTGAAGGTACTGTTTTGGCAAGATGGGTCTTGAAAGTAAATTAAAAATATTATGAAACCATATATCTCTTAATTTTTAATTTCAGGGACAGTATTGATAATCTAGCAGTAACGGAGAACTTCATTTCATGGTTTCAATTTAAACCATTAAAATGTATTTAATTTTAAATAAAAATAAAAAGTATTCTTTTCTATTTGTGCTCAGTGCTAAAATATCACATTGCTTTTTGTGATTGCAATTGACATAAAATGTTATGGAAATTAATTGGTAAAAGGTGTGGGAACCTTGTAACTAAATGCACAGATATCCGTCGATTCAGTGCCACAGTCATGGGGTAATTTAAAATAATTTGGGTAATTCAATGGGGTAATTCATTTAAAAATCCTAATTTGTCTTGAATTCATATTCTAGGTTTAAGTCATGAATATTGATTAGGAGACGCTGACATGCCTTGCTAACCAGAGCATCCAGGTAGGCACGTAATTAAATAAACCACGCCTTCACTATGGTAAAATCTATTTGCGCTCTAAGGCTATGGCCGAACGTCTGTTTTACAGCCAATCAGGTAGGCCTACTGCGTGAACGTAACGTTACGCAATTAATATTCATAAGTCAAGCCTTCGCTGATTTTATGTATACTTGTCAGAAAATAAGTTCATGACGGAGAGGTAAAATACCCTTATTTTGTTGACATTTCCTTTAATGTAGCAGTTGTTATTGTTTTTCACCAATATTCATTATAACCAACAAAGGAAAAAATGTGCAAATGAAAGAGTCCTCTTGTTATTTTTCCAGTTAAAAGTTATTTTTTAGGAGAGAGTGTTTTGTGTTTGTAGACAGACATTTGTTGCTTTCTGCGTCAGAAAGTTTAAGCTGTTATTTAATTAAGGCGTTTAACGACTTATAATAACAACAATAATACTGGTGATTAGTGTGCACGCGCAACAAAATGTTGTTAGTTTGACATTATTCATGAGTATACGATGACGCATTCATTTATTATGGGGCAGCCATCAACCGTGCAACTGACCAGGAAAGTTAATGTTGAAAAATAGACCTACAAGTTGACAACATTTTTAGTGGTCCACAAAGCACTATGGCACGATACATCACCCGCTGTCAGCACAAAGGCTGTATGAGGGTAACGAGTGTAGACAAAAGATTTGTTTTGCACAGACACCAGTTCAGCTCCCGATGAATTTTGTCATGCATGCAGTTTAGAATCTCTTATATATGTTTACTATTGCTGCATTTTGAGTGTATGATATTTACTGTATGCTAAAATATACTTTTGGATGAGGTCCGAAGGTCTAAAAGACCACTTGTGGAAATGGTTCTATTTTGCATTCTTTATTAATTCGAATTATATTATCAGCATAACAATTTGTTTAAATTATTATAATTTTATTATTATTATTTTTTTTTTTTTTTCAGAAATGTCTTAGTATGTATCTCTTTTGCATTAATGAAAGCATGCATTGGAGATGGGATTGACTGATGATCCATGTTATTCCAGCATGATTTTGGAACGTTTCAAAGAGCATCTTGTGTGCTAAGGAAAGCTTAGCAAAAATACATTAATATAAATAATACAAAAAGCTTAAATTTTATAAAAGCTAAAATACTGCCGATCCATTCACCTCAAAGTCTCTTGTGAAGCTGTTGGATTCTAAAGCGCATTACAGCAGTTCTCCCCCTCTTGCACCGGCATTGTGTAGAGAACGTCCCTGGGCACTTCAGCAACAAAAGAGCATATTTCCTCTTCTAAAAAGACAATATATTTTCCTTCTAAAAGAGTGGCACCTACGAAGCATCTTTTTCTAGATGCCTTTTAGTTGTGTATTATTCCTGGTTGCGGTTGCTATCTTTGCTTCTGACTGCCACGATCGCTCTCTCACGTGTTTGGGTGCTACCCACGTGGAGACGTCGTTTGTGGATGGTTCATGTCCTCATTGCGAAAACATGACCATGGCTACGTTGTGGTCAGGGCTTTCTTTTGTCAGAGGGAAAGCAATCCTAGCAGCTCCCCGGTTGGTTAGCACTGGGGCGATTTTGAGACCTCAACTGGAGCTTCTCTGCTGGGTACCCCCCATGCACCTCCCATTCCCCATTATGCTCATATGCCCCTGTCGAGTTCTGAGATGAGTCCGTGGGCCCGCCTCAGGGCGAGTTCGCAGTCTCGTTCGGGGCTCTTGAAGAAGATGAGTTGTCGATAGCAGCATAAGAGAGCGGGCTCATCCTGGCTGATGCAGAAGACTCGGCTGGCCTCCCACCCTTGGGTGCAGTCATCCAGTCGCAGGCTGACGCAGAGCTGGCGGCCATGCTTGCCCGGACGGCTGCGAGTGTCAGGCTGGAGTGGAATCCTCGCGGCTAGGTGATTGGTTCCTTGTGCCAGAGCACCTCTCACGGCCATGCTCTGCCCCTGGTCCTTTCTTCCTGTAATTGCATAAGGAGCTTACACGATCGTGGCGGGCACCTTTTACCTTGGAATACTCAGCGATTCCTCAGGTGGATCGGGCGGTCGTGGTGCACCTGTGCCCTCAGAGCACCGCCACCTGGCAGAGGCTCCCAACCAGGGCCTGTAGCCTTACATCATCACTGGTGGCTAAGGCCTATGGTGCTGCTGGACAAGCTGCCTCTGCCCTGCACGCCATGGCTCTCCTGCAGGTGCACCAAGCAAATAGTCAGAGAAGCCCTCCTCTGGACTGGCACTCGTATTAAGAAGTCGGTAGATCACCACCGGTCTAAACCTCCATATTACATCTGTGGGCAGAAGGTCTGGTTGTCTACCATAGACATTCCTCTCTGACTCCCCTTGCTTAAGCTCCTTTTTCCATCACTAAGGTCATTAGCCCGGTGGCGGGCCATCTCAAATTGCCCACTTTTCTTAGCCATGTCCACCCCCTGCCACATCTGGTGGTGTGCGCCCCGGCTTATTCCATCAGACAGTTACTCGAAGTAACTTTATTTATACAGAGGCCTAATAAAGTAAAAATAATGTGCAAAAAAGTGCCAAGTGCAACCGCAATACGTTTTCGGGTTTACTCGTTAAATTCCTATGAGCACACACCTGCAATAATTTGTAGTGCAAGCCTTTAAAGTAAACATTCTAATATTAAGCGTGTAATTGGTTCAAATGTCAAAAGTCAAGACACATAGTTATATACATTCCAAGAAACATTGCTTGTATCTATACATAAAAACATAATTCATTTTAGGATCAAATATACATTATTTCCCATTGATATAAAAAAAAAAAATTTGTACATTGACATAGAAATGGATATTTCATACAGCCCCATTGTTTCTATTTTTCATCCATTATGATTAATGAAGATCTTTCTTTGGGTTGTTTTTTGGAGATTGAAATGTTAAGGTTGATTGCTTTGTACATGTGTATGTGTATATACAGTATATACACCGTAGCCTAGACCAACAATTCTGATGAAAAACAGAAACATTGGAGCTGCACAAAATTTCCTTTCTTTTTTTTTAATGATAAAGGCTTATACTGTAAATAATTGCAGGTGTTTAAGGTATTTAGCACTGATGAAGGGGTGAACCCGAAAACATTTTGCTGCTGCACTTGTCTCTTTTTGCACTTTTTTTTGCACATTTCTTTTTTTTATTTTTTTACTCTGTTGGGGCCAATTTATAAACAAATTGATGTAAGATTTAGTCAGATTTTGAGTGTGGATTCATCATTCCTTTCCAATGCCTAAATATGTGAATTTTAAGTGAATAAATGCCATCAATGGTGCGTTTATGTATCATTCTGTTGAACTCTAAATGTCTCTAAGCTGCACCGCTGATGTCAAGCAGAGCAGAGTGAAGTGCTTCTCAGGCACTCTGATGTGTGTGCCGTCAGCAGTGCTCACGCCAAACTCTCGCAAAAATATAAACAAACAAATATAAACTTTGATAGTGAGCGTAAGGAACTCTGGCTTCACTTTCTGTGATCGTGTAATGGCAAATTTTCCTGGTCATTTATACACACACAGTGTTAATTAGGGGTGTAAATATTAATCGATTTGTATCGATGCATCGATTATACAGCCGACGATTCAATGCATCGATACGTCCGCAAGTGTATCGATTAATGTGTTTATTTTGCCGCCTGTCTGTTCGCTCGGAGTTTACCACTCCGTCTCCGACATATGCGTACAACCTACTCCTAAGCTGCGGGTGGCGCTAACCTCATTATTATCTTCTACTTCACACGCGTTACTTACGTATGTTCACACACACATTGTTGAGTCTGAAAGAGCGATGGAACTGTCAGAGCGAGCTGGCAGTGAAAGTCAAATGTTACATACACCAGTCGGCGTCAAGTCATGGGTGTGGAAGTATTTTGGCTTCAGGAAAACAGATGGAGCAGTGGTAAAAGATGTTGCCGTTTGTAAAGAGAAAGACTGTCAGTGTGAGATAAGATACTGCGGCAATACGTCGAATCTATCCGCACACCTGAAAAGGCGCCATGGTATTGATTGCGACTCCGAGTGTAAAGAAAGAACACAGGCTTCCATGCCCGCCAAATCACTGACAACATTTTTTCCTTCCAAGTTGTCGAGCACTTCAAAACGAGCAAAAAACATCACCAAAGGCATTGCGTTTTTTATGTGCAAAGACATGAGGCCCTATTGCGTCGTAGAGAACGAAGGCTTTAGATACCTGCTCGAAGTTCTTGAGCCGAGGTACAACATCCCCTCACGTCAACATTTCAGCGAGTCCTATATTCCGAACTTCTACACCAAAGTACATGATGAAGTTATTCAGGGTCTTATGAGTGCAGAGCGAGTACTTTTGATTCTTACTGCATTTAAACTGTTTTGTTGAGTAACTGTTCTATTTGCAAGGCCCCTGCTATAGCTCAAGCCACGAGCCATGCTTCTAAATACCTCATTCTTCTAAAATGCAAATGCATTTTTGTTATTTTGTAGTGAATGGGCTGTAGGCTTATGTCCTAGACTTTTGTTACTTTTTGTTATTATTGCACTTTAACTGATTTTGTGTAGTAACTGTTCTATTTGCAGTTCATCTACTGCAGAGGATGTGTGACCATTACCTCTTAATAAGATGCAAATTATATTTTCAAAATGTAACCAATTTTGTATAAAAGAAATGTGCAGGATTGCAATTTATTGTAACTGTAGATGCAGTAACTTATATTTGCTGTTCTATTTGCAGTGCATTGAGCACAACTGCTATAGTGTAAAATAACATACACATTGTGAATATAATACTGTTTCTGTATTCTCAATAAAAGGCAAATAATTCATTTTTTGTTGATTTATTTGAAAACTTAATAGATATCATGTAAAAATATCTAGTATTGAATCGTATCGAATCGAATTGAATCGTATCGCGGGGAATTCTGAAGTATCGAAAATAATCGAATCGTTGACTTAAGAAATCAGTATCGTATCAAATCGTCATGAAGGCTCCGATTTACACCCCTAGTGTTAATGTCACATAGTGACACAGAGGAGGAGACGCACGCTTACTCTTATTCTGTGGAGTGTAAAATTACTAAACGAAACCTCAAAGGTTTTGCTTCATGAGAATAAGGGATCGTGGATGTAATCAAAGAGGTTTGCAAATAACGTGTGAAAGTAAAGAAATTAGGAAATAAATATTTTACATATTTTAAGTATTTAGAAATATTTTGATATTTTAATTTTTTTTTTTTTTTCATGTCAATCATATAGTTTTAAAGCCTTAAAAGGAAATTATATACACCTATTTTATAATTTGATTTATGTATTTGTAGTTAAATATATAAAAAAGGCTTGTATGTAGTTTATGAAACTTATACCTTAAGAATTCTGATAATTTATATGGCAATTAATCGTGAAAGCCTGAAAAGAGACAAATAATCGTTATAGCCCTTAAACAGACAATTAATTATTATAATTGCAATTTTTTTTTTTGACAATTAATCATCAGCCAAATTTCATAATCGGGACTGCCCTAGTCCCGCCCCAAACTCATGCCACTGTTGGAGCCAATGTAGCACTGTCTGACTTGACGGGCCATTTAAACAAATAGAAAATGTTTGCTAGTGCCTTAAAGTTACAATTTTAGGTGAAATCAACCTACAAATAGCTTACTCTCTGCTTAAGATAAGATTCTAGAAAGAATTGTAACATCGAAAAAAATTACACACATCAGCTTTAAAGTTCAGATCTGACGTTAGAGCACATACCAGTGAAATAAATACAATTTAAATCTCTGTATACTCTAAACACTTGAGCTTGTGTGGTCTTTTTTTGTCCAGATCTGACTAAGACAGGCTGAAGAGCAATAATTTGCAGTGGGAGGCATAATTATGATGGTGTTATAGGACAGTTATTGTTTTAGAATTGCCTAATAGGGGTTCTGGTTCACAGTGCCATTGAATTTGGGGATGAGCTGCAGTATAATTGTGTGCTTTGTGAAAGGGCTGAAAAGAACTCTTGGCCTAAATACTGTGTAGGTCAGCACTGTTTTTTTTTTTGTTTGTTTTTTTTATCAGATACTCTGTAATTAATAAGTGGCTTTGTAAAAAAAAAATATTGTTTTTATAAAAATTATAAATACAGTGGCCCCAAAATATGTCCCCAAATGTTTTTAATCAAGTTGCAAGACATCTTGCAAATTCCTCAAAACATATGTTTGGATAAAACACTTCTGTCAGCAACTGAACCCCCATATATAATCACGGGTAGATCCTAAAGCAGTCAGTTGTCAAAACATCTTCTACATTGCAGACTTATATCATTTAATTCTTAAGTTGTGTTTCTCTCATTTGAGCTGTAATTCATTGCTGTGTAAATGCATGCATCAGACATGTAAATGTCTCTGTATATTTATCCATCCCTCGCAAAGATGCACGTTTAATTCCCCACACACCCATTATCAACATCATAATCTGTGTAGTATTTCACATGTAAATTGGAAGGGACTTAAGTTTGAAGCAGTTTATTTCATTTTCTACAACATAGAAACTTTTTTTTCTAATGAGCAACTGACTCTCAGTTATGATTTATCATGAAGGGCATGCTACTATATTACAGTACATGTCAAAAGTTTGGGCACACCTATTTTCACCACTTGTTTGTGGCTTTTCCTTTACTATCCAGTCCGGCAATGCTATTTTTTAAAGTTATAATTTTGTATTTGCTTTTCTTTCTTTCTTTCTTTCTTTCTTTCTATTTTAATAAATTTATATAATGCACTTTTTTCCTACAAAACATAAATAAAAAAAAATCCAAGCATGTAAGGAAAAGCCTTGAGATAAAACTTTTTGAGTTATAATGAAACTGAACTATCTCCAGAGTGAGTGTGTGTGAGTGAGTGTGAGAGAGAGAGAGAGAGAAAGAAAAAAAGAGCTGTATCTTTAAGAGCTCTGGCACTCATGTGGGAGTGAGTGGGGCCCAGAGAAGTGGCTCAGCCTAGCTCAGCTCTCCTCCAGCTGCCAGATGCAATGCTGTAGCCAGAACAGAGTGCAGGCAGACTGGATGGGAGGCAGCGCTCTTCTGGCAAACGGGTGACGAGGCAGAGAGAATACCCTTCCTGTGAACCGTTGCTGTCTTCCAATCCCTCGGCACTGAGAGCATGTCAAATTCTGCCTCTCTTTGAAGTTATGGAGTTGGAAAACAAACTCAAGCTAGACTGCCACTATGGTAAGACAAGACATTGGAATCACTTTTAACAAAGCGCAGAAAGTGTTGAGAGCTGACAGTGAAATGAGCTTGTGTTTGTGTGTGTCAGAGGGGCTGTGAAACACATTAGAGCAGGTTTCTTGGGCTTGTCCTCTTGTATGAAACAATTTTTAGTGTTTGTATTTGTTTGTATATACACTCATGTTGCAATGAAAGAATGAGTGTAATTACGCTCTTAAATGTTATCTATTTTTTTATTAGGGAAGAGTTTAGAAAGTGTGTTTTGACGTGAACAGCGTGGAAACTCTAAAACATCAGCAGATGTGTGTGCACAGCTTGCTACTGTTACCTCAAGACAGGCAAAAAACTCTTGATAGATTTAACAGTGAATTATATCTCAGCAAAAATTGTATTTAAAATCGGCCATTGGTTCACTTTCTGTCATACAGCACTGAAAACCATTTCTTTCCCTCTACAAATCTACTTCATAAACATTTGTATGCATTTGATTAAGGCAAAAGTATATATATATATGTGTGTGTGTGTTTTGGATGCTGGTTCCCAGGCATGAGATTCTGCTGGCGCTGTATGTTTACAGTTTTAGCAAAAGCAACAATGCGGGTGTCTTTATTATGTTTCTTAATTAGCTTAACCAGCAAGCCTCCTTGGATTAATCAGAGAGACCTTGTTGGTTCTCTAGCTATTTTTATTTTTTATTTTTTGCTCTGCTCGTGAACAACATGGCTATAGTGGTCCACCAACTTGGGTCAGCATGGAAATTCATGCTGGTCTAAGCTGGCTTTTCCAGTGTGCACCAGAAGTATTAAAAAATACCATATTTAATATTTATCTAAACAAACCAAAATTAGACCTTTAGGTCCTTTACTTCACAATAAAGTTTGTTAAAACTTTACCATTAAACCTTAGCTACACTGTGGCTTTTTAAAGCATTTTTGTGTTCAGGAAGGAACTCGTGGCTCTCGTAGAAAGACAATATTTTAAATACTGAAACAAGCCAAAATTTACAATAACTGACTGTATGTTAAAAGTTTTTGAATGAGTTCTATTAGAATGGATGTGCCACGTTGCTGCTTTGTAAAACATTTTAAATTGTTTGCCTTTGTATACTGGAATTAACTCACGGTTCTGGTTGTAGTTATGTTGATTAATGCTTTTCTAATGAAACTGAAAATAACCCTCAGGACTGTTTGTTCATGCTGATGTGACAGTCACATGATGTGAGATGAACTTTTAATGGATCTTTGTCATGGGCCCTTAAGCAAAAAAAGTTTCAAAGCTTGTCCAACCACAATTTTTTATAGTTTCAACTTGTTCTTTGATTTAAAAGACAAAAAGGAGTACAGAAATAAAAAGAAATATGAGTGAGTAATACCATCAGATGAATGCGTACACTCAATATACTATAGGTAAGGATAAGGCTTGATTTTTTAACATTTTGCAAGTTATTGGTGCAACTCAACATTTATTCTCAATGGAGGAAAGCTTTACTTTTTGAATGCTTTATTGTGCAGACAATTTAGGACTACATTTAAAGTGAATAAGGGCTGTTAAATACTGTAAAAGATCTTTGTGGTTTCATTAATGGTTCATACAAAGTTCATTATAAGTATTTTGTTGATTAGGACACAGAAATGCTTTGAGATGTTTATCGTTTTTAATTTTCAGCAAGAGTCTGGAATCAAAAGGAATCGGTGACGGAATCTTTGTCAGAGTCTTCTTGCATTTCAACCGAATATTAAAATGTTTTGATTCGATGAATCATTTATTAAATGGGCTTTTGTGCAGAGATCTGATCATTAATATCTGCTTCTCACAGATGGATGTAGAATAAGCCTTATGATTGACTTCACTTTAACTCTTTATTCAGAAAACAGCTGTTTAAATAAAACCTGCAATATGATGAAAAGCAAAGGAAACATTTGGTGAGATTGATGTTTTTTGTGTGATGTGTTACTTAAGTTCGGAATATGTGGTTAAAGGGTCGTTCAACCAAAAATAAAAATTTTGCCATTATTTACTTACCCACAAACTTGAACATTCTAATCCTGTATGACATTTCTTGTCTTGTTTAGCTGAATGTCTGAGCTGCTTTCTTAAATACAATGAAAGTTGATGGTGACCAGGGACTGTCAAGCTTCAAAAATAACAAAAAGTACCATTAAAGCATTTTAAAAGTGGCCCATATGACTTGTGCACTATATTCCAAGTATTCCAAGTTGTTATTCACTGAAAATCTTTCCTTGAAAATCTTGACAGCTGTGTTTACCGTTCAGTTTCATTTTATGGAAAAGAACAGCTTGGGCATTCTATATGTGCATGTTTATAGAGAAGGGTGATTAAATGATGACAGAATTTTCATTTTGGGCAAAATATTCCACAATATTCCTGTCTGTTGGGCTCAAAGCAATGCTGCTTGCAACTTTGCAGAGGATTATAGAGTCCAGACATGGCTTTCAATAGTAACAATCTTAAGACAAGAACATAATCCTTGTGGTATATAATGATGGACGTAATCTCTTTAGCTGGATATTAGGACAGACATTCATAATTTCCTCCATCATGTTCCTGGTTTTATGCAGCATTTATTGCCATTTGATTTACCAGTAGATGTTGCTACTACAGCTGTGGTTCACGTGACAGTCACACCATCAATGTTTGCGGTGCTGTTGTTCGCGCGTCCACGAGCCAGCAGCGCCGGACTCATATTATATGTATCATTGGAGAAATAGCTTAAAATGACCTTAGAACCATTATAAATGGGTTATTCATGTTCATTTTTTTGTGTGTGTTTATTTACTGGGCGCTTTTGACACTTAAAGGGCTCTGGAAGCCTAGATAGCTGTAGAAATAACTGTCAAATTTTTACTAAACATAAATACAAATAGATAATATAAACCAATTTAACAGAACATATACATATAACAACTATCAACACTACTGAATCACTAAACTATACCACTACCAGTTTGGTTTGTTTTTGCAAAATATATATATACATATATACACTGGCGAGCAAAATGCTGGAATAATGTACAGATTGTGCTGTTTCAGAAGGAAGTTGGTACTTTAATTCACCAAAGTGGCATTCAACTGATCACAAATAGTCAGAACATCACTGATGTGAAAAACAGCACCATACTTATCTGAAAAATGTAATTTTTTATCAAATCTAGACAGGCCCCGTTTCCAGCAGCCATCACTCCAACACCTTATCCTTGAGTAATCATACTAAATTGCTCATTTGGTACTAGAAAATCACTTGCCATTATATCAAACACAGTTGAAAGCTATTTGGTTCGTTAAATGAAGCTTAGTGTTTGTCTTTGAGTTGCCACAGTATGCATAGACTGGCATGTCTTAAGGCCAGTATTAGGTCAAAATTGGCAAAAAAAACTAAAAAAAACTCATCAGCCAAATGTTGTTTTTAGAAATGAAGGCTATACAATGCTTGATATTGCCAAAAAAACTGAAGATTTCATACAAAAGTGTACACTACAGTCTTCAAAGACAAATAACAGCTGTTTCTAACAAGGACAGAAAGAGATGTGGAAGGCCAGATGTACAACTAAACAAGAGGATAAGTACATTAGAGTCTCTAGTTTGATAAATAGACACCTCACATGTCCTCAGCTGACAGCTTCATTCTACTCGCTCAACACAAGTTTCATGCACAACAGTAAGGGGTGCAGGCCATATGGGAAGAATTGCAAAGACAAAGCAACTTTTGAAACAGAAAAACAAAAAGAAAAGGTTAGAGTGGGAAAAGAAGCACAGACAGTGAACAACAGATAATTGGAAAAGAGTGTTATGGATCTTAACCTTATTGAGATTTTGTTGGATCAGCTAGACTGTAAGGTGCGTGAGAAGTGCTTGACAAGTCATCTATGGCAAGTGCTACAGGAAGCGTGGGGTGAAATGTCATCTGAGTATCTGGACATGCTGACAGCTAGAATGCCACTTTGTAGATATTTTGTTAATGGGGTACTGACATAAAGCCTATGCTTACATTTTTCAGTCCCTCCAGGATTTTGTGATCTCAAGAATTCTTGCAAATTCAACCAATCTCCGCATTATTTGCGGTAGCTTGACATTTTTTATAATTTCCAAAAATGTTCTGCAAAAAATCGTAAATCTGAAGGAATCCCATCGCTTTCCTTCATGTGTGAGAGCAGCAAAACAAATGCGTTAAAAGCTTGAAGCAGTTGCAACATATCCAAATGCACAGCTAACATTGTATCATCTCCATAGTAAGCGTCTCCGCTTCGTCTCCTCCTGCATTCACCATCAAAATCCTTGTCTAAACTTTCGTGGGACCACAGACAGTATACATACATCAAGGCTAGCATTTAATCTTCACACTGAGTGCTGCGAATGAGACACAAAACCTGCTTTTATACAAAAATAAAAATAAAAACATAACATTCACTTAAAATCCCCATTAGTTGTGTAGTAAAATGCAATTTGAATGTTAAGTGCTTAATACAGTAGGTTACGAATCTGAAAATGGCAATATATGCTGAACACATATGATGAAAATACATTTTCATAAATGTTTTTACTGATAAAAGGTCACTTACCTGTATATGCAACATAGGCCTATGTTTCAAAATATGACAAAAATTGTAATTTTCATATATGTAACATAAATATTTTTCATTTATGCATTTGGCAGACACTTTTATCCAAAGCGACTTACAGTGCGCTTATTACAGGGACAATTCCCCCAGAGCAACCTGGAGTTAAGTGCCTTGCTCGGAAGGCTGTGGGGAACGAACCAGCAACCTTCTGATTACCAGTTATGTGCTTCAGCCCACTACGCCGCCACCACCACTTTTTAAAACACTTGGAATTTAAATTTGTTCGAATATGCTCAAATATATGAACTCTAATAATTGTATTTGTTCATATACTGCCATATATCAGATTTCAGTATCAGACTATGTAATAATTGCAACAGACATAATTATTGAATCCTTAATGGCGGGTCCATCAATGGCCAATAAACAACTTGCTGGATGGTCTTGAGGGTGGCTTTGTAACGCCGGTGGCCTCCGACAGGGGAGTTGTGTGCATGGGCTGACATCAAACCCCTATGATCAGTTGGGACAACCCAGCGAGCTGGTCCCTGGCTGGTTTGGGAATAGACCAACAAACCTTTCTCCAGTTTAAGGTGTGGCTGGTCATGAAGGAGAGCATGTAGCTCCTTCGACTCACACGGTGGGTTTTGAGAGGCCCCTTGTGTTGCAGAGTTTTCTCTTGCTCCTGCATGGTGATCAGATCTGCATCACCGGATCTCCGTCCCAGGTGCAGAGTGTCCGTTCCTCATGCCGTTCTCTTTCCATGTGGGAAAGTGAGAGATAAAACTATGACAAGCATAGTTTGAGTCAGAACAGATTGTCAGTTGCTCAACAGTAAAATTGGAGGCTTGCTGGAGCATGATGAGCACTGGTGAAATCTCCACATACTGGCTTGTCTTGTTGCCCAGTCGGTATTTGTTTGGTTCGTAGATGTTGTGGTTGAACCAAACAATACCAGCTCCTGCCAGAGTCTGACTTTCTTGGTAGAATGAACAGCCATCCACGTAGACCCATGGGAGGTCTGCACAGGAATTCTCATCATAGTAACAATGCTTTTACGGGAGCAGCGGTGTGGTGACAAGTAAGGATTCTGGGCTCGGTTGACCTTTGAATTCTCAGTGTTGGCATTCAGCCAGGCCCTTGCCCAAGGCCATTTTATGGTTCTGGGCATACTAGACCTCATTGTCGTAGCCTTGCAGTGCCATCATCCAAGTGGAAATGTGGCTGTTGAATGCACAGCCCTCCCTCAGCCATTGGCAGTTCAGGAAGGTGACAGGTTGGTGACAAGTCTCAATGTCTGTCTTCTGACCCAAAAATGGAGCTAAGGAAATGTTCCACAGCCCATATGGTGGCTAGGATGGCCTTCTTGCAGTCAGAGAACTTCATCTCAACAACACTAGGAGGTAGGCTCACGTAGGCAACGATGTGTTTGTATGTGTCTTGTTTCAGTGTCAGGGCAGCACTGAGAAAGTGGGACAAGAAGCTTGCCTCGAGGTGGAACTCTTTATCCTTGTCTGGGTAGGCCAGACACGGTGCAGAACTGAGCTTGTTTTTCATCTGGCGGAAAGACTGTTCCTGGGGCTATCCCCACTTGAATATTTAATCTTTACGGAGTAGTTCCATGAGGGGTATGGCTATCTCTGCATTGTCGAGAGTAGTTGCAAACACCTATGAAGCTTCTGAGTTCTGGTAAACTTGTCGGAGCTTTGATGACACAATTAGATCGAACTCTCCCAGCTTGGGATTTGATGCCATCTGCACTCCCTGTTAGACACATGTCCTCAACCTTGGTGCGACACCACTGGCCCTTGGCTAGTGCAAGCTTGGCTCCAGCAGTGGAGAGTTGATTAAGTACATGTCAGATCTCTGTCATGTGTTCTTCAAAGGTCTGGTTCCTCATGAGGATGTCGTCCACGTAGATGAGGTTGCCATGGGCATCGGTGTCACTCATGGCCTTATGAAGGAATATATTGAACTCGGCTGGGGAGTTCAAATATCTAAATGGACAACGGTTCCAGGTGTACTAAAAGAGAAAGTCAGCTTGTAATGGTCAGCTGGGTCAACTCTCATTGTCTAGAAGCAGTTGGCCATGTCCATAGTAGAGAAGAAGCGGGCCCCTTTGACCTTGGCCAGTTCTTGGTCCAAATGGATCATGGGCCAGCGGGAAAGTCGTACCTGCTTATTCAGAGGGCGATAGTCAATAGTTAGGCGCCACTTGGCGGTCAGCTTTAACACTGGCAAGATAGGCGAGTTGTAGATTGAGTTGCATTCCTGAATGATTTGCTTTTGCAAAAGCTTGTCAAGGATCCCTTGGATCAACTTAGGCAGCCAGGGAGATTTTATACTTGTGTACAAATGTGGATGGTACATTTGGATCAGTGGGAATTCGATTGGTGAGGTTGTGACCCCACAGTCATGGGAATCTCTTGAGAAGATTAGCTGGAAATCATGAAAGAAATTCTGAAGTGCGTTTCTCTGATCCGTGGTGCGGATCTGCTTTGTGCATATCTGCTTTGGTAAGCTGCTCATTGACCTCGGCCTCAATGCCAACATAGGGTTCCTCTGGTGAGGACCAGGATCTATCATCACCAGGGG
Source organism: Moxostoma hubbsi (assembly GCA_032164185.1). Classification (NCBI taxonomy): domain Eukaryota; kingdom Metazoa; phylum Chordata; class Actinopteri; order Cypriniformes; family Catostomidae; genus Moxostoma; species Moxostoma hubbsi. The sequence goes on along the minus strand of JAVLUX010000018.1, from coordinate 9,803,615 downwards.
TTGTTATAAACTGAAATAGTTGTATTAATATCCTGATTACATGGGGTGCTAACTTGTACTCATGTGTATTTGTGTGTGTGTGTGGTGTGGTGTGGTCCCTTTAGTTTCATACCAGTCCCATTCAACTGTGCGCAGTGTGGAAAGCGTGCAGCTGACTGGGGCTAGCAAGTATTAAGTTGCATCAAGAATATTAATGAACCATGTGAAATTTCAGCAGCGGTGCTCATAATTCAGCAGCGGCGCATATACAGTAGGGGAAACACTGCACCATAGTTATAGCAGAGCATCGCATTGTTCTGCTTTTGTTCACAAAATTCATATGGCAGCATTCTGTTTTAGTCTTTTAGTAATTTCTGGGCTGTATTCCAAACACAATTTAAGTGACAGATTAAATGATAGACTTTTCTACAGTAGCAAATGGGGGTATTTCATTGCAGGGCTGTGTTATTCATGGCACAAACCTTACATAACTTATGGTGTCCCCCAGTTAACCTTGAGTTAAACTACAATTACCTTACTACATTGGGTCATATTTACTGTAAGAATTTTAAACGCAGACATTTCTGGTGATTTCATCAATTGAAATGCAAGTTTGCAGTCAACTTTTGAAACAAATCTCTGACCTTTAAACTTACAGACCCTTTAATGTAAAAATCAACCGTGACTGTGAGTTACAGATTAGTATACTCTCAATACTTTTATATTAGTATCAGTAATCCAGGCTAGTTCAAAGAATATATTTTAAAATTCCACAGCTAGTAATACTTTTGGTAGACTCAGTGTTAATTTATCACAAGCAGGCTTTTTAAAATCAAGGGTATAATTTAGGGTATGGTCATAATTAAGTGTAGTCAAATGTAGACTTTATTCAGCTGATAGAATATAGAAAGGCACTCCCCTAAATGCATAAGAATTAATTAGGAATTTATTGGGAGGTGAGGAACAATCAAGTGCTCTCAGAGAATAGAATCTATCTTTTAGGATTACAGTAGATGCTTATTTCATAGTAGGGCACATTACTTAAATATACACAGTAAAGGCTTAATTTCTGTTTTTAAACCAGATTATAGGACATCCAGCTATACATGTTCTCTAGTTTTGTAAGTCGTATTACAGAAAAACAATATTATGCAAAATAAATGCTGTCAAAAGTGTTTTATAAGAACTTAGATCTATATGACAGATTTATATGAAAGTTTTTGATTTCATAGTACATTCATTGTCAGTAAACTGATAAAACTGCAGGATAAGAGAAGATGACTGCTTGAAGGTCCCTCATTATACCATCAATCTACACTAAACTAGCCTAAAGACACATATTCGTTTTGACTGTCTTTGTTAATGAATCTTAATCAGTGTTTTTTAAACCAAGGTTGTGACCACATATTCAGGATTGGGTGGGACCAGATATAATAATTTAAGAAACAACCTTTGAAAAACCATATCAGTTGTCCACTAATCAGAATTTTTAAAAGGGATATGTCCCCCTTTATATCTATACTGTTTACAGCCATTGTTTACAGCCTGGCCTCAATGTAATGTCGAAGCTGCTAGTGACACACAGTTGACCTTTTACCAAATCGTGAATGGCTGTCATTAAAGCAAAGTACATCTTTGAAAAGGGCAGAAGGAAAATGTGTCAGAATCAAAAATAGGTGGGCAGAAAAGCCTTTAAATCCAAGACCTAGATGATAAGGTCATTGTTAGCCATTTACAGAAATAAGTTTTTCAACAGTTTTGTCTTTCAAATGCAGAGACCTATACAATGCTAAAACTGTCCATCTTAAGCATTTCATTAATGATAATGAGTGTTTTCTTATATTATTTCAGATGTGAAGGGTCTTTGAGGTGCAAGCGACCACAAATCCATGTGGGAATAGTACATTTAAAGTGAGAATTCCTTTGGATGTGAACTTGACCCTGATACTTACAGTCAATGTATTTTCTGACCTCACATGCTTAACAGAAGTGCCTTTGTGTCGTAACTCCCAGCAGGATGTTTATACTGGAACTGTACATCAAGTCACTTTCCACTTTGTTGAGCTCATGATACCAGTGTTAGGGAAGCTTTGAAACTGTAGCTTGCCAACCTACAAACAACTCTTAATTTTAAGTAGTTTAACATTTCGGTTCCAAGTGTAACCTTGGTTCCCTGAAAGAAGGGAATGAGACACTGCGTCACTAGCTGATGCTTTGGGAGCTCCTCTCAGGAGTGCTGATGTCTGAAACCCTATAACATCATGCCAATTTCAATTGTCAGGTGGTGCTTGGCACTCTGCCCCATGAAAGTCAAGTCAAGTGGTTTTTATTGTCGTTTCAACCATATACAGTTAGTACAGTACACAATGAAACAAGACAACGTTCCTCCAGGACCATGGTGCTACATAAAACAACATAGGACAAACCCAGAACCACATGAGACTACACAGACTAAATAAAATACCTATATAAAGTGCATGTGCAAATGTGTGCAAAAAGTACGGGACAGTACAATAAATTACTAACAATGAACAGGACAATAGACACAGTAAGAGACAGTGCAGTGCCGACCAGTACACAGTAGTGCAAAAGATGACAGTTTCTAAAAATGCCAAATGTAAACATAAATACTATGAGATAGTGTTCTATGGACATAGCAGTTATTGAGGTAGCAGCCAGTTATAAAGTGACAATGCATGCATCATTGCTGGCATCAAGTGACAATGCATGCATCATTGCATCAATGCATGCATCATTGCTGGCATATAAGCTGGAACACAATGCCACATTGCAGAATCTTTTGACTGAAGGGACGCAAGCACATCTCTCTGTCCTTTAACATCACATTCCCTAACCTTCCCTAAAATAGTGGGAAGAGAAGAGAGAAAATGGGTCACTGGAATGTTATACAATGGCACTGGCCAACAGGGTAGGGCAGGGGTTTTCAATTCCAGTCCTTGGGACCCACATCACTGCACAATTTGGATCTTTCCATTTTTTAACACTCCTGATTCAAATAATCAGCTCATTAGTAGAGGCTCCATGACCTGAATTTGGGCGTGTTAAAAAGGAATACTTACAAAAAGTACACTGCTGTGGGTCTCTAGGACTAGGATTGAAAACCCCTGGGGTAATGGACCAATGAAACTACCCCAGTGAGGGGCAGTTCTGTGGACATAATTGCTTTGTTAATGAGAGAAGTCAACAGAGAATGGCCAGACTTGTTCAAACTGACAAAGTCTATGGTAACTCAGATAACCGCTCTGTTCAATTGTGGTGAGTCATTGACCGACAAGGCCTAAAGATTCCTAACAAGTTTAACTGAATTCAAAGTGATTAGCAGCACAGTCCTCAAAGAGAGTATGTGTAACCTTACTGCTTCTAAAAATTCTAACGGGGAACATATAAGTGCATTTACCATCAGCGCTAAGTCCCAGACTGCAATGGTAGATAGCAGACATGAAGTCTTCACAGCTCTGGCTAGAGATGCTATATTGTGCTTTGAGTTTGCATCTAACCTCTCTAACAGCTCCAGGAACCAAATGCTGTGTGAATCACTGCGGCACAACCATCAACATAATTTCTCTGTCTTCTGGAACCTTGCACAGCACTTGGTGTAGCAAGCGGACACGAGGAAATGCATATTTGCATTCCACTGGCCAAGTCTGTGTCTTGGGTTTCATTTCAAGAAGGAAACTTGCAGACTGGGCATCAAAATGCTCTAGATGTGTAAGCAACACAACCCTGTGTCCTCAGATTGTGCTAAAAGCAACCAGTCGTTGAGGTAGTTCAATACACAGACAACGCTCAGCCTCAGGGGAGCGAGCACCAAAATATAAATCGCACCATAATATAATTCCTTTTCACTATAAATCTTGAAATCAGCATTCTCCTTGGAGATCATGATTTGAAGCTTGGTTACACTACCAAGCGCCATCAAGCAAAGTCGAAAATTTAATTTGAAATTGACCCTGTTTTAATGTTTTTAATTATTTCGCTCCGTCTCTGAAACGATTCTCCTTTTGCTCACGTTACAAAAGCCACTTAATTTTCTACCTATGGGTTTAGGCAGCATTTTAAATTCCATTAGAGGATGCCTACTTTTCACTATCCAATCAAATTACAGTAAATAAAATCAAATCATGTTCAGCATTTTTTTTCTCGTTGAATATTATGTTTTACATAACAACAGATTGGTTGTGAAAGTTGTTTTATGTTGATATTAAATAAGTGATGTCATTACTTTTAGTTCCTCCACAACACTGATAACAATGACACTAACAAAAAAGTCGTTGAATGTACAACATTCTGCCAAATAGCAACCCTCTCAGCTAGAGACACATTACAAGTCTGGGTGGCCAGACAGCTTTCAGACACTGCTAATTTGATGTCCTTTATTGCTGTAGTTCAATGCAAACTCTTGAGAGCTGGTCTTTAGGTGGCTTGAAGTACAGCATTTCATCTACAACATTTCATCTAGTATCCTTCACTGAAACACAAATTGCTGAAGCGTTTTAACTGTTACTAGGATGTCCTGATCCCAGAGCTTTTATCTCTGTGGAAACATATTTTTACCTACCCCTCCCCTTTCCGCAAATTAGACTGATGCATGTTTTTAATTAGTCATTTGAAGATGTCATTAAAGCTGGCGTTTTTCACACAATCAGCAAAAGCTACAGTATTTTGAAACATTGATCTTGTGTTTTTTTGTAATTTTTTATAATATGGGTTATATTGGGGGTTATTTATAGATTAATCCCTATAGACAGCATCTGTGGCATGCACTGTAGATGATTACCACACCAAGTAATTTGGGCTCCCTGCATTTGAAAATATAAATGGAAAGTGCATTTACAGTAAGGGTTAGGGTTACACTTACAATAGATGACTAGTGGACAGCATGGAACTGTTATCACACTGTTTTGAAAGTTTCATGGGATTAAAGTTCATTCCCTGAGGAAAAACTTTAAATACACAGACTTGTTCCTTTGTCTTTTTTTTTTTTTTTTTTCAAAATTGTAAACACCTTTTTGCTTTTGTGCTGGTTGGTTTGGTTCATGGCTTAAAACTCTTGAATGATGGATTTTGTGAAATCCCTATGGAAAAAAAATGTATGCCAGCACTGGCATGCGGAGGGGCAATCACTGACACGCCAGCAGCTGCGACAGAGGAGTAGACTATTGTATTCATATGAAATTCCGCACCTGCATTCCAATCTACTTCTTGATGTAATCCTTCATGATCACACAGCGTGTTTTCATCAGCTGAATGGGAGGCTAAACAAAAAGTTAAAATGTGACGAAACTGCAGTATACCCAACATACTCGTGCAGCATGTGCAAGCCATTCACGCAGCATGTGCAAGCCATTCACACATCACAATCCGGCAGCACTTCGCGTTTGGTTAATCGTGCGTTCCACATTGCTTCGGTCAGGCCACGCAGACGACAGCCTACTTTCCGTGTTTCATTTGTTTCGTTTTGCTTTTAGAACAACACTTCGTGTAATAAGGAAAACACCACTATTAATCCTCGAGATTTCCAAACCAGCATACAGGTACACCCTCCATAAACCATGGACACATTCAAAATGACATTCTAAGATTAAAAGAGAAAATATAAGCTCACATCGTGGGGTTCAAAAATCTATTCAAAGTATAAATTAAACTTTTTAGGATTTTGCAGGGGCGATTCAATGAAAAAGGCTAAATAGCTGATCGGCTTGTGATGTGCGAATGGCTTGCATGCACAGCGCAAGTCTCGTCACACTTTAATAATGCTTAGCCTTCCATTCAGCTGATGAAAACACTCTGTGTGGTCATGAGGAATGATTGCGTCAAGATGTAGATTGGAATGCAGGTGCGAAAATAAAATAGACTGCTCCTCTCTCGCTGTTGCTTGCGTGCTAGTGATTACATGATTACAATGACATAATATGAGAAATATTTAAGATTCCACACAATTTCGTGATCAGTAATCAAATAAGCAAATTTGTGACATTAACTGTCTTAAATTATTTTGTACAAAAGGACAGGTTTTCTTTCATTAAAACACTTTCACAAGATGCACTGTGAAAATTCACATGCAAGGTTTTTCATATGTGGGTTTTGCGCAAATTACTCACTCAAACTGTTATGCTGATATTATAATTTGTAATTAAAAATAAACAATTAAAATAGAAAAATGCAAAATAGAAACATTTTCACAGGTGGACTCAAACTTCAGAAAATCACATACATGCGCATGTTTTTTTTTTCATTGGCACAGCCATTGACCACAAAATAAAAAATTCCACTCCAACCCCTGCCCTAGAGCTTGTGCACTGATTGGAATTCAGCTCTCCAAAAGAGCTCGTTCCCCCGAAAGATTGTGGTGCAGAATGAGAGAATGCTGTAACTAGGCCCCCAACTGCTTATAAAGATGGAAAAAAGTAACCACTGTCCCTCATGTTTTTTCAATCTTTCTTTCCAAATGTGGGAGGGACAGTTTTGCACAATGTGGCAGGCCTGAACGCTGTGTTAGAATTCTTGTGGTATTCTCTACAAACATGTGGAGGCGAACATGTGGCAGATTTTATTTGTTGCTAGGGTGAGCCGGATTGCATTTCTCTGTGTGGAGCTACAACAGACATCTCCTTCAGTTCTTCAGCTTGTGTGTGTGTGTGCGGCTCTCTGTCTCTGATTATTCACTTCTCAGGATGGGGTGACCTGCTTGTGAAACTGGGCTAGTTATGAGAGGTCCCCTGGGGGCAACCAAGGTGAGAAGGAGCTGTTTTGCACTCTAACATGATGTGATGTTGGGCTTGTTTTCTTTTAACAGCATGCTGTATGCTTCAGGCTTACAGGAAGATTTTGCCATCCAACAGATCAAACTAACTGAGCACAAAACCATTTATTTACTTTCCCTGCTTTTAATATGGCCATTCATAAGATCCAGTGGTTTGAAAAGTACAGCATGTGCTGTGTTGATGTATTTCGTATTGGGAAAAAAAAAAAACTGCAGTTGGGGTTGGACATTTAGAAAGTGGTCGAACCCCTCCATGTCTCTGACATCGACTGGGAGAAAGTTTTTGCCCACTCCTCCATGCAGAAATTTTTCAGCTGTGTGATGTTTGAGGGGTTTCTTGCATGCACAGCCCGTTTCAAATCACCCCACAGCATCTCAATAGGATTAAAATCCAGGCTTTGACTTGGCCATTCCTGAACTCTCCATTTCTTTCTTTTGAGCCATTCCTTTGTGGATTCATTGTCATGTTGCATAGTCCACATCCGCTTCAGCTTCAATTATCGAAAAGATGGTCTTATATTTTCCTCAAGCATCCTCTGATACAATGAAGAATTCATAGTGGATTCTGTGATAGTGAGCTGGCCAGGCCCTGCTGCAGCAAAGCAGCCCCAAACCATGACATTTCCACCCCATGCTTCACAGTTGGTATGATGTTCTTGTGCTCAAATGCTGTGGTTTGCGCCACAGATGTCTTCTGTTACTGTGCCCAAACAATTCTACTTTGGATTCACCTGTCCAAAGCACATTATTCCAGAACTCCCTTTGTCAAGGTGTTCTCTGGCAAACTTTAGTCTTGCCCTGGTGTTTTTTTTTTTTGTTTTGTTTTTTGTTTTTTTTGTACAGCAAGGGTTTCCTCTTGCACACCTCCCATGCAAATCAAACTTGTGCAGTCTCTTTCTTATGGTAGATGCATATAGTTTGACATCAACTGTGGCAAGAGCTCCTGCCACAGTTGATGTCAAAGTAAATACATCTACCATAAGAAAGAGACTGCACAAGTTTGATTTGCATGGGAGGTGTGCAAGAGGAAACCCTTGCTGTAAAAAAAAACCCATCAGGGCAAGACTTAAGTTTGCCAGAGAACACCTAGACAAAGACAAAGCTCTAAAATAAATGGGGGTGTCCTATAATTTTCCTCACCAAAAATTGCATTTCTATTAAGTACATTTTACAAATAATTAAAAAAAAGACATTTCTCCAGTTTTATTAGTTTATTTATATTACCTATTTCTCCCAATATTGTTAAAATTAAGATCTAATGTCCATATGTTGAAAAAGACAAAGGTTTTCATGGGGTGTCCTATCCTGTTTCACATGACTGTATATATAATAACTACAATGTGTCATGGGATTGTGGTTCATTCCACATACACTGTCTTGTACCTTTGGCTTTTTGTTCAGTTTCAAATACTTTTGTGCTTTAAATCAAAGTTTGTAATCTTGTAATTCACCTTGGAGCTGGTTGGTTTATGGCTTAGAAGTCTTTAATAAAATAATTTTATTTAATCCATATAAAAAATTAAATAATGAGAAAATATTTATGGAACCAAGACAGCTGAAAAAGTGGGCTCTATAGCTTTTATTTTACATCGCAGATGAGAACAATGATTTGCTGCTTGCAATTTCAAGTCAGAGCCAGGTGGCATTGAGGGGAGGGTCATGCTCATTCTAGAGAGCATTTGATTGGACGTAAATTTGTGTATGCCTCAGAGTGCAAGATGATTCATCAATATTTTTGGTCTGTTTTCTCAGAAGAGCAAGACTGCATTTTAAATGTGTATATCTGCTAAAGCTTATTTCAAATGACAGACATTGCCTAAAAGTCTCAAATCTCCTATATTGACTTCATGGGGTCTTAAATAGGCTGCCTTATTACATGAAAATGATGTGTGATATATGGCTTCCAGCAGTCGGTTTAAATGTACAACATTGTTTTAATCTGTTTAACATAGTCAAATTCCAGCACAGAAACTTTGCCGCAGAAAAAGCTTTAAACAGCCCATAAATTCACTTGAAAACATGGGAATTGTTTTCTGGCCTGCAGAAGTCTAAATCTGAGGGTGTATATTAGTTGTGTGAGCAATTAACATTTTATGATTTGGGCCTTGCTGTTTTAAGATTGTCTCATAAATAAATAGATCCTGTCTCTCGTCTGTTTTCCATTTTTCCTCTTTTATTCTCTTTGCCTCTCTTTGTCCATGCTTTTTTTTATCTCCCTCACATGCCCTCCCTTTTTGTCAGGATGCCGTTTTACTTAAAGCTATACTATGCATCTTTTGGCCTTCTAGCAGTTAAAAAATAAAACTGCATGTGTCATGCGGAAGAACAGTGTTTTGGTTGTGGTTCGGCTCTGCTCCTCTGCGCGGATGAATGTGGTTCGAGGCACCAGTGTACACTGGATACATGACATCTTATCAGAGCGAATGTACAAATAAATAACGAAAGAAAGGAAAAGACAGATATCCGAAAACATGTCATCTGAGCAGGTAAGTGCCATATCTTATGCTTTTGTTTCAACTTATTGGAAAGATTGATGTTTTGAAATAAATTATGTTACAAAAGTTAGACAACGTTTGTTAACATTAGATATAACGATTCCTAGTCTGATAAGGTCAAATGTTTTAAAGTTTTTATAACTGCAGGATATTCTGGCCAAATAGACCACAGTAGTAACTCATTTATAAATTGTCATTGTTACCGACCAGTGGTCAACATAATTTCAAGACTAGCCAAGGACTAAAGGATTTATTTATAGAAATTATTGCCGTAATGAAGAAAAATACACACGTGTGCTAGCCAGTGAAATGTTGCACCGATTACAGTATAATTATTGTATTTCACTACACACACACAGATGTGTCTGTGATTACACAGCTATACATAAACAATATCAATAAAATATCTTACCTGTTGAGTAAGAAAAAAGCCTTTCAGATCTCGGAGTTGTCGCCACCTCTGAAAAGTCAAGCCGATGATGATTCAGGTTTTATTATGTACTCTATTGCTTTCCCTTTTTGCTAATAGATTCTTCTATTCTTTGATTTTACATCCGCTGATTTCCTGGAGGATTGCTGTTTTGAATGATCCATAGTCAGTTTTTCTCGTTCATTGTGACAATAAATTTTCAGGTCCATGCCACTCCCACACACGCACTACAGTAGCCAGAGCTTATTTTCTCTGTGCGGATATGACGTCAACACGCACATGCTAATGACATATGTATGCAATTTCCCACAAAATTTGTCCTGAAAGCTCTAAAATGTAAATCATTATTATAGGTTTATGAAAGTGTATTTGGGTAAAGACATGAGACATCAATTTCGGGTGAGATTGTCTTCTCAGTTGCAAAAATCACCAAACAATTCCAGAAAATGACATTGATTCCATGGTGGGCTCCATATTGGGTTCCAAAGTGATCAATGCCTTAGGCTGTTCCATTTAAACCCACTGCATGGGTTCCGCCAGCAGTAGGCACTAAATAATGGTAAATAATGGAAATAATGGAAAAATGGCTCTGATGCAGGATTTCATTTACACAGAAACAAAGATTGAAACTTGAACTTCCCTAAAACATTAAAAATGTGCTTGGGTGCCTTGCAATCCCTGACATTCCCAATAAATGCATGTCTATATTTTTTATTTTTAAGATGTTGCAATTTGTATCTAATTCATTAAATCGTGACTTACTCTACCAATCGAAGTGAGACGCCAGCTCTGTTTATTGTGAATGTTTAATACAAACACTGGCAAAGACAGATGAGCTGTTGCATCCAGCAGGTGTTGTTTGGCATATTTTATCTGTGCCTCTTTGATGCCTTGGAGTTCATTGTGCTAGACATTCATTAACATACCAAAGCAGGAGAGAAAAGCCAAAATCCAATTAATAAAACCAGCAACAGAGCTGAGATCTGCCTTAGGATACATATCTGCAGCGTCGCTAAGATATTTGTAAATATTATGACAGTTGAGGTGGAATCGCTCTCAACCTTTGTCTGGAAAATGCATCCTCATGCACTATCAAGAAGTTATAAATAGGGAAGGTTACTCTCACAGCCCATTTTATAGATCATAATTTAATTAGCTGAGTGCTTATGTTCAGCATAACCTGCCTTGGTTGCCCCTGGGAGACCCCGACAGAGCAAAAGGAAGTGAACCACTTATGCACCTCTTTGATGTATTTCCTGTTTGATGTAACCCAACACCTGATCTTAATATAATCACGCCACTTACTTCAGTGTGTGTACGTGCCCTTGTAGCATGCTGATGGGCCCTGTGGTTTTAGATTAGACCGAAGGACAGTAGACAGTATGCCAAAGAGTACAGAGATTCTTGGGCATACATTCTTCTTAAGCTAGTATTATATTTAGTAATTTTCACTCAAGGTTGCAACGAATGTCCACATGCAGAGCTAATGATCATGTCTAGGCTTTGATAAGCAGAATACATTCTTTATAGTTGATGTGTGTCATTTTTGCTTATGTTAAACATTTTTATATCTCTTCTCATATCCCGGTTTGAAACATGTTTGAAAACAGTCAATATTGATAACAGTCAAAACAGTCTCGCTGAATGCTTTACAATTCCATTTAGTGACACAAGTTGTGCAGAAAATACACACTACACTTTTAACTATATGTAACGTTTAACATTGTTTGAATATGCTTGTTGATACTTTAAAGCTGTTGACGTCTCACTAGTTAGCTGTCATGAATTCTGCAGTGAGCTCTGGATGCACAGCATTTTTAAATTGGAACATAATGAGTTGGAAGGACACAAAGCTATAAAATTACATTGTAATGTCAATTTTGCAATTCTTGATGACATTATGAATAAGCCTAATTCGCTGGAAGAAAAATACATTAAATAGACTCTCATTTGCCGCAGGAGAGTGTTTATGGTAGGTCAGTAATGCTTTTAGTCCAAATAAGTAATACATCAATCAGTGGGCGTTCTATTATGTTCTTACACCTTTTGTATATTTGAACAGATAGTTTAATGTGTCAGCTTAGTTTTAGACCATCCTCACAAAATAGTGTAATTGAAACAGCAATGTCTGTTTTGAAATCTCGTTTATTATGGAAGATAACTAAAAAAAAATAAAAAATACAAACATCTGTTTTTCCTACGATTAAGGTCACTTGGACATGTAGAATAAACTCTGTTGCCTGTTTAGATTAGGAATTTGGATTGCAATTGGGTCAATCCAAAAATGTACTACATGAGTTTTAAAGATCTCACCAGTTCAGGGGAATGTTGCTGGAGCTGAACCTAAAGTAAATTAATGCATTCTCGACAAATCAGAGCAACATGTTGGGGTCCTGTTCTCCAACAGCTATTAGTTAAGTTTGTTGTTCCCTGTAATTGAGATGATTGCAAAAATTGAGTTCGAAACTTGGGGAAAACCATTGTGGCCTTGATTGTATTTAACATGGGATTAGTTTTATCCTTAATGCATTTTAGTATACAGTGCCAAAATTAATTTTATCTGCTGTATGTACTTAAATGGGTGTATTTGAAACCAACCAGCTGTTTTCCTGTTTCCTAAAATAATAGTCCAAGTTATTTCAAATTCGTTGTTTTCTTTCTTTTGTGGAACACAAAAGGAAAATTTAGTAGAATGTCCTTGCCGTGAAAGTGCAAATGTGGGCATGAGTGGTGTCAAGCTCCAAAAATACAAATAAAAGGTTTGAGATTAATGATAATCCATCATCATGGAACCAATGAAGTTTGATGTCATTGACATCAATCTTGGTCTTTGAAGAGGAGTTTTACCAAGATCAACATCAATGAAAATTGGTACCAATGAAGCGATGATGGAACTAATTGCCACATTTCTTCAATTTAGCCAAACGCTTGCTAGTGTGTGCCAGTTGCATTCCCACTGTCACATCCGGGGCTTCATCATGCCTCCTTGGGGCTTCCTGGGGATTGAGAAGGTGTCCGTGTCAAAGGCGATCAGGTTGGAGGTTTCAGCACATTATAATTTCCCCAACTGTCATATCAAGCTGCCAGCTTACCTTCTAATTACTGGTCAGTACATGAAATCAGGGCTCTTCTGAATATTTGGGCTGATGAAAATGTGCAACATCGGATCGACAGCATCTGCCGAAATGAAAATGGGATTAAGTAATGTATATTGTTGCAGAAATTGGAGAAATGTAATTTGCGAACACAGTAGTCTGTGTTTATTTTGAGGGCTAGCTAGTCTCCAGAGTCTGATACCTCAGCTTGAGCTTCTCTCTTGCTTGTGAAATGGGCAGGGTGTCTGATGTTAGCACCGGAGCGGCATATTAAGGGCAGGTTTTAGGGCAACGCTGCAGGCAATTGGCCTGATGGATTTTGGTCTCGAGGTCTGAATCTGTTGGCCCCAGCTGACTAGTTTATAGCCCTGGCTCGCACAGGCCCGATAGTGGAAAAGAGGCTAATGACTATATTGAATGAAGAGCATGACTCAAATGGACCACATTTATTGTACTATTATAGTGTTTATAGTAGTATAGTATAGTATATACTATTATAGTGCTTTTTTTTACTTCTCGGAGTTTGAGAGCCTCGTTCCCTATTTTACTTGAATTATATGGGGGAAGAAGGCCAAAATAAATGTAAATTTTTGGGTAAACTTTTCCTTTAACCGACTTTCAGTTGTAGAACTGATTGAATGTTACAGTATGGGTGTCTGATATCTTCTAGCATTTCTCAAATATTCACACATACCACAAGGGCTTTTACTGAAACATAATTTTCTTCTTTGCAATTGCACAATTCCTGGTAGATATTTGACGGTGGTTTACAAAAAGTTCTTTCTGTTGCCTCTGTGCTCTTTGAAACTGCTGGTTTTTGTCTGGGAAAATATTGATGATTTTGTTGACTGTTGCCACAGGAAATACGGCATGACTGACTAGGATTTAGGGTGCTTGATTTGAATGGAGTCTAGTAGTCATGTCTTCCAGGATGTCCAGATGTTCAAAGAGGGGCAAATACCCAAGAGCTTCAATAAACAAATAGGACCCCATATAACTCACTAACGAAGTCCTGTCTTCAAAATTACGAGGCATATTGGATGCACATTAGCTGGTACTCTCAACACGTTCTTGCAAGTTGGAGTGGAGTGTTAATGTATGAGCTCGCTGTATGCTTTACTGCTATAATTTTTTCTGTTGACTCAGTTAAATAAAAATTCTTATGTTGTTTTCACCCCATCGTTTCAAACATGTATGACACAAAATGAGTGACTGAGTATGTCAATTTTCAAAAAAGATCCATACAATTAGCATAAATGCAGTCAATACCATTGTAAAGCAGTTCAATGGAAAGGAGGCGAGAACCGACTTGACAATATAAATTATATTTAATAAAGAACTTAAATCAAAAGCCACAAACACAATTATAGGTTGGACAGCTGCCCGTAAACGTTCTCTCCCTGTCACACCACTGTCCGCAGTCGGCCTTTATCCCTCTCCGAGGCTTGATTAGCCTGATAAGGGACTGGGTGTCACGACCCGGCCCTGCCCTCCGCCCTGTCACAACCATTTGTTCAGTATATTTCAAGTCTACTAAAGTCATATGATTTGATTCATGTGAGGAACTGACCAATAGACAAATCATACTGTAGGACCTCAATGACAACACAATGGAGGAAAAAGAGATGCTGCATTCATCACATTTCGTTATATTTGTTGTGGTTTAATTTAACACAGTCGATAATTTTCTTATCTAAATTTTTGAGATCCTTGCCTCATAGGAGAAAATTTATCCTGTGTAAAATGTTGCATAAACAAATACACATTTTGCAGCATTATTGAGGAGAAATCAATTTTAGCATCTGGTCTGTTTTATGTGGTATTCCAAAATCTGCTATAAATCTGCTGTGTATAGACTGCTTTGGAACAGTGCCATACAGATAAACTGAATGTCATTTAATTAAAATATTGTTTTCTTTTCCAGTGGCCAATTGCTTTTCTGTGTTGTCCATATTTGTTTGATTGGCGAAGTCTAGCTTTTTTTCCAGAGCAGCATATAACAACTACACTATGTACATATCTTGTTGGAGTTTAAATAATTATTGCAAAAATAATGCAAATAGTCTTTGCACAGCCCAAACAACAAGTGGGGAAAACTGGGTGCACTTGCACTGTAAAACATCTCTTACCAAACCTGGCATTATTGCAGTAATTGCACAATAATTTAGACTCGTTCTAGGTCTCATTCAGGGATGTAAACAGTCCAGATCATTTTGTCCAGTTCACTGTTTCTCATGCCTACTTCATCTCGGCTAATGTGTTTATGCACCCAATTGTTATTGCTTCATTAATTCATACTTCCACATCATCACAGAAAGAATGTCTTTGTGCATGCTCATCGGTCAATGGTTTTGGCAGTAGTCTCATGGAGTCTGTTATAACAAAAGCTTGGATTCCAAAAGTACTAAACAGCAGCTTGTTGTTAAGGAAAATACTCAGTTAACATTGTAGATTTTCAGAACTCCAAGATTTTATGCCAAGCGTTTTGTGCTTCCCAACCAACCAATGTGGCTCTCAGTTAACCCTAGATGCTCAAGATCGCTGATCCTTATTCTCTGACTCTTACTTTAAGAGTGCAGGTACTAAAGTGGTCAAAATCAATACCACTGCATGATGCACCGTGCATTAAATGTGAATGAAGTATTTACATGTTTTATTAAATTTTTTTCCCCCAGTGGATTTCATTTGACTTCTATCGATGTGGAGGATGCTTAGAGTTTTTTAATTACTTCCTACCACTTCATGCCAGTACTGTTCATTTATCTTTGGTTTTGTTTATTTTGCATTGTTGTTGACTAACTGCTGTTTGTCAAAGTATCTGTCTGTCTGTCTGTCTGTCTGTCTGTCTGTCTGTCTGTCTGTCTGTCTGTCTATCTATCTATCTATCTATCTATCTATCTATCTATCTATCTATCTATCTATCTATCTATCTATCTATCTATCTATCTATCTATCTATCTATCTATCTATCTATCTATCTATCTATCTATCTATCTATCTATCTATCTATCTATCTATCTGTCTGTCTGTCTGTCTGTCTGTCTGTCTGTCTGTCTGTCTGTCTGTCTGTCATTGAAACAGATATTTTGAAAATGGTCTAATGTTGCATTTAGAATCTCTACAGTGACTGTTTCGAACATGTCTTTTATTTACCAGACAATAACAGTACCACTTTCGTCCAGAGGGGGGCACTGAATGCAAACATATTTTCCCTTTAATGTGCAATTTTTAAAAATGGTCAGAGCAGAAAGCTGCAGTCATGTCTTGATAATATTATTGACTAATATTTACATTAGTGTACTTCCTGTGCTCTGAAGCTTAACAACTGTTTTGTAATGAAGGGTTCCTATGCTGGCAGAAAAGAAGGTTTCATAGTGTAATGTAAGCAGGTAACTTGGCAAGATTTTGCATCTGCTCAGCTGAGTATTTAATTTTGTTTAATAAAAGCTCAGTAAAGATCTTCCACTCACAATAGGTATAGTTCACCCAAAAATTAAGTGTTATCATTTATCCACCCTCATAAGTGTATGACTTGCTGTTGATATTAGGCAGAATGACAGCCTCAGTCACAATTAACTTTTATGAAAAAAAGGGAAATATTACGGAATTTTTATTATGCTGATTTCCAGGCCTGGAAGAAGTCATGGAAATTAAAACCAGAGAAAGTCTCAGCTTTGAACATATCAAAAGTCAGTATTATTTTTTTATTTGATTTTTTTTTTTAGTTTGAATCCAATAATCATAAACGACTGGAAAAGTCATGGAAATTCATTCAAAATGTGAGAGTGAAAGGGACTTGTAATTGAATTGTCATTTTTAATGAATGAGTACAGTTACCTTTTTTATATTTCTTTTAAATAATATATATTTTATTTTAATTTTTTTATAGTAGTATTCCGTTACTTCCATAGGCCTGAAGCCTTTTTACAACATAACACAAGATTAGAGCAGACCTCTGGAGAGGCAAACCTTTCTTGTTATTTCTTTATGTACAGTAGTAGGCATCAGAGCACAAAGATGTCTATCATTCACTGACAGCTTGACTTAATGGCCCTGCCCGATACTCTCATTTAGCTGAACTCAGAGGCTCAGGTGGCATATAGGAAGTGCAGAATAAAAGCAATAATATCAGGCCTCTTATTACCCACATTTATGTCCGCACAGAGCTCCAGAGACAATCTGAGCAGACAGATTCATGCCAGTCTCCACATCTCTAACCATCTTCCTCTGTCTGAGATAGTTCAAACTGAGGTCAAGTGTCGGAGCATCTAGAGAGAATGAAAGTGGCTCCTGCTAGCTCCCCCGACAACATCCATTACTCACTCACCCGCCCCTACCCAGCATGCCACAATCCTGTTTTTTTGGTGAAATATTCTGTCACCGAGCTGCTAGCACGTCAATTTACCACCTATTCCATCATCTCCTGCTGCTTTGTATCATACATAAACTGCTACTGTCTTCAGCACTTCCCCAATGTAATTATTCTTTCTATTCTTTTCACTTTGTATTTCTAAATACTGTGTATATGTATGTCTGCTTTTAGCACTTTAAGTTGGAAGAATTGATGATGCGCGGTAATGCTAATTGACAGTTTAGCAGCATAGTGATGAACTTGTCAATGTGATGTTTGTGCAGTAACCTGTTATTCCCAGTCATTTAAATTTAAAAAACTCTGTTTTGCTGCTTTTAGTCCATATCTATTAGCTTTAAGGTCATCTATATGCTAGTGTACTTCTAAACATTGACAAAATGTGATTTTAGAAGATATAATCATCTAAAATCTGTCTCTCTCTTCTTGCTAAAAAGACTCAGGAACATCAACGGTCCAATTAACAAACCTTGTCCAATTAAATGCTTTCAAGAACGAGGACACTTTATTGGCTTTGTTCTAACTGGCGCTGATCATGCCTTTGCAGGGCATTTCAAAGGGAGCACAATCCATGCTATAGGGTTGTTCCAAACAGATATTCCCCAAAAAATTGCTTGAAAGCTACCATCTGAAGCTCTCACAGTGGAGGGTAATTGTTTTAGAAGAGAACAGGGCATATGGATGATCAATTCTGAATGGGATGCAGCAACGGGGGAGATGGAAGCAAGGAAAGTTGCTGGAGTTTGTTTGTATTTTTTGTGCAGCTGGAGGTTTCTTAGGATGTACAGCTCAAGTAAGTGTTCTTAATTCTGATAAATAAAACATGGACATGTTATCTTTTACTTGCTTGTTTCTCGCTCATCTGCATTGGACTTGCTCAACAGCTCCAGCCTCATCGTAAGCAAAGACCGTGATGTGCTGGGTGAGTTTGTTGGTTGGTTATGGATTAATGTTGTCAGTTAGATCTATTTTTTTTTAGATATTTTTTACTATAAATCTCCACTTTCACTTCTTTTGACTTTTGCAATTTGCATTCTTTGTGCATATTGCCACCTACCAGGTGAGGAGGAGAATTTATAGCAAAAAATGACTTAAATATTGATGTTTCTCACCTACACCAATCATATCCCTTCTGAAGACATGGATTAAACCACCAGAGTCATATGGATTACTTTTATGCTGCCTTTATGTGCTTTTTAGAACTTCAAAGTTCTGGCTACCATTATCTTGCACTGTATGGACCTACAGAGCCGAGATATTCTTCTAAAAATCTTTGTTTGTATTCAGCTGAAGAAAGAAAGTCAAACACATCATGGATGGCATAAGGATATATAAATGAGGTGAACTGTCCCTTTAAACTTAATACTTCATCTGTTTGGGAGAAACTGTACCCCTTTAAGACATTTCACCTCAGAACTACCACAATACCTGTAAGGAGCCACGTAATATAATTTAGCGAAAATGTTGCCACATTCACATAATTTTCATGAGATCAGGCTTCTAACATGTTTATTAAAAAATAACAATTAAAATGAAAATTCGGAACGCTTAATATCTTAATATCTACTTACCTCACAAATATGCACACAGGTATTAGTCAACAACACTTCAGGCAGCTAACGTTCCTACAGTATATTTTGATTAATTAGTTGCCTCTGCTGTCACAGTTGAACATAAATCTTTTTTAAAAATCATTTTCATCCTTGTCTGGTTGGTTGTTGACATTGGTTCTCAGAATTAGGAATTTCATCAGGGAGGTGAGATGTTCTTGTGTGGCTCGTAAATCTCATTACATCATGGGCTAGTGTTGTGGTAGAGGTCACAGGGGTCAAATGCCTTGTCAAAGCACTGCAAACATGACAACATATTGGATGTTTAGCTGGGAAATGGGCTGGGTTAAAGGACAAACCTCCTGTTCAGTCTTCAGTGATGTCAGACAGTATGCAGAATTCATCATACTGCTAGCTACTGTGTACAGTCTTTTAGCAATACCATGGTACAGCGATGTTATCAGATGGTACTATGATATATACTATGATACTAAGTAAATACCATATTAATATACCACAGTATTTACAAGATACTCAAAGATACTTCAAAGAATATAATGGGATTACATGTCCAAAAACATGGCATAAACATGGTACATTGCCCAAAAAAGTATCCCATACATTGAAAGTCAATGGTGATTGAGGCTAACATTCTGCCTTACATCTCTTTTTGTGCTTTACAGAAGAAGTGAGAAGAGAAAGAAAATGGCAGAATTGTCATTTTTGGGTGAAATATCCCTTTAATCTTTATATTTTATAAAGTGCTTTTATGGTAGAGCATCTCAAGACATGTCTGATATGTAATTTACAATGAAATTCACACCTCTTCATAGTTGTGTCAATGCTTTTGTGGGGAGGAGCTATCTTTTCCACCTCTTTTTTCCCTTCTGATGCCCCATCTGATGTCACATTAAGAGCAGACTTGCAGGAACAACTCAGCAATCAGCAAAGCATGAGATATCTACCTTTCTGGCAATGATTCAGTTCAACTTAAGCTTCTACGGGGAAGATTTTCCAGCAGTTTCTGAATGCAGTAGTTCTGAAGGAAGTTGATCTCGGACAGAGAAAGTGTGACTTAAAGACAATGTCAGGGGTAGTCAGGAGAGTTCTGGGGAGGAAGTGGTACTACTACAGACTCCTGGGCCGGGCAAGGCACAGACAGCATGTTCGATCACGGTGTCACTGCCGTGCTGCTAACAAAGGTGATTTAATCCTTTTCTGCCTATCTTGGATAAATATAGTACAGTGCTTTGACATTTTACATTCTCTGATCATATTGACTTAGAATATGTTGCTTAATAGAATTTGCCTTCAAGGATGATGAAACTGTAAGTGCACCTAGGGAGTGACAGAAATTCTTGAGTGATTATGGCTTCAAAGCAGAATGGAGTGTGCATTTGTGTATGAGTGAAAATATTCGTCTTCTGTTTGTTGTGCACTTGAAGTATTTTGAGCATGCTGTGATATTCAACTTTAAAGGTGATGTAATGTTTGAATGCTTTCCTCATCCCCGCTCAAATATGCAGAGACAACTTTAAGTAAACCATTCATGGGTTGATTCTCCCAAAAAGTGTAAACACATAATTATTTGTTCAGTTATGTTTGGTATCTCTAGTGCACAGAAATACCATACTTCTCTTTTAAAGTGATTTTTCTATGAAAGCGAAATTAGCTTGAGGTTGCATACAAATTTTGAGAATATTTAACTTTTTTCACCTTCTTTCATAAAAATGTCATAGTGCTGCACAATTAATAAAATAAATAAAAGAGATTACAATTACAGCATGTAGGAGTACTCGGGTTGCGTCAACATTTTCCATTTCATTTTCTATTTAATGTATGTTTTTGCAGTGGCTGATAATTTTAACCAATCAGAGACATTTCCATTGCTCGCTTCTGCGTGTGATTTATTCAAAGGTTGAATAACAGCTTTTTCTTTTATGCTTCTGAGAGGGCCTATATGAAGTTGACCGTTTAGGTTACTAGTCTTGATTTACTGATGTATAAAATAACAATTCATTTTATACAGGTCAGTACTGTAATTTAATGATGCTAAAATCACTTTTACGTCAGTGGTCTAAATTGAGGAGTTTTACATTTCAATTCAAAGTTTCCTTTTATGTATGAGTCAGCCTAATGCAGAAACTATTATGTTTTTGCTTACATATAAAGTTATACTGCAGTGAGAAGATCTAGCCATTTTATTTGTAACTCTTCTGCAGTATTTTGCCTGCTTTGACGGAGTTCATAAATAAGTGTTTTTTTTTTTTTTGTATGTGTGTGTGTGTGTGTTGTTGTTTTTTTTGGTTTGCGGTGAAGTGAAGCTTCCAAAGTGTGAAGCTTCCGAGGTATACATTCCCCAGGGACCGTTTCTTCTTAGTTCTTGCACTGATTAGAGCCAGGAGAGACTTAGGCTGAGTTTGTGTGTGTGTGTGTGTGTGTGTGTGTGTGTGTGTGTGTGTGTGTAGGAGCAAGAGAGAGAGAGATACACTGCTCTCACAATATTGAGGAAATTGCCACCTCCACCTTACTTCAGGCTTGAACACAATACCACTCTATTTCAGTGCTAGGTTTATGTAATTCTGTCCTTGGTTTCTCCTCTCTCCATAATGATCAATTTCCCAGTATTTACTGTTTTTTTTAGTGGTGTTTGCTAAGGCATGCATCACTATACTTTTGCTCAAACTTAAAGGAATAGTTCACCCCAAAATTATGCCCTTTTCAGGCATTAATAATCAAAAGATTTGACATTGCACAGTAGTCTGTGTCTTTTCTAAAATGTTCTCAAAAAACTTTGGTAAAGTATGAGCAGCAGGGTCAATTGAAGGGGGTTGAACACAAGACACGTCTGGCAGATGACATGACACATTCTAAAATTAGTAACAATTATATTCTAAAAAGGTACACACACACACACAACGGCAACGCTCAGCGTAAAAATTCTGAAGTGCCACGGAACGCAACGTGCATAGTTTTCTATAAAATTTGAATCAAATTAGAATCAATGGACAACAATTATTTACTCTAACCATCACTGTATGATATATCGTTTTTACAAATCTTTCATATAGCCTACACAATGTATTTTCAGTTACAATTATGTAGTTTTGTTTTTTGAAAGCTCGAATGAAAGACCTATTCAAGGCTGCATATAGGGAAATTGCATAATAAACATTGCCATTGTAATTGTTCAGTTTCGCAGTTAAAACAGTTTCATACACTAACCTGCAAACTCATCAGCATTACTTTGTTCATTCTTGAAGATCGCAATTCTTCCTAACTTTGGACTGCCATCTGTGCGCTGCATCAGCTCCTCCTGCATGTGTGTGTGTGTGTGATACATATGACTGGCTTCAGTAAATGTTATATCACCCTCTTGTGGTCTCCCAAAGATATTACTCCATACTTATAATCAGAGGCCTACTGAATAGGAAAGCACACAAATTAGGCTTTTATTTAAAATGATTTAAAATAACATGCCAATCATAAATAATCAATACTATATGACATCCCTAATATTCATACAACGCAAGTCAAGGTGTTCTAATACGTCCAAGCCCCATAAAGGCAAAATAATCCATACGACTCCATCAGTTTAATCACTGTCTTCTGAAGCGATATGATCGGTAATGGGTAAAGAGAAGCAGACCAAAATGTAACACCTTTTTCCCTATACATCTTGCCATTACATTGTCCTAGGCATGATCATAATTTTAAACTCTACGACACTTCCTAGAGCTTCTGCAGAGTTCTGTACACAAGAGTACTACTATCATGTTGGTAACTGGCATTTGGCAACCTTACAATAAACCAACCTGGTCTCATATAATCACATAGCTACAATTTTGCAAAATGCTTTTTAAGTGCATGAACATATCGCTGCATTTTCCTGGTGAAATGAACACTAGAGGTGTTACAACAACAATGATTTTGTGTTCCTTTAACACAAATCATGAGTAAAATGGCAGATTATCAGTTCCAAAAACGTACTGTTTGCCCTGTTCCTAACACAATGCTGTCTTATGACATCAAAAAATACTTTGAATAGTGCATGACTTGTTAGGCAATAAATGTTAATGTTTGCATTAAATTACCAACTACATTTTTTAGCGTGTTTGAATGCGATCAATTTGTGATGTAGCTGAACTTAAAGAGGTACAAGTCCTGAAGAGCATGCATATGAGTATAAAGTGTCAAACCCACAAAATGACGTGGTTGCTTTAGCAATTGTTTTTCATCTCACATATACTTTTTATGACTCTATTGGTTTGGTTTAGGGGTAGGTTTTGTTGATTTTGAACTCGATGGAGCATTAACCATATAAACCTCATCTGTTTAGCAGAAAATGTAAATTGCTTCTAGCACCACTAAATTGACATTTCACCTTGGAACTGCCTCAGCATGTAATGATCCATTTAATATCTTTCTGCAAAAATGTTGCCACGGTCACGTAATTGTCATTTGATCAGGCTGAATAAAACAGATAAAAATCCCATAGACTTGCATTGAATGAGGTACCCAGGCCATCTTTTCACTTGGGCCAGTATAAACAACCACCCGGAAAACCCTACCAACCATCTAGCAATGCCCTAGTAACCACCCACTTCACATAATTTGAACTTTTATATTTAAATAGTAAAACACACCCTGACTATCATTTAGTTTCTACCCTTTCCTAGTTTTCAAAGAGTGCAGCCATTTCTCTGAATTTGTTGCTACAGAAATCTAATAATACTTCAACACCTTGTATATTCTTGTTTCACAAACAGACACCAGTTTTTAACTTTTTCACTTAGAAGCAGCACACATTTCAAACTTGGCTAAAGGTCTTGCAGTGGCAGTTTAAGTTTGGGCAGATGATGAGACTGATAAAGTCCTGCTGAGGAAAGTTTGGAGATAAAAGGTTTTGTGGAGTTGGCAAATGTGAGCTGATGGCTGATGTGAACGATCTGCTGTCTGTCAGGCCTTTTTACCTGCACTCCTCCTATGTGAGCTGACATATGGTGAGCCTCAGGAGACAGTTTAGAGTCTTTCATCGAACAAAGAGAACGTTCTCTGTGCTACTGCGCTATAAAAAAATCTTGTTTATTATAATTTAATATTATTAATAAACATATAAGTAGTTAGGACTATCCCATTGTCAGTGATCAAATAAATTGCCATTTAATGGTAATAGTTGATGTTCAGAGACTTAGTATTAGTACTTAGTAGTGGTGTGCAGTGAAGCCATTACATCTGTATCTGTATTTGTTTCTGTTACTATGAAAAAATGATCTGTATCTGTCTCTGTTTTCGGATAGATCCGGATGTGGGCATGGCTTAATCCAGAAGTGTCTCAAAACTCATTTTAAAGTGTAACTCTCTTACATTTATAGTTTCTGTATACATAAAATATGCCTCAGATAGGCCTATTTAATTATTATTATTATTATTTAATTATATTATTGATATATTCTTTATTTTTTTTCTCACCAAATGAAGCTGGAAATATAGGCTACATTAACTAGAATGTGTTTTTATCTTTGGTTTCTCCTGGTGTTTTTGACTAATATCTGCTGAAAAATAATTTTGGTTTATGTCTGCAATGTGCAAGTAAAGCAATATTATTCTGGAGGCACATGGTTTCAAGCAATTGTGAAATGTCAAGCACACATTTTGCTGCAAATATTAAATACAAATACAAACATTAAAAGAAATGAGAACAAAATTAAGCCTACAAACAGGTGAAAGCACTGTAAAATTATATAAAGGTTTTATGATAGGTTACACTTGAGGCTTTTTTTGTGTGCACATATATTAACATAATGTGGAGGATATAATTATTTAGTTAAATTACATGTGCAGAATTAGTGATATACAGTGGAATAAATAGCAAGAGCGAGCCTCTATAAAAAGTGTGAAAAATGCACATGTTTTGTTTTATCTGCAATCCTCCATGCATGTGCAGGAATATTCTGAATAGATTTACATGTATTTAAACCTCTATGGAGCATTTAAACTGTTTGGGAATAAAGGCTGAACTATGCAATTACCTTAATTGGTGATGTGGATATAAATGTGGTCAGCTTTAAGAGACGGACAGGCGAGCTCCACTATAAAATAATTACTTCTCTAATCAGGAATTCAGCTCTGCGCTCAGGTTTGTTTATGGATCCTTACGTGTGAATTGTGTGCAACAGTATATTTTTGATTACAGCTGAATACTTTTTCTAAGTTCAATAACTTATCACAAGTTCAGCCAACAAAAACTTGGATAATTGAGTTATCTCAACAAGATCAATCCAGGGCAGTTTTTCTAACTCTGCATTTTTAATTATAGTAACTAAAAGGCTAAACATTTTTTTACAGTGTGTAGGTGACAGATCCTGAAATGACCCTGTATACAAGTCATTGACTGTATGCACAGAACTCTTACAGTATTCGTTAATGCTTAATATCCCCACAATCTCAAGACTTTTGACGATCTGCATGAAGTCTGGTCCACTTTGCAGATTATTCTGGCCATGCACCACCCACTTGGTTAATTCTCATGCAAGATGTCAAGAAAATGTCCTGATCCTATTTTACTCCAAAATCAAAAGAATCAAATAATAAATTATGTTTTGCATATAGAAAATTAAGCCTATTTTAGGTCAGATAAGATTTATTACATTGTGACATTATTTGCATGTCAGTTATGCACATTTTACTGTAGGCAATGGTACTACAAAAATAAATGTATTTAAGGACACATATTGACATTAAAAAATGATTTGCCTTAAAGTTATTTGTTAGAGATGGATTATGTGTTCTCTAATGTCTTCTTCACCTATTAATAGTAGTTGCCGCATCGCTGCTCACTTGCATAAAATTTAACTTTTGTCAGCTTTGTTGCATCACTGCACATGCCCACATCACATCACCTGTAGGTGACTGTCACTTAAGTCACCGGAAACTGTTATTGAAAATAAATGACTTTAGGTCGCTGCAAAACACTGTACTCTATGTGTGAATGCCTGTTTAAAAGAGCAACACTGGCAACCAAGTCAAAAGAAATTGTCTCCCTGGCCTCCATCTCACCAACCCAAGCAGCCTGTGAAGACTCATCATGGTCCTGGGATGTGAAGAATGGAACGTGCATTTAAATGAAGAGAAAATGAGACAGGTCTTTGATTTATCACCCTGTGTGAATGCTAAATGATACTGTAGCACTTTCATGTAATTTCCTGGAATGACAGAGTCCTCTGTGAGATTAGATGGAGAACGGTGGCACCCTGGTGCAGACGTCTCTAACACGGCTGGGCCATGTATCTTGTTCAGCATAGACTATTCAGGCTGCTAGCACCAGGCATTTGTGCCGTGATTCTCTGGCTAATGGCCCACAAGTCTTCCAAACATCTGGGGCTGAATTAATTAGCTCACGTGGAACATTATTCAGTTGTCTGTATATAGCAGTGGAGAACACTTTTGTTATGCAGTAGTTGCCATATTCTGCACTTATGTAGGATTTGTTTTCTCCCTTTTTCTCGTGGTGGCATAGTGACTTGCCTCAATCCGGGTGGCGGAGGACGATTCTCAGTTGCCTCCACGTCTGAGACCGTCAACCCGCACATCTTATCACGTCGCCTGTTGAGCACGTTACCACTGAGACATAGCGTGTGTGGAGGCTTCAGGGGTGGGAGTCAGTGCCTTTACTTGCTGAGCTACCCAGGCCACCACAGTATGTAGTGATTATCAATTTTGTTACTTATTGTAGTTGTTTCAGCACTAGTTGCTTGTATTTTTTATTTCAGAATGCACAGCTAATTTTGAATGGCCATCATTGAAGAAAAATGCTTTTTTCCCTCATAATGTAATAGTTGCTATGGAATCTACCAGCTGGGCCAATGGATCATGCTAACCAGCCAAACCATGAGCCTTTGTGTTTTCCAAGATACACCCCCTTAAAGAAGATCTCATGTAAACAAAGTTCAACATTTGGATATATGGTCCTTCTTTGCCTGTTATCAGGTGTTCATTCCTATGTTTTAAGCTAGAACAAGATTTGTGTTTAATGATTCAAGTCTGTTAATGCTATTTTTTTCTTATAAGTTCAACAGATTCTAATTATGAAACAACACATTATGGCATTACAAACTTAATCATCATCAACAGCTCGTCTAATGTCCATAACCAGATTCTCTGCTGTGACATTTCTTTACCGTATCCTTCCTGAAAGAAAAGTGAGAATATTTCCACAACACATAAACTCAGCTTCTGCTGTCATGTCAGCATGTTTGTTCTGGATCAATATCAGCAGAAAGGTCAAATGTTCAGACTGTTTGTTGCCCCATTCCAGAGGGAAGCATCTCCTGTAAGCCCCTTGCATTGTCATCTCAATATGAAAGCATTTTACTGTCTCCACTCTCCATAAACACTCTGCTCTGAGTGGAAGAATGCTGGAGCCGTCTTTTAATTTCTCTTTAGTGTTTTTCCATTTGCAATACATTTTACCCATCGTGACCAAGCAGCTTAATGATGAAAGAATAGCTGAGCCAATTACCAGTTTGTAGGTTGTAATGGCATTTTATTAATCATACAGAGCAGAGTGCTTTCAGAGATTGTCAACACAACTGATGGAGAGTTGTGTGCTGAAATGAATTCAATGCTGAATGATTTTCATTATTGATAACATTTGATTCCGATTGGTCATTCTGAGCTTTGAGAGGTCAGATATGTCTAAATAATAGTCATCGTCCTTAGCAAAAATGTATATAATTTTTGGGTGAAAATGTTCCCTTGAACATAAGCGCAGGGGCCTTTGACTTGACAACATGAAATCAAAATAGTTTTTACGTATTATTTTATTAATATATGTTTAATTTTTTTCAGTGCATGTTATTTGAAAGGAATATACACTCACTGAGCACCTTATTAGGAACATCTGTACGCCTATTTATTCATGCGATTATTTAAACTGTCAGTCATGTGGCAGCAGTGCAATGCATAAAATCATGCAGATACAGGTCAGGCGCTTCAGTTAATGTTCACATCAACCATCAGAATGAGGAAAAATGTGATTTTGACTGTGGCATGATTGTTGGTGACAGTATATATATATATATATATATATATGCTCTCAAATCTTATTCACATTTGCTCATATTCAATAAGATAATATAATGTGAGACAGCAAAATAACAACATGATCTGTTATTATCGTACATGTTTTTTATCCATAATAATATTTGGTTTCCTAACAAATTTTATTATCCTGTTACCCATAAAGTTATTTTTTTGTGGTTTATGAGGACATTTTTTTTAGGTTACACACTAGTAATTACAAGGGTATTATGCTGTAAATGTGGTTTATGAGGACACCCCCAGTGTCCCTGTAATTCAAACAACATAAAAAAATTTTTTTTGTTTTTTGAAAATGTAAAAATGCCAAAAGATTTCTGTGATTGTTAGGTTTAGGGGTAGGGTCAGGGTTGGGGGATCAAATATATAGTTTTTAAAGTATAAAACATCATGTCTATGGAGAGTCCTCATAATTATGGGAGTGCCAACATTGTGTGTGTGTGTGTGTGTGTGTGTGTGTGTGTGTGTGTGTTTCTCTGTTAACACTGTATTTAAGTTAAAGATCATGTGATCTTGCCTCCATGATGAACATATGGATCAGAATGTTGTGATATCAAGAGTCTGCTTTAGAGGTTTCCCTCCCATGCATTCCAATCTGTTCCTCTTTCCAGTGAGAAAGCAGTGAAATGACATGCACACACACACACACACACACACACAGAATTTTCATATGTTGATACCTCTGTTGGGCGGTTAATAATTTTTCCTCCATGTTCTTAGATCATGTCTATTTTTTCTCAGCCAACGCTAAATGATGACTCAGGTTTGGGCGGCAATACATCCTTTTATCTACAGGTCGTTTGAGTGGGTGATTGATATATGTGATGCCCTATATAGATGTTACTAAGCAGAACAGGAAGCAGATGAACACACCATGGGTGCTTGCAGTTGTCAGTTCTGTTTTCGAGTCCTAAATACGGTAATGTTTACATAGTTTGGTTCTTAACGAGAGTGACAACTTGTGATGTGCTGCTTGTTACATCACAAGGGGAAAATTTGTTACATACTGTACATGGGGAAAACTTTCTTCATTAAAATTAATTTGTTATGTTTAGGGCTGCCACGATTATAACTATGCAATAGTAAACTTTTTTCAAATTCTTCACTTTCACATGTTATATTAAGGCTCTCGGATTAAGCCCACAAGTCCTTATTTCTCATGGAGAAAGATCTTTGAGATTATATGTTCATTCTAACATCTCCACAAAAATAGATTTAGCAAGTTGACACAGGGGTCCACTGTGTCACTGCATTTCATTTACACTGTGTGGATCTGCAATGACAAATAACATTTGCAAGTACACAATCATTCAATTAAAGTAAAACCAGAGCACTTTGCATTCAATAAAAACCTTGTTTCTATTTTTGCAGATGCACCGTTCCGATATTGACGTTTTTTCATTCCTGTCAAGCACCAAAAAGGACATAAAAGATCCATAAAACCACAAAAAGACATGCGATAGCTCTGTGAATCATAAAAGGCTGTGTTTAATAAATAAATATGTAATATGCATGTGCAGGGCTTGAGCGTTATTGAATAGCGCTGCTCTGTTTACACACACACTCGGTGCGCAACATTTGAGCGCTACTCACGAACAACATCTCTGATGTAGATGCTCAATAGTTTGGTTCACTTATAATATGAATTTAGAACGGTGCCGGAGGTGCACTTTACCAGACATTTTATAGGAAGTGAATTAAACTACAAGTTATGCTCAAATATTTTAATATGATCTTTTAATGTTTTCATAAATAAAAATGTGATGTGTTGATCTGGATATCAGGTGGTAGTATTTTCTAATTTCCAAATAAAACAGAAATGTACATAGCTCATTAATGACATTTTGATAATAAAGGTACAAAATAATTTGGATTGACTATCTGCACTTGGTGTAAATAGCCCCTGCCACACAACGCGGTTATTTGCACTCAAATATTCTGGTGGAAACACAGAAATTGAAAAACTGCGCCCCAAGTGTCACTGCAATGGTGTAGCGTGTTAAAACGGTGAAGATGTGCTTTTTCATGTGGCCGATCAGTATTCGTTTCCCCATTTGTCCCACTTTTTCCCCATCATGTTTTCTGCTTGTACTCTTAATATTTCTTCTAATAGATAGATAGATCATTTTTATTGTCCTCAAAAAGGAAATTTGTTTCCACCGTCGGTGCGTAGAAAAACATAAACACAACAACACCATATATATTAACCATCAAAACAATCACAAACATAGATGATAAAAAAAAAATACAAAAAACACAAGATCATACAACAAATGCCAGAGCATACGATGGCATTATAATGGCTGATTACCTATGTGTTTAAAGCACATGGGTAGTCTATACCTGCAGCCAGAAGGAAGGAGGATGAAATACTGAAAAAGTGGATGGTCTGGATCATTTAAAATTTGATGTGCCTTCCGAAGCGTATATAAAGTAACACAGTCCGATAAATTTGGGGTAGGAATACCAATCATTTTTCTCACTAGATTATTTATCTATAAGAGTTTGTTCTTATTGGTTACTGTTAGCATATGGAAAAAACAAATGGCACCATACATAAGAACTGACTCAATAATACTTTGATACAGAAGAAGCAGAAGACTAGGCTGAACTGACAGATGTTTACGTTTCCGAATAACTGTCAGACTCTGTTGACAGCACTTGTAAATACCTAGTGTGCTGATTGAAGCTGAGCTGTTTATCTAATGTAATGCCAAGATACCTGAAATATTCCACCCTTTCCACCATCTCTCCATTAATGATAATACTGGAAGGATGGATCAGTTTCGGAAGAGCAAATAACCAGTTCCTTAGTCTTTGAAATATTAAGGTAAAGAAAGTTATCATCACACTATGTACTAAAAAAATGCTATGGAGTGTTGATAGTCCAAAACAGAATCATTGTCCTTATTAAGCAGTGCAAGAATGGCAGTATCATCTGCATGTTTAAAGTAATGAGTGGTAGTAACTGGACTCTGACAATCATTTGTATAGAGAATATAAAATAATACTACTTATGATAATAAATAAAAACTAAATAAAGATTT
Source organism: Moxostoma hubbsi (assembly GCA_032164185.1). NCBI lineage: Eukaryota > Metazoa > Chordata > Actinopteri > Cypriniformes > Catostomidae > Moxostoma > Moxostoma hubbsi. The sequence continues at coordinate 9,772,767 of JAVLUX010000018.1, read as the reverse complement.
GGTCACGGTGACGTTCGGGGAGTTGAGAGAAAGGTTTGATCCAGGTACAATTAACTATAGTAATATTGCCCCCAACCATGACACAAGCCCGGATCAGTCTGATTCTTAAAAAGGACAAAGATCCAAGTGAGTGTAAAAGTTACTGTCCAATTTCCCTAAAAATGTTGTCAAACATTTTGGCTAACCAGTCAAGTTATGACATCTCTTTTACATCTAGATCAGGTGGGGTTTATTCAGGGCGCCACGTGCTCTGTACAGTTTTTTGGAGTAGCACACACCCCCATAAAGCGGCAAATCCTTTGGGAGAGGTGATTTCTGCTTTTGGGAAAGGTCATGATGCATCAGTGTATTACTCCCTGCTAATTCAGAGTCTGGGGGATGGAGCTTTAACTTCTATCAAGAAATTATGGGAGAAAGATTTGAACTTGGTATTGGAGGAAGGAGTGTGGACTAAGATTCTAAAAAATGTCAAGTCTGCATCTAGAGATGCTAGGGTTCGCCTTATGCAATTTAAGATTTTACATTGATTTTATTGGACCCCCTCTAGATTGTATAGGCTTGTTCTTAAAGACACACCTACCTGCTGGTGATGCCAATCAGAAGTTGGAAACACAACTCATTCCTTCTGGGTGATGTGTTAAGATCCGAGATTTTTGGTTAAAGGTTCAGAATTATTTGTGTGATGTTTTGGGCACTCAAATTGTACTTTTCCCCAGACTTTGTATTTTGGGCGATGAGGCAGTTATACATTTGGGGGACAAATATATAAAAAATTGGGTTCTGACTAGCATGATGATTGGCAGACAAATTATTTTAAGGGGTTGGAAGTCAGATGGAACGCCACCATTTCTGGAGTGGTGTCTGGAGATGGGGAGGGTGGCTTTTGAGGAGATGACAGATAGAAGGCTGGGGCTGGAGGACTTGTTTTTCAGGAAGTGGGGTAGGTATTTGCCAGATTTGGGGGACTCTAGGGGAAGGGGTGAGGAGAGAGAAGTTTAGTTTAATTAAGCATGTTTATTATATATTTTTATTTTTTTGTGTGTGTATTATTTTATGTGACCACAGGGGTGTTCTTTGGGGTTGGTGTTTGGGGAGGGATATTTGTGAGGGTTTAAAGTTAAATGTTAATTCAGTGTGTATATGTTGTGTTTTTCTCTGTTGTGTTATTTTCTTTGAATCAATAAAATTTGAATTACAAAAAAAAACTATAGTAATATTGTAGTAGCCATGTTTTTTTGGCAGAAGCCATAGTTTTAATGCAATAACTTCATCATATGTCAATTTCTTCAATGGACAGATTCTTAAATTCTTACTTGAAATTATATGACATGACCTCCTATAGTGATAACATTTTGCCTTTGAAAACGAAGGGCTTGTGATTCAGAGCCACCCTAATGTAGGATAATATTTTGTTTTAATAATCCCATATTTGCAGATCTACATCCGTGGATCTATCATTCACTGGAACACATCTGTTTGGATTTTGTTGATTTATGATTTTACTGGAACAAATAGCATGTGGCAGAAAGGAAATAGAGAAGCTGTTTCATAAAGTAATGAGGGGCAAAATCAGTCATGGCAAAAAGTGGGAATGACGCCTATGGCACACTCGGGTGAGTGTGGCTGAAACATGGTAGGTTTTTGTTTATAAGGGAACAGTTTGCCTCCAAAACCCTGCCTTAATTTGATCCTCTTGGGGGCTGTTTTTATTCAAATAATCCATTCAAGCACAGAACAATCTGCTGTCAGAGAGAGCTCCAAATATAAGGTTCCAGATTTTGTTAGTGACGCATCTTTGCAGCAAGGCACTGCAACCCGTCCTACACTTTGTTTTGAGTTTCAGATGATTCAAAATGTGCAGAGAGATACAGTAGGATGAATTCCATATATCTTGTCTTTCTGGATGGCTGCCTTCACTCTCATTTGTTTTCTGCACAAACACTTGTTCCCTTCTTCCCTTTGTCAATCAGGCAGACAGAGATACAGGCATGTGGCGAATGCCAAGTGTCTAACAGTCTGATTCAGGAATAGATTCAGCCATCTGCCTGTGTATGACAGAGACTTGTGGCTGCCATAGTGAAATCGATACAGAACCACAATATCATAGAGACTTGGGGGAGTGCCTTTTGACTTGGGGCACCATGTAACAATGCCCTAGCTACAACCTAAAACACTCTTGCAACCACATTACAATGTACTAAAAACCAGTCAGAAAACCCTTGCAGCATATTACAACACCCTGACAACCAACTAGAAATGCCCTAGCAAATGTCTAGAACACTCTAGCAACTGCAAAACACATTTATTAACAGTCAGATTATTCCAGTAATGTATGGCAAACCCCTGACAACCACCTACATAGCAACGCCCTAGCAATTAGCAAATACCCAGAACATGCTAGCAACCGCATAAAAATATACTAAAACCACTCAGAACATCTAAGCAACTGTATAACAATGCCCTAGCAACCACTCAGAACATCATAGCAACCACCTAGCATTGTGCTAAAATCATTCAGAAGACTTTAGTAGCCACGTAGCAACGTCTTATCAACAGTCACAATGCCCTAACAACCATCCACAACACCATTGGATTCTGGGGTACTCAGAATTTAATGTAATGTCTTTAATTGGTATAACAATGGCATAATTGTTAAGATCATAATCTTAACAGTTATTTTCTATAGTTAAAAAATATTGAAATAAATAAACTGATAAACATTGTATATAATCATAAGATTGAAATGGGCCCTGACAACCTTTTTCTTGGTATACTACCTACATTACTATTTTTTTTTTTTTAAATAAAATACACTTTCAGAGAAATTAGAATTGCAGCTTTAAAGAAAACTACAAAGACAAATCAGATTCCCCACAAATGCAAGGATGGAGTGGAGAGAAATAATCTCAAGGATAAATACAAGCATGGAGTGGAAGGAAATATATTGAATGGAAAGACCAAAAACAAATAAGATTAAGAACCTAAAATTTTATCACAGATGGAAACTGCTTAAAGAAGAGATGACAATATTAAATGATGACAATTCTTTCTCTTTGACTATTCTGATTAATTGGTTAATTAGAAATGTAATTAGCAATCATACTGCACTACAAATGTAAAATGCAAAATTGAGTTATGACTGAAATCAGGTCTCTTAGACTATGATCTGGCCTGTGACGAGTTTGGCACATAAACTGATTTTTGGAGAAATCAGTGTTTTTTCTCAGTTTCAGTGTTAGTTACTGAGTTTGGCCTTTGTATGGTAGTAAAGGGTATTGGTATTTTAACCAGTGAAACTAAACATGTGTAAAGTCATTTAGGGGAATATATATGAATTTATATGGATGGATGGATGAATAGAAATTAATGCTATGTAGTAGTTTAAAGCACAATGACAAAAAATAAACAACAGACTATCATAGCAATGTAAAAATAAATATATAAAAGAGACGAAAGACGCGAGGTGAAGACAGACTGTATCTCTATTGTCAGTGACATGGATAAGTATAGATATTCGGATGCAGCACGTGTTTGCCAAATGTTTGATTGATTGGGCAAGACTCAAGTTTGTGTGGGCTCAGCCCACTACTGCCCATGCTAACAACCGGCCCTGATCACAACAGCCTAACAACTGCCTAGATCACTTTAGCAACTGCCTAGCAATGCCTTGCAAACAGCTTCAACACCATAGTAACCACCTAGGAATGCCCTAGCAACCTCCCAGGACATCATAGCAACCATATACTGTATCAGCATGTTTTTAATTTTTTTGTCTATTCTTTTCCTGTGTTGTTATTCTTTTTTTAATGTTTGTAATAGATCAGCAGCTTATCGATCCACCTATTCATCAAAGTATGAAAGAGGAAATCTAATCCTAGAACAGCATTCTTACCTTCACATGTTCCATTCATGAATCCTTGTACTAGTGCTAACACTCTCTTATTTCTCCCTTTGTTTCTCTCAGAGTCACCCACTGACAGGGTGGGCCGGCGACGCAGCATGCCAAGCAGTACAGTGGACAAAACGGTGGTCGCCATGGATGCAGACACATCAACATCTTTTAAAGTCACGGTATGCGTTATATGACCACATCACAGATCCATCAAACACAACCATCAAAGGAATTTAAATGTTTCTCAGAGCTTGGAGTTGCAATACAATGACTGCAATATCTGTAATGTACATTTTAAATTTGTACCATTTTACTAATTATACATTTAGATGACTAACTATCTAAATGTATAATTTGCTATCGTTTGAAACCAGTAGCAGTGTGAAAAGTACCCTTAAGATGAAAGAACATTGAAGCTTAGGTTTTCTCTTTGTAGTCTCCCAAGATAGGCTGTATCCAAACCATTTTCAGTAAACAATGTTTATTAATGGCTTACAGACTGTTGTGAATTTCAACAAGATTTTTTGCTTTAAACAAACCAAGTCAGATTCAAACTCGGGTCGCCGGCATATGAAGTATGAGCAACATAGGGCATGCACACTACCCACCAGGCCACATTTCAGACTTTTTTTTATCAAAAATTATCGGCCACACTGCAAAAAAAAAATGTTGGATTTATAGGAAAACAAAACTATATTTACATAAACTTATGTAATTTTGCTTGTCAAGTAAATGTATCTTGTTTTAAGGATGTTTAGATTTTGTTTATTGGAGAAAGAAAATTATTACTATTATTTAAATTTTTTTTGTAGTGTATCCAAACTAAGCTACACCTCCCACCACATTTTACAACATACTGTATAAAGCTCAGAACTCCTATTTCCTCCAGATAACAGCCATTGCGTGGTACATATAGCTGTACTGATACTTATTTGGGACTGTGTTTATCTGGATTAGTGGAGTGGAGTACACCGGATTGCACTTGTCGGCTAACTCCTGCCTGCAGTTCATTGAACTCAGTTAAGAGGTTAAGCCCAGCAGTTGTTGCTGGTCGGATAACGCAGGTGTCATCACACAGCCTAAGGAGAGGCGGCAGGTTATGGGTTCACTTTTTTTATGCACTTCCTGCCTAAAGCATGAAGCCCACAGCCACAGCTGGTCCCGAAGCCTTGGATCAGCCTAAGAGGAGAGAAGGATTTGACACCCTGATATAGTTAAGCCATCAGTTTATAGACCTAAATGGGCTTCTAATGGGGAGCAGTCCATGGATCAAGTGCAATCAGTCCTGGCTGATGTGTGCTGTAAATGAGACAGATGGGAATCTTGCTGAGTTTAGCCATGATTCGGAAATGCCATGGGCACAGCTGGCAGTATCGGTGCCCACGCATCCCTGCGCTTGTTGCAGGCCCTCCTGAGAAGGCCGATATTACTCCCTCATGCCATTCACAGTGAAGTGTGTGGCGAAGTTGATGTGGTGTTGTAAAAGAAAGTCTCCAGGCCCAACTACTGTACTGCTGTCATTTTACCAGGTGTATGACTCAGTCCAGACCAGTTGCCATGGCGACAGTGCAGCTCATATGTATAATTGCGATTTGACTGAGGCAGGCTTATTTGGTTTTGAGTTGCTTTGAGATTTAGGAGGCCTAAACTATTGCTTATAAGCTTTCACTTCATTATAACTTCTGGTTCTTGAGAAGATCAAAGTAAAATACATGTTTGGTGGAATTTAGGAGGTGAATGAAGAAATGCATCATGCCTTTCATGCAAAATGCATCTACTTTTTATTTACTACAGAGTCTGGTGTGTAGGGGAGGCCGGGGTTGGTTAACACACTTTTCAAAAACAAAACAAAATCACCAGATATTTTTGGACTTTTGTTAATTAATGGTCAAAGTTATGTTTGTGCATATGTGTATATTGGGGTTGGTTGGCATAGGTTGTGGGGTTGGTTGGCAATTTAAGAGAGAAGCAACACATAGAAAAACAAACAATAGATTTTTTTAAACCATGGCAACCGAACAACACATGTTTGTCTTCTGTTATTAATACAAGTAATAATTCTGTAATTAATATGTTTTATTAATATGATTATGATTAATGTATATATATATATTTACAGTGTGGGGTTAATGTGAACAATCTTACTTATATAAACTTGTATAAATATATAAATCTTTACTTTTTATATATATATAAATGTAAAACATTTTAAACATAAATTTTATTATTTGCATCAATGGAATGGACTAAATTGTGTGTATGTGTAAAATGCCTAATAAATCTAATAATAATAATAATAACAATAATAATAATGTGATATATTCAGAAGTATTAAGTTAAAAATAGTGTGTATAAGGGTTATGAATTATTATCTATTCTTTTTTTTTTTATACCCAGTGTGATAACCCACCCAAAAACCAATGTGCCAACCAACCACACTCACACTCTTTTGATAAATTATGTTAGCCAGCTTGCATAGCTTATCACATGCTTACAAATCTTATATCAAAATCTAGCGGAAACCTATCAATCAATCAAATCTATCTATCTATCTATCTATCTATCTATCTATCTATCTATCTATCTATCTATCTATCTATCTATCTATTGATCGATCTATCTATCGATCTATCTATCGATCTATCGATCTATCGATCTAGCTAGCTAGCTAGCTAGCTATCTGGCTTTTGGTTTTACTGTAATCTCTGTAAAAACCAACTTCAAGCTTTTAAAAATATTTTAAACTTTCACATAAGACTTTGTCTCCCCTGTTGTATTTATTCTCCAGTAGTACACATTACATTCAAATATCGACATAAACCATTCACTAGTGTATACCCCCTATCAGAAACCCTAGATAAACAGTCATTCCATTTCTTACGGTTCACGCATTGACATTTCCACATTGCTTAATTAAAGCGCTAACCTAATGACAGGATCTATTAACTGATGCAAGACAGAACAAGCACTGTTTGCAAGAACGCTTGAACATGAACGCCTCTCGTGCATGCTGATGATTTGTGTGTTTGGCTCCTGCGGGGCCACAAAAGTGCCCTGCTGTCTCTGACAATACACAGCTCTCCAATCGGGATCCATTCTAATTGAACAGGATCCCAAGTTTGTCAGAACAGAGGGAGTGAGGGCAAAAGTGGGCCCCCATGCTGTGCCAACCATTGAGATCCCTGGGAGAAATCCAATACCTTGCACCGGTGATATATGCAACCACGATCGTTAGGATCCAGAATTATGGAATTTCCCAGAGAAAGCTGCTTCAGAGTGTGGAGTCCTCTGTGTTATGACACAGGCTAGACTGTCTGGCTGCCAGCAACAGATAATGACATTAGATGTGTTTTTTTAGCAGATGTTCAGAGAGATTTAGATGCTTGCTAAAGTCAGAAGTCTTGTTTAGTTGTTATCCGTTTCGAGATACAGATCGTCCCATGTTGGATAATGACTGTTATGCTAAGAGCGTTCATGGAACACTCTTGGCTCTTGGCAATCCTCTACAAAGAAGCTATTTGCAGAGTAATGAAGAAGTCTTGATAAGGAGACATCTGGAGGATTTGGTGTAAGGGGCCTCTTGAAGACATCTCATTTAAGATGAAAATAATTTCCTGGAATGTTTTTTTTTCTTCTTGGAATCATGGTACACTGGCACAATAAGGGTAAGAATGAAATAGTTTTCATTCCACTGGTTATGACAGGACATGTCGAGACACAAATGCAAGGAGTGCAGTGTAGGGGCTTAACCCTTAAAGGGTCAAGTATTTGTATAGCACCTTTCACCACACATATTTTCAAAAAGCTTTACAGAAAATTATGCATTAACAGAAAATGAAACTGTAATATCTATAAAGTCTTAGAGTGATCATTGTTTAGTTTGATAAAATACTATAGTGAATTGTGTTTAAAAATAAGTAATATAAATTTTTGCTGACAAAAAAAGTTACAAAAATTGAAAAGGCTTATGAAAAAAGCTTTTTTTAAAAAAGACTTGAAAACAAGTATAGGCTAACAAAATATTCTCTATATAAAGATAGATATCCCTATAAAAAAAATTTTGTCATTGTCTCATATAATTATTACTATTCATTATTGTTATAAAATATTCATTTTTGCATTTTATGTAATATTAAAACATAACATGTAATATTATGGTATCTTAATATTGTATAAAGAATTAGTACATTTATTAATTCCTTCCTTGCCTTTTCATTTAGTTGGATGATTGTATTAATAGTTCATTTTTCACTTGTTGCTGCTTGAACTGTAATGACGGGAACACATACGCTCTCATGAGGGCAAGAGATGAAAGGAAAGCAGAGAAAGAGTGCAAGACTCTGGACTCTACAGGTGCTACTAATGTTAATGCAATTTAATTGGAAGATATTTAATAAAGATGTTTGAATTACACTACATCTTCATGTTATCACTGAGATGTCTATGACCGGCAGAGACTGAGAAGCTGCCACCATGAACAATAATAAAGGACCGTTTCACAGCTCGTGCTATTTCCCCTTTGCCTTGTCGCATGTAAAATGCCACATTAACAGTACAGTATGCAAACTTTTCATAGTCACCATACCTCACCCACTGTGTTGTTCTCAACTGCTGAATCAAGTTTGTTGTCTTAAAAACACTATGCCAGTATTCCCCACACTCAGGGATGCTATGACAGTGCTGCTAATTTCTTAAAGGTGTCGCGCATCTTTTGCGACATGTACGATAGGTTTATGCGGTTGGCCAAATTACCATGAATATCGTCTGATACCAATCGGTGGAGCATCCCTAATTTTTATAGATTTTGTTGTTTTATTTTTCATATATCTAAGAGAAAATGCAACAAATCAGGACAAATCCAGAACAAGATTTTTACACTGAAATGTCATGACACAATTGGCTGTCAAACAAATATTGAGCTACATAACATACATTTACATTTACATTTATTCATTTGGCAGATGCTTTTATCCAAAGTGACTTACAAAAGAGGAAAACATAAGCGAATCATCTTAAGGAGACAGTGTTACGAAAGTGTCATACAAAGTTTCACTATCATCAGAATAGTATACAAAACAGATTTAAGTGTAACAACAATTGTTAAATTTATTTATTTATTTATCTTTTCAGTGACTGGTTAAATGCTCTTGGAAAAGATGTGTTTTTAGCCGTTTTTTGAAGATAGAGTCAGCTTCACGGATTGAGTTGGGAAAGTCATTCCACCAACGTGGTATGTTGAAACTGAACGTCCAGGAAAGTGTTTTGGTGCCTCTTTGTTTTGGTACGACAAGGTGACGTTCCTTAGCCGACCGCAGGATTCTGGTGGGAACGTAGCTCTGCATAAATGTTTTTAGGTATGCTGGAGCAGACCCAGTGACTGTTTTGTATGCCAGCATCAGGGCAGGGAATTTGATACGTGCATGAACCGGCAGCCAGTGGAGAGAGACAAAGAGTGGTGTAACATGTGCTCTCTTTGGTTCATTAAAGACCAGACGTGCTGCTGCATTCTGGATCATTTGCAGAGGTATAATAGCACATGCTGGAAGGCCTGCAATGAGAGCGTTACAGTAGTCCAGTCTAGTTATGACAAGTGACTGAACAAGCAGATATGTGGCATGTTCAGAGAGGAAAGGTCTTATCTTCCTGATATTGTAGAGTGTAAATCTACATTATCTTGCAGTCTTTGAGATGTGGCGTGTTCATGTGGTCTGCGGTCTTAGAGTCACATAAGTTACACATAAGCTATTCATAAGTTACAGATGCATATTTTCTCAGGCACTTATTGAGTCTAAATAGATGCACAACTTACATAGTTTCAGTACACCAAATGGCAATAGTCATATAATACTGTTCATGTGTTGTAGTTTATTCCATGTTGTTTCTTTACCAAATAGCACTGTCAAATGTAAATCAAGCCAATCGCTGAAACATCAGCGCCACCTTGAGTAAGAAATAACATGTATAATATGCATGTGTACATGCATATGAAATACTGATAATTCACCATTGTTGATAATTCATTGTGACACAGAAAATCAATGTGATACAGTATTTATTTAAATAAATATAGTACTACTTTCTCTTGTAATAAACAAATAAATAGATTGCTTTCAGAAAAGTCTTGGGATTTTTTGAGATTAATAAGAATGTAGAAATATTTATATAATTTGGTGTAAACCCCATCCTACAGTTCAGTGCTCTGATTCTTGCTTGAACCATCGGATCCTTCCAGAAGCAGTGAGCTGGCCAGTCCGCCCATGAACGGCCCCAAAGTGCGTCGGCCCACCGGGATAATGCCCGGTATGCCAGATTGCCAGTCCAGCCCTGCTTACAGTATAATCACCATTTCACTCACTTGATTTTTTTCACTAAACTCATCTTTTCTGTGAACGATACATGTGGTGCTGTTTTAGAGTTTTAGAAGGCGTCTTACCGTTGGGAGTCCACCTACGTTATGATGCCTTAAAATGCTTTCTATATAGCCAGTTCACTAGATGTTGGAACAGAGCCTCAGATCTTTTTTTGGCCTCTAGTCTAAATGTGCTTTTTGGGGGTCATGACAGGGATTAACCTTCTGCTGTCTAACAAAGAAAGGCTCACTATGTACAAATCCAGACAGGGCTTTCAAATCTTTGTGTATCAGCCTCAAAAATGTATCATGCAATGTCTGGCATTGTCAGCATGTACAAACAAACAGGCACACAATTAAAGCTGTCAGACACAAACTCGCAGGCATGGACACAAGAGGGCAGAGAGAGGCCAAGCATACTGATTACAGGAGATGGGGTCGAAGAGGGGGAACTAGACGAGGGTGGGGAATGCAGGCTCAGCAGCAAAGCATTAGAGGAATTCAGTACATGCACGCAATAGATGCAAAAAGAATCTGTGGAGCTTGTCAGTTGACAGCTGACAGAGCTTATTACAGTGACGAGATGCCAACAGCACTACATGTTAGCCTAGTTAGGGCTGTAATAGTGTATTATACTGAAAAAAATGTTTAATGAATATGTTAAAAATGTATTAAAAAAATTGTATGATCTGACACAAACTTTAACAATTTAAAAGACCACCAGTGTTTCCTGCACCATAATTTAGTGCTGACACTAGTGCTGACGCTGCTTACCTTATCTACAGCACCATGGCTAAAGTAGCTGTATTTTACCTGAGCTTTAAGTTTGCAGTCTGAGTTGAATGTGATGAGATAATAAGACTGGGTACTTCAAAATAATACAAAGACAATATACAAACTGTGACAGCACTCATTTGTCTTCTCTGGCTGCATGCAACAACAAACATACCGAGTGACTAGTATAGTCCAAATCATGAACGAACGACTCTTGTGGGGCAGTTATTTTAATGCATCGGTCAAAAAGACTCACAAGTTATTGATTTGAGTCATATACATATTACTCACTGAATCGGTTTCTGAATTAAAGGGATTGTTCACCCCAAAATAACAAATATCTCATCATTTACACACACCCTCATGACATCCTAGATGAGTATGACTTTCTTCTGCTGAACACTGAAATTTTTTTTAGAAGAATATTTCATCTCTGTAGGTCCAAACAATGCAAGTGAATGGGTACTACAATTTTTAAGCTCCAAAATTCACATTAAGGCAGCATAAAAGTAATCCATAAGACTCCAGTGGTTAAATATATATCTTCAGAAGCTATATGATAGATGTGGGTGAGAAACAAATAAATATTTAAGTCCTTTTTAATGCAAATTCTCCTCCTTGCCCAGTAGATGGCAATATGCATGAAGAATATGAATCACCAAATATAAAAGTGGAGATTTATAATAAAAAAGGATTAAATAAGAATCTGTATCTCCCCCACAACAGTCGTATCGCTTCACTGGATGTGTACATAGCAACATGTAGTTAAAAATACACATTCACTAGATTTTTGTTGTTACGAATGTTATTTTCTTTACAAAAGCAGAAAACAGCTGCAAAAACACAATTCTGTAAGAGACACTGGTTCAAACATACACCAATCAGCCACAACATTAAAACCACCTGCCTAATATTGTGTAGGTCCCCCTCGTGCCATCAAAACCAAACCGCATCTCCGAATAGCATTCTATCTATTGTTCTCACCACAATTGTACAGAGTGGTTATCTGAGTTAACGTAGACTTTGTCAGTTTGAAGCATTCTGGCCATTCTCTGTTGACCTCTCTTTTCAACAAGTCATTTCCATCCACAGAACTGATCCTCACTGGATGTTTTTGGTTTTTTGCACCATTCTGAGTAAATTCTGGAGACTGTTGTGTGTGAAAATCCCAGGAGATCAGCAGTTACAGCAATACACTAACCAGTCTGTCTGGCACCAGCAATGTATGCTTTTGATGTCTTACAACTGACTTATGGAGCACAATGGAGTGGACATCTTTTAGAAATAAGATTATGTTGCCATCTTGTCCTACTATACTATAGACCAATATATTTATGGCCTGACTGATTAATCGATCATAATTTGGCCATTTTGAGATTAATATTTCGGTCAATAAGCAAGCCTTCTCGTTAACTAATATTTATTTATTAATTGTATTTTTTTTTTTTTCCTTTTGAGTAAATTTGTGTAAAAGCAATGTTCATTTCAGCCATTTTGCTGGGCTTCAAAAGCATGGAGACTGACGCATACATACCTGTTTGTGTGTTTGCATACTGTATGTTATGTACAGTACATTGATTTTGAGTGTGAAGGTTTGTGTCTTGTACATGCTGGTTGACCAAGGATTTCTTGCTGGTTTAGCTAGTTAAGATGCCTGCTTTGAATGGAAGCACACTAGAATGCCATGCTGGGGTTTAGCAGCGTTCTACCCCTTCTTTATGCCTTTGTTGTTCCTATTAGCCCCCTAATCGTTAGTTGTGCAACAACAAGCATTAAGTGGTCTGTTAAGGTCAATCAGCAATTCATTTCATTCATGCATTAGGCCTTGATTCAGATCCCAAACACTGTGATTATCCCATACCCTAATTGCAACTAAAGCGGTCTGAGTAATGTGTTTCCTGTGTGCTATTTCCTTATCTGATTTTTTTACATTTTGTTTTTCAAACGTCTCTCTCAGAGACTCAGGCTTTGGTCTCTAAAGAATAATGCAAGTCCTTTAAATCTCTGTGCAATGTCTCAAAACCACAAGCTCAGCTCTCCTCCTATGAACAGTATTTCCCCCCCCTTTCCATGCCAGCCAACAGTTTCCATGGTAACAGCGGCTTTGAGGGGAGTATCACATCAGCGTAGCTTCTTCATCCCAGCACGCCATGAGCAGATGTGTGTGCCTTGCCAGTCGCACAGCTATGCACAGCTCAACCAAACGCGACGGATGAGAGGAGAGCGAAAGATAGAGCGAACAAAAAAAAGAGAGCATTGGTTTCAAATGCAGTTGCTCCAGTTGTGTAGCAGCAAGTTATTGATTAATCTGTGAGCAGAATACTGATCTCTGGTCTGGCTTTCTATCCAGGGTTTCTTGAGCCGCAGATTGAAGGGTTCCATCAAACGCACCAAAAGCCAGCCGAAGCTCGACCGTCACAGCAGCTTCAGGAACATCTTGCCGGGCTTCAAAAGCGCGGAGAATGACAGGTAAGGCAAAGACACTTACATACTTGTGTGTTCGCATACTGTATATTCTGTACATTGATTTTGAGCGTGTGGGTTTGCCTCTTGCTGGATGCATATTGAGATCATTGTATGGTCAAGATCCTATTGAGTATCACCTACTGTACAGATGTTCATGGGGTTTTTGTGATGTTTTCTTGTGGCATACTTTAATCCAATGGCCTTGTTTAAGGGCTGTCAATATGCCCTTGCTGGTTTGGCATTTCTAATTAATGTTGTTTTTAATCATGACATGATCATTTGCAAGAATGTTTTCAGTAAAATTATGATTTTGTGCTTTGCACGACATTACGGCTAATCAAGTTGGTTAAAAGATCTCATCTTACCTGATTTACGCAGTGCAACATCTTGATTTACAAGTCAAATTTTAATATTGCAGGTTTCAATTTGATAAGTTTTAAAAAATCTTTGATCAATAAAATATGTTTTTATTTCTCCAACATCTTGGACCCATCATGTCATCATATCACTGTGGAGAGTTTACATGAAAATGATTTCGTGCGGTGCAGCCATGACAACTACAAGTTGATGAACAGATCTCCTCTTGTCTTTTTACAAAGTGTAAAATCATTGATTTGCACATTACATTTTTTAATTGATGCTCTCAATGTAACAATTTTTAAAAGCTCTTTGATCGATAAAAGGAATTTCTGGGTTCAATACTAGTTAAGCTCAATCGACAGCATTTGTGGAATAATGTTGTTTACCACAAACATTTATTTTGTTTTGTCCCTTTTTTCTTTAAAAAAATCAATAATATGGGTTACATTGAGGCACTTGCAACAGAAGTGAATGGGACTAATCCGTCAATATTAAAATACTCACTGTTTCAAAAGTATAGCCACAAGACATAAACAATGTGAGTCTTAACATGATTTTTGTGTAATAAAACCCATTACGTACCATTTCTGTGTAAATTCATAGCAAATGTTACAACTTCGTTGCCATGACGACGTAATGTTGAAAACTCTATAACCTTAAACAATCATAAAAGCGATGAATTAAACAACTTCACAGCTCGAGTAATCCACAAGTTTTAACAGAAAAATTAATTTGTGCTTTTATAAAATTCTAAGCCAAAAATTGGCCCATTCAATTCCATTGTAATTGCCTCACTGTAACCTACATTTATGCTTTTTTTAAAGAAAAGCTTAAAATTTGCGGTAATCAAAAATTAAAAATTTGCGGTAATCAACATTGTGCCACAAATACTGTTGATTGATGTTAGCTTTGAACCTGGAATTTTACTTTAAATATTTTAAATAATAATGAATATTAATAATAAATATTGTTTTGTTTATCAAATACCTTAAATTCGTCATATCTGTCATCATCACTGACAGCTGTCAATACAGACTTGCCAGAGTGGCATTTATAATTGATTTTCATCATCAGTTGCAATAGAGTTTATGTTAAAATTGTGATTTTTTTTTTTTGTGCTTTGTATGCCATCATGGCTAATCAAGTTGATTAACAGATCTCCTCTTGTCGTATTTACACTGTGCAACATCTTGATTTGCATCTTGCATTTGTCCTCTGTGTATCTTCTATAACATTTATCACATTATTTACTGAACATTTAGCTTCTCTATTCATCTCTATTAAGATTGTTTATAGTCACTTATTGCAGTGCTAAAATGTTTGAGTCATCTTTCTCCTCAATGAATTGGGATCACGGAGTGAAGAGTGAATTAGATTACTCGCAGGATAAATGGTCTTGCTGCAGTCTAATTTGCGAGAGATCGCTTGTGAAATATTCGGCTCCCTGCTTAGGACCTACTTGAGTTGTTTAGGTTGTCATGAAAAGAATTATCAGGCTCCAGGCTGCTGGTGCCATATGTTTTTTTGATGTGGCAGAACCAGTCAGCAGCAAGCTGACTCCAATACACTGACCTAACAAACCTGCTTGTTTCACAGCCTCAAGTCAAAGTATGCAGCTTGTCTACAAGCTTGTAGCATTGCACACAGATCAACTTAGTTCACGACGGATGGTTGAGTTGAAGAGTTCAGATGATGTCACAATTGAATTTGAGTGTTTCTGTCATTTAAACGGAAGAGTTGACAACTAACTTTGCCACTGTGAAAATCTAAATGATATCTCTCAGCATTTGATGTCGTTTCTGAGCAGAAACAATCTAAGCAGGAGAATCCATTTGCCCTTCATTTGATATTTTGATTACTGTCTAGAAGAAACAATTGAGACATTAAGGGATCTCATTTGTGATTTTTCTTTCCTATAGGGAAATTATTCTCATTTCCCTGAGGTAGAATCTGGAGAGCACATTCACTTACATGGGATTTGTTGAGTCACTCTAAAGGCCTACAGATAACATAGCAACAACACCAAATATTTCTCCCCAGCTCACTGCCAACCTTAGTGTAGTGTTAGCAGACAAAAATGGCCTTAGTTGTCCAGAGATTTTATGCTTCATTACACCAGCATATTATCTGGGGAGGGAGACAATCAGCTTCATGGCATCAAGTTGTGTGAACTAGATAAGACCCACACTGCTTTTAGAATGCTGTGGCAGCATCCGTATCAGAAGGAATCTTCCAGTCAGAGTAAATTAAGGGTCATTTCCCCAGACGTGTCTGTCCAGACTGCCTGGACCTGAAAGTAGGACAACAATAAGTAAGACATTCACAGGATAAATGTGCAAACTTTCAAAATATTGCTGTTTGTTTTGAGCGATCTTACAGGTCAGCTTCTAACTCAACTAATCAAGTAAGGTTAGGGCAGAACTAACCTTATGCCTGATCAATAGAAAATGGGGATTGGGTCCAAAGGAGATAGGGGGCATCATCCATCCATCCATCCATCATCAACCACTTATCCTGTGTACAGGGTCGCAGGGGGGGCTGGAGCCTATCCCAGCTAACATTGGGCGAAAGGTGGGGTACACCCTGGACAGGTCGCCAGTCCATCGCAGGGCCACACATAGACAGACAAGGGGGCATCATTATTTTTTTTATTTTTTTTTATTTCTTTTTTTGTTCTGCAAGAGGTGCAGAACTTTTCTTTTTAAGTTCCTATTTAATGATCTACCTTAACAGAATTTGTTTTTCAACCACAGATTTACAAAAATGGAAGACATTGGATTCAATGGATTGAAAATATTGCTTTGAATTTTTAATAGCATCTGCTTTTGTCCTGAACAGTTTTGTTGACTGATGTCCAGCTTTGGAAAATAATCTGTGGCTTTATCCATTATGGACTCCATTTCTGAGCAAATGTTAGTTATTTTTTTCAAAGCGATAACTGTATAAAAGCTTCCATTAAGATATCAGATGCCCTTTGGGTGAGGAATAAGCTCTTAAGCTTCTAAATGGCTATTCCAAAGGGTTTACCGATAAACAGAAAGTGGTAAGAAGAGATTTTGACTTGTTTTATAGGGGAAGAATGAAAGAATATTCACCAAATATGACCCATTGGCTCCCTTGTTTTGTGTAGTTAAAATCTGGAGGAGCACTTTTTTAATAACTTTCATTAATAAGTCATTAGTAAACATTATATCATACTTAACAGATCAGCTGCTGATGTACATTCAAATATGAAAATATAGCATGTTTAATGACATTTTCAACTATTCAAATGTGAATTAAGCAGTGTATAAAAATCTACAAATTAGAGCACCCAGCAAAAGAAATGAATGATTAATTTGCAAAATAAGAATCCCAAGTTATCAGTTTGAATCAGTCTGATGAATCTTTAACTTACTGAGTCCATCAGGGTGGTTACTATATTAACATCCGACTCACTTATTGATACTTTCAGTTATGTTTCACCTGAAATTGAGCTCAAACTGTGTTGTGTACTCAGATTTGTGAGACTTATATCAGTGTCCTCACTGTCTTTTTTTACAACTTTAAAAGAATTGAATTGTACTTTCAGTATTTTAAACATTAAAACATGTTACCAAAATAGTATTTTTTTATATATATATTGTTTTTTGAACCAGTTGAGTATTTTGTATGGGGGCTCCCCTGCTGCTTAAACAGAATAATGTCATAAAACTCAATATATGTTCATTTTATTCATAAAATGTATCAAAGTGTTGCCAAATATATTGATTGTAAGCCCAAATGGAGAGATCTCTTTACATTGTGCCTTTTTAAAAGGACATTATTGATTTTACTTCTTATTCCCAACGAACATTCTGTGAACAATAACAGCTGTGTGATCTCTTCATCCTCATGCAATAGTTTCAACACCATAATGATAGGGCTATTCAAAGCACCTGTCTTCTTTCACCAGAGGCCATTTTCTCCACCTCTGGCTCACTTTTCTGTACATTTATTAACGTTATTGCCACACCATTCTTTATATTTAATCTATAGATATATAGACTGTAGACCCTCCTTGTTATGCATTGATGTGTGAAATCTATGATATCGCACTAAGCACACATCAGTTCAGAAGATATCAAAATATCATCTGAAAACTGTTGTGTTCTATTTGAAGTATTTTGTGTACTTACATCTGATAAACTTAAAAAGCATTCACCTACATCAATCATAAGTGGCACCTATCCATCCATCAATCCATCCATCCATCCATCCTATATATACTCTATATACACCAATCAGCCACAACATTAAAACCGCCTGCCTAATATTATGTAGGTCCTCCTCGTGCCGCCAAAACAGTGCCAACATGCATCTGAGATGATATTCTTCTTACCGCAATTGTTCAGAGCAGTTATGTGAGTTACCATAGACTTTGTCTGTTCGAAAAAGTCAGGCCATTCTCTGTTGACCTCTCTCATCAACAAGGCATTACCTTCCACACAACTGCCTCTCACTTTTTGTTTTTTGCACCATTCTGAGTAAATTCTGGAGACTGTTGTGTGTGAAAATCCCAGGAGATCAGCAGTTACAGAAATACTCAAACCATCCCATCTGGCACCATAAATCATAAATCATAAGTGTCACAAAACATCTGCTGTTGTTTTGAAATGTTTTTCTAACATCCATCAAGGAGTATTTTAGACAGATACAAACAGTATAAAAATGATATATTACAGGTGAAAATGCACACTATAAATAGATACAGTATACTGTATATAAATACATAGTAAAAAATGACTGTACAGATTACTTCTCAAATCACTGTATAATGAGAACTTGTTTAACATGTTTAAATTCATTTATACATATAATTTGCATAATGTTATTCATACATTGTTTTCTATTTCAATTGTTCTATTTCAGTTTTAATAGAAATGAGCAAATACTCTACTACAGGCCTAATCTCTATATCAACGCATCACATAGACTATTTATTTATCAAAACAATAAAATAACATACACACATACACTTCAAAACTTGCACAGCTGTCACCCACCACTTTTTAAGACCAATTGACGCCCTTGCCGTGATTGCTGAATTTGCAGAAAACCTAGCTAGCAGTCCAATGCGTCACTCTAGTGGCACATCTGTGGATCTCTTTTTACAAAAAGTCTTATTAAGCCAAGCTCTTTAATTATACATGACCAAGTTGTCATTATTGATTAAAGGCACACTGCAAGCCACTGTCCCTCAGCATGCCATGTCCCAGGAGAGAGATTGGGGGGCTGTGAACGAGTGTGGGCTGGTGGTATTTTTCGATTTGGAGACGTGTTATGTGAGGTATATGGCAGTCTGCCCGTAATGGATTAGCCTCGTTAAATTCAAACCTGCATTCTGCACAAAGAAACACCCACAGAAGCATCACTTGTCCTCATTTCAGTCCGCCTATCTATCCTGTTTTCATCCTACCCTGTATTCCTTTTCTCTCTTGTTCTAGTGTTAATCTCATGAAATCTGTCAAATATGTCAATACAACAGTTTCTATATTTTCTCAAATATCTGAGGGAAACACCCTTGCACTCCCCTTCCCCCTCTCTTAAGCTCTCAAACACATGGACACACATGCATCATACACTCTGTCATGTCAGCGCACACCTGCATCTCAGTGGGGTTGAAAATAGTTGTTAAGGTTTACATCGAAGAAGCTATATACAAAAATGGCGACACTCGCTGCATAAATGTACATTTTGGCAATTTTTAAATGATGTTACTTCTGACGAGAGCTGCAACATAAAAGGTCATTCCAGAAGCGATTTCTCTCAGTTACTTATAATCACTCAAAAAAAAAAAAAAAAAAAAAAAAATCACATGCACACACACACACACAAACGCACTACATTATTACTCCAGTAAGTGCTCCAGTAAAGCAGCACAAGCCTCACTATCCTGCATTGTTAGTTCTGAAGTGATGTTTTCTAACTGGCAAAAATGACATGAGTTGTATCATAGCAAGACGCTGAATCCGTGGTGGAAGAAAGTAGTTACACGCACAAGAGCGTTTAAGAGGCGAAAACCAGAACATGTCTTGAGATAAACCCTGAACAATGTCTTAAGGTGTAGTTACCGTGGTATGAGTGGGATAATTGACTCCGGTCCCATTGAATTCTAGAAAAGTGGCAATGTGCAGTAGAGTGACCGTTACACCATATATACTCTAAGATATATACTATATATATATATATATATATATATATATATATATATATATATATAATTTTTTTATTTTTTTATGCAAAAAGTATATATTTTATAGTGAAAGGGGATACATGGATATTTTTTTAGTTGTGTGTCACCACCTTAGCTCTAAAGTGCTCTGTTTATCTATCAGGCTTCTATTCCCCCACAACTTTTATTGGTTTCTTCTGTCTTTCCTCCTCTAAATCCTGCACTATATTTCTGCTTTTGACCCTACATCAACCTCAAATATCAGCTATGAATATGACTGTCTCTAACATTTCTGTGATTGACCAAGGACAAATGAAAGGGCTTTCACTGGATATTGAAGTGATGGCTATGTTTTCTTTACTTGAGAAGAAAGCTTTATCTCTCAAGGACTGCATTTAAAAGCAAACTGAGCAAGCTTTGTGGAGTATTTACCATGGTAATACTATGGAAATTGATGCTTAGCAGTTCATGTAGCTTTAATGTGGTTTTAAAATCGTATTATATATTCTGCGGGTTCTAAACACTATAGTTCATGTTTTGTTAATGGTGATCTTACCAGCCTCATCAGTTTCTGCTAATTTTTATGTTCACCTATATAATTTAGCTTCCATTTTCTCTCGCTTAACTCTTGGCTTCTCCTAATGTTTACTTGTATCGAAATCTCTACTGGTTTTCATTTCAAAGCTTAATGTACTCTTATAATAGGAGATAAGCAATGGTGATTTGTTCAGTAAAGCAGTGAGAATGTGTTCTTTTCTTAACCTTGAATTAAGTGTTAATTTATCACCTCAAAGGAATAGTTCACCCAAAATAAAATTCACCTTCAGGTGGTTCCAAACCTGTATGATTTTATTTTATCTGTGGAACACAAAAAAACATTTTAGCTTTCTTTGAAGAATCAGAAGAATCTTCTTTTCCATACAAAGGTCCAAAAAGGACATAACAGCATAAAGAACCATTTAAGTTTTCCATTTGACTTGTGCAATATATTTCAAGTGTTCTTAAGTCATATGACAGCTTTGTATTTGGAAAAGGATGAAATTGAAGTTGTTATATGGAAAATACCCTCCAAAGTGTCTAAAGTGGCCAAAAAGACAAAAATCTTGATATGAAACATGACCATCAATTTATATTCTTGCACATCCATCAATTCAGTGTTACGTAATGTTTTCACTTTTGATCTAGTGGTTCAATTATGCTGCTTATTTGCAACATTTTCCCCTTGCCTTCATTTCCCACTAATTTTGAATGCTTGCCTTGGTACATAGATCGAGCTTGTGGATGATGTGCAATATTGAAATTCTAAGCTGGCTTGTGTTTGACAGCTTCATGGACAAGGAACATGACCTACATATCCCACAATTTTTTTCAGAGGAATCACTGAATCTCATTGTTATGATGTGAAGTGATGTTAGAGCCAAAGGACAGAATAACCTTCCTGATAAAACAACTTTCATCCAAATGGCTTCTGAATTTAAATTCAATGTAATATAGCTAAAATGAAATACTCAGGTACTGTTTCAGGTTCAATATGAGTTAAGCCCTATTGACAGCATCTGTGACACTGATTACCACAGAAAATTATTTTGACTTGTCCTTCAGTTTGTAAAGACAAACCAAAAAGTTGTGTACAGTAATGCACTTACAATGGAAGACTATGTAACAAGGCATTACTCTGGAATAAATGTTACAATACACGGGAAGTATTGCCACAATGTAACATGGGACACATTTTTGTATGGAAAAATTAATGTAAGTGCTTTTACACCCTTTGAAATGACTTGCCCATAGACTTCCATACTGAATGCATTACTACAAACGTAATTTTTGTTTGTTTTTTGAAAGTGAGGGACCATTTTAAAGGAATATCTGCAATAAATATCAGCATGCTACAGATGCTGCCAATTGAGCCTTTTTTTAAACCCAGAAAAATCCTTTAATTATTTTAACAATGTTATATCATTGATTTTGTGTTATACTTGTACTAGCTGTTTCATACAAAATATTTCAGTTTGCTTGACAGTGACATTCAGTTTAAAACTAAGTAGATGGATTTTAATTCATATCTTAAAATATGTCTTACCACTGCAGTGTCATTTTTACATACAGAGAATGCTGTTTAGCCCCAGTAATGGGTCTTTTTTCAGTAACCATGACCAGAGCAAATTGATTTACTTCAAGAGAAATGTCTAAATCGCACCCAAATCCATGAGGAACAGTTTGAACACAGCTGTCATTTCTCCTGGTTCTCTCTGCTCATCATACAACGGTTGAGATGAGCCAGTCATTACACCACCGTCAATCACGGCCTGGCAGCATCCCATAGATTCCGCCCCAACAGCCTGTCAGCTTCAGGAAATTTCGAGCCACCTCAGCAATCCAGATCGCTCTTACTTCATACAGTATTCTCCCAAAATATTGAACATCAGATTTCTCAGACATCGAAATAATTTTAAACAAACAACATGAGCCAGAAATTGTCAAGAAGTTGGTTGAGATTCTACTTCGGCACATTTAAAAAAAAAAAATAAAAAAAATAAGTAAATTATTATTTGTGGCCCTGTTCCAAAACCTAGTGAGCTGCCTAAATAGGCAGCATTTTGCTAGTAATCTTAGGTGCGCTCCTAACACGTTGGCTGCACAAAGAGGTAGGCAACATAATGCCAACTTGTAAGATACCTTCTTAAAACTTACAGTATATACGTAAATATACATATAATTCATGAAATACTGAAAGTGCAGATAAAAATGCATGTAAATACAATACAATTTTACCAACTATTTTTGTATGTTGTGTATATTTATGCTTATGAGCATATTGCTTATTAGGGTGGTTTTGTTAAGCAGCATTTGGCATTAAAAATGTCAATATTATTTGGTGTTGACATATCGCTAAGCTTTGAAGATTAGTCCTGCGTCACGTCGATGCAGACCACAACAGCTGTGATTGGTGCACCCTCCAGGATGATAGCAACGATATCTGAGGTAACGTCACATTTTACATATTTTTGTCCAGTCAATCATATCACATTGCATTTGGAATATGAACCATTAAAGCAATTGTCTCAATCGGGAGCATCTGCTGTTTTTATGTTCCGTTTGTGTTTCATGAAGTTACAAGTTAAATGTGACAAAAGATATCTGTTTACAGCTTCTAAATATCAAGGAATGCAGAGATAGAACACAATAGCAGAGTTAAAAAAACACAAAAAAAAACAGAACTATTAAATACAAAAAATAAACTCCCACAAGGGGGAAAAACAATGAAAATAAACTACCCCGAAGAGGAAAAAACAAAGGAAATATAATCCAGGCTGGTGCAGGGGAACCAAGAAACAGGACCGACCAGGCCGAGGTAGGGATGGGAATAATATACAGGACCAAACATCTTGGCCGAGAATACAAGCACACAATACTGGAAACAGGATGAACTGGCACTGGACAGCAAACACCAGGAGACAAAAATAGGGTGAGAAATCAACAGGTTAACAAGACAGAGCAGGAGGTGGGGTATGACGCAAGACAGAGTGACATGCGGCGATACAGAAACAAAACAAAGCCACATGCTCTCACAAGACAACAAAACACCCGAATGCATGAGTGCACATCGCTAAGACAATAAGGCAATATACGCCCATGCCAACTGACAAACAAGATGAGAGAATGCATAGCAACACCAAACAAAGCGATGCCACATATTCTGACACTAAACGAAATCTAAGCAGGCAAACGCCACGTGATGCATGCAACAGGTGACAAAAACAAGACAGGACACCTGTGCGAGAGTTCGGCCACACACAAACCCGAAATCTCAGACTGAAGTGACTGAACCTCAGCACAACGTGAAGACAGCTCGTGACACAGGCGCACAACATGAGCGCGACGTGAGGCGCACCCGTGTTCGTGAGAGACAGACATAAACTATTGATGCCAGTGCATGCTGCCAAGATGACATGAGCAAGAAGCACCCATGTCAATAACAGACACACATGAGTGTCTGGAACGGAACCAGACAGGAAGTCAGGACCCAGACATCTTACTCCAGACATGAAATAAGACTGACCGAAGAGCACTCAGCAGGGAATACAACTGAAACCGTTCGCTCACACAAAGACAGACAATGAAACACAAGACAGACATGGGACGATGGTGCCACGGTCCTGTCAGACAATAACCCAAACTGACAGAGTGACAGGACCGTGACAATAAACTCTAAACAAAAATAAAAAATTATTCCTCAGGGCTTTTACTTGATATTAATTTGATATGTAAGTGAAATAATATGTGTTGTATTGTACTCACAAACTTTCCAATCTGCACAGTGATTTGACCATATTTTTAACAATACTCTGTACAATAAATAATCATGATTAATAAGTTTATTAAATTAAAAAGCACCTGGTAATAGTTGGTTATATTGCCTAAATGCATTGTTAAGTCTTTAAACCGACACCCCTTCGGTGTTCACCAAGTGAGTAGTTAATAGTTAATTTGATAATTTCTTTTTCAGCCTGGAATGTAAAATATGGCAAAATTTGTATTTATTATTATTAATATTTAAGTGACTCAAGAGCATGCATACATAATTTTTTTCTCATTTATTTGATCCCTGCAATGCAGGCAAGATGTATAATAAATAATATGTGCCTAAATTTCAACGTTCATAACTATTTTGAACTAGTTTTTAACGCTACAATAATTAAAAAAAAAATAGTTTTGAATCCACTAATTACATTTCTTTTTATTTATTTAATTTAGCTTTGGTTTTGTCCTCGCTGAATGAACACTGAACCATAAATGCAAACCAACATGTTGGCCACTACACAGAGCCTATGCCGTAGGTTCGCCGCAGAAGCATAAATCAGCCTTTTTAAGAGGTTCAATTTAGGGTAAGATGCTACCGGAGGCTGCTGCATAAGCCTATGTTTACTCACTATGTTTAGAATCATTAGAACCATTGTCTGCAGATTGCATTTAATTTAGTTAAAAACAGAAATTTATGGGGGTTTTGCAAGTAGGCTAGCACTTCTTCTGAGTTTTAACTAACAACCTCAAAGGACTTAGTGCATCTCAAGCCGGGTGAATACAGTATGGTTTTTTTAAGACAATTTCAGAATCGTAAAATATTTCTTTCATCATACGGAAAAAGATATCAGTTTTAAGCCACTTAAAATGACGTGCTCACTGAAAGCAGATTAATTACCATCGCAATTAGTCTTAGCTTCTGTTATGATTCATGTTATGATCACACTGTGAAAATTGCTGTCAAAAGTTCACTCTGAGTTCACTTTGTCTTTTTTTTTTTTCCTCTGAAGTTTTTGCCAGTTTGGATGTCAGAATGTCATGTTTGATGTAAATGTCCAATGAACCCTGTTATTCATAATCTTGAACTGTTTACCTTGTTCTCCCAAAATTGAAAATTCTGTCATCATTTACACATTCTCATGTTTTTCCAAACCCATATGACTTTGTTTCTTTCATGGAACACAAGAGGAAAAATTTGCATATAAAGCAATTCCCAATACCCATGTGAGTTAGGCTTTCAAATGTGACCCTTTGTTTATTGAATGGTATTATTGTGATGTGCTCCGTGGTGTACATAGTACACACACACACAAAATGTTGTTATAGTTGTTGTCCCTTAAAAATATTTGAGCTGTCATTTAATGACTAGGTAATGTGTTTAACAAATGGTATAGAGGTAAATTGCTTTCAAAATTGCTGCAGTTTTGAAAACAGTCAGTGGCCGGGCATAAAAGCCAATCGTACCCTCTTTGGCCATATTAACAAATATAAATATTAAGTAGAATTCAATAAGCCATTCTTTTTTTCTCATTTAACTCATGTTTTAATGAATGTACAAAATCAGAACGTAGATTTTGAGGTAGAGTTTTTGGGTTGTTTCGGTAAGGGCGGTAATCACCCTTCATGATCAGAGGGGGCTTTGTTGCAATCATGACTAAATGAAGCCCATGATAATGTCATCCAACACCTTTGTTATTAACATTATTATCCTAGAGGGTTGTTAGCATAGCTACTGGAAAACTAGGTCAATCAGATGCGTCATAATTCCAGCATGTAATGCAACATATTGTGAAGAGGGAAAAGGGGGCGGTTTTATGGTTCTGTGTGTTCAGTGGTCTGTAGTTGTTGCTAATTGAACCGGAAAGTAGAGTAGAAGAATGTTAACATCGTTGAGGGGAAATGTT
The DNA here is from genome assembly GCA_032164185.1 of Moxostoma hubbsi. Classification (NCBI taxonomy): domain Eukaryota; kingdom Metazoa; phylum Chordata; class Actinopteri; order Cypriniformes; family Catostomidae; genus Moxostoma; species Moxostoma hubbsi. The sequence continues at coordinate 9,746,524 of JAVLUX010000018.1, read as the reverse complement.
GCAGAGAGAGCTAACAGCGTGAAGATGCTTTCTGCGATTTGCTACTTGCCAAAATTCTTTAAACATCATTAGCCATCAAAGTTCTTTAAACATCATTAGCCATTTTTGATTCACAGAATATATATTCAGACATTTCCTTTACAGTTAATAATGGCTTGCCTTGAGTAATGACTTTAACCATAGTGACAGATAACTTTGCATTGCATCTTTAAGGGTATAATTTTTGTAAATGTGAAAGCTCCTGCTTTCAACCACTTAAATATACATCCCAAAACTTGCCGATTCCATCCAGTTTGTTTGTTTTTTTCTTTCTTCTCCGCCAAACACTTAGGAGTTTTGTCTCACTGTCCGACCTCACAGTACCATTATTTTCTCGATTCTTCATAACATGACAGGTCACTAACACTACCACAAATTGCACACCTCATGCCAAGACAACTTGTCAATTGCGGTTCCATTCATACAGCAGATATAAACCTAACTTGCTTTCAAAATTCAGTTGGGAGTCATACAAATTTGGGCAGTATCATCAGTTGTAGAATGTACAATGTGGTTGATTTCTTTCATTACTGAAATGTGTATGACCAAATTGTATTTAGCACACCAAACAGTACTGACAACCAGTACTGTTCTGTTATATAAATTAAGCCAATGAAAGCTAGCAGAATGTTACATGACACATATGAGAGCAAGCTAGTCACATCTGCATCATTGCATGATTATTTTCAGTCTGTTGGCAACCTAGTAGGCCAGTGGGGAAGTCTTGCCCTTTTATTACAATCTTCATCCAGCTTAAATTGTCCAGGGAGCATATGTTTGAGGAATCCTTTCTAGGAATACAAATTAATATTAAAAGACTACGACAGCTCCATAAGAGGACAGGTGCGAGACCTAGGGGAGGCTGCAAGATGACAAGAAATTGCTCTTATAGCTTGCTTACACACACAAAGTTGAGAGAATGACACTGGAAAATGATTCACAGACTTGCCGTAGGGGAATGTCGTGCGTAGTGAAGAATGGCAAGAGCATATGTTGTTAATTTGTATGACGAGTGACTTACATACATTATGTGAAAGGTTGAGTTTGTGGGAAAGGTAATAGGAAATTCAATAGCTGCTCAAAATATAAAGTAGGTAAACTACAATGTACTCTGAAAAAGTAGTTTGCTACACTGCATGGTACTAACAAAAGGAAGCTAAGGAAAGCATTTTCAGATGATACAATATCTGATATAATATAATAAACTAATAATATGTTGTAAAAATCAAATCTCAATATAAAATGTAATCAGAAAATTTTCATCCAAAGTGACTTACAGTACACTTATTACAGGGACAATTCCCCCGGAGCAACCTGGAGTTAAGGGCCTTGCTCAAGGACACAATGGTGGTGGCTGTGGGGATCAAACCAGCAACCTTCTGATTACCAGTTATGTGCTTTAGCCCACTATGCCACCACCACTCCGCTACATAACACTCTATAAACACTCTAGAACAGGGGACTTTTCTGCATAAATGTAAATACATTGATGAATTGATTATTTGATTGGTGAATTGTTATTTTCACTTTACTAATTGAATAACTAAAATGAATCGGTCTTCCCTGTTACATTTGAGAGATAGATAGAAAGACAGACTGACTTACAAACAACAAAACTATTTTTAATATAGCTGAGCTATTATCATGCTACTGAAAAATATATTTAAGCTAACTGGTTATAATGCATGTCTTTGAAATATAGTGTCTTCTGATGGATTCTGTGCTGGAATGTGTCTATAACCAGTGTTCTGCACCCACTCAGTGAGAGTTCTTTCACATCACGCCTCTGTCTCCAGTATGTAAGAAAGACATGGCCTCATAGTTTCAGCAATAAAGGACACGAAACTGACTTTTGTTTCTCTGCCGAGAAAAGCTTTTAATGCTTTTCAGTGAAAACACAGATGAACCATAAGAATTTTTTCCCCTTCTAAACTGTGTAAAGTGTGTTTGAAAAAGCAGAGACATTCAGCTGGAGAGCAGACCTTGACAATTTATCATTGTAAAAACATATTCAGAATTCTGAAACTGACGCAAATTTAAATTATATTAAGAAGCAATACTTGCCCTCTAGAGTTGATTTTCAGGGACATTTTATTTATTTATTTATTTTTTTACCTTTATGAGGAATTTGTTTTGCTTTCCATCTAAAATCCACTGAACAATATCTACTATTTTATACTTTATTCTATTTTTTATTTTTTTTTTCACCTTTATAAGGACATCCTTTTTCTTTCCACATAAAACCCACTGTTTAATATATCTTTAGTTAATACTATGCTATTTTTTACTTTTATGATGATGTTTTTTTTTTGTGGCAAGTTCTACAAATTATTCATAAATATATATTATATAATTTCATAGCCATATGACTACTGACACCATGTAAGCTACATATTATTATCCATTTCCTGGGAAGGACTTTGACATCTATCTAAATGTCAATGCAGACAAGGTACACCCCTTCATAGCAATGGTATTTCCTGATGGCAGTGCCTCTTTCAGCAGGATAATGCATCCTGCCACATTGCACACATTGTTCAGGAATCGGTTTGAAGAACATGATAAAGAAATCAAGGTGTTGCCCTGGCCTCCAAATTCTCAATCCGATTTAGCATCTGTGGGATGTGCTGAAGCAACAAGTCTGATCCATGCCGTCTCCACCTCGCAATTTACAGGACTTGAAGTATCTGCTACTAATGTCTTGGTGCCAGATACCACAGGACACCTTCAGGGGTCTTGTAGAATCCATGCCTCGGTGGGTCGACGCTGTTTTTGCAGCACATGGAGGACCGACAGCATATTAGGCAGGTGGTCAATCTGTTTAGGCTCATCAGTGTACATTTTACCGTGTGTGTTCCTTGGGAGTCAAACCCATGACTTTGGCATTGCTAGCATAAATGTATATCAACATACATACAGTATGTATACCTACTGTATATATGCACAACATCGACATATTTATGTATAGTAGAATTCATGTATTATGTATTTTCCGGATTAGTGATACCTAAATTCAATCACCGTTGTAAGCTTATAACACTAATAGTTTTAAATGATGTGCTTAAGGCTGCAATTTATCAGCCCTTTTCCTTTTTCTTATCTTATTATGGCATAAACAAAATTTTCTTAATAGCAGGTATTAATCACAAAATATCTGGGGGTTGAGGGCTGAGCTTGATGGAATAATCTCATAATTGATTGGTATTACTTGTATCATAACACAACTTGAATTAAAATCATATCCCTAGAATTTGGCAATGTGGTTGCTATGGTGTTCTGGGTGGTTTCTAGGGGGTTATTTAAGTGTCACTTATGAATATCACTCACTGGGTGTTATGGTTTGTTGCTAAGTAGTTGCTAGAATGATCTGGACAGTTACAAGGTGTTTTTTTTACTGGCCCAAGTCAAAAGAGCCCACCCCTAAGTGATGTTCTGTTCCCTAGATTTGGCTGTGTGGTTGCTAGGGTGTTGTAGGTTGTTGCTATGTGGTTGCTATAATATTCTTGGTGGTTTTTACATGGTTGCTAGGTTGTTCTGGGTGGTTGCTAAGTGGTTATTTACAGAACCAAGTCAAAAGAGCCCGCCCCCAAGTAATAGTCTGGTCCCTAGATTTGGCTATATGGTTCCTAGGGTGTTCTTGGTGGTCACTAGGTGGTTGCTAGGGTATTCTGGGTGTTTTTTTATGTGATTGCTGGGGTGTTCTGGGTGGTTGCTAAATGGTTGTTTACAGGCCCATGTCAAAAGAGCCCAACCCAAAGTGTTCTGGTTCCTAGATTTGGCTTTATGGTTGCTAGGGTGTCTTGGAGGTCACTAGATGGTTACTAAGGTATTCTGTGTGGTTTTTGTGTGGTTTCTATGGTGTTCTGGGTGGTTGTTAGGTGGCTATTTACAGACCCAAGTCAAAAGAGCCCACCCTAAGTGATATTCTGGTCCCTAGATGTGGCTATATGGTTGCTAGGGTATTCTGTGTGGTTGTTACATGGTTGCTAGGGTGCCCTGGGTGGTTGCTAGGTAGTTATTTACAGACCCAAGTCAAAAGAAGCCACCCCTAAGTGATATTCTGGTTCTTAGATTTGTCTTAATAGTCCAATTCAAATGTCCAACTCCAAGTCCCTATAATATTTTGGTCTCTAGATTTGGCCATGTGGTTGCAAAGGTGTTCCGTGTGGACACTAGATGTTTGCTAGGGTGTTTTGGGTGGTTGCTAGGTGGTTGTTTCATACCCAAAATCAAATGAGCCCATCGCCAAGTCTCCATGCAATGCCCTAGATATGACTTGGTTCCTTCCTTCAATGTAAGTCTATGGGATTTTTTTTACCCATTTTATCATCCACCAGCCGAACAATTTATGATCACTTAGAAAAGTAATAAATCTCCTCAACAAGCCAAACTATTTGAGGTATCGTTTATGTCCATACCACAAACAGTGCAGGATGAGATACACACCAAAATGTATGGATTTGAACCAAAAGCATGAGGAACATTATAGATGCCTATATGTAAAACATAAAAAGCTGTATTTTTTAATTTTTTTTCCCTTACACTACTCAGGTTAAGGTTTATATTGCGTACTGTATACATACACAAACACCCATGTTCATAGTCATTTGTACCTCCAGCAAACATGCTTGTTAGGAGATATTGTCTTTTATTACAGTGGCCCTAGGATATTTTTCCCAGCACAGGGAAGAGGCCAGTATATCACAAAAGAGCACAGGACAAAGACCACACACACACACACAAACACACACATAGAGGGGAACACAGGGAAGGGGGCAGGGCCAGCTCACTCTGTGTTCAGTCTGCTTCCGTTGCACACAGCAGCAGTCCAGCCAAAACAACGAGAGAGTGAGGGAAAGGGAGGGATAGAGATCTGTGCCGCCCATGGTCTGTTTAAGGATCTCTGGCCCACTTTAAATATGAGATGGGGTCTCTGTCTTTCTCAATGAAAGTGTGATAGTTAAAACAAGGAGACCAGAGCGAGGAGAGGGAAGGAGGCAGGGTTGAGATTGTGTGTGTGTATGTGTGTGTGTGTGTGTGTGTGTGTGTGTGTATGCATGTGTGTGTGAGTGCCCTGTGCTTTAAGCACGCTGTGAGCAAGCTACGTGTGTCCTCTTGTTCCCAGCGGCTTGGAGCTGAAGCCCAGCCATCAACAGACATAGCAAAATGGAGCTGTGAGCCCCCCTTCTTCATCCTTGTCTTCATCACAGCGTGAACGCTCCTGGAATCTTGACAGCATGACTGGTGAGTATTGCATCCTAGAATCCCTGTTTTGACAGACACGTTGAGCATCCTGATCTTAACAGGCGCTAGGAACGGACAGGAGTACATTACGGACGCTGCATGAACCGACCGCTGCGAGAACTCATTGTGCTTGAATGGCATCTCATTACAGACCGTCTGTGCTGAAAGAATGAAGGAGAGAGAGAAACAGGGAATGAGTCACAGTGCTCTCCTGCCTATTCTCTGTGTTCTCTATGTGCTGTTGCGGTCAGCAGTATGGCATTCCTTCTTATGTGGAACACAAAAGGAAATGTTAGGCAAAATGTAAACCTCAGTCACCATTCACTTTCACTACATCTTTGTCCATTACAGGTGACTGGTGAACTGAAGCCAAACATCTCCTTTTGTGCTCCACATAAAAAAGAAGAAAATGTTACAAGTTGGGAACGAGTAAATGGTGAAAGAATTTTAGTTTTTGGGTGAACGATCCCTTTAACTCTCCACAGCTAAACCGGTCTGTTCTTTGTGTGCGAACAGATGTAGGATAATACATGCTGGGTGGAGAATACGCCACTGTGGCTTTTTGGTCAGGTGTCTTTTGGCTTTGTGAGTGCATTTGGTGATGTAATTTGTTAAAAGGCATTGTCAGGTTGTGTAGTGATTCAATAAGATCCATTATTTCATCCTGTTACTGGGTGGTGGCATGTGCTGTTGGCATCCCTCCGTTCTCTATGTTGGAAGGGGTGGATCTGATTATCTATTTCTGTAGAGATGATATGGCATTGCTGTTATAAATATTAATACTTGACACTTTTTTTGCATCTGCCATGCCTATGTATGATTGGATTCATCTGTAGGTGTGTGTCTGCGAGAGACGGTTTGTTATTTACCACATGATCGGCAGCATAATGTAAATATTCGCTTGAGAAGCTCCTTTGTGATCACTGTGAGAATATGTTATCAGTGCTTGTGTTTGTGCATTATTAATTCTAATTAATGGATATTTTGCTCTATATTGCTGCACATTGATTAATCTGTGTAATCTATTTTCTGTAAACAAAACAGAATTAATGCCCTATTGTTGTCATACCACATGCTGCTGGACATTACATTTTTAAGTTTGATTCAATTAAATTTTTTGTGAATATAAAGAAATCAACAATAACAGTTGACAGGAATCGGACTTTCAATTTGAATCTACATACCAACTAACTCACATGACCTAACAATATGTGACTTGTGTTTGCATTCACTGGTAAACAGCAGAGAGTCTCTCTCTCTCTCTCTCTCTCTCTCTCTCTCTCTCTCTCTCTCTCTCTCTCTCTCTCTATATATATATATATATATATATATATATATATATATATATATATATATATATATATATATATATATATATATATATAATATAGATAGATAGATAGATAGATAGTATACACCTATCAGCCACAACATTAAAACCACCTGCCTAATATTGTGTACGTTCCCCTCGTTCCGCCAATTCAGCGCCAGCCCGTATCTCAAAATGGCTATCTGAGATGCTATTATTCTCGCCACAGTTGTACAGAGCGGTTATCTGAGTTATCATAGACTTTGTCAGTTTGAACCTGTCTGTCAATGCAGTGCATAAAGTGCAGTGCATAAAGTGCTGTCAATGCAGTGCGTTATGCATATATGGGTCAGGAGCTTCAGTTATTGTTCACATCAACCATCAGAATTGGGAAAAATGTGATCTCAGTGATTTGGACTGTGGCATGATTGATGGTGCCAGGTGAGCTAGTTTGAGTATTTCTGTAACTGCTGATCTCCTGGAATTTAACACACAACAGTCTCTAGAACACTGGCATGGTCTTCTGCTGTTGTAGCCCATCCGCCTCAAGGTTCGAAGTGTTGTCCATTCTGAGATGCTGTTCTGGTCACTACAATTGTACAGAGTGGTTATCTGAGTTACCGTAGCCTTTCTGTCAGCTCGAACCATTCTAGCCATTCTCAGTAATTAGTAGTTTCCATCCTCAGAACTGCCGCTCACTGGGTGTTTTTGGTTTTTGGCGCCATTCAGAGTAAACTCTAGAGATGTTGTGTGTGAAAATCACAGGAGATCAGCAGTTACAGAAATGCTCAACAAGCCCGTCTGGCACCAACAATCATGCCTTGGTTTAAATCTCTGAGATCACATTTTTCCCTATTCTGATGGTTGATGTGAACATTAACTGAAGCTCCTGACCCGTATCTACATGATTTTATGCATTGCCCTGCTGCCACACAATTGGCTGATTAGATAAACGCATGAATATGTAGGTGTACAGGTGTTCCTAATAAAGTGCTCAGTGAGTGAACTCTGCCCTGTGGACACCCTATCTTATCGCTACCTGTTATATAATACATAATGATGACTGCACATTCAATAAGAGACACTAAATATAATTTGAGTTTGAAAAGTTCAGTAAAATAACTTTTACATATAACTGAAATAACCTAACTATACAAAAAATGTACATACATTTTAGAATGTTTGTTCACATAATTTTAGTGAGTTGTAACTACAGGTTTGTTTTACTGTTCGAGCCGTTTTTTTTACTACCACTTCTGAAGGTTGCCAACAATTAGTCTATGTAACTATGTTTTCTATAAAACAAACTATAACATTGGAAAAACATATTTAAAATCTACAAATAAAACTGCTTTGATATAATAAAAACTTAGTAGACTTCTCCTTCCCCTTTTATAGTTTTAATATGAAACAATCAAATTTATTTCAGATCATACCTGCTACTAATTTGGTGATGCTACAGTAATGCTACACACTATCTTTTCTCGTCTCTTCCTCATTATTGCTGTTTGTGTTGAATGTCGGTACTGTCTGGCCTCTATGATATCCATACTGCTTTAGAGTAGAAAATTATCGGTTTAATTAGCATTTTGTGGTCCACGCCACATTGTTTAGCATTCCGCACGATCAAGTCAAGCCTGGCATCCAGCTCGATGTTTCGCAGTCTTCATTTTAGCTAAACAGTGCAAAATGGCCATTTATCACAAAATCATGCAGGAAAAGACTCATGGGTTCTGCTGGCCCCAATATCTCTTAAGGACCCTTAGAATCATCCTAACCTTCCCGCCGTTACTGCGCCCCTGTTTATGAATATATACAAATACAGAAATCCATCTAGATTAACTACACTGTTAAATGTGAAATCTTATTGAGCTATTTCTATTTGGCATGACCATAAAAAACTGATTTTGTTGGTGTAACCTATTTGTAGTCAGGTTGATTCAGTCATGTAAAAATAATATTTTGGACCTAAAACTGTAAATATTTGATGAGAATTTTTTTTTAATTTTTTTTTTTTTAAAGTGAAATAGACATGGACATAAACCCACAAAACTCCAATTGTACATGATTTTGTGGTTGACCTGTGGTGCTATCAAAACAATGCTCTGTTTGTTTTAAGCTGAAACAGCAATATTGCTTTGACCAATGGTGTGAGTTTGGGACGGGTCTATTGGTAAATCCAATGGAAGACGGGGGAGTTTTCTGAAATCTGTTTGAATTATTTTTGTGCTTAAGTATAGTGACGCTATTGCCACAGAAATTACACACTTCAGCTTTAATTTAATGTGTATGTTATAAAATCCTGTTACCCCTATGTAATAAATTGTAAAACAGGTATATAGTTGTTTATCTCAGCTGCACGACCATTTAGATTTTACAATAAAATGTGCCTTATGCCAAGTTCAGGCTTTCCTCTCTGTGCCATTGTCATTCCCTTAAAAATCTTGCATGTGTGGCTGGTTTCCTTGGCAGTCATTTCCTATTTGGAGCAGAGATCTCGAGGGAGGAGGGATGCTTCCTGTCAGGGAGTGTGGGAACTGTTGGAGGCAGAGTACACCATACACAGTCAGCCAAAGATGTAGGACACAAACTAAGACCAGACTGCAGGCAGCACTCCACAACATGAATTTAATTACAGCATGCAAGGTCTGCAGAGTCCTTAATATGCTGCTGTCCATCCTTATTTACTTATTGTCGACTCATGAAAGCATACTTTAAAAGAACCGATTTGCCAGCCGTAATGTAGACGTGCTATTTTAGTAAGTGGCTATTTATTGTGCCATTATATTTTAGTTGAGAGTTTTTAGGTGTTTTAGAGTAATGATACAGTTTATACTTTCAATTGCTTGTTGCTTATTGTTTTGTAACTTTTGAAGCAGTGTAAATTTTATAGCGTTCCTATCACAGTTTAGAGACAACTATAAGTAAGGTTGATTGGCCCGTAATGTGTAAACACTGTTGCTCTGTGGTGCTAGCAAATGTTTTTTTTTTTTTTTTGGGGTCAAGAAATCTGTTTGAAAGCAGTAATTATTAGCAGCTTTGATTACTTAAGAAATGTATAATTTCTGTATTGTTTTTGTACAATCATATTCTTTTAAAGCAAAACGTTCTTCATGCAATGTTCTCTGACACTCATTAAAGATTAAAGTCATGCAAACCCAACCAGAACTGAAACCTGAGACAGCAGTGGTCCTTAAATCCCTCCTCTGAAAGCAAACAAAGCGTTTTTAAATAGAAATCCTTGAAAATGGATTTGGTTGTGTTCAAGATGCAACAGGTTGTTCCCTAGGGTGCTTGGAGACAGAGGCACTCCCTTGCCCTGAATGTTGTTCGGCAGAGCGCTAGTACAGTGAACATGATTTCCAAGCCCTGCCGTCTCATATCTTGTAGGAAAATAAAGGATAATCACTGCACTGGCTTACAGAATTTGCCGCCTCTGGACTTGTTTTGTTTTGCAGTGGGATTATGCTGAATCAAAATAGCATAAGTAAGTTTGGAGAATGCCATTTCTTTCTGTTTTTGTAATATTGATGGCTTTAGTTTCAGTGAAACATGCAAACCTCTTTATTGACACAGAGTGAGTTGGGATTATCAGATTAGCTGGAATGTTTGTGGCTGTTTTCCAATTAACTGCATTAGAGTTTGTTGTTTCAGCATTCCATGCCAGATTCTTTTGCATATTTTTGAATAGCCATTAGGAAGCTTTGCCTAAATATGCTGTTAATTGTTGATTTTACATTACTAAGAAATGAAAACTTGGCCATTGAGAATATAGGGATGTGAAATACAGTGTGCTCCAAAAGTTTGAGACCACATTGAAAATCTTGGAAATTTTGGAAAATCTAAAAAAAAAAAAAAAAAAAAATTATATGAATAATGAATATTTAAGATTTTGGACTGTTTGCATATCACTAATATAATATGCAAATTTGTGACACTGACCATGCTAACTCTTTTGCTAACTCTTTTTGCTTCCATTGAAGCACACAATGCTCTTTTGAACATTTTTAAATCATGCTGGAAAACATGGATCCATCAGGTTTTGTACAAACAAACCCAGCCCAAGAGCATGCTGCCATTAAAGCAAAAATCATGAATTCTGAAATTCATGTTAATTTTGCAATTCCCCATTTTTCCCAAATATCGATGCTGCTAATTTAGTTTGTAATAATAATAAAAAAGTGTTGGTTACACTTTATTTTAAAGTGTCTTTGTTACAGTGTAATTACACATGTAAGTACTGAATAATATTAATTAACAACATGTACTTACTATAGGGTTAGGGTTTGGTTTAGGTGTAGTTGCTTATAATTATGCATAATTTACTGTTATTACTATATTCATTACATGTAATATGTATAACAATGACACTGTCAAATAAAGTGTTACCAATTTGAAAATTGTAAAATAAAAGTTTTCACATTTTCACTTGTGGTATCAGACTTTTAGACGCCCCTGTATATTGACAATACAGCTGAAAGAAGCATATTTTCTTTGTCACATAACGTATTCATAAATACATGAATAAGGACTGCATATCACCAAAAACAGTTCCACATATATAAATATGCACTTTTTTTTTTAAATAAGTGCTCAGGATTGTTGGCACTCAAAAACAATTTTGTATTTTGAACTGATATGAAAAGGAGGTTCCTATATTTGATACAATCAAGCAATTGCTTTGTCATAACCCGGCCTGTGTAAATCACAGCTTCATGGACCATTTCCCCTGAGTCATCAGGAGACCGCTCTGATCAGATGAGACCATGTTTGCCTCTATAAAATGACTTTGTACCCTGGCAGCTGTCTGCCTGACCTTTTCATTATTTAATGGTGTGAATACATTAACTCTGTTTTTCTCTGCTTATGGGTGATTTCCAGTGTTTGTTTCAGAAAAGAAGATGTAGATACAAATTGCATTTTTTGTTTAGTCAGACTTGTGGCATAGTGGTTAGTGTGATCATACATTATACCGTGGTGCTCATAAAGGCAACATAAGGTTAAATCCAGCTTGCAACATTTAACTATCACTTTCCTTCCTTTCTTCCCATCATTTCCTGTCGTATAGTCACTATACTGTAAATAAAAATTGTGAAAAGTACAAATAATTAATATAAAATACAAAATAATAATTGACACTTTATATTAAGTGTCTTTACTCATTAAAATACATACAGTATAATGTACTTATTGTGTAACTAAATGTTGTTCTGCAAAATTCTCACAAGATTCACATTTGCTTCTACTGAGGTTAAGGTATGGGTAGGGTTAGGGTTAAGTAAGGGTTTAGGGTAAAGGTTAGGGTAGGGTTAGCTTTAAGATTCGGGGTAAGGAAACATTGTAACTGCAGATGTAATTAAATGCAAGTACTTTAAATATAAATGAAACAACACATATTTACATAAGTACATATATATATATATTTTTTTCTTATAATTTCTTTTTTATTAATTTCTTTAGAAATGTCTTCATTTAACCAGATTAATGGCTCTTATTATGAAGCACATTTTTTTTTCAGCCCTGTGGTAATTATCGTTCATTCTCCAAATGGTTAGTTGACTAAACACTTTTGGACACATGTCCTGCGGTGTGACCTACTATTTTAAACAGCAATTTGCTAATTCTTTTATAATTATTATGCATGCAGCTTTAATGACCTCATATTAATTGAGAGACTAACTGCAATATTTCTGCTTTTAAAAATGTATTTGTTTTGCTGCAGGACAATTTATTGCTGTATGTCACTTCTGCGACACTAGCACCACCAAAAGGAATTGCAAAATTAAACAACGTTTTCAAAACAGCTTTCTGAATATGACCCTCACCTGCAGTTTTTCCAAACAGTCAGATAGTCCTGCCCCCAACTCCACGCCATTGATTGAGTAACATTGTTACACAGGGTGGGTCTAAGTGGGTTGTTCAAAACATACAGGAATTTATAAATAGGGCCATAGATACAGTGTTTACAGTTTTAGAGAAAATTAACCATATGAATGGCTTATTTATAGTTGTCTCTGCATACTACACTGGGAAAGAAGAAAGTATTTTAACACTGAAAAAGCTTTAAAATGTACTAGTGAAGGCAAAAGGTTTATAAAAAAATTAGTGTTAGGGTTAACAGAAAGTGTCACAGCAACTGAAATATACACTTTCCCATGTACATTCACGTACATTTTAACATAAATCTTGATTTTAAAAGAAATTAAGAGCATGGACGTAAATATAAATTCAACCTAAATTCATAAAACAAGTTTCCTTGTCATTTTTGGAAATGTTTGAAGTGAGCATATGTTTCACCATGGGTCATTTGTGGATTCGCTGACACCACTGGCTGGCTCACTGGAGGGACGCCATGAGTTCAATATCCGCTTACCATCTGCAGTGTGTCATTTGTCAATCTTTCCAACACACCAAGGAGCACTGGATTGACAATCTATTACATGTCAGAGGAGAATGAATAATGGTTCACGGGGCATTAGGTGGGTAATATGGTCGACTTCCTGCAAGATTGGGCTGAGAGGAGTTTGAACTTGTTGTCTGATGCTTTAAGTTATGTTAAGTTCTGCTGAGGCTTTTGGGCAGAAAAATGTTTGTTTATCTCTTGTAATTTGTATTTACATAATAGGTACACCCAATTCTGACTGTTTTTGTAGCTGAATTTTTCTTGTCAAGGACAAAGATAGCTAAATAGGCCTGATATCTTCAATGTGATGTGTTGAATATTTTCAGTGTTAAAATACTTTCTTAAAGACAGTATTCCATTTTTAAGTTGATTAACTTTTGGCTCTGGCATTTGAGCATCACAACAAGCCTGACATATACACTCACTGAGCACATCCACCTCAAGGTTTGACGTTTTGTACATTCTGAAATGCTTTTCAAGTGTAGGCTCTACCAAAGGCATGAGTTAGTGGCAGGACTATTTGTTTGTCCAACCAATGGAAGATGGAGAGAGTGTTCCGGGTTCCTGAACCCTTTTATTTTTTACCATTATTTTAAGTTTTGTTTGGCGATTCTCATGGCACATAAATTACACACTTCCTCTTTAACTTTTGGAGATTTTTTCTGAGGGACAGCTTTTGCTTGGTGCACAATTTCATAACCCCAAATTTGACCCTGCATTCGGCCATTTAAGATTTTTATTTCATTGTTTAGTATCTCACTATACATTTACATTTATTAATTTGGGAGACGCTTTTATCCAAAGTGTGCATGGTTAAATGCTCATGGAAAATATGGGTTTTTATGCATTTTTTGAAGACAGAGAATGAGTCTGCTTCACGAATGGAGTTGGGAAGATCATTCCACCAATGAGGTACAGTGTAACCGAAAGTCCAGGAAAGTGACCCAGTGACTGTTCTGTATGCCAGCATCAGAGCCTTGAATTTCATACGTTCATCAACCGGCAGCCAGTGATGAGACCAAAGGAGTGGTGTAACATGCACTCTTTTTGGTTCATTGAAGACCAGACATGCTGCTGCATTCTGGATCATTTGCAGGGGCCTAATTGTGTATGCAAGGAGGCCTACAATGAGAGCATTACAGTAGTGCAGTCTAGTTATGTCTAGTACAAGTGACAGAACAAGAAGTTTTGTGGTATGTTCAGAGATTTTCCTGATATTGTAGAATGTAAATCTACATGATCGTACCATCTTTGAGATGTTGTCTGTGAAAGTGAGCTGGTTAGCCATTGTTAACCCTAGACTTCTGACCGTTTTGGAAGGTGTTATTATTGTTGAACCCTGTCTGAATGGTGATGTTGAGTTCAACAGCAGGGTTGGCTGGAAAGACGAGGAGCTCAGTCTTCACTGGGTTAAGATGCAGGTGGTGTTCCTTCATCCAGGACGAGATGTCTGCCAAACAGGCAGAGATTCGACCAGTCACCATGGCATCACTGGGCTGGAAAGACAAGTAGAGCTGTGTGTCATCGGCATAGCAGTGATAAGAGAACCCATGTGCATGAATGATGTGTCCCAGTGATGTTGTGTATATAGAGAAGAGAAGTGGCCCATGCACTGAGCCCTGAGGTACCCCAGTAAGTAGCCGATATGACTTGGACACCACACCTCTCCAGGTTACCTTGAAGGTTCTACCTCAGAGATAGGACTTAAACCAGCCAAGCACAGTTCCTGTGATGCCCAGAGTAGAGAGGGTGGCTTGTGATATCTGATGGTTTACTGTCTCAAAGGCTGCAGAAAAATCCAATAATAATAAATATAATCAGGATGGATGATCTGTATCCAGCTCTCACCTGTCTCAGTGACTCAGTGACAGACAGCAGGGCAGTCCACTTATATCCACAGGGAATATCCACTTTTTAAGCCTGACTGATTTTCATTCAGCAGCTTGTTCTGTGAGAGATCTGATTAAAAGCTTAGCTTCCGTGTGTTTTCGCCATGAATGGAATGAGAGAGACTGGTCTGTAGTGTTCTACTTGTATGGGGTTAAGTGCAGGTTTTTTAAGCAGCAGGGTACCTCAAGCCTGCTTAAATGTAGTGGGAAAAATGCCTGTAAGTAGCCAGTTTGATTGCACATTTTGCTAAATTCTTTAGATTATATACTGTACTGCAATTGGCAGTGTAAGTGTTATTTTAGTTGCAGAATGCAAATGAGTTGCCTAAACAGATAAAGCCTCTCAGGATTTAAAAAAAAAAAAGCATTTTCAAAATTCTGTTCTGAGAGGCATAATTGTAGCAAAATCAATGCATTTTCAAACTAAAACATATTACTATGGGCATGGCCTTAGAAGGCAGCAAAATTAAGCTGCCTACCTTTTGGAACAGCCTTTGCATCAGTAGTGTGCCGTTGATGTCTTAAAATGCTGCTTATATAGGCAGCACATAGGTTTTATTATCCTACACAATTTAGCTTCTTACTTAAATAGATTTTATTTTAAGGATGTTTATATATTTTTACTGGGAAACAACACAAAAAAAATTATGCTGTGTGTCTGGGGTGCAGCAGGACAGCACTAACACATCAACAGCACATCATTCTGTAGTCAGACAGTGAGGTACCGGTACCTCATACTGGGCTCACTGCAACACTTCAGAGATCTTCAACACACTGATGAAGTGTTCCAGTGACCAAACTTTTAACACCAGTGACTTTGAACTATAAACACCTGTTTGAGTCTAATAGACGTTTGTAGGAAGTGTAGCCCTGATGAATGTCTTCCTCTCTTCCTGTTTCGCCCCAGTAGATCACATCTGATGCCGAGGCTGAAGGAATCACGGTCTCACGAGTCGTTGCTCAGCCCCAGCAGTGCAGTAGAAGCTCTAGATCTCAGTATGGAGGAGGAAGTGCTCATCAGACCAGTGCACAGCAGCATCCTGGGACAGGATTTCTGCTTCGAGGTGAGTAGACTGCACTCTGAACTGCCTCAATTCTGCAAAAAAATATTTTCTTAGTATTTTTGTGTTGTTTTCCAATAAAATATCTAAACAGAAATCAATTCTTAAACTTCACTAAATGTAACATAATTTAGTGAAGTTTATGCTAATAACAAGAATAACAAAAATTGAGAGGAACAAAAACACTCGTTGAATTAAGTAAAAAATATTTTATGCTTTTTATGGATTTTGGATATGGAATATGGAATTTTAATAGCATGAAAAAAAAACATTTAAATCATTGCATGGCTGAAAGTTTTTACAGAAAAAATACCTCGAAAATGGAAGAAAATATGAACAGACATAGCAATCAGTATTTTTGATTTGGAAAGCCAATCAGATTGGATTAAAAACTGATTGGCTTTCCAAATCAAGATATTACTTTCCAGTTTTCTGTGCTATATGCATCTGACGGTCAGCAAATGGACTTTAGGCAGTCCGTGGGCGTCCCCGTCTGAGGCTGATACAAAAGCTCTGTCAAAGTCACAGTTCTGTATAAATAGTGTGAAGGAGTTTTAATATCCAACAAGTCTCAAAATATCACAGAGGAAAGGTCCATTAAAACTTCATTAAGGCCATTAGCTGAGATCAAAAGGTTTACAGAAATAGCTGTATTATCTAGCCAGGCTTCGGCTAAATCATTGAGGGCCCACAGATCAGTTTGCTGGATAATTTTCAAGTGTGCTACAGGGAAGGTTTGTTTAAACCAGATGGTTATATAATTGCAAGATCATAGGGCACAGACAAAGGAAACCTAAATTATACAGCAGTGATCAGGCATCTGCATGCAGATTTTTTTTAAAGAAATAGTTACCCTCATGTCATTTCAAACCTTTTATGAGAATCTTTCTTCAGTGGAACACAAAGGAGAAAGAGTTTTGATGCTACTGTTTTCCATTAAAAAAGAATGAAAAACCATTGATATCTAGAATTGGAACAGTGAAACAGATATAGGGAAGTTACAATTATTGCTTATTACATTGGCTACACTGTTCTTATGACATTTCAAAATAATATGAAAAAGTCCTCTGCATTTATCTCTGCTTTCTGATATTGTACGGGATACTGCAAGTGCATTTTATCTAAGTGTATTCTGTCTGTTCGGGCTATTTTGGAGTTTCATTCTTTCTTCAAATGTAATTGCTCTCCACTCCTGGGAAACCTTTCATTGATTGAGTGCTGTAGAATTCAGTAGATCTCTGCTCACACTGATCTACATTACAATCCTCTCTACCTCCATTAATGCACTTATCCTCAAATTTGATAATTGTAATCTGTAATTACAGGTAACTACTTCAACAGGAAGTAAATGCTTCTCATGTCGGTCAGCTGCCGAGCGAGACAAATGGATGGAGAATTTGAGACGTGCTGTGCATCCCAACAAGGTAACTCGGATGATTCATCTGAATCTGTGGTAATTCTAGACGAGATGAAGTTTCAAGGGATAGTTCACCCAAAAATTGAAATTCTGTAATCATTTCCTCCGTGGAACACAAAATATGTTAGGCAGAATGTTAGCCTCAGTCACTGTTCGTTTCAGTGTATTTCTGAGCTATGTTATCAAGGCTCATTCTCAAAACTTAAAAAGAAAAAGAACAAAGAATGACTCAATAGAAATATCTTGTTGTGTTATTTCACTTACTGCTTGGTTAAACTGTTTACTGAATCACCCCAAATTAGGACTGGGTAAAAAATGATAGATTTTCCTGTGCATACTCGATATCAATTCTTACATTTCAAGATCAATCTTTTACTCTATGCACAACCATCTACTACAACGAGAGAAAATCGTTCGCATCTGCAACCATATTTGACTCTATTCAACTAAAAATGTCTCTGATTAGCTACTGGCTATTAAATGTTCAGATTTCATTCACCAGTGATTGTTTAGTAGAGTGGGGAATTATTCAGCAGCGAGATCCTTTCACTGCATGTTGAGAGAATAAGTTTGTTTTGACTTGTTCCGTTTGTTTGTCCAAAGATCCATACATTGAATAATGTCTCTTTTAGTTGACCAATATGAATCAATATCCAACCGAATCATGAGCTTGTGAATCGAATTGGGAAATCTTGATCAATACCCAGCCCAAATACTGCTTTCCTTTGTTTTTCACAGGATAACACCCGTCGGGTAGAAAACATGCTGAAATGTTGGATTATCGAGGCCAAGGACTTGCCGGCAAAGAAAAAATACTTCTGCGAACTTTGTCTAGATGACACATTATACGCACGGACTACCTGCAAGCTCAAAACGGACAATGTTTTCTGGGGAGAACACTTTGAGTTCAACAACCTACCCTCAGTCAAGAGTATCACCGTGCATCTTTACAAGGAAACAGACAAAAAGAAAAAGAAGGACAAAAATAATTACATCGGGCTGGTCAATATCCCCATAGCAGCAGTCACTGGGCGACAGTTTGTGGAAAAATGGTATTCAGTGAGCACGCCGAATCCCAATAAAGGAAAGACTCCTGGTCCCATGGTCCGAATGAAATCTCGATACCAGAGCATGAGTATCCTTCCCATGGAGCTGTACAAAGAGTTTGCTGAGTATATTACTAATAATTATATGTTAATGTGCTCAGTGCTGGAGCCAGCACTTAGTGTGAAGAACAAAGAGGAGATGGCTTGTGCACTTGTTCATATCCTGCAAAGCACAGGCAAGGCCAAGGTAAGACAATCACTTTGTATGTACTTCATGTTGATGTTAACAGTAAATGTGTTGCATGATTGTGCATTTTATATACACTACCGTTCAAAAGTTTGGGGTCACTTGTCTGAAATGTTTCTCATGATCTTAAAAATCTTTTGATCTGAAGGTGTATGCTTAAAAGTTTGAAATTAACTTTGTAGACAAAATATTATTCTGCCAAAACATATACATTTATTTAATTACAAATCTAAAATTTCCTAAAAAAAAAAAAAGTTTTTGAAATGGATGACTTGGATCAAAATATGAAGAAAAGAAGCCAATAAGTGCCCAACATAGATGGGAACTCCTTCAATACTGTTTAAAAAGCATCCCGGGGTGATTCCTCAAGAAGTTGGTTGAGAAAATGTCACGAGTACATGTCTGCAAAATCTAGGCAAAGGGTGACTACTTTGAAGATGCTAAAATATTACATAGTTTTGGATTTATTTTGGATTTTTTTGGTCACAAAATAATTCCCATATTTCCATTTCTATTATTCCATAGTTTTGCTGACTACTATTATTCTAAAATGTGAAATAAATAAATAAATAAAGAATGAGTAAGTGAACCTAAACTTTTGAACGGTAGTGTATAGGAAGATTGACATAGAATTTCCTACTTAATTATAGGCTTTTGGGGGGCATTCACATGGAACACAATTAAACATTTTCTTTCAAAACATGCACTAAACAAATGTTTTGAAAGTGTCCTGCTTTTTTCCACACAAAAACACTTTTGGGTTGAATGGCCCCTTACTGATGCTTTTTGCTGGCAATTGGGGGAGACATTCCATTTACTGACTGGTAATTATGCTGTATTAATTGCGGCAGGCAAATAGCACTAAGTTTTGTAAACATACCACTTTCTAGTATAAGCCTAATTTGCATCAAAAGGAGGTACATTTACGCTGAAATGAATGACAGTGACTTAATTATCATGGCACAGTTCTATTTCAGTTACATTTAGTTAAACTAGATTGTGAGTGTCACTGACGTACCATTTACAAAATTGGCATAACAGTGTAGGGGAATTTTATGTTATTTTGGATTGTGTCTTGGAAAAGTTGTGCTTA
Organism: Moxostoma hubbsi; assembly: GCA_032164185.1. Taxonomy (NCBI): domain Eukaryota; kingdom Metazoa; phylum Chordata; class Actinopteri; order Cypriniformes; family Catostomidae; genus Moxostoma; species Moxostoma hubbsi. Next base: position 9,726,776 of record JAVLUX010000018.1, on the reverse strand, counting down.
GCAGTGTGCATTTTTTAAATATATATATATATATATATATATATATATATATATATATATATATATATATATATATATATATATATATATATATAAGTATGTACCCAACTTTGAGTGCTTCTAAAAGTGAGTGCCTCAGCACAGGATGTTCCAGACTTTTTTTAATTTAAACAGCCCCCAAAGCACCCCCCTATCATTGATAGAGAAGAACAATAGAGACGTGGCCTGCCTCCCCTCATTTAATCATGGAAGCACAGAGTGCTCTGATTGCCCTCTTTAACTTGAGCATGAGCGCCGCATTCGACTCAGATAGTCACCATAAATCAGCCCAGAATCTGATGACATCACGCACAACAGTGCGCAGTCAAATGCTTTGTCACTCATCTGTCGTTACTGATCAAACGCTGTGAAAGCAGGCTGTTTTGTAATTGCGTTTTTGTCTGCAGCACTCCGATGGCAATTCGAGGCATTGTTGCATTTTAATAGACCTGCACAACAATAGAAATGTGTTGTCCTGTTCTCTAGAATGTTTGATCGCATTATTGTTGAGCGACACTGTGAGCTTTTATGGGATTTGGACCTACACAATGCAATAATACGACTGCAAAGCACAATGTCTCCACTGTTCATTTGTGCTTGAACAAGAGGTGCCCTGCTTAGCTATCACTTTTCAAATGAACTTACACCACAGTGCATTTGAAAAATTCATAATACAGTGGCATCAAAACATATTGGGACATGTTTAGAAACTTAAAGGGTTCATTTAGTTTAGTTATTTTGTCTATCATTACAGAAGACTTATACAAGTCAATAAGGCCATTGTCTTCCATCATGGTGGAGTTAATTGATCAGAGACCATTTGTCTTTCATTATACAAAGTGAGAGCTGGTCAGCAAGTGTTTTGTCTTTGCATTAGCTGTAGGTTACTGTAAATAAAGTTCCATTGGCAGGCTCTTTACATACCACAGGTCCTTTCAGCTTCCTGCTTTTGTATGGAAGCCAACATGAATTCAACAACGAATACTGTTTAGACAGATTATGCACTAATGAAAGAGGATTGAAATAATATGTGCCAGTACGGGGCATCTCATATTAAATTTGCCTTCAAATTTAATTGCGATGTTAAAATACTTCTTCCTATCACAGACTTTCACAGGTTGATTTTGTAGCTATATTATAGCTAACACTGTACTGTAGCTATGTGGCACTATGAAAACAGGAATTTGTTTTTTGTGCAACCCAACCAGCCTAACACAGCAACATTGGCTCAACCAATGGCATGAGTTTTGGGGCAGAGACCAATTTGGGTTTTCCGACCAATTGAAGACAGAGGAGTGTTCAAGAAATCTGTTAAAAATAGTCATAATTTTTGCAATTCCTTTTAGTGATGCTGGTGGCTTTTCCTCATCTGTGGTATGTGGTATTAGGGGTAGGGACATTATTATTTTAAAGAGCATTTGATTGCACAAAAATGTGGATACACCCTGAGTGCAAGATTAGTCTTCAATATTTGTATTCCATTTTCTCAAAACAGAATAACTGTACATTTGAGAATGAAAATTCTCTCATAATTTACTCCATCCCAGATGTAATTTTTTTTTCTTCTGCTGAGTACAAATGAAGATTTTAAGAAGAGTATCTCAACTCTGTAGGTTCATAAAATGCAATTGAATGGGTACCAAACATTTTAAGCTCCAAAAAGCACATAAAGGCAGCATAAAAGTAATCCATAGGACTCCAGTGGTTAAATCTATATCTTGAGAAGTGATATGATAGGTGTGTGTGACAAACAGATCAATATTTTTACTTTACATTTACATCCCTGCCCAATAGGTGGCATTATGAAGGAAGAATTTGAATTGCTAAAAACAAAAGAAGAAGAATGTGAAATTGGAGACCGATAGTAAAAAGGACTTAAATTTGGATTTGTTTCTCATCCACACTTATAATATCAAGCCTCAGTGTTCTGGAGAAAGATAAAATAGACATTTGTACATTTGATTTTGTCCCTCCAAAGCTAATTTAATATAGACAGCTTCACCAAACACTGCTACAATTTCAGTATTGTATTTGTGCAGGAAGTATTGATCGCACTGGTGGAGATTGTGAGCTACTGTTCAAAGATTCATGATTAAGCCCCCATAAAGGGCTGATAGTGTCCGCTCTGGGTCCGTCCTGAGCATGCCCGAGGGAAATTCCAAGTTTCAGCTCCCATGCTAATCAGATCTTATTTATTCAGGCATTGGGTTAAGGGCCACATGACTTCATTTGGCCAAACACAGTAAAGAATGGAGCTGTGACATGCAAGTTCAAAATAATTTTAACAGCAGGTCTCTTCTCATGAGTGGGCGGGGCCTGTGGGGGTGGGGCCCGAGGGACTAGAGGTCATTATTGGTTTGCTTAAGAGAGCACACACTGATATTTTAACAATTCACTGCTTACTTATTTATACCTGCCTCACACTGCTGTCAGAATGATGCTTAAACAGGACATTAACAGCCCCTCCTCAGGAACAAGAAGTGGAAAAGATGGACGAGTATCAGAATGAATGAATGGCCTATGAAAACTATTTCAAGTTCAGTTTTATTGGCTTGATATAATTAAACAAGCTAAATAAAAATGCAACAAAAACATGATAGGTTGTGGCAGGTTTTACAGTTGACTGGTGTTTGCATTATTCAGATTTTAATAAGCTGTTTTTTTTTTATGAATAGTTATAAATTGCACAGTTCCTAATTAAAATTCTGATTGGATGAGCTGTGTCTGAAGCCCTTGTATCATACCGTCTGAATCTGTATAGTTGTATATTACATACTGTTTCACTTGCTATGTTTGAACAGTAGTAGGTATTATACAGTTTATTATGCGTAGTATGCATAGTGTTTCATTCTAAACAAAGCCACACAACCTTAGATTCCACACTGCTCTCCATATGCCTTCCGTACACGCATTTCATCCACTGATCTGTGCTGATTGTGGTGCTATACAGACGGGCTTGATAGGATGTGACAGGCGAGATGGGGAAGATTGGCTTCTGACTAGTGGTCTCATCAGGGAGCGGGCCCTGAGTGCAACTTGCTGTGTTAACCTCGTGTTCTAATTGAATACTGAGTGCTGTAATTCCTGCCATAGACACAGAGCTCTCAGAGAATGTGGGTCTCATTTGATACTCTCAGTGTCATAACTACAATACACCTCAGCCTGCCTGTGAAGAAGAACAGCTCAGATATGCCCTTATCGCCTGATCCCACTGGTGTTACTTGAGAGAGCTTTGTCCAGTGTGCTTTTCTGCTGAAGATTCTGCTTGGAGGTTGGGTTTTGCATTGATTCTTGTCTGATATATACAGCATAAAGCACAATAAGGCAACCAAAGTTATTATAGTTCTGCATTTTTAAATTAGTTTTTTTTTTTTTTAACGTAATGCCCAGGGTTTAATACATGTGAAGTTCAAGCAACAGCATTTGTGGCATAATGTTAATTACCACAAAAAATGACATATTGCCAATAGATTCCTTATATTAACACACTACAATCATGTTTTTCATGTATAATGTTTACATAATGTTTCTTGTGACTAATTTTTAATGTAATGTCTTATGTTTTGTATACTTTTGAAAATGTGCATTTTAATTTTTATGGACTGCCCCCATTCACATCCAATGTAAGTGCCTTACTGTAACCACAATTTGTGTGTGTGATTTTTATTATTTTAATGAATGAAGGATGAGTCAAAATCATTTTGGTAATTGTGGCAATTAACATTATGCCACAAATACTGTCGATTGAGCGTAACTTGTATTAAACTCGGAACATTCCTTTAAGTTAAGTTTAGTTAGGTACAATTATAGTTTAATAGTCACTTGGGGAATAAACATAGGTTATGCATAAAATTGTGGAGGGAATCCATTAAGAATAAATTGTGCTTGCTTGTAGGTTTTTTTTAAAGTTTTTTTTTTTGCTGTCTGCATTTTTTTAGCACCTGATTTATTAAAATAATGCAAATTAGGTAACGACACAAATGTAGCACAAATCTGTGCTGAATGCAATTCCATAGCACAGTTCACCATCATTCAGGCCGGTTCTAAGAGCTAGGTGGTACATTTTGTGCAGCAGACAATCACAATATAGCATACAAACAGTGAGCACTTCATTAGGAACACTATAGTCCTAATAAAGTGAATGAAATGGTCTTCTGCTGTTGTAGACCATCCACCTCAATGTTCGACCTTTTGTGAATTCTGCGATGCTATTCTGCTCAATATAATTTTGCAGAGTGATTATATGAGTTACTTAAGGTTATGAGCCTTTCTGTCAGCTCAAACCAGTCTTGCCATTCTCCGTTGACCCCTCTCATCAACAAGGTGTTTCCATAAGCAGAACTGTCACTCAATAGATGTTTTTTGGGACAATTCTGAGTAAACTCTAGAGACTGTTGTGCATGAAAATCCCAGTAGATCAGCAGTTGCAGAAATACTCGAACAACCCCATCTGCCACCATCAATTATGCCATGGTCGAAATCACTGAGATCACATTTTTCCGCATTCTGATGGTTGATGTGAAAATTAACTGAAGCTCCTGACCCATATCTGCATGTTTTTATGCACTGCACTGCTGCCACACAATTGGCTGATTAGATAATCATATGAATAATGAATAATAATGTACAGGTGTTCCTAGGGTATATGCACTATTACGATCTAGAAACCTGAATTTTCTCTTTAAAATTCAGAAGGTACACTAAACACGTGTCTGGATATATGCCTAGTTATAATGCTCTTCTCCAACATTTGATCATCAATTGATAAATTAATATAGCAATGATTGACAGAAATTGTACACAAAATTCAGTTTACCACCTGTTTTTCAGGTTACTGCCTTCTTTCCGAGGGGTAGGTACAGCACGCCAGTTGTGCCGCTGTTGTTAAGCTAATTCGCCACTCTCTTTGGAGGTTGTGCCTTTGCATTGTTTCTTGTATTATATAAGGCAAAATGCATCTGCAACTGTTTCGATTGCTTTAGACACCTGCTTAGGAGACCAAATCCTCAGTTCTTGATTTTAGAGGCATGTAACAATAAATCGAACACAGACATACATTTGCAGCAAATCATTGATCCGACGCCAGAGGATTAGCAGAAATCATGGCCAGCTGGAGACATGCACTGTCTTTTATGTAGATTCTGCTGACAGCAGTAGCACAGCGCCGCCCACACTGATCTACAGCGAAACATCCCTTATCTCTCTCTCTCTCTCTCTCTCTCAGAGCATTGGTTGTCAAAGTTATGTTTTGGATGCTGGTATTCCCATTTTATGTACCAACTTCACCAGAATTTTTTTGTTGTAATAAAACAGCATGGATTTGCTGGTCATCCAGCTAGATCAGTACAAACATAAATCAACCTGGTAAAGTATGGTGATTCATACTGTTCTAAACTGGTCTTTTCAGAAGGGCAGTGAATCCCTTTATATTGGCAAACAGGCCATGGATGTTTTCAAACTCATTTAAGGTCGAGGGGAATAACATTTTCCGGAGCTTGTCTGGATAACTGTAGTAGCTTATTAAGCTGTCTAAAACGGAACCTTAAAAATAACACAAAAAATTGGCGATGCATTGGCCAAGCGCTTGCATCTGCTTATGTCTACTTGTTTAAAGCAAGTTATTTTAATGTGCAATAGTATTATATGAGTAATGAGACTTATATTTTGGTCAGTTCCTTAAATAAAGCTACCATATAGCTGTACAAGACAAGTCGTATGGACTACTTTTATGGCGCTTTTATGTCGTTTTTGTTTTTTGGAACTTGCCGTTAAACATGTACTAAGTATGTACTTAAATATCCACTACTATTTAGTCTCAGAAGTATAAAGGGCCTTTCACACATGGGCCACATGAGAGCAAATCATTAGGATATTTACTCACTGGCTTCAATGTACTCAAATGAAACTGATTACAGAGTTAGAGCCCGGACATAGGATATGCATCTAGAGAGTGGAAAAACAGGAAGTGAGAGAAAGAATAATACAGTAATGCCAAGGGAAAATCTCATAGGACTATACAGCATCATCCATATCCCACGATCAATACAGTATCACTGCGTATGAGTCTGAATATCTATAATAAACAACTCAATCTGGAACACATTCTCACTAGATTCCAAATGAAAGGTGCCGGCCTGTCAGATGAAGTTGCTATTTTCAGGTCATCCTGTTAGACACCCAGCACTGGATGGTTCAAAAACAAAAGTAGGACTTCAAAAACAGAGCGATCAAAGATGGGTAGATAGGGAAAGAAAAGAGGAAAGTAAACATAGATCAGTAACGAAAGACAAACTATTCCTTAGAGGTTTATCTTGTGTTCTAAAGTCAGTGGATAATGATTAGCATTTTAATGTCAATGGTGATTTCCCTCAAAAAGTGTAAACAATGTGTCCCTGTGGTGCTATCAAAACATTGCTCTGTTTGCTTAGCAACATAGCAACCTTGGTTCAACCAGGTTTGTGAGTTAAGGATGGGACTGTCTGTTTACCAATAGAAGATTACCAATAGAAGAGAGTGTTTGTTAAACCTATTTGAAAACAGTCATTATATCTGCAATACTGTTTAGTGATGCTAGTGCCGAAATTGCACTGTTGCTTCAGCTATAAACAAATGTTACATTTGCAGTTAAAACTTAAGGTTTTAATCAGAAATTATTTTCAAAGTCTTTCTAAACAAATACTGCTGATCGATAAAGACATCTAAATGTTTTATCCCCCTCAGGACTTTCTAACAGATCTGATGATGTCCGAGGTAGACCGTTGCGGAGACAACGAGCATCTCATATTCCGTGAAAACACTTTGGCCACTAAAGCTATTGAGGAGTACCTGAAACTAGTGGGACAGAAGTATCTACAGGATGCTTTAGGTAAAAAAAAAAAACACCTTTTGTATGTGTATGTCTCTGTGTATATTGAAATTAAATTTTCATTGTGGCATTCCAAAGCAATCCAATGTTGTTCTGTTGTGAGGAATATAGAATGAATAATGTACTGATACAGTGCATCTGTGTGTTTGAAGTTCTACTGAATAAAAATATCAAGTCACTCCTTGAAAGCCAACTGGATTGGTAAATATAACTATAAAATCTAGTTGGAAGGGCCAGTTGCGCTTAAAAGAGCTTGCTTTAGGCACTTTTCCACATGCTGAGAAAAAAGGCATCACACATCCCATACAATATAGAGTCATTTTAATTTGTATAGCGCTTTTCACAATACACATTGTTTCAAAGCAGCTTCACAGAAAATCATGTAATAATAATAGTCATAGGTATTAGTTAAATAAAGTGAGTTGAGATTTTGCTAGGCAATAACCAATCTCTGTGACAGCTTTAGACTTTGTAAAAGCAAGCAAAAATGTGTCACCGGGCCGCAGTCTTTGACCCTTTTGCCTGTCAATTATTTTGCACGTTCTCATATTGTTGTAGTTGAAGCAGATCACTGTGCCTTCGTTCCTGTGCTAACCAACTGGCCCCCATCTTCACACAGATCTTCAATAGATCCCATGCTGGTTCAAACGCTCAATTATTATCCCTGTCCGTAAGAAACCAAAAATCACAGGACTTAATGACTACAGACCTGTCGCCCTGACATCTGTGTTCATGAAGTCATTTGAGGTACTGGTGTTGACCCACCTAAAGGACATCACTGGACCCTTTCTAGATCCCCTTCAATTTGCTTATCGAGCAAATAGGTCTGTGGATGATGCAGTCAACATGGGATTGCATCATGTCCTGCAACATCTAGACAGACCGGGGACATACGCAAGGATCCTTTTTGTGGACTTCAGCTCGGCTTTCAACATAATCCTCCCAGCTATCCTCCGGACTAAGTTAAACCAACTCCCTGTTCCCATGTCTATCTGTCAGTGGATTACCAGCTTTCTGACGGACAGGCAGCAGCTTGTGAGGCAAGGAAAATTCACTTCCACCACCTGTACCATCAGCACTGTTGCCCCCCAGGGATGTGTGCTCTCCCCACTACTCTTCTCCCTCTATACCAATGACTGCACTACCAAGGATCCCTCTGTCAAGCTCCTGAAGTTTGCAGATGACACCACTGTCATCGGCCTCATCCGAGATGATGATGATGAGTCTGCATATAGAAAGGAGGTTGAACAGCTGGCTGTCTGGTGCAGTCAAAACAACCTGGAGCTGAACACACTCAAAACGGTGGAGATGATTGTGGACTTTAGGAGGAACACCCCAACATTGTCCCCCATCACCATTCTAAACAGCACTGTGGCAGCAGTGGAGTCATTCAGGTTCCTGGGCACAACCATCTCACAGGACCTGAAGTGGGAGACACACATTGATTCCATTGTGAAAAAGGCCCAGCAGAGGTTGTACTTCCTTCACCAGCTGAGGAAGTTCAACCTGCCACAGGCGCTGCTGATACAGTTCTACACAACAGTCATTGAGTCTGTCCTCTGCACTTCAATAACTGTCTGGTTTGGTGCAGCTACGAAATCCGACATCAGAAGACTACAGAGAACAGTTCGGACTGCTGAGAGGATTATTGGTTGCCCCCTCACTATTGGTCCAGAGTGAAGAAAAAGGCTGGTAAAATCACTCTGGACCCCACTCACCCTGCCCACTACCTTTTTGAACTGTTGCCTTCTGGCCGGTGCTTCAGAGCTCTGAGCATCAGAACCACCAGGCATAGGAACAGTTTTTTCCCTCAGGCTATCCATGTCATGAACAGATAAATTGCCCCATTGAGCAATAATTATGTGCAATACACAGTTTAAGTCTATTTATATTATCCAACATATCCAATTCTGCCATTACATACATTGCACTGTACATAATATACTGTATTTTTGTTCTTTATATAACAGATTGTAATAGATTTGTACTACGTGTGTTTATATGGGTATGTATGAACGTGAGTGTATCTACGTATATGTATAATTATTTTTTATTATTATTATTTTTTTGGTTTTTGGTTTTAATTACCTATGTCTTGCTGCTGTTTTTGTATTGTTGTACACTGGAAGCTCCTGTCACCTTGACAAATTCCTTGTATATGTAAGCATACTTGGCAATAAAGCTGATTCTGATTCTGATTCTTAATGCCATATTCAGATTCATAATAGTTGTCAGTTTAGGGTGCTATTTAGCTACTGTTGTGTTTGACAACCATGGGAACATGCACTAATGCTGCGTTCATTGCTGGTCTCAACGGTATAGTGCAGGGTTTTGGAAATTGGGGGCACAGCTAATTCAACGGCTCAGTCTTGTGGAAATAGAACGGCTAAAATCGCTTACAGCACCTGTAACTATAATATTAAACAAACAGTCTACACTTTACGATAAGGTTCCATTTGTTTAAATTAGTTAACATGAACTAACAATGAACAATACTTTTACAGCATTCATTAACCTTGATTAATGTTAATTTCAACATGTAGTAATTCCTTTTTTTTATCAAAATTTGTTTATGTTAACGTTAGTTAATGCACTATGAACTAACAATGAACAATTGTATTTGTATTAACTAGCATTAACAAAGATTAATACAAATATATTGCCATAGTTCATTATAGCTAATGCATTAACTAATGTAAATGAATGGAACCTTATTGTAAAGTGTTACCAACAAACAGTACAGTATAACAATGTTATGTACACTGTCTGTGCTAAATCAGGTTTTTCTGCTTTGTCTACCTTGCTTTTATACCTTTTATACCTGCGATCTTTGTCCAAGGTGAATTTATCAAAGCCCTCTATGAGTCAGACGAGAACTGTGAGGTGGATCCCTCTAAGTGCTCCTCCAGCGACCTGCATGAACACCAGAGCAACCTGAAGATGTGCTGTGAGCTGGCTTTCTGCAAGATCATCAACTCTTACTGGTAATGCCATTAAAATCACCTCTCATATAAACATCTGAACACACCTGACCTGTATTGTGGGGAGTTCCATTATTGCATGGATTTTAAGTCGTTTATATATATATATATATATATATATATATAAATTGTTTCCTCAGTCTGAGTGGTACAAGACTTTGTGACTTTTCCTAGACTTGCAATCTGAACATACAAAAACAATTGGGACTTGATGCGATGAGTCTAAGTGGTTGTAAGAAAAAAAAAAAAAGTGACACCTTTGCTGTCCGTGGTCTAAATTGCCCACCATAAGAAATGGATGGGTGAGACCCTAAGAGCAATTTTTTTTATATTTGTCAAATAAAATTAAAAGATCAGCCACAATGCTGAACACACACACAGAAATTAAGAGGTGGAACCATAAAACATCTTTGCAGCCATCTACTGGTTATTATTGTCATGACATGATTTTCAAGTTATGTAATTGTTATTTTATTCACCAGATGTCAGCAATCTGCCCCAATCCATGACACATTCCAATATTTTCTTTGTTTCAATTTATAGAAAATTGAAGTTGAAAATATGCAAATGAATAATGTAATTAAGAAATGCACAGGGAAACAGATCTAAATAGCGTACAAATACAAAAGAAGTGTATAATTTTATTGTTATTACTTCAGGGGAAAATAATTTGATAATTTAAAAAATGTTACACCTATACTGTTTCCAGGCAAAAATGACTGCGAGCGTCCACAGGAGGGTTAAGAAACACATTTTGAAAATCCTGTATGTTCTATTAACTGTATCTGCCCGCGGACCCCTGACTAAAATTTAAAGCTCATTTAACATTATAAAATGTACAGTTTTGGTCTAGGATGCTAATTGGTCAATACACCATTCCAGTCACGCTAAAATACCTAATATAAGAAACGGATATGACGTGAAACCCCATTCACTATTCAATCTTATTTTACATATCAGGGACTATTCTATACTTCTAGCGGAAGTATGGCTCTTAATTCATTTTCTCAATAAAAATATTAAAGAAATTAATTGTCATTAAAACAACATTTTATTATGTATTAACCATTTTTATACAGCAATTAGGTAAGGCTAAAGGGGTGCGTACTCTGCTGTGTGTTGTGCCTAACAATGCCCTTTAGCTGTAACTATTATTGCTTAGAATATTAAGACTTAAGAACAGTTATATGCTTTATTATAGGCAGATCCTGTAATTTTGTCTTATATCCAAGAAACACATCATGCCTGGCATAGAAAAATTAATTAGAAGTGAGAGGTCTCCATCTGTCCTCGACGAGACTGTGGTATTCCTTCATCATCACCTACGCATCTGCAAAATCATACTGGGAAAATAAATTAATCCCTCCTTTAACAGCCTAATTCACGATATTCCATCAGGGGAATGCAATTTTCCTACCTTTGATAGTATCTTAAACTGTATCTTCTTAAGTTGTTTCTAACTGTGCCAAAGTTCTGATGTGTTTAACTGTCATAAATAGAGCAACTTCAAACAGCAGATTGCCTTAAACTAGAGACCACAACAGGGAGTATGATGTGAAAATTTAATGCAGGCGTAACGGTTAAAGGGGGGGCAGTAGTGAAACTGTTGTGGGAGAGGGTGCCATCCTGCATCGTTAACACTTAATTAAACACACAGTGACTGTGATGTGATGCGGGAGTGCAGAACTGAGTGGGAATTTTGGGGGGGGGGGTTTGGCCTGTTTGTTTCTAAACAGTGATTCAGCAGTGCTAGACAAGATTTCAGAATGCAAGTGTTGTTTACTGCATACTCTTTCCAAATGTCTATGCTGTTATTTTACTGTCGGAAATAAAAGGAGAAATTCTTGAAATAATTCACACTGCTTTTTTCCATAGAACGACAATTTATAGTGGCCGTATCTGTCAAGCTTCAAAAGGGACATAGTATTTTTACATTTCTCACATTCATGAGTCATGCACTACATTCTAAGTCTTCTAAAGCCATACATTAGCTTTGCATTAGGAACAGACTGAAATTTAAGTCATTATTCACTGACATTTTTTCCCTCTGAATGCTCTGAAATGTACCTGTCTCTCGTCAACAGCGTGTTTCCTCGGGAACTCAAGGAAGTATTTGCGTCATGGAGGCAGGAGTGCAGTAACCGAGGACGACCAGACATCAGTGAACGTCTTATCAGCGCATCACTCTTCCTGCGGTTCTTGTGCCCGGCCATCATGTCACCCTCTCTCTTCAGCCTCATGCAGGAATATCCTGATGATCGCACTGCACGCACACTCACGCTCATCGCCAAAGTGACGCAAAACCTCGCCAACTTCACCAAGTGAGTGCGTGCACGCAAAACAGAACTTTCTGTAATACAGCTTTTAAATGTAATGACTTGTGAAATTATATGTATGTGTGTGTGTATATATATTAGCAGTTAAAAAAAAAAATAATCATGCCATGATCCATTTTTTCTCCATTCTAGTGGTTGATGTGACAATTAACTGAAGCTCCTGACCCATATCTGCGTGATTTTATGCATTGCGCTTCTGCCACACGTTTAGCATGAATAAGTAGGTTTACTGGTGTTTCTAATAAAGTGCTCAATAAGTATATAAATATATATAGTATATACAGATATCCAGGAACTCTTTTTACAAAACAATTAATTGTAACCACAGTTATAATAAATAATATTATAATACATAAAATACTTATACTTATAATACACAATATTACTTACCTCTTCATGGTTACACATTAGTATAGGGTAAAATGTGTGGTCTGAAATGAATTTTTAATGAATGTTTGAAGTCATTGCCCCTCATGATCACACAGGTGTCCTAGCAGAGCAACCACAGGTGTAGTTCATCACATTAACAATGAACATGTTCCACTATCATCTGGCGAGTGACCAAGACAAACTTTTTGTCTTCATTTTGAATACTGTATTTAACTATTTTATAGTGGAGACAAAAAAAACATTCTGCTATCTTAAAAATAAAAAACAATAATTTTTTTATATTTTGTTAAATTTCTTTTTTATTATTTAAGCAGTCGCTTTTATCCAAACAGCAACTTACAAATGAGGAACATCGCAAACAATCTGTCAAACAAGAGACGACAATATCTGCAGTATCGCACTGCCAAGTTTGTTATCTAATGCAGTGACATTCACGCATTGTGAGTGGCTTAAATGTCAGTTATTTACGAGAACATACAACTCATAAACTATTTAAAGGCCTTATACAAGGTATATGGAGGGTGTTACAAAGCATTTTCATTAGGACAAGCTGTATTTAATGTTTTATGTTGTAGATTTGGCAGTAAGGAAGAATACATGTCCTTCATGAATCAGTTCTTGGAGCATGAATGGACGAACATGCAGCGTTTTTTGTTGGAGATCTCCAACCCAGAGACCATCTCTAACACAGCAGGCTTTGAGGGTTATGTTGACTTGGGCCGTGAACTCTCCTCTCTCCATTCGCTTTTGTCAGAAGCTGTCTCACAGTTTGATCAGGTGAGTTCTTGATTTTGATTTTCAATAATGTCATTGTTAGTGGGAAAATTTAGGCTATTGAATTTTGTTGGCCCATAGTTAACCCTAGAACCCCCTTAAATGCACATGAGGGTTGAAAAAGACCATAATTAAATCATCATCATTAAATACCATTGTGCCCTTGCTGTGACCGCGATCTAACCTTAGGTTGCTACATGGAGACTGTCACATATGCATTCTAGGGGTACTGATACAAATTGTCTTATAATTGAAAAAATATTCAACTAACTGTTAAATAAAGTCAGTTTACATGGTTAGAGATACCTTAATTGAGGAATACCTGGAGTGACAGATCAAAAGACCACTTCATGTAAGCATTATTGTCAAAAAGTAGACGGCCGTGCGGTTTTTGACAATAGATAGTAATCAACTCTACCAGTCAAAAGTTTTTAGAATCTTTAAATAAGCTAAAATTTATATTTTAGCTTCTATAATTACGCTTTATTTAAAATGTATTGAAAGATTTTCCATGCATGCTGGACAGCTATTCCTTCTCTGTCCAGTCCAACTCATCCTTAAAAATAAAAAATAAAAATAAAATCACTCTTGTGGCTTATTCTTTTAAACTATACAATAATACTACTTGGAATAACATACAGTACTAAGCTTTGAAAAGTATACAACAAGTACATGTGTTTTCTGTAGTGATGATTTTTTATTTTACCCACCACAGTGAGTACACAATGCTCTCTTCACGTTGGAATCAGGTTAATCGCAGTTCTCTTTTTGGTTATAGAGTACTATCACTAAGCTTGGCCCATTGGCACGGATCCTGCGTGACGTGAATTCAGCCCTGACGAACCCCACCGGAGTCCCTGTGTCGTCTCCAACCGAACGTGTGGGCTCCCCTGGACTACCCAGCAGCAGTCTGTCAACCGGTCTGCAGAAAATGGTCATGGACAGTGAGATCACAGGGTATGTCAAGGGTATTGTTGTCTCATGTAGCTGGACTTGCATCATGGAGTCTGGTCAAAATGCAGCTTATTCTGTCCGATTATTCTGCTTATTCTGCCTTCTAAAAATAATTAATTCAACTAATGGCACATCTCCACGAACGATTGTACAGAAAACACCAAAAATAGTGGAAAATGTGAGTCGATTTTGTGATCAGAATATAGAATACATTATGAGAATACAGGCTTATTTTGCATTTCTTGAGCTTGAATCAGAAGCACCCATGAACTTACTTTAGCCAATAAGACTGAACAAAATTCTGCTATCTGCTTTTGATTATGTGTATATCAGAATGCGCTCCATGCAAGTTGATGGCTACTTACTGTGGCAGGCTGTGAAATGAGGGATACATTTAAAGCTCTCTCATATTTAGGTATGAATGTACAATGAAATGCAAATTAAGCTGAGCTCTTGTATTTTTCTGTTGTGGAATGCGACAAAAAGGATGATATAAAATGTCATATGTGTCTTATGTGTCCTATTGAAATTCCATATATTTATTGGATCTTATAATGTCTTAACATGTTTTAATAATCAGTTTTCAGAACTTTTTACAAATCTACACTTTTATCTAATGTCATGAGCTGAGAACAGTGCTTGGAGGGAATGGTCAGTACAGGCAGTGATGTGTTGCAGTCCCCCACCCACTCTGCAGCACATACATCTATTAGTCATGCAAATTAGGAAGATATGCAAGTAATGAGTTTGGTTTGAATTAAAAAATATCTGAGACCTCCATTTTGTCCCAATGCCACTTCAACAGGTTAGTGGATTTCACTCGCCTGCCCTCACCGACCCCTGAAAATAAGGACCTGTTTTTTGTGACGAGGAACTCTGTTATTCAACCGTCACCCGCCCGTAGCTCAAGTTATTCTGAAGCCAATGAGCCAGATGTTCAGATTCCCAATGGCAGCAAGAGTTTATCCATGGTGGACTTGCAAGACAGTCGTTCTTTGGAGAGTGCTCCCAATACCTCCTTTAGCGATCCCATTAACGATAGCCAGGCCTCTGTTGGCCAGGGAACTGGAGTATGGACCACCCGCACAGTTAAGGGCATCACGCCCAGCATTCCAACCCTGAGGAGAGCAGGTCAGACCTCCACAACACCGAGCACAGAGAGCGCCCCAGGGAGGTCTCAGCTGCTCGCTCCTCTGTCCTTCCAGAACCCAGTGTACCAGATGGCTGCCGGATTGTCTGTGTCACCCCGTGCTGATTCGGGGTCTGAAGGCCAGAGTTCCATCAGCTCCCACAGTAATGCAGAAGAGGCAGGGACTGTGGGGCCAAAGCACCCGTTCTTGAGCCAGTCCAGCACGGGTGCCAGTGGTGGAGGGGGCAGCAGTGGGGAAGAATTTGTACGCCGTTCTGGAGAGTTCACCCGCAGACAGCTGTCTCTCACCGAGACCCAACACCAAGCCAACGTACCACGTCAGAACAGCGCGGGGCCACAGCGTAGGATAGATCAGCCCCCTCCAACGGTCACAAGGGGCCGCACTCCACCCAGCATGCTTAACACTGCCCCCTACCCCCGTCCCTCCAGTGGCAGTATGATGTCATCATCTCCTGATTGGCCAAGCAGTGGCACCAGACTCAGACAGCAGTCGTCATCATCCAAAGGGGACAGTCCAGAATCAAAGCAACGTACCCTGCACAAACAAGTGAGTGGAACCATTTTTAAAAATGTCAATGGTGTTATCTATACCTAGGGACCAGTATATGTATATGGTCCAGTAAGCAACCATCCTGCACCACCCTAGAAACATGCTAAAACTCGGAGAGTCACATTTGCTATTATTTAGGGTCTGGGTTATGCTTAGGGGTAGGTGTGGGCTTTCTGTGGAACTCCAATTAAACACAATAAACACAGAATGAACATTCAGAACACCTTAGCAACATCAAAACAATGTATGTTAACCTCCCACAACACTGTAGCATCGTGGTGGTAAGTTTTTCATGGGCTAGAACCACTCACATTTTCCTCAGTGAGTAACACCCTGGCAACCCTCCTAGAACACCCTAAAAACACACTAAAACCCCTGAAAATACCTTAGCACCTCCTTATATTAACACCCTGGAAACCATTCAGAACACCCTAGCAACACACTAAAAACTTCTCAGAACACCTCAGATACCACATAGCAACACCTTGACATCCTCCCAGAACACCATAAAAACCATTGAGAACACTCCAGCAACCACATAGCAACAACCAGGCAACCACCCAGAACACACTAGCCATATTAAGAACCCCTCAGAACAACTTAGCAACTCCACAGTAACACCCTGACAACCATTCAGAACACCCTAGCAACACACTAAACACCCTTGAGAAATCTCCAACAACAACATAGCTACAAACTAGCAACAAACCAGAACACCTTTTCCACACTAGGAACCCCTCAAAACAACTTGGTTCCTACATAGTAACACCCTAGCAACCACCAGAACACACTATCAACACAATAAAAATAAACACCCAGGAAACCATTCAAAACACCCTAGCAACACACTAAAAACCTCTCAGAACACATCAGCAACCACATAGCAACACCCTGGCACCATCCCAGAACACCCAAGTAACACACTAAAAACCGCTGAAAACACCTTTGCAACATCATTAGAGCAAAAACCTAGCAACGACCAGAACACCCTAGAAATACATTTAAATGTATCAGAATAAATTTGCAACCGCATAGTAACATCCTGACAACCATTCAGAACACCCTACCAATACAGTAAAACCCCTCAGAACACTTAAACAACCATGTAGCAACACCCTAGCAACACACTAAAAACCCCTGAGAATACATTAGCACCTGCCTATATTAACTACCTGGCAACAAACCAGCCACACTAGGAACCCCTCAGAACAACTTGGTACCTACACAGTAACACCCTGTCAACCACCCAGAACACCCTAGCAACACTCTAAAAACCCCTCAGAACACCTTAGCAACAGCATAGCAACCAAATATATAACCAAACATAACCCCCCAAATATTGTGGCATCGAGTTTTGCACAATCAAGCACTACTAACGTTTTCTTCAGGAAATTAAATAAATCTAGTTATTTGGCTACAACCAAGATAAAATCATTGTTGTACTTCCTTAAGTTCTCATTAAATTTAATTTGGAAACCGATTGCATCCTTTGCATTTCACTAGATCCATATGTGTTGTTATGTTCCCATGGCTAATTTAGATTTGAATAAATTAGCAGCCACCCTGAGGTTAAGGCTGATATCCTTAAAGCTACACTATGCAAGATTTTTTTGTTTTTAATTAACAGAATTTCATTAATGAGCAAGCACACCAACAATCCATCTTCCAAACCATGTTTTTGCCATACCCTGATTCACTATGGTAAGCCTATAGTAATTATTAATATTTTAGAGCTACCGCGCAGAAGAGCAGAGTAAAAGCACAACTCAAGTAATTAGCAAAAAAAATTCCTCTGCAAGTAACTTACTTTTATGCTTCAACTGCTAGAGGGCCAAAATTTACATAGTGTATCATTAAAACAACTTGCCATTCTGATCTCTTGGGGGTTAATGATTTGTTTAGTCCATCGGCACACTCAAATGAGGCTCTTAAGTTGAGATGAACACGCAGCCTGTCAGATATGCAGGGAATGAAACAGACAGGCAGAATTAATTGCAGGAGCTCAGGCACTGCACTAGTGATTTAAATGACAGCTCAGATTGTCTAAACTGTTTGATGTCTGATGAAATAGATCTTCATTAAAAAAATGATCAAGCATTTTTTGGAGCTAGCACAAGTGTTGTCACCTTGAAAAGTTTTAAGACAACATCTAATGCCTCTGTCCACCTTTAGCCTACTCTACCATTCTCTTTGAGCTGTTGTGTGTATTTGTTTGTTTGTGCGTGAGTGCATGTTGACGCATAACATGTAAAATGTAGATGATTGTGTAAGGGAAATTGTAGATCCTGTTACTGGTCATATTATCTTTTCAGTTTTTCACTATTTTAACCCTGTAAACATATGAAAGAACACTTTTTTATGTATAATATTTAATACATTAGGCTTTAAAGGTCATTATCCTTCTGAGGCGCAACAATTAATTTTTGTGGGGGACATTTGTTATTTAAGTTTTTCTTAGCCCATACATGCTACAGTGGTAAATCTTTGGGTATTATCAGAGGAACCCATGGGCTTTGCAGAGATACCAAATGTTTGAGAGTTTGGCCATGACAACTTCCTCTCCTTGGTCTATAATATGGATTGAAATATATAACAGTTCAGTTCAACGCATCAAATACTATATTAATGAAATATATTTTTTCAGTTAAATGTTTTATCATATGTATGTTTGGCTCATCGGTTTGAACATAGAGTGAAACAGGAGCCTTCAAACGTTGTGTATCATACAGTATCTGATACACATGGCGTAAAAGAGTTAAATTACATTTTTGCTTCAATAGTTTGTTCCCTTTACAAAAAGCTTCACTATGATGCTGCGCTGCTAAGCGCTATGGGGAACAATCTTATTGTGAGCTGCTCTGAACATGTGTGTAACACGTCAATGAAAATTGACCGGAATTTATAGCCTCGGTTGGTGAGATCATTGGACGCACCTGTAGCCAGGCTATAAATAGGAGGCGTCACCAGAGTGTAGTCAGACATTTTTCTTCAGAGCTTTCTCTCTGTGTGTTTTCACAAAACTCTTTGCTAGAAATTTGTTAAAATCTTTTTTGAAAAAAAGAGAACTTTCCTTTCCTTTCTTTCTCTCTCTCTATATATATATATATATATATATAAAAAAAAAGGGGGAAAGAAAATGGCGGAGAATCAGGGCAAACAATGCGTGTTTCCTTGTCAACGCTCTATGACTGACAAGGACACGCATGAATTTTGCTTTGTCTGCTTGGGGGAAGAGCACGCTGCTCTCGCGTTGCAGCAGTGGGGGTGCGAGCACTGTGATTTGCTTTCAGGCAAAGTGCTTCGTGCTCGCCTCGCTTGCTTCCGGGAGTCAGCACTCTCACTTAATTTGTGGGGCTCTCATATTGATCTGGCTGAGAAGCGAGAGACGGGTTCGTCCCTTTCACTCGCTCTCTCCCCAGACTCAGCTGATCCTCGTAAGCCTGAAGCGCGCCTCGGCGCCTCTTCGGTTCACGAGGACACTGAATCTCTGTAAATCCTGCGATAATAAAGCGGCTGCGGAATTAAGAGACAAATGCAAGCATTGCGATCTGCTTTCGGGCAAAATGTTTCGCGCTCGCCTCCCTTACTTCCGGGAGTCGCCACATTTCATTCAGGGCTCTCTCCCCAGACCCATCTGGTCCTTCCCGTGATCTCGAGGCGCGCTTCGGCGCCTCTTCGGTTCACGAGGGGGGCGGAGCGCTGAACCTCTGTACTTTTTCACGCACAATAATAAAGCGGCTGAGAAATTACTCGAGGTATTATGCGGGCTGTGGCCAGACTAAAGCTAGACTGGCCACGCGAACAAGAGACCCTCCCCCAAACGCTCCAAACTATAAGACAAATTTCTGTCTGGTGGCCAAAATAATGAAATAAATAAAAGAGGGAATGGAACTCTATATCAGTCCCTTCCTTTCTTCTATGTTCCTTATGAAAAAAAAAAAAAATGTATACTTCCCGTATCTTCTTGCCCTCGAAGTTGGTGTATTCAACTATCGTGGGTGCTGAAGCTCGGGGGTATTCGGTGATGCTGCCGGTAGAAGAGACACCTGCAGGTTTTCTCTCGCCTGGCTTGGCATCATCGCTAAAGAGACCTACTCTCCCCACAAAGCTGTGCAGGACCACCTCCATGCTTGTGGGGAAAGCTTATCAGACAGCAGGTCAGGCTGGTGTTGCTCTGCACACTATGGCAGTGTTACAAGCGCACTAGGCTTTTGTTGAAGGACCTGAGTGTGGGCACCTCACTCAGGGGGAGGGGCCATCGGCCACCCAGCCCCGCCCCGGTCCTTCCAGACGGGAGGCTCTAAAACAAAACGTGACGAATCGTGCTCCCCCTCGTAAAGACTGGGGTCCAGTTCGTCACCCTCAGCAGCCCCCAATGCAAGACCTCAGGGGTGTGATTTCTAAGAGAAAGAAACCCTGACATTCTTGTACCCAGCCTTGTGGGGGTAGTTCCCTTCGGGACGAGGTGCGTGTATCATCCACTTCGGCCCTCCCGATACCCTTACGAAACCTCTTCACTCCCGCCGCCTTTGGTGTTTCGGGTGATAGAGGCTTCCATCAAAGAGTTGGGTGTACCGTTGCTTCCTGCCTTGATCCAGGACGCGGAACACTCGACATCCCCTCAACAGGAAGTGTCAGAAATAATACCATCTCAGAGAACCTGGCAGCGTGGAAACTTCTGCCTGGTGTTTCTATGTGGGTTTTAGAATCAGTAGAAATAGGCTACAGAATTCTATTTGCTCGCCGTCCTCCCCGTTTCGACGGCGTGGTTCCCACTACCGTGAAACCGGGATAGGCATGTCTACTGTGGAAAGAACTGCAAAATCTCTTGGTTAAAGGGGCCATAGAACATGTTCCCCTTCCAGAGAAAGAGTCGGGCTATTGCAGCAGATGCTTCCTGGTTCCCAAGAAGGGTGGGGGGTTGCGTCCGATTCTAGATCTTCGAGACTTGAACCGCTCGGTGTTCAAGTCCTAGATGCTGACTATCAAGACGATCATGTCACAAGCCCAAAATCACGTTTGGCTGGTCACCATCGATCTCATGGACGCATATCTTCATATAGAGCCACAGCCAGGAAGTTCCTGAGGTTCGCTTTCGGGGGCGAAGCCTTCCAGTATCGGGTTCTTCCATTTGGCCTAGCCCTATTAACCCGCACATTCAGGAAATGCATGGATGCAGCACTGGCTCCTCTGCGACTCCAGGGCATCCGCATTCTGAATTTTATAGACGACTGGCTGATCCTAGCGCAGTTCCAAGAACTGGCAGTTCAGCACAGGGATATCGTCTTGACGCATCTGGGGGTAATATGGAATTCGGTCTCGATGCAGGCACAATCGTCTCCTGCACGAATCGTGTCCATTCAGAACACCCTGAGCAAGGTTAGGCTAGGTCGAGGTTGCACAGCTTGTCAGTATCATTGAATACTAGGTCTCATGGCGTTGGTGTCCGCGGTGATCCCTTCGGACCTTCTGCACATGAGACCGCTGTGGCTGGAAGCCAGGGGGTTTTATCCGAGGGCCAGTCCCCTATGGCAAATAAGGGTAACTCGCCACGTGCTTCTTTCCCTTTCTATGTGGTTCAGACCCCGGTTCTTACCTTGGGTCCCACTCTAGGTGCGTCTCGTCGTCGCAGGCTGCTAACGACAGACGCCTCCCTGACGGGCTGGGTAGCGGCCTTGAGTGGTTGTCCGGCTTAAAGGGATAGGAGGGTCGTCAGTTCGGTTGTCACAGTAACTGTCTCGAGCTGATGGCCGTATTTCTGGCCCTGAAATACTTCCTCCTGAGGCTGCCATGTCTTGGTGCAGGTGGGCAATACAGTGGTAGCCTCTTACATAAACCATTGGGGGGATCCACGTTCACGTCAGCTGAATTTCTGGCACGTTAGATCCTCCTTGGGGCCCAGGGCAGCTCAGGACAGTTTCGTCCCTGGATGTCCGTGTGTGTGTGGGAGCAGATTTACAAGTCTAGGGCAGAAGAGGACCTCTTCGCCTCTATGATAGCGCAATGTCTCCTCTACTTCTCCCTAAGTCACCCAGCCCCCTTGGGTCTGGGCTTAAAGGCACTTATATGTCCCTGAATACGTCTGTATGCGTTTTTGTCCCCCGGTTTTTCTGCTCCCGGGAGTCTTGGTAAGGTTCGCCAGCAAGGGTCTTGCCTCCTTCTAATGGCACTGCGCTGGCCGAACAGGATATGTTTCTCGAATATCTCTCCTTGACGGCTCACCTTGGGCGATTCCGAACAGGAAGGACCTTCTCATCACTGGTCCGAATTGTGAAACCTTTCATGCTTGGCCCCTAAGGGTACCAACTGAGGTTCACAGGGCTTTCTCTTGAGGTTATCGAGAACATTTCAAGTGCTAGGGCTCCCTCCACTTGGAACTGATCTGGGTAGATTTTACAGGGCAGAAGAGGACCTCTTCGCCTCTTTTGATAGCGCAATGTCTCCTCTACTTCTCCCCGAGTCGCCCAGTTTCCCCCCCCCCCAAGTTCATATTACAGAACCAGCTAACTGCCAGTTTGCTTCAGTTCTGGATTTTCTGTAGAAAGAACTGTCAGCGGGCACTTGCCTCGCCACTGCCATGTTCTATGTGGCTTCCACTGCGGTTTGCCACGCCTTGGTGGGCGAGGTGCCCCCTAAGAGGCGTCCTTGCTAGGACCTCTTCACAGGGTAAGACCCCTTTTTAGACCTCTAGAGTCAGCGTTTGGTAGACTTCTGGCTCTCAAGATGGTTTTTCTTATGGCAATTACGTCTCTAAGGAGACTTGGGTACCTACAGGCTCTGTCTCTTTTGCCGGCCTGTTTAGAGTTTGCCCCAGAATGACCAAAAGCATTCTTTGCACCCTCACCCTAACTACCTGCCCAAGGTGCCTTTAGCGACCCTTGGCCGGTTATTTTCTAAGCCTTCTGCTCCCTGCCGTTTGTAACGCTGGAGCAGCTAAGACTTCTCAGACTTTGTCCAGTCTGTACCCTTCAGACTTATGTCCACCGCTTTTGCTAGTGGCATAAAGTCAGGGCAGCAATTCTTCAATTGGAAGCCATGACCGGGGGGCGGTCACTTCCTGGCAGACTATGTCACTTTGGGTGAGGTACATTTTTGCCCCGGCCTACGAGGCGCGCGGTCAAGCTTCGCCAGTAGGTTTTAGGGCGCACTCTACCAGAGGGCTGTCCTCCTCTAAAGCCTTGGCTAGAGGTCTCTCTCTGCAGCAAGTTTGTGATGCGGCAGGCTGGTCCTCTCCGCACACATTCATCTGGTTTCATGGTCATGTTTCTAGACATGTCTAAGCAAGTTTGTGATGCGGCAGGCTGGTCCTCTCCGCACACATTCTTCAGGATCTATGGTTTGGATGTTCATGCTACTCCGGGCTCTTACGCCTCTGAGTCGACATCTATGCTCATGTCTAAGCAAGTTTGTGATGCGGCAGGCTGGTCCTCTCCGCACACATTCTTCAGGATCTATGGTTTGGCTAGATGTTCCTGCTACCCCGGGCTCTTATGCCCTTGGGTCGACATCTACGCTGATGTCTAAGCAAGTTTGTGATGCGGCAGGCTGGTCCTCTCCGCACACATTCATTAGATTCTATAGTTTGGATGTTCGTGCTACTCCGGGCTCTTACGTCCTTGAGTCGACATCTCAAACTCATGCCGGAACAAGTTTGTGATGCGGCGGGCTGGTCCTCTCCACGCACATTCTACAATTTTCTTCATGGGCTGGATGCTCTGCTACCCCGGACTCTTATGTCCTTGGGTCGACATCTCAGGCTCATGCCAAATCAAGTTCGTGGTACGAACTTTTTGAGTTAGATGCTTTACCCCAGACTCTTATGTCCTTGGGTCGGCATCTCAAACTCATTTCTGACTTTGTGGCTTATGTCCTTGAGTCGACATCTCAAGCTCATGTCTGAACAGGTTTGTGATACGGCAGGCTAGTCCTTTCCGCACACATTCTTCGGATTTTATGGTGTTAGATGTTTTTGCTACTCTGGGCTTTTATGCCCTTGAGTCGACATCTCAAGCTCATGTCTGGGACCTCTCGCGTTTTGTGAGAACACTTCACAACGGTCAGGGGTCCGGACAGCCCCAGTGCGGCGGCGTGGACATTTCGTTCCTCATAGCGCTTAGCAGCGCAGCATCATAGTGAAGCTTTTTGTAAAGGGAACGTCTCGGGTTACATGTGTAACCCTTGTTCCCTGAAAAAAGCGGAACGAGATGCTGCGCTTCTTTTGCCGCACTGGGACGTCCCAGGACCGCTCTTCAGAAAAATATCTGACGACACTCTGGTGACGCCTCCTATTTATAGCCTGGCTACAGGTGCGTCCAATGATCTCACCAACCTATAAATTCTATAGGTCAATTTTCATTGACGTGTTACACACATGTTCAGAGCAGCTCACAATAAGATTGTTCCCCATAGCGCTTAGCAGCGCAGCATCTCGTTCCGCTTTTTTCAGGGAACAAGGGTTACACATGTAACCCGAGACGTTTCGTTTTACTTGCAGTGACTTAAACTGCTAATTTAAAGTACAAATATTACCTTAATATGTAGTCATAAAAGCTTCATGCATAATAATCATAAAAGAATGAGCAAAATGCTGGTTAAAATAATTTTGGGTTGTGTAAATGGAGTTTAGATAAAGTCACACTGCAGTACTGCTTTTAAAAATTGTCAACTTTCCAAAAATATTTAATGTCAATTAGCAATATTAATGATAACAAATTTAACATTGAAGCTGATGTATGTCTATGAATGTGTTTTCTTATGGACCTTTGTTAGGCTCCATCTCCTGTGAATCCAAATGCATTGGACCGCACTGCTGCATGGCTGCTGAATATGAATGTGCAATATTTGGAACAGGATGGAATTGACCCAGATTCAAAGCACCGGGAGGACTTTACAAACAAAGAAGATCTCACACAAACTGAAAAGGTAGTAATAAGAGCTCAGCCTATTTTATTTGCAAAAACTGTTTATTTCCTTAAAAATGTCCCCCTTACCCAGACAAGAACTATGCAGGCTCATATGATTTCTCCTAATATACAGTTACCCTAAAAAGTATTTGGACACTTAAGCTGCACTGAAACATTTATTAATTTCATTGCATTAGAAAAGAATTATGAAACCAAGTGGCATTTGTTTTAAAGAAAGATGGCTTAAGCACACATTCCATGCAGAGCATTTAAAAAAATATATTTTGTTCTAGAAAATAGATACAGTATACTTTTGCATGAAATATTCGGACACTTTCTGGTTGTCAAATGCTAGTAGAGCATGCTCTAGCATCATTTGTTTGCAGATGCCACTTTTTGATCATTTGTTATTTAATAAAATTACGTTCACACATTTTTAAGTTTGACATAAGTGTCCAATCTTCCAACACATCCAACATTTGTCATCTCCATCTACTTACTTTGTTGGTGCATCTTACCTCTCTTTAAATCAAGATGATCCAACGTTTTTCTTTTCTACCTGCATCTAGACATGAGGATATTTTAAGCTCTAACCCAGTTGCTTAGTCACGGCTCCTTGGCTTAAAATAATATAAGAGTTTGAAAAAGCACTGCAGATTGAAACCACAGACAAGTAGACGGTGTTCAGAGAGCAGATATGAAATTCATAAGGCCTTTAGATTATTTTGACTTCTGATCTCTTTAGTTTTGTCATTTAGACAGCCAGCAGCTCAAAACACTAAACATTTAGAAAGAGAGAGATAGAAAGACATCTCTGTGGACTCAGCATGCACACCCAAAAACTCAACCCTCTCCCTGAGCACAACTTGCATGTGCAGTGTTCTAGATGCAAAGCCTGAAGAAACCAGATTCCTCTTGGTAATCTTGCTTTTTATTCTGCCTTTGCATATTTTTAAAGCAGACAGCTCTGTTTCTGTAAGACCTTGTCCAAGCAGAATCTAAAATCAGTTTGGAGACTTTCAGTGAAATTCTGTTCTCAATGAGCTCTCAAAAGCATTCTTTTCTGATTGACTGCATACAAAAAAAAAAACAAAAAAAACATTTGTTACTGAATTGCTGAAGCACCAAAAGTAAGTATATGCAAAGCAAGGTCATGTATTTAAAATAAATATCTGAGAAGAATACATTATAGCCAGGCCCACTGTTTTTTTTTACAGCCCAATAAAGCTACTGTAGGTGAGTTCATGAATATGTGTTGTCACATGGGTATTAAAAACATGATTAGGTACACTGGGGGCCAGAAGTTTGGAATAATGTACAGATTTTGCTCTTATGTAAAGAAAATGGTACATTTATTCACCAAAGTGGCATTTAACTGATCACAATGTATAGTCAGGACATTAATAATGTAAAATAATTGCTATTGAAATAAAAAAAAATGTAAACACCTTAAACTACTACAAAGAGTTCTCATCAAAACATCCTCCACATGCAGCAATGAGAGCTTTGCAGATCATTGGCATTCTATCTGTCAGTTTATCTAGACACTCAGGTGAAATTTCATCCCACACATCCTGTAGCACTTGCCATGGATGTGACTGTCTTGTCGGGCACTTCTCACGCACCTTACAGTCTAGCTGATTCCACAAAAGCTCAATGTGCTTAAGATACATAACACTCTTTTCCAATAATCTGTTGTCCAATGTCTGAGTTTCTTTGCCCACTCTAACCTTTTCTTTTTCGTTTCAAAAGTGGCTTTTTCTTTACAATTCTTCCCATAAGGCCTGCACCCCTGTGTCTTCTCTTTACTGTTGTACATGAAGCTGGTGTTGAGTGAGTATACTTCAATGAAGCTGTCAGCTGAGGACATGTGAGGCATCTGCCCTTCCACATCTCTTTCTTTCCTTGTTAGAGCCAGTTGTCCTTTATCTTTGAAGACTTTAGTATACACCTTTGTATGAAATCTTCAGTTTTTGTCAGTTTCATGCATTGTATAGTCTTCATTCCTCAAAACAATGATTGACTGACGAGTTTCTGGAGAAAGCTGTTTCTTTTTGGCATTTTTGACCTAATATTGACCTTAAGACATGCCAGTCTATTGCATACTGTGGCAACTCAAAAACAAACACAAAGTTAAGCTTCATTTAATTAGCCAAATAGCTTTCAACTGTGTTAGATATAATGGCAAGTGATTTTCTAGTACCAAATTAGCAATTTAGCATGATTACTCAAGGATAGGTGTTGGAGTGATGGCTGCTGGAAATGGGGCCTGTCTAGATTTTATAGTATTTTTTTATTTTTTTTTCAAATAGTGATGGTGCTGGTTTTTTTTTTTTATATCAGTAATGTCCTGACTACTTTGTGATCAGCTGAATGCCACTTTGGTGAATTAAAGTACCAATTTCCTTCCAAAACAGCAACATCTGTACATTATTCCAAACTTTTGGCCACCAGTGTATTTTCACATGAGTAGTAAGCTATTTCAGCAGTGTCTGGCAGTGAGATATGCTATTCACGATCTAAAACTATTTTAAACAACATTTTTATCATTCTTGTCACTCAAAAATGAAGTCATTACCCTTAATTGAATTTGAGAAAGTTTTTACTTTTATTTACTTGGTTGCTGATGGCAAGAGGGTTTGTAGCCTGCTAGCCTGCTTAGCATTGCTTATTCTTATTCTCATACATTCTTCATTTTATCCTTTGTCATTTTACCATGTTTTTCGGGTTTTTCCGCTTTTCTTCTGTTTCATCTGTGTGTATTTTACCTGTTGCTGCTAGCTCGAGTCTATGTTTGTAACCAGCTAGCTTTTTTTTAGCATCACTTATCTATCTGTTTTCAGCCTTTAATCCTTAACATCTGCCATTTTTCAGATCAGGTTTCCCCCCGCATTATTCTCTTAATGCGATTCAGCTGCGTGCATTTTCCACGTGCATCCGCTTTCTATATGTATCGCGATTAAACTGCGTGCATTTTACAGCACACACCCATTTTTCTCATCTGTGTTACACGGATTATTGCAACGGTCTCAAAGCACCCCTCAAGAATGACCATAACAACAAACAATTGCAGAAGAATTCACTTCGATCTCAAACCCTCACCGCTCAGGAACAACTAACAACAACAAACAACTGTGGTAAGTTATGGCACCCGCTCATGTTATTTCTTCCTGCATCGCATGTCACATGTTTACAATAGCCTCTTCCATCAGCAGTGAGGGATTCACATGTGATAAATGTAAGGAATTAGGCTGATGGAATGAAAGCTAATGAATTAGAGACATGCATCCAAACGCTAGTGAAGGTCAGTAAGAAAGAGAAGCTGGTAGGTACTGTTTCAGATGTGGGCAGTACAGAGAGATATACACACACTTTGGTTCCGGCTGTAGAGTAGCAGGGTGTTTGGGTGACGTTTCGGCAGCATACTCGCTCAGCAAAGCAACACCACTCTCCCGTTCCTGTTTGGGGTTTCCAATCGATTCTCTCCACTCAGTGATGCACACACTGAGAATCATGTTGAAAGAGCCCTTGTTATTGGTGATTCTATTGTAAGGAGCTTGGAAATAGAGACTCCAGCCACTATTGTTAAGTGCATTTCGGGTGCCAGGGCATCTGACATCAGATAAAATTGCTGGTTAATGCTATTTTTTTGTCAGCTCTTGTAGTTACTGTAGATAGAGCTTTAATTGTTGGTGACTTCAACATTCACATAGATAATGAAAATGGCACATTGGGATTAGCATTTAATGATACTCTCAACTCACTTGGAGTCATACAAAATGTAACAGGACCAACTCATCGCCATAATCATATGCTATATTTAATTATGTCTTATAGTGTTGATGTTGATAATATAGAAATTCTGCTGCAGAGCGATGACATCTCGGATCATTACCTCGTCTCTTGTATGCTTCTTGTATGCACTAAAGATAGCTTCACTAATAATCTTCCAGATATATCTCATACACTCAGTAAACCCAAATCCTAGAAGAACTTGATGAAATAACAGAAAATATAAATACAGACATCTCTAGTATCTCATAGTGTTGCCCCCCTTCGATTAAAGAAAATTTAAGAAAAAAGCCCTGTACCATGGTACAATGATCACACTCGTGCTCACAAGAGAGCAGCTGGGAAAATTGTGCAAGTGTAAGAATACAAAATTAGAGGTATAGAGTAGAGGTGCATGGAAGGATAGTGTCTGTAGGTACGAACAGGCACTAGAAGCTGCCAGGCCAGCATATTTGAGCAAACTCATAGAAAATAACCACAACATTCCTAGGTGTTTATTCAATACTGTGGCTATATTGGTTAGGAATAAAGCCTCAACAGAACCAGATATTACGTTGCAGCACAAGAGTAATGACTTCATAAATTTTTTACTGATAAAATTGAAATAGTTAGAAATAAAATTGGAATTATGCAATCATCTGTCACAGTACCTCAGAAAATAGCGTCTCATTTCCTCACGTGCAACTTCAGTCCTTTGCTGTTATAGTTCATGAAGAGCTAACAAATCTTATCGAAACATCAAAAGCCATAACATGTTAGTTAGATCCAATTCCAACCAAGCTCATAAAAGAGATATTCCCTGTAATCTTAGAACCTCTTCTCAATTTCATTAAATCCTTGCTATCCTTAGGACTTGTCCCAAGAACTTTAAAATAGCAGTTATCAAACCGCTTATTAAGAAGCCACAACTTGATCCTGGAGAACTGGCAAATTATAGACCGATTTCAAATCTCCCGTTTATGTCGAAAATACTAGAAAAGGTAGTATCCTCACAAATATGTTCATTTACAGAGAACTAGTATACGTAAATGATCAATTTCAGTCAGGATTTAGGCCTCATCACAGTACAGAGACTACAATTATCAGTTACAAATTACTTGATTTTATCACCTGGTCTTGGCTGCAATTCACTTCTAGTGCTTTTAGATCTTGCTGCATTCGACACAATAGATCACAACATTCTATTGAATAGGATAGAGAATTATGTTATTATGTCATTCATTTGTGGAGTTGCATTAGCATGGTTTTGGTCCTATTTAGCAGACTGATACCACTTCGTCTATGTAAATGAGGAATTGTCAAACCAAACAAAAGTAAAGTATGAAGTGCCACAGGGATCATAATTAGGGCCTCTGCTCTGCTCCTTGTATACGCTTCACCTGGGAGATATTATCAGGAATCGTGGAATAAGTTTCCACTAATATGCTGACGATACCCAACTTTATATTTCTTCAAAACTTGATGAGATTTCACAATTCTCCAAATTATCGGAGTGTATCAATGAAATATATACGACAGGATGACCAGAAATTTCCTTCTACTCAATTCCGACAAAACAGAGGTACTAATAATTGGACAAAAAAACTCTAAAAATAAGCTGCTAAAATATCATTTGACTCTCGATGTATGTACTATTACATCGTCTTCAACAACGAAGAACTTAGGTGTTATTTTTTATACCAATCTGTACTTTGAAAATCAAATTACCAGTGTTTGTAGAACAACATTCTTCCACCTAAGAAATGTTGCTAAATTACGACACATGCTCTCTGTTGCAGATGCCAATAAACTAATTAATGCATTCATGACCTCAAGACTAGATTATTGTAATGCATTACTGGGAGGATGTCCAGCAAGATCAATAAATATACTTCAATTGGTTCAAAATGCAGCAGCCAGAGTGCTGACGAGAACCAAGAAATATGATCATATTAGCCCCATTTTATCATTGTTACATTGGCTAACTATTAAATTTCATATTAATTTCAAAATTCTGTTAACTATGAACAAACTTTTGAATGGTCTAACTCCACAGTACTTAAGTGAACTTACAATGCTATATTCTGGCCTGTTAATAGTTCCTAGAATATCAAAATCCACAAAATGAGGTAGATCCTTTTCATATTGGCTCCTAAATTAAGGAATAGTCTACCTAACACTGTTCGAGATGCAGACACACTCACTCAGTTTAAGTCTAGACTAAAGACTCATCTATTTAGCCAGGCATACACCTAATTCATACTCCAAACCCACAATTAGGCTTCTTTAGTTAGGTCTGCCAGAACCAGAAACATTGATCGTGATCTATAAATCTGAAATAAATTGAATAGCATCTATGCTAATATTATTCTATTTGTTTCCCTGTCTCAACCTTGGGACTCCTATCCTAAGGTCACCAGAACCGGCTGGATCCAGCACCATTCCTGATTCGTGTTGGACTCAACTGCTATATGTCGCTGTGTGATGATGACTAATAGCAGCGATTACGATGGACTTCAAAGGATGAACTGATGCCAACACCACCATAAGACATGGGATACTTCATATGCCATTGCCTGAACCTTGGATTTAGGATAGACCTCACCGAAATTACTGGCCAGGTTGAACTGCGATGCACCTCACTGATCTCTGCCTGCATCACCTTGGTCTAATGATGGACTACACTCTTGAAATGGAATAAATAGACTATCAATTAATTGCCAACAAAACACTGTACACTGTAAACACTGGCCCTTAACACTTAGTTTAATAATTCTAAACCATGACTTGCACTGTACATAAGTAATATTGGCATTATATTCATGATGTTAGCCAGAGGGGAACAGGCCCCCACAGTGAGCCTGGTTTCTCCCAAGGTTATTTTTTTCCATTAACCAAAATCTTATAGAGTTTTGTGTTCCTTGCCACAGTTGCCTTTGTTTGCTCACTGGGGTTATAAATACAATTATTATTTAATTACTTATTTTTAAACACAATTCACAATCTAAACTATGAATTATGGATATTACAGTTTTATCTTCTGTTAATGCCTGATCTTCTGTAAAGCTGCTTTGAAAGGATGTGTGTTGTGAAAGGCGCTATACAAATATAGCAGTTATTGTCAGTTTCATTCAGACAACATAATTTAGTTGGATTAGGTCAAATCAATGTACTATTGTAGTTACTCAACTTTATAAGGTAACTATTGTAATTTATTTTCTTATGTTGGTACAACTTAATTTATTTTTAAATTATTAGTATATGCTAGGTGAGCAAGTGTAAGGACAGTGAATCTGTTGAGTAAATTTGATAGCAAATGCTTTTAGAGCTAAGCAGCACTCGAATCATACATCACTTGAAAGTGAAAGTCAACCCTCAACATAAGCACAAGCAGTAACCACAAAACCCCAGCCTAACAGACTCTTTTTATACACTGGTGAACCAAACAATTATTACCACTCACAGGTGAATGAATAACATTCGTTCATATCATATCCTAACAAGGCCACATGTCAAGGACTGGGTAGATTAGATTGATAGAGGACAATCAGTTCTTGTAGTCAACATGTTGAATGCAGGATAAATGGGCAGGAGTAAAGACCTGAGCAACTTTGACAAGGGTCAAATTGTTATGGCCAGATGACTCAGTCAGAGCATCTCTGAAACAGCAAGGTTTGTGGGGTGCTCCAGCTCAGCAGTTGTGAGTACCTACTGACAATGGTCCGAGGAGGTACAAACCACAAACTGGCGACAGGGTGTTGGGAGCCCAAGGCTCATCGATGAGTGAGGGCAACAAAGGCTATCCCATCTGGTCCAAACCGACAGAAGGTCTATTGTGGCATAAGTAACAGAAAATTGTAATGATGGTTATGGGCGGAATGTGTCACAACACACAGTGCAGAACACCCTTCTGCATATGAGGCTGCGTAGCCGCAGACCGGTCAGAGTGCCAATGATGTCCCCTGTCCACCTTTGAAAGTGTCTACAGTGGGCAAGAGAGCGTATGAACTGGACCTCGGAGCAGTGGAAGAAGGTCCGATGAGTCCCATTTTCTTTTACATTACGTGGATGACCGTGTAGGTGTTCGCTGTTTACCTGGGGAAGTGATGGAACCAGGATGCACTGTTGGAAGATGACAAACCAGTTGAGGGAATGTTATGTTCTGGGCAATATTCTGCTGGGAAACCCTGAGTCCGGCCATTCATGTGGACATCAATTTGACACGTGCCATCTACCTACACATCGTTGCAGACCAGGTACATCCCTTCATGGCAAAGGTATTCCCTGATGGTAATGTCCTATTCAAGCAGGATAATGTGCCCTGCCACACTGCACACATTGTTCAGGAATACTTTGAGAAACATGTTGAAGAGTTCAAGGTGTTGGCCCTGGCCTCCAAATTCCCCAGATCTCAATCCGATTGAGCATCTATGGGATGTGCTGGACAAACAAGACCGATCCACAGTGGCTCCACCTCACAACTTACAGGACTTGAAGGACCTGCTGCTAAAGTCTTGGTGTCAGATATCACAGGACACCTTCAGGAGTCTTTTATAGTCTATGCATCGGCAGTTCGGTTCTGTTTTGGTGAATTTTACAAATTTAATTGATAGAACACAATCAAATCAAGTTGAGACAAAATGTTCTAGAATTGTGTTGCTTTAGTTCATTTTAATAAAATAAACTGAACAACCTGCAAAAATACATTTTTTTTGTGTGTGTGTATTAACATGCAATTTATATTATATATTAATTGAGAGACTATACAACTTTTACTTTGAAAAATCATTTGTCACACTGCAGGACTATTTCAGCAAACATCAAAAGAGCTAAATGGCATTTAAATGAAAACCTTAACAACAGCATCATGTATACATTCCATCAACCCTCAAAGACCCAAGATTTGATATTGATGCTGCAATTTCTTTTTTATATATATGGAATGTGTTGTAAGAAAGCCACTGATTACAAAAATCTAAATTTTCTAAGCATATTTTGTTTTGGGGCTTTGTCAATTAATGGCAGTTCATGGGAAAATCTTGATTTTTAAGCATATTGTTGGTGTCTTTAGCAAGGTGTGACATTCAATACGCCATTTTCTTTCCACCAAAATTGTTGTTTTGATACAGTACATATTGTCAGCTTTTGTTATACTGTAATTTTTTACCATTTTTAATTTAAAAAAGAAAATAGTTATAATTTTATTGGTTTTAACAAACATTGCGCTACAATGTGTCTCTGAGGGTTAAACATGTTTGTATATATTGTACAGTGGGTCCAAAATTCTTGAGATCACATTGATATTCTGAGATTATTTAATAATTATACATTTAAATGGAAATAAACCATTTTAGGATATTAAAAGTGCAAAACAAATATGTGAAATGAAGAAGAAATATTTAAGATTTGCACTATTTATAGTTACTAATCATATCAAGGTAAATTTGTGACATTGACCATGTTAACTCGACAGATTTCCTTGCTCATTGCAATGTTCTTAAATTATCCTGGGATTTATCCTGGGAAGTTAATGCCAGCTTGAGTTCATACTGGCATTAAAGCAAAAGGGGGGCCATACCAATATATAAGAAATTCTGAAATGTATCTACATTTTTCAATTAATCTTTTAATTCAAATTGTTGTGCAGATAGTACCACTTGAAATTGAGAAATGTGTATTCATTGAGAAAAGAATATAGAAGCATTTTCACTAGTGGTCTCAGACTTTTGGTTTCACTTTGTTTATTTATGCTGTACAACTAAATTTTAAGATCCCTAACTACCCACATATGTAAAGCCTTATTTTTACCTGCACTGTTCTGTGGTCTAGTAGATATTTTTCAAACAGCTTTTCTGGATTTTCCAAGCTTAGACAGACAGATGTGAGAGGATTACAAAGGCTATAGAATTTTCTCTTTTCACAATTGTTATTCTCTAATCCTGCCATTACAGTAGTTAATTCTCTCTCTTTCCTCAGTATCGGCAAGAGATATCTCTCCTGCAGGAGAAGCTGCGTATTTCTGCTAAGAAGCTGGAAGAGTATGAATCTCGCATTAAAAGCAAGGACGACCAGACCCAGAAGATGCTCCTGGAGTACCAGGCTCGACTGGAGGATACAGAGGAGCGATTACGCAAGCAACAGGATGACAAAGAGCTCCAGATGAAGAGCATCATCACCAGGTGAGCAGATCTCTTCCTGGTCTGCTCTGAAACCAGGATAGTTGGGATTGGTTTATCCAAGACAGAAATTAGATTAAACAGAAAGCAGATGGAGATGTTTCCCGTTTCTCAAATATTTATTCGGAGAAAAAAGGCCCCTGTAATCTCATGTGTGCCTCATCTAGAGACTTCAGATAAGATCTCAACAAAGTCTCAACTGTGCTCAGATTTAGCAAAATTGTAAAGTCTACAATCAAAAGTCATAAATCTCGATATTAACTATTTCTCATCAGATTCTTCCAAGACCAAATTATCTAAGCTATATTATTCACATTATTTGTATAGCTCTATACTCTTACTGTGTCAACAGCTGACTGATTTGGGTTTATTTTTATTTCTTCCAATACATTTTTGAATAAACTTCTAAAACAAAGTTGATATTTAAATGAGACTTTTCTAAGAAACTAAGCTATGAAAGAGCAACCCCTGAGCAACAACCTTTTCCTCTTGGGGTCTAGTGGTAAAAGATCCAGTCTGGAAACTGAAATATTGTATGTTTAAACCCTACAAAGAGAAATCCATGAGATATTACCAGTGACAATTGTATGTTTCAGGTTGATGTCAGTTGAAGAAGAACTTAAGAAAGATCACGCAGACATGCAGGCCATCGTCGACTCCAAGCAAAAAATCATTGAAGCCCAGGTGAATAAAAAAATCCCATCACCTTTATTATCAGTTTTAGTCATCTTAAAGAAAAGTCATGTTTTATTGAAATTAAAGTGTTTGATGAGGGTGCTTTCAGAAAAAGTAGCTTATTTCCAGTGAAAGGCAATATTTGGGTAGTTGAAATGAAAAGTCAAGCAGTGTGATATGCTTATCTTCATCTAAAATTATTTGAAACATTTTCGAATTATTTACTAATTATTATCAGTGTTCCGACAGTCATGACATTACGGAGCCCCTTAGAGGACAGAGCAGGATTTATTTTTTTTCTGAAATAGTTTTGCATTCCCTTGCAATAGTTTGTGTTCCCTCTAAATAGTTTTACAATGGTTTTACTACAGTAACCATACTTTAACCATGATATCTGTTGTGAAACCATAGTGGTTTTACTATACAAATACCATAAAGTAACTATGATTTTACTATTGTAATTTTGTAGATTGTAGTAGCCATAGTTTTTGGCTGATATCATGGTTTTACTATAGTAATATTGTAGTAATCACGCATGCCTGTTGTAGGTTAACCATGTTTCATAAATATGGTGGAAACCATATTTTACTGTAGTAATATTGTAGTAACTATGAAAAGTAAGTGTTAAGTAACCATGTTTTTTGGCAGAAACCATGGTTTTAATACAGTATAATGTATCTATATAGTAACCATGGTTTTACTATAGATTAACCATGGAAATTATTGTGGTTACCATGTTTTTACTACAAATATTTGTAGTAAAACTATAATAACCACAAAATAATGATTTTTATAAACATAGTTTTTGTTTTCCTGTATTATTACTATGGATTCACTACGAATATCAAGGTTAAAATATGGTTACTGTAGTAATACCATGGTAAATGTATTATTAGGGCATGCAAACCTATTTCATTTGAATCTGAATTTCTGAGATCTGAATATGAGAGATTGCTGTATTTGTTTGTGGAGCTTTAAACATTTGTTTAATGTGTATTTTGAACCTGTTATTCTGTAATATGATTTTTATGGCTAATCCCACCTCTAAAAACAAAAGATCTCTTGTTTAAAAATACAAAATTATAAAATATACCAAACTTTTCTGTTTTCAGATACTTTAGTCTTTGTTTTCACTCCATACTGGAGGAGTCATGGAAATAGATAAAATCTTTAAAATAATGCATAAGTCAGGGAAATATCTATAGTATATATACATGGACTAGTTTTGCTATGCCTAAAAATATCTCATCAGATAGATTTTCCTCTTGTGTAGAGTAAAACTTGTCTGCAGTCCATAGTGATGTCCAATTTGTGAATTTGAGTTGTTCTTCAGAGAGCTGAATAGGCCAAAGTGGTTGACAAATCAGTATGAAGGATTCATTAGTGAATCACTGAATCAAAATGATTATAATATGGAATCCGGTATTGTAAATGGAGTTATTATGACCTATTTAAGAATATTTGTACTTTTAAAAAATAATTTGACACACCTTAGAAATATACCAGTGAACTGCCAATATATATATATATATATATATTTATATATATATATATATATATATATATATATATATATATATATATATATATATATATATATATATATATATGTGTGTGTGTGTGTGTATATATATATATATACACAAAAAATAAATAAAATAGTGAGCAGAACATCTCAAAGTACAAACTTTCATTTGATACATTCAGATAAATGCTTACCTAAAATCTTGATGATGAAGAAATAAGTTATTTGTCAGCTACCCATTTGCATGTCCACAGTGCCCTCTTGTGTTCTGTATGAAACTATGTCATGGAAAAGGGCCAACATTAATTCTCAGAGAACTGTGATAAATCAGTCTCCAAGGTTTAATGATGTTAATGTACTTGAAAGTTTAATGATGAACGCCCATGTCCTTGGGAGACCATCAGCTTCTCATAAAAAAAATTGATGAGCAAAAAACACCTACCCATTGAGGATTCACATAAACAATCTTCAAAATTATAAAAGAGTCACTTAACGTCATAGATTTATTATAGAAAGACAAGGAGACATTACTGCTGTCGCTGAATTCAAACTCTATGAATTTGTTTGATGGATTTCGCACCGAAATTACATTAGAATTAGTCTTTAATGCTTAAGACAGTACCAGTCACCTTGGATCCATTGCGGAGTAGACGGTGTTTAATTAAAAATTAGATATTGCACTGTTAATCACCTTCTCCCATCTGACCTCTCCTAATGGTCGCACCCTACAGGAAAAGAGAATTGCATCCCTGGACGCAGCTAATGCTCGGCTAATGAGCGCTCTGTCACAACTGAAGGACCGTTACAGCATGCAAACGAGGAACGGAATCTCTCCAACCAACCCTTCTAAGCTGCAGATCACGGAGAACGGAGAATTTCGGAATAGCAGCAATTGCTAGCTGGATACAAATGCACAGGCCTACAGGCCTAGTGAAGGACAAGGGCTATGGAGAACTCTTAATACAAGACAATATGAAAAAATTGCACGTATGAGTGATTTACTTCACAAAGTCCTTAGTATGGAATCGGAAATAATTCAGCATATCAAGCATATGAAACTCTTTAGCTTTGGCAAAATCTCTTGTGGTCATAAATCCAACAATTTATACACTTCCTTCACCGGTTTGTGCACTCAGTATTTAAAGCCTATTGTGTCTTTTTTAGTTATTTTAGATTATTAGACATTCCACAATCTAATGTCCAATCAAATAATCCCATGACGTTTCATTCATAGCTCTTGTCACGGGAGAAATTCTATATCTATAGATTTGAACTGTGCATATTACATATAACTCTGCATTTGGGTTCAACTTGCACAAAGTTAGCATGCTGGTAACGATATGTAATTAATTATATGTTTAAACACTGTTTTAGTGTTGTTTTACCATTTTTTGATAGACCAGAACCACTCTCCTTTTTTACATCTGTACATTTCATGTAAACATTTCCGAAGACATTTGGGTTGCTTGTGTAACAGCAGGGAAGCATAGCACAAAAAAAGTGAAAGCGAGAACTTTAAACATCACATTTTACTTAGTATAAAATATATATAGTATATATATATATATATATATATATATATATATATATATATTTTTTTTTTTTTTTTTTTTTTTTTTCCTGTATTACCTGTGCTGAGGTCTGCTGTAATGTATTACAAGATAACATAAAAAATAAAATAACTTAAGCTCCGATAGTAAATTCAGGTGCTGTTCGAGACCAGGCAAAGTTGATCATTTTAAATAAACTTTAAAGTGATAATTCACCCAAAAAATTAATAAATTCTAATTTTTTTTCATACAACTGAAGGGAATCTGAGAATTTGACTTGTACCGTCTTTCTGCCTAACATCTCCTTTTGTGTAACAAGTGAGAAAGATTAAATCATGTGGGTTTGGAGCAACATGAGAGTTAACGGGTGATCTATCCCTTTAACCACTCCGCAAACGCTTATCAATGCTAAGACATGGAGAAAGCGCTCTTGCTGCTTGCTGCATTCACGTGGCTAATATTAGACTCTGCATTGAGTATCATACTTACAGTACAGCCAGTGTCTGTCCCTCACAACGTCTTTATTCCACTCTATGCACTTTCTATATCATTAGAATGGACCCTTTAACCAAAACCTGCTTCTCTGGACTTGTTTTAAAGGCTTTTCAGAGCAGCAAGTATAAAGCATATAACATTTAGAACTTCTACAGGATGAAAAAGGTTTGAGATGATGTGTGAACTAGAAATGTGAGACATGTGAGACACTTCAAATGCAGTTTGCGTTACAAGAAACCTTAAAGGAATAGTTCACCCAAAAATGAAAATTCTCTTATTATTCTTTAATCACCCTAATGCCATTTCAGATATGTATGACATTCTTTCTTCTGTAGAACACAAACAAAGATTTTTAGAAGAAATATCTCATCTCTGTTGGTCCATTTAATGCAACAAAGTCAACAAAGTACCAACATTTTGAAGCTCCAGTAGCACATAAACGAAGCATAAATGTAATCCATAAGACTCCAGTGGTTAAATCCATATCTTATGATAACTGTGGGTTAGAAACAGACCAATATTTATGTCTTGTTTTTACTATAAATCTCCACTTATCGCCACCTACTGGGCAGGCAGGAGAATTTATAGTAAAAACTACACCTATCATATCGCTTCTGAAGATATGGATTTAACAACTGGAGTGATATGGGTTACTTTTATGCTACCTTTATGTGCTTTTTCGAGCTTCAACGTTTTGGTACCCATTAGGTCCAACTGAGCTGAGACATTCTAAAAAAAATTGTTTGTGTTTAGAAGAAGAAAAAAAAGCCTCTCACGTCTGTGATGGCATGAGGGTGAGTAAATGATGACAGAATTTTTTATTTTTGGGTGAAATTTCCATTTAAGAGTCCGCAGAACGCTACAAATTTTTGCTCAAATATTACTGGTATTAAAATAACATGTTCTTGGTTGAGTTAAAATTTAAATAATTTTCCGCCCTCATTTTGTTCCAAACACATATTTATTTGTTTATTCCATGGAATATATGTGTGTTATACAAGCTGGAGAGAAAGTGTGCTCTTTTTGATTGTTTGGAATTATGTATTTCTTTTATTTATGTTTTAAATTATGTTCGGCTCCTTAATTTATTTAAATATATGTGTTGTCACAACTCCAAGGTTGAGTACTTGTTGAAGTTTGAATGCTGGACATTTCCAAACGTTAGCTCATAAAAAGACCAGACCATAGACTGTAAAAAAAGAGGACCAGACTCGTTCAAAACAACTTGTCTTATTAAAGGCGCACTCAGTAATTTTCATGTTGCACTGGTTGACATGGCAGGTCTTTGACTTATACTGACATCTAGCGGCGAGGATGCAGTATCACAGTTAACGATGCCATGGTATAAATGTATTTATATTTAGTCAGCAATTATTAATTTATTCAGTAAGCAAAGGTGTCCAATAATTGGAGGGTTACCAAGATAAAATGAGTAGGGTACGGCTGGTCAGACACACCTATAGGCTACTGGTAAAACTGGAGTCTTCATCTCATGTAAGTGAGATCATTTTAAATATATTTTTGGTTTGTTTTGTTAGTCTATTTAATGAGGAAAAATTACTGAGTGAACCTTTAAAATACAAAGTAACTAAAATAAGCAAATGAAACATGTCATATTACAATTTTTAGGTAATGGTTCTGCACGTTAAAACACTATTTAAAGAAAAAAAAAATCCTCTCTTAAAACACGATGTGAAAGTCAAAGGGCTTCTGTCTAGTAACACTTTGAGAGGACAACATTTTAGATATTTTTCCCGTTTAGCATTATTATATATAAACAAACAAAACAAGAAGTAAAATCTCATCTTTTATATATATATACGTTTCAGAGTTACACCGACAGGTTTGCCACATGTATATACATGAACAGAAGACATACCAATATATGACAAGTCATGAATTCTGTTGAAGAAAATGTTCTGTGCAGTTCATGTACAATTGCCTCTAGAAGTATTAAAGTTTTATTTAGCTATTTCCAGGTTCTGACTTCATTTGTTAGTTTGCTGTACAGTCCAAGAAAAATAATGTTGTTGAGAATAAGATATATTGTTTCACTTGTGTAAAGTTAAGTAAATGCTATGGACAGAATGTATATATATCCATGTAGAATGCCATTGTCAATATGAGTGCACTAAAATGAGTGCCATTCAAAATAAAAGCAAAATATTTGTCCACGAATGTTATCACTGAGCTCTTTCCTGAAGAATATATCGGTGAAATCCTCTTTACAATCTTTTTTTTTTTTTTTTTCATTGTTCCGTAAAAGACTTAACATATTTTAAAAAAAAAAATCTAACTGGTTCAAAAGTAAGACTGAAGTGCATAGGTCATTTATAACTTGAAATGAAATATATTTTCACAAATTGTAGCTAGATAGGCTAATCTTATATACTATATTGCCATCTAGTGGCTGTCAGCATTACACACATTGTTCTTTCACCAGGGCTCATTTATTTTTCCCCCTTTCTCAAACCAAAAACAGCAATAGCTAAATTAAATCCAAATAACAAACAGATGCACAAAACGTTATTTCAATCCACTGTGCAAATGTAAGTAATAGGTTCTTGTGTTAAAGTTGTCAGTTTCCTGGTTTGCTCTGGTAACTAAATCTGAGATCTGAGTTTAAGATGACCATACTCGCATTGCTAACATAAATTGGAACTTTTCTTTTCTCTTTATCGCTTTTTTTTTTACAAAAATGTCAACATATCTGGAAAGTCACCAAATAGGCATGTTAATAAATGAACACAAAAATATGCAAGTTTTGGATTAAACTTCTTTTTAGTATCAGTAGTACAAACATTTAACAGTTTAAAATTGAAAACATACATTGTGGCTCATTTCAAAAAGGTGTTGGGTCAAAATAATCCTTAAAAATACTGATTTTGGCTGAAACCTAAAAAATAGTAACGGTGTGTGATGCATAATAT
The DNA here is from genome assembly GCA_032164185.1 of Moxostoma hubbsi. NCBI lineage: Eukaryota > Metazoa > Chordata > Actinopteri > Cypriniformes > Catostomidae > Moxostoma > Moxostoma hubbsi. Next base: position 9,684,712 of record JAVLUX010000018.1, on the reverse strand, counting down.
CTCTTATTAATAATTAGAGCTGTTAGACAATGAAATATGCCAGATACAAGCTGTCTCAGTAGTTTTTCCCAAGTACCCTGATAAGCCTTAAAATAAATGAATTTTTCCAATAACTTAATAAATGTGACAAGTGACATAATGAAGCATTTTGAGGTATTTTACATATAATATTACAACCAATTATGACCATAGTTTACCTTTTCCCCTCAGTAGTAATATATGTTAAATAATCATGGTCCTGCAGTAATAGCTTTTAGACTGGTTGTCCTCTTCATGATGTTGGGTACGAAGAGTAGCCCGGATGCTCTCTCTATGCTCTCAATGGGCACCAAAAAGCGTTCCAGTGGAATTTTCTCATCTACGGGCATATTTGGCATCACATACGACCGCAGCTCTACGTCTCCTCGTGGCTTTTCCAGAATCACAACCTTAAAGAAGTGAGTTGGCACAGCGACATGGTTCTTTCCCAAAACCTGATACTTCACATACATTTTGCCATCAGGCTCCTGTCTGTAGGTGCAGGGTGGGGGGGGAAAAAAACTTAATTGAAAATGTTGATTTTTAATTAAGCACTTTGAAATATTTTGACACATACTTTATTTTAGAAATGTGGCCCAACGTTTCGCTTTAATGGCATAATATAGAGGAAGTGCACTTCAGAGTATATTCAGAGGCTTACCGGGGTAAGTAGAGTGGTCCAGAGCACACAAATACATTTTGGTAATGCTTGGTCAGAGAGCGACAATATTTCTCCAAGTTGTTCCATGCATTCTGGTTTAGATGAGGATTCTGTGGGGAATGAAGTCCAGAGTAAGACCATTTGCTATTCTTCTTCATTTACCAAAGCAAATTGCTGCTAGATTGTTTTAAATGGGTCACGTCAATTTCCGCTGTGCCCCGGAAAATTTTTGTTACAAATCTGTGCACCAACATGAGAAACATTTCCCCTGGCAATATATAATTTCAGAAATCATTCAGGGTGCCGCATATTTTCTGTTGGTGGTTTTGAATCAGAACTAGCGATGCCCAATTTGTGACTGAATCACACTTTTGAGTCGCTTATTTTCAATGAAATGGACACGCATAAGCTAGACACTCTGAATCAGTTCGTCATTCATTCTGAATCATTCGGAAAGCTCACTCACTCCGATAAACGGTGATAATTTAGAACAGAGCAGGATCAGTTTGAATATTTACCTAAATTCCATTAAAACAAAACATGCAATTACCGTTTGCCAGCGATGAAAAAGGTTGTCATTAAAATCCATATCTTCAGAAGTGATATGATAAGTGTGGGTGAGAAGATGATCAATATTTAATACTTTTTTTACAATCAATCTCCACTTTCAATTTCACTTCTACATTCTTCTTCATGATTTTTGGTGATTTGCATTCTTTGTGCATACCACCATCTACTGGGCAGGGAGGAGAGTTTATAGTATGAAAGTCAGATTTATTTATTTTATTTTTTTGGCAAATACAAAATAACTAAAGGTAACTTTTTATTCATAAAAGTTCAGATGTATCCTTTATACAGCTGCTGTGAGTTGTTTGGATAGTATTATGTAGGGGTGCTCGATCCTGCTACTGGAGATCTACATTCATGCAAAGCTTAGTTCCAAATCTCCACTAACACACTAATTTAGAAAAAAAAAGCGTCCTTGATTAACTTGTTTAGGTATTGAGTTAGATTTGACGTTGGCAGTAAATCTCTAAGAGTAGATTTATGCACCCCTCATTTAAAATTGAGGTCCCTCAGTTCCAGCTCACCTGTGGTGACACATTGCTCAGGTAGAAGGTGTCATCCATGGCTTTCTGACTCCACTTGTGATTGGCAGCTGCGGCCAGGTGGCCCCTGTCGAACCCACTGCCCTTATAATCCGCATTGCTCGATCTGTGGTAAACATGTACCGTGTCATCCTCTTTAAAATCGCAGAACTTTCTGTCCGACGTCCCGGTTAGAGTCTCAGCGTTGAGCTGCTCGATCACCCACGCCGCAGTCCTGTTTCTAGGGTCATATGAGGTCACGTAAGACTCCCTGCTCTTGATATTAGACAGTGAAGGGAAGCCGTACTTCATCGCAGCTGTAGATTTGTTTGCAGCGACCTGTCCCGGCTGATAGGGGGTGACCTCTGACGCCGCATCGACGCTCGGTATAGGGATGATCGGTATGCGGTCGAGGAGTCCTTCGAGAGTCGTATCACGGGGTTTATTAAGGCAATCGCCGGCTCCTGTCAAGGTGGCACCGATGCCGATGCCCACTGCCAAGGACACGCCGGATAAAACCCACCGTGAGCAATAAACACGATACATCGTTCACGTTTTAAACATAAATACAGATAATGTACCTGAATGTATATTTATTTTACAGATAAAAGTGTCTACAAAGTAAAGGTGGACGTGCTGATATTTTGCCTACTGTATTTACATAATTCACATGGGCAAATTCCACCGGTGTCAGGATAAGGAGTCGCTGGTTTATGACGTCAACACTTCCTTAAAAAGACAGAACACCGTTTGAGAATTTTGATAACGTTATCATTTTGACAAAACACTTCATTCATAAATACAGATTTTTCAAATCTCCCCCACTGTTTATTAGTATTTAAGATTTCATTAAAATAGTATTCAGACGCCCTGATATGAATGAAAATAAAGTATTGAAATTATTGGATTTATTTGTAAAGTATAATTTGTTGTAAAAGCCCTTATCATTAAAATATTTATAACATCATTTTATTTCTTTATTTTCTGCAGATTTTCTTTTTCTTTATGTTGTTTTGTGCTGAGCCTTCCAAGTTGATTGTACTATTTATGCCTTCTTAGTTGTATTGATTTTGTCTTTCATTAATAAAATAAATAAATAAATAAAACCACAGTTTGATGAAAAAACAACAACGTATGAGATCATACATGTCCTGATGTATTGGATAAAATGTTATTCTCACAATTTCATTTTATAATCTTATAATTTAGTTATCACACTTAAATGAACAGGGTGGATTTAGGGGCGAATCATGTCACCACTTTAATTTGAGATGATGTTGTTATTTATGTCGCTGTTATATATGTTGCTAACTTATAAAATAAAATAATACAATGGCATTTCATTAAGAAATACTCCGTGTTTCTTAATTTTTTTTCCTTTCTCTAATCAAAATCAAACAAAACATGTTTTCTTGTTAATGTTGTTTTAATTGGTTATGTTCAGGAAGTGACATCATTTTGGAGGGAAAACAACAGCACAAACATCAGAAAGTGTGATCCACAAAACTATGGATCCTATCAATTCTGAGATGTTTTCAGGCATTAGTTGGCTTGTGTCATTCAAAAGTTTATTCTGTCTTATCTTGTAGATGACATTTCAAAAATTGGCACGATAATATCACAGATTCAGAAGATAATTAAAAAATGTCAAAATTAACTTCAAGCTGACACCGTCATGTAGTTAACTCTCAGCCCATATTTGAGCAATATCTAATTTAGCTCTTTATTTCCATCTTGTTTATTTTCCTGTCATTGAATATTCCAGTTCAAATTAATAAATCTGAGCTTGATAAACAACACAAGCATTTTTTTGAGATACAGAGTTGTAAAGATATACTGTAGCATAGCACTACATCTGCAGTATCACCAATTGATGTTTCCAGTGTTATTTACATGGTGACACTGCAAATTCATTGTGTGCTATCTGTAAAATGAATTAGCAGTAAATATAGCACAAATAGCCTATATAAATACATTGCTTATATATGCATCTCTCATGTTTCCACACACCTCTCGTTATCAGTCTTGTTTTATTGTTTAACAGATATTGATAGACTAGATGCATCACTTTACTTTTCACATTATGTTTTTCCTTATACTGTAGCATGCAGTCTATTTCAGTTCATTTGTATTGAAGACATGCTTGAAGTAGAAACGTATTTATTTGTTTCCAGACAACAAAAGTCTCCACCTGGCATAAGTACTGCTGACTCGAGAGGTGTGTTATTAAGGGTTTATTTATTTATATTAGTGCAGGTGGTTAAAGCAATGCAAACGGCTCAGCACATTTGATTTTGGGCTCGTGGACATAAATATGGCTGATTCACCTTGTGATGCTGCCCAAGGAATAAAAATGGTCAGATATTAATTACTGATATTAGCTGCATTGACTGTAGTGCCAGTGTAATGTTGTTTCAGGCACTAAATATACAGTAAACATCTATTGAAGCATCTGCCTAATTGCATTTAAAGAGATAGTTTACCCCAAAAAAGAACATTGTGTCATCATTTACTCACCCCTCATGTTGTTTCAAACCTGTATGACTTTCTTCCATAGAAAACAAAGGAAGTTCGGCAGAATGTTATCCTCAGTCACCATTCAGTTTGATTCTATGGAAAGAAGATGCAATGAAAGTGAATGGTGACTAAGGCTGCCAATCCCTAACATTCTGCCTAACTGTTGTGTGCCACAGAAGAAAGAAAGTCATATAATTTATAGAACAAAATGAGGGTGACTAAATGATGACAGAATTTAAATTTTTAGTTGCACTATCCCTTTAAAGCACCAATATGCATATAGAGGTACAAAGTCTAAAGAAAAACAATTCACTCACTTTTGATTTGTGCTTTCTGATTGTCAGGTTTTATTCATTTCTAATAGTTATTCATAGTATTTTATTTGCCCTGGCTCATCATGAATGTAAAGCATTTGTAAATATGCAACACATCAAAAAGACTAGGAGCCACTGAAGATGTTGGCATTTCTTTGAGACAATTCGAAAAATAACCTGATTCCATGATATGTGATGTGCTGACGTTTATAGACTGTATATTTCATCGTTAGACTGGCCATTCAATTTGGCAATGTGCTTTTGATTGACTGTGTTTGGAATAGCATACTTGCATAATACTTTTACTATTTTAAGCAGTATATAGTATGTATACTGTGCACAGTATGCAAAATTTATGTATGTACAGTATAGAATACCGGATGACTTACAGTACTACCTTTGTGCAGTACGCAACAGAACGCAGAATTTTTGCACAAAATTAAATGGATGATAAGCAATATTATTTCCAATATGATAGCTGTACATTAGGGTGGTCCATGAAAATATGGTAAGAAAAAAAATCAACCTCAGAGAACCAAGTCCACAAGTCTAAATTTATTATGCCTTATCTAAATAAAACATGGAACAAAATTGAAGCAGATTGGGGCATATTTAGAGGTCACTCAAGGACACACATTGTTCCCACATTATAATTATCTATACAGTAAACCAGTGGTTTTCAATCATTTTAGTATATATTTGTTTGTTTTTTTCTCTGAATGCAAGTGGTTTAAAAAGTATGCTAAAATTCCATACTCACATTTTTGTTGCTCTTAAGCAACCCCTAAATATTAACCAAAAAGCTTAAAAATTTAGATATGAGGCATAGAACAAAATTTATTTGTGGAGGAAAAGTCCTATAAACTACATTTTTCTGGATCATCCTACTGTGCAGTACACCACTCACATCCAATGTTAAGAGGTCATGTGACAACAATGTAGCATACTGTTGCGTGAAACGTAGATTGCTAAATAATGTCTACTGTTACACGCACTTAACCCTTCCATGGTCTTAATGACCAAGACCATAATTTGAACCTAGAGGGTCAAATTGACCCTTTTTATGTTGAAATTCAAAAGTTTGTAATAAAGGCTCTGTTTGCTCTATCTCTATACTTTTGGTCTTCAATTGTTCGTCTAGGTGCCAGCTAACACTAGAATTTTTTTCCTCTATCACCTTCTATTCCAATAAACAGACCTGAAAGGCAGGGGATGCCCCAACACAGCTTCAAAAATCTTGTTAAAAAGTTTCAAATCTTGCAATAAAGGCTGTGTTTATCTATCTCTCTACTTTTGGTCTTATATCGTTCATCTAGGTGCCAGCTAACACTAGAAAAATAACTTTTTTCTCTATCACCTTCTATCACAAAATACAGAACTGAAAAGCAGGGAATGTGACGAACGATTTAAGACAAAAAGTAGAGAGATAGAGCAAACAGAGCCTGTATTATAAGCTTTTGAAATTTAACATAAAGAAATTGTCAATTTGACCCTTAAGGACAACGTAAGGTCTTTTTTTTTTTTGTAGCTTTGTGTAAAAAAAATGACATTGTCAGGTTCAGATCACCTCTGTGGAGGATGTCATGAAGTTTTGAAGTTGATGTAAATCAGTGTTCAAAATTCTAAAGGGTCAGTGTAGACCGGAGGAGGGCAGGACCGGGCTGGAATGATGCACGCCCGGTCTCCGATTGGCCTGATGGGGCGCGTGAGGGATAAAGGCGGCCGTGACAACAGTTCGAGAGAGAGAGAATTACAGCCAAGTAATTTATCCACCTTTTTCCTCGTGCATCCCATCAGGCCGATTGGGGACCGGGCGTTCATCATTCTAGCCCGGCCCCGCCCCTTCTCTGCTCTACAGTCAGTCATGAGACCAAGGAAGAGTTAAAAAAGTAGGCAGTTTACACTGAATACTGTGGAGTATTCGGTAAGTAGTGCTCTAGTATTCCATCCTGAACATAGCCAATGTGTTTTCTCCAAATAAATGCATTGTAATTATTTAGTTTTTTATGATGGTTATGTGGGACTTTGTGCTTTAGTAATATACTTATATCGCATGTTAAACAGTCCTGAATGGTCATCTTAGTAAAGAAATAACTGCAAAGATGGTTACATGCCAGTATCAAGATGGTGAGCGGGTTATATTGAACTAAAGCTGTGCATGTAATGAACTTTCTTATGCTTTGTTTAACATTTGGTAATGGTGTGAATGTAGAAATATTTCAAACATATTAGAGATGTACTCTGCTGTATCATCAAATATAATTTTTTACCATGGCGTGAATACCACACTGCACTGCAATGAAGACTGCAATGTCTTTACAATGGTAACATTTACTTGGAACAAAAATAACAATTTCTACAAAAAATATTTAAATAATAATCATAATATACAATACTTCATATCTTCATATTTCCTTTCAGATAGACATATATGTTTCTGTTCAACGTGACGATTAAAAACTCTCTCTACATTCCAGAAATGTAATCTCAAACACAAGCTATAGAGACATTCTTTCTTCGCAACTAGCATTTAAACATCTTTTTCTTAAGTTTCATCTACTTGCAACAACTTCGATGGCATTTGACGATAAAATGCAAGAAAAATGCAGCAATGAAAGGAAATGTAAAAACGAGTCTTCAAAAGAAGAAGAATAACTTGGCATAAGTAGGCTTCCGTGATATCGACCATTTGTCGTTCGTCAAAACAAGCTGGCTAAGTGCAGTGCTTGTATCGCAGTGAGCGCCAAAACTACAGGAACATAGAAATGCCAAAAGAAATGAAACCTCATCTATATATGTGTCCTTTTTCTGTAGAGTTCTGTGATTTAGAATGAGCTGAAACTGAATGTAACTTCTTTTGTTTTTGGTATACAGTTCAGGCGATCAGTGATGCTAAGAGACGAGCAATTAACTATTCATCTCATGAAGGCTTTTTTGACTTCAGCTTAGCCGCCGCCCTTTTACAAAAAAAGATTTCAGCACCGTTAGACTGGGTCTGTACGGGTTTAGGCCACTCTTTCTCTCTGTCTGCAGGGTTCAGCCCTTTGCCCTGCGTAGACTAGGATCGATATCAGGACTAAGATGGGTTTCTAGGCATTGGCTTTAAGCAGGCTGTTGGCTAGAAGGCAGAGCAGCAGTGTTAGGGCGCTGAGGTAGCAGGCAGAGGCACCGTCACACCCTCTTTCGCCCTGACAGCGTGGATGCTCACACAAAACGCCCTTGAACTCGGGTGGACAAACACACTTCTGGTTCTGGATGCAGGAGCCGCCGTTCTGACACAGCAGTAGCTCATCGTCACACACGTTTGCTGAAGGAAGACAGGAGAGGAAGTTGAGGAAGGTGTTACATATCTGAAAGGGTGTGACATAAATATATAGCAATATATATTGTCAAGACAAACTTTGATGCTGCTTGAAACAACCTGGGCCTCGTTTCCCAAAAGCATCGTAAGTCTAAGTCTAATAATAATAATTATAACACAAATAATAATGAAATGCAGAAAATAGATGGTCTATATAAATTGATGAATAGATTAATTAGCAAACAAATAGAGTTATTTGTGTGGAAAAAAAGTCAATAACTGCATGAAAATCGTCAGTATATATTGGCTCATCATCCTTATGTCCGCTTCCAATCTGACACCCAAAGGCCCTCTCGCCAGCACTGCAAGTTGTGTAGCACCGCACATGCAGCATTGCTGTCACCGTTATCAATTTTGGGAGTAAAGAGCAGACCTACACTTTATTGGTTAATGTCCCTAAAGCGCATCTAAACACCTCCTTATTTTGCGCTGCATGATAACACGGTGAACCTCGTAATGTTCAATGAATGCTTGTAATAAGCAGGAGCATACAAAGGGCCTCCACTGTCTTCACTAATCCTGGTATAGCTTTCATATCGAGAGAAATTTGTGAAAATGAAATATTACACACGCACACCTGATTATGGAAGCAGATTGTGTAAAAGAAATAAATCGTTCTGCACAAAGTTATTGTAAAACAATATTTAAATATGTAATTAATTAGTTCAAAAAAATATTTGTAAAAAAATATTAGCGAGGTAAATGACTAATTATTGTAAAGTTATGCACAAATATAATTAATTTACAATGAAAGCAGCACTATGGTTAAATTTCAGCACTGTCTCACAGACAGCAACTCTTTTAAGTAGCACTTCCTCCCTCGTTCATGTTAAGTGCAGTTTTGGGAAACGCACATAAAAATATCGAACGTTTGCAGAAAACGCTATAAAACTGCTAAAATCAATCGTTATTGGGAAACAAGGCACTGGTCTGGAAGGATGGATGGATGGATGGATGGATTTATTTGTTCTTTTTTAAAGGAGGGACTAGCTGAAATTACATTTTGTGGTAATTAACTTATGCCACAAATTCTTATGATGGAGCTTAAAGGTGCTGTAAAAGATTGTTTATTTTTATTTGATTGAATGACATGCACACAACATTCTTATTACCTGTCAGAAAACAGTGGGCCAGATCCTTTGTTTAGACAATCAGAAGAATTTCTGACAGTCAATAATAGTGCGCGTTGACAAGGTAGACATTTATGCTCTTATAAGTGCAGATATGGTGTCCTGCTCCCCCAAAATGCACAGGGTCGGACAGCGAAACGCTAAGTTCCATAAGCTCCAATACAAATGTCTTTGGAGTGTAGGTTTCCAGAAAGAGGGGCCATGGCTAATTCGACAGCTAGTGGAAGTTCCAGAACAGCTAGCAGCAACGTGCAGAACCTGGAATATTCCTTAAAAGGCCTTCTGCGTGGTTTTTACATTTAGATTGTTTGACAGTGTGAGTTTTAATAGCCTTAGCTCATTTGAACATTCCATCAGTTAGAAAAGACAGCATATTAAAGGAATAGTTCACCCAAAATGAAAATTCGCTCATCATTTACTCACCCTCATGCCATCCCCGATGTGTATGATTTTCTTCCTTTTTCACAATAAATCTTGACATCTGCAGTCTCCCAGGTCATCATAATTTTAAGCTTGATTACACTTCTTAGCGCCATCTAGTGTTCTGCGCATGCGTCAAGCACTAGAAAGTGTAATTGAGCTTGAAATCATGATCGTGCCTAGAGACTGAAGATTTACAGTGAACAAGACCCAAAATATATGTGAGTGCTTCAGAAGACATTGATTTTTAATTATTTATTTATTTATCCCCTGTTCTCCAAATTTGGAATGCCCAATTCCCACTACTAAGTAGGTTCTTGTGGTGGCATTCCACATGTGGCGGCTCATGCTTCCCTCCGCAATCGACACACAACTTACCACGCGCCCCATTGAGAGTGAGAACCACTAATCGTGACCACGAGGAGGTTACCCTATGTGACTCTACCCTCCCTAGCAACAGGGCCAATTTGTTTGCTTAGAAGACCTGGCTGGAGACACTCAGCTCACTCTGGATTCGAACTCGCAACTCAAGCGGTGGTAGTCAGTGTCAATACTCGCTGAGCTACCCAGGGCCCCTAGAAGTCATTGATTAAACCACTGGAGTCTTATTGATTACTTTTATGCTGCCTTTATGTGCTTTTTGGAGCTTAAAAGTTTTGGTTACCATTTACTTGCATTGTATAGACGTACAGAGCAAAAATATTCTTCTTAAATTCTTTGTATGTGTTCTGCAGAAAAAAAGAAACCCGGACACATCTGGGAGGTGAGTAAATGATGAGAGAATTTTCATTTTTGGGTGAACCATCCCTTTAAGTCAGAACATTCTGAAGGCCAATTTTGGTGGCTGTAGCTTGAAAGCTGTATGACGAGTTACTATTAATAAATTTGGTCTTTAAGGATTTTGGAAAACCCTAATAAGCCTAAAGTGTAGAATAGTGTGTTGGGCTTTTTCAAACCTCCTTTGCAAAAAATTTCTTATTCAGAATTTTTGTATTGTTTTCCAGTAATAATATCTAAACATCCTGAAAACAAGAAAAGTTTAATTGAGAAGCAAAATTACAGAAGATATTCAAAACTTTTAGCACAGATTTTTTACAGAATTTAATGGGGTTTATGCTTTCAAGTAAATGTAACTTGTTTTAAGGATGTCTAGATATTTGGATGTCCATATAAGGATGTCCTTTTTATCCAAAGCAGGGCTCAAATATATGTATGGTCTTAATGGCAGCTGTTGTCATCAACACAACAACAGACCTTCAAGCAACAATCGTATTACTCATATCATATTTTTAAGTGTACTGACACTCATATGTTGTTCATTCACACTTTATTTGCTGCACAAGTGCTGTCATCAATTACAGAATATGTCTTTAATGACTAAGCTTATTGTTATCCTTGGCTTTGTGTAATAGCAGTACATGAAGTGTGACTTACGTGCGCAGCCTTGCTTCCAGCTGTATCCAGAGAGACAGTCCTCACACTTCTGCCCAGTGGTACCCTCTCGACACTGGCAGAAGCCTGTGTCATTGCAACGGGCATGCAGGGACCCCAGCTGATTACAGTTACACTCTGTGTGTTGAAAAATACATACATTATTAACCATTTGCAGATTATTTCTGTTAAAATAATGAGAAGGAAGCCTGTGATCTCTCTTAAAAGGGTCATATCATGAATTGAATTTAAGTTTCAAAAATGGCTCGTTTTGTACTTCATTGTACTGGCATTTTATACACTTAGTTCTAAATACAAAGAGAACTAATAATAGAACTATCAGTAAAATGTGGGTCAAATATTGTCCTGTAGCACCTGCAGCTCTGCATATCCTTCTAAGGATCCAACACTAGAGAGAAACAGCAGACATTTATTTTTTTCCTTTTGAGCAATGATTGTAAAAGTTTTGTGGGACATTTCGGCATGGATTGGTTTGTGAATCTATCACAATGTGATGTAGGCTTTTCAAAGAGACTGTTATTGAAGGATGGGATAATTAGAAACTACATTAGACTCAGTTTGTGACTTAAGGTGTTTATTTCTAAGAAATTGTTTAATTTCTTCTCAGTTCCAATTGTCAGAGAGGAGGAAAACGGTCAATAAAATAAAAACACAACTAAGAGAATAAGTGGACCTCTGTTGGGAAAAACAATTATGATATGGATATTTCTCAAAAATCAATGTCTTAAAGTTACAATGTTTTGCCTAAAGAAAGATAGCAAAGCCTGCAGACTCATCTTTATGTCTTGGCATGATAATCATTCAGTTTTATGTTTGTGAGCTCTATTTACTTTTATTTTTTTTATTAATTCCTGGCCAATGAGCAACGGTTGTTCATCGACCACAGCAGTGTTAGCTCTGTGTATTCACAGTGGGGTAATTTGTCTCTGTGGGCACCTGTCAGTCACTGCACACATGATTTATGTCTGTATTTTTCCAGTAGAGGTCACTGTACCATAATCAAATTATTCTGACAGATTGCTTGGGCAGCTTGCTAGAGTTTTAATCAGAAAAAAGGGGGACATTTTTTATTATACTGCTAGATAACACACAAAAGCAGACAAAATTGTGTTTGTTTTTCAAATCATCTCTTCATTCTACTTTAATATGACACATCTAAAATGTTGAAAAGGCAAGTTAAAAATAAGGTTGTTTAGTTTCCTAGACCTTCAGCAGAATTAAGAGGAAAGTACGAAAGATGTAAGGTGAATGTGAGAGAGAAGTCTACATGATATTGGTGTATTTAAATGTGCTTTTATTTACTTGGCAAATACATTTGACCAAACAAGTCCACCTCAGTAGGGGAAACTGGGGCAATTGTAACATTTTTATGTTTTCATTCATAACTCATTTTCATGCATACTATTGGTATAAGAAAAATATATATTTGTAACAGTAGCATTAATAGACTTGGAATGAGAAAGACTAATATTGAATTTAATTCAAGAAGTCAGAGTGTTATAATTGCCACCATTATAGGGTTAGGGTAACACTTGACTGTAAAAATGTATATTAACCCACTGTATTACACATCAAAGTAATAATATAATTGCTTTAATAATTATTAATGTTACTGAATAGTTTTCACCTATCTCCTCCTAATTGCCATGTTCCTTCGGAATATTCATGTACCCTAAAATCGACCACATTCTGCTGAATTACTGACAAAAGCCATCCCACATCAGATATTTTTGCATCTGTTTAAATGCGTTTACTAGCGTGTTGAGTGCGCAACCTCCACAACACAGGTTCTGGTCCTGTTGAATCCAGAAAGTCATAGCGTTCATGTAAACAATGATGAGTGTGTTTTGTAGGTTGCATATTTGCTCTAAAATGACGTTTATACTCTACTGATGCTTAAGTTAAAGGTTGGATATTGAGTTAGGGGATAGAGTTATAAAATATTTAAAACTAAAAATGCAACACGCTTTTGGCGCCACCCTGTGGACATTTCACCTGAAAGATGGAGCTTACATGTGCCCATATGTTCGAAAACACTTCCAGCTTTGGCCACTGGAGGGCAGTGGTTTGAATTTTGGTAAGCACAGACCGATTTCAGCTAGAGCCGGGTGATAAAATGATATAGATATTTATTGGAAAAATCCAAAATAATCAATGATAAACTTTTGTGTAGTTTTAGGTATTGAGCCTATGTTCTAAATAGACGATCGGATCAGGTGTCGCTAAAGATGCAAACAGTTTGGCAAAGTTATACAAACAACTACTGAACTGAATCACAGTATTTAAATCAGCTGGTTAGGAAGTATGAGCTGGCCTCGTGCCGCCAAAACAGCACCTATCCATATCTCAGAATAGCATTTTAAGATGATATTCTTCTCACCACAATTGTACATGAGTGGTTATCTGAGTTATCATAGACTTTGTCAGTTCAAACCAGTCTGGCCATTCTCTGTTGACCTCTCTCATCAACAAGGTGTTTCCGTCCAAAGATCTGCCGCTCATTGGATGTTTTTTTGTTTTGGCACCATTCTGAGTAAATTCTAGAGACTGTTGTGTGTGAAAATCCCAGGAGATCAGCAGTTACAGAAATACTCAAACCAGCCCATCTGGCACCAACAATCATGACATGATCCAAATCACTGAGATCACATTGGCATTGTTTTGGCGGCACCAGGGGGACCTACACAATATTAGGCAGGTGGTTTTAATGTTGTGGCTTGTAAACCAGTTAAAGGCTAGGTTGCCGGTACCTAGCACCTAATACGATAAAACGTATTACGCTGTGTAACGAACAAGACAGCATTGATGATGCAATACATCGATTGAACACAACAGCGACTCCAACATCAACACCATTGCTGTTTTTTATGTACTTTTTTATGGACTTCGTTAACATCTTTTTTTCCTTGATCCATAGCACTGTCATGTTTGGCATGTTTATTGGTGGCTGGCAATCCAGTTTATGGTGCATTACCGCCATTGTTGCCAACTTAGCGACTTTGTCACTAGATTTAGCGACTTTTCAGACCTCTTTAGTGACATCTACTCAAAAAGCGACTAGCGACAAATCTAGCAACTTTTTGGAGGAACCTTAGCTAATTTCATAGAAGAAAGTCGCCAGTATGAATGGTAAGCACAGGGAAGCAAACATGTAAAGGGCGGACACTATGCAAATGAGACTAATATGTTAATTAGCGTATGACGTCATCTAGCGAAATTTAGCGAATTTTCGAGCAGGCTTTAGCTACTTTCCATTGAAACTAGTTGGCAACACATCGCAGCCTAAATTAGACCTTGTTCATTGGCTGATAGTGACAGTGTTTGTTATTCATGGTAACTTTTAACAAACAACCTATGAATAAAGTACAAATGTTAAAGTTCAAAGGCATCAACATTTTTCACAACCGAAGAAAAATAATGGATCCATTGTTTTACCTCAAAATTACTTTTTTTGTTGAAAATTTCATTAAGTGAAAATGAACACTTTTTCTCAGGGAGAGAGAACTTTACTGCACATGTGCTAAACAAATGTCATCACTGTAACTTGTTTGTGATTGATGTTACAATTGTCCCCTTCTGTAGTTGCCCCCTGTCTCCACTAATATGGACTTCTATAGGTCAGAAATTGTCACATACATGGCAGATGGCAGCAGACCAAATGTGTGACCATATGAGGAAAGAATGAGATTGATTTCTCAATCTTTCCAAACATATAATTTGGCCAGAAAGGACAATTACTGAGCAGCGTGATGTGAATACATTAAGGGAACAGTGAAAATGGTTGGCGTGGAGTGATATATGACTGACCTATGCAAACATTTTCATCGTCCAGCTCGGCAGTTGCATTCCGGAAGTATCCAAGACGACAGTGCTGACAGTTCTGCCCTCTAGTGTTGTGTTTGCAGCTCACACAAGTCACAATGTTGATGAAATCAATGTAACTGCAGCGATTTGAGTGACCGTTGCACTCACAGTCTAATGGAGAGAGAGTAGAGAGGTGTTAGTCTGTGGATCGGGGGGGAATGGAAGGGACATGAGGTTTAGATTTTAAGGAGATTACTAGAACTAGAACTAGAGCTATTCAAATGACCTTTTGACATTTGCAGTGTACAGAGATTGCCAGTTCATTATTGTAAAAAAAGTTACAAAGAAAATTAGGCTTCAATTTATTTGGACACTTTCTGGTAGTCAAACGTTAGCGGAACATAGTTAATATGATGAACCTGTGGTTACTCTGCTAGGACACCTATGTGTATGTATGTATATATATATTTACTGTATATACCGTGTATATATATATATATATATATATATATATATATATATATATATATATATATATATATATATATATATATATATATATATATATACATTTATTATATATATATTTTTAGTATGTCAAAATGTCCTAAAGTCTACTACTAGTCTACTATTTTTTGGCTAATATATTTCCCACAATACCTTTCTCGAGGGAAGAGGAGTTTGACTGTTCGTTTCAGAACTACAATTGTCAATGTGAAAAACTAAAAACATGGCACTGAGTCCGACGACAATTTATTAGTTCTTAAATGTTTTGACAACTTAAAGTTAAGTAAGTTTAATTGTTAAATGCTGTGAAATGAGACTACTTCATTCTCGCTGTAGGATGAGACCCGATCGGCTCATTAAATTGCGAACTGTAAACTGCTCCATTTACAAAGTGAGAGTAAAGGGTTTGAGCTATTAATAATCAATAACATCATGCATGCTTTTATGTCCATCCACTGTATTTGTATTGCTGTAACTGTATTACGTATTGTGGATGCTCTTTATTTCTTTTAAAAATGTAAGAAAAAGTGTCAGCACCATATAGATCAAAAGAATAATTCCAAAAAGGAAATCAAATTAACACAATTGTCTGTTCTCATTCTATGTATTGTCTCACTGAAATAGTGGAGGTCAGGTTTGCATTCAAGGGACTGTTGTAATGATGTAAACAGTAATGTGATGCTGCCAAAGATGCAGCAAAGTATCATGCAAATGTTGTCTTTCCGACTACATATAATATTCAAGAGTAATACTTTACAATAATGTTCCATTCATTAACACTAGATAATGAATTAGGTGTCATGAACTAACAATGAACAATTAATTTTTTTCACATAAATTATTAATCTTTGTTAATGACTGTTAATAAAAAATAAAATTGTTCATTGATAGTTCATATTAGTTCATCGTGCATTAATGTTAACATGAACCAATTTTGATTAAAAATTTTTATTACTATATGTTTAAATTCACATTAACCATGATTAATAAATGCTGTAGAACTTTTTCATTGTTAGTTCATGTTGTCGTTACTAATGTCGTTAACTAATGCTGAACGAATGGAACCTTATTGTAAAGTGTTATCTGTATTATATTTAATCTGCAACACATTATGCATATCACACTGGACAGAGATAATGGTAGGAAAAGAGAAAAGTTTGATTTGCATTGGCCACACATTACTACAAGTATGTCCCAATACTTGCACACTTTTTTGTTACACTCAAAAGTATACACTTTTCCATTACAAAAAGGTGAGTTTAGATGCAGCAATTATATTGTTATTTGACAAATTTGACGTTTGACTGTGTTTGAAGTTTATAAAAATATCAGTTTTTATGATTTTATGAAACTTTATATATTTATAACTTTTATGAAAAGGCACATTTTTCTTCATGGTTACACCACTTGACATTTTTTAAATCATAACATTTTCATTTTTTTTTTTTTTGAAAATGCTATCACTGTTTTTCAAAAATCTATGAAACTAACATGGACGAATTAAATTCAATGAACATAAATATTATATTTTATTATTTATTTTTATTTATTTTTACATGTGTTTTAAACTAGATTCACCATTTTTATAATCTCAGACAAACTTATTTGCAAATTAACAACTTTTGAGTGAGCAACCTGCTAGATAGAAATGTTTCTAATGACATTAAATTAAATTAAAGCTATATTATTGCTACATTATATTATTGATGTAGTGAACAAATTTTATGTATTCTATCAAACTGTTATCTGTACTGTATATGCAGTAGTAGCTTTTCATTAACAAAATATTCTGGCTCGACCCACATTCCCCAAAACTAAACAATTAAATCTCTGAACAATTTAAAGAGCTCATTTATTATGAGCTTATTATGCTCATTTACAGGTTCATAATTTTATTTTGAGGGTCTACTAGAATAGGTTTACATGCTGTACATTGCTGCAGCACCTCTTTTCACCCTCTGTCTGAAACATTCTGTTTTAGCTCCTGTCTCTTCAACCTACAGCCAATGAGCCAATGAAATAGCTGTCATGGAAGAAATGGCTGGACTGAAAACCATGAATTTCAGACAGTTCAGGAGCAGTATTTTGGACTTTGTGCTTTGGATTTTGTGCTTTGTAACTTTGCAGACCGTTTACATGCACAAACAGATACATTACACACTTAAAGGAAAGGTAAAATCCCAAAAAGCATAATAGGGCCTTTTTTTAAAAAAATGTGCTTTCACACATCCCCATGGATTAAATGTGAATTTCTGTGACAGTTTTTTATCATTTTTTCATAATGAAGTAGGCCTAATTTAGACATCTCCAAACAGAATGATTAAACAACTGTTGGTTATAGTCATTAACCTGAGTTATTAAATCCACCTTTTAGGTTTAATTAACATTGTTTTAAATGGAAAGTTGCCAACCAGTGCTTATAAACATTACTAATGAGCTGCAGTTAAAAGTTTCCATCTCAGAAGCCTTTCGTTTCAATAGTGTTTGGACACTTGGGGCTTTGAATTATTGATATGATATTTTAAAGATGCTGCCAATGTGGATACCTGCTGTGTCACAGTCAGCTCTATGATGGGACAGGGGGGCAAGAACAGCTAATTAAATATAAATGCTCTATTAATCCCCAGATTGGTGAAGGGATGGAGCAATGTTTCACAAATCATCCTGCATCTTCAGCAGACAGCTGTCTAACACTCGACGGCTGAAAATGCAAAGTACTGTAGCTGGTTTCTATAAAGAGAACGTCTTTTGATTATACAGCCTGGGGGGATCCTTCTGTTTTCTAGCAAACACAATACATCATGAGCAGCTTACCTTATGAGACAAACCAAAAAACAAAACATGCAAGCACAAAGAAAGGAGGAAGACAAGAAAGGATGAAATGGAAGAAAAATGAATAACATTTAGGCAGCAATTTTTCCACAGTTTCCATATTAGTGTCGGCACATATTCTTGAAAACAGAAATCAAAAGAGAATTGTCCTTTGATAAGCGTAGCCTAGAGGAGTGCTAATGCATATAAATACATCATTCACATAAAATGTCAATGAAATCCTGCACAACTAAAAAATACATTTGTCTTGTTTTTGTCTTCATGCTACCATGACATAAAGTATCATCTTACCTTGAAATTGGATGTATGCTATCCTTGACAACTGCGTTTTTGGCCCCCCGGGGATCAAAATCTTTGCAACAACTTTGGAATGAAAGCAAGGGTTGTTAAGCTTGATTTGCTTTGTTGGATAATAGTTGGATATCCAGAACTAATACAACTGCACTGTTGCTACAAAGGACCAAACAATGCTGAAAAGAACATCTTAAACCAGACAGGTTGTCGTCTTAGCTGGTTTTGTCTGGTCTTGCTGGCCTTCAGCTGGTTTAGTTGGTTGGCCAGCTTAAACCGGCCCAAGATGGTTTGTTGGTCATAGCTGGTCTCCTAGTCTGACCAGCTGACAATTGCCCAAAACTCCTCTAAAACCAGCAAACCAGATCACCCTAACCAGGCTGGGAGATCAAGTAAGATCACAAAACCTGCTGAAAATGCATCTTAAACCCAGTATAAAGGGATAGCTCACCCAAAAATTACAGTTCTCTCATCATTTACTCCCAGATACATCCCAGATGAATATTTCAGCTCTCTGGGTCCATCTGTTTCTCACCCACACCTATCATATAGCTTCTGAAGATATGGATTTAAGCACTGGAGTCTTATGGAGCCTTACTTTTATGCTGCCTTTGTACATTTTGGAGTACCCAGTCATTTGCTTTGTAAGGAACTACAGAGCTGAAATATTCTTCCAAAAATCGTCTAAAAAGAAAGTCATACACATCTCGGATGGCATGAGGGTGAGTAAATGATGAAAATGTTTTCATTTCTTGGTGAACTATCTCTTAAGCTGGTTCGCTGGTCTTACCTGGTCTTTGGTTGCTCTAGCTGGTCTCCCAACATGTCACAAGTGCCCTAAAAACCCTCTAAACCAATCAGGCAGGAAGACTTACTCAAATTTTTTCAGCAGAGATGTGAAACCAGAGACACTGAAAGGATGCTACTGTTTTTTTAATAACTGATACTGTAATCAAAACCCAAACTTGGAGAAACTATGGTTTAGAGTTTCTAACTATGGATCTAATAACAGCTAAACCAATCAATACTGAAAGCTAAATCTACTTCACAAACAAATACCCCATCTCATCTAGAGCATCATTACCGCAAGGTATACAGTCAAATGCAATTTCAGGTTGCAGTCATTTAAAAAGTTAAACATCAGATCAGATGAGTGGAATATCTGTATGCCACAAAGTTTGTCATTCTACAGACATTCATCTAGTCAAGCTACTGACAAGATACACACTCAACACTGCAAAAATATCATTTTCTTAATCAGTATATTGTTTCCCAATATAAAAATCTAACCATCCAACATTTTGTAAAATACCAAGGCTCATTTTCAGAGAATATATGTTGAATTAATTTTATTTAGAACCCACTGGATAAAATTATTTTTCTTAATTTGTCCACTAAATTTGGTTAGATTTCTGTTTAAAATAAGAATAAACTATTTGGCAATTGGTAAACAAAAACAAACTTAATTCAATTTATATACCCTGAAAACAATTTGTAGTATGCTTTTTTTCTTCTCGGGTAAATGCATCTTATTTAAGAATGTTTAAATAGTTTTACTTGTAAACAAGACATTAGTTTATTTTATTTTTATTTTATTTATTAGATTTTTTTGCAGTGTAAATAAAATTACTTTATACCTTTTTGCTCATATTCTTTCTTTTCATAATCTTTTTCCTTCTTTTTTTCTTTCTCTTTGTATTCCTCTTTGACTTCACTGCTTCCTCCCATTTTCCCACCTTTGTTGTTGTTCTTAATGTCCCCAGATACTGTACACCAGAGAAATTAAGAGCATTTAGAGAATGGCACATAACTTGGCATTGCTTTCCAGTATGTTTTATTCATTGTGTATATCTGTAAACCTGGCAACAAAGTCTGAAAACAATGCAAAGATAGCACTGTGCTGACATACATTTTTTTTTTTTTTACATTTTCATGGAATTTAACAGTTTTAATTCTTACTATTTCTAAGGAAATGTTTAAAGGGTTAGTTTACCCAAAAAATATAATTCTGTCATCCTTTATGCACAATCACATTGTTTTAGGCAGAATGCTAATCTTAGTCATAATTTTAACTGCACTTTAACAGCATCTTTTTCCATACAGTAAAAGTGAATGGTGACTGAGACTGAACATTGATCCACAGAAGAAAGTCAACATGAGGTTAAGTAAATGATGACAGAATTATAAATTTTGGTGAACTATTCCTTTATGTAACCACAAAAGTTTGATTACAAGTTAATCAGAGTGCATATTTTCACTTAATACCAAATATAGACTTTTACTTATCAATGTTTATTTATCATTGAATCATTAATTATTATTTATTATAGATATTAATTTTGCAAAAACACTAAGTTTAAAATGTTTTACAGATCTTATCTTTAACTATTCTGCAGGCACCAAAAGAGTTAAAAGATATATTTTGTGCGAAATGCAACACAACAGATTGCACTTTAAAAAATGACCTGTACAGAGAAAACACTTTTCAGAGACTATAGAACTCAAAATTGTAATGTATACCTGGGGCTTCGACAACTTTATCTTTGTTCTCCAGGTTTGTTGATGTTTTCTCCTCCTCGGTTTCAGTAAGAGGAATTTCACTCTTCTCTCCTACTTCAGACGGAGGTTTACTGTCAGTCTTAACATCAGGTTTCGGTTGAGGAGCAGTCTCAGGTACTGGAGCAAAGATTTGAGGAGTTGGAACAGCTGCTTTGGGAGCAGGCACTGGGTCACTTTTTGGAAGAGTTAAATCTTCCAAGGAGGTAGGTGGGACTCCATTAGCGGCAACAGTTTCTGCACCTCTTGTGACAACTTCAGCACCATCAAGTGGACTATCAGGTACTGGTTTAATTTCATCCGATGCATCGGTAGCTTGGGTAACGCCTTCAGATGCGGGAGCAACTGCATCTGTTGCTGGGGCAATGGAACTTGTTTCTAGAGCAACCATGACTGTTGCTGGAGCATCCATATCAGGAAATGGAGCAACAGCATCGGCATCAGTTGGTGAAGTAACAAATGTGGTTGCTGGGGCAACAGCGTCGTTTGTTAGTGCATCAGTTTCACCATCAGAAAAGGGAGGTACAGGAACATTGGTTGCAAAGGTAGTTGTCGCATCAGTAGCAAGACCATTACCATCGTATTGAGAAACATCGGTTGCTTGAACAACCGCATCAGAATTTGGAGGAAGTGCGTCAAGACTTGGAGCAACTGCCATCAACTCTGAATCAGTTGAGGGGACAACTGCACTCGTAACCATGTTTACTGCCTTATTTGTTATAACCATTGCACTTGTTTCCAATGAAGCTGTAATGAAAACAAATTAAATTGCAGGAGAAGATGCTGAAGGTGTTGTTTCAAAAGTTTCCATGTTTGCAGAAGGGGTTGCTAGGGTGACTATATTAAGTGTTGAAGATGGCTCATCAGTCGGTGATCTGGTAACTTTGGAAAGAACAGGCAGTGAATTGCCTGCAACAGGAATTGTTGGGATTGTTGCAACAACCGAAGTATAAAAGCTAGTTGTTGCCGTGACAGTGTCTGATGCTGCGGTGGCCGCATTGGGTATCACATCTGGTGCTGCGGTAACTGTAATTGTGTACAGACCATAAAGAGTCAGATATCTAAAACGTTCTGTTAAAACCAGTAAAGATACCCAAGGCCTGGTATTGTTGCCCTTTGGGCTTACATACTGTATATAATGGATGTTATTGCGAGAGATTCAACCTTTTGCCATTTCCAGTCCAGCAGAAATGGGATACACATGGCCTGATAGAATCACCCCCCACTTCTGCCCCTTTCATCCCCTCAAGGACAGGACTCGCTAGATTTCCTGTTATGGTTTCAGGTATCTATCTCCCTCTCCATAAGTTCAATAAATTGTCCTCCTTTTTGGTCTCTCTTACCATGACCTGGTCTCTTTTCTCTTATGAAATATTTAGCAGCTGTTCATTCAATCTCTATTCAAAAATAGATCTAAATGAATTGTGCTCTGGCCTTCAGCTGAGCCTTTACCGCCATGCATGCATGATAGTGATTGTGTTTCAGAATAACAGAGTATTTAATGATTAATCCCCCAAGGCAACTGGTCGTTTCAGAGTCTGGGTTTGGCATTTAATAGTTAAAGCCTCTGTACTGTTGGGTTCGTGGACGGTACAAACACCAGGTGTGAGAGGCAGAAATGGTGGGATAGGTGAAGAAGTGAAATATTGTTTTAGATTACACAAACAAGGCGGAAATATGCCCTTTCATCACAGTCAACAAAACTGAACACCTGCTGTTTAGCACATCCGATTGGAAAATCTACCTGCTTGGTAAGAGGATAGAAATTACTCTTGGGTATAATATTAAGCCATCAATAAATCCTTAAAGGAATTTTCAGGGCTTGATATTTGTCAAAATGTATATTTGGGGTAATAAATATCATGCCACAAATGCTGTCGATTGAGTTAAACTTGTATTGAACTCTGAATATTTCTTTAAAAAAGTGTTTAGTTCACTTAATGCAATAAATAAATGCGCATATACCAAGGGCAGAAATTAAAGGGGGCTCAGGGCAAAAATGCCACTTTTTTGTAAAAAAAAAAAAAAAAAAAAAAAAGAAAGAAAGAAAAGGCCCCTGCAATGATGCCTAAATAAAGTACATGTAAATGCTGATTGAATTTATGGGCAACATAAAAGTGGTCCATACTAGTGGCATCTCTAAACCAGATTTGTGGAGCTGTTGTGCAAAATGCATGGTATTTAAATGTGACATGATATACTCTATTCTATTTTTTTTGCATTAAAACAATTTAGTAATATGGAATTTTCCACCCTGTCTCTGGCCCTGCATATGTGCCTCCTTAAACTTCAACGTAAACGGCCACTGTTCTGATTGGCTAACATCGTGCAGCCCCTCAAATTCAGCCATTTTTTAAACTCAATCTGAATAGAATGAACAAGCTCAACAACATTATAAAACTAAATTTCAGGGGTCACACATAGCTCACATCCAACACATTGCATCAATATATTAGACTGCTCATCTCAAGCACAACTGTTAAAACTCACACCCTGTCTACAACGGACACAAGAGTTGTAACACATCAAAAGCAATATAAACTATTATAATCAATGATGATGTCTACCATGAAAGTGTCCGTTGCGTTGCATCCTGTGCGCCGACAGTAAACAGATGTCCTGTTCCATTTTACGCTGCACGCGCTGGTACTTATAATTCCAACAACACACATAAACGTTTAGAAAGTTCATGTCAACATGCCTGGTAGACAGCCTCAAGCTGTTGCATTGCGTCATTGGACGCACCTGGTGTAAACGCGGAGTCGGCACCATAAACTATCAAACAATCATGACATTTGAAATATTCATGAATGGAACTTTTTACTTAGTGTTTTGCATCAGGTCCAAGTGTTTTTAACAACCCAATTTTTCAGTAACTGCTCTGCACACACTATCATACTGCACTGAAATGCACATCGCTGGAAACGCATTTAAATGTTCAAGACATCATTCCAGCATATGTTTACATAAACCAACAATTAAAAATAGTGCAGATGGGTGAAATAATGCATCCATGATGCTCAAACAGCAAGAGGCAGCAGCTGAAAGACAGAATGGATTCTCCTCTTTAGAGTTGTAACATGACACTGTATCTTTTAAAAGCAGCCCGAGATATGTATCAAGCAAAGATGTCTGTCTGTGCATGTTTAATTATAAAAAAATAATAATATTTTTTTTAAATAGATGGGTCCCCTTTCGTGTTCAGAAAAAGTTAGGCCAGTAGTAGGCCTTGTTTGTCCTTCAATTTCAGTTTGAACTGAAGCACCAGTGGGTGGGCCATGGGTGTAATGATGTAAAGTAGGCACCGTAGGCATTTTTGTGCTGTAGAGGCAGTAATGAATTAATGAGTCTCCAAATGACGAAGGGAAGTCGTGAAAGTAGAAATCGAGGCATTTTTGCAGCTTGGTTTCAATAAATGCTTTTATTGCATTGGGGATTAAGTTTTGAGTTCTGAAATGTACAGTATGTTTTTATCGTAGAAAAACCTCTTATAGGTCAAAAATATCAAGGATAATTTGATTCCTTATGACATGAACTCATTAAGAAATAATAGAATGTCCGCATCTTAAACTTGTTTTATGTCCATTATATAAGACAACAGCAGATATTCTTTTGAGAAATTCTATAATTATTTAGGTCTGTTCCGTTAAAGCCATTTAATCATCAGCTAGCCTGTCATCCTCCTTGTTAATCAAGGGAGATCTAGAGAACTTAATGTGCATGTGCAACGAGCATTCAATGATAGCCTGAAGGGCATGTTTGCCTTTGCCCCTTAGTCAAAATCTTTGATCATATGCATGTCAAGCTGATATGGTCCTCTGAAGTCATCTGTCTTTTTGTATCCTCATTAAAGCTTTAAAGTTTAAATCCCCAGAAAATAGTCTTTAAAGGTGCACTCAGTAACTTTTTGCTTGTGTCATTTAAGGCTGTGGTGTGACACCTAGTAGCGTGGATGCAGCATCATTCAAAATCAATAGTTTTCGGTCATAGATGTAGAAATTCACTATTCACAGTCATCCATGATCATTTAATCCAAGAGTGAATGTGTCCAATAACAGGCTGGTTACTAAGACTAAGCGAGTAGTATTTGACTAGTCATGTGACCTCAACATGGCAGCCCCCCATGAGGGGATCCTCTCCATGTCGAATAAAGCTACTTTTATAAAGTTGATAATGACTGATATGACTGGGTTCTTCTTTTATGTGAGTGCTCATGATTTTATATATACAGTACATTTAACAATTACAATTGGGGGCCTGGGTAGCTCAGCGAGTAAAGATGTGAGTTTGAATCCAGGGCATACTGAGTGACTCAGACAATCTACACATTACCTACACACCATACTGTAATCTTAATGCAATAATAATGTCATGTCACCCAGACTCTGACAAAAGACTCGTTCTAAAGAGTAAGTGAGCTTTAACCTGACCTCCTGACTTCAACAACCTAGTCGAGAACACATAGTTTAAGAAGCCACAACATGGTATGTTACTTGGCACAATGGCATATATACACTCACCTAAAGGATTATTAGGAACACCATACTAATACTGTGTTTGACCCCCTTTCGCCTTCAGAACTGCCTTAATTCTACGTGGCATTGATTCAACAAGGTGCTGAAAGCATTCTTTAGAAATGTTGGCCCATATTGATAGGATAGCATCTTGCAGTTGATGGAGATTTGTGGGATGCACATCCAGGGCACGAAGCTCCCGTTCCACCACATCCCAAAGATGCTCTATTGGGTTGAGATCTGGTGACTGTGGGGGCCATTTTAGTACAGTGAACTCATTGTCATGTTCAAGAAACCAATTTGAAATGATTCGAGCTTTGTGACATGGTGCATTATCCTGCTGGAAGTAGCCATCAGAGGATGGGTACATGGTGGCCATAAAGGGATGGACATGGTCAGAAACAATGCTCAGGTAGGCCGTGGCATTTAAACGATGCCCAATTGGCACTAAGGGGCCTAAAGTGTGCCAAGAAAACATCCCCCACACCATTACACCACCACCACCAGCCTGCACAGTGGTAACAAGGCATGATGGATCCATGTTCTCATTCTATTTATGCCAAATTCTGACTCTACCATCTGAATGTCTCAACAGAAGTCGAGACTCATCAGACCAGGCAACATTTTTCCAGTCTTCTATCAGCTTGAATCAGTCGGCCCATTCTCCTCTGACCTCTAGCATCAACAAGGCATTTTCGCCCACAGGACTGCCGCATACTGGATGTTTTTCCCTTTTCACACCATTCTTTGTAAACCCTAGAAATGGTTGTGCGTGAAAATCCCAGTAACTGAGCAGATTGTGAAATACTCAGACCGGCCCGTCTGGCACCAACAACCATGCCACGCTCAAAATTGCTTAAATCACCTTTTTTTCCCATTCTGACATTCAGTTTGGAGTTCAGGAGATTGTCTTGACCAGGACCACACCCCTAAATGCATTGAAGCAACTGCCATGTGATTGGTTGATGAGATAATTGCATTAATGAGAAATTGAACAGGTGTTCCTAATAATCCTTTAGGTGAGTGTAAGTACATTAATGACTGATTTAGTACAGCAGTAATCATGTTTAATGTCCGTGCCCTGCTCTACCTCTGGAGAAAATATAGAGCGCTATTACTGCCATCAATCATGGCTGGAATTACAGAGGAACATTCGCTGCATGCATTGCTTTACTCAAGGACTCATGAACATCATATAACACTATACTTTTTAATTCAAAATTTTTGATAAAAAAAAAAAAAAATTAATAATTATTGGATAGATTGCTAAGCTTTACCAAGCTGGTAAAGATCGTCAACCAGCATGTTCCAAATGGAAATTGGATAATTACATCTCTGTATCAGTTATAATTAATTTAATTACCTTCTGGAGTCATTAAGTTTATATATTTTTTATTAATTGCCAATTTATCCCCTTCCCCAGGCCACTGTTGTAAATACAAATCTTTGTTCTTAAATGACTTGCCTCTTTAAATAAGATAAAATGACAAATAAACTGATAAAAGGAATTTAGAGAAATGAGAAGGTCTTGTCTGAAATTCTTTGTGCACAGCAGTGTACAGACATAAACACCTTTAGTTTCTTCTTTACCCCTTTTACTTGGTTTCTTAACCTTGTTCCACAGGATGTACATTTTTATCTACCTACGTTAAGTATATAGCATTTAAGAATAAAGCCACAGAAATCGAAATGCTCTCCTCTCGTTTTTAAGCCAAAGTTCATGAAGATTTCAAAAAGCCTTCTAATAGAGTAACTGTAATGTATGCATTCTCACAACCAGGAGGGCAAAGAACATAATTCAGAGTATGACTTTAAACATGTGCCCTGTTGAATATTTCACCTCTCTATTATTAACACAAGTGAGACAGAATAAATGAATCTCCAACAGAAATAGATGGACACATTCTTGCATAATTTATGCTGCATGTCAAGGTTAAAATGTTTTTGCAAACTTTGAGTTCAAAAAGCAAAAAACTTTCAAATTAGAAGACAAAAAAGAGTGTACATGTATGTTATTGTCTTGCACACAATTTATCAATAAATTGTGATGATATTTACAGGAAATTCTCTTACCTGGCTGGTCAGGTGTTGTGGGTATTACTGTAAGTGTTGGATAAGATGTAGATGGCACTGTAAAGACGAGTCTGTCTGGCTAGAGACTGTAGCAGCTGGCATTGTGGGTAGAAAGCTTGTCACAAAAAGCACTTGGGACAGTAAAATTACAGCACTGACTAAGCTGAGAGAGTAAGCAAAAGAGGGCCAGCTACCTCCTACTGTTAACACATATATTTTTAGCTTCATAGCTTTAGAAAATATACTGTTTTTTATGCAAAAATGTACAAATTACAAGTGGGTGAAATACAGTGCCTTTCGTAAGTATTTGGACACTGGACACCTTTTATCATTTTGGCTCTGTACGACACCACAGTGGATTGAAATGAAGCAGAGAATTTCAGCTTTAATTTGAAGGTATTTACATCCAAACTGGGTGAACAGTTTAGGTATTACAGCATGTTTTATACCACCATTTTCAGGGGCTCAAGACTAACAAACAAACTAACATAATCATAAATAAAATTATCTTTCCTAATACTTGGTTGAAAATCATCTCAAGCCTGGAAACCATTGACATCTCCAAATTCCAAGTTTCTTCCTTAGTGATGCTTTGGCAGGCCTTTGCTGCAGCTTTCTCAAGTTTCTGCTTGTTTTTGAGTCTTTCTTCATTCAGTTTTGTCTTCAGCAAGTAAAATACATGTTCTATAGAGAGCAACAGTGCCCACACACTTTTTCAGCCTTCTGGGTTCCAGAAGTACTTTCCACTATCATTAGTTCCATAGACATTTTATAAAATCCTTCATAAAATAGTAAGCCATGAACTAAACCAAGTAGCTCTGAGGAGAATCATAACATCACAAACTTTGATTTGAGGCAAACAAGTATTTGAAAATCAGACATAAAGACAAAGGTACAAGGCTGTGTACTTACCGTACTTCGTGAGGGCGTGGACTACAATCCCATGAAGCAGAGCAAATTATGTCATTGAATAAAAAATGATGGGAAAACATAAAACTATTAATTTTAGGTTGTTGATTATAAGTATAGAAAAAAAAAACACAGACGAGCCAAATCATTATGACCACTCACAGTTGAAGTGAATAATGTTGATCATCTCCTAACAAAGCCACATGTCAAGGTATGGGTAGATTAAATGATAAGGGAACAATCAGTTCTCGATAATAGTCAACGTGTTGAATGCAGGAGAAATGGGCAGGAGGAAAGACCTGAGCAACTTGACAAGGGCCAAATTGTTATGGCCAGACGACTGGGTCAGAGCATCTCTGAAACGGCAAGGCTCATGGGGTAACCTGGTCAGCAGTAGTGATTACCTCCCGACAGTGGTCCGAGGAGGGACAAACCACAAACCGGGACAAGGTGTTGGATTCTAAAGGCTCATCAATGCATGAGGGCAATGAAGGCTATTCCGTCTTGTCAGAATCGAAAGAAGGTCTACTGTGGCACAAGTCACAGCAAATTTGGTTACTGGAGGAATGTGTCACAACACACAGTGCATCGCACCCTGCTGTGTATGGGGCTGCATAGATGCAGATCGGTCAGAGTGCTCATGATGACCCCTGTCCACCATCGAGAGTGTCTATAATGGGCATGCAAGAGTCAGAAATGGACCATGGAGCAGTGGAAGAAGGTCATATGGTACGATGAGTCCCATTTTCTTTGAAACCACGTGGACGGCCATGTACGTGTGTGCCAATTTCCTGGGAAAGTGATGGTACCAGGATGCACTGTGGGAAGATGACAAGCCAGTGGAGGGAGTGTGATACTCTGGGCAATGTTCTACTGGGAAACCCTGGATCCAGCCATTCATGTGGATGTCAATTTGACACATGCCACCTACCTAAACATCATCGCAGTCCAGGTACACCCCTTCAAGGTAATGGTATTCCCTGGCATACTGCACACATTGTTCAGGAATGGTTTGAGGAACCATGATGAAGAGTTCAAGGTGTTGCCCTGGCCTCCAAATTCCCCAGATCTCAATCCGATTGAGCGTCTGTGGAATGTGCTGGACCAACAAGTCCGATCTACAGTGGCAACTTACAGGATTTGAAGGATCTGCTGCTACTGTATTGGTGCCAGATACCACAAGACACCTTCAGAGGTCTTGTAGAGTCAATGCCTCGGCGGGTTGGCACTGTTTTGGCAGCACATGGAGGACCAACAGCATATTAGGCAGGTGGTCATAATGTTTTGGGTCATCAGTGTATATTTTAAGTTTATTGCAAAATATTCCAATATGTACAAATTTATAAGTAGTTTAATGGTGAAGGGAGGCCGACTAGATTATGTCATTCCGCGTGCGTCATGGGAGCGGGCAGTCACTGTGAGACACATTTTGTTGGCCACAGTTCTCTGATTGGTGGACTTTTCTTTGCTGTTACATGGGTAATGTAGTTGTTTTCCATGAATTCCACCACCAAACACGATTTTTAAACAATGAAGTTAAAATAGTGCAGACGGATGGCTTCAACGGAAGAATATACAAGCAATGAACAACCTCGTAGCTCACGGTAGGTCTGTCTCTATAGGTTTATAATTTATCATTGAAAATTAATTTGTCTATGGGATAAAAGAATGGGACTTTTACTCCCAGAACCAAACTGTTGCGCTCTATTAGGTTGAGGTCAGGTGTCTGACTCAACCGTTGAAGAATATCCAGTTCTTTGCCTTGAAAAGCTCTTTGGTTGCTTTCACTGCATGTTTTGGGTCACTGTCCATCAGTACTGTGTTATGCAGTCCTCTCAGTTTTACATCTCAGCAGATGGTATAGCACTTCAGAAATCATCCAGCTATTTCTGTCAGCAGTCATATCATAAACAAACACTTCTGACCCAGTTCCATTGGCAGCCATACATACCCATGCCATTACACTGCCTCCACCATTTTTCACAGGTGATGTGGAATGCTTTGATCATGAGCCATTCCTTCCCTTCTCCATACTCTTCTCTTCCCGTGATCCTGGTACAGGTTCATCTTAGTTTTCTCTGTCCAAATAAAAGTGTTCCAGGACTTGGCAGGCTTTTTTTTGGCAGTCTAATCTGGCCTTCCTATTCTTGATGCCTACCAGTGGTTTGCACCTTGTGGTAAACCCTATGTATTTACTTTCATGAAGACTTCTTTTGATTGTAGACTTTGACAATGGTACGCCTACTTCCTGGAGAGTGTTCTTGGCTTGGAATTATAATGTAAAGTGTTTTTTTCTTCAACAAGGAAATAATTTTATGATTCTCTACCTCAGTTGTCTTCCGAGGTCATCCAGGCCTTTAGGTGTTACTGAGCTCACCAGTGTGTTCCTTCTTTTAAGATTGTACCAAATTGTTGATTTGACCACTCCTGAGGTTTCTGCTATCTCTCTGATGAATTGTTTTGTTTTTTGGCATAAAAATGGCCATATTTACTTGCATTGACAGCTCTTTGGACCTCATATTGAGAGTTTACAAACAAAGTTTAGAAAACTGTAATTGTCCAAATAATTTTGAACCCCTGAATATGGGGGTTCTATGTACATCCCTTACAATTAAAGTTGACTGTCTGCACTTCAATCACATATTGATTTGCTTCATTTGAAATCCATTGTGGTGGCATACAGAGCTAAAATTGTTTAAACAGTAATAGAAAGAATATAATCAATAGTTATTTATTTAATCAAACATTCAAAACAAATATACTGTATATGTATATATACACACACACACATATACAGTATACAGTATATTTGTTTTTTGCATTGTGATATTATTTTCATAATTATTTTCACAACTTAGCACATTTCCGTCACAATTCTCGTTACTGCAAAACAAGAATTGCATTCTCCTCTAATGCAAAACAATGAGATTTATTCCTAAGGCTGTCTAAAGCACCACGTCTATCCTGATTCTAAAATGCACATTACTGTTCCCCTACTACAAAACATCAATTTAAAGCAACTCTAAAGTCAACATGAAATGACAATGGACCCTGTTGACTATTTAAATACATATTCCCCAAACAATTCATTGTAATTACAATTAAATCTTTACCCAAATTATAGTAGCTTGCTCTGCCAAAACTTTCCTTTTCAGCTGACATCACCAAGCCCTCCATCCACCTACCTCTGCTCTGGTATGTAATGCCAGAGCTTTTCATGATTTAATTAATTCCCAATGTCTGGTCCCACATTTTATCTTTTTGAATATACTGTTTCAGATACATCACATTATTAAAGTAAAATGTATTGCGAATGGCATTTCATGTTGATTTTAATGGGAAAAAAAAACAGGGAGCTAAGACCACTTCCATTAAACATGACTACATAAATCAAAAAAGGGCTTCTATTCTCCAGTGGAACAATTTTAAAGATGCTAATGCAGTCTCTACATGTGTCACCTGCTGTATTGGTGAGGGAATCAGGGATTGCTGATCTGCCTTTAGAGGCTGAAGGAGCAGTCGATGTATCAGTGGTGGCCATGTCTAGTCAGCAGACAGAAGGATGAGCTCTCCAGTTCAAGGATCAAATACCACAACAGTATTGCCCATCAGTGGCTAAATCAGCCTGATCTCAGCTATTCACTGACCACAAATAAAGGGCACAACTAAAGACAATTTACTGCAGGCCAAAGCATTAAAAGTGACATGGCACTAGTGTGCAACCCAGATGATCAATCTTTTGACAATGCATGGCTTTAAACGTAATGTCAATCTGTCACACACTCTATCAAGCCTTTTGTGACAGGGGGGAGGGCGGGGCCGATGGTGATTTTGCACACCCGGTCCCTTATCAGGCTAATTAAGCCTCCGAGAGGGATAAAGGCCGACTGCGGATGGTGGTGCGGGAGAAAGAGAGAATGTTTACGGGCAGCTGACTGTTGTGTGTTGATGTTTTTGTCTTTTTGGTTCAGTTTACCATTAAAATATAATTTATACTGTCAAGCCGGTTCTCGCCTCATCCTTTCCCTTATATCCCTTTACACCCTTATACTGCAATAGTTCCTTGATAAAGTGATGGTATCAGATGCTACTGTAAAATCATGGTACATGGTTTGGGTATTTTAGGTACTTCAACTTCAGGACCCAGATTTTTCACTTGATATCAAGATGGCAAGAGGCAACACAAGAGACACTACAAATACTTTTATTCCCATTCACTCAAATCATGATTAAAAAAAAAGCAAATACTTACTTTTCGTCCTTTTTCGTACCTCACATAATGCTCTCTAATGTCATCAAAACACTTTTATTGTAGTGCACATTTTTTAAGGCATAACCTGTAATATTTGCATTACATAACCAACTTCATTTTTAAGATTGTTTAAAGGTTTCATGAAATGCTCTTTTTTTGTTTTATTATCTTTCCTGAGGTCCACCGATAATGCTGGTAAACTGTTTTTTTTTTTTTTTTGCCTTAAAACAGTCATAATTTAGTAATATATGATCATTTTCCACCCTGTCTCTGAAACGCATGGTTTTGGCCTAAGCACCTCCTTAAAACTTCCACGTAAACGCCCACTGTTCTGATTGGCTAACAATGTGCAGCCCTCAAATTCAGCTATTTTTTTACACTCAATTTTAAGAGAATGAACAAGCTCCACAACATATAACTAAATTTCAGGGGTTACACATAACTCACATCCAACACATTGCATCTGACTATATTAAACACTCACACTCTGTCTACCAGTGGCACTTGCCGATGTACGGCTGTACGCACTGTGTGTACCATGAGCGCTCCGACTGACCAAAGGAATATTTACTCTCAGAATATTTCACTAATCGTGAAATGTTTTCCGAAGTTTTGTTGGTTGTTAAAAGAACAAAAATGCCCAATTTGCAAATGAGTAATTCTATTGAGTTGGTTCTTTTTAGTTAATTGTCTGAATCGATCCGTGGTTCAGTACAATTAGTTCAGAACGCTCTATAACTGAATCATTTGGAGCGGTTTCTCAATCAGTAAAATATTATCAGGATATTTACGAATTATTTGCGAATGGACGAGTTAGGGGCAGTTCACACCAAATGTGTTTTTTTTTTAAACACTTGCTGGACGAATGTCTTTGACATTTGTACCACGTCTCGCTTTTTCTTCATCATCTCGCACAGAACCGGGACTGTTTAAACACTGTGTCAAGTTAGAAATAACTTTTTCAAAAACGTATGTTGTGATAACTGGGCTAAAAACAATCAAGGTGTCACAGTAAGGTTATGCATTTTTCCTCTTCTGCTCTAGTGTACTAAGGGGTTGCCGTGCCTTGTTAAAAATGTATGTTTACTGTTTCAGTACTGTTAAGAATGTTGCCTATATGCTTACAAATCATACAGCTATACTAGGAGAAAATACTAGGAGAAGAAATTAGATAGTAAGCGGTACAGGTCATGATCAGGCTTAAAATCTGACCGTATTGTTTGGGTCGGGCCACACAGTATCGGGTTCATGTCGGGTTTGGTTTTCATTTTAAGGCCGGTGCAGACCTCTAGGCAGATTTCTGTGCATACCCTCAGATTAAATCCTAAAAATAAGGTTGAGTCGCGTCAAAAGCAATAGAACCCATTATAATAAATGAAGCTGTCTAACTTGGAAGCGTCCATTGCTGCATGTCACATTGCACCGACAGTAAACAGATGTCCCATTCAATTTTTCGCTGCACGCACTAGCGCTCCTTCTGCCAACAACACAAAAAAATTCATATCGACACACCCGGTGTACGCATAAACTATCAAACAGTTAAGACATTTGAAATATTCATGAATGGAACTGTTTACTTACTGTTTTGCATCAGGTCCAAGTGTTTTAAACAGCCCCATCCTTCAATAAAAGTTCCTTTGCAAAGCTTGAATCTTTTTATGTCTGGTTCACAAGCAATCCATGCCGGTAGCTGAAAAAACATGCAATCTATGCTGAAATATGCTAAAGACACATCCACATGACGCACATTCATAGTCCAAAGCTTGGTGTAAACTAGAAGCACACACATCCAGTTTCCAGAATCGTCCTGCACTGAAATGCACATCGCTGGAAACGTTTCTAAACTGTCAAAGATGTCCACCAACAATTAAAAATAGTGCAGATGGGCAAAAGAACATGTCCATGATGCATTTGTGCTCAAAACAGCAAAACAGCAAGAGGCAGCAGCTGAAAAATTCTCCTCTTCGGAGTTGTAACTTGACACTCGTCTTTTAAAAGCGGCCCGAGATATGTATCGAGTCCTCAAAGATATCTCTCTGTGTATGTTTAAATACAAATGGGTCCCCTTTGGTCTTCAGGAATAGTGAGGCCACAGTAGGCCTTGTTTGTCCTTATCTCTCTCTTTAGGGATTAAGTTTTGAGTTCTGAAAATTACAGTATGTTTTTATAGTAGAAAGACCACTTATATGTAGCAATATCAAGGAAAATTTGATTTTTCATGACATGGCCCCTTTAAGTGTGATCAATTTGCACAGTAGCTCAACTGATACAACATTGCATTTGCAATGAAATGAGTCGACACGTGAGGAATAAGTCATAAAGCACCATCAAATTACATATTAGTAATGTGAATGTGTACACGCATCTCTACCACAAACCCTTTTACTTATAATCTCACACACCGCACAGTGTAAACATGATGATAATTGGCTTTTTCCATGGCAATATTCACAGTATTGGTCGTCAAATATGGAGCGTGGCATTCAGTGTCTCATGCATGGTTAGTCAGTTCATTGCCGTACGCCTGTCACAGCAGGTGCAGGTGTCTTCCCTCTGGAAGAGGAATGACCATGTAAGCTCACAATGAGCCAGGGCTGATGGGAGCTTTGGGATTCAACATGGGCAGGTCACACTGAGTGCCACAGCAGGCTGACACTTCCTGCTCTCAAGCATGCTGATGTTTTATTAAGGCTGCGTCCCTCCACTGTGTTTCGTAATTAAAGCATGGCTGAAGACACTGTTCCCTAATTCCATGAGTTCAACCAGTGTGTGAGACTAACTAATAGAGTTTATTATATTTATCAGTTTTGCTAATGAAAAATGTCCCATATTACCAACAGATTATTTATTCAGAGTTGTGTCTGAGAGACATATTTTTTGTCATTGTCGCTCTGTAATAATTTGGTGAGATGTTTCATTTTCTCAAAGACAAATTACAAATGTTTTACCCTACTGTTAGGTTTGGGTTATTTTTGACCCATTTGAAAACCAGTAAAAAATGTATCTTAAACTTCTTAAAAGCCTGTTTTCAAGATTTACACTTTTCAATAAAAAATTCCATCTCACTGAATTGTGTTATCTTTAACCAAATGTAATTAATAAAACAGTTTTCTTAAGTTTGTTAGATTACTAAAAATCTCACAAATATTTTTTTGAGTGTTGTATTTGGTCAAAATCCCTTTTGGATACTGCACAACAATAAATAAAGGAATAAGTAAAAAGGACGATATCCTGATCCCTAGATATGTGTGGGGACTTTTTCAAGTAAAGTGTTATGGATTTTTTGCTCCTTTTTGTCGGACAGACATCTATTCTTAGACAAAGATCTTTTATTATATAATACATGATTCAGTATTTGTTTGTAACATATACAACGTGTAAGCATTCCAACTATCAGCCTTTTTCAATCAAAATGAAAATAAACATTTTATTGCTTATATGACTAAGTTCAGGTATGAAACTCTGATCAGAAATGTCAGAAGTCTGCCTGCCTACCTCTCTCTCTCTCTCTCTCTCTCTCTCTCTCGCTCTCTCTCTCTACCGAAGTTGTTTGAATAAATAAATAAAGTGTTACAATAAACTGCTACAATTATCCCTGTTTTCCTCTATCCTATTTACCCACATTCCCAGATGTACATGGTTTCATTTTTCACACAGAATGAACAGTGGAGGCATCCAGAGAGGCATCATCATCCAGTAACTTTTCACAGGCTACTAATCGAATTAGTCTCTCACAGTGAAGTCATGCTTTCTAGACAGAGTATATTTGTGTATGTGTATAAGCGCCAGGCTCTCTATTGAGCGAAGAGGTCTGAAGAGGTACAATGAGCTGGGAACGGGTAACAGGAGGGCAGGCATATGGCCACGGGGGGGTTAACGTGAGAGCTGGAACACAGGCACATTTCTCTTGTCCTGCCATCTGCCATCTGTCACTGAACCAAACCAGAACCAAAAGAGCAGACTTAGATCTAAATAATCTTGATCAGACCGCTCTTTCTCCATACTAGAGAAAGTAAAATAGGACAGACTTGCAATCTTGTGAATAAATGGCTCTGTTCCAAAACCTTGTGGGCTTCCTGTGTAGGCAGCATTTTAAGGCATCATAGCACACTCCCGACGTGAAAGCTGTTTCAGAAGGTAGGCAGTAAGAAATCTTTTTTGAGTCAAATTGTAAGACAGCATCGCATGTATCCTTGCGATTTTGAATAGATTTTATTGAATAAAATCTATCCAAGATCGAAGCAAGAGAAATGTTGATTACAAATATACTTATAATTACAGCATTTTTTTAAGTTTAGTCTAATTACAAATGACTATTTCATCCAATATTCATGCGCGTCATGTATTCCCTGCTTAAAAAAAAAAAAGTAGCCCAAGTTGATTTGCCTGATCTTAGCTGGTTTAAAGTCATCTCCAAGCCTAGTTTAGATGGTCAGTCAACTGATCTCCCAAAAACCCTCTGAAACCAGTCAGCAAACCAGGCTGGAAGCTGAGGCCAGCAAACCATTTTCTTTTTGTTCAGTGGGGGTTTTATGTATATTAGAGCACACCATTAGCTTAGCAACATGTTAATGCAAAAAACTCTGTAAAAGTCAATTGTGCTTAGAGTGTCACATACATTCAAATGAGGAATGTTATTTGTATGACAAATGTTACTGTATTTGACTCATCATATAATTTTACTTGCTGCCTATGCAGAGCGTTCCAAATCAGCCACTTATGAAGTTCCATTTTAGTTAGAATACTGTCTTTGATGACAGGTTCACTAGGTTTTTGAAGGGAGCCATTTCTTCAAGTAATTATGAATCATTTCAAAATCATTTCATGCTTTACTACATACAGTCACTGAATCACTGAATCTTCAAGATGCTTTTCCCTATGCGATGCCTTAGACACTGGGGCATAAGGACCTACAATAACACTGGCCTTGCTAGATAAATGTATGAGTTATTTTTTATGTGATGGGAGGAGGCCTGCAAGATTAATAAACATTCATCATCAATTTCCTCAAAATTCCTGCACTCCATCTTTCTCTATTGTTTATACTGCTATCTCCCTCTCTCTCTCCCTCTCTCTCTCTTTTACTCACTCTGATTTCCTGTCTGTCTTCTTCTCTTATAGAACAATGAGAGCTTTCTATTGCAGTTTCAACCAAACACTCTATCCAGGGTGCAGATGTGAAAGAGGAATGGAATAAATGGTGGTTCAATATTTAATTTCTCTTCATATCTCTCATGGACTTAAATTGAATAGAAATACAATTTGATATATTTTAGGTTCAATCCAAGGACTATTTGAAGAGCGTTGCAGTAATGATGGCATAATTTGGCCCTGTGGATGCTGATAACCTTCCCCATTCCAACATGGAGAGAGCAATGAGGTCATTAGTGCTGTAGCCTCTCATAGCCAGGCGTTTGACTATGTAACTCCACGAATGGATGTGCATAAAAAAACAAATAATTTTGCAGAAATTTGAGACCATCTAAAAGTACAGCACAAACACAGAAAAAAGGAATAAATGGAACACTTTTGCTAATGAATATATATATTTTTGCTACTAAGTGCCTCAAACTAAATTCTGAATACCTCTGAAAGAATGGAAGCCACTAACCTGGGCTGTGTTTACCAAAAGCATTGCAACTTAAGTTGATCTGCTTAGGTTTACGAAGCTTTTGAGAAATGCAGCCCTGGTAAACTTTAACCAATCCCAACAAACAAATTGCATCACGGAAGTTGTGTAGCAGCCAGCTGATTAGATTGGAACTTATAATTTCACAAGCCATTGATATTGTTGTGTGCAATGTACATTAGATAGTCTATGACTAGCAAGATATCTTATCTGCAAGAGAAAGATCTGACTGCCGATTTAAATTATGCCTATTTAGATTTCAGTCTCCTCAGTCCTGGTGAGGGTGTCAAAGTGTTCCATTATTCATCAGGATAAATGAACAAGGCATCACTTCAATGTTCTATAGGTTATGGATGATAACATCAAACCATTAAATGTTTCCAAGGGACAAAAATATATGAGAAGTGACCATGAAACTTTTAGCACAGGACAGGATCTTCCTGTAACAGCACACATATCACTCTATTTTAGGACAAGCATCTCACTTAAAGCTCTGGAGAAAAACATCTCTCTCACACATCATGAAGCATACATAAAACATAACTTTTCAAGGACAAATGTTGACCTACCAAAATCTGCAATGATGCATGGGACACCTTGCAGCATAATGAGGAAATAAACTGTATATTATGGTTAAATTTGCCAAATGAGTGTGATTACACAGAATTTGTAATGCTCTACAGCCAAACTGTGCAGTATTCACACAGGAATCACAATCATGGGAAACAATGTACCGTAGGCCTTTAACATGCTTAAATGTTGATTATTGATTCTCATACACAGCAGACCATATGATGCATGCTGATACACTTGGAGCGGCAGTGTATAACTGCTTTATTTTAATGCAAAATATTCCAGAATTGTGGAATCACTTTTCTTTCATTTACATCACAAATATTTAGGCCACAACCACACTAGTATGTTTTTGTTTGAAAATGCAAAATTTTGCACATTTTTCGAAAACACTCTCCTTAACCGCATACTTTGGAAATTGATGACGTTAGAAAACTGAAAAAGTCTCCGGTTACACACGTAACCTCGGTTACCTGAAATTAAGGGAATGAGACATTTCTGTTAGCAATATGGGGAGTGTCCTTCTACACAACCTTGCTGAAAATAGTGGTGTAGTAGTGTCTGAAGAGGTGGTCATATAGTGCCCATTAAAAAAAAAAAAAACACATGCACCCGATCTCTAAAATTCTCTAAAATGTACATTTATATACAGTACCATATGTTAAGTGTGTACAATTTTTTTTTTTTTAAATTCTATAAAAAAACAAAACAAAACATACCCATAGTCCAGCATAATCTTACAAAATGTATATCAGGGAATGTTTCTTGCTGGCATGGTGTAGAGTACACTGCAAAGAACCATGGTATGGTAACTTGATATTAAATATGAAAAATATAAACTTGTCATTAATATTCCTTTTATTAGGCTACTGTGAAAATTGTTAATACTTTGTTATTACTCTAACTAATAAACTTATTCATAATACGCAATAAACTGTTAAGCACTCTAGCTAATATGAGTGTAGTAATGTTCATGTTAACACATTATCTAGTATTACCATATATAGCCTACATAAAAATGTATGTTTTTTGTTTTATTTGTGTACTATTATGTGCTTTTCTGTGTATAGTGAAATTGTTTTCCTACTTAGAAATTTTAATTGAAATTATTTGATATCACAAGAAAAAGGCACCACCGACAGCCGTAAAAGTAAAAAAAAGAGCATCAAAAACTAGCAGGGGTGTAATAACGTGCAATATAAAGTTTAATTG
The DNA here is from genome assembly GCA_032164185.1 of Moxostoma hubbsi. Taxonomy (NCBI): domain Eukaryota; kingdom Metazoa; phylum Chordata; class Actinopteri; order Cypriniformes; family Catostomidae; genus Moxostoma; species Moxostoma hubbsi. Next base: position 9,644,599 of record JAVLUX010000018.1, on the reverse strand, counting down.
CATAACATTTAATTACATTGTGTGTGTGTGTGTATATTATATATATATATATATATATATATATATATATATATATATATATATATATATATATATATATATATATATATCATAATTTATTTTAGGTGGGCATATGCAAAATCCTAAGAAAGATAGGTGGGTGGCGTATGCCTGCATATGCCCCAGACTACACTACTGGCTGAAACTCTTATACAATCACACCAATCATCTGATTGGCAATGGTGTCTGAGCCATGCCCCTTCAGGTGCGCAGTTGGTCTATATAAGCGGGCGCTCAGTCAACATTTCTTCAGAATTTTCTGACTAAGGGTCAAGAGTGAGTCACTCATATTATGAAACTCTAAAGTAGTAGTACGGCCAGCTTTCGCTGTCTCGATCCCTTCATCTCAGGGAACCGAGGTTACATGTGTAACCTGAGACGCTCCCTTTCAATTCAGTTCACTCGACATTGCTGTAAGCACTATGGGAAACGATATCCCATCATGCAGCTCTACGTGACATTACTCTCCAAGAGTTATAACACTAAATAGAGATATTCATAAGGAGTCACAGGCCACAGGCCGATGACTTATAAGTCATATTCAATTGTATTTTAATATTCCTACGTGGCTGATGCTGGATGGAAATTAATGAAGTCTGAGATTTATATGAACCATATAGATAGCCCACCCATAATAAGGTGTTGGGCTCACCCCCTTTAATGTAATTTGCGCTCTGTACAGAGAGGACTTGTGAGGAGATGGACGCCACGTCCAGGTTATAAAATCTTGCGAATGTGTTTTGTGAGGACCAAACATATGTCCTGTAAGGAAACACCGTTTGTCCACGCTCTTGACAAGTCTCTTTATTCGCTCAGTAGTGCCTCTTCTTGGGCTAGTATTAACCAATCGTCGAGGTAATTCAAAACAAGCACACCATTCATTTTGAACTGGGCGAGCGCCACATCGTTACATTTCGTGAATGTGCGGGGAGCCAGGGACAGACCAAAAGGAATGACTTTGAATTGATACGCAGTTCCCTCGAACGCGAATCTCAAAAACCACCTGTGACATGGTGCAATTGGTACGTGAAAGTATGCATCCTTCAGATCTAATTACACAAAACAGTCCTTAGGATGTACAGTATCTGTTTCTGGGTTAACATTTTTAATAGGCACTATGCGAGTGCGCGATTCAAGCATCTATAGATATAGAATGGGCCTACCATCTTTCTTCGGAAAAAGAATATAACGGCTGTAAACCCCGCTGTGTGTGTCACAGTCTGGGACAGTCTTGATCACGTGTTTTGCAAGGAGACTGTGAATCTCTGCACACAACACAAAGGTCGGACCACAGATTGCAAAACGGCAGCGAAGCGAGGTGGCGGCTTACAAACTGAATCGTATGCTTGATTGTTTTTAACACCCAGTCTGACACGCCCTTGAGGGCTTGCCATGTGTTCACACAGCGGGCTGACTGATTAGCTCGCTATAGGAGATAGAGTGCCGCTCACCATAGGGAAGTGGTTGAGCATAATGTGTGGGGTGTATGATACGTGAAGAGGAAATGGCCCTTTTCTGAGAATGTGTGAGCATCCCATGTTTATACAATGAGAGCTTTTTTCTCTTTTTGTGAGAAGAACTTTATTTGAGTAATACACACAGAACAATGTCCCGTTCCCAATGAAAAGTATTGGGGAAGAGGGGAGAAACACTGTGTGCCTCGAATTCAGACTCAGATTCAACTCTTGCATTCACAGATGGCTCAGTAATAGAAGCAGCGAGAGATGGATTCTTTGCTGGGCGCTGACCGGAATACAATTGGGAGCGTGCCCAGGAAAGGGTGACACTGCGACACGGCATCATCCCCATCGGCAGAGCCACCAAACATAACGAGGCCGTGCGGCAGGTAGGAGTTTTGCTGAAGCATCGTGTTGATCGACAACACGCTTCTGAAGTGAAGAACCCTTTCACAGAGAGCGTCTTCAACGGTGATGTGGAGAACTATTCACCGGAACACACAGGGGAGCGGTAAGTCTCTTGGTGTAGGCGCAGAGCACAGGCGACCTGTTCGCGTCTTGACAAGAAGTTCCGTCCGCTGTAAGTGTATCTTGATGCCGAAGCAAAGGCGGTCCAAGACGAAGACAAAGTTCACAGTCATGAGGAAAGAAAATTCTGAAGAAATGGTGAGAGCGCGCCTGCTTATATAGGCCAACTATGTGCCTAAAGGGGCGGGGCTCAGACGCAATTGCCAATCAGAGGATTGATGTGATTGAATAAGGGTTTCAGCAAGGTCGTATAGAAGGACACACCCCATAGTGCTATTACAACAATTATAACTAATTATAAAAGCAATTTCAAGAGAACTGAATCAAAAGGGAACAGAGTTTTCAAACTTTATTATATGGACGTGGCCTTACTGATTGGTTCAAAATTAACCCGCTAACCCAATGTAAGATTGTTGTAGCCCAACAGATTCACACTTTCAAGAGAATTGAAAAGTGACAGAAGGGGAGAGTTCACAGTGATGTCGGCTATAGCGCCCCTTGCAGCAACGTTGAGAATGCAACACGTATTTGTGTTTAGTTTTGAATTGCAGTCAGACACATTTTGAAATACAACAGTGTACGTAAGCAAGCTTTTTTGCTGCTGTAGCAAGCTTAACTAATCTTAACTACATTTTTTAGTAGCTCAGTATGTTTCCAAAATATTGAAGCTTTTCCAGTAATAAGCTACTTTTGTTTTTAATGTCACATTAGCTTTGTCCAAATTCCCCTATTGTTAGACTATTTTATGAAAAACATACTTCTTCGTCATTAATAAAAGTATGTTCTTTAGGTATGCACGCGAGTAGTATGAATACACTTCCAGACATGCTTCATCCAGAAACGTAGGCATTGTTCCACGTCCCCAACGTATAAAGTTGCAACAACAACCGCAAAAAAAAAAAACGACTCTGTTTTGGTGTTTTTTGTGTAGTTTTTAACTTTTTTTTAAAGTACTATTTAACCACAAGGAACAACATTCTTTATATATATATATATATATATATATATATATATATATAGCAGCACTTGCACAGTTAAACAAAGACGGGGCAGACTTGCGGTTATCTGCGGTGTTGTAGTTTTTTTTTTTATTTAGAATCAGCGTTTTGAATATGATGTGTCCTCTTGTGGGACAATGGGATACAAAAGTGTCCAGTGAATGCGCACTTCCCTACATTACTACATCAGGGTATTTCTCGCCCACTGTTTTACGAATACTTAGGATTCAGACATACTAGTAAATTGACATATGCTCTAGGCATACTATATAGTAGGGACGTATGCAATTTGAGACAGGGCTAAATTGCCAAAATAGAATCACTTTCTGTTGCCATCAGCAATACTATGTCAGTCCCTGATACAAATGCTTGTGCATGATGTCACAACTTGTGGGTGTGACCCCGTTGCAAGGTTTGCGAGGTATCCTCGAAGATTTGCAATATGCCACTTGTATTTTTTTTTTCTTTTCTCCCTGTAAAAGATTTCCTGCATTCCAAATAATCTCAGATCTATCCATTGAAAGTTATTAAATATTTTCATCTTGGCTATGATTGAAAAAAATGACATCACAAACTCCAAAATCAGGCTGCTCTCTGACAGGTCCTAATAATATTGAATTATGGAGTTATTTCGACATATTACTTTGAGTGAAATAATGCATTAATTTGTCTTCAGCATGTGTGTTTGATGGCAGGCAGCAGGACCCTGAAGCAGTGTGAGTTTCCACAGTCCGACACATGCTGTGATAAATTGCTTTCACTCCAGTGAGTGTTACTCATTGGTCAGAGGTTGAGTGGAAAAGCTGTTCAGGACTCTTGCAAAAAGAAAGAGAAAAAAAAAAGCACTGTGAAAGCACAATTTAATAACATCACATACCAATACTTTGGCTAGTTGTCACACTTACTCCAGCGAATAATTCTAATGGTATGTTATTTTTTTAAAAGTCAGTTATTTCTGTATTGACACTTACCTTGGCTACAAAAAAGCTATTGAACATTTTCACCATTATTGTCCAGGAAAAAAGATACACACCATTTTACATGGGGCATGTTGTCAAACTAAATGGGGCAAGTTGTCAAAATGGGAACCCACCATTAAACAGCCTATTATGGTTACTGAGACAACTAGTTCTGGCCTCTACTATATCATGACGATGGATAGGTATTGTAAGGCATTTAACGATTCCAGTTCCAATTCAGATTCCTCTTAATGATTCCAGTTCCATAATGATTCCATTCATGATTCATTTGAGGAGGAAATTTGAAAATAAGCAATGCAATTCCTAATGTATTTGAGGCCTACTGCCCTTAGAAGTTTGTTACCAAATGCTGTCACATAGCATATATTAATAAAAGCAATTCTTGCAGAAGGGGTGTTTAAACAGACTTTTTAATCAAGACATTTTATTAATTAATTTGGTAACACTTACAATAAGGTTCCATTCGTTAAAATTAGGTAATGCATAATGTATCATGAACTTCAATGAACAATATATTTTAACAGCATTTATTAATCTTTGTTAATGTTAGTTTTAATAAAAATGTAATTGTTTAGTTCATGTTAGTTCATGGTGCATTAACTACTGTTAACATTTATATATATATATTTTTTTTTTTTTTTTATGCATTACTATATGTTGAAATTAACATTAACCAAGATTAATAAATGCTGTAAAAGTATTGTCCATTGTTAGTTCATGTTAACTAATGTTAACAAATGTAACCTTATTGTAAAGTCTGAATAATTATGTCAAAACTCATAATGTGTATATTTATCTACAAATTGTCATAGAAACATCCAGAAACACTCAGAAATTGCGTACTGTCAGAATATGTACTTTTTTTTTTGATGAAGAACGCACTTCTTGGCGGGTAAAACGGTATGTTCTTTAGGTATGCATGCGTATAGTATGAATAGATTCTGGACATGCTTCATTCGGGAACGTGGGCATTGTCCCGTGTCCCAATTATACTGTATGACGTAATAACAACAACCGCTAAAATAATCTACTCTGGTTTATAAGTAAGGAATAACAAACGATGGACCATTGAATTATTTAAAAATAATGCAAGTCCCAAGGTGGTAATGCGGCCATGATGCCCAAAAACGATTAAAGCACAAGTAATATCTGTCTTTATACTTGCAGTTGAGGACTCACTCACAGTCCTCCGCTGTTTGTTTAAATCAAGCATTTGAACTTGTCTCCTCAGCTCCAGAGACATTATGGGATAGTAAAGTGTCCAGTTGATCCGCACTTCAGAATTTCGCCATAAACCGTAAAATACTGAGGATTCGAACATACTACTGCATTGGCATACTGTTTTTGACATACTGTATAGTAGGGAAATTTGGTTATTCAGACACAGCGTAAGTCTCACAAGTTGAGACTTAGAGTATCTGCAATGCCATAATCTTGTAAATGAACATCTTGTAATTCATCTAAAGGCCACATCTCTAAAATCTATATTCTACTATGCTACTAAAGGCCAAATTACAAAAAGGGGACCTGTTTTTATCTACACACTTCGACTATCACAATCCATACTACTCTATTGAGTTTGTCAAACCAGCGCTAACCTGTAAATGTGTCAACTGACGGTGATGGATCCTGGTTCTGGGGTACTGTTATTGGTAGGTCTGGCCCTGTGGTGACTGGTGTTGAGTTTGAGATTGGTTGGGTAGTGGATGGTGTTATGGGTGTGGTTATGGACAGTGGTACAGTGACTGGGTCAAGCATAACTGCTAGTGTCGCTACTGAAGATGAAGAACAATGAGACATAAGAAATCACTGAAAGAGTGCAAGTATGAACAAATTCTAATATAAGAAAGTTTTCACTGTCTGATGCGACTGTGGTGCTCTTTAGGTGTAGACTTAATTTTTAAGTAGAAATGTAGTAAAACCATGGTTAATTTTCATAAGGAAATGTCAACCTTATTAAATACAGTATATAGCTAAATTAAAGCTGAAGTATGCAACTTTTTCTGTGTTAAAATACTTTCTACTATCCCAGCTTAATATGCAGAGACAATATGCTTAACCATATGAATGGCTTCAAAGGTTCATTTTTCCAAAAACCGTTTACACTGTGTCTCTGTGGCGCTATGACCCACTTAGACCTGCCCCAACAACATTACAAATGGCATGAGTTGGGCTATCTCTTTTTTTGAGCAACGTCAGACGGGGGCATATTCAGAAAGCTTGGACAGCTATAGTTTCAAAGTAGCTTCGCCACCACTGGGAATAGACACAAATTAGACATTTGTTGGCATAAAGTAAAAGTACACAGCTTTAACATTTATGTGGATAGCATAGCTCAGATAATTTGGCCTTGGAAGAATTTGTTGAGAAATGTTTATGTTGAAATCTATGACTTTTGATTGCAGACTTTCATACAAATCTGGGCACAGTTTGAGTCATTGTTGAGAACTTCTTGAAACTCCAGAAAGAGACATGAGAACCCTCACCAAAAATCTTAACTAGCCACAAATTTGACACTAGTTATATTCACATGCAAACGAGCTTATGATTCACCGCAAATGTTTGCGAGAAGTTTGCAGCTCTTCCCTGTAGTGGTGTACCACAGGCTGACTTTTTGTAACAATGGACAATTTGCGGCAAAATTGCCACAAAGCTCATTTGCATGTGAAAATTACCTGTGGCAAATTTGTACCAAATTTGCAGTGAACGTCTCGGGTTACTTGTGTAACCCTTGTTCCCTGAAAAAAGCGGAACGAGATGTTGCGCTGCTAAGCGCTATGGGGAAACAATCTTATTGTGAGCTGCTCTGAACATGTGTGTAACACGTCAATGAAATTGACTGGAATTTATAGCCTCGGTTGGTGAGATCATTGGACGCACCTGTGGCCAGGCTATAAATAGGAGGCGTCACCAGAGTGTCGTCAGATTATTTTTCTGAAGAGCGGTCCTGGGACGTCCCAGTGCGGCAAAAGAAGCGCAGCATCTCGTTCCGCTTTTTTCAGGGAACAAGGGTTACACAAGTAACCCGAGACATTCCCTTTACAAAAAGCTTCACTTTGATGCTGCGCTGCTAAGCGCTATGGGGAACTAAATGCCCACGTCGCCGCACTGGGGCTGTCCGGACCCCTGATCGTTGTGAAGTGTTTTCACAGAACGCGAGAGGTTCCAGACATGAGCTTAAGATGTCGACTCAAGGGCATAAGCCCGGAGTAGCAGAACATCTAACACCATAAAATCCGAAGAGTGTGTGCGGAAAGGACTAGCCTGCCGTATCACAAACCTGGTTAGACATGAGCTTGAGATGTCGACTCAAAGACATAAGAGTCCGGAGTAGCGGAGCATCTAGCCCACAAAGTCAAAAGATGAGTTTGAGAAGCCGATCCAAGGGCTCTAACTCAAAAGTTCGTACCATGAACTTGGATTTGGCATGAGCCTGGGATGTCGACCCAAGGACATAGTCCGGGGTAGCAAAACATCCTAGCCCATGTAGAAAATTGTAGAATGTGCGTGGAGAGGACCAGCCTGCCATGTCACAAACTTGTTCCTGCATGAGTTTGAGATGACGACTCGAGGACGTAAGAGCCCGGAGTAGCATGAACATCCAAACTATAGAATTTAATGAATGTGTGCGGAGAGGACCAACCTGCCACATCACAAACTTGCTGCAGAGGGACCCCTCTAGCCAAGGCTTTAGAGGAAGCGACCCCTCTGGTGGAGTGAGCCCTGACACCTACTGGCGAAGCTTGACCGCGCGCCTCATAGGCCAGGGCAATAGCATCCCTCACCCAATGTGACATAGTCTGCTTAGTAGCGGCTGCCCCCCTGTTGCGGCCCATAGCAAACAAACAATTGCCCTGATTTACGCCACTGGCTTGTGCGGTGGACATAAATCTGAAGGGCACGGACTGGGCAGAGTCCGTGAAGTCTTTCCTGCTCCGGCGTTAAAAACGGCGGGGAGCAGAAGGCTTCTAAAGTGACAGGATGTATTGTCGAAAAAGGAACTTTAGGAAGGTAATCAGGGTGAGGATGCAAAATTGCTTTGGCCATACCGGGGGCAAATTCTAAACAGGTCGGCAGAATAGACAGAGCCTGTAGATCACCAATCCTCTTAAGAGAGGTAATAGCCATAAGGAAGACCATCTTGAGAGTCATCATGTGAACTGCACCACCTTTCGAAGACACCCCATTTATTGGTGTAAATTCTTCTGGTGGAGGGAGCCCTAGCACTAAGAATGGTTTCAATAACCCCAAGCGACAGCCCTGTGTCCCTCAGTTGGTACCCTTCAGGGGCCAAACGTGAAGTTTCCACAATTCGGGCCGGGGATGAAATATTGTCCCCTGTGCTTGAGACAGAAGGTCCCTCCTGTCCGGAATCGCCCAGGGCGAGCCGTCTAGGAGAGACATCATCTCTGAGAACCAAACCCTGTTCGGCCAGCGAGGCGCTATCACTAAGAGGCAAGACCCTTGCTGGCGAACTCTGGCCAGGACTCCCGGGAGCAGAGAAACCGGAGGGAACGCATACAGGCGCATTCTGGGCCATGTATGCGCCATCGCGTCCAGACCCAGGGGGGCTGGGTGACTCAGAGAGAAGTAGAGGGGACATTGCGCAGTCTCTTGAGAGGCGAAGAGGTCCACTTCGGCTCTGTAAAATCTCTCCCAAATCTGTAGTACTACCTCGGGATGGAGTTTCCACTCGCCCGATGGTAAGTTTTGTCTGGACAGAAAATCTGCTCCCACATTCAGGCGTCCAGGGATATAGACTGCCCTGAGTGACAGTAACTTGCCCTGGGCCCAAAGGAGAATCCGACGTGCCAGCAAATTGAGGTGGCGAGAACGTAGGCCTCCTTGATGATTTATGTAGGAGACTGCTGCTGTGTTGTCCACCCGCACAAGGACATGGCAGCCTCTCAAATGTTGGAGAAAGTATTTCAGGGCCAGAAATACTGCCATCAGCTCGAGGCGGTTTATGTGCCAATCGAGTTGATGACTCTCCCATTCCCCTTGGGCTGGACGACCACTTAAGACCGCACCCCAACCCGTCAGGGAGGCGTCTGTCGTAAGCATCCTGCGACGACACAACGCACCAAGAGTGGGACCCAAGGTGAGAAACCGGGGTCTGAACCACATAGAAAGGGAACGAAGCACTGGGCGCGTAACCCTTATTTGCCTGAGGGGACTGGCCCTTGGATGAAACCCCCTGGCTTTTAGCCACAGCTGAAACGGTCTCATATGGAGAAGGCCCAAAGGAATCACCGTGGACGCAGACGCCATGAGACCTAATATTCGTTGGAACTGAAGAACAGTGCAACCTTGACCTAGCCTGAGAATGCTCAGGGAGTTCTGAATGGAGATGACACAAGCGGGAGACAACTGTGCCTGCATCGTGATCGAATTCCATATAACCCCTAGATAGGAAATTTTCTGGGTCGGGGAAAGAACGCTCTTTTTGGCGTTGAGTCTCAGACCCAGAGAACCTAGATGAGCCAAGACGATATCCCTGTGCTGAACTGCCAGTTCTTGAGACTGGGCTAGGATCAGCCAGTCGTCTAGATAATTCAGAATGTGGATGCCCTGGAGTCGCAACGGAGCCAGTGCTGCATCCATGCATTTCGTGAATGTGCGGGGTGATAGGGCTAGGCCGAATGGAAGGACCCGATACTGGAAGGCTTCGTCCCCGAAAGCGAACCTCAGGAACTTCCTGTGCTGTGGCAGAATTCCAATATGAAAGTATGCGTCCATGAGGTCGATCGTGACCAGCCAATCGAAACGTTGGAACTGAGACACGACGGATCTGACTGTTAGCATCTTGAACTTGAGCGTCTTGACCGAGCGGTTCAAGGCACGAAGATCTAAGATGGGACGCAACCCCCCCCCCCCCCCCCCCCCCCCCCCCCTTTCTTGGGGACCAGGAAGTATCTGCTGTAATAGCCAGACTTTTTCTCTGGAAGGGGAACATGTTCTATGGCCCCTTTTTCCAAGAGATTTTGCAGTTCTACCTGAAGTAGACACGCCTGTTCCGGGCTTACGGTAGTGGAAACCACGCCGTTGAAGCTCGGAGGGCGGCAAGCGAACTGAATTCTGTAGCCTTTTCTACTGTTTTTAGAACCCACATAGAAATACCTGGCAGAAGTTTCCATGCTGCCAGGTTCTCTGAGATGGGAACTAATTTCAAGACTTCCTGTCGAGGGGGTGTCGAATGTTCCGTGTCCTGGATTATGGCAGGGAGCAACGGTACATTCAACATTTTGTTGGAAACCCCTGTCACCCGAAACACCAAGGGTGGCGGGAGTGAAGAGGTTTCGTGAGGGTATCGGGAGGGCCGAAGTGAATGATACACGCGCCCCGTCCCGAAGGGAACTACCCTCACAGGGTTGGATACAAGACCGTCAGGGCTTCTTTTTCTTGGAGATACAAGCCCTGAGGTCTTGTTTGGGAGGTTGCTGAGGGCGACGAGCCTGTCCCCAATCTCTGCGAGGGGGAGCACGACTTGCCACGCTCTGTTTCTGAACCTCCCTCCTAACAGAATCAGGGCGAGACTGGGTGACCGACGGCCTCGCCCCCTGAGTGCGACGAGGAAGGAATTGCCCAAAGGCTTCCTCATGGCTTTTCGCCTCCTGGAATCTGGAGATAACCGTGTTCATGGCGTCTCCAAAGAGACCAGAAGGCGAAACTGGAGCATCAAGGAGGAAAACTCTGTCCTTATCCTTGATGCCGGATAGATTAAGCCATAAGTGCCTCTCAGTGCTAACCAAAGCGGACATAGACCGGCCAATAGCACGGGCTGACTGCTTGGTGGCACGGAGAGACAAATCCGTAGCTCGACGAAGTTCAGAAAAAGCTTCGTCGTCGAGGCCTCTTCCAGCACTCAAATCTTTTAGTAGGTCAGCCTGGTACGCCTGCAAGACAGCCATGGTGTGCAGCGCAGCACCAGCCTGACCCGCCGCTTGATATGCTCTCCCGACCAGCATGGAGGTTACCCTGCATGGCTTAGAAGGGAGAGCAGATTTATTAAGCGACGATGCCGAACCCGGCGAGAGATAACCCGCAAGTGTCTCTTCGACCGGTGGCATCTTTAAATACCCTCGCGCCTCAGCGCCCACGATAGTCGAATATATTGACGTCGAGGGCACGTGAATGCGCGAGGTATAAGGTTTATTCCAAGAACGAGAAAGCTCGTCATGGAGATCATCAAAGAAGGGAAGGGACTGATGAGGTGTTCCCTTCCCTTGGTCACCAGACAGAAATCTGTCCTCTAACTTAGAGCGCTTGGGGGGAACTTGGTCACGTGGCCAGTCTATTTGAAGCCTGGCCACCGCGCGAGTAACCACATCGAGCAGCTCCTCCGAAGATTTAGAATCGCGATTGGAGCGCTCAGATGCGGTTAACTCGGAATCTGACCCAAGGGAATGGAGGTCCCCCTCGTGAACTGAAGAGGCGCCGAAGCACGCTTCAGGATCACGCGAGGGACCAGCAGGATCTGGGGAGAGAGCGAGCGAAAGGGGCGAACCAGTCTCTCGCTCCTCAGCCAGATCCATGTGAGAGGCCCACGAATGAAGTGTGGGTGCCGGCTCTCGGAAGAAAGCAAGGCGAGCGCGAAGCATCCCGACCGAAAGTAGGTCGCAATGCGCGCACCCGCCCTGTTCCAACGCGAGAGTAGTGTGCTCTTCCCCCAAGCAAACAAAGCAAAATTGATGCGTGTCCCTGTCAGACATAGAACGCTGACAAGGAAACACGCATTGTTTGCCCTGTTTTTCCGCCATTTTCCCCTTTTTCTTTTCTTTTTTTTTTTATATATATATATATATATATATATATATAAAAAGAGAGAAGGAAGGAAAAGACTTAGATTTTTAAACAATTTTCTAACAAGAGTTTTGTGAAAACACACAGAGAGAAAGCTCTGAAGAAAAATGTCTGACGACACACTGGTGACGCCTCCTATTTATAGCCTGGCCACAGGTGCGTCCAATGATCTCACCAACTGAGGCTATAAATTCCAGTCAATTTCATTGACGTGTTACACACATGTTCAGAGCAGCTCATAGCGCTTAGCAGCGCAGCATCAAAGTGAAACTTTTTGTAAAGGGAACTCTCAATTTTGCAAAGGAGATTACTAGGGTCTGAGAAGCAGGAGACCTAAAGTTTGCACTCAAATGTAATCTCATTGCTGTCTAGAAGAATCAAATGAGATATTAAAAAGATTTCAGTTGGGCAAAACGTTTTAGATGGAAATGCTTGTTTTAAAATAATCTTCAAATTTTGACAGAATTTCCCTAAACATTTTCCTAAAAAGATCCAAAAAAACAGTGATTGTCCACCACAAACAGGCTGAAACTACCCTGAAATCTCCAATAACCTTGAGGACACTCTCATACATCACAACGCAACATTATAATTCTTCCATCTTACATAACATGAAACATTTATGAAAAGAAACTGTGGAAAAATGCATCACACCATCAGAATTCACTGTGACAGTTAAGGGATAGATGAAAACAAGCGCCTTGTTAACGAAATAAAATAAAGAGGCCAAAAAGAGTAATGGCAGCGGAACTGACAACATGAAAATGTCAGTCAACGCGTTTCATTAGCATGTCACTTACTGCCAGAAGTTCCTGACGCCTCACCTGCAAAAGAAAAAGAGGAGAAAGAGAGTTAGAGAGGGTTGAAAAGGAAGATAAAACAAATGAGAAAGGTTTACTCATTCATTTTTGAAAACACTCCACCGGGTTTGTTTTATTTTTTTCTCTATCGGTCTAGAAGCTTCTGCCAGCACATCTCGCTTGAGCAGGCAGTGAATGTACAGTTGTGTATGTATTTATTTACATATCTCTTATTTCTGTCTTCATTTTTAGTGAGAAAACTGAAGTTTACATGAAAGGCTTGTGCTATTCTACCTTCCTTAGCTAGCGCATATGCCCCAGTTCTCTACAGTGAATGTAAATTATAGCTCTTTTCTCAGGTGTGTGTAAGTGTGTGCGTGTATATACCAGGTGCAGAATTCGTACAAATATTCGGGGATCCATTCGGAGTGGGCAGGTAGGAGCCAGGCTTCCAGGACTTGGCCTTAAAACCTCTCTCGCAGGCCGAACAGTCTTGTCCTGTGGTGTTGTGCTCACAGTCGCACTGAAGGGTGCCTTCACGCAGTGAGCACTGACCAGCGTGGAGGTTACACTTACACCTGTGAAAACAAGAGACGGCGACCAATTAGCACGCTAGTTATATTGGAGCCATGAGCAAGGGCAGAATCTGCTCCACAGAGGATGGTTGCCCTCTTGTAGTTGTTAGGGTCAGCTGAGGTAGCTTAGTAGCTCATTACTTGGCTCAAGAAAGCAACTAATTAGTTGTAAGCATGTGCTGTAGTGTGACTAAAAACAGTAGCTGAAGGGAATTCTGTAGATCTTTTAGAACTGAAAGACTGTGAGTGTGTGTGAGTGTGTGTGTCAGTTTTAGTAGCGATGCCACTTACTATTTTTGAACCGTGTAACAGTAGCTAATGGTTTAGCTTCTCCAGTAACAAGCAACTTTATCCAGCAATTACTGTGACCAAATGCTACGTCTCTGTTTTTAATCACATTAGCCACATATACACCATCGAGCAGAACAGTTCTGAGCATATTGAGTAAATGTTCCAGTAGCATTTCCACTCAAACACTGTTCGGCACACGATTACAAACAGTTCCCAGCCCGGATTTCACAGCACGGTTAGCTTACTGTATTCAACCGTTCAGGTAGAATGCTTTTAGTTTCATTTAAATGAATTGGTTCATCCTAAATGGTCCATTCTCTCATATGAAGCTTTGAAGATTCAATCTTGTGAATTGGTTCATTCTAAATGCTCCATCCTCTCATACCATTGGAAATACTAATTCATTTTAGAGAGTCAGTTCATCGCAAATGGTCTTTCTGTCATAGCAAGTACTTAAAAGTTCAATTCATGCTAGAGGGAAATTCAAGTCAATCGACTGTTAAATGCTGCTGGTAGTGGCGTAGTGGCTAAAGCACAGGGCTGCTAATCAGATGGTCGCTGGTTCGAACCCCACGGCCACCACCATTGTGCCCTTGAGCAAGGCACTTAACTCCAGGTTGCTCCGGGGGTATTGTCCCTGTAATAAGTGCACTGTAAGTTGCTTTGGATAAAAGCGTCTGCCAAATGCATAAATGTAAATGCTGCTTATTAATATTTTTTTGAACTCATTATATAACAGAATGTATTCTAGTTTTTTAATTTTATTTAGTATAAATGTATCTGTTCAAGTTAGATGAGTCACCCAAACTGAGAATATTTGTATAACAGAAACTGAAAATAACTGATAAAGCCCAGATTTTTGATTTTTTAAAGCTATTGCTCACTCACCGTAGAAGGCTGTAATGTAGTTAGATTGACTGTAGTTTAACTACTTTAAAAAAAAAAAACTGTAGCAGCTTGTAGCCTAGAAAACTTCAGTTTAAAAGTTTCACCAACACTACATCATTAAACATAAACTTATATGTCCACTGCTCTAGAGATTAGTCAGATATTAAATTCATATTTACTTTGCTAGATGTATCTAATTCTTTATTATTAATAAAACGCTTCCCATGACATGTTTTTGAAAGCACTATAGAGGGTTTTCTTCTTTATTGTAGATTAGGGCGAGTTTGATTGTCTTTGACTACTGTATGATGTTTGAGATAAAACTCTCAGATTGTGAGGACTGTAAACAGCGCCCGTCTGCGCTACTCTAAATATAGCTGAAGTCCACTTCTTTGGTACCACAAAAATGAGAGGGTGAGCAATGATTATCCCTAGTTATGAGAATAAATGGGAGATATTGAGATGGCCTTGTCTCTCCTTATTGTTGGCTCTATAAGGAAAATCTGCAGAGCCGACAAAATGCTGCTTCCCTGCTTTTAGTTTATGAGAAATGTTCTGCAGATCTGACAGCCGAGTGTAAGGATACTTGAGATTAAAGGGCCGGAGAGGAAAGCAGGTTAGTATGGATATTATGCGTTTTCAATTACAATCTCCCTAATCAAATGAGTGTGTAAATCCCAATGCTTTGGAATTTTTTCATCCTCACTAGAGCGAACAGCTATCCTTTTGCATGAAATATTTATGAAGCTGACCTAGATATTTCCACGCGGACAACCCATAACCAAATCTTGCATAGCCGTATAATGAGGTCATACCTCGTGCTCGCCATCTGAAGAATTTTATAAAAAAAGCAAGGCCATCTAAACATACGAGACTCCTAAAATTCTGTCTTGTGCCTCGCTTAATTGCTGTAAAGCTATACCTTCTTTGGCACCATAGAAATTAAGCATTTGCAAAAGGAACCACATATTTGAATTTAATTTACAAAACAGGAATATAAAATGAAATGGGATATTTGGTCTTAATTAAACATGGTGCACTTTATCTCTGTGCAATTAGGGAACAGTACATTTTACACCGTAAATGTGAAGGGTAGATTAGCTTTTGCAAACTATAAAAATTTTTTTACTCACACTGCTACCTATGTTATTATATCAAAACAGTTCTCTATCTGTCACTCACTCGACATTGTGTCAATGTAGTGACACTAGGGGTCGCACTTGAGAGCCTGAGACACCTCTGATCTTTGATAAAGGCCAATGGGAACTGGCGAGTGGTATTTGCATGCCACTCCCACGGACATACGGGTATAAAGGAGGGGATGTGCATACCGTTCATTCAGATTTTCTCTTTGGAGCCAAGCGGTTGATGGTTCAGCGAGCTGAATATCCCACAGCTTCTATCTTCACCTCTGCTGGATCCTTACGGCGCATTACAGTGGTTTTCTCCCCTCTCTGCACAGGTGCACTGCAGAGTTCACCCCTGGGAGCTTCGGCAGATCATTAGAGTGTATTCTAAAAGAGTATATTCTAAAAGAGCGGCACACATCGAAACGTCTTTTTAAAGACGCGTCTTTTTAAAGATGCTCTTCCAATTGTGTGTTATTCCTGGATGCAGTCAATATCTCTCACCTTCAGATGGCCACGATCGCTGACTTTCGTGCCTGGGCGCTGCCCACGGCAAAACATCTTTCGTGGATGTGTGAGGACATGACCATGGCAACATTGTGGTCGCGGCTCGCTTTCGTCAGAAAGCAAGCCACCCCAGCGGTTCCTTGCTACCTAAAGGTACGAGGCCAGCGCGGCGAGCACTGGGGGCGATTCGTGGGACCACAATGGGACCACCTCCGCCGGGTAAATCCCCACGGACCTCCCATTCCCCGACATGCTTGTTTGCTCCGATTAGGCGCTCGGATAAGTGCGGCTCGTCCCAGGGCGAGTTCAACATCTTGTTCGGCGCCTGCAAAGGATGTGCATGAGGAGGTGCATCTTGTCAGCCATGAGCTGACAAGATCGTGGGAGGCACCTTTCACTGCCCGGTCCCGATCTTTTGTCTCCCCTGCTCTCACTACCCTCGATGGCAGAGCGGCCAGGGCCCCAGTATCCTGCCCCTGTGCAGATCAACAGCCCGCACCCCATCTGCGCGTCGCCATGGGCATCTCCCTGCGGTGACCGCACCGGATCAGCTTCGGCCCCTGCATGAAGCATAAGCCACCCGTCTCACGGCTGCCTGCTAAGAAGAAGACTTCTAAGCACCATATTCACACCCTGAGACGGGTGACACAGGAATGAGAAGACCTGCTGTCCTGGAGCTGGTACATAGACCACACCATTCCCCGGTGGAGGGCCGGGAGGAGAATCTTTTTTTCCCATTTCAATTTGTTTTGCTGCACACTAAAGTAGCTTCAGTACCCAAACATTCAACAAAAGAGCAGTTTCCTCATTCCCTTGGTCACATAACCGGTATGTATGACCCCTGACCAGAGTCCACCATTTCTCTTTGGCAGTTCCAGCGCCCTGGTGGCAGTTCCCCTCTCCCACGCACCAAGCGGTGGCACAAACATGCTCAACCATGGACAGTTTCGACGTACCATGGGGACGAAGCACCTCCTCCCCCCTCCTCAACCGATCCGCTGGTGAGTATCAGGAGTCAGGTAAGTGCTTTGATGTCTCTTGACTCAGCACCGGCATAGGGCTCAAGCCCCGTCAATGTGGCCTCCCTGGCTCCACCTCGCCGTGAGGCCCCACCCGCCAGTAAGTCCGACGAGATTGTTCCCTTCATCCCCCTCACCCGTCGCGGTGGCTGACCCAGACCGTCCGACTCGGCTACCACGGTGAAGGGCGAGAAAGCTGCTACCTTGCATGCGGAAATCGCCACCCTTCTGCAGAAGCATGCGATAGAGCCTATCCCTTCAGCCAAAATGAAGAAGGGGTTTAACAGCCCCTACTTCATAGAACCAAAAAAAAGCAGTGGGTTGCGACCAATCTTGGACCTACGGGTACTGAACCGATGTGTTGTCTCCTGTTCAAGATGCTGATGCAAAGGCACATTCTAGCGAGCATCCGACATCAAGATTGGTTTGCGTCGGTAGACCTGAAGGATGCGTACTTCGGGTAGTCGACTCGTCCCCAAAGGGCTGTTCAACACTCACACTAGCATCAGGGGAGGTTACGTGCCAACCCAATGTGCTGGCTATGCGGTACAAAATAGTTTGCCCGTCTCGAACCGCTGATCCACGTAACACAGTTCAGCTGGTTGTGGCATCTTTGTAGGGGACCCCTAGTGTCACTACATAAACACACGTCGAGTGAGTGACAGATAGGGAACGTCCTGGTTACTTCCGAGACATTGTGTACCTCCTACCACAATGTTGAACTACCCACTGAAATGGCCAGGAACTTATTCTCGGCTCCTCAGCACAAAATCTGAATGAGCAGTATGCACATCCCCTCCTTTATACCCATTTGTCTGGGGGAGAGGCATGCAAATACCACTCGCCAATTCCCATTTATCAAAGATCAGAGGCATCTCGGGCTCTCAAGAGCGATCCCTAATGTCACTACATCGACACAACCTCTCGTTCCCTCCATCAGGGAACGGAGGTTACGGAAGTAACCAGGATGTTTTACTCTAACGGATAATTTGAAAACAATACGTTTTAACACTTGTATTACAGACCCACCTATATTTAAACACTTATTCCAATGTGACTGCAGTACTTCTGCAGTACCTCACCTGATACCAGAGTTTGGAATTTGGACTCAGAGACCCAGCGTTGATCCCAGCCAAGGATGCTCGAAACAAAAGTAAAAGTGAAGGGATAGTGCCATTGAAGCGATACAATACAGCATGGTTGACTCAGTAAATGTGCTTTTCATGTTGTATTTGTTTTTAAAACGCTATCAGTTAGGTTTAGGTGTAGGCTAAGGGTAAGGATGTCTGTTTTGTTCACCTCTCCTTTACCTTTATGGACACTATTGTAACGTTAGATTACTCAAGGTCAGTAACGTATTCTAAATACTTTGGATTACTGTTGCAGCACTGGTAGATTTTTTTTCACTTGTTTTGACTATAAAAACTCATTCACAAAAACTCAATATAAAAATACATTCTCTGAAAAACCTAAATATCTTATGTAGTCTTACGCAGATAAATCAAACAGATCTTGTTTCAAGGATTTTTTTTATATTTTTACAGGAAAACAATACAAAAATCATTATCAAGAATATGATTTTTTTGCCCTAATATCAAAGTTCTTACTAGAAAAAAAGAAATTATGATCCAATGTCAATTTTCTTGATTAAAATATATGATCGTGCCTGGTACATGTGCATGAAAAATGGCTAGAAATAGAATTTTAGCTTGGCGTAAAGACGACAATTTACACAAGGTTTATTTCTAATTAACGTCCTTCAAACTTCTCTGTCTGCTCATATGAATGTAAAACATCATAAGAAAGTGTTTCACCACTTTTCAAATGCACTTTGGATCGCATAATTTGTGTATAAATGTTTTCCATCTGAAAGGACTAAATATTAAATGAAACAAATGACAATAAAATGCGAAGTAATCTCTTCAGTAAACAAAATACTTTTTGAATGTAACTTTATTCTAAATAGCAATGATTTAAATTGTAACTGTAGAGGAATACAGTTACTTATATTTTGTATTTTAAATACATAATCCCGAATTTCGTTACTCCCCAACCCTGCCTATATTTTATCTGCAACCCACCTCTCTGTTTTCACACCCTCTCATTCCCTTCATATCAAACATTTCTGATAGTGGGGAATCAATTGACAGACAGAGTGTTATTTTACTCAATTTAATTTACTTTAATTAAGTCTGATTTTAAAAGCCTGAAGAAACATATAGACTCCAACCACCCTCTAGAGGCCTTTAAGTCATAATTAAAACCCAATGTCAATCACAAACTCTTTCATTTGGGGCTTCACCAAGACCAAGTGCCCATCAAGCTCCTATCATGACAAATTAATCAGCTGCACACCACTTCATTCCAGAGGGCCTCGCCTTAGGGGAGACCTCTCAGCTTCTGAGGGACCAGACTTCAGGCTGGCATTAATCAATTAAAGCACAGCAAGGGCACTTATCAATATCTGACCAAATCCAGAATTGGGGCTTTACTTATCCTCTTAAAATGCAATGCACCATGTACAGATTTAGAGCTGAACACCCATGACGCACTGTGAATGATGTAATCAAGTTCTCACTACTTAGTCCTTCTGCTGTATATTTGCATATACTATCTGAATATTTTGATATCAACATTAAAATCAACATCTTTAAACATCTTTCAATCATCTTTCAAATGCTTCATGGAATTGTGGTTCATGCCCAGATTAAAAACGTTAAATACAAATTTTTGGCTTAGAACTCTTTTATTAAAGATTTTATGAAGACCCTATATTAAATATTATTTGTAAAAATACTTCCAGAACAAAGATGGCTGAAAAAGTGGGGACAAAATGTGATTTACTGATGCAATTCTTTCTCAAACGATTCTAGATCGAGTCACAAATTTTTTTCAGTTGGAATTTAAATTAATTATCAATAACTGAATCCCTCTAAACTTTGTTGGTTTCAACCAAAAACAACAAAACGTGTGATGTGCAACACTGCAAAAATGGCACAGAGAACCACATTTGCCATGAAAAGGTGTGCTTACGTTGTGCAAACAAACGTGGGAGCCTTCAGAT
Organism: Moxostoma hubbsi; assembly: GCA_032164185.1. Classification (NCBI taxonomy): domain Eukaryota; kingdom Metazoa; phylum Chordata; class Actinopteri; order Cypriniformes; family Catostomidae; genus Moxostoma; species Moxostoma hubbsi. Next base: position 9,624,502 of record JAVLUX010000018.1, on the reverse strand, counting down.
ATGTTTAATAGCTAAGGACAAAAAGGCTGAATAAGCTGTATTTTGCAACATCTTAAAGAAAACAACCAACCAACGTTCTGCATCATGAATTCTATATTTAAAAGGAACAAATGTATATACATAGGAATCACAGTTGCCAGACACAATGTGTTTCTTCTTGTGTGCAGCTGCAGAAAATAATACACGCACTGATGGGGAAAGATAAATGAACTAAAAAGTGATAGTTCACCCTAAAATAAAAATTCTGTCATTTACAAATCCTCATGATGTTCCAAACCCATAGGAGTTTCTTCCTTCAGCGGAACACAAATAGAGATGGTAGGGGCTGAGGCCATGTCCAAACTAAATTTTTGTTTAAAAAAAGTTTTTAAAAAAACTCTTCATAAGCTCATACTTCAGTAAATGACGTTAGGAAACTGAAAACTGAGGTTTCAAACTTAAATGGATTAGTGTGGCCTGGCAGCCTCAGTCACCATTCACTTTCATTGTATGGAATAAAGATGCAATGGAAGTGAATACTGAGGCTGTCATTCTGCCTAATGTCCTTATGTGTTCCTCTGAACAAAGAAAGTCAAATGTGTTTGTAACAACATGAGGATGAGAAAATTATGGCAGAATTTGTATTTTTGGTGAAATATCCCTTTAATGTTCCTTTCTTTCTCCATCTGTTTACTCTGCTTGTGTTGCAGAATTACAATGCATTCACCACACTCAAACATGTAGCGGTAGATCAAAAATCTTGCATCTTCAACAAAGTTTTCAGATAAAACCGGCACAAAGTCGGTCAGAGCAGCTGCGGTAATCTGACGTCCCGTGAAGAAACAGCACTTCAAGTGATGCAAGCTTTTGGCAAAAACAACGATACAAAGAGATCTGTCTGGTTTGACAGCTGAGTAAATGCCTGCCGGCGTTTTGTAAATGTGCTTGCATAGTGAGTGTGAAAACTGTAAGCGATATGCACGCTAGCTTGCAGATTGGTATGCGTTCCTCATCGTCATGAATATTCTAAATTATTGACACCACACCAAAAAAAAAGTGCTAAGTAGACAGTAAAATCTTGTGATTAAAAACCAAGGACAAGGAATCATTTGTGCCCCTGTTAAGGACAAAGAGGGCAAGTCTGTTTTGCTCCTATAAAAATGCTGGTATTACGGGGATAAATGGCTGATGAAGCTGCCCGTGTGTGTTTTTAGCAGAGCTTGGAGTAGGTAAGGTTTTTTTTGTGCTATTCCATTCACAGTAGGCCTACCGGGAATTATTTTTGTCATAAACTGACGGTACTCTCTCTGTTAGTCTCGCAAGTTTTCACTATTAAATTTGATTTTTATTATAGCTTAATTTGACAACAACAGTCCATATTGATTTGAGGGGACTGTCTGACCAATTTTAACCCACCAATTAAACCACCAATCACACTTTGCTTGGTTTTGCATGATGTTCAGACGTTAAGGGGCGGGCAGTAAATCGATAAAGGTAGTGAAAAGTTCTTAAACATCTGTAAAAGATTTGATGAACAGACCACAATGTGTAATCTAATAATACTTACATATATACTGTATGCACACACACACACATTACACACACACACACACACACGAGTGTAGTACTGTATATATATAAAACCCCTCTGTATAATTGCAGTGAGCAGAACAGCATCTCAGAATGCACAACATGTCAAACCTTGAGGCGGATGGGCTACAAAAGCAAAAGACCACGTTGGGTTCCACTTCTGGCGGCCAAGAACAGAAAACTGAGAGTGGGCCTACCATTTGTGTACCTCAGCAGAAATCCAGATTTGTGCAGACCAGGCTATGTTTTTCCAATCGTTTAATGTTTTGGTGAGCCTGTGCCAACTGCAGCCTCAATTTCCTGTTCTAAGATGACAGCAGTGGTACCCAAAGGGGTCATCTGCTGCTGTAGCCCATCCAATGTTCAACATGTTGTACGTTCAGAAATGCTTTACTGCCTAGCACTGTTGTAAATTGGGTGATTATTTTGGGTTACTGTCACCTTCCTGTCAGTTTGGACCAGTCTGGCTGTGGCAGCAGGGGAGTGGTCAAGCGTCTGTCCGGAGAGAGAAAAGCGGTAAGGGTGCTTGCACCTGAGCTAGATTATGTTTAACACCTGTTGCTAATTCCAATGAGCATGGGGAGAGCGGCATATAAGCAGCCACGCCACCAACAGAAAAGATAGAGAGTCTGACACAAGGAAGGCCACGGTGCTTCTGAAGCTGTTACATCTATTGTGTCTGTGAAGCGGAGTTAAATAACTACGTGCCTGTGAAGCTGTAGAGTTTAAGAAACTATGTGTCTGTGAAGCTGAAGAGTTTGTGAAGTTGTATAGCATTGAAGTGGCTGATTAAAGTCCTATCTGAGCCTGGAAAACTTGCTTCCCTGTGTTCTCCTTCCCTTCTCCTTGTAAAGTGTTACACTGGCCATTCTCCTCTGACCTCTGTCATTAACAAGCTATTTTCGCCCACAGAACTGCCGCTCACTGGATGTTTTTGTTTTTCGCACCATTCTTTTTACACTCTAGAAGACTGTTATGCGTGAAAATCTCAGGAGATCAGCAGAAATACTCAAACCAGCCCATCTGGCACCAGCAATCATGCCACGGCCTAAATCAATAAGATCACATTTTTTTCCCCATTCTGATGGTTGATGTGGAAATTAACTGAAGCTCCTGACCCGTATCTGAATGATTTTATACATTACACTGCTGCCACATGATTGCCTGATTAGATAATCACATGACTAAGTAGAAGTACAGGTGTACCTAATAAAGTGGCCAGTGAGTGTATATACTGTATATATATATAAAATATCTGTAAAATATTAGATGAACAGAACACAATATGCTCATTTAATTTATATGTGTACATACAGTCTACTTAATGCACTGGATTCAGGCCACTTGGCTGTAGGTCACAGGGGAACAGCGGGAGGCTTCCTGGGCCTCTGATGAGGGGTGGAGTAACAACATCTTTTTTGGGGGTGTGAGTTAAGGTTTCTCTACCCTGCACTCCATGGATCTGTGTCAATTCAGGGCAGCTATATCCAGACACCGCAGGGCTGGACCCACACTGGTTGGGACAGGAACAGATCTCATGGGCATGCTGGATGCCAGGCTCTGCTATTGGGCTAGGATCAAACCCCTATCTGGCCATCTGTGGCTGGAGAATCAGGAGTACAAGATAAACATATGGCCCTTAATGCCCAGGCACAGCAGAGGAACTTGAAGAGATTGAGTACTGAATCTTGAAACTATGAGCTTGAGAATATGAGCTACAAGTTGATTACATTATTTACTTTGATAACCCTGCTGGTGAATCCAGCTTAAAGGGATAGTTCTGTCATCATTTAATAATGTACTCAAGATGTTGATGGCTGTATTGGGTTAACATGGTAGTTGCTTATATTTAGATGCATTTGGACAGTCCGTTCAAGGTATGCATTATTTAAATTTTTTTAGTCTGTGTTGTTTTTTCTGGGATTTGAACCCATGACCTTTTGTATTGCTAGCATAGGGTGGTAAATAGCTGGTCAACAAGCTATTATATTCCAAATACCAGATTGACCACTTTAAGCTGGTATGGCGAGCCGGTAGCTAGTTTTTTGTATTGGTGCAAGACTGGTCAGAGCGACGTAAATTAAAGTCTGTCCTGCAACTCTTTGTGGTCCCATTTCATTTCCCCTTTCACTTGCAAAAATGTCCTGTCGATCACTAAGTAAAAGGTGAAAATGAAATCAAATAAACAAATGAAGTTAGGAATGATCTACTGAACATTTCTTTATTTCTTGTAACCTGCCATTCCTAAGGTGACAAGATTTGCATTTTATTGGCAAATTATACAGTTACATCCTGCGTAGCTAAAGAAGAATGCTGCGGAAATTCTCCCCATGGAGCGTCATTAGGGAACATTTATAGAATATCATTATGTGCATTTGTGGCTTTATTGGACAGATCAGCAAGATTTCTTTCAAGATATGTTTAAAAGCGACAAAGTCTGGTGCAAATAAGGGGGGCATGACGCTCAGATGACTAAACAGCAACGGCACTAAACAAACACAGATAGACAGATAAAAAGCTGCCGTTGGAGTCTGTTGCTCTGAAGCAGCTGGAAGCTGCTGTTAATGGGTGCTTGATTTATTTTTCCCACAGTCCTCTCTCGCGAGACGGCCTGACTATTTATTTTCATTTGCACAGAAGCACAGCCCGCCTCATCATGAGGCACTTAAGCAAACAAAAACGGATGGAGGAACAACAGGGAAAATCGTTGCCCGGAGAGTCACCTTGGGCTGGCCGAGATTGGCCATTATCACCACTATGCAACTGACTTCTTACCTCCATTTTAAAGTGGACTGAGGAACAGCACTGGACGAGAACAGGTGAGATAAAACGGTTGTTAATAAGCACAAAGTCCCGGCCGTCTTGCACATTATATGACTGTTAATCTCACATAAATAAGCTTTTGACTTCTGTAAACTAGAAGAAAAAAAACAGACAAATACTGGATCACATGATTTATATTTAACAAAACTTTCAAAGTTCGGGTTCTCTTGAATCTGCAATGCAAAACATACAGCGCAACCAGTGTAGTCCAATTCCCGAACAAATTTCACTAATTAACCAGTTCTTTCGGATCTATAGTGTGAAACATACAATGTGACCAGTGTAGTTCAATTCCCAAATTAGTCACTCTTCTTAGACCGATCTTTTTAATCTACAATGCAAAACATACAACACAATCAGCAGCTCTTTTTCAATATGGGGCCAGTGTGAGCCAGTGCTATCAACTGGCCAGCTGGGGTCAATAGCCTCGGGCTTCGAGCCGCAAGACCAAAATCGATCTGCCATCAGGCCAATAACTTGCCTTAATACACCACTGCGGTGGCAAAGTCACACACCCCGCCCATTTCACAAGCAAGAGGGAAGCTCAAGCTGAGGTATCATGTTATTTACAGTAGTGTCTAGAATATTGAGTTTTGTATTGATATTCCAAGATAAATTGGTATTGACAACTCACTAATTTTAACTGTATGCCACTCCCGAGTGGTCTCTCCACTAACATCGGTACGATGTCCCAGCACACCATCTATAAAAGTTCACAGATCCATGGAAAGTAATTTCTTTGGGCACCGCTTTGTCCATTGTGCATTTTAACATATTTGTAATATGCCCGCATTTGTTGTATTTATTTTTTCCCAAAACTGTACTTTGTGCGCTGGATACACAATCTGGGATGTTCAGTGAAACTCCGCCTTTGACATTGAACCCATCTCAATTCCCTGTTTGGCCTTGTTTGGCCCAAGGGTACTCAACGTTGGCCCCGAAAAAGCCCAGATCAGGCACGATGAAGCCCCGGATATGACAGTGGGAATGCAACTGGCCCTGGCATGCACTAACACGCCCTCATTTGGAAACACAGCTAGTAAGTCAGATTCTTGAATATATGACTCTAAAAAACGGATTCTTTTTAATCTACATTGTGAAACACAACGTGTCCAGTGTAGTCCAATTCCCAAACTAATCACTCTTATTAGTGCATTATTTTTAATCTAGTCAGATTCTTGAACAAATGACTTGAATCTACAGCAAGAAAAATACTGCACCAGTGTACTCCCAAACAATTCCCAAACAAATTACACTAATGAACTGGTTCTTTTGAATTTAGAGTGTGAAACACAAAATGTGACCAGTGTAGTCTGATTCCCAAACTAATCATTCTTATTAGCCCATTCTTTATTCTTTTATTTTTTTATCTCCTTTTCTCCCCAATTTGGAATGCCCAATTCCCACAACTTAGTAGGTCCTTGTGGTGGTGCGGTTACTCACCTCAATCCGGGTGGCGGAGGACAAGTCTCAGTTGCCTCTGCTTCTGAGACCGTCACTCTGCGCATCTTATCACGTGGCACATTGTGCATGAAACCACGGAGACCCCAGCATGTGGAGGCTCATGCTACTCTCATTACAATGCGCCCCATTGAGAGTGAGAACCACTAAAGGTGACCACGAGGAGGTTACCCCCATGTGACCCTACCCTCCCTAGCAACCGGGACAATTTGGTTGCTTAGGAGTCACTCAGCACACCCTGGATTCAAACTCATGACTCCAGGGGTGGAAGTCAGCATCAATACTCGCTAATCTACCAAGGCCCCCAGCCTGTTCTTTTGAATCTACAGAGCGAAACATACAGAGCAACCAGTGTCGTCTGATTCCCAAACAAATTACTCTAATGAAACAGTTCTTTTGAATTTACAGTGTGAAATACACTGCATGACCAGTGTAGTCTGATTCCCGAACAAGTCACTCTTATGAACCTGTTCTCATGAATCTACAGTGCAAAATCATACAGTGCAACCAGTATAGTCATATTCTTGAACAAATGACTCCTATCATGAACCAGTTCTTTTGAATCTACTGCACAAAACACTTTGTCAGACTTTGACGCTGAGTGTCGCTAGTCTCTGTAGTATGAAGATGCTGTCGCTCTATTGGTGGACTGTACGTCTCCATATCTCTTGAAAGTATCTCAGATGAGGCATTTTCCTTGTAAAACTAAGATTTCATTCTAATCTGAAAATAATTAAGTTTTCTTGTCCCTAAAAATGCACATTATTGCAGGGAGAGTGTTTTCATATGAACTGCAATAGATCAATGCATTATAATACTGTGACAAGTTCGAAAGTACTTTGGGAAAATGGAGGAGTCGGGAGGCAGCGAAGAGTTGAGTTGAGTATTTATTTTCTCTTTTACACTCGCAAGAGTAAACAAAAAGGCTCTCAATAACAAATTTAAATCAACGGCTTTCCAGCATCAAAAGAAATGAACAAAACCAGTCTCTTACAGACACACAGACACCACTGTCTTCTGCTGCTCTCTCTCTCTCCCCTCTCTGGTGTATTCGTGCTGTTTTAAAGTCTCCCCCTTGCAATCACTGTAACAAGAAACAGCTGTTAGGAATAACGAGACCCAGATGACGATCCTCACAGCTCTCTCTTTCACACAGATAAACACGACCACGGCCTGATCCCCACATACACCCACCACCCGACTCAGGCCAGGGGACTGGTAGTAGCCATCCAGCCCCAGGAACTGTCTTGCCTCATTTTTGGTCTTGGGCCTTGGGCAGGCCACGATTGTCACAGTCTTGTCAATGTGGGCACGCACCTGCCCATGACCCAAGTGGAACCCCAGATACCATTCCACCCGCCCAACTGCACACTTCTTTGGGTTCGCCGAGAGCTCCGCCAGTCGCAATGACCTCAGGATGGCCCTCAGATGCTGCACGTGCTGCCACCAATCATTACTTTATATAATGATATTGTCCAGATAGGCAGCGGCATATGCAGCATGAGACCTGAGGACTTTGTCCATGAGACGCTGGAACATAGCAGGGGGCCCTGAACAAACTGAAGAGTATCCGAATGGTGTGGAAAAGGCCATCTTTTCTTGGGAGAGTGGAGTTGAGGGGATCTGCAAATAGCCCTTTGTCAAATCTAGTGTTGAATAAAATCGAGCCGCACCCAACCGATCGAGCAACTCGTCGATTCAGGGCATTGAGCACACATCAATTTTGGAGACCACATTGACTTTTCAAAAGTCCACACAGAACCAGACTCTCCCATCGCTCTTAGTTGCAAGAACTACCAGGCTGGCCCAATCACTGTGCGACTCTTCTATTACCACCATCTCGAGCATCACTTCCAATTCTTCCCGAAATACCTTTTACTTGTGTTCAGGAAGACATAGTCCCGACTATGTACCACAACCCCCAGGATGGTCTCGATATGGTGTTCTACGAGATTTGTATGACCGGGGAGAGGCGAGAACATGTCTGCAAATTCTGCTTGCTACTTGACAACCTCCGTGAGCTGGGATGGTGAGAGATGGTCTCCACAAGGGACCAGGGTGAATTGATTGGATTTGACATTCACCTCCGGAATGAGCGCAGCCCTTTTCAGAACTACCGCCAAAGACACAGGGACCTCCTGTCTCCAAAGTTTTTGGAGGTTGAGGTGGTAAATATTATGTTCTCCGACTCTATCCATTCGTTCAACCTCATAATCGAGATCTCCAAATCGCTGTGTGACCTCAAAGGTCCCTTGCCACTTGCCGAGTAATTTAGAGCTCTAGGTGGGCAGTAATACAAGGACTTTATCTCCCTGTGCAAATTCCTGTAATTGTGTACCCCTATTATAGAGCCGTCTTTGTCTTCCTTGAGCTTGGAGCAAATTCTCTTGTGCTAACTGACCCAATGTGTGTAGCTTTTCTCTAAGGTCAAGAACATATTGAATTAAATTTTTGCTCTGTGAAGGTCCCTCCTCCCAAGCCTCTCGCATGATGGCAAGCACGCTGCGTGGTCTACGTCCATACAGGAGCTCGAAGGGGGAAAACCCCGTGGAGACTTGTGGGACCCCCAGAATGCAAATAATAGGGGTTCCAACCACCTATCCCTATTTCTAGCATCCTCATAGACATACTTACGAATCATATTCTTCAGGGTTTGATTGAATTGTTTGACCAAACCATCTGTATGAGGGTGATAAACACTGGAATGAATCGATTTAATCCCCAATCATTCATACAGTTTGTGTAGTGTACGTGACATGAAAGTTGTGCCTTGATCAGGGAGTATTTCTCTCAGAATCTCGACCTGGGAGATAATCTTGAAGAGTGCCTCTGCAACACAATGTGCTGAGATGTTGCGCAGGGGCACAGCTTCCGGATATTGCGTTGCATAAGTCACCAGGACTAATGCAAAGTGGTAACCACGTGTTGACTGCTCTAATGGCCCAACGAGGTCCATGCCAATTGTTTAGAAGGGAACCTCGATTAGCAGCAAAGTGTGCAATGGCTCTTTTGGGGTGGCTGGTGGATTCACAAACTGACATTCACGGCATGCTGCACACCATCTGCGATTATCCCAGTGAATGCCCGGCCAATAGAAAGGGGACATTATTTGGTTCAGTGATTTCTCCTGTCTTAAGTGACCTGCCATAGGATCATGGTGAGCCGCCTGGAAAAAGTTTCCTGATGGCTCCTTGGGACTAATAACTGGGTTGTATTTTCTATTGTTTGAGCATCCTTCATTACTTGATACAACCATTCCTTGATCACTGAAAAATACGGATATCGGTGCATGATGTTAGGCTAGAGTTGTTGACCATCGATCACTCTCACTTGGTCAAAGGGATTTGTCACATGACTGCTCCAGGGGAAAATCTCTTTCCGGGAACTAACTCAGGGTGGGAACATTTGTGAGTTCCCAATCCCGTGCGTCATCATGACGCAGAGCAGACATAGACGGCCCTGGAACCACCTCCCCAGCCAATGCATCACATGTCACACACTGAGACATTTGTTCGCAGGACCCTTACACACATATTTCCCTTAATAAACTCTCAAATCAGGCCAATTAATTCAGTATTTTCAGTATTCAGTATTTTCCCCCATTTCAGGGGAGCCAAGACGAGATGGGAATGAGAAGAGTGAGGGGGGTTGGAGAACAGGAGAGAGAGAGAGAGAGAGAGAGAGAGAGAGATTCTGGTTCTCTGCCTCCAGGAAAAGCCGCCATCATGTAGTCCTCTGCCAGCTAGATCGCATCTTCCAGCAACATCAGTTGGTGGCGCTGGACCCGCTCGGCCATTCCATGAGGAAACTGGGAGATTAATTGTTCCAGTTCCATCATGTCAATAATGTCCTTGGCACTGCGGGTCCCCTCAGCCAGCAACCATTTCCGGCAGACATCACAGAGCTGTTGGCCAAAGGGGAACGGGCACCGTGTCTCCCTAACCTCAGGGATCTGAAATACTTGTGGCTCTGCTCAGGGCTATGGCTGGCCCAATGCATGGCTCTCATCAGATCTTTGTAGCTAAGGACAACCTCTGGTCAGGCGGCCACTTCCACACGCGTTTTTTTTCAAAAGAGGTCGAGGTAGACCTTGGGATTGTTGTTTGGCCTCATTTTTATGACCTAAAAGTGGTGGGAATTGGGCATTCCTATATTGGGAGAAAAGGGGATAAAAAAAAAACTCACTCAATTTCTTTTCCACCCATAATTTTATATCCATGTATGTGGTTACAGACGAATCATATGGAAAAGTGAAATCGCTCACAGAAATGTCTCTACCTTTGCTGAACTCGACTTCATCTCCATGAAGACTGGCGACTTGAGCTCCACTAACACCCTCTTCATTCCTATTGGTTGTCGCTCCCGAAAGTCGCTCCTCATTTGGTATAGTTACACTTTTCACTTTGTCGTGTTGCTCACCACACTCACATCTAGTCGCCAGAGGTCACTGTTTCTCATGTTTCCTGAAGTAGCTTGCTCTCATTGAAAATTAATTAGATCTAGTCTCTTTATTGCTGGAAGTTGCTGCATGTGTGAACAGGGCTTAAGAGGCCATTTGACTGATATGTAAAGCGACCAACCATAGATCATTTTGTTTATGTGCGGTTCATTGGTGGAGTTATCTGAAATTGATTAGATCACAATAATAGATCAATAATTGAACATGACATCTCTCCAACAATTCTATTCAGTTTACACAGTGTTCAGGCAGAGGAAATTGATTTATTAGAAATGGTATCACACGTGCCCCACTAAAAAATAAGCAGATAATTGTCTTTAAATGCTCTTTATCTCCTTCTCATTGCAATCCTACTGTACGACCCTAAAAGCTTTGACCTTCGCTAACGATGCCGGATTCAGACTCCTCAGGTGGCGCACCTCTTAAAAAACTTTCTCACGTTGCAAGAAACCTGTTTTCATATTCTCAATTATCGGTGCTCCAACACTTTTCCAACATTTTGAAGTACAGCTGCTAAAAAAAAGGTCAGCCACACAATAGTGGATTCATCTGTTAAAAGGCAGTCACGGGGAGTTCATTTCTCAATGTGGTCTTTTTATTTTTGCTCCCTTCCCTATTCTTCTTTTTTTTCACAACCTGCACCAGAAGACCGGCTAATGAAAAATACCCTGCTGTTTCCCCACCCCAATGCCCGAGAGAGCTGCCCATACAAAAGTACAGCTGAAGGGTGGTGACAGATGAGAGACTTCGCCTCTACATCTCTGTTCCCATGCCTCCTCCAAGAGAATTTGCAGTTGAATGGTTGGAGAGATATCAGTTTTGCCATTTCCTCTTATTAAAAGCAACATAATGCTAGTTTTTCAGAAAGTTGCTTAGAAATGTGAGCAATCACAGGTTGGGTTTTTGGGTCTTGTTTCCAGAATACAGTTGCATATTTGGGCTTGCTAGTGCATGATCTATATATCACAATCAGGTGTGACCAACCACTAATAGCAATTGTCAAATCCTCCACCTCTAATGATGCATAAATATGTGCGTAGAAATTTTTTTTCCTTTCCCCATAGGCATGAATGTGAGAAATAGAGAGAGAGATTTATTAATTTATTTTTCACTTACTGTATACTAGTTGTATATATTACACATTTTAATTATTTTTGTAAAAGGATATAATTATTTAAAAAATAATAATAATAATTTTGCGGGAAGTTGCAACAGAGCACAACAGTCTGGTTTCAGAAGTAAAAAAAAAAACATAATTCTTTTTCCATAGGGGAATGGATTTTTAACAATAACTTCTAAAAGTTTAAAGACAGATGTCTCGTGAGCTCTGAGGTTGTTAATCAATACTACAGTATATGCTTCTGTTTAAGCCATCAGTCTGCGTTATTTCAACTTCTTTTTAAAAAAACAGTGTTTAATAGCAGAATGTGAAAACACTGTTAATGATGTAATTGAGTCTGTCTCCCTACACTGTCAAACTACTTATATTTTTGTTTATAACGGAATATTTTGTAATATATAAAATATATTGTGTCTATACTTATAATCATCAACTTCAAATCAATAGTGTTTTATAATTTTTAAAGCGTTAGTTCCACCAAAAATGAAAATTCTCACATCAATTATTCTAATGCCATCCCAGATTTGTATGACTTTCTTTCTTCTGCTGAAAACAAACAAAGTATTTTAGAAGAATATGTCAGCTCTGTAGGTCCATACAATGCAAGTGAATTGGTACAACAATTTTGAAGCTCCAAAATGTACATAGGGTGAGTAAATTGTGTTTTTGTTTTTGGGTGAACTATACCTTAATTACATTGTGTCATTCGCGATGCTTCACGGGATTGTAGTTCATTCCCTCATTAAATGTACTGAAAGTGATTTTTTTAATGGAAAGGTATTCAAAAATTGTTCCTGCTATCTGAAAAATATTAATGAAATAAGTGTCATGAGATATCTCACCAGTCTCTGTAACAGCTCTGGACTCTGTAAACAACAAACAAAAATGTGTCCGCGGGCCGCGGTTGTCAGGTTCTCCGTTTGATCTGTTTGGTGAGTCTGTTCTGCGTCTGTGTGCTCCCATATCCCCTTTGTATTTATTTGTTTTAATTTACCATGTGCTGGCAGCTGGTGTGGGGTTTGCTGGCAAGGGCTGCAGCCCTGCTAGCCCATTGTCTGATTTGCATTACCTGTGTCTTGTTTTGTTAATTACACTCGCTCCCTATTTAACTCCATTGAGTATGTTGTATTGTGCCAGATTGCCTTGTGCTTTCAGCCAAGCTGTTTTGCCTGGTCGGTCGGTCGGTCGGTCGGTCTGTTTGTTTGTTTGTTTGTTTGTTCCGACAAACCGTCGGTCTTCTGCCTTGTCTGTTTTTCTCCTGCCACCCGAGACATCTCTACTCTACCCGGTAATCAGTCTCACCATTTCTCTTCTGGACCCTCCCTGCTCTCTCCTGGTTGCCGTTCCTGTGGGTTACGACTTACCTTTCTCTCTGCTCTTGTTTCATCGGTTTCCATCTACTCTGTGCTGCTCCACTGGCTGCTCTACTCTTCTGTCGCTGATGGGTTCTCCTGGTGACTTCCCGGAATTTTCTCCCGGCCTGCTCTTCAGTGGCACACCCCTCAGCCCAATCTACTCCACTTCCCAGGACTTCCTACAGCCACACTCACCCTCCACGCCTCCTTGGTTTCTCTTGGTGGTTTTGTTGTGGTCTGCCAGCTCATCTTCCTAGTTGTTTGCTTCAGTTGAGAACCCAATAAACTCTGTTTGTTTGATCTGCAGTGGTTTTGAGTCCGCCTCATTCCTCCCCTCACAGCAGTCTCTGATGCTTTTGACCTGTCAATCATTTTGTGCATAGTTTCAGCAAATTATTGAAGCTTACAGCCAATTTTATGCCATGTTGTTCATAACCGTTGTCAGTTGATGGCGCTATTTTCCTGCTGTTTCACATTTTGGTATCTTTGGAGTGTAGTTTTTTGGAAAGAGGGGGGTGTGGCTAATTCAATGGCTCACTCTTGTGGAAGTAGAGAGCTAAAATCGCTTACATCACCAATAAAGTCTTGTACCTTTGTCTTTTTGTCAGATTTTCAAATACTTTTTTTTTGCTTTAAATAAAGTTTGTAATGTTATGATTCACCTCGGAGCTGGTTTTGGTTCATGGCTTAGAATTATTTTATGATGGATTTTATGAAATCCTTATAGGAAAAAAAATGAATGGGAAAAAATTTTCCAGAACCAACACTACTGAAAAAGAGGGCCGATACTACTATTTACCCTTCTGTATAGAAATGTCTTTATTTACCTCATGTCATTCTAAACCAAGGAGACAAAATGAGATGTTAGGCAGAATGTTTGCCTCAGCCTTTGCCTCACTTTCATTGTACAGAACAAAAGTTGTAATGAATGTAAATGGTGACTGAGGCTTCATTCTAAAGGCCGAGGTATGCTTAGTTTTTGTGCATTCCGTATCAGAACGCGGCCGGCCAACCACGTTGCCTTTGTGAGTATACTTTTCTGACCGCGAGTGAACACAAATGTGTTTGACGTATGCACACTACAGCTGCTTTGTAATACTCTTTTTAGTACAGTCAATGGCGAGCGCATGCACAGACGATGCACACAGACGAAGACCATGTGCACGAGTCAAGAAAATCTTGGCGCGTGCGGAAAAGTCATGCGGCTGTGCTGATGGCACAGTTTGCATCACATACTGTGCGCAGAGTGATCTGCAACGACGACGTGCAAAGTATACTTTGCCTTAACTTCTTTTGTGTTCTATGGAAAAAGAAGAAGGTCTTATGGGTTTAACTCAACATTTTTCATTTTTGGGTAATCTATCCCTTTAATTTATGATTTATGCTACAACAATTAAGATCAATCAAGCAATTCTCCTTGATCCATCAACAATAAAACCACCAAAAATCCCAATTTAGGCTTATTTTAGGCTTGATTTGCCCAACTAGGTTATTTGTTTTTCTAGTGAGATCTGGCAACACTGGGAGTGAGAGACATGGGAGAGAGAGCACTCCCCATGAGGTGAAAGGCCCTTCCTGTACCACAGCGACTGTCAGTTTCACTCTGAATTGCAGATGACCTTGAAAGCTTTGGCACCGGCAGCTCCTGTAAATTATTCACACAGGATGCAGAAAAGGGCTTCTTGTGCACTCCCGGACGAATAGGGTGGAAGTCAAACGCAAGCGCCGCCATCTCTCAAGTGGAAGATGTGGATTAACGGCACAGAGACAATGAGGAAAGACACATGCAAACGGGGAGCGAGTGGCCTTGCCTTTGCCTGTGCACATCAAAAATATCTGAAGGAGAGTCGGAGAGAGAGAATAAGGGAGGTCCCTTCATAATTAATTTCTCCCCCCCACAGAAACATCGCGATGGGGCCAATTATTGCCAGAATGTGACTCCATCGCCTGCTGCGTCACTGTCCACCGAGCTTTATCCTCAAGGCATCCACATGACACAGAATACAGTGAGATTTGGGCATGCACTTATCTTTAGAGCACAAATCACGCTTAATGATATTGTATTTTACTCTAAAGCGGTCTGGTCATACCTTTCTTTACATTGCCAACGAGATCTATATCCAACAAGAGCACATATTAGACAAAACAGCAAGTAACACAATGGTAGGGATATCTGTTTTGCTGCATTATAAGTATAATGCGTAATTCTTGTGTTTTCAAGCAGGTTTACAAACAGATAGTCCCACCACAAACTAATTTTGCAATTTCTGGCTGATGCTCAAACAAAACAAACAGTGTTTCAGCATTTACACTTTTCAGCAAAATCAACCTACAAATGGCTTATTATGGTTGTCTCTACATATAAAGTTGGGATAGGAGAAAGTAAAAAAAATTACAAATTACATATATAAATACATATTGTATTAATTATTCATGTTACCGAGTGAAAAATTCATTTGCAACAAAATACTATAGATGTCAACAACAAAAATAAAAGAGTGTTGTCAAGCTTTAATTGTTGTAACAATTAGCCTTTTTACATTGCAATCCAAAATGAACAATTTTATGGTTGGTAACATTTTATTATTTGTATATAAGATTATTTCTACCCTGCTGTCGGTAATCGGAACAGACCTGCAAGAAATATTTGCTGCTTTACTTAAAAACATAATCCATAAATTCCCCTCTCATCCTCAGAAGGTCAATGTATATACTCAAAATTCATTGCAAAATCTGCATTTCAACTCTGGCTTTTATGATTCATACATCTTCATAAAGGATGAATCCTTAAGTCAGTAATCAAAAATTGGTCTTACACTGATGTTTTAGAGTCATGGTGTTTATGATATTATGTGTGGGCAGAGATGAGCATTTAATGAAGAATATGCTTCAGTGGAGAAAGGGTCTGAACCAGTCGACTTAACAGGAAAGACCCGCTGTGATGGCGTGCACTAGATACAGTCCCCATACAGAATGGCCGGATGAAATTTTGATGAGCGATGGCGTTCTGATGAAAAATTCTGTTTGCCTTCATGGGACCCCCCCTTTTATTCTGGGCCCCTGGTGTGTGGATCTGGGCAGTGGAGATATTTACGCCTGCAGTGCTTGCTTTCAGGGAGGCCGAACAACCTTAATAGAATTTTAAAGATCCCCTTGCGAATAAAAAAAAAAGGGAAGGACATTCTGTTGTTCCCTCTTTTCTTTTTCAGCCTGACTGATAACCTTTAGAAAACAATGCTGCAAACGTAGTCTCTTAAAATGAATAATTTGTGCTTTTCTCTGTTGTATTTTCCCCATTAAATCTGCTCATACAAATGTTTATTGTGCGCACCATAATTAAGATTTGCTTCAAGTATGCAACCAAATACTCAAGATTGGGGCAACCAAGAGGGGGCCAGGGTAGCTCAGTGGTAAAGACACAGGCTACCACCCCTGGAGATCGTTAGTTCGCTAGTTTAAATCACAGGGTGTGCTGAGTGACTACAGCCAGGTCTTCTAAGCAACCAAATTGGCCCGGTTGCTAGGGAGGGTAGAGTCACATGGGGTAATCTCCTCGTGGTCTCTATAATGTGGTTCGTTCTCAGTGGGGCACATGGTGAGTTGAGTGTGGATGCCACGGTGGATTGCGTGAAGCCTCCACAAGCGCCATGTCTCCGTGGCAACATGTTCAACAAGCCACGTGATAAGATCTGTGAGTTGACGGTCTCAGATGCGAAGGCAGCTGGGATTCGTCCTCCGCCACCCGGATTGAGGCGAATCACTACGCGACCACGAGGACTTAAAAGAACATTGGGAATTGGGCATTCCAATTTGGGAGAAAAAGTGGGAGAAAAATTAATGAAAAAAGTTTGGGGCAACCAAATGTTAAGTGCATCAAAAAGCCATTTAACCCTTATTCAATATATTGGGGTGTATGGCCTTCCTCAATTTCTATAGTGGTCAAGGCCCTGGTTTTGCTTTATTTTAACCTGATTTCCTTATTTCAATCACCACTATAATCTATATGTTAATCACAACAGAGAATTACGTTACTATACCTACATTTTTGTTAACTGATTATATATGATTATATGTGTTTTTTACTATAGCGCATTACTTGTATTGTAATACATTAACATTAACATTTGCATTACATAACAAACTACATTTACAAGTTTGTTTGAATGTGAATAATTTGCATGGAACATTGCAATTGTGATGTAAAGGACCGGGGTATGGGTCCTGAAGAACATGAGATTCAACATGTGGACCGAAAATGTCACAGGAGCAGTGTTGGATAAGTTACTCAAAGAAGTAGTTCATTACAAATGACTAATTACTTCTATCAAATTTCATCAGATTACTTTACTGATTACTTAATCTAAAAAGTAATCACATTATTAATTATTTTACTATTGAGTTGCTTTTTTATTCACTTTTCCAAGAAAGGTTTTTGGTTTTCCGCGCATTCAAAAAGTCTATATTTCGACCCTCATTCATTGTCACACATCCTTCAGCTGTCACAGAAACGCTAACAGATGTACATATGAATTCATATGTAATGGTGGCGTAGTGTATGAATCATAATGTGGTGGTGGCGTAGTGTAGTGGGCTAAAGTGCTGAACTTGTAATCAGAAGGTTGCTGGTTCATTCCCCACAGCCACCACCATTGTGTCCTTGAGCAATGCACTTAACTCCAGGTTGCTTCGGGGGGATTTGGATTAAAGCGTCTGCCAAATGCATAAAATGTAAATGTAAATGTAACGTTCTTAAAAGTAATTACTTTCATTGAAAGTCAGTATCTTTAATCTGATTAAAATTACATTACTTTGTGACTAAAAAGTAATTTGATTACAGTATCTAATTACTTCGTGTGACAGGGCTGAGGGCTGGGCCGGGTCGTGATTATACACACCCGGTCACTTATCAGGCTAATTAAGCCTCCGAGAGGGATAAAGGCCGACTGCGGAAGGTGGTGCGATGAGAGAGAGATCGTTTACGGTCAGCTGACCGTCATGTGTGTGTGTTTGTGTCTTCTGTTTAAGTTTCTCATTAAAGTATTATTTATATTGCCAAGCCGTTTCTCGCCTCCTTGCCCATCTAAATCCCTTTACACTTTGTAATCAGATACACCCAACACAAAATGACATGGTTTTTTAAGCAATTGTTTTTCACATTTGCTTTTTATTACACTACAGGATTAAGTTTAGGTTTATGGAGGTAGGTTTTGTCTATTTAAAACTGGATAGAGCATTAACCTTAAAACTTCATCTGTTTAGGAGAACATTTGACGCATCTTCAGTGCCATACAGTGGAAATTTCACCTCGGATCTGCAGTGATACAGAAACCATATAATATAATTTTGCACAATGTTCCCACAGTCAAAGAATTTTCATAAAATCAGGCAGTTTAAACTTTAACTTAAGTATAGGTCTTGCATGTAAATGAAAATTATGAAAAAAGTTAAGTGACGTTCCTTGCGTTGAGCAGTGCGTTATTCCTTCCCTTTAGTTTTTTCCACTAACAAGGAAACACAATTTATTGTTTGAAGACAGTTTCATCTCTTGTCATAATGAGGTAAATACCTTAGCATTACACAATTACCGGTTCATCACAAAGATAGACTGGCAGAGCATTTTCATGTGGCTCTGAGATTTGTGCTGTGAGCCTAACAAGATATACTACATAATTAAATAAGGTGATTATGACATTGTTTTTGAAAGTGTAGTAAAGTATAATGTCATTTAGAATAAGCATGAATTATTTTGGATTATGCATGAATGTGTTTCAGTTGTTGTTGTTGTTTGTCATTTAAATTAGAGTCCTGGGGGGTTATAAAGGAATAGCTTTACATGAAACACAATGAAGAATCTTGACACAGCTCTATTTTTAGAGAACAAGTTCATAGTGACCACATCTGTCAAGCACTAAAAGGGGGAAAAAAAAGCACCATAAAAGTAGTCCATATGATTTGGCACTATTTTGCAAGTCAGTTGAAGCCATTAGAGACAGCTTTGTGTAAAAAAAAAAATCGATAGAAAAGTAAAGAGTCATTCACTGAAAATCTTCCCTCTACTGCAATTCACAAATCTCATTCTCAATTCTGCATTATTCAAACTGGCACACCCGCTTTCGGTTATGACAATAATTACATAATTTCTAATTTTGGGTAAACTATTCCTTTAAGCATGAAAAGTTCTTTCTCTTTATGTTTTTGCAAAAGTTCAGGCCCATCAACAGCTCAGCTTTATGCACTTTTTGGAGACAGACATTCATTTTTTTTTTCAAATTGAGTTAAGACACATTCTGAGTGTTGTAGGGTGAGGTGGGGGGCTTCCGGGGGGTTTCCGATTTTCATCCATCATAAAAAGTGATGGCTGGGCTCAGGGTAAAAGGCATGGGTTAATTTAATCATCCACACAGCCACGAGAGTGCATCATTAGTCATATAATACCCTCTTCTGAGCACAAAGATGGATGGAAACAGACTCCGTTGGATACATGGGTTAGTGAGAGATCAATCTATATGTAAACAGACAAGTATACAGCCGCAAACTAGGATGAAAAGTGTGGCGGCTGAATCCTCCGGTTGGGTTTGGCTTTGACTTGATTCGTCACATTCAATTGTCTGGATGCTGGCTTTGAAGGTGCCTTTTGAATGTCAGAGTGAGAAGTTGTCAATAGGTTAGGTAAAAAAAAGCTTGAAGCTTTTTTTCTATAGCTTTGATGCTAAATGAATTGACACATTGTACTTTCGTTTCACAAGTCTTGCCTTGGCTGTGAAATTGCACGTTGCATCTTTGTCACATTTTTATTTTGCTCCAACTTCTCATCAATTGGGATTGTGGAAATCTTAGTAACATTCATTGTAGGATTTAGAATTGAGTAAGGGTAATGTGGTGTAGTATATACAGTAGCCTCCCCAAAACTATTTGCACTCTTAAAGGTATAAAGTGGATGGGTACCAAATTTCTGAAGCTCCAAAAAGCACATAAAGGCAGCATAAAAAGTAATCCATATGTCTCCAGTGGTTAAATCTATATCTTCAGAAGTGGTATAATAGGTGTGGGTTAGAAATAAATTTGCCTCCCCGCCCAGTAGGTGGCAATATGCATAAATAATACGAATCACCAAAACACAAGAAGAATGGGAAAGTGAAAGTAGAGATTGATAGTAATAAATGACTTAAATATTGATCTGTTTTTATGTGCTTTTGGAGCTTCAAATTTTTGGTACCCATTCATTTGTATTGTATGGACAGAGCTTCTGTGTTCAGCAGAAGAAAGAAAGTCTTACACATCTGGGATGGCATGAGGGTGAGTAAATGATGAGAGAATTTCTATTTTTGAGTGAACTATTTCTTCAAGCCACACTAAAGAATATATGAACCATTGCTTAAGCTTTCAAATAAAACAATATTTATACTGAGTAAATTGATGACAAACGTTATTTGGACGCATTCTGGTTGCATTAGTAAATGGCACAATATGAGTATTTTCATTTCTTGGTTGAACTATCCCTACCAATGCACAAATACATTCTGGGCCACAGTACTTTGCAAATATTAATACTATTTCATGTTTTCATTGTTTCAAAAGATGTACATCTATCTGAATGTCTATGCTGCTGACAAAGACACAAATACCGTAGGGGCTTTAGAGACAACGCCAACAGAATTTTCGCACTCCCAATAACCCCCACAGTATTTTTTTTTTCTTCTCTCTCCATGTGTTTAATAATATATCATTGCATATGTTAAAGCACTGAGCATGCAGAGAGAGAGGAAGCGAAACCCTGGCGCCCCTGGCCGCTTCACTAATGTAACCTTAGCAGAAGAGTAACTGAGGCCAAGGACTCGTCTTTGATGGTCAGCATTGATGGTGTTCGGCTTTTTAGAAGCAAACTGAAGGAGTTCCAGTGGGAATACTGTAAGAGCTGCTCTGCCTAGACCTGAACATTTATAATAAATTCTCCTCTCTGCCTTTCACTGTACCGACCAATCGCTATCTGCACCTAAAACTAGGACAAGTATTACATCACATGAAGGCATCTGCAGACAAAGCAAAAACTGCACATCACACATGCACCCATGCAACGTATTGTCGTAGAAATGGTGGTCAAATACATATACCAGTGATCTCTATACGGAACTGGAAGAGAGAAATAGATTGCTTTTGCAATTTTCGTGTGTTTCAAATCTTTTTTTTTAACTGTAACTGAATCTACCAATTGCAATAAAACAATTTTATAAGTGGTGTTTGATAAAGCATCGCTATTACGTTGCTCATGCGCTAGGTTAGGGATTAGAACAAACCCCTATTATACTACATTTGTGCTATGGAAATTAATGATAGCTTAAAGGGGTAGTTCACCCAAAAAGGAAAATTATCTCATAATTTACTCACCCTCATGTCATCCCAGATGTATATGACTTTCACTCTTCTCCTGAACACAAAAGAATATTTTTAGAAAAATATCTCAGCTCTGTAAACCCATACAATGCAAGTGAATGGTTGCCAGAATTTAGAATGTCCAAAAAACATAAATATCTATCAAGTGATCCTACTTACGTTTTTCTCCTGGCAGATGATAAAACAGGCTAAATATTTCCTTGACAGAGGGAACCGTGCCATATTTAGGGAGCTGAATATTATAGAAAATTGGAGGTAGATTATTTTGTCTAATAAACAACACCATAGCAACTGACTTGCAACAACCTAGTAACCACTTAAAACACCCAAGTAAAAAAAAATTATCTTCACCTAGGTACAACAGGAGGACTGAAAAGTGTGAAGTATAGAAGTGTAAAAATGATTTATTTATAGCATATGATCTTTTATGTTTCTTCTATGGCCATTCATTAAATGTATTAAAGGTAAAGTATTGGAGTACATCTGGTTTAGAAGGTCCAGCATCCCAAACACATCATATGCTGGTGTTTTCAGCAGGGAATGGTCTGTCAGGTCATTCACGGCACAGTGCACTGCAGACGGTAAGTAACTGTCAAGATGTCTGAATATTGATGGATCCCAGCAGAACAAAGTATTGTAATAAATAAAACTATGCTGATAACATGAGCAGTGACTTTCCATGTGATTGATGGGTTCTGATCACCGTGAAAACTTGTAGGTCCAGAGGTTTATAAGGCCCTGTTCTACACAACCAGATTAATGATTTTCAAATAAGGCACAGATTCATTGAGGTCTCTAGCACTAGAGTTTACACAGCATCAGAGAAAGCTTCGATTCCATTGATTTAAATGGGGATGATGAGTCAGAATTAGAAGGAGGTAAAATGCATGGATTCGGAAATGTGATGCTTCATTTTGCGACCAAAAGTTGAGAACATGTCAACTTTTGCTGCATTGCACTTTGACGTAGTCATCCATTGACCAATGAGATTTCAGTCAGGTGGTTCCACTTCCAATTTCAGAACTCAAATTCACTCATTTCAAACTGATCTCAGTTGTTTACAGTAGAGCAGCACTCTCATTCACACTTAGTCTGTCCTTTTACCATGGAACGTGTTCATCGAATCCACTTTTGCTAGTGTAGAGAGCATAGTGTCGGCTATTGCGTTTTCACACAGGTGTTTTTCCCCAAAGAACCAAAGGGGTTAATGCTGAAGACCATGACACATATCTGCCTTAGTTTGAACAGCCTGCACACAGTCATTCATTGAAAAAAAATCATGTCACATACATGTCCAATGTATAAGAAAGATCTGGATGCGTTTCTGGATGCTGGTTTTAAACTGATCTATTGAGCAGTGTTAGAGGGTATTTTTACATTTTCTAATGGCATATTTTGACCTCACAGTGAAACAACTGAAAGGGCCTGACAGCAAATAACCAGTCTTATCTGATCTGTAGCAAAGTTCTCTTTTGACAAGACCTGACTATCTTGCATCTCGTATTTAGGTCTCATTGCCTCTCAAAGAGCACAGAAAATTGTATGGCAATTTAATCCAAAAGAATCAAGTGACAACATCACTTCTCTCTATCTTCTACTTGATGTCCAGAGATTTCCCTTTATCTGGGGGAAAACATCCTGATAGACTGACATTTTCCTAATGGACCAATAGAGGAGGTGAACGAGGGTCAGAGTGAATAAATAGTTCTGCCTTGATCTCGGACACAACTAGTGGATCCGTCTTTCCATAACTGTGAGTCCAAAACTGACTGCTGCTTTACTACCCTGGCACAGGTCCCTCACTACTAAATATCAACTTATACAGGTGATCAGTGCCTATTACACTCCGAAGTGGTGGTGTTAAGGTTCCATTTACATGTCTATTTGGAATAGCACACTTCTTACTATTTCTGCAATATATGGCATGTACTGTATACTTTGCATAGTATAGTGCTATGGTTCCATTTCCCTGGCTGTGTTCAGAATAGCAGACTATTACTACTCATACTCTTTCTGCAATATAGTATGTATACTGTGCATAGTATGCTGGTTTTCTCTATGCATGGAATACACACCGATCACACCCTAAAGTTTTAGTGCTATGGTTCCATTTCTATGGCTTTGTTCAGAATACCACACTACCATACTTCTCATACTATTTATGCAGTGTGTAGTATGTATACTGTACACAGTATGCACATTTTCTGCATGAAATACCAGTCTATTACACTCTAAAGGATTGGATCAAAGGTTCTGTTTCTATGGCTATGTCTGGAATAGCGTACTACCATACTACCTGTACTATTTCTGCATTATATAATATGTATTCTGTGCACAGTATGCACATTTTCTGTATACATGGAATACACGCCTATTACAGCCTAAGGTGTGCCATGGTTCCATTTCTATGGCTTTGTTCTTAAAAGCATACTTCTATCAGGAAGAATCGCAGACTTGAATAAAATATAAGATGACATTTATTTAATGAATATAAAAAATTTAATGTCTCTCTTTGGTGTAAGCTCCATCTGGCGGTCAGAAGGTATTGCATTCGGAACTGTCACATCCTGCCGGAGATAAGAGGCAGGGGCTGAGGAGCCTACCCCCATGCAGGACGGGACTCAACTGGTGGCAGAGGGGTGGTGGAGGTTGCCGTGTTGGCACACTGAAACAGCAATGTGATCGATTGTGAGCAGGCTTATAAAGCGATGGCTGACGCATGATTGGCTAGGAGTAACCTAGCTAATGGTGCGATGATGTACAGCTGCGCATACATTTCAATACCACTCATACTATTTCTGCAGTATGCAGTATGTACATTTTCTGTATCCATGAACTACCTGCCCATTACACTCTGAAGTGATAGCGCTATGGTTCCATTCCTGTGGCTATGTCTATGTTTAGAATAGCATACTACCACACTACTTGTACTTCGTCTGCCTTATATAGCATATGCAAATTTAATTTATGCACAGAATACCTACCCATTACATCTTGAAGTCTTGCCATACAATGGCTCTAAAAGGGACAAAGCATATCATATCCATAAAAAGTATCATAAAAACAGTCATGTCTTCTGAATCTGAAACATACTATTACTTCATTATTCACTGATAATCTTGTCCTCTGCCAAAGCTCAAGTCAAGCCCACATTCACATCCAGAATTAAAATCCAATGCTCTGTGTTCAGTTACTTCACACTCAAAAAACAATATCATTTTGCATCTATGATGTTAACGCACCATCTGTTTCTCACACAAAGCTATCATATGTCTTCAGAAGACTTACAGTGTATACAGTGGCACAATGTTCCCACATAAAAGTATTATTATTATCTAATTTTATGGTGCTTTTATTGCAGGGCTCGACAATAAGGACTGCCCGATGGCCCGGGGCCAGTGTGAGAGGTTCGGGCCAGTTGCTAGAACTGTCACTTGCCTGATCAGACCAGTGCTGCATTTATAACGTTAGTGTTAGCAGACAACAGACGAGAGAACATGATTATATTTAGCTTGCAGTGTCTAGCAAGTGCATAATATACTCCAAGCGGTGAGGAACAGTCTCGTGAGCGCACGAGCGTTCAGACACCGAGCGCGTTCTCCTAGAACTGTCCTAACTTATTTCCAAGTGTCTTAGTAGCAGCCATTTGCGTAATTAGGCCTTTTTAGGAGGGCTTCAGCCCCCTTAAAATTATGTAACTTTGCAATCAGCATGTAACTGTTCTAAACAGCTGCAGCACGGCACTGCACAACATTGTTTGAACCGTGAGGCACTTTGTTGCTTTTCCCCACATGTAAATACTGACTGTAGTGTGAGCCAATAGCATTGTGCCACTGAACTAATACGCCCCATTTCTGCATTCAATTTATGAATGAGCAAGGATCAGTGTCTTATTACGACCGATGGACAGAGGAGGCATGTAGCTCGTTTAGTTCGGTAATCCCGTTTAACAAGGAGAGAAAGGAGCTGGATTTATTAAGGGTAAAAGTGACTAATGACATTACAGTGGCATCAGGACGTAATTAAAACTTGTAATTACTTTCAGGCTGTGGTGTCTTTTTTGTATATTGCTTGATGGTCATGCACAGCAGTTCAGAAAATGACATGCTTTGTTGTCAATTGCAGGGAAAACACTTGAAAATTATAAAGTCTCTTAGACGTGCTGGTTTGAATAAAGTATATAAGACTTGTTTCGGCCTCTGTGCTTTATCAATGGTTTAATGACTCAAAACACATGAAAGATGTTGATTTGCTGCCACCTAAGTGTGATTTACAGAAATGCTTATCTGAATGAATCGGTAAACATCGATAAACAAATTTGAACAAATCATATATATATATATATATATATATATATATATATATATACAGTATATACTGTATATATATTACACACACTGGCAGCCAAAAGTTTGGAATATTGTACAGATTTTGCTGTTTTCATAAGGAAATTGGTACTTTAATTCAACAAAGCGACATTCAACTGATCACAAAGTATAGTCAGGACATTACTGATGTAAAAAACATCACCATCACTATTTGAAAAAAGGCAATTTTGATCAAATCTAGACAGACCCCATTTCCAGCAGCCATCACTGCAAAACCTTACCCTTGAGTAATCATGATAAATTGATCATTTGATATTTGAAAATCACTTGCCATTATATAAAACACTGCTGAAAGCTATTTGGTTTGTTAAATAAACCTTAACTAAACAAGAGGATAATTACATCAGAGTTTCTAGTTTGAGAAATAGACGCCTCACATGTCCTGCGCTGACAGCTTCATTGAATTCTACCCGCTCAACACCGGTTTATGTACAACAGTAACGATAAGACTCAGGGGTGCAGGCCTTATGGGAAGAATTGCAAAGAACAAGCCACTTTTGAATTGTGTGTGTGTGTGTGTGTGTGTGTGTGTGTGTGTGTGTGTGTGTGTGTGTGTGTGTGTGTGTGTGTGTGTAAAATATTTAACAATAATTTTAAGTCATGATGTATCAGCTATTTTTTATTTCTGTTTTGGGGCCAGTGAAAATTTTAGCAGGGCAAGTCTGAAGCACTGGTCCGACTGGGCCAGTAGAAAAAATCCTTAACGTTGAGCCCTGTATTGTGGTTTTTTCCTTATTGGAGCTTGACAGCCCCTTGTCACTATGAACTATAATTTTAAGGCAGTATAATTTTTTTATTTTTTTGTTCAACAGAAAAAAATAGCAGCATACAACATGGAACAACATAATGACAGAATTTTGGGGGGAAATATTCCTTTAATTGCTGAGAATTATTCTCCTGAAACTCAGCCGCTATCCCTCACTTTTACATGCAGTTTGATGGTTTATCCCGGTATTGGATTTTCAGAAGGGTATCATGGGAGGATACATACAGGAGAAAAGATTCAACACAGAAATGGGGATGGCTGGGTATGAGAACAGGAGATGCATCTGATCAACTCAAGTTTTTGCATAAATTAACATGATCCCTGGGAATTTACTTTATTTATTTCTTCCCCTACCAAATTAATTAAGGTTCAAGCAATGTCTTTGGGATATTTGCCTGATGGATCATGAGACCCCCTCCCCCTGCTTTTCTACAGTTTCCAAATGCGGTAAATGGATCTCACAAGATGTGCCTCAGAGAGAGAATGATACTGTCTCATTATGTTCAGCAGCACGTGGCATGTTGTACAGCACGATGCTTCCTAAACATTTATTTTAGCAGGAAAGGGGCTGATCAAGAAGATTTTTCACAAATGTCATCAAAGCAGAGAAAAGAAAATGTGGAATATGGTTTAATTGTTCAGTCAGGCTATTTTGGAGGCATTCTGCAGAAGGATCAGTTATTAATGTATTGCTGGCACTTTGGATAAAATCACTGCAAAAAAAAAAAAAAATTAATAATCAGTATTTTTGTCTTGGGTTATTTTTCCAGTAAAAATGTAAAACATAATTTAAACAAGATAAATGTACTTTAGAAACAAACTTGTGTGAGATATGAAAAAAATAAAATAAAATCTAGTTTTAGGCATAAACCTCTTTAAATTATGTTAGATTTATGCTTAAAGTAATCGTTTACTCAAAACTGAAAATTTTCTCAGAATTTACTCACTTTCATGCCATCCCAGATGTGTAGGACTTTTTTCACAAACAAATATTTTTAGAAGAATATCCCAGCTCTGTTGGTCCATACAATGCAAGTGAATGGTGGACAGAAATTTGAAGCTCTAAAAATCACATAAAGGCAGCATAAACGTAATCAATACGACTCCAGTGGATAAATATATGTCTTCAGAAGTGAGGCAATCACTTCTCCCAATGCAAGTTAACTGAAATATCCAATGAAAAATAAAAACGCTTTTACGATAAATAAGCCGCGGGCTACATTACACCATGTGGAGGGCCTGATCCGGCCCACGGGCCGTATGTTGCCCATGTCTGCTTTAAAGTAAGAAAAAAATATATTTATAATAAAAAATATACACTACATTCTGGATATTTTCTCTGAAAACAAGTCTTAATATATTAGGCAATTTTGCTTAAAAAGTACATTTATCTTGTTTTAAAGGGATAGTTCCCCAAAAATTACACTAATAAATAAATAATTCCGCTCATGTTGTTCCAAACCTTTATAACTTTCATCTGTGGAACACAAAAGGAGGTGTTAGGAAGAATGACAGCCTTAGTCACCATTCATTTTCATGATACTTTTTTTCATACAATGAAAGTGAATGGTAACTGAGTCTATCATTCTGCCTCTTTCTGTCTTCCATAAAAGAAAGAAGTCATATGGGTTTGGAACAACATAAATTATAACATAATAAAAAGTTTTTGGTAAACTGTCCCTTTAAGGATAATTATTTTTATTGAAAAAACAGGACAAAACCACTGATTAAGAAAATTATTATTTGTAGTGAACGCAAACATTAACAGAGCACACGTAACACATTCTTGACAAACATATTTACACAGAAGTAAATAAGGAAATCAACAGCGTATCTTAATTGCTTTTAACAAATAACACTTCATCTACCTCAATTAAAGATCCTTGGCCCTTGTTATTATATACTATTTAGTGTAATCATCACTGATTATTAGTGCATGCTTGATGAGGAGGGAAATGGGTCGTGATGGAGGAAACATATCTGGACCGCTGTCGCAGTCTGATCTGATTACCGCGCCCAGCGCCCACCAACCATGGACTCTATTTAGAGCAGTATTCACAGGGCAGGCCATTAGGGAGGCCATGCCATTTTTAATATTCAAATGCTGCTGAAACGCTTCCCACTGTTGTGGAATGAATAAAATATCCCAGAACAATTTTCCTTTGGGTATTAGCTTAACATTTCACTCTCCCCAGTCCTCTCATTATGAAACAGTGGAACATCAGTCAGCTCTCAGATAGGCCTCTCTCTGCATGTCCATTTGTCTACTTAACCCATCCCATTCCCTGTCGCCGTTAAAACAATTTCCTCTCCGACATACCAGAATAAGTATTGATTGAGGGTTTGCATTACCGGAGGTTTGTGCCGTGCATTGATTCCCCCTTCACTGGTGGACATTTTTATCATAGCTCTATGTGTTTGCCAACAGATAACTTCAAAGTAAAGAAAAACTTTTGAAATAATACAAAGGTGTCAATGCAAATTTGGAGCTGGGACAATGCAAATGTATTCTGGCAGGTATAAGAAGTAAATTCACAATATATTATGAGACATAGCATGAACGAATATTCATATATATTTATGGCAATAATATGCTGTTGACAAAAGTGAAATGGTGAAATAGGAATAGTTCACCCAAAAATAAAAAGTAATTCAAGTCGTTCCAAATCTGTATGAATTTCTTCTGCAGAAACACAAAGGGAGATGTTTTAATGAATAACATGGTCAGTCTTTTCAATACAATGTCAATGGATAGTGCCTCAATTTAAAGCTTAAAAAGGACCCAAAAAGTATAATAAAAGTAGTTAAAGGGTTAGTTCACCCAAAAAATTTAATTATCCCATAAATTACTCACCCTCAAGCCATCCTAGGTGCATATGACTTTCTTCTTTCAGCCAAAAACAATAAGAGATATATTAAAAAATATCCTGGCTCTTCCAAGCTTTATAATGGGAATGAATGGTACCTTAGATTTTGAAGCCCGAAAAAGCGCATCCATCAAAAAAGTAATCCATACGGCTCCAGGGGGTTAATAAAGGCCTTCTGATGCGTTCACAAGAGACTCGAGTTCTGGCTTATGATGTAGGCATAGCGTAAGCTCCAGTGAGAAGTGATGAACATGGAAGCGAGCGTTGTTTACAGCAAAGGAAAATGGCGAAAAGAAGAGAGTTGTTTTAGCTGTACTGTAGATTTGTATTAGCTTTAAAATGGTGCTTACTTGCATCTATCCAATCATTCCAATCATCCATTCACGGCAACCACGTCTCCCGTACTCTCCGTCTACCAGATTCTTTTGTTTGTGCTGCTGCTGCAGCCTCCTCCATCTCTCGGAGTTCCTGGTTGTTGTACTCCGGTTCAAACAAATAGGGCTGGGCAAAAAACTCAAACTCCTCTTTTCTTATACTGAAATCCTCTGACATTTTTCTTCAAAAATCCTTGTTGTTGTCTTCTAATTCATGACTGGTGTTTTGTTTTGCATCTTCTGCCCTTCCGCATTCGTCACTTCTCACCGGAGCTTAGGCTACGCCTGTGTCATGCGCCGGAACTCGACTCTCTTGTGAACGCGCAGACGGCCATTACCGGAAGCCAGTGATTATAGTTTATAAAGTTATAAATATGGATATTTTTCTTACAAAAATGCATCGCTTCGCTTCAGAAGGCCTTTATTAACCCCCTGGAGCCGTATGAATGACTTTTTTGGGCTTCAAAATCTAAGGTACCATTCAATCCCATTATAAAGCTTGGAAGAGCCAGGATATTTTTTAATATAACTCCGATTGTGTTTGGCTGAAAGAAGAAAGTCATATACACCTAGGATGGTTTGAGGGTGAATAAATTATGGGATCATTTTCATTTTTGGGTGAACTAATCCTTAAATGTGCTTCATTGCATCATATTCCAAATAGGGTTTGATGAGAAACATTCCAAAATGCAAGTCATTTTTCAGTGAAAATCTTGATGTTTACTTAGAAAAGCTTGTTCACATGAGAACTTGCATTGTTAGCATTAAAAAAAACACATGTTCTCCTGTGTACACGCTTTCAGAAGACTTGGAATGTGATGCACATATCACATGGACACCTTTGTGTTACTTTTGAGTCATTTTTTAAGCTTTAAAGTGTGTCACCATCAACTGCCATCAAGATGGACAGCAATCCTCATTAAAAAATCTCCTTATGTGTTCTGAAGAAGAAAGAAAGTAATATGGGTTTGGAACGGCATGAGGGTGAGTGAATTATGACAAAATTCTCAATTATGACAGAATATTCCTGTAAATGTTTCAATATTTGTGTCATTTTAAGTGTGTTTAAATGATTCTCTCTCAATAAAATTGCAATAAAGCCAAAAAAATGTTGTGCAACATTACCTTGCTGGTATTTCGATATTGGAGATGGCGTAAAAGTACTTGAGAAGGTTGTCCCGTTGCACGTATGTTCCTCCGAGCGCTGGTCTAAGCAGCCGAAGCCGTAGGTTCGTGAAGGTGAAAAAGTCTCGAAGGCCTTTCATACTCTCCATGCGCGTGTACAAATTGTCCATGTTTTGTAATTTTGTCCCAGCAAATATGGCAAAGCGGTCTCGCACCTCGAACCGCACATTCTTTTCATTCTTAGAACCGACCCAACGAGAGTATTGCTCGGTACATATGACCCTGGTTACGTTAGTAGCTGACAAGTCCTGCACCCTTTTTGGCAACATCCCGAAAGCGTCCATGCAGTCGTCTGCGTAGTACTGGTACGGCTGCCAGGTTCGACCGTAATTCAGGGACTTGTCCAGTACTATTATTGTGGGCCGCCCATACTCAAAGGTTATCTGAATGTCATCAGTTAACTCAAGGCTTTTGTTCCAGGATAAGGATATGTTGGCCAGAAGAGGCTCAGGAAACCGACTCCAAGTGACAGTCTGCCAGTACGTGATGAGTCCGGTTCGTTCCCGGTCTTGCATGAGCTCTGGAGGATGGGCAAGTTCTTTGGTGGAGGCATCGCATTCGTCACTACACAGGTATGGGTTTTCCTACCGAAACAGAGGGAAAAAAAAGAAATAAATGACTGGTAAATCAAAAAGTTGTATAGTGTTACTATGGAAGGAAAGCTTATTCTGCATCAGTGGTTTTAATCTAGTCGGTTGCGATCCAAAATGGGTGACAGGTCTGTTCTGATACAATTGCAGACAGCAAAGAAAAACAATGCTAAATATAAATTACAGTACATGACAAAATTACAGAAAACAGGATCCTATTATCAAAGCATATCATAGCATAGCGCTAGCATCTGCAAGGCAATGTGTTTGATTCCCAGGCAATACACACTGATAAAATTTGTACTTGTAAAGTGTGTGGATCACTTGTGAAGTGCCTGCCAAAAACATACATATCTATAAAAAATATGCAGTGAATTAAAGTAAACCCATTGGAATTAAAGGGAATTCAGGAAACCAATAATAAACCATTTAATACATTCCACTGTTTGATTTGAAGGATATTTCACTTTTGTACAGCATGATCTCATGAAAATAACGTGACTGTGGCAACATTTTTGCACAATGATATTATATGGTTACTTACACATAACGTGACATTTCCGAGGCGATATGTCCACTGTGTGGTGCTAAAAGCAAGTTTAATGCTACCTGTATAGCAGATCTTTTGAGTTTTAAATCAACAAAACGTATCTCCCCACCCTAAATCTTAAACCTAAACCGAACTGATAGTGTCATAAAAAGCAAATGTGACATGAAAAACACAATTGCTGAAGTAACCATGTCATTTTGAGGTGTTTCTATTACACTTTTGACTCGTGTGATAACTTGTGTGCTCTTCAGGACTCGTATCCTGGTCCTTTGCATTGCAAGTGCAATGCTCTATTAGTTGAGCTACTGTGCAAATATTTATCATATAAACAAGCGTGTAAATTTAGTTGGTTATGTAACGCAAACATTTAAATGTCATGCGCTTCGGTAAAAGTATTTTGATGTCATAAGATAGCAGTGTATGTGTGGAACGGGGTATAAATTAAGTGTTTATGAACAATAAAAGTTTTTGTTTCAGCACCTTTAGTGTCCATCTCACCAGGAGATGGACACTAAAGGCTCAGCTCCATCTTTATCACAGATATACTCTACATATGTACATTATCGATTCGTTCATTTAAAAAATAAATAAATAGTTAGAGTTTTTAATTGTGTAAAGAACTTTTTATGCATTAAATTTGTGTGCTTATATTTGTAAACAAAACCAATTTTAAGCACTTAAGCATAAGCCTTAAGATCAAAAGGCAAAAGTAAATTAAATGAATGCCTATTATATTAACTTCTCTGTTTAAATGTTCCCTTTGCAAAGTTTTCATCATTACTGTTATTGTCAATACTATCAGGGTTTGAACCTTTGCCCCAGCGACACACCAGGTGTACGGATTAGCCTGCAGTTTACCATCTGGTCACCCTTGAACCTTTAATTTCCTTGTAAGTAAGCAATAGCCATCGCAAACTACAAGCATTTGAGGAGTTAAAAGTCTCAGTAGAATACCCCCCACACACACACACTGAAACCTTTCAAACTGACAGTTCAATGTCCAGGAATAATTATTGTTTTAAAGCCAGCACTCTTAGCGTTATCCGGGCCAAGTGTCTTCATGGACCATTAGCTTCCATTAAGAAATAATTCAGGCTACCTGTGTCAACCATCTGGAGCACCTTAGTGCTTTGATCCATAATCAGGGAGCAACTTAGTCTAATTCATTCCTGTGTTTCAATCCTGTCGACTAGGGGCGGACTGGACATCAGGAGCACCAGGCGTTTTCTCGGTGGGCCACTGGGTAATTTGGGCTGGCCCGTTGCTTCGCAAGTACCGGCCCATTGTACAGACGATATAGGTGGCCGCTCTGGGCTTCAACATGTCCGCACGGACCCAAAACAGATCTCGCATTAACTTTTTTGACATACAAATCACAATAATGGTGACAAACATAAACAACATATTAAGTATAAGATGAGCTCTGAATAATCACAAATTACAAATAACTGCAAGTTACAACAAATAAAATAACAGCAGCATAAATAAAATCTGCAAACAGTAAAAGCTATGAGCAATACATTTGAATAATTTCTTCATACCGCAAAGCTTAACTTGGAGCCGAAGTGCGATTTGATGAATATTGCTCACATCTGATAAAAATGCCAACAGTAGAAACAGTGCTTAACAAAACATAGGGCTTTTCACTTTTCCTCAATATGAAAAATTAAAAGAAGCAAAAATCGAGGTTACAATGGCACTTACAATGGAAGTGAATGGGACCAATTTTTGGAGTGTTTAAAGGCAGAAATGTGAAGCTTATAATTTTATAAAAGCACTTAAATTAATTCTTCAAGTTGTAAAGTTGTTTAAATAATTTTTTTTGTTTTAGGGTTTGTTGACATTACATCATCATGCAACAAAGTTGTACAATTGGCAATAAATTTACAAAGATAAGGTTAGTTGCATTGAACCTGGAATATAAATAGAAGAACTATCATTAAATTAGTCCAATGTGTGGCTTGCGCTTAATTTTTAAGCTTTAAAATTTGGTTAGAGAGGACTACAATATTCATTAAAACCTCCTTTTGTCTTCTGCATAAGAAAGGAAGTAATACGGGTTTGGAACACCAAAGTAAGTAAGTAAGTGAGTAAATTATTATTTTTGTATTTTTTGGGGGCGAACTATCCCTTTAAAATACTGGCTTTACATGTCACATGTATCAGTTTAGCAATTATACCCAAAGCAAGCTATTTATACCTGAATGCAACTAATCCAGAGAGTGCTATTGTCACCGATCCTCTGATCTGATTGCTGGGCATGTCCATCTTATTAGCTTCCCACACCTTTCAATGGGAATTCCCCACCTGACTGTGTGAGTCCAGTTATATTGCATGTTTAATATATGGAATAATACAGAATATTGCCATGGAGAGCCCACATTGCATTAAGGGACTGTGTACAGAAGCTGCCCGAGCTATAAAAAGAAAGATGGATGTGTGTTCTTAAAATAAACATGCTGAATCAGGAGATTTTGTTAACAAAAATAGAAGGAAAAAAATGTTTTTCAGGGCTTAAATGGAAAACTTTGTCATGTTTCATCAGAGCAGTCATTGGTGACAGTATGAAATGTTCTGACCATGGCTAACAAGCTTTTAAGAGTAGGCACCGCGCTCATGGCGACTGTACCGTTAGTCCTTTACCTGGAGAGGTGGCCCTCATTTTTCCTGCTGCGTGAGTTAATTACAATGAAGGCAGGTCCCTCCGGAAATGCAGTCGTAGTATAACATCTGGCGCTGAACAGCTTTAGAGGGATACAGTCGCCTAATTATACCAGCCAGAAAGTGACTTGCACAAGAGCTTCAACTATCCCAGAGAGTGCCAGAATAACACTTTTATATGCAAATACATTATCTAACCACTTGAAGGCAATTTAGTCGATTAGTAAAGTCTGTGCAGTTGTTTCTTTAGTATTTTCATGGATTTGAAAAGTGCATTTCAAATGTGTTTTATGGTTACTGCTCTATAGGGGAGACTGGGGATAGTTGTCAGATGAGAAAGTTGTAACTCTAAGGATTTAGTCAAGTCAAATTACACAAATGTGTGGCATCGGTTTGTATGTTGTTTCAAAGCCCTCTTAGGGTCAACTATATATATATATATATATATATATATATATATATATATATATATATATATATATATATATATATATAGGTCAACTACTGTATATTACGAAGGTAAAACAATGTTTTCAGGGCTGTCAGGCTGAGGCAATTTTATTGGGGCAAGTTGTCATGGTTTTAAATGTTGTATATATAAAAATAATAATGAAATATTTGTTGGCCAAAACAATGGCAAATACAGTATTTGTACATGTTATTCCATGTACTGTTGTGTGTTTCATAACTGTATATTGTTCAGATTTAGCTGAAAAGCCTAAAATAATCTGTGTAATGTCAGGTTCCATTGTGACAGCTTAGCCCATATATTGTATAACTTGATCCAATACTGGGGCATGTTGTCACAAAAGGTGTGTTCTATGAACTGTATCTTGTTTACTGGACAATAACATTTACATTTAGTCATTTAGAAGACGCTTTTATCCAAAGTGACTAACAAATGAGGAACACTGCATTTTATCGTACAAAAATATAGCAAATGTTCAATAGCTATTTGTTTTTGTAGCCAAGACTTCAAGTTATGTGCCTATATTCACTCATATAAATGATAAATATTCACTGGATTCAAACTGAGACAACTAGCTCCGTTAACTCTTACTCTTCTTCCGAACTTAATCTAGACATACATTATGTGGTTTTGAAGCATTTTGAGGGAATTCCCAAGACCTGAGGTGGCATGAAAATCAGCAGATGGGGATTCTTGTGTGGACACACAGGAACAAACTCAGCCCCCTTTGGGAGTACAGAATGGGGGAGGATGCACTTTGGATTCATGGAAAATTCATGAGAAAGGACAAAAACTAACCAGGTACAGAATTCTCCATGACAGACAAATTCATCGGCAAACCATACGAGACATGGTTAGAAAAAAAATCTGGACCTATTGTTGTTGTTTTTTTCTTCTTCTCATGGTGCATTGCAAGAATGTTCAGTTCTTCTGTCTGCTATATTTAGACCTGGCCGTTAGTGTGTTTCTAAATTTAGCAAATAGGATTATTCCTCATATGGCACTACGACAGGAGAGAGTGGTTTTATTCAAATAATACGTGTGATTATAAACAATGGAGGTTGTGTCTCACTTCATACAGGCATGCACACAAACATACAACACACAACTCTGTCTATGTTTAGATGTGTACGCTATGCAGCATTGGATATTTCTGCTTAGCTGAGACCTTTCCTACCTCCCCATCCTTTAAACTCTCTCCCTCCCTCTCTCTCTCTTTCTGTCTCTCTCTCTCACTCTCTCTCTCATTAGCTAGCACTACATACTATCAGAGCTTCCAGCGGTACCTAACATCATGCAAGAAAGGGATATAAAAAAGCATGGCACTGAGTAAAAATGCAATGGCATCTCCTGTGGGCACTGAGCGACTGAAATTTCCTCTAAATCTTTAATGAGCCTGAAAGCTTCTCCAAAGAAAGTGAAGTCTTTCTAGAGGGCTTATGCTGATCAATTAACTCTCTTTCAATGTGGAGAAAAAAAAGAACGCTGATTGTAAACACAGTTCCATCCGGCTTAACAGAGTGCCAAATGCACTATATCAAATATATGCTTTGTATGGCTTGTGAGATTCAAATAAAGGGGGAAACCCTGTTGCAAAGCCCAGCATATGTTGTTTTGGATGCTGATTTGATTTGCATCCCCACCAGGCTTATTATCTAGCTCAACAGGTCTTCCTCCATGAACCAGCTTCAACAGAAAGAACAATGCAGGTTGACAAGAAATTTGGCATGGCTATGCTGGTCCACCAGCTAGACCAGCCTGAACCCACTTAGCAAGTTGAATTCATCTATCTGAAATTGATTGGATCATGAAAAGTGAAAAGTGGTTGTTACGTAACAAAATAGAGTCCCGCCCACTTTTTCAGCCACAATGATTCCGGAAGTATTTTCCCCATTCATTTCTTCTATAGGGATTTCATAAAATGCTATAGGTTCTAAGGCATGAACCAAGCCAACAAGCTTGAAATGAAGATGAAATAACACCGACTGATGGCTTCAACAGAAAACATCGATTACCAACCTTGGAGCTCACAGTAGGTCAGACTTTGAAGGATAAAAACAATGTATGTAGTAGTATTCAGTATGTATAATGTATATATTACATCACGATATGTATTACACAGATTTCCCCCTATAATCAGTACAGAAAACATGGGAAAAGTGCATTTTGTGTGAGACTTTCCATGCCTATTTAAACCTTCTTATTGTACCAAGTCAGAACAGATTATACCAAATGTTAAAGAATATAAATAGGCCTACCTGGCAGCTTGTATATTTGATTTCATGTTATTATATAATATGATATGCAATCATACAGTATTTCCATGTCACCTCGGTTGATGTAAAGGCATTAATTAACAGCATTCAAAGCAATACATTATTTGTCTACCACTGCAGAGTCACAGCTAAGACCTTTCCAGTCAAGGACATACCCTAAACATGGTAATTTCCTTGAGATGTAACCGTAAACAAGCGTGAAACCGCTCATTTTTAACACCGGATTCTATCCATGAAACTGCCGCTGCTTGAGAACACACTCGATAAGGCAGTGTAATTGCGGGCACAGGGAGTTATTCTCACATGGAGCAAGTTTGATCTTGTGAATGCCAGAAGGTCTTGTCAGTTTAAAAGTGCTTGGCCTCTCTGCCCCTCTTCCCTCTCTCTCTCTCTCTCTCAACATCTGAATGCAGAGCAGGCCTGATCAGTGGATGAACAGTCAGCTTTTATCGATCTGAGATGAAAGTGCTGACAGGGAAGGACATGACTACACCCTTCTCCTAATACTCATCTCTAGTTTCTTCTGCTCGGTAAGCCATCTTGGGTCGACATGAAAAAAATATTCCATAATCAGTATGCATATAATATACACACTTGTGTCGGGGTATTGTATGAATAGTGATGAGGGTGAGAAAATTTCCTTTGGTACAATCTATTAAAAGTCGGAAACTTGCTGGAGTTGGTTTTCAAATCAACATTTTTAGTAAATGATTAAAATTATATTGCTGATGTCCATATTGTTATGCTTAGCTAATTAATTGTTATGTCAAAAGTTTCAATGTTTGAAGTTCAGTTTGAAAGTAGCTGACACTAAGGTGTTACTGGTTAGTGATAGGCGGATATATCTACCAAACGGATGAATCTGCCAATATTTATGGATATTCTGATTGTTTTCAAATCCAAGCCTAACACAGCAACACTGGCTCAACCAATACCACAAGTTTTTGTGTGGGACTATCTGTTTTTCAACCAATAGAAAATGGGGGGAGCGATCTGAAAACTTGTTTGGTGAAACTAGTGGCATGAACATCACACACTACAGCTTTAAATCGAAAATGTTTGTGTACGTCTCATTTGCTGTCATTATATTGCATTATACAGTATAAATTGCATTATATATATATATATTAGAGTTGTCAGAATTAAAGTGTTAATGCATGCAATTAATTAACAAATTTAACGCATTACATTTTCTTAATTGCGATTAACGCATTTACCGATAATATGGCATACACATTTTTTGGAAGGCCAGAACCTTTGAGATGTATCCATCCAGAGTCATTACACTGAAGCACACTTCACAACACACATGGACACAGGGACACACACACAATAGCACGTCTGTGTCAGTGACAAAGAAACTCTTAACCCTATTTGATGTATATAAAAAAAAAAAAAAAAAAAAAAAAAAAAAAATTTTATGTGCATTTTATTTACCACAGAAGCACAGCAAGTCTTAACTATCACCAAAATGCAGAATGAGACATTTTTGTCTACAATCATGTGGATTTCATAGTGGCGATTGACGATGACACACTGATGCGAATTATGAACATGATTCATGATGTAGGAAAGAAAATAGCTACAACCTACCAGCAGATTAATAATGTGGAGGATGAGAGTTTAATAGATGTAATGCCCATTGCGATGAATATGCAACTATGTGGGGACTAGTTCATTCAATTAGTCAAACTCCCACTTTGGGGGACTTTGGGGAACGTTTAATTTTACTTGAATCGTGCTATTTATTTTGTAAATTGATAATGTGGAAGGCTTTAATTGAAAAATTTGAATAAAGCCTTATATTGTAACATCTGTTGTTTACTTTCCTAAGAAGAAAATAAATAAATTTGAATAGGAAAATAAGTATATTTAGTCAAATTTCAGCACTTTCCAAATTTGCAATTAGTTGCGATTAACTATGAAACTGTATGTGATTAATCGCGATTAAAAAATGACAAAAACTACTGACAGCACTAATATATATACTGTGGTCATCAGCCACACTTCTCCTTAGATATCAGCATCCGTATCGACTATTACAACCCATAATGGTTGACCACCATGGCCATAAAGTGGGGTAAAAGTTGGTTACAATTCTAGAGGCCCACAGGTCCAGGGGGGCCCCACAACAAAATCTAAACTATATTTTTAATAGGAATAGGGCCCAGGGCAATATACATTCAAGGTACCCAGAATATCTTGCTACAGCCTGTTGACGATTATTAGTGGTCCCTGGATGGACAGCATGATAACATCGCTTTTTACAGCAGTCTTCAGTCAAACTCCAAAAACTGTATGGCAAGAACTTAATCTTTTCTTTTATTCAGATTTTAAGGGCCACAAACTGTTTCTTCTACTTTATTCTAATAAAAAGACTTGTGAATCATTACGACATTGTAGTACAAATTTATCTCCTCAAAAAACAATCTTTGGGACTGAATTCAGAATTCCTTCCAAGTGGTTCTCACTGTGAGATTCGAATGGTATATGGTAACAGAGTGATGCCATAGAATAAGCAATGCATGAGCCACCCCCTCGGCGGCATCCTGTCTTTTATCCGCACACTCTAAATGTGTGAATTAGCACCCTGTCAGAGGCACCGTTCTGTCTCCAGGCCTCATGCGTAGTGTCAGCCCAGCTGGACAAATCCTCTATCCGATTATTGTGCAATCATTCCTTTGGATAAAAGCCCAAAGCAAGGCTTGGTTGCGTCTTTGATGGAGATTAACTTTGTCTATACTCACAAACCTATTTGCCTACCTCACAAACCTGAATTGAAATCATTTGTACTGCATTTCTTCATTTCTTTTAGTTAATGTGTTATTGTTAATTGTTAGTTCATGTTAGTTTACAATCCATATGTTCACTAGTTAGTGAAAACAACTTTTAATGTTAAAATGTATATGTACAAATTAACACTAACCATGATTAATAAATGCTTTAATTAATGTTTACTATTGCATTATATTTATGTTAAGTATAAAAAATTATTATAAAGTGTTATCAAGCACTTACTGTATACAAGTATAATATTATCAAGGCTGTACTTGCCCTTATTTCTTTGTACTCAACTCTCTTGCAGGGTATCCGACATATCATGTCAATTGGACACCAGATGTGTCCTGAAAAGACGCAGACTGTTAGTGACTTGATTTACACAGATAATCCTGTGGTGGCTGCTGTCTCGTGCAGTGAGGGAAACTACACTGCAAAACAGCTGTGTGGGCATATTTACACATTGACTTAGGCTTTGTTGACTCTCTGAACAAACACATTGTTAATGGCCACATGTTGCTGATTAATGGATAATGTATAGACATATCAGGGTCACTTGGGGACTTTTAGATAGTTTTGCGTCAGATCTTACTGTAATTTTAGACCTTTTCTTTGCTTTCTTTTATATGTTCTTTGCAAAAATAAACAAAACTAACTGCTTTTTTAACAATTCAGAAAAAGAAAATTGTATACTGAATGTGCATCTCTTAAAGGGGATAGTGCAGCCAAAAATAAAACTTTTAAAATGACAAAGTCATTTGAAAAAACATGAGGGTGAGTAAATTATTTTTTGGTGAACTGTCCCTTAAGTTGCATCCTGAATTACCAAGAATCACAATAATCAGATTGTTTTACAGGTATACTTGTAACATTTGTGTGTTGTCATGTATTTTTTAAGACTTGTTTTGCTGACTTTCTTTTGCTCTAATCATTCTATAGTTACGCTGTCACCATCTGAAAACTAATAAACCTTGAACTATCATTAATAAACATTACTGTAAACTGATTGTTTGCATGGGAATACAGTGAGCTGCTCCGTTCGAACGCGTGGAGCAAAAATTAACTCACCAAAGTACAGAATCGCTCTGGTGGGTTCCCACACGTGATATCAGCAGGCTCCACTCGAATCTTCATGTACTCCTTCATGGACATGGATTTGGGTTGGCAAGCGTAATACTCCCATGTTGGTCCATCATCTGTGCTGACCAGTGACTTACAAATATCGTACTGGCCAAGAGTCAGAATAATGCACTGTAAGAGCAGGAGCGCCTGTGAGAGCATGGCACTGGATGGGTCCATGAGCATGAGAGAAAGGCAAGAGGTGCCACAGCTGTTAGGAATATCAGCATGGAAATGATTCAAATTGTGAAATTTCCAGTATCCATTATGGTATCAGTTTCATCCAAAAGGGTAATGTCTGATCTTCAATGGCCAACGGTGACTTTGTAAAATGTGTGATTGTTCGCACAGATTTCAGATCTGTTGTGACATCTTTAAATTCAAAGTTCGGATTCTATAAGTGCCAAATGACTTCAACAAGTCCAGGGGAGAATGTCAATTCAGTTCAGAGATGTAAAGTACATTTAGCGGTTTTTGCGCAATCCTGGTGCCGGAGTCCATTCTACGATGCATGTGTGATGGGTTAATTTGTTTCATTTCTGACCTTTTGCCTATAGGAAATAGGACACAAAATATATATAAACAAACAAACAAACAATGAGCTTGCCACTCTTTCCGTATGCGCATCGTGGAGAAATGCGCCTTTACGCAATTGGTCGGAAAGTTATACACTTTGACTTTGCAACGAGAATTCAAAACAAAATTTATTTATATATATTTATTTATATACATACAGTGCATTGTCCCGTCCAGATGATGTGCATCATCTGGACGGAACAATGCTGCAAAAAAAAAAAAAGAAGCAAATTTACACATTCTGTCATGACGTAAAATAAATAGCAGCCAACTCTGCAAAAAAATAAATAATAATAAAAAATATATATAATTATATATATATTCAAAAAAGCACAAACAAGACAGCATAAAATGGCAAGAAGTAATGTAACAAAAACTGATCAAAGTTTTGTTGAAAGCAATTTTTACAAAAGCATCCAGAAAATGTAATATAATAGACTACGACTGGAATTTTTCACAAGTTAAAGTTGCCCAATTCCTAAAAACTAAATAAAATAATTCACCCTCTGATATGCGGATCATCATCTGAAAGCTATAAGATAGTAGGATGACCAAAAATATATTTGCACTACTATAAACGTAACACACTCGAGAAAACTTACCCTGGCTCCAGAGAGATCAGCACCTTCACTGTTCCCAGATGAATTTCTACTCTATAAACTCTTTCTCAGTCAGTTCCCTGCACGCCAAATCACTTGAGATAGATGACTGAAACGCATGCCACGTTACTCCTCTCTGGAAAAAGATCACAGCATGCGCTTTCCCCTTCGTGCTGTCCTCGGCTACCACGTAGTTTTTTGGAAAGCATTCTAGATGCCCTCGATCCAGAATTCCCCGAAGCGAATAATGCAGTACGCGAAAAACATATAAGTAAAGTTTTCGATGCTGTCCCTGCCTTCATTGATGTCTCTGTCCTGCGCGCTCAATGACAGACATCAGAGTAGGCGACTACACCTCCCATTCCTACCTATCCTCCTTATCTGATTCCATCCCCCGTCCTGCTCCATTTACAGTGACTTATAGCAATCTATTTTTACACACAAGTTTCGTTTCCCTTTTGCAAATCCGGAAAAATAAGAAATAATTTTGGCCACTGCAAACTACCTGCATTGTCTAGTATATAACTAGTGCAAAGCATAAGTTTATCTTCGGGCTTGAAGAACAGAACCGTCCCACTAGCAGATCAGGCAGTCCGCACTGCTTAAAGAGACAGATGAGAGGTGGATGATACATGAGACAGATATTCTCTCTACTAGGCTACTACATGTTTTACAAAGCATGTCCTTATAAAATGTACGATTGTAAGCATATTTACAGCTAAAATAACGTAGCTACTATATTTATTGTTACAAATTGCAGCCTCTACTAAATATAATGATAATAATAATAATGAAAACAAAGTTAAATAATAATAAGAATAAAAAAATAAACTATTCTAAAAGCTTATAAGCATATAGCACTGAAGTGTCTGCTGTTTTTCAATTGTTTGTCTATGTAAACATGCGCTCGACAGGCGTCTTTGCGCCTCCTCTAGTTTTTTTTTTTTTTTTTTTTTTTTTTTAAAAAAAGAAAAAAAAAGAACTTAAACTTTTAAAAACATGTCTCGAGACTCTTGTGCACTGCACTGTGCAGCGTTTTGAACATGTTGTCTCTAAACAGTCCCTTAAAGGAGTTGCCATATTAATTTACTATAACTGTTTTAACTAGTATTTTGGCAGGAGCCATGGCGAATTTTTGGCGGGTTCTCTCCAATTTGGAAAGCCCAGTTCCCAATGCGCTCTAAAGCTGCGTTCACAATGCCAGCCACATGCAGCGACAAAACTTCCGGCAAACACGAGCGACGGCGACCATTGGCGACCGGATGTGGGCGTGTCCAGCGACACAGCAAAGTTGAGAAATGTTTACGTTTATGCAAATGAAGAGCGACTTTCGGGAGCGACAGCCAATACAAGAGAAGATGGTAGAGCTCACATGATCCTAATATTTTAATAATACTATTAATTGTAAAGAAACGGTGCTGTTTAGTCTCTCCATTCACACCACTAGCAACCTAAATGCCAACTACTTGAGACATGCAGCAACAATGTAA
This sequence comes from Moxostoma hubbsi, assembly GCA_032164185.1. Taxonomy (NCBI): domain Eukaryota; kingdom Metazoa; phylum Chordata; class Actinopteri; order Cypriniformes; family Catostomidae; genus Moxostoma; species Moxostoma hubbsi. The sequence goes on along the minus strand of JAVLUX010000018.1, from coordinate 9,580,636 downwards.
CTGGCAGTGTGAATGCAGCTTAAGTCCTCGTGGTAGCGTAGTGATTTGCCTCAATCCTGTGCCGGAGGACGAATCTCAGTTGCCTCTGTGTCTGAGACGTCAACCCAAGAATCTTATCTCTTGGCTTTTTGAACGCGTTACAGGAGACATAGAGCGTGTGGAGCCTTCACGCTATTCTCCGGCATCTACACACAACTCACCACGAGCCCCACCAAGAACAAGAACCACATTATAGCGCCCACAAGGAGGTTACTCCATGTGACTCTACCTACAAAGACTAAAAGCAAAGACTAAATATTCAATGATCTGTTCACTTTAAAAACTTAGATTTCTTTAAATATTACATTTTGGCCATGTGTGTCGTTGTCTTGTTGTTAAGTAGACTAATGCAGTCAAGTTGTGCTAAAGAAAACACAAAATTCGTCGATGTGTATTATTTTGCTCGTGTTTACACTATTGCTACTTATAAGGACTATTACAAAACTGAACTGCAATCTGTGGTGATTTTGACTTCACTTCCCTGTTAAAAACTACAAATACCATCATCGCATCATCAGCAATTACGTCATCGGTGCGCCAGTGTTCGCGGTCACAGTAGCGGCTATGGCGGACGTAATGAATGTTGGAGTGAATTTGGAAGCGTTTTCTCAAGCGATTAATGCTATCCAGGCGCTTCGATCGAGTGTCACCAGGGTCTTCGATTCTCTTAAAGATGGGATGAAGAATAAGGAAACCCTTGAACGGCGGGAAAAAGCCTTTATGTCTGAATTTCAAGACAATTTACAGTCAGTGAATCGCGATTTAACGTGAGTTAGTTGTCTGACAATTCACTAACCCTTTCGGAATCTTTAAATAATTTCCATAGTTTTCGTATAAATACACTGGTTACCACAATTATTGTTATTAATATAAAAATGTGCTTACTTGTTACTACCCACCACTGTCACTAAACCAAGTTTAGCAAAATGACAAAAAGATGAAAGCTTATACAATTTCAGTTGATTCAGTATTAATAATTTTTGCTTTGCATAACTAACAATAACTATAGTAACTATGATATTTCAGCGGAAACTATGTTTGTCGAGTTTTCGTAAGGAATAACATGAGTTCCTAGAGCTAAGCTCCATTGTTTACATTTGGCCGTCAGGTTTTCTGTTCCCATTGTCTGCAAGAAGTTTCTTATCTCTGTCATCTTTATCTTTCAGTTTCCTCATATAATAAGAGCTACATAACCCTGTTTCGATAAAGCGGTTCTCTATTGTGTAATTATTACATATTTAACTCTTCATTTGTCGGCTAATTCACTTTTAAGGGTAACTACATGTACAAAGTAACATTACAAATTGAGATTAGGATTAATATTATTTACAGTGGGATGAAAATGTATTTTGAGACTTAATATATGGGAATTGAATTGCATTAGATAATAAAATATCAAACCAAGTGGCTAGACCTTATCTATGAACTAACTTTCACACAAAAGTAATTTTTGCTATTAATTTTAATCAACTTATCTCAAAGTGTTATAGTGGATGTATGAAGGCAGTTCCCCTCCAGTTCACACAGGTGTCTGAGAAGATCACATGAATTATGGACATGTTCCACTAACATTTGACAACCAGGAAGTGTCCAATTATTTTTGTTGTAATTTTGATGATCTGCTTTATAATTTGAAACCAAACAAACATATATTTTTTGTGATGTTTAGCTTGAAAGTGTGCATGTGCTATCTTTCTTTAAAATAATAAGTTGGATGGATATTTTGTTATTTAATGCACAGGTATTCATACATTTTTAGTGTACTGTAGACTAAATCAAATGTCCAAAACTTTTTGGGGCCACTGCACATTAGTTTATATAAGCGAATTGTGATATTTGGTGTATTTTGTGTGTGTGTGTGCGCGCGCACACGCGTGTGCATGTCTGTCTCTCACTGTGAAGAACATCAATCTTACCAGCATGTCTCTCTCTTCGCTCTCTGTTTCTTCAGTGAATTGGAGCGTCTGAGCACTTTGGTTGGCAGGACATCAGAGAGCCACCCTTTACATAACAGTGGACTGCTCAGTTTAGACCCAGTACAGGACAAAACTCCACTGTACAGCCAGCTACTCCAGGCATACAAATGGTCAAATAAAGTAAGTTATTAGCATTTTGCTGGATTATTATTCACAGAGTCTCGAAGGAAGGAAATGAATAATATGTGTGTGAAAGTGATTAATAACCTCAATATGTCACTCCAGAAGTTCTGTAAGAAGATATAGGCCTAGTCACTGACATGTTAACTAATAGTTAATAGTTTGCCTGTATGGGTGTTGTGCAGTAATATACACATTAGTTAGGTGAACGGGTGTTTCGTACCACAACTGTTAATTTAAATGTTGTGTATTTTAGCAGGATTAGAACACCGTATTGACCAATCAGCAATATTAAAAAGCTTGTCATTAGATTCATTTTTGCTTCTGTGTAGAATGTCAAACAATCAGTTATGCAGGTGCTTTATCAAAAATTGTTAAGATAAAATAAGTTTACACATCAATTCCTACTTATACAAGGAGTCTATTTAGACACCGTAGAACTGGTGAAACAGTATTTGTTGTGATTGTTCTTAATGGTTGCATTGTTCTGCATCAGCTATATATAATTTATATCTGAATAACTATTTATAGATAATTTGTATATCTCCTTTAGAAGGACAAGATTGAGTTTCAGTAATCAAGATGGTTAGTACAAAAGCTATTTAACTAACTGTAGTGGAAATGTTCTCTCTCTGGTTATGCTCTTTAAGTGGAAAAACTCTATGTCTGATATATGGGTAATAGTAGACAAATGGACATGGAAATTATTATTTTTTAAACCAAAATATTTAATTTTAAACTCTATATTGGTGTGCATCAACCCATTCATAATTTTGAGATGAATAAGACTTACATCATCATGGGCATCAGAGTGAGACATAGAATCAAATATTATCTTTTGTAACAATGAAATCCTACACCACGACTTCTATTAATGCTATTATACTATAATCAAGAGGAAATATGTCTACAGTTTGATGATCTAATTCCTTACATTAGTCTGAGAGAGGCATTATATCTAGAAGGGATGCGCCAATATGAAGGTTTTTGACCGAGGCTGATTTTAACCAAGATCAATTCGCTGACTTACCTTATTTTGTCACCAGATCACTGTTTTACTTAAGAATGAACCTTTTCAAATATGCAAAGATGTAAAGTTTTTTTTTTTTTTTTTTTACTGTTCTAACAGTAAATAATTTCCATTGAATAAGAATTGGATCTGTTGAACACAGGCCAAAATTTTAAAGAGAGCCAGATCAAAACCTAAATAGAAGATAAAAAGAAGTTGCAAAAATATATATAGATTGTAAACATTATAATTGATATGACATTTTTTATTTTGTACTTTTAAATCATTTTTGCAGTTATAAACAACAAAACATTTGACATGTGAACTGTATGTATATGATAGAACATTACAAATTCATACCATTCATAGAGTATGTTGGGCAATTCCATGGAAATGTCAATCACATCATGAAAAAGGAAAAGGTTTTTACCAAAGGAAAAAAGCCGCTTTTTAAACTATGTAATTGGCCAATCACATTGTGGCAGCTGATACATTAGTGCATTCTTAATTATACCGTGTAGCTATGATTTTCTTAATGCAATGTGAGATGTTACAAATGTAGAACAACTTCAAAAATCAGTCTGCTTACTTGTACAGAAAAAAGGTTTTTGCACTGCCAAAAGTCATGTTTAATTTTTGTTTTCAAGTGAAAATCTCTAAACATTCTTTAAACAAAAAGATGCCAAGAAAATAAATGGCGTAAGAGAAGACTTCAGAGAAAATAGCCTTAATGAAGTTTTTTTTTCTTTCTTGTTTTAAGTTTTAACCTTACACAATTGTGTTAGATTTATGCTTTTAAAAAGTATTTTTTTATTTTACTTAATTTATTTTGTAGTCTATTACGCCCTTAAAAGTTTGAATAACTTGTGCAGTTTTGCTTATTAAATGTATCTTGTTTGAAGGATGTTTACTGGAAAGCAATTGAAAAATACTGATCAAGAAAATGATTTTTTGCCGTGTACTTTTGCCCAGAAAAATGACTTTCTCTTTGAATCATACAAACACAAAGTCCTTGAGTGAATCCTCTCGATAAAATACACACAGCTGATTGCCCGAAGAGCACACACTTGAGATTCAATAGATGTAGGTGTTCTTACAGCAGAACCAACATTTGCTCAATATCCATTACAGCTGAGTGCTTTGACTTCTTTTGATCTGAAGTAGGTCTTGCGTCCTAAGTGTTATTGAACAAGATTTGCTGTTCTTACTGTAAATGCAATTTAGCATGATGCCTGCGCTCTGGTCCTGTGCTCTTTGAAGCTTTGCCCTTTGGTGATGCAGGTGCCATTTTGATAGATCGGGATTTGAATGGGACATGGCACAGCCATATCAAAGCAGTGTTTCATTTATTTCTTATTTTGTTTATTATGAAATATTGCAATTAAGTGTCGGATGGTTTAAAGAATAGGTTATAAAATGGTGAAGGCTGTTTTGAAGTGCCTAATCACCTGTTCAGTTTTTCATGCATGAATTGGTAAATGTACTTTTTGATTTTGCACTGAGGTGGAAGGATATGGGTTAAAAGTGCTCAATAAATTGCAGGTACTCAATCATTGACCTCTCCACATGGTCTGCATAATGGTAGGTGTATGTAGGTCTTCTTCCTCAAACAAACCTTTTCAAATCTTTTCAGTTTTGCTGTTCAAAAAGGATGTCACTTGTGGTTATAGCAGAAAGCACCTTTTTTGTTGTTGTTTAAAAAATAAAAAAATAATTGCAGTCAATACAATTTTTTTTGGGGTCACAGAGGAATTGTTTTGAAATGTTTCATATTACTTCATGACTGGAGGTCTATTTTCTTTTTTCTGACATTTTTTTTTCTCTCTTTTTTTATTTAATATAGCCTAGTGTTTGTGAATCCCTTTTTATGTCTTGAAGGTAGTTTCAGGATTTTTTTCAAACTATAACAGTATCCCTTTATCGTTTGGCACTTTTTTTTTTTGTTGACTCTTTTCAAAGAACCTTTTAGGCAAGTCAGTTCACTCCTCAACCATCTTAGTAACGTGCCTGGGCAACCTTTTTCTATGTATGCAATAGTCATGCATATATAGCTGCTATTTACATGATTGGGGAAAGGCAGTACTCTCCAAAACAAGATTTTTTCCATTTCTAATGTGCAATAAAATCTGACAACAGTGGTCTTAAATTGTATTACTTCAGCTTAAAGATAGCATGAAATGAAAATTCACCTTATCTATTTTCTAAATGCATGTAATTGATCTTATTGTGATCAATTCATCCATGCATAAGTTTTTTTTTATTTTTTTACCTCATAAGCTTTAATCAAAATGTAATAGCTCGATCATCTGGTGAAGTTGTATGAATAAATGACACACTTCTCTCTGGTGACATATGCAGGACTTCTCCAATCATTTAGCTGCTTAAACCCTGCCCCTTTCTTAGAAATACTACAACATTGCTTAGAGTTGAACGAAGCATCAGTTGCATGTTGGTGAAAATGGTAAGATGTATTTTCGCCTGTTTTCCTTAAACTATCGTTCCTTAACCCAAACATCATTGGTTACAGGTCAGCTGGCTTGAATTTACATTTCATGAGGAAAAGCTGTGAATTTGCGGATGTGTTCGAGACATTTCACTCTTAAATTGCTGAGATGATGGCTAATGAATACAAGTAACTAGCAATAATTCAAAACAGGACTAGCAACAATTAAAGTAACTTTAAACATTTCCCAAAGTTTAAGTTGGAGGTTGACTAATTGAAAGAACGAGTCCTCATATAGATTGCAATGGGCATTAAATCTCTTAAACTCTCATCCTCCACAATATTAATCTGCCGGTAGACTGTGGCTATCTGCTTTTCTACAGCAATCGTGAAGCCGCATTCATGATTTGCATCAGGATGCAACGCCAGTGTCAAAAGGCACTTTGAACACCATAAAGAGCTCTTAGACAAAAATGATCTTTCTACATTTTGGTGATAGTTAAGACTTGACATGCTTCTGTGGTAATTAAAATGCATCTTACATGGGCTGAAAAATACTTGATTTCTATCACAAGTCCCATCTGGGCTTGCTTTGTACATCAAATAGCGTTAAGAGCTCCTTTCCCCATCATTTGATCACTGACACGAAATGCTGTTGTGTGTGTTGTGAATTGTACATCAATGTAATGACTCCAGGTATACACATTACAAATGTTCAGCACTTCAAATGTGTGTTTATGCTGGTTTATGATATATTAACATAAATGTGGTAATCACAATTACGAAATATGTACGCATTATAATTTATTAATTGCATGCGTTAACGTGTCAATTCTGACAGTTCTAGTAAAATCAAAATATTTTAGGCAATAAAAGTCAACACTGATTCTATGGAGCAAAACATAGATTTGTTTCTGTGAGATTTGGGAGACCGCGGTACTAATCAGTTTGTTGAACCAGTGGCAGATGGGGAGAGTCTTCGTTAAACCTCTTTAAAAGCGGTGATTTTTAAAAAAAAAATTTTTTAAGTTCCATTTGGTGATGATAGTTGCACAGAAATCAGGTTTAAAGGTTATAAAACAGAAAAAAAGAATTTCTTAAATTTCCCCTTAAGAATAACATTAAGGGATGAGTTGTGCACAGTTAGACCAAGGACATGATTTAAGAAATTCCACGTTGTCCAGTTTTTCAAATTCTAAATTTTCCCATTTTGAAAACCTGCACCAGTTAGGGGTGTGCGATATTGACAAATTATTTCTCGATATTTTCAATAAACGGATGATATTTTGCATCTTATATTGTACTAGTTCCCTCTTACAACATATAGCATAACATGATAATATTGATTGTTGATATTATTAATCGAAGAAATATATTGAAGGAAAAGAGGTCTTTATTATGTAAACTTGAAGCATTCAAGTAAGAACGATATAAAACACTGCTCTGCTGTAAGGTGAAATGTGCAGCATACAAGCAAGAAGCAAAAATATGGCATTGTATTAAGTCACCAGATGCAAACTTCTTTCAAAAACAGCACAAGAAAAAAATAAACAATTCTTGCATTTATAAACAAATTCCACCCTTCTGTAAAATTTTGCATGAAGTAAAAGATGCAAAAAAAAAAGCCCAGGCAGTGTGTATATTGGGTCTAAATTCTTCAAAAGTTGTTTAAAACCATCTCTCTCAACCTCTTGAATTGGCACCGTGTCTTTTGCGATGTAATTGTTGACAGTGTTTGTTATATCTTGCCATCTGTAACTTTTTTGCTAAATAATTTGGCCAAAGTTTTTGTTTTTTTGCTTTTACCCTGTCAGCTGCAGGCGTGTTGTGTTCAGTTGATTTGCGAAGCTTGTCAGATGGTGAAACAAGTTGGTCGTCGAGCTGCTTTCGACTGTAACTGATTTTCGGCACAATTTGCAGATTGGCATCTTTTGACTAGCATCTGACCTTTCAAAACCAAACCACCTCCATGCTATTGATGATGACCCACGTCTTGCAATTAATTGTAGCGTGGGTTGCGAGGTTGTTTGTGTTTGATCTTCGCTCATTTTTTACTTCTGTCATACACACCGCAATCTAATGTGCAACAACCTGACCTGAAAGCACATGTGCAATAGTATATACTACTTTGCAACAGCAAGCAGTGAATTCGTGGACACTTAATACGGCTTTTTGATTGTTTTTTGAAAACGAGTGACATACTCGATAATGTGATTTCGCATATCGTTAAAACAACAATAGCGATGTTATCGTAGACGAGATATATATATCACACACCCCTATCACCAGTACAAACCTCACTTATGAGAACAGTACAAAAAACATTTCTATGTTGTACTGGTCTTATTATTTTGAGTCTGAGACTGCAGCAGGGCCGGTTCATTAGGTTCTCCCCTCTGTGTGGTCGGCCAGCTGTTTTCCCACACTCTGAGGTTAGGAGCATTAGAGCTGGGTTAGGTGTGTCTCAGCTGGACGGTGTGGAGGCGGACATGGGCACGGGGCCAAGCCAAGCCTCTCTGCAGGAGTATTGATTCTTCATCGCTGTCTGCACCTCCCACACCCCAAGATCAATGCAAACGTTTCCGTCATGCAAATTACCACACAATTGATGCATAGGGTGCCTTTTAAGAGGGCTGTTTTTGGACATTGTCTCTTGTGTCAGGTACAGTGACTTTTCTATCGGTGTTACTGGCATCAGACCTCAGTTGGTGTTTTGGGTTAAGTTCTGTTTTATTGATCAATGAGTGAAAATGTCAAATAACAGGATGGTTATTGAGATTAAGCGAAGTATTTGGCTGGTCATGTGATTCTAACATGGCAGCCCCCATGTGCGGACCCTCTCCATGTAGAATAAAACAGCTTTTATAAGGTTACTGATATGGCTGGAATCTTCATTTTAATGTGAGTGGTCATGATTTTCTACATGTATTGCAAAATTACAATTTATGTCTTTAGGAGTTCATTTTTATTATGGAAAAAATGCACCTTTTAATTATTATTATCAATTAAGGTTTAAAAATTATAATGATATTTTGTGTGGTTTTAAACTGCCATTTTTTTCCATCATAAAAGTTTCAGAATTAATGTTACACCTGTCCTAAAGAATATCTCTTAATATTGCAAAATGCATTTTTAGTTGCAGACATAATTTTCTGTTCATGAACTACTTATGTTTCGATTGAATTTGAGAGTGAATAGATAGAATTTCATTAATGGGAAACATGTTTCACCTTTGGCTACAAGATGTCACTCACCATCATTATTCTGATGTGTTTGGTTGCAGAAATCTCAAGGACTATTCTACTCCTTAGTTTTATTAAAAATTGGGGATGATTTTGCACTTAGGTGTTAAGTTAAAGTGGGTAAAAGAATCCTTAATGGCCAAAATCCAGGTCTGGAAGAGGATTTTAATGAATTGCAATTTAAAGAAATTTAAAGCAGTCATGCAACAGAGGATAGTTTTGTTGGATTACAATAGACTAAAACAAGCTTTGCCATAACTTAAACTTTAATCATACAACATAATTTAATTTGGATTAATTATTACTACATAAGCTGTTTATTCCCTCATATGGATGAGTCATTTCAATACATTGGGTTCAATACCTCAGGAATTGTATTAAATTGGAATTTATTTGTAGTTCAGTTCTGAACCCGGGTAATTAAAACGCGTGACAGTGCAACGTCAGTAGAACAGAGATATCAGAGACGTTTAAGAACCTGGTTATCTCTGTACCAGCACACAGGGAAGGCATCTGGCTGTTGTTCTGTTAGCTATAAATGCCAGAGTGGTGACTGCTAGATGAGCAGATTAATTATGGGACAATCCAGTTTTACTACTGTAAAAACTGGTGAAGTGGGGGGAAATTTCATGTTTCTTACCTCTGTGATTTTTGTCTCACGGGTTGAAACTTATGTCATGCGTAGAGCCAAAGGTACTTTAAGTTCTGTCCTTCTGCTCATAAATGCATGCTTATTATTAATATATTGTTCATTGCATTATTAATAAGTCATATTATAGTTATCATAACTAGAAGGTGCATACAATAGAGAAAAAAATTATATTGGGAAAAAACTAAAATATATGTTATCAATTCATAAGTAGTGCAATGCAAAATTGGCTTCCCATTTAATAAAGCCTCAGGAAAGGTTAGACCTTGAGATTTCCAGGAACAAACACATCAGGCAATAAATGATGTTGAGTGACTGCTAGTAACCAAGGGCTAAACATGTTTCCCTTTAATTGTCTTTCGTAGAAAGCTCAACAGGTCATGACAAGTGACTAGGCATCAGGAATACATACGTGTGTCATTGAAAAACCAAAGTAAAATATGGTTCAGACTCGGTTGGCCTTTGCAAGGTCACTTGCCAACAGCGCTCCAATATTCCTTCACTAAGCCAACTTGTGTGAAATTGGTAAGGCTGTAATTTATTTATAGAACATTCCACCATGTATGTTCTATAATATTGTATAAATTAAAACTTCTTGTGAGTAATGCCTTCTTATGAGTTGTTTGTTTTCTGTGAATCACTCCAAACTTTATTTTATAAATTAGCTTGAATGATTTAAAAAAATAATAAATATATATATTTTTCCATCTCAAATGCCTCAGTTTGTGTGGTTTTTTTTTTTTTTTGTATAGAAAATGTAACATTTAATCTCTGAAGTTATTTTTAAAGATTTCCTGTTTTAGTGACATGCCCAAAATTAAAGGCTTATAAAGCTACAAAAAAAAATTGAGGGTAAATTTTTTTAGTAAAGAAAGAACTTTTCAGGATTTTAATAATATAGGTTATGATAAATTATTAGAGACTCATCCTTAGAAACTGCTGAAAAATATATTTATATTTTTTGTGCTTTTTTTATAAGATTTGAAATTAAACATCTCAGGATGTAAATAAGATCACTATGAAAACCTGCTTTTGATTTGTTCCCAATCATGACACCTGTAACAGTAAAATTATGTTTAGATGACAAAGCAATTAAACATTTTATCATTACAAAAATAAATTATCCTTGATTCCAAAAGCCTCTCAAAACAAATAAAACCTAATTGTACATGTGAACTAATTACACATGCAAATACAACAATGACGAAAGGTATGATTTCTTTTTGAAGCATGCATGCACGAGTAAAGAGATCTCATTCAGTTTCATTCTGTGTCATTTGAGCCATTATTAAGTCTGTGTCAGGTACTTGTTGCCATCTCCTGGTGGCCAAATGTAAATGGAGTGAACGATCCTCTCTGCCCATATTTGGATTACTTCCACTTCTGGTTGCAGCATTCTGAATCCTAATACAATACAATGGACAGTGTACTACATCTTTTCCGGGGAAGTAATCTAACAAGCTTTTAAGACAGATAGCACATTGATTTGTGCACATTATGCTTCTGCTGGATTATCTATCGATCTATGCATATCCATATGTGGGCTAATTTTAATGGGAATGCCCTCCTTTAAGTACTGGTGGTATTTTAAGTTTTGTTTATACTTAAGCCACATTTTTGCTAATAACTTATGAGCAATACATGTTTACATGTAACATTTATGTCAAAGACATGTACTTAACTATTACTCACTATATTTTTGTCTTAGTAAAATAAATATGCTGGTTGTATTCTACTCTTTGAGAGCTTGTCATATGACACATTGCTATTTTATCAGTTTGAAGTTTTACCGATTACAATAATATGTATATTGCAAAATTATTAAAATGGAAAACTTCTGATTTGTATGCAAATTTCAGAGCACTTGTTCAGTTTTTCAGAATGATTACATGCAGTGTAAAGGACAGCTTCTAAGCTTTAAATCTGTACCCATTTTGTGGTGGTCAAAACTGTAGTTATTAATACTTAAAATGTAAACAAGACTAATAAAAATCTGAACTTTTGTCCCAACCAGGCCAACAGAAATGTGTTTTTTACTGTTGTGCCCTGCCTGCTGTAATATATCCAGACTTAACACATCCAAAGGCTGTACATGATGATATCAGTCATTTAGATTGCACTAAGGTTGGACTTCCAACAGCTAAATCATAAGTCAATCCCTTTTAGCAGAGTTTATATTATGGTATTTTTATAATCACACAAGCCAACAACTACCCCCCCCCCCCTTTTTTTTTCTTTTTTTTTTTTTTTTTGCTCTGAAACTAATCAAAAGAATGGCGTGCATGTTTCAGAGGCTAATGGATTTTCACACACCCTACACTATCCTGAAACTGTGAAGCTGGTAAGGCGCTTTATCATGTGTTGAACTAAGCTGTCAGAAGAAACAAATGGCAGGCCTCAAACCCGGAGCCCACAATAAGATCAGAGAGCAGCGGACTTGCCATCACAACATGTTTTAGCCCTGTGGTTAATGATTGAGCATGTGTATGCCAATTGCTGAGCTAGGAAGGACTAATAGCCTGGTCAGTTTTAAAGATCAGCATGGTGCGAAGGGACGTCAAATAACAAGAAACAAAAAAGAGAGGTTGAAAAAAAAAAGCATCAACCTTTTGAAAATGCACAGCTCTGAAATTTTTTTTTGTTGTAACTTTAGCAAGCTTGGATTCCTTATTAGTGCCAAGACAAGTCAGTGTGAAGTTGAAAAAACAGTGGTCTCTGTCTGCCTTGGCCTGCTAATTCCTCATTAAAAGAGCAAGGGACTTCTGTGAGCCTTTGATAAAAAAATATTTTCAGTGTTTGCTATTCATAAAGGGGAATGTTTAAAATAGTTTGTGTTAGAGACCATGTGGATGATGTTTTCTCATTTAATTTTTTTTCCTTCTAAGTTGTCTCATTGCTAATAAAAATGGTATACATATGAATGATTTTTCCTTCTTATTGTGTTAACCTGATTGCTTGAGATATCTAATTCAATAATCTTTAGGGCCCAAGCACAGAAAGCGCTGCTGTTCTTCTAAGGATTATTATTATTATTATTATTATTATTATTATTATTATTTGGGCCCAAGGCACTGAAAGTGCAGAGGCCCTATTGTTCAAAGGATTATTAGGGCCAAGGCACTGAAAGTGCAGAGGCCCTATTGTTCAAAGGATTATTAGGGCCAAGGCACTGAAAGTGCAGAGGCCCTATTGTTCAAAGGATTATTAGGGCCAAGGCACTGAAAGTGCAGAGGCCCTATTGTTCAAAGGATTATTAGGGCCAAGGCACTGAAAGTGCAGAGGCCCTATTGTTCAAAGGATTATTAGGGCCAAGGCACTGAAAGTGCAGAGGCCCTATTGTTCAAAGGATTATTAGGGCCAAGGCACTGAAAGTGCAGAGGCCCTATTGTTCAAAGGACTGAGAATTGTTTGGTGCTTTTGGGGTACTTAACATGCGTAAAAACTCATGAAATTTTGCATACACATCAGAGTCGTCTGCCATTAGGGCTGGGCAAAGGTGCAGGGGTGGCTTTGTAGAACTCCTTTGAAAATAGGCATGTAAGGGGGGGGCTGTGTAGCAACCCCATTTTCACATACAGTCACCAAAATCGGTACATATATAGTTCGTTCTCATAATGCTTCATAGTCCCAGTCATTAGCTCTGCCCAAAAGAAAGTCGTCCATTTTGGATTTTCTGAAAATCGCAGGCTCTGAACTTTTAAAGACTACTCTTAAGGGATTCATGTGACTGGCACCAAATTTGTGCAACATCACGCCAAGACATTTTAGATGCTAAATTGCGAACAGATTTTTGATATTTTGAACTGTCACCATGGTGAAGCAATACATTTATGTTGAAAAATGGAAAACAGGAAGTGCCTTATATCTTCTGTGTGCATTGTGTGATTTTGATAAATTCAGTTGTATGTTTGGTAATGAGGGCTGATCACATTGATATGGCTGTTATGGGTCACGGTCATAGCGCCACCAACTGGCAGCAGGAAGTGTAGCACTTTTGCATGAATTGCTTCAAAATTCTTTAGAATTCCTCTCTTCCTATATTTTGGTGTTTTGATGCACTTGGCATGCTTACAATTTCATGACATTTTGCACACAAGTCAGAGGCGTCAGCCATTTGGACTGGGCAAAAGTGCACACATGGGTGTGTAGGTGGGCTCTGTAGTGCCCCCTTTAAAGAGCCCAAAATATGCTAATTAGGGCTGCACAATTAATCGAAATAAAATTGAAACCGCAATATGACCTTGTGCGATGATAGATCTCATCAAGCCGAAGAACTTTCATAATTACACTTTTTAGCTCCTTCCAACAGGAAGTCTTCTATTTTGGATTCTTTGAATATTGCAGTCTCTGAACTTTTAAATACTCCTCCTAGGGGATTAATTCATTCATTAGACTGTTACCACATTTAGAACTGCTATGCCAAGACATTGAAGATGCTATATTGTGAAGAGGTATTTGGTGTATTGAACGGTGTTGCCTTGGCAAGGTTTTAAATTAATGGCAAAAAAATGGGAAACAGGAAGTGTCTAATTTCTTGTGTGTGTGATTTTATATCAAAATTGAGATTTATGTTTAGTCATTGGAGCTAATCATATGGATGTGACTATTTTGGTTCACGGTCATAGTGCCACCACCTGGCAGCAGGAAGTGTGACTTTTACAACAGACTTTAAAATAGTCTCCGCAAGGCACAGGTATCATAATAGATATAACAGGTATCAAAAAGAGTAAAATAGACTCTTATATTTACCCAAATTGCTTAAAAGTTGTTTAGAATAATGTAAAATGCACGTGTCCTCCTCGCATTGTTTTCCGAAAGCCACCGTGTGGAAAATATACCAGTTGTACATAGGGCTGTCATCGCTGCTTGCAGCTATATTTCATCTTGTTTTGCTTGATGACCCAGATTTTACATTGGGCATCACGTGGCAATGCAACACAGTACCAAATTCGTAGATCATTAAACAAAAATGTCCTTTAACTGAAATAGTTTTCAAATATGTCAGCATGTCACGCAACCTGTCCATTTCTACCTTGGACAACTTCTACCAAGTGACCGATAAATTTGATTGGACATGTGATTTTTGATGTCAACCAAAGAAGATATGGTGTTTTCTCCTTCCTTTTTAAAAGTTAAGTCTATTTCTTTTGCTATCTTAACTATGCACAATTATATGGTAGTTGCATTTTATTATTTGCATTCAGCATTAATTTTCCCTTGCTTTCCACGACCCTATCAAAACAGATTTGCTGCCTATTTTCGAGTCGAGACCCTCCAGTTGAGAACCACTGATCTAAATTACTTAGTTCTTGTAAGCATTTAAGATGGTGCTTGATGCACCTTTGCTCATCTGCTCTTTTGAACATCCCAAACATTTTATATTTTATAAGAAACAGTACCCTAATTGGGAAATTTCTATCCCACTACACGTAGAAGCCAATACAGGTTTTGGATCTTATTAAAACTGCTTTGATTTGATATGCCTCTGTCTCCATATTCAGTCATCGCTGCCTGTAGAAACTTGTTTATATCCAAATGGATTTCCTGCAAGGAATAGGTCTGATCTTGTTTGCGTTACCCATAACCCTGATTAATGAGAACTAGGCACAGAAAATACCCTAGACCTTGTGATCCCTGGCTGATATTTAAAAATTAATTAACCCCCTGACTGGAGGATTGCTGCTTCCTCCTCTCCACCCGTCAATCTCTATCCCTCATCCACCTTCCTGGATTTTGAAGTGTCTGTTGTCTACCTCTCTTTGCTTGGGGATTACTATCTTAATTATCACTTGTGACTAAATATTTTTTTAACAAGGTCATAGATCTTGCATATGCATGGAATAGCATTTACTGTATTGCTACCACTTTGTCTTTGCGTATTCATCCTGTGCCCAGTTTTTCATTTCTGTGTTTTCAGGTTATTGTAAGGGATGTACCTAGATCGGCTCCGATACTGATGTTATTAGATGGATCTGGTATCGGTCCAACGAGTCCGATCAAAATTCGATACTGTGAGTTAGTCATGTCCGTTCCTGTCGAGCTCCAAAAATGACATAAAAGAACCATAAAAACACCACTGAAGTAGTTCATATGACTCGTGTGTTTTATTCAAAGCCACCTGAAGACATGTGATTAGCTCTGTGAATCACAAAAGGCTGTGTTTATTAAATAAATATATAATATGCATGTGCAGGGCCAGCGCGTTATTGAATTGCGCTGCTCTGTTTACACACACACTCACGGCTATTTTTAGCCTTCACGCATTGCGCAACATTTGAGCGCTACTCACGAACAACATCTCAGATGTAGATGCTCAATCGTTCGGTTCACTTATGATATGAATTTAGAATAGCGCAGGAGGGACACATACAGGACTTCCTGGAGAGTTCAGAATGTCAAAATAAAAGCCAAAGGGTTTTAAAGTTAAAGGTGAATGATTGAAATATATTACTGTTGTATTTAAAATTCTAAAAGTCATAATAATAATAATAATAATAATGTATTATTATGTTATTCATATTTGTTTACAAATTACAGCAATGTGTTCCAAAAAATAACTGTAAATGAAAAATGAGCTGATATCTTACAATTAAATTGAACAATAAAAGAGATCTGAGTCCTTTGAAGTCCAGATACAAGTTTGCAAAATAAATAAATAAAAGAAAACTGCCTTTTCTACTGAACACACAGATTAGAATTACTGTTAATTTTGCTGCAGCATTATCCAGTAGACTAGTTAACAACATTTTTGTAATAGTTTGTATATTTATATTGAAATAATGTGTAGTTAAAGTTTTGTTTCTTTACATATAATTAGCATCACTCAGTGAGGTATAGATATTCTAATCTGATTATGAAAAAACAACAACACTGGTATCGGATCGGTTTTGGCTGATACTGAGATTTCAGATATCCGATCGGAAGAAAAAAAAAGTGGTATCGGTCCTTCCCTTATTATTGTTTAAGGTTGAAAGCAAAGTTCTGAGTTGTTTAAATGTGTTTTTAATTGAATTTTGTCATTTAGCCGATGTTTTTATACAAAGAGTTTGATTGCGACCTTACAAAATAAAGTACTGTGTTGCAGTATTATTGGACTTGCCCTAACATTATTAGTGGGCTGTAGAACTGTCCGTGGCTTTTGGAATTCTGATCACAATTTATATGTTTTACAGGTTGCCAAGACACCGTTTTAATGCTGCTAAAATCACACTCTGGATTGAAATGTGTTGGTATATAAATTGTATTAGGCATTGTATCATAAACAAGATCAAACCTGAGAGACCGCCCCACCAACTGTGAAAATATCAAATATGTCGGTTGTTCAGCGATTCGGAAGGGTCGCTGCAGACTCCCTGCTTCTCCAACAACTGTCAATTTAAGTTGACAACTGAAAATCGATTGCAATCGGCTATAGTGGGACAATGGCCTTTGCTAAGTGAGATGTTTGCTTGCTTGTTTGAACCTACCTTTCGATTACCTGCCCAGTTTTTTTAATCACTACACCACCCATGCCATTAGAGAAACAGATTTGTTAGATCTAAAACTAAAAATTAGATCTTAAACCTAATCTTTTCAGAAATGGGTTTTCACTACTAAATAATTTCAGTTGTGTTTTGAAGTCACGCTCAGAAAAAGACTTTTTTCAAGATTTACTTAATTTTTATTTTGCAAGTTTTTCACACAGTTAAGTACATTTTAATGACAAATTAAGTAAAATCTACCTAATTTTATGTCATAATATTGAAGTTTTGTTCACATGTTCACTGAAGTTTTCAGTGAACATGTTATTAGAACATTTTGAACTTTCTTTAAACACAATTTTAATCATATACCACAGGACATACAATGCCTTCCACAGGAAAGCTTAATGCACCAGATACAGAGCTGTGCACGCAGACACAAAACATGAATACGGTAACGATCAACAGATAATGTTTTTGATCATGAACTTAACTTCAAACTTCACAAAACAAGAAGTTTCCAAATGTAATAACAAAATAACTAATAAAAAAAGTGTAAATAAACTTACAAACCGTGAAATCATGCAGGCTCATTGATTATTTAAAGACAATGAATGCTGGGAAAAGTTAAATAATATGTACCTATTTACCTGTTAAATGTACACAAATTTGCAAATATTGACAAGGTTTTAGACTTTAGGATTAATGCATGATGTTGATTTATAGATAACAAATAATCATATTATTTACTTATAAGCTAGAGAAAACATTTTTACATGATGTAGAATTTACTTAATATATAAAAGTTCATGCTTTAACTTATTCATTGTAGAAAGTATTTTAACTTTTCTGCTAGTTTTACTTGCACTACAAAGTACATTTTAAGTGTGCTTGACGATACCCATACCAATCGATGTGCACTTTATCTCAGTCTGTTTCATAGAAGGCTACCTCTCATAAGCAACTAGAATTGAGTTAAAGAAATTGAGCCAATTTCCCTTCAAGTATATATAAATTATTTGGAGGATTCTAGGTAAAGAGGCACTCCTATAAACATACATTTAATCATTTCTTGGGGCAGGAAAATGATCAAAGGGGGTTGTTTCAACTTGTACTTAATATTCCTTACATGATTGTGCTGTTCCCTGCTCTCCAAAGCCAATTTGAATAGATATATGTTGATGGGGGTGTGCAATTAGTTGTATGGAATAATGCAGGAATGTTCCCTCTGCATCATGTCTGCTGCTTATAGCATTAAATGTAAAAGCATCCTTTGCAGGAATGAGATGCACTGTGGTCGGATCTTTGCAGCGATCTGGGAGAAGGAGAACTTACTAATTACTTTTTACCAACTGTCTCAGCTTGTTGTTTTTGGTTTTGTATGAAGTCAGTTCCCCTTATGTTCACACAGGTGATCTAACAGAGTAACCACAGGTGTTGTTCATCACAGTAGCTGTGGACATATTCCATAAACGTTTGACATCCAGAACGTGTCCTTATACTTTTCTCCATTTTGACATCCACTGGTTTATCATTTAAAACCTCACAACATCTTTTTGCAAAATATTTTGCTTTAGAAGTGTGCTTAAAATGAATGCCACTTGGTTTAGTATTTTGTTGATATCTAATGCAATGACACATACATTTTTAAGTCTAATGTAAGTGTCCAAATACTTTTGGGGGCCACTGCATATATTATTCATGATAATGCATTCATAATGCCTTATAATATAACTTATAATCAATTGTCAATCATTATGTTCTCATGAATAATTGTAGTTACAGTTGCATTAATAATTCACTTTTTATGGTTTCTACAGTATGTGTTATAATGTGTTGTAATCCATGAAACATTATAGCTGTAATTATGAGTAAGTATTAGCCCATGTACTGTGTTTAAAATTCTATGTAAAGATATTTATTATTAGAATACCTTCAAGCCATTATATATCCAGTAAGTGTATGTTAGGTTTTATGGGCCCAGGTTTGGTAATGTTTTATAAAATAATGGGGTGTAAAGCAGCCCTCTTCTATTATGGCAATGAAAATGCAGTATATGACGATGCAATGGCTTTTTCTCCACTCCCATGATTGTGTCTTGTTCCAGTAAAAGATGCTGTCTTGTTGTGTTCCATTTGATGGTGACATTGATTGTGTGTGGATGTCCCATGCATCCTTTTACAAGTCGCATTCTGACCCACCACTTTAATCTTCAACTGCCCCAATGAGATGACACTCAGCTGGCTGTCAAAATTTTGGATAATGCCCATCTTGTCTTCTGCCTCTCTTTTGCTCCAATCTTCCACTGTCCTTGTCTTTTGCCTTCTACCAGTTTTCGAACTTAAGGCTCCGTTTTGTAGACTTGTCATAAAACATGATTCGGGGCAAGATGGGCTATAGTTCTGTTAAGTGTTTGTTCGGTCCCAATTACAGATTATAGATCAAGCCAAGGGCCTCAAGCTGAGAGAAACCCTGAAACAAGACACAACAGGTAAAATTGATGTACATAGATTAGCAAAATGTAAAATAAGGGCAACTACATGCCAGAGATAGCTCAGATGGAGCTTTTGACTAATGGGAATGTGTAAGATTCATTTTGAGGGTGTGGAATAAGCTGTTCTATTTTAAAAAAAATTTTTTACTAAAACATTTAAATTAATGCCACATGGGGACATCCTGTGAACACTTTTGAGTGATTACACAAACAAATATGTTTGTAACGATTCATTAGAGTTTTGTATAGATTTAAATTGGACAGTTTTAATATACTGAAATTAATTTATCTTAAGTGTTTTTGCAACTAAAAATTAAATCAGAGATGCTATTTAAACATCTCTGTTTAAACAAGCTGATGATAACAAAACTAATCTAATGTTGACATATTTAGGATGCATAATGGCCAAATAAAAAGTGCATTAAAATAACACTTTTGTAACACATATGTAACTATGTTGCATATTTTTACATTGGCAGTTAAGGGTTGGCGATATAAGAAAAAAATCTAAATCACAATTTTTTTTAAATGTTTGGTCGATATATTTGTCATAATATACACATTTTTATGAATTAAACATCTTCATTTGGGCTATTTATTTTTATTTTTTTCCTTCCGTTTTCTTTTCTAATTTCTAGTTTTCCTTTTTATTTTTTCTGAATTCCATGTTTTAAAGTTTAGTTCAATTTTATAATTAAAAGGCTGTAATTTAATCAATTCATAATAAAAAGAGAATAATAAATTTTCGATATAACTGCATTGCTTTCCTCGCAGCATAATCTACAGTGCAACATTGGAGTTTTATTTTTTTATGTGTGAAAAAGTGTTGCTCAACAGGGCATGTCCATATAAATGAAAACAAGGATGAACATGCAGATATTGCTTAAATATAATTATTTGTGTTTTATTATTACAGGGAATACATTTTACTATAGAGTAGTAGCCTAATATATTTCTACCATATCTTTTTTTTTCCCACACATCCATTTAAATTGATTGAGGTTCATAATGCTGAGATTTCAGCATATAAATGGCTTCACACATTTATTAAGAAGCATGCACCACATTTATACTATATATTTTGATAATTAAATTGCAGCCTTATCAAGACATATCATGCAAATAAGAAAGCCAATGAAAACTTTTTATGCGTCATTATATTATATATAAAAACCCAGTTGATGATGGACTTTTAGTTTTAATAAATGGATGTTATTTAATAAAGAGATGATTTACTCGGTGCGTTCAAATTTCTCTCCGTGTTTGCAGTAGAGAAGGTGTGGCTAGGAAAGCTGACGGCATCAGCAACAATAAATAATGGGGACAAGGCTTAGCGGGGGTGTCACGGTTCCGGCATATGTGCCGGCTCATGCTGTTTGTTTTTCTTTCTCCCTCGTGTCTAACAGGTGGAGCCACCATGCATGATCAGCGTTTCATGGGAACACTGATCTTTCCCGGGGAGGCGCTACTCATGCCAATGATTTACTCGCTTGTTCCACCTGCTTCATCCTGATTGCACTCCCTACTTATTCCTTGTGTTTCCTCTTTGCTAGTTTATTGTTTGCAC
This sequence comes from Moxostoma hubbsi, assembly GCA_032164185.1. Classification (NCBI taxonomy): domain Eukaryota; kingdom Metazoa; phylum Chordata; class Actinopteri; order Cypriniformes; family Catostomidae; genus Moxostoma; species Moxostoma hubbsi. Next base: position 9,559,637 of record JAVLUX010000018.1, on the reverse strand, counting down.
TGTCAAGTGTTAATCGTGCTCTCTTGTTTAGTTGGTGATCTCTCGTGTGTCTGTTGGTTGCCTGTCTCTAGAAGTGTGGTTACCTACTAGTTCGCCTTTGCCTGTTATCGTTGCTATCGTTCCCTTGGAGGAGGATTTCTCGTTCTCTACCCACATGTTGGGGGAGAAACCTTCTCTGGGCTTTGCCTCGAAACACTATAGCTTCAACGGACTATCTTTGGATTGCTCCTGACTTCCACAGTTCACACACTCATTCTACGAACGCACACATCCCTTATACTGCTGATCGGCTATTGCATCGACTCTTCTCACTACTGCAGCCGGTGCCGGGTATACCTGATATAATTTGCATAAAGCCTTTGTTATTAATATATCCTTTTTGAACTTTCTCCTCTTCGTTTGGGTCCTTTTGTCTCCCCTCACCCTCTTGAAGGGGGTCAGTGATGGAGCTTCAGTTTAACAAACTCTTCCTCTGTTTCTTTCTAAATATTAAGTAAATGTGTAACACCCATTCCAATCCATGCAGAAAATTTTGCATTACCGCAATTGAAACAATACTCAAAATTAATACCATTGACATTTTGACATTGACATTGGAGTATTCAATATATTGCCCACCCCTATCGCCAGCAAAATCATCTGCAGTATATTGTGAAAGTTCTTTATATTACCTAGAACTATAGGGCATTATTCACCAGTTGAAAAATAGTAGGGCTGCCCCCTAATGGTCGACCAAACGTTAGTTAATGTGAAGAGTCTTGGACGACCAAGTTTTGATTGGTCGGTTGGTTGCAGAAAAAAAAACTCAACAGGAGACCAACGAACACCTTTTCTACAGCTCATTGGATGCTAGGTGGCACTATGGGGTAATTTTCATAAAGCAGGTTTTGGGTTTCATTTACTTTTTCTGGTGTCGCTGTGGCTCACTTTGTGCATGTGCTTGTAACATTTATATTGTTTCATTATTGTGGTTTAGTATTTCTCTGTAATGTGAACAATGTTACTCATGACATTCTTTATCAGCCCTGGAACTTTCTGGTGCCCACCAATATAAATATATATAAGTAATTAAATTAATATCATAAATGTGCGATAACTAGTTGACTAATGGCTTAAACTAACACCTACTAGTCAAGGGGGATAATAATAATTAGCATGGGCCAATATTTAAACCAATATCAATTAGAGTATGTTTTGAATATTTGATGTTTGTTGAGCCATCTTGACAAAATCTTGTGTGTTTTTCTTTTTATCTTGTTATGTAGGCTTTTAATTTATTAATAAGTGCTTTTTATACAGCTGAAGCACATCTTCTTACAATACACACTACTCTCGTACAAGATCCGGCGCTTACCAAGTAGGCTCATTAGCTATGAAAAGGAGATTCAGTTAATTAAAATAATTCCCCATTAACACAGCTGCTTTGGTCAGCCAAATTAAACAGTGGGAGTGCTGTGCCATCTGCTTCTCTTTCAGAGAGAGTCGCTCTGCTGCCTTGGAACATGGCTAATCAGCTCAATAGGAGGAATATTTTAATAGCAATTAATGAGACACGGGCCTATACATGCTCTAATTTAAGAGCCCAGTTTGTGTAGGGGTGCATGCCGATGAATTATTAAGCAAAGGAAGTAAGTCTGATGAGATCGCTTTTTGTCACCGATCAGCCTCGGTCACTAGCCGTGTGTGAGGTACCTCTGTACTAATGATTTTCTTGAAGTTTCCCAGCAATCTAACTGCCAGCAGTGTTTGGAAAATTCTTACAAACTGTTGTCAATCTACATGTTTCCCATAATTTAAAGTTAACTGTTAAGTGACCTTTTGAAAAAGAATATGCTATGGTACAAGGTGCTAATATAAAATGTCTAAATACATTGAAGCTATTTCAGGGGACAATATATTTATGAATGTGTATCTATTAGATGAGATATAGGGGAAACTGCGGCTTGTTGATACAATGGGAAGTTGTCAAAAGGGCAATATCTCAGTAAGTACAGTGGCAAGAAAAAGTATGTGAACCCTTTGGAATTATCTTTTTCTGCATCAATTGGTCATAAAATGTGATCTCATCTTCATAAAAGTCACAATTATAAGCTCAATGTGCGTAAGCTAACAACACAAACAGTGTTTTTATTGAACACATCCCATTAAGCATTCACAGTGCTGTGGAATAATTAAGTGAACCCTTGGATTTAGTAACTGGTCGATCCTCCTGGTAGCAATAACCTCAACCAAGCGTTTCCAGGAGATGCGGATTAGACCTGCACAATATTCAGAAGGAATTTTGGACCATTTTCCTTACAGAACTGCTTCAGCTCAACCTAAGTTTCTTCAGTTCACAAAATAGTTTCCCAGTAGCTTTGTGGAGTGTCAAGATGGTCTTTGGCAAACTTCAGGCTCAAAGCAATTGTTTTGTTGGAAAGCAGCGGCTTCCTTCGTGGTGTCCTGCCATGGATACCATGCCTGTTTAACGTTTTACGTTGGCTCTTGGACAGAGATGTTAACCATCTCCAATGATTCCTTCAAGTTTTTAGCTGTTACTCCATTTACCACATTGAGCATACTGCAGTGTGCCCTTTTGTGTCATCTTGGCTGGACGGCCACTTCTAGGGAAAGTAGCCACAGTACTAAATCATCTCTATTTATAGACGCTGTTTCTAATGGTGCATTTCCACTGCACTGTACGACTCGACTCTGTTAGCTTTTTGGGGGTTTTCCACTGTGTATAGTACCTCTTACCTGATACTTTTGTTAGTACCACCTCGGTCGAGGTTCCAAGTGAGCTGAGACGATACTAAATGTGACGTCAAACCCCTGCAGATCACTGATTGGTCAAAGATAATCTTCACTACCAGCGTCACTGGATTTTCGACACGGGACATCAACCCGCTAGTTTTAAAGTTAGTTACAACAATAGTAGTATCATATGTTCACGTGGCTTTTGAATTGTAAAAAGAAATGGCTGTGCGCAAAACCATGCCTTGGTCGATTAACGAGGTGCAGACTTTCCTCTTGTTCACGACGAACGAAACAAAAGTCTTTCAGGAAGTGTCTCAGCTGTTGGCCGTATACTGCCACCACCGGATCTACCAACAGTGTAGGGGGAGAAAAAACTTAAAAGTGACTACAGAACCATCAAGGAAAAGTGGAAGTGGTTCGACCAAATGGACGCTATCTAGACAGGCGAGCAATGGGAGGGAGAGTGCCCTGGACTCAGCCACGGCTGGAGTCCACGATGGAGGATGGTACGTTAACTCTATACTTTGCTTGAAAGCTTCACTTTATTTAGTTGAGCAGCTATTGGAAAGCTTCTAAAACAACCATGCCAAATTAACTGTTACACTTGTGTAAAATCACCATGCAACAACTGCTTTGTGCTAGTTGCTAACAGCAACAAACAATTGTTTGTTTTGTTTCATGTTTAAGATGATGTCACGGCAGTAGAGGCACAATCAGCCTATCATCCCACCCACGTTGAGGTGGCACTAAACAGCAGTGGAAAAGCAAGCTCAGAAAAGTAAAGCGAGTAGAGTCTTGTTGAGTCAAACCGTAACATGCAGTGGAAAAGTGCCATAACTGTGTACAGATGAATATCTAAGCTCTTTGAGATAACTTTGTAACCTTTTCCAGCTTTATGCAAAGCAACAATTCTTGATTGTAGGTCTTGTGAGATCTATTTTTTGTGAGGCATGGTCCATGTCAGCAGATGCCTCTTGTGAAGAGCAAACTCAAAATGGTTGAGTTCTTTTTATAAGCCAAAGTAGCTCTAACCCACATCTCCTATCTTTTTTTTTAATGGACCCTTTTTACACGTCTGCATGCCACGAAGCAGACTTCGTCATAGTTGGCTAAACTTTTATGGCGGTGAATGGGGACCACAGCAAATACAATTTTTGCTTACCTGTTTGCTCCAACAGCATAAGAAAAAATCAATGATTAAAATATAATTATTTTTATTTTAAGATTTAAATATACAGCGCTGGATAACATCAGTAAGAAGAGAGGAACAAGACAAATTTTCTGTCACTCCCTCAGTAGCTGTGTTAGAAGCCTCGTCGCAGCTATGGTAACTGCTTTTTTTTTAAACTTATATCTGGGTAATATAATAAAAAGTTCAATGTTTTATAAATTTACACTAAATATTTTTAAAATTGGAAATATTAAAAAAGTTACGTTGTTAAAGAAGGCGGAAACACGTCATAACAGGTCTGTGAAAAGGGTCCATTAATTGGATGACAGTTGTGCTAACTTGAAGTATAATTTATTGATGTCATTAGCCTAGGGATTCTCACACTTTTCCTACTTGCACTGTGAATGTTTGAATGATATATTCAAGAACAATAATTTGTGCATAATTAGTTCAAACAGATTGTGTTTGTTCATTTCTGTAACTAGATAAAGTTCAAACCAGATTTTTAGACAGATTTATAAATAAATGCAGTTAATTCCAAAGGGTTCACATGCTTTGTCTTGCCACTGGCTATAAGATTTGGAGTCAATATTCCAATTGTGCAAATGTGGGATTTCTTAGGCAGAGGTTTTGTATGTTGATTTCAAACACCTAGTTCAAAACCATTTGTTTTACTCTACCCTACACAGTACATTTTCTCCATCATATTTTTTTTTAGCTCTTGGGTAAACAAGTGAACACAATCAATCCACACTTCCATACATTCAGGTAAGTGTCAACTATATTATGAGGGCATATTTTTTCCAAAAGGTTTAAATGTTGTCTTGGGACAAATATGCTTATATATATATATATATATATATATATATATATATATATATATATAAAATATACAGTATCTCACAAAAGTGAGTATAGCCCTCACATTTTTGTAAATATTTGATTTATCTTTTCACGTGACAACACTGAAGAAATTACACTTTTCTACAATGTAAAGTAGTGAGGCTTGTATAACAGTGTAAATTTGCTGTCCCCTCAAAATAACTCTACACACAGCTATTAATGTCTAATCCGCTGGCAACAAAAGTGAGTACACCCCTAAGTGAAAATGTCCTATTTGCATTATGTATAGATACTGTGTATGTGTGTATAAAAATATAAAAAACAAAACAATTAGGCAATGAGTTTTATTATACACACACACACACACACACACACACATACATATACATGTATACATTATATATATATATGTGTATATGTATATGTATGTGTGTGTGTGTATGTATGTGTGTGTGTATAATAAAACTCATTGCCTAATTGTTTTGTTTTTTATATTTTTGCTGAAATGCCTGCATTAGGCTATTTAATGCAAGTGCAGACTTTACGAGACGTAGATTTTGTTTTGGTGGTAGTGTGGGGATGACCAGGGGATGCGGTTCGGGCAAGTTGTCACAAAAGGACAGCTCATGTTCCGTGATCTGTATCTTTTTTTTCCTGGGTAACATCATTGAAAATGTTCAATAGCATTTTCATAGCAAAGTTTTCAAGGTATGTGGCTATTTTGAAATTAACTTTCAAAATATACATACTCTGAGAAATATTCACTGGAGTTAAAAGTGTAATTGCTAGCACCAGTCTCCCCTATATTCAGGGATTTATCTGGCACACTATTATCTGCAACAAAACAACCAGGGTCTTTTATAAGAGTGCTAAGCGCAGCTCTATGCCATAAGTCTTGCATGCAAAGTCAATGGGCATGGCCATTAAGTTTTGACATTTTCGTGCAAGCATGCGCTAAGTCTATGCGCAAGTGAGTTTGGTGAAATTGTGTGCACATAACGCAAATGGGCTGGGTCAAGTGCAATTTAATTCTGAGGTTCTTCTTGGGGCTGGGTGATCGATATATATCACGATAAAGAAAATCCACGATAAGCTTTTTAGGAATTTTCGATATTTACTGCATGTTGCTAAAACAAGCAGTTCGGCTTTGTTCTGAGGCTGCGTTTCCACTAGGGCGGATGAAATCCGCTCAAAGGCGCTCGCAGCGCTAGGAGAGAGCTTGCTCCGCACCACTGCCAATCCTATGATCCACCTTGCGAGCATGACACTCGGCTTTCATAGGAATTAATTGAAAACACTCTCAGCTTTGCTCACAACGAGCCAGTGGTAACGTAGGGTCAGACTGGATGACCTTGCTAATGCTAGCTGCCTTGCTAACAATTATGTTACGTCGGACACCGGATTGATTCCATCCGCACCGCAAGACCTCATGAGGACAGTTGCGCCCTCTCATCGTCTCTAGTGAAGAGCGTGACAGAACAACAGTGATGTGGACAACAGTTCTGTTCTTTCTGCGCTGTATTCTTGAATATTGTCCTGTAACAAAAATGCATAATTTCTGCCCTGTCCCGCTCCGCACACATTGCCTCTTTTCCCTGCATGTGTGTAGACATGGAAGCGCCGCATGAGTTGGTTTCAAAGCACCTTTTAGACCATACCGTTTTTCCCTTCTAAATGTATCTTTATTAATCAGCATGTTATGAGCCTTTAATAATAAACAAATCGATTTCTGTTCTAATTTTTTGAAAAATTAATTCGATGTCTGGAATGGATAAGGTAAGACTAAAATTACTAGGTGGTAGACTAGTCTCTCACTTTTAGTCTCTCACTGAAAATATACAAATGTTGTTTTTTTTTTTTATTTAAAAAAAAAAAAAAAAAAAAAACGTTTTTTCAATTTTCTCTCGGGACACCACTGAACCCAACTTCTGTCAACTTTGAAATAAAATTAAAAAAAAGAGTGCAATGTTTAAATGTATATCGTGATAAATATCGATATCGAACAGTATGAAAAAGTTTACCAATGATAACAATTTTGGCCATATCACCCAGCCCTAGTTCTTCTCCATTTCTTCAACATTTAAATGTTGAAATATTTCGATGCAAAAAATAAGACCTAAAAGAGAATCAGTGATCGAACGGATTCACTAAAATAATTCCAACTTCCCAACATTGCTCAAGAGGGAGAACAGAAGAGCTAAGTCACTTAAGAACACGATTCTTATTCAAAATTATGGCATGGAAAGAGAATATTATCCTCTTTAAGGGGGAAAGCTAACCACTAAGCGTTGGAGGAAAGTCTTAGATTTTTTTTTTTTTTTTTTAAAGCTACAGTGTTTTAAAAACACTGCTGAACTCCAATTAATGCAACTGAAAATATTATTTGCTAGTTGCATCATTATTTAATGTTAGTTACCAGCACTGCCGGATAGCTAATTTCTTTCTAACCATTAGTGTACAATATTTTGTTCTTGTGTGCTGTCTATTTTTCCAGTATGTATCTGTCCAGATGTTAGCTTAGCATGCTAGTCAACACTAGCTTTGTATGAGATGAGTGCGTAATCCCAGGTAGTTGGTGTCTGGTGTTCAGTTACATTCATCGAGCACTCCCCTTACATGAGTGACAGGGTGTTACAGCTGTGCATTCAGGTTAGCGGACACCTTTCCCATGATTTCATCACATAAATTTCTAGCTACTGACAGGCTCCTGCGATTACTGCAGCATCAAACCCAAATATATTACACTCGCCATATTACATATCAAGAACGAGAGACAGGAGGAGAGGGGGAGGAAGTGGGCAGGAGAGGAGGAAGGGAGGGAATAGAAACGTGACGGAGCAGTATATGAAAGCAACCATGATTTCTTCCAGAAGAACAGATTGTTGACGAGGCTGGAACTGTGCTTTGAGTAAACACGCGATTAAAAACCTAATTACCCTAGTCTGTGATGATTTCATTTGACATTTTTAGCTGTTCTTGGTAAAGCTACAAGAGTTTCAGAGTGTTTACGGTGATCTGTGGATGAATTGTATGTCTGAATCTGTTTGGGATCTGTTACTGTCAACATGGTGATATCTTGGGATACCGCAGTGTGAGTTTTTGATGGTTATATTACCATCTGTGAAATCGCATTTAACCAGTTTTACTTTTATTTTCAAATTAGTTAATGGTCCCAAACAGCCCCCTTTTTTTGGTGGGTAGGAGTCTGGTACATCAAATTCCTCTCTTATAGTTTGGAGTTTGTGTCTAGCCCCAGTTTCACGTGAATTGAAAGTTAATTTTCAGTCCGCGACACCTGGCCATCAACCACTGCATGGCCACCGTCCATAACCATTGCAACAGCTCCAGTACCCACACATGCACAAGAGTTTTTCACATTTAGACTTACAAAATCTTCTGAATAACTTTGTTAATATTTTTGCCATGTGTAAATAAAGCATTTCTCGGTTTTTAAACTTGGATCCTAAATTCTTATGGTTAAATTAAGCTTGGCAATTATAATCGCCGTTAATAGTAAAACCTTACAATCAAAGCATCCCTAGTGATAGCATGGCAATATTTGGTCTTAATCACGCTGAATTTGTTCTGAAGGTAGAGATGGCTGTGTAGGTGACCTATTCAAACATCTTTTATTTTACATACAAGCATGTAATTACCTAAATTACCTAAAATCTCCTTATGTGTTATTAGGGCTGTCACGATCATGATATTTAAACTATTTATTTTTATAGAAATAATTTTGCTTAATGTAACTGTATTTTGGTCATGTCATTTACATTTATGAGATTGATATACATACACCTTAAACAAAAATCAGTTATTCACTTTAAACTTGGAATCATTCAATAATCATTCCATTTTCTTAAAAGATTTTGCTTACTTTTACCATTTCTCTCATTTCAACTGCTCTCTCCAAACCCCCCACCCTCAAATATTCAGAAATCTTGCGTTTCTGATTGGCTAGTTTTCTGCTTGACCAATTAACTCTGTTTTGCTGTTTACATTTCTCAGTGATATTTGTCAGGTAGTAGGGAAATGTATATGTATACTATTGCATAAAAAATAGCTTACAGCACCTTTAAGGCTTTGTAAAAAATAAATATTGTAGAATGACAACATTTTGATGATAAAATTAAACCGCTGAGATGGAGTTAATAATTTTTTTTAATCAGACACTGTATTGGTGAGTACTGAAAAAAAAATAAAATAAAATATCAGTACTCGTTCTCAAAAAATGGTATCAGGACTTCCCTAAATTTTATTATTTTTAATAAATAATTATTTTTATTATGATGATTATTGATTGTATATTATTATGCAATCTGTTATACATTTTTAACTTATTACCCACTTCAGTCTTTACTTCCCATGAAGGAAGACCTTTGAGTCTCTGTGTGTTTATGACAATGTTTTTTTTGTTTTTTTTTTTAACCAAAATTCTGTCATCTCCATAAAAATACTAATGAAAATCATGATGAATAATGTATGATGAGCAATAAAAGCAGAAAATATTGCTGTCGTGCTTGAGTACTTTACGCTCACAATGAATGCTAATCCTTGTTTAACCCGAATTAATCGAATAAACTCAATCAGGCAGGTATGCAGTAATGGCAACAGGCATAGTAAATGTAATTGTTTGTTTTTCTGTAGTTGCAGTACCATGCAGGCCTAGCCTCCAGTCTTCTAAACCAACAATCCCTCAAACGGTCAGCCAATCAGATGGGAACTTCTGCCAAAAGAAGGCCCAAAGTCCAGCCCAGCACCCTTGTTCTTCCGACACAGTGAGTATGATTTCAGATTTTTGCCAGTAATTGTACCTACTCGCATAACTTGAGATGTGAGAGTGTATAATGAACCCAGCAGCCACTTTCATACATGAAAATTGTTAAATTGTGTGCAAAAAATTTTAATATTTTGTTTTAATTGGTACAGAAATACTGGTCATTTTGATACTTTTCCCTATTTGGAACTGATTTGTGGCCTGTTTACACATGACCTCTAAATGGAATAAAATGGCATAACCTTTGGGAAAGTGCAATGGTATTTCAGTTACACATTCCTCTCTATACGGAGCAGTATGTGTATAGTAGTCTACCATATTTCTAGTGTAGTCTAGTCCTACACTAGACACTGAAAAAAACAGAGATTTTGTGCAGCGGTCAAATACGTCCATCAGCACTGTTGATCACTGTTGATCAGGGCTAGATAGACATCTTTGACCATTGCTATTTTTTCAGTCTCTTGCGCATCAGAGCCACTGTGTCCAGTTACAAAAAAATAACAAATTTAAAAATGTGTTGGGAGTAGGGATGTGCACGAGTATTCGAATATTCATTCAGCACACAAGAATTTCACCTGCTGTTGCACTCGTGTACACAGTAGTGTGACAAAGTTATTTGATTTTGATTTGAGCAATAATTATTCGAATAGTAAAAATACTATTCGTATTTCGCAAAGTTTTGCTTTGCTGGCCATATATACAGTGAGATGCATGTTCAATCCTGAACACACAAACTAAAACTGGAAGTTATAACCGAATACACTGGGTGGCGCTGTTGAGTGTGGACACAAGTTGATCCCATTTGTTGAGCAAACGGCTCTGTCACTCAGTACGTTCAGATGGACACCAGAAAAGCGGGTTATTGTGAGAATATAGCTTACTGTGAGAAAGCTGGGTTCCTGTTTAAATGTACTGGATAAGCGGTGTACACTTTACTCTCGTATGTGTGCAGCTAGTCAGAAAGCAGCTCCCCGTAGCAACGTAATCCCCACAACGCTTCTGTAAACAACAAACATGGCATCAGAGAAAGACTATTCTAGCTGAGATAATTGACATTCTATCACTTAAACTGGTGTGTATAAATGAGTATAGTTTACGGAGCACGTAGATATGCTTGTTTTTCTCAAAAAAACATGACATGAGATACAATATAAACAACCATTATATGGGGAGTGTTTATAGTTGTCCTGTATGTTAACTGCATCACTCTACTTCATTAGCGGTTTCTTCTTCGCTTTGCTTGAGCTTAAATGCTTTAATTCTATTATGAGAGAGAGAGAGAGAGAGAGAGAGATAGAGAGAGAGAGAGAGAGACAGACACTGGAATCAAAATTGATTTCAACAGAATCTGTTTCTAAGCTAAACTCGCTACTCTAAAAGTCAAACAACACATAAGCTGTGTCCCAAATGATACACTATACTGTACACTATGCACTTAGATAATATACTATGAAAAATCATACACTACATCGCTGAGTGCAAAGTGTAGTATCATGCCAAATGGAACACAACATTTTTTACTACACAGAAGCATTCACCGTTTAACAGCTGACAGAAGTGATGTTTGAAGCACATGTGATGTGTTGCTGCGAGCTTTAGCATGTTAGCCAACCTCAGTTCAACACTTGTGTCTTAAACCACATGTATATATTCACACAGAATGGGATGATAGTAAAGCTCACATTTGTAAGGTGCTGTATCCACTGAAGTTCTGCTAGCTGCTACATTCTTCATTATTTCCATCTGTTTTGTCAGACCAACAGTGTAGTCCGGTAACTCTTTCCCCTTCCATTATGTATGGCAAGCCGCGTGCGCTGAGAGCATGAAGTGTCCAAAATTCCACACTCCATTTTGACGGTTGTATAAGTGCATCATCCAGTTACTTAAAGTACACTTCTTTTTGCTGCATTTTCAGTGTTAACAAACTACTCGCACCACTTGCACTACAAAGTGGTGTAGAATAGTGCAGAAGTGTGAGATTTGGAACACACCTATAATAATCTTTAAAAAATATTTTAAATGGGTGCCAGTCCATAAATTATAAAAATAATCACGTTTCAAAGGTAGAGCCACAGGATGTAAACATTATATGTGTTAACTGGTTTCTAGTGTACTAAAATTGTCTACTAACCTTTTACATGAGTAAAGTTATAACTTTGTTGTAAATGCTGTAACACTTGTAAATCCCTGATTTTTATCACACTAAAATTGTTAACTTGTAAAATGGTTATGTCTTGTGGCCTGTGTAAATTGTAATGTATATGGACTGGCCCCATTCACTTCCATTGTAAGTGCTGTTCTGTAATCATGATTTTTTATTTTTTTAACAAGTGAGGAACAAGTTAAAATATTTCTTTATGCCACAAATGCTGTCGATTAACTCGTATTGAACCCAGAGATATAAATAAGATATCCTTTTGGGACAGCCTTTGCATCAGGAGCACACCATTTATTCCTTAAAGGGTTATATGAAATGGAGAATCATATTTGCCTTGCTATTTAGATGTATAAGAGGTAACTGTACTGTAAATTTCAGAACTCAAAACTTCCTTCCCAGTCTAAAAAGAGCCTTTATATTTGCCACCCTGCTGAAAGATCTTGTTTTGACATCTGTCTTTTCATGACGTCCTAACACATTGCTCATTTGTATTTACACATCCTACAAACATGCGTCATCGCACCCTTGGCTCTGGCCACTGGTGCGCAGATCAAGTCAAGAGAGCAGATTTTTTGTGTCGCTAACTATTCTTAAAATAGCACCTAAGGGGACCCTTCTGGACTATTTTGAGTTATTTTGTAGATGAACATGAACTACACAGACTCTTTGACTGCTGTCATGTATCTTACCACTTTTAAAAGACTCTGTGTCAAGTTACAACTCTGAAAGTGAGAAGCAATTCTCTTTCATTCAGCTTCTGCCTGTGGTGTTTTGAGCACAAACACATCATGGATGCGTTCTTTCACCCAATTTTTAATTGTTGGTGTATGTAAACTTAGGATGTCTTTGGCGATGGACGTCTTTGACTGTTTCGGTGTGTTTCCGGCTATGTGCACCTCAGTACGCCTTCAGTATGTGTGTGCATAATTTCACCATGCTTTCGGCAATGATGCGTTCGTTTTTTTTTAATCTGACGTCAGTGTCAATTATTTGTGAACCGCCATAATTCGATTCCAGCTTTGCAAAATAACGGCTATTAAAGGATTGGGCAGTTAAAAACACTTCAAAAACATAAGTAAGCCGTTTCATTCATGAATATTTGAAATGTCATGATTGTATGACAGTTTATGGTGCTCAGTGGTGGTTTGCCGATTCTTAGGAAGGTATACTGTGGTGCCTGAGACACCGGCATGTACACGGCAGTCCAGATTCAGTAGATTCTTTCATCCTGACAAGTAAGATAAACATTAACTGTACAGTAAAGCGATGTGCTCCTGATAAATCTGCTTTTAGGTGACTCAAAGTGGCCTGAACCTCTCTGGGCCATCAGTCTGCAATACATTGAGGATCTTTAATAGCATTCTGCTGTTTCTCGGATGGGAGAGGATGTTGAATGTAGCAAGGAGAGCGGAGACAGCAGCTCCTCTGTCAAACGTCATTGTCCTGATGAATTTGCGGTTTCTAAAAGAAGCGGCACATGAATTATGCAGCACAACTTTCATGCGGGTTTGCTTTTGTTGTTTTTTGCTTTTATTTTGCTGGCATTTTGATAGTGTTCTGCTCCAACATCGCTGTTTGCATGAATTAGTGGATCAACCACCGAAGAAAATAATGCTGTCCAGAATCAAAAAACTTCTAAATGCATTTTAGATGTTTACTGTGTAAATAAATTATAATTTGATAATTACAATGACAATTGGCCTAGAGTAATATGTAAGCAAAGGGATGCCCAGTCGTAGCAATAAAACATTTTATAACGATAAAAAGAAAATAAATAGCAGCCTGAGGAACCTTCAAATCATGAAACAAGCGGCTCAGTTGATCCATGTTTTACAATTAGTCTGTTATAATCATTCATATATTGGCATTAATGAAGCAGCAGGAGTTGTATTAGGGAGAGCCACAAAATGATTTGTTTAAAATTACGGCATATTAAACTAGCTTGGTTACTGAGGCCCAGAGGAGAGTCTGAATGATTTCAATTCCCTGCATTCATTGCAATATTAATCCTGTAAACAGAATTACACAGCATTTAGTCATTTAATCTATCTGCGAGGGATTGCGGCTGTGTTCAAACACTTTCCCACCAGCTATGTAGACAGCATTTACAGAACATGATGTGATAAATACATCAATGTCGACTTATTTAGAATAAAATGTAATAATGTCATAGTTTTGAACCAAAATTAACTGGTTTTGAACTAATAAATGGGATCAATAGCATTAGTTGTGGCTGTAACAGTCCCTGTTTGGGTTTCGGGTGACCTGGATGGTAAATAATTAGTAACTTAAAGGGATATTTCAGATTCTGTCCTCCATTTTCTTACCGTCATGTTCGTTCGATCGAAACCCATATTACTTTTTTTTCCACGGAACACAAAAGATGGTAAGCAGACTCCGTCACCATTTGCTTTCATAGCATATTTTTTCCATAAGTGAATGGTGACCGAGGCTAATAGTCTGCCTGACTTCTTTTTCACGACTGAATCACCATACTCCTCATGTGACGTGAAGGTTTCCTTAAATGCCTCTCATGAACCCAGGGCAGATTAGAGCCTTTTGCTGTGCAGTTTAAAAACATTAGATATGAACATGTATTGGTACTTCTGGTTAGGGCTGTGCCAATACAATTATATCGATATTGTGATATTTTTCTCACAAAATTGTATCAATACATTTGATCACTATATCAGTGTTCTTATTGATTTTTGTATTCATATATAATATAATGTGTATAAAAAAATGTAATGATATGAGGTCATTTGTATGTTATTTTGTTATTGAAGTTAATTTTGGTGCTATGAAAATATTTATTTATTAGTGTCCGTTTTACTCCTATGTTACTATTTCAGTTAACGGAAATTCATTTTGTTTAACTCCGTTTCTGTTTTAATTTTTGTTTATGATAAAAACACTTCTAATAACCGAACTGAGCACCCTGCTTACTCTACAACTACTTTTGTTTTGGAATATTTTGTGATTTGGAATATGTATTTGTAATCAGTGACTATAAGTCAATAGTTTTTAATGTACCTTTATTTTTATTGAATTATAAGATTGCAATGCATCATGTGATGAATTGTATGTCTTTATTTTTGGCTTTAAATCAAAGTTTGTTTGTTTTTTATTAGAGAATCTTTTGAAATCCCAACAGAAAAAATAATTGAAAAATATTTTGAACCAAGTGGGCTAATCAAATGGGCAGTCACTTTTTTTTATATATTTTTTTTACTAGAAGAACTGGAAACCATTATTTTTTAAATATATAATCATAATTTATTTTGGAATATATTGTAATATGTATGTCAAGCATTTTAGTTGCAACCAATTGTAGCATTTAAACTCCAGATTTAATGCAACTGTGGTCAAG
Source organism: Moxostoma hubbsi (assembly GCA_032164185.1). Taxonomy (NCBI): domain Eukaryota; kingdom Metazoa; phylum Chordata; class Actinopteri; order Cypriniformes; family Catostomidae; genus Moxostoma; species Moxostoma hubbsi. The sequence continues at coordinate 9,544,579 of JAVLUX010000018.1, read as the reverse complement.
TTCTGTCTCTTTCCATTGCTGCATTGCAGCAGCCATAGAGAGCTTTATGAAAATTTTAGACATTGCTGATCCCTAATTAGAGGAAAGGGAGGAAGACAGCGCTTGTTTATCAGTATTCATCTCACTCTCATATGCAGTCACAAGAAAGGGCTATTTGATCACTTTGTATCATCCATCACGTTGGAAGAGCAACGTTACCCTGTTACATCAGTATGAACAAAGTACACGCGCCTCCTTTTTTGTGGTTCCCCGACACCTGCTTCCCGCTATTCTCATGGGTATCTAAAAATGCCCTTTCTTGTGGTCGCATCACTTTTTTAAGCAGTTGATGTGTAATCCACAGAAACTGTTTCATCATTTGGATGATAATCTGATGCATTAACATTCAAATCACACCACAGAGTGGATCCTTAAACTGTGTTGCAGAACCTACATGTCCATGGGGCATTCATTAACTTTGCATTTAGAATACAAGGTTGATAGAAAAAGGAAAACCACCAAAGCAAGTCAGGAAGTCAACATTTGTATGTACCTCTTACAGGATCTCATGGAGTACATCACACATTCAAAATGTTCCCTAGTACCTTCAGATCAACTAAAGCCAAACACTGGGGTATGTTTTATGAGGTCAATGTAAATGATTTGTCAGTGTAATTTCAGGAAAATTGCTGTTTTACTTAATTGGGACTCTGAAATTATAATGACAACTGGTTTCCGGGGGTTATTTTGGTCTAATGACCCACTGACTGACTTGCCGTCTTATCCCTAAATTAGTAGCTCAAAGTATAGCTAATTGCTTTCCTTTAAGGGGAGCTAGACTAAGCTACAGTTTCAAAGATCAACAGTATTTTCCCCAACACACGTTAAACCTGGTCTAGGAGTAAATTACACTCTGAATGGTGAGTTTCTACTGAAAATCTGTTTTCTCTGGATTAGCTGAATCACTCATGGCGACATTGTTTCAAGTTAGAGGATACAGCCACATCCTGCTTCCATTGGATTTCTTGACCTCAGTTTCTCTCATCCAGTACTGGTGTATTGGTATAATGGCACAGATGGGTTGTAGGCAATTAAAATCTTATTCAGAGAGACACCCTGGGGCAGAGCCAGAGGGAGTAAATTTTACAAGGACCTTTTTTAGTTGTTTAAGGCAGGTTTGAACATCCATCCAATGCATTAATTGTGTGCTTTGTGCTCAGAAACAACTCAATTAAGCTTAACAAAAATGTTTGCGCTTCAACTCCTGCAACCACCTTTATTTAGGCAAACTTTGTATGGTTTTAAGGTGTTTCGCAGTGACTGGTGGCTAAATTTCCCAGACCACTTCCAGTAAAGTAATACATCAATGTACACTTGCTCTATATATATATATATATATATATATATATATATATATATATATATATATATATATATATATATATATATATATATATGAAGTGCCCTTCGTACAGTTCAGGTACACTCACTGAGTTTAAATCTCACTTAAAATGACCGAATATCCTGTGAAGTCTGCTTTGCAGAGCATTAGCGGACAGTTGGCACGTACCCAGTGATTTAATGAATGTACAGTTGTTGGTGTGCAAGTAATGTTTGATATGTTAATTTAAGCTTATCCATGACTAAAATTCATGATTAGGCACATGCTCTGCTTGAAAACAAAAAATCAGATACAGAAAAGAAAAAAGATTTTTGAAGCCAGACAATGAGTTAGTTTGCATGTAGATTATGTATGTTTCACTCCGGAGATTATGAGTTATGAAGCATTGAGATATTAAAACATGCCTTGTCTTGTTACAGACACCCCTCTTTGGTTCCAATGGAGATGTAATTGCTAAACTCATTTTGTTACATACCAGCCATTGTATTGCCAATAAACCACCTATGCCAGGAGTTAAGATAATTGCTTGGCTGAAGTGCCTGATTGGCTTGAAAAGTTGGATTCAGTTTGTGTGAGGTGTTAAAGCAGTAATTATCACGTGCTTTCCTTATGACAGTAATTTAAGGCTGTTTTGGAATCCCATCCCCCTTGAATTAGTGAATTTTAAAGTAGTATTGTTTAAGCTTATTTTTGAGAATGTAATAATAGGATATTTGCAAGTGGAAAAATGTTTATTGATTGAATGACTCGTTGAAGAAACTGAGCCATATCTAGAGACCATAGAGACTTGGGGGGTCTTTTGAATTGGGGCCTAGCAAACACCCAGAATTTCTGAACAATTATACAGCAACACTTTATTTGGCATTCACCTTGCATCCCAACTGACCAAAAACATTTCTTGAATTCTGATTTTACTGTTTAGACAGAGATGTATTCTAAAAGATTTCCTCAGGGGTCTGGCTTGGATGGAGTTGGTAAACATATGTGTTTTTTGCTGTGTTCTTTGGATTGTAGTGGGATATGACAAATTCAGATTTTTACTGACTGTCTGAGCCAAGCCTTTGTAAAATCATTATATATTCTTTATCTAGATGGTGATGAACTCCACTGATGTTTTCTCCTATTTAATATGCTGCTAGCTGAAATGCAGGCACAAGGGAAATTGTGAATAAACAGAAAGCTTGTGAACAAATGTTGAACAATTTCTGTTTGCTTTTGATGTTCCCTTCTGGGAAAGAAAATGCTGTTGTAGGAAAATCACAAAGAACTTTACCAAACCCAACATGATTAAGCAACTTAATCTTTGTCAATTGTTCCAACTGCATGCCTGTGTTTGCATGAGTGTGCGGCGGAAGCACATGCGTGTCCGTGTTTGCACCTGTCCATGGGTTATTTGGGTTCCACTACTTTTAAGCACCTTTTTAAAAAAGAATAGCCCACTTGGTCAAATATCTTTTAGATGACTTTTAAACATACCCTTCCACCAATTGCCCACCATCAGTTCTTTAATGAATTATTTTGCAGGGCCAGTCCCTGAAGTCTATTGATAGCTGATGGCAACAGAGATTTTCATTAAACCTTAATTAGCATTGACCCTATAATACATGTTGGGCGACACTTCTTGGTGACTATTCTGCGGACTCCAGGGATGGCTGAATGCCTTTTGGCTCTCCGAGTTCAGTTTATTGATGTCTAACGAGGATGTTGAGCAGTCCTGGCAGGGTTTGAAGTATTCATTTTCTTCTGAAACATTGAAGGTCATGTCAGATGTCGGCTGCTCAATGAACAGCAGAACCGCTTGTTGATGGTAGACGCAAATCATTGTGTAAAGACTTTAGGTCTAGAACTGTAATACAGTCAGAGTTTCCGCTAGAAAAAAATGGTGCCAGTCAAAGTGACCGGCAGAGGTTTCGTTTTACGGACATTTTGATGATATTCCGGTCAAATATCGCCTCTTAATTAGTCAAGTTGAGGAAAACTGGAGGCAGGCTATGTAACTTAAAAAAATGACATAATCAGGCCGTATAGAATGCAACATGTTTATTAGCCTAACTTTCAAATAGACGGAAAAAACATGAATGTCCGATTGGCGTTTCACATTCATTGTTTAACAAACCAATCCCCCTTCCCCACATAAAATATCTGAATAGTAGCCTATTGTTTTTACTCAAGCGAACTTAATTATACACTCTCAGTATGTCTCATTTAGCTGGTAACATTTAAATTGGCCACTGTGAAATGACTCCTTGTCAAATGAACTGGAACAAACAAATGACTAGGCCTATAACATTGTCTCGCGTCATTTTAGGCTACTTTTTACGCTGTTTTGCAGTGCTGAATTGTGCAGCTGCCGACTTAAAATCAAAACTTCCCAGTTGTCTCTCCACAACTTGCAATGCGCATAAGCCGCGTAACCTTGTTCTCCGCAAGGCGACTTCGCTGCTTCGTCTTGATCCGATTCTGCAGCGAGAACCCCCTCTCTGCAGGAACACTCGACCGGGATTACACAGGCTATCTTGGCGAGCTTGGTCCACTCTGGATACATTTTAGGCTTATTCTCAAATTCAGATTGTGTTAGGGGGACGGGATTATTAGGCAATTTTAATCGGACAATTTGACCGGAGAGATTTAATTTAGTCGGACATTTCATTTTTTTTTCCCGGCCAATGTCCGGTAATTACCAGACAACGGAAACCCTGAATACAGTATATAGGTAAGTTGTTGTTTCTGTTGTCAGGATTTCGTTTTTTTTTTTTTTTTTTTTTTTTTTTTTTTAAAGGGATATTTTACCCCAAACATTTAAATTGACATGTTTATCAGAATATCTGAGCTGCTCTCTTTTATACAGTGGAAGTGGATGTGGACTGGGGTTGTTAAGCTAAAATAAAAAAGAACTAGAAAGCACCAAAAGCCATCATCAATGTAGTCCATACAACTTGTGTGATTTATTCCATGTTTTTCAAGCCATACACTAGCTTTTTATGAGGAACAGACCGAAATGTATGGCATGGTCACACATTATATGGAATAGACCATTTAGTTTGAAATGACATGACATTTTTTTTTAAACTATTCCTTTAAAGCTCTATAAAACAGGACTGTACTGAAAACATTTGTACAGTACAGTGAGTTGTATTTGTGTGTCTGCATAGAAACAAATAAAACCAATAACCCCTGTAAACTATATAAATGTAAAGAGAGAATTAGTCAAAATCAAAGACATTAGTCCAATGAATCAAGAGTGACCATTACATGCTGACATGGACCTCTCCTCAACTGTTTAGTCTGCGTCGATAGTGTTGTATCCAAAGCAACAATTACTTAATTCAATACCAAGACCTTAATGAAAAGCCATTGATTTAGTATTGACAGTGACCCAAGGACCTCTTCTTCTGCACAAAGTGAAAGATCAGCAACTGTTTGACTGTAATATTCTGTCTTGTTCTCTAGGTATGTGGATGATGTAATATCCAGAATTGGACGAATGTTTCCCGATATGTCAATCGAGCTCTTCCGTCCCAACGGGACGTCAGCAGTTCTATTGGTGAGTCGCGATATGCTACACACACATATTCAGTGTTTTTTGGTTGTTTTTTGCTGCTTTGCTGATATCATTAAGACTTCTTATGCATTACATGTACAGTAAACAAGATGTCATACGACACTTAAATGGATAGTTTACTCAAAACATTTCAAATCTATCATCATTTACTCACACTTGTGTTGTCCCAAACATGTAAGACTGACTTTTTTCTGTAGAACATAAAAGGAAATATTAGGCAGAATGTTTGGCAGAATGTCACCATTCACTTATTATATGAAAAAGATATGCAATGAAACTGAATGGTGACTGAGGCTTACATTCTGCCTAACGTAACCTTTGTATTCCATTAAAGAAATAAAGCTGTACTGGTTTAGATTTTTTGGGTGAACTATTCCTTTTAATTATAGTACTGTAGTACAGTTACTCAAGTGCTTTAGATCCTTGGGTCCTTAAGCTTGTTGATCAGTTGCTTTTTCATTTTTAATAAACATTTAAGAAGGCATAATATACTAAATTTCATGTCATTAATAAAGTAGGAAAGTAAGAATTAAAGTGCACCCATTTAAAACCATTCTCTGACTAATGGCATGAGCAATGCGAGTTAATGCTGCAGGAGAGCTGGATGCCCTTGTACACTGGGAGCAATCTTTCTGTTGACTGCTCTGTCAGTCTCCTTGCGATCTGTCCCTGAGAACGTCCCAGAGGGGCCGAGATTGTTGACTCGTTAGGAGTTTGCTCCAGACTTTGAAAGTTTTGTCAGAGTTCATGCATGATAATGGAAATAAAAAGACAGACAAGACAGTTGCCACTGATCACTGCTTAACATTTTACATGAGTGATTTACAAGGATCATTCTAGCTGCAGTAGGAATAGATGGAATAACCCCAGAATTGGGCCTAACAAATTGTTAACAATAAAATTACTTTTTCTTCCAACTTGTACTGTATATAAATATTTTTTTTTAATTAAAATACCATATGTTACAAAAAATATCTGTTGCACAAATGTATCTTTAACTACGCTTCGTCATATAAACAACCAGTTCAAGTTTTGCTAGCATTACAAATTGTAATTTTTTAACAATGGTTTCAAATTTTCATAACACCATAATGATTATTAGCTTCATTTAAGTAAGCTTAGTTAGTAATCTGAACCTATTCAGTGAGGAGTTCGAGTTGTCTGAATAATTTAGTCCATAATTCAGACCTATGACTCCTGCGATTGATCTGGTTCATTAAATAGAACTTTCCCAATTGAGTGATTCATTTGTGAATTGGACGGCACATTCTGCTGTATGTTCATTTTTGTGTGCAGTAATTGAGGACAATGCGATAGCAATGCAACACAACTCCTGTTATACATTCATTTATATGCAGTTATTCGGTTTATTGGTCAAGGCCCCGGACTGGTAACCGGAAGGTTGCTGATGAGTTCCTCACGAGAAGCGGGCCATGAGCCACGAGCCACCACCATTGTGCCCATGAGCAAGACACACAACCCAGTTTTCATGGCACTGTTCATTGTCAAACAAACCCCACCGGCCCTGGTTATGTGGCAGTTAATAAAAGGAAGAAAAAAAGAAACTCATGAAAGAGAGTATGACATCAACATTAAGATCTCATAGCAGATCTTTTTGATATGTTGGACATAAATTTGTTAATGGGACGGCATATCCGTGTACTGATTTTTGTCATGTACTCTGGTATGGCTTTTTTTTTTTCCTGTCTAGACAGTGTTTTGGCCTTTGTGGTCTGATTTATCACATTCTAAGATTAAGTTCCATTGAACAGCCCTACATGTCGTCAGTTGGGTCATTCACAACAACACCCTCCCCCTTACCTTTGAGACTTCCTCTGCCACGTCTCCACTGCCGTCATGTCTTTTGGCAACACTGACTGAGAGGAAAGAGAGACTGAGGGATCTTGGCAGCCATGCCAGGAAGACTACAAATGCCCCTTCCACAGCAGTGGGGGTTCACTGGTTCACACCCACAGGGCGCGCACTTCCAGATGGCCCAGTTGGCAGGCTGAAGCGATCTGTCGCAGAGGGGACTAATTCGGTTGCCAGGCCCTTCTCTGGACAGTCACTGTCCTCAACAAATCTTTTAACAGAAAAGTATTTTGTCTCATTGTGATAGTTTATAAAATTAAAGACCATACCTTCAAGGGCTAGGCAATATATGTTGAATATTTACAGTATATTTGCAATGATTTTTGAGGATTTAAAATTGTGAATGCAAAATTGTGAATATTGCAACTAATTTAATGAGCTGTTTGCCCATTACATTTCCTAACGAGAATGTCATTAAACTAGTTTTGTGTTCCCTCCTTTTTGCGTGACTTGTAAGAATGTCAAAATGTTTTCATTGCGTCTCTGATCTAAACTTAAAGGGATAGTTCACCAAAAATGAAAATTCTCATTTACTCACCACATGCCATCCCAGATGTGTAAACTTTCTTCAGCAGAACACAAATGTTTCAGCACTGTTGGTCCTTACAATGCAAGTTAATTGTGATCAGACCTTTGTAACTCCAAAAAGGAAACATAAAAGTAATCAATATGACACCAGTGGTTAAATCTATATCTTCAGAAGCGATATGATAGATATGGGTGAGAAACAGATCAGTATTTAAGTTCTTTATTTTACCATAAATCTCCACTTTCACTTTCAGATGTGAAAGTGAATATTTAAAGTAAAAAAGGTCTTACATTTGTATCTGTTTTTCACCAACACCTATTATATCAGTTCTGAATATATGGATTTAACCACTGGAGTTCATATGGATTACTTTTGTTTCCTTTAAGTTGTTTTTGGAGATACAAAGGTCTGATCACCATTCACTTGCATTGTAAGGACCAACAGTGCTGAAATATTCTTCATCCCTTTACGTAGAAAAAAAATTGTGTTGGTAAAGTTTGATTCATTTCCATGAATCAGTTCAAACTACGTGTGACCTGTTAAATCAATTAGAATTACTTTAACCTAGAAACATATATTTAGATTTTTATAGACGTATTGTAAGAAGAAAAGTCTAGGTTTCTATTGATACACATTTTTACGTTTTTACTCTAAACCATTAATTTACAATAATTTAATATTTGGCTGATAATCATTTAAATGCTTTCCTTTTCACTTTAGTCCAAAAAACTAAAACTGTTTTTCTAGTACAAAGTAACTTAAAATGATATAGCATGTTATATTTGAGTTTTTCATTGAATTGATTCTTAATTCAGTCATTATTTTGTCGCGGTCACTAAAATTTGCCCATTGAAGTCCCTACGTGTCATTACAAATACATGTTGGTCTTTTGTTTATTATGAATCATTATATTGTTGCATAAAAATTACAATTAAGGATTCTTCCTTGTTTTTATTTAGTGAAAAGCAGTGTGGAAAATATGCCTTGATTATTTCTTGCATTCGACATTTTGAGTGTACTTTTTGAATCTACTATTTAACTATGCTTTTTTTCTACTACTATTTTATTTATTTTTTTGCATGCAAGATATAAATGGCAAATATTTCATTATATGTTGTACCAGTACCCACATTTTTGGAGGGTTCTTAGCATGAATTGGACTTATATTTTCCCTGTCTGCTGACTTTGATCTCACATCACTTGTGAAGGGGTTGGGACTGTGTGCGTGTATCAGAATTTTCACTTCCTAATGCAAAGATGCGCTAGCCAAGCAACTGCCATTGAAATATATGGCAATGCTAATGGATAGCTCTCTCCAGGTATATACAGTGCTTTGAAAAATGATTTGCCCCCTTCCTCATTTCTTCTATTTTTGTGTATTTTTCATACTAAACTGTTTTAGATCTTCAATCATGATATAACATAAAACGAAGGCAATCGGAGTTAATGTAAAATAAAATTCTCACACACTTTTTTTTATTGAAGCTAAAAAGTTATCCAACACCTATATCACCCATGTGAAATACTATCTGCCCCCTTAAACTTAATTGCTGGTTGTGCCACCTTTAGAAGGCAAGGCAAGGCAAGTTTATTTATATAGCACATTTCATACACAATGGTAATTCAAAGTGCTTTACATAGTAGAAATTAAAAAGAAAAAAAACAAGAATAATAAAATAAGAATAATTAAAACAGTTTAGAATAAAAAAATTTTTTAAAAAATCTAATAAAACACAGTACAAACAGTCGGACACACAGTGGCACAGTGCTCATTCAGTAAATGCACAGCTAAACAGATGTGTTTTGAGTCTGGATTTGAATGTGACTACTGTAGGAGCACATCTGATCTCTTCTGGAACCTGGTTCCAGCTGCGGCTGGCATAATAGCTAAAAGCAGACTCTCCTTGCTTAGAGTGAACCCTTGGTATTTCTAGCTGATGTGATTCTAATGATCTGAGTGATCTTGGGTTTATATTCAGTGAGCATGTCTGCAATATATTGAGGTCCTAGCCCATTGAGTGATTTATATACCAGTAATAATACTTTAAAATCAATCCTAAATGTAACTGGGAGCCAATGTAAAGACCTGAGGACTGGTGTGATATGTTCATATTTTCTGGTTTTGCTCAGAATTCTGGCTGCAGCGTTCTGTATGAGCTGCAACTGTCTTATGGTCTTCTTGGGAAGGCCCGTGAGGAGTCCATTACAATAATCCACCCTGCTGGTGATGAAAGCATGCACAAGTTTCTCTAGGTCTTGACTGGAAACAAAGCATCTAATTCTTGCAATATTTTTCAGATGATAATATGCTGATTTAGTTATTGCATTGACATGACTACTGAAACTAAGGTCTGACTCTAGAGACACACCAAGATTCCTGACTTGATTTTTAGTTGTTTGACCCCTAGCATCAAGGTATGCATTCACCTTGAGAACTTCATCTTTGTTTCCAAACGCAATGACTTCAGTTTTGTCTTTGTTTAACTGAAGAAAGTTTTGGCACATCCAACTGTTTACTTCATCAATACATTGGCACAGGGAGTCAATGGGGCTGTAATCGTTAGGTGATAGGGCTAAGTAGATCTGTGTGTCATCTGCATAGCTGTGGTAAGCCATTTGGTTCTTTCTCATTATTTGGCTAATTGGGAGCATATACAGAAGCACCAACTGCAACCAAACGCTTCCGATAACTGGAAATCAGTCTTTCACAACGCTGTGGTGGAATTTTGGCCCACTCTTCTTTGCAGAACTGCTTTAGTTCAGCCACATTGGAGGGTTTTCAAGCATGAACTGCCTGTTTAAGGTGCTGTCACAGCATCTTAATCAGGTTTAAGTCAGGACTTTGACTAGGCCATTCCAAAACTTAAATTTAGCTTCTTTTGAGCCGTTAAGAGGTGGACTTACTCCTATGCTTTGGATCATTGTCTTGCTGCATTATCCAGTTTCGCTTGAGCTTAAACTCACGGACTGATGACCGGACATTCCCCTTTAGGATTTCTGGTAGAGAGCAGAATTCATGTTTCCCTCAATTATTGCAAGTCACCATGGTCCTTAAGCAGCAAAGCATCCCCACACCATCACACTACCACCACCATGCTTGACCGTAGGTATGATGTTCTTTTTGTGGAATTCTGTGTTTGATTTATGCCAAATGTAATGGGACCCCTGCCTTCCAAACAGTTACATTTTCAACTACTCAGTTCACAGAACATTTTTTCAAAAGGTCTGTGGATCATCGGTGTTTGGCAAAATTTAGACAAACCTTAATTTTCTTCTGGGTTCTCAGTGGTTTTCACCTCGCCAGTCTTCCATGGATGGCATTTTTGGTCAGTGTCTTTCTAGTAGTGGAGTCAAGAACAGTGACCATTATTGATGCGAAAGAGGCCGGCAGTTCCTTGGATGTTGTCCTTGGCTTTTTTGTGACTTCCTGGATGAGTTGTTGCTGTGCTCTTGGAGGAGTTTTAGAAAATCAGCCACTTCTGAGAAGGTTCACTACTGTGCCAAGTGTTCTCCATTTGGAGATAATGGCTCTCACTGTGGTTATTTGGAGTCCCAGAGCCTTTGAAATAGCTTTGTAACCCTTCCCAGACTGATGTATTTCAATCACCTTTTACCTCATCGTTTCTGGAATTTCTTTCAACCTTGGACTTGATCTTAGTGTGCTACTGGGTGAGACCTTTTAGCCAACTTCATGCTGCTGAAAAAGTTATATTTATTTGTTTATTTGATTGAACAGGGCTGGCAGTAATCAGGCCTGGGTTTGTCTAGTCCAACTGAACCCCATTGTGATGGCAGTTTTATAGATTTGGGGATTTAGCAACTAAGGGAGTAAATACTTTTAATACAGGTCCAGTTTTGTATAATTATTTTGCTTTAATAAACAACATTATCATTTAAAAAATATATATTGTGTGTTTAATCGGATTGCCTGTTTTTTGTTAGAATTTATTTGAAACATTTTAGTATGAGATACACAAAAGAGAAGAAATCAGATTAAATTAGACTAAAATTAAAGAATCTATATTTGACATTTTTTACAACAAATTTGTAAACGAATAAACAACAGCAGAAATGTAATTTACCAGCATAACACATGTAGCAAACACTGTGCCAAATATTAGTTTTGGTAACCGCCATATTAGCAGGTGGCAGATAAATGTGTGCTAAAATATTGTAGAGTTTGATTGTACACAGATTTGACGTACACATCTGCCATTCACAACAGGAGATGATCAAGTGTTCTGTCATTCTATCTCTTTAAAAATCAGTTTGAAAACAGGCAAGGTTGTGATGAGTGAAGACAGAATTAATTGGGGCACTAGACGGCTCTCTACGGGAAGATTCCACCTAATGGCATTGCCCGAGTATAATTGGGGGATGTTAATTAGAATGGAAAATGCATTCTTCTCAGACCCTCTATCTGCTTCCATTGGCCCTGTAATACCATTAGCTTAACCTCATACCCCCTTCCATGACTTAATATAGGCAGAGGTATGATGTACAGAAGTATAATAATTGTACTTCCTAGGGTTTCATCTAATTGTTTAAGACATCGGGACAATTTTGCACTGCATTTTTGCCGTCTTGTAGTGCACAGCAGAAAGGGGGTGCCCTTTGAAGTGTCGATCCAACTTCCAAATGAAAGCAAGCAATTGAATCCTTTTAAGAGAGGGCCTTTGCACATGAAGGTTTCATGCGATGGTCATTTGAGGAAATGATTTAGCTGTTTGTGATCATTTAATCCTTGGTTAATAAAAAAAAGGTAATTTATTTTATGTTTCCTGGGATTTATACACATTTACACTCAATGGTCAATTTGCATTGGGTTTTCTTTTTGCATTTTTTTTTTTTTTTAATCTAAAAAAAAACTTTTAAATGTGCTGCCACAGGGGGCCTGAGTATCTTAATGGTAAATGGTCTATATATGGTCTGTACTTATATAGCCTGGTCTGTACTTGTATAGCTCTTTTTTTTAACCTCAGTGGTTTTCAAGGCGCTTTACACTGTGACCCATTCACACACGCACTCACACACCAATGACGGGAGAGATGCCATGCAAGGCATTACCCTGCCTTTGGGAGCAACTTGGAGTTCAGTGTCTTGCTCAAGGACACTTCGGCATGTGGAGTCATGTGGGCCAGGAATCGAACCGCCAACCCGCTCTACCACCTGAGCCACAGCCGCCCTGAGTGACTCCAGTCAGGCTTCCTAAGCAACCAATTAGCCCAGTTGCTAGGGTGGGTAGTCACGTTGGGTTAACCTCCTTGTGGCCGTTATGATGTGGTTCTCTCTCTCGGTGGGGTGCATAGTTGTGCGTGGATGCCATGGAAAATAGTGTGAGCCTCCACAAGCACTAGGTCTCCACGGTAATGCGCTCAACAAGCTACGTGATAAGATGTGCGGATTGACAGTCTCAGACGCGGAGGTAACTGAGATTTGTCCGACGCCACCCAGATTGAGTCACTACACCACCATGAGAATCTAGAGCACATTGGGAATTGGGCATTCCAAATTGGGGAGAAAAAAAAAATGTGCTGGAGACTGGAACTTGTCACTTCTTCAACAGTCCGGATCAAAGCCAGTTATGAACACGAAACATCCCATGGGGTACTGCCTGATATGTAGAGTGTGTATGGAAATGAGCTTGCATATAGGCACTCGTACAGAAATGTGCATGCTTTTAACTGACTTCAGTAAAGTATATATTATTTTAAAACCCTGTGAACCGATGGCAGTGACTTTGATCTGTAAGTTCTAGAAATGTCTGCTGATATGTGACTCTCGTGTTGCAGATATTCTCACTTCTGCATCTCTGTGTCTTTATTTGACACTCTTTTTACTTTTATTCTATTGCGCTGCTCTCTGGAATACTTCATTTTGATTGGTCAATCAAGGCATTCTATGGTCTTCGAACATAATAGAATAGTTTGGACTCTGTCTATATTTCATGTCTGTTTATTTGTTTACTTGGTAAGTAGCTGCGTTATAAGCAGGATAATGTACACTTGGGCACTGTTGTTTCTTTCTGTGTCCTTTTAAAAAAAAAAAAAAATCCCATACCTGACCCTTCCTGCTCTATTTTCAACCTGACTAAGGCTTGCCTTGCATTTTCATCACCTCAAAGGTCCACACAGGAGCAGAGTTAAACAATTTTTTGTTGATTTGAATTTTGAAGTGACCTTGTAATGCTATTGAAACTCTGGGATGGATGGGCATACGGCTGCACTCTGAGTGTGGAATATTGACAGTATTTCGGAATGACCTCTGAATGGGGGATTTTGCTGATGAGGACAGCACCAGTGTTCGGTGAAGAAGTCACAGCAGGTCATTGTCAGAGTGGTGGAAGAGGGCATTGGAAAACTCCCCTCTTTTGCACCCAGGGATGTGATGGTGTGTCAGGTTGTTCCTTGTGTTGCTTGATGATACTGTAAATTTGTTTCGCATTTTTTAGCATCGGTGCCTTAATTTGTGTGATGTGCTTTTTGGGTTTATACACTCACTGAGCACTTTATTAGGAAAACCTGTACACCTACTGATATATGCGATTTATCTAATCAGCCAATCGTGTGGCTGCAGTGCAATGCATTCAGTCATGCAGATGTGGGTCAGGACCGTCGGTTAATTTTAACATCAACCATCAGAATGGGGATAAAATATGATCTCAGTGATTTCGACCATGGCATGATTGTTGGTGCCAGATGGGCTGGTTTGAGTATTTCTGTTACTGCTGATCTCCTGGGATTTTCACACTCAAATCTCTAGAGTTACTCTAGAGTTTAGAATGCAAAACAGGTCAAACCTTGAGGCGGCGGATTGGCTACAACAGCAGAAGAGCACTTCAAGCACTTTACTAGGACCATAATGTTCCTAATAAAGTGATCAGTGAGTGCATAGTTTGCATGGTAAAATCCTCTCCGAAAGGTACATCTTTAACTCCACCCCCTTTACACCTCTTTCTCTATGGACATACATAGTCAAGTTTTGGCCGTTGTGCCGAATATTTTTTTTTTTTTATCTCCTTTTCTCCCCAATTTGGAATGCCCAATTCCCACTACTTAGTAGGTCCTCGTGGTGGCGTGGTTACTCACCTCAATCCGGGTGGTGGAGGAGGACAAATCTCAGTTGCTTCCGCATCTGAGTCAAGTCAATCCACTCATCTTATCACGTGGCTCGTTGTGCATGACACCGTGGAGACTCCCAGCATGTGGAGGCTCATGATAAACTCTGCAATCCATGCACAAATTACCATGCGCCCCATTTAGACTGAGAACCACTAATCGCGACCAAGAGGAGGTTATCCTATGTGACTTTACCCTCCGTGGCATCCAGGCCAATTTGGTTTCTTAGGAGACCTGGTTGGAGTGACTTGGCACACCCTGGATTCGAACTTCAAATCCAGGTGTGGTAGTCAGCGTCAGTACTCGCTGAGCTACCCAGGCCCCCCGTTGTACCACATCTTGTGCCATTTTTTGACTTTGATTTTTTGTTAATGACACTGAGTTCACAGGAACCATGCTTAAGTCCACCTTTTAAAGCGGAAGTTTAGAAAACCACTTTCCCATCAACCAAACAAACTAACCGAACACTGATGTCAAACAGACTCTGTCAGCTTTTAAAACTACCTTGAACTTGCCATGAAAATAGTAATGATAATACGGCAATAAAAATAAATAAATAAACACAGAGTCTGTCCATACCAAACGCTGTTAAAAGCACCATTATTATCCTAATTTCCTTGCAAAAGTTAGTTCAGGCATGTTTTTGAAATGCACAGAGTTTAAAAAGATACAGCAGAAGGATTCGGGTGAACATATTAAACTTATTTTAGTCTTGAGCAGTTTGAATGAGGATCCATTTTTCTTCAAGAATTGGGAGGTCATGGACGCCAGGATGCTTGGCCACGTTTTCACCTGGCTTCTCTCCTTCCTTGTTCGCAGCTGATTCGAGACTCACTTGTTGCTTAGAAACTGTTTCTTTTTTGTTAAATCTCACAGTTTTTGCCACTTTCCCACTCCCTTCCCACGGCCCACTCTCGCTCCAAATAAAAAGGACCATCTGCTGCCATTGCGATCCAGTTGGTCGGGTGATGCACTTAAGATCGGCTAATAAACCTTTCCAGGACGCCCTGACATTTGCTACACTCTTAAGTCAACTTCTATTCTCCATAGTGTTTTTATTGCTTTAGCCTCAGGCCAGCGACTTACTTTCCCACTAACCGGTAGCTGAAAAGCAGGCCCAGAATAACTGTTGACGTTAATAACTGGCTTCACACCTAGGATGCGGTGAGGGATTTTGTGTTTCTTTATTTCATGAGAAATTGGTTTGAGTCACATTGGTGAACAGCTATTTGTGAATTCTCTTTTGCTGAAAAGTTGAAAGTTAAGGAATTTAAGGTTGTTTTTCTTCTAAAACTAGGCAAATACTTGCAAATATTATGAACAACATCATGACAAAAGGGGCCCTCTGGCCTCAACGCAGTTTGATATGACATTAATATAATGATTTATTTTTATAGGAATTTTAACTTTCAGGCTTAAAAGGAAGTTTACTAAAAAACATACGTTGTCTTTTTTTTGTTTTTCATTCATCATAGATAATGAGCAATGAGTTTCATTGTTTGATAAGCAGGTAATCATAAAATAATGGCAGCATATGTTCTTTTGAATGTGTGGTATGTCATATTGCGTTTTGTTTGTGTGAGTGTGCATGAAGCAGATGGGCAGCAATATTACCGTTATCTATTTTGTAGCATCCATAAGTCTGTTTTTTCTAGAAATCATTTTGTGGTGAAACCAGGCAAAAAGAAGTGAAAGAAACGCAGCACGTGGGGAGGTTGTGTGCCTTTCTGGTGATCAGAGATTGGTTTATAGCAGCAACACAGCAGGACTCTCAGAAAAAGAAAAGACCAGAAGGCAGATTCACTCTGAGACTTTAACACTTTTATTGTGTTAACTAAATTAATTTTATAAGAGAATCTTATCTAAAACTTTTCTCACTTTTTATTTTTTTAATTTGACTTCAATTGATTAATTTCACTCTACATGAGAATCTTATCTGGAAAAAGTGATTTTTCTTCTCTCTTTTCTTTGTTTTATTTTTAAGATAATTTGATCCAAAACTTCTTTCCAACACTTATTTTATTTTATTGATTATATTTACACTATAAGGGAATCTTTTCTAAAAACAATTCTAACACATTTATTAATTATTATTTATTAAAAAAATAATAATTATTTCATTGACTCTGTTAGAAAGTTTCAGATAAGTTTATCTCATAATTGTATTTTAATCCATTTTATTTTATGAGAAACTTATCAGGTAACTTATGGTTTGTTTTTGTGTTGTTTTTGTTTTGATTTCAATACAATTCACACAGTTGATTACAGTTTGTCCAGGTTAAAGTGCTTCATACAGTACCAAATTCGTACCACCTTTTTTCTGTATATTTAAGATAAATAGTTTATAAGTGTGGGTGGTTTGGAGGATTTTTTTTTCAGAATTCTTCTGAGCTATAGATGCTTTATTCCTTTACATGACTCCTGTTGGTCTCTTTTTTCAGTAACTGTGCAACTGCTTTTCTTTAACTGTTTGTACAAGTGCTTTGCTGCATACTTAACTGATGCTGACATGGGCATTCTGCTTTACAGCTGGACTCTTAGTACATGATTCATAAAACTCATGAAGACATTTGATGTTTATCCTCAGGGATTCTGCTTTAGAATATGTGTAGGGAAAAAAATAATCTGAAATCCATGCCGGCACACAGGAAGTTCCCATGTGAGAGATCACTGGAATATAAAATCATCTGGAATCTAAAATCAAGGACAAAGATGCAAGATTTTGTACTTTAAATTGTTTTATGAATTTTTTGAAATACTCATCCCATTAAGCATTTATTGAATCGAAAACAACAATGCAATATAAAACTCTTGATTATGGCTCACTGATTTTAAGTATAAAGTAACATGGATATAATAAAAATAGCACTGATTGGTGGATCTCTCTTCAGGATTAAGGGCAGTGTCATTTTTCACTGGAAATTTGGCTGTTAAACATGATTTAGATTTTAATTTAAGTTGAAATCACACTTCAGATTTGGCCTCTACAAGAAGCATGTATAATAATTTATCAACATGTTAGCTCATGGTAGGTCTGTCTTTAAAAAGTTTATAAGGTTTGTCTTAAATCACTTTCTCTATAAAGAAAATGAATGGATTTGTACTTTTTGAACCCTACTGCTGCATTCAACTGCCCTTGCCTTCCGTATATATATTTTTTTATTTTTGCTTGATCAGTGTCTTTGTCTTTTTCTATTTCTTTTGCTATGGTTGTATGACTCTGAAGTTGCACCACTCAAAAAACAAATAATGTCCTATTCGTGTATGAAAAAAGCCTCTAGATTTTATCGCTGGACTTCAGTTGACGTGTTTGCGTTTCTACATTGACTGCTTTAACTGGAAGACTATACATCTGTTCTAATGCTTTTGAAGTCTCATTGTAATTCATTCTCTTTTTTTTTTTTTTTTCTTTTATCTTTGTTACAAGACTTCCTTTTAAAAAGGTTGTTTCTTGCACTTTTGGTCCTGTTCACCCAAAAATTTGAATTCTCTCATCATTAACTCACCATTATGCCATCCCAGATGTGTAAGACTTTCTTTCTTCTGCAGAACACAAAGATTTTTAGAAGAATAACTTGGCTCTGTAGGTCCATACAATGCAAGTGAAGGGCGACCAAAACTTTGAAACTCCAAAAAGCACATAAAAGCATCATGAAAGATCCATAAGACTCCAGAGGTTTAATCCATGTCTTCTGAAGCAATCTAATCAGATTTTTCTCAGACTTTTGCACAGTACTGTACATTTTTGCCAATACATATTTTGCAAACTCCCCTGTCTTGCTTGGGCTGATTTCAAAAGCATTTTAATGCACACAACTAAATCATTTTTTTTTTTTACATTTTTACATAATTACAGCTTGATTGGAAATTCTTGATTGGATTTTTTCTTGATATTTAATAAAAACAAATGATCATATTTCATCTCAAGTATGCCATTTTATTTATAATATTGAAATTAATTTCACTCTCTTTATATTATCATCATTTCAAAATGTTATTTGAATATATACATATGCAGGGTTTTTCCTGCATAGAGAATTACTAGGCGGCCGCCTCCGTCAAATTTTGTACCGCCTCCGGCTGTCTACAAACTCTGGTGGGTGTCTTCATGGAAAACACTAACAAATGTTGCACTTGGTGGATTGTCATTTGTAACTACAAATCTCGGCAATAATAATAAAAATTCAGTTGTCGAATAGTCGCTTGATGTCATTTAACAACTTGTGATCATATAAAACTATAATGATGTCACACGAGACGAGAGGAGCGCTGCAGCTCGAGTGTCTGATAGAAACACAGATCACAGTTTGACAATATATCTTTTTCATCTTTAATTAAAGTTCAAATTATATGGGAGCGTGACATGTAAATAAGCACAAACTTCAAAACTGTTATTCTCTGTGCAGTCAGAGCTGCTTCAACCAGTCGCGGAAGAGACCCAATCTGAGCGGGAGTCGAGACCAGGAGAGATTTAAAGTTCTGCCGGCTGATACGTACTCTAATACGGAGACGCTCGTCTCTCACCCCCGCTGTCTGCAGCTTGCAATGTGTTGCATCATTGATGAGATCATCATAAGATGATAAATAACACTAAAATGACAACAACAATAAAGTGTGTGTGTGTGTGTGTGTATGTGTGTATGTATATATATATATATATATATATATATATATAATAAAAAAAAAAAAAATTTTGGATTGACAAATGCCAATCAATGATACTCTTATGGCTAAAATGTTTACAGTGTTCAGTGACTAAAATGTAAATATGACTAAATGTTACTAAAATGTCAACAGTTTTCATTGACTAAAACTACATTAAAAAGCCCAGACTTTGTCAACTAAAACTTGACTAAAAAGTATGATTAAAAACTCAAAAGGGCATTTGACAGGTTTAAGACTAAATTAAAAAACAGCTGACAAAATTAACACTAGTATTCAGTTGCCAGGTCATTAGTAGTGTATTAACGCAAAGCCAAAGTTTACGTGTTTTTAACGTCACTTTTTTTCATCAGTATGGTACCACCTCCGCCTCATTTTGAGCCATGAAAAACTCTGCATATGTAAATATTTTTTATAATGGTAGATTTATTACATAGAAAAATAAATGTATGATTATTCATATATATATATATATATATATATATATATATATATATAAAAACTAAGCTCTGGGGCATAAAAGGGCCTGTAGTTGACAACACCCACAAACATAATGACTCCATCCAGATCTGTGAATCTAAAATCCATTTTGTTAACTGCCTTTCAACATATTGCATTATTGGCTTGGCATTTATGAAAACAGAGTACTGAGGAATCTTAAAACGCTCTCCTGAATCTCAAATGAACTGATATTTAGTTCTTCTATTCCCTTAGTGAGCAGAGGTTTTTTTATTAGTTTTTATCAGAGATTGTCACACTGGTATTATTTCAGCTGAATTTCATCACGCTGGTCTGCATTGTCCTCCTGGTTTTCAGACCACCTGAGTACGTTTCCCCCTAACAGTCAGGGGTGGGGGCAAACCCACCAGGACCAGAAAATTTTAGAGGGTCCATAACAAGAGCCATCACTACTGTGCTGCCCATTCAGCCACAGCCTTGCCCAACATTCATTCACTCTCTCCCACACACTGCACTGACACATTCATTATTCAGGAAGTGGGGCTCAGCCGAAACGCATTGCTGTTTTGTTCGTGGGACGGTGTTGATGTTTGAACAGATTTGACAAATAAAACGGCTGGTGGGTTTAGATATCTCGCACATCTCTCTCCTCTTCTTGTCAGTGCTGTACTCTCTCTATCTCTCTAAGGTGTATGTAGTATGAAATCAAAGTGAACATGAGGATTCAAGGAAATTGTACTGGGATTTCCTCCATTGCTTTAGATTAAACCCAATTTAAGCCTAAAGACTCATCCAAAACCCCTCCTGACAGCAGCTATTTCAGGCTGGGGTTTGAACTTTTTTTGGCATGAAGAAAAAAGTAATTCCCAGAAGAGAAGAACTTTGAATTGCTCTGCATATTTCAGGGGTGCAATGAAGTGTCTAAAATTGCATGGCAAGCCATATTTTGTTGGCAAATGAACTTTTAAGTAAAAATCTTTATGTATAATAAACCAGTATATTTCGTTTTTTCAAATTAGTATTTCTTTTTTGTCACAAGGAATGATTGTATTCTATTTCTATTAATTAATAGTCTACATTTATTAGACTTTTTTTTTTTCTTTCTTTCTTTATATGAAAACATCATTAATACAGTCTCTGAAACTTTTTTACCATGCTTTCATTATTTATTGTTGAAGGTTGTTGAAGCTTATATTGGTTGTCATGCTTTTAGTTGCTTGCAATGAATCAAACATTACTCATGTGTTTATCGATCGCAATGTGCTTAAGAGGCGACGCTTTCCGGTTAAGTTACTGTAACATCTTTACTTGCATTCATGACTTCTGACTGAGTATTTTGTAACATTGCTACAGTTTCAAGATTCCCTAAGTGTGTGTCAATTTATTTTACTCCAGTCGCAGAAATGCACAAGTTGTCACTTTCCATTGCCGTTTTAGGTGTGTTTTAAGCAGAGTGGACCATTTAAAATGGCATCTAAAAGCCACTATAGGTTCAAGGTGTACCCTGCGAATGTGTGTGTGTGTGTGTGTGTGTGTGTGTGTGTTTATAATGTTCCGATTTCATAGCACAGTAATGTATTATTTTATAAGGGTATAACCATAATTCTATTTTCATTTTATTTCCAAAGAAACATTTAAGGAAGCATGTTCACTATGCAATGTGCTTTATATGGCAGTAGTGCAGTGCATAAAATCATGCAGATATGGGTCAGTTGCTTCAGTTAATGTTCACATCAACCATCAGAATGGGGAAAAATATGATCCCAGTGATTTTGACCATGACAAGACTGTAACTGCTGATCTCCTGGGATCCAACACAACAGTTTACTCTGAATGGTGCCATTATTAATTAACGCCTTTATTGATGAATTAACGCCTTATTGATGAGAGAGGTCAATGAAGAATGGTCAGACTGGTTCAAGTTGACAAAGGCTACGGTAACTCAGATAACCACTCTGTGCAATTTTAGTGAGCAGAATAGCATCTCAAAATGCACAACACGTCAAACCTTGAGGAGGATGAGTTGCAATAGCAGAAGACCACTTCAGGCACTTTTTGCACTTTCTTTTTTTTATCTTAATAAAACCTTAAGCTAATTAACCCTAATTACCAAAGAATCAAACTATGTCATACACTAGGGGTATCTGCTTGTGTCTAAAATAATTACCTGAAATGACCGTTATATCCAGTAGATGGCTTCAGTGATTCACACTTTGAATGAATGAATGAATGTTTTAGGTGACAACCTAGTGATTACAAGGGTGTTATGCTATAAATGTGGTTTGAGGACACCCCTAGTGTCCTCGTAATTTAAAAGGCTTTAAAAAACATACTAATTGTTTTTTTGAAAATTTAAAAATGCCAAAAGTTTTCTATGATGGTTAGGTTTAGGGGTAGGTGAGGGTTAAGGGATAGTATATATAGTTTGTTCAGTAAGTAAATATGTCTATTTAGAGTCCTTGTAATTATAGGAGTACCAACATATGTGTGTGTGTGTGTGTGTGTGTGTGTGTGTGTGTGTGTGTTCTGTATTGTGAAGTCTCATGCCTTCATTTGTAAATGTATTGTTCTGCATTGTGAATGATTTGACAAATGTAAAATCTCACCCATTCATTTTCTATGGCATGTCAAATTTGACCCAAACATGATGAGTGTCACACTGTTGATAAAACCACCATCAATTCGAGATTTATTTATTTATTTTGGCATGTTCAAATTTGCAATTGTAGGAAAAGTCAATGAGCCTTTGACCACTTAGAAACCATATTTATTAAGGAACAAAAATGAAATGGATAAAAAAAATTACCCGAACAGCACTAATGGTTTAAGGGAATTTACAAGGCAAAAAGTACCCTTAGTTGAAGAAGGACCCAAGTATCACCCACTCACCTATCTTCAGGGGAATGATAACCTCTCTATTTTTGATTCTGTTCAGGTGACACTGGGAAAGGTTTTGAAAGCCATCGTGGTAATGAGGAGCCTTTTCATCGACCGTACGATTGTCCGAGGTTACCATGAGAACGTATACTCGGAGGAGGGCAAGGTAAACTTGAGATAATATTTCCTTCTGTTACATGTGCAAGTCTTGTTGAAGATCCCTTCATTGTCCATTTAATGTAACTTGAACCTTAAAATTTAGCACGAGTACTCCTGGCATCGGTAAGGATGTGCAATCCCTGGATTTTTTTAGCTATTGATAAAAGTCTCAGGGCAGTGTTTTAATAATTCACATAACGTGTTCGGCTCTCTCTTGAACATGAAAAGCGGCGTACATAGGAGAAATCCTCTATCCTCATGTCCCCCGTGTCAGGTTGAGCAGTGACCTCTCATTGGTTCTGAAGCGATCTGTAAGTCTCTCCGAAAGCCGTGGCGTTTGAACACTTTTGGTGACACTAATATGAGGTGGCCATCAAAGCTTCTGAGATGCTTGATCACAGTTAATTATGGCATGAAATATGAATGTTTTGAACTGCTTGCCAGGCCGAAGCTTTGTGCCGCTGGGCCTCTGCATACAAACGTGTGCGGTGAGCAATTGCAAATTAACCTCCATGCATCGCGAGACAGCTCAAACTGACATTAGCAGCAATACTCACTCCCTGATATAAGTACTGTAGTCCAAACCACTCAAATTGTAGAGGTAAAAAAAAAAAAAAGGGAATTAATTAATGTGAAAGGGGAGAGATTTTCAGAATGATATACTAGTGTACTGCATACTGTGCAGCATAGAATGTGTACTGTGTATTATAAAAATAAATAAAAAAAGGATACAATAGTATGCAAAATTGTTGTCAAATGGCCTCAGCACTGAGGGGGAGGGGGAGGGGGAGGGGGGGGGGGGGGACTAATGAAAAGTATTTTTAAACTAGATAGTTCGAGCTCTGGATGCTGATTGGTCAATATAGCAAAATACAAGTACATGTAAGTATTACTACTAGAAATGTAGCAATACACAAATTTCCCGATGCAATATTATACAGGGGCCTCACAATACAATAAATTTAAAAAAAAAAAAAGACCGGTGCCCACAAATGTGTTGCTTAAACTTTTTAAAGGATTAAACATATTTCATTTATTTTAAATCTTAAATGACTCAAAAGTGTCTGACAAAAAAAGCAGAGCTCATATTAAAGTAACGAAAACAAATTCACTGCATTTATCTACAGATTATTATGAGGAAAAACTCACATGAACTAAATTTGTTTTTCTGGAGAAAAATAAGTTTGTCTACATTTAAGTAATTTTTCTTTTCACCATGCACATCATTTCAAATCAGCCCTGTTAAAAATGCCCTTAGTGAGCAAAGTAAAGGTGACTGCGGCAAGGACAAAAACTCAATGTCAGTTAGTGGATAGAATAAACCTTGAGAGGACCCTGACCTTTGGCTTTATGATTAATGTAAATATGCCAATATTATTTAGCAGTTAAAGAAAAACCGATCGTCGTGTGTTTTTTTTTATTTGCCCTTTCTCTCAGATTTTCCGTTGTATGTAAACACCTTTACCGGGATTTGTATAGGCTTATATCGTTGATTTTATTTCCTGTCAATCAAAAGGGGGCTGAAAAAAAAAATTATTATTGGTAGATGCAGCGGTGCATCACAACAATACAGTAACAACTATGAAGTGAAACACCTGTTCACCTAGCTACTGTGTATATCACTGCACAGCACCCATAAAAAACAACTATTATGATATTTCAGAGACTGTATCTCCTAGTGGAAGGATGACACTTGATGTATTTGATGAATAAAATAAACTTATTGCTTAATTATACTATATAATGTAATAATGTTTGTAAATACTATATTTATTATAATGTCTAAATGTCAATATTTGTGGTACATACAGTGCTGGGTAGTAATGGATTACATGTAATTGGTATTGAGTAATCAGATGACAAAAATCAAGTACTTGTAATTGGATTAAATTACATTTTAAAATACTTGTAATGGGACTACAGTTACATTTTATAGATTACATGATTACATATTAACAAGGCAATGGCAGTAAATTGTTGATGATAATTTAAGATTTATCATTCTTTCCCCTAAGCGCAGTAGATATGCACCACAGCTTTTGAATAGGTGATAGACTATCAGTAAGGGTTAAAAGAGTTTCTGTTTTTAGATGAAAGCTTTTACCTAGGCATACATTTTATTTTTGTTGATTTTATTGTCATGTTCATAATGCTGCTATTTTTTTATGTGCTTAAAATTAACTTGAGGTCTCAGTGTTTTGAATTATAAACTTTGGCCATGCTGTGCCATTGCTGTTAGATTTAATGTTTATTTATTTAATGTAACGTTTAATGCACTTTTTAAAAATGTCAAAAGGAGGGGCCTGGGTATCTCAGCAATTTAAGACACTCACTACCACTCCTGGAGTCGCAAGTTCGAATCTATTGCTTAGTGACTCCAGTCAGGCTTCCTAAGCAACCAGTTGGCCCGGTTGCTAGGGTGGGTAGAGTCACGTTGGGCTAACCTCCTCGTGATCACCATAATTTGGTTCTCACACTCGGTGGGGTGCGTGGCGAGTTGTGCATGGATGCCTTGGAGAATAGCGTGAAGCCTCCACACGTGCTACACCTCCACGGTAACCTGCTCAACAAGCCATGTGATAAAATGTGTGGATTGACTTCTCCGACGTGGAGGCAACTAAGATTCATCCTGCACCACCCAAATTGAGGCGAGTCACTATGCCACCATGAGGACCTAGACTGCATTGGGAATTGGGCATTCCAAATTGGGGAGAGAAAGGGGAGAAAATCCTCTTTTTGTGAGGTTCTTTTTGTTAGCAATAAGAATGGAATTCATTTTCTTTCTCTTTGTACTTTTATGTTAAAATTATTATCCTGATTACAATTCACAAGTAAACCACCCAGCACTGGGTACATCACAGTTGAATGTATCTGAATGAAAGGCTGTGGACATATCTTGCCCTTGAATCAACCTCAAAGAACATTTCGGGACTGAATGAAATGTAGATGCAGGACACAATATTGATAGGCTTTGTCTTTAAACGCCCTCTCCGGTATTTACGATCTAAATTATGCCACATTGTTTAACATAACCATATGCAAGAAGCCCACCAGAGCCTCCGAGCTCACAAAAAGAGAGAGAAAGGCGAATAGGCAGATAGAAACTACGCTATCAAAGTATGGCTTCAAAGACTATCTCAGACATCTCTTGGGTAATTTGCGATCCAGCATTCTTTTTACATCAAAGGGCAGCAGTGTATGGAGGTGGGTTGGAGGACAGAGGGGAGATGGAGTCTGATTTCTCTGATAAATGCTGACACTGGGTCTGTTTGATATTAGAATCAGAGAACATTTTGATTTGTTGTCGTCTTTGAAAACTCTTCTGATGACCTTTGCTCAACGGGCTGATTAGTGTTTTTTTTTTTTTTTTTCTTCCCCTCCTGTCTTTTTCACCCTGACTTCGGACACAGGGCTAAATGTGATTGACCTCTACACTCTAAATATGTATATAAGTTATAAAAGCAAGTTAGATTGCTGATTATCAGGACTTGTTTTCAGGCCAGTCGTTGACTGTACTAAAAGAGCATCTCAAAGCCGTCATAGTACACATGCGTCGAACTTATTCGCTTGTGGTCAAAAGTGTATACTTTGAAAGGCAAAGCGATCAACCTTGCACAATCCAGTGCGGAAAACAGAAAACGAAGTGTACCTAGGCCTTTAGGCAGAATATCCAAACTGCTCTTTATCATACATCGAATGTATCGTGTCATTATTTTGAATTGACTTGTGATCTGACATTTTTTTTGCACTAACCTGTGAAATTTTCTTTTCACTGACATGTGAAATATATACTTTTCTGTCTTTTAGCTGGACATCTGGTCAAAGTCCAACTATCAAGTTTTTCAAAAGGTGAGTAGCCCAGCTGTCATATCTCGATGCATCACATTCAATGTAAACAACTCTAAAGTTTTAGAGGGGGATCACATTTGTACAAATGATTAAATGGAACTAACCATGTACTGTATACGTGCATAGTTGGAATACCTAAATATATATTTTTTTTTTACACAAGTTTATCTGTAACATGGTAGACGCTAGCCAAATTAGGCAGATGTCTTAATTCTGGAAAACTATTAAACAAAACTATGCTGGATACCAATGGAAATTTAAGGGAAATTTAATTTAGCAACAAACAATTTACATTTTCCTCTTCAGCCTATGTAAAGTTTATAATTTTGCATATTGTTGGACCTATGCTGTTCATTGAATTTTATATGATTTACTATTTTGGTACTTGTTGGGTCACCACTAGATGCCTAATGTAAAATCTAGGTCCTGATGCAAACCCAATTGAGAACCCCTGCATCAGAGCATGTCTCATTAACCATAGCACTTGTTAGGAAGTATTGGCATGGTAATGAGATAATCCTGAGGTTGTCTTTTAGTGCAATAGAAGTGCAATAAATTAATAAATAAATGTATATTGTGCGTCCGTGAAATCCTCATTCTGTGTATCCTAATGAGATTTCTCTTCTCAATGACAGACACATTTCTCATTGTCTCACTACCATCAGTCCCTGCCTTTCATCTCTCACACATCATTTGTCCCTGTGTTTTTGATACCATTTCAATCCAAGCCACTTTGCTTTCATTTGACAGCCCCCCAAACATCTGGGTTCCAATCATGTTCATTCCACCGTACTGGAATCTCATTAGACTGGAATTAAAGAGCAGTCAGCCTCTGAGGTAGATGATGCAATGTAGTCTGAGTACTGCTAATGCACAGGTCCAAAACACTCAGCAAGTAAAAGTTGTTTTTGTCAAGTAAATAAAACAGTTGGACCCTGATTTAACGAAGGTTTGCGTGAACAAAAACACATGTAAATTTAATAGCACCTGCAAAAAAAAGTCAGAGTCTTGCAGAAGTGCAAACATCTTGACAGTTTTTGCTTGAAAGTTTCCTTGAAATAAATAGGCAAGTCAGAGGTGTGCTTCCAAATGTGCAAAATAAAGGTTAAAATGTGCAAAATAAAGTGCCAAAACATTATGACCATTCACAAGTGAAGCGAATAACAATGATAATCTCCTAGCAAGAGAGATTAGATGGTAAGTGAACAATCAGTTCTCTTAGTCAACGTGTTGAATGCAGGAGAATTCATCTGGATGTTAATTTCACACATGCCACTTACCTAAACATCGTTGCAGACCAGGTAAGCCCCTTCATGCCAATGGTATTCCCTGATCGCAGTAGTCTCTTTCAGCAGGATAATGTGCCATGCAACACTGCAGACATTGTTTGGGAATGGTTTGAGGAACATGTTGAAGAGTTCAAGGTGTTTCCCTGGCCTTCAATATCCCTAGATCTCTAGCCGATTGTGCATCTGTGGGATGTGCTGGACCAACAAGTCCGATACATGGCAGTTCCACTTCGCAACTTACAGGACTTGAAGGACCTGCTGCTAATGTCTTTGTGCAGATATCACAGGACACCTTCGGGGGTCTTTTAGAGTTTGTGCCTTGGCAGGTCGGCGTTGTTTTGGTGGCACACGGAGGACCAACAGCATATTAGGCAGGCGGTTATAAAGTTTTGCCTCATCAATGTTCTCATCACACACACACACACACACATTCATGGCAGGCCAAAACACATTTCTGGCTAGTACATTATTTCAATTCAGACGTGGTATAAAGTTAATTTTGGACCCTGTTGATGCACCTTTCAAAGAGAAAGAAAACTTGCTTCCCTTTCATGGGTTAGAAAACACATCTGACTAGCTGCCTAGAACTTAAAGAGAAAGGTTGGTGGGAACCCGATTGCATTGTAACTGTGCTTCTCACATCTGCATGGGCTGATCAAAGGACCGACCTGTTTATTTCTTTATTTCTCTAAACTCCCAACAGTAACCACTGAGATACTTTTCCCATGAGGCAACACTATACAGTATAACCCAACAATAGAGTGCAACCGAGCCTGCCCACTATTTCAGCCTTCAGGGTTCTGGAAGAATTTTGGGGCCAAGCCCCGAAAATGGCAGAACCCCTTTTTTATGTTAGTGTTGTTATTATGGCTGGGAGTCTAAATAGGAAAGTGATTAAATTTGACATAGTGATAGGAGTGGGTGTGAAAAGCCCCCAGACAAAATTTGGGGTCTTTAGAACAAACTCTGTAGGGCCACCACCAGTTCAAATATTAACTTTTTAACAGCTAATAACTTTTGAACAGTATGACTCACGATTTTGGCAGCCATCTTAAAATTTGACGAAAATGTACTTTTGTAAACTCATCCTACAGCGTTCATTGGATCTTTCCAAAAATTTTGTCAGAGCACCTTGAGACACTGCTGGCCAAATGTTATCAAAACCAAAAGCTTTTTAATATTTTTTAATAATGCATCAACAAATTCAGTGGCGAAGTTGCCAAACATGAATCAAGGCTAAATCTTGGCAACGCTTTGTCCTATCGAAACGTAACTTGGTATACCTTATTAGAACCATGATCTAGAAAGTTTGAATATGGCTCCAACTATGGGTAAAAAGTTATTGCCCATAACTTTTGCCCTTAAATCATGATCTTGGTGTTTTTGAATGTCTTTGGTCATACGGAATCTGAAAATACATGTTTTTCCATGATTGTCCATATGGCCAGTCCACCATTTTGAAATTTGTCATAAAACACTTTCTCTTACCAACTGTTTGGTATGTCGCGACTTAGTATACATTATTAGCGCCGTGCCTTGAACTTACCAGAGCAGTTTGGCTACAGCGCCGTCTAGTGCTAAATATATGTACATATACATACAATTCCTTGGCAGAAATGATTGATTCTGATCTCTTCAGATTCTTTACATCATGCTAAATACAATGATACCAATCTTTCCAAAGTATGAAATATTACATGTCTGCCATTTTGACTTGAATTTTCATCTGCGGTTTCAGACTTGTCCTATAGCTTTCACCAGATAGCTATAGATATTCATCAAATTTGGCAATGAAGATGTCCATCAGAAGTTAAACATTATCTTAACAATGCTTTGACAAATTCTCACTACATTTGGCTCAAATGATTGCCAGATCATGCCAGTCAAAAGTTATTTAATGTGTGCTGTATATTAATTAAAATTTGCAACAGCAGTATCTTAGGAATACTTCTGTGTACTGCCTCTTATATTGATATACCCATTTTACTTTGACACATCAGTGCGTCTGGTGTGTCTGAGAGTGTTGATTTGTAATCAGAGCATACATAAGAGTGTGGGTTTGAATCCTATCTGGAACAATATCATAAATGCTTCTGTTGCTCTCAACATTGCATCTGGCTGAGCACAATAAAGACTGATGTCATGAATTTAAAGTCTTAAGTAGTCAAATGGATGCTTTAAATCAATTCTGGTTCTGAGGTCCCACAGCACTGCACATTTTGTATGTCTCCCTTATGTGACACACACAGTTCAGTTCATAGATCTCTCTGCTAATGAGCTGATTATTTCAATCATGTTTTTTAATTAATGGAGCCATTCAAAATGTGCAGTGCTGTGGATCCCTGGACTTTTGTTAATCTCTTTGGCAGGGATGAGCTATGTGACCTAAGTGGCACAGTGTATAAAGTATTGAGCTAACACTGCAGATGCACCCCAGTTGGGTGTTCGAGTCCGACTGAGACAGGTGTGTAAAATTTGCTTTTGGAATCCTAACATTGTGCTTACTGCAACATATTACTTATTTTATAGTAGCTTGGCCTGATAATTGCTGCTTGCAGCTATAATTTTCAGCTATAATTTTGTTTTATTCCAGAGAAAAGAGTTCTAAGCCATGAACCAAACCAACCAGCTCCTAAGGTTAATCACAATGTTACAACTTTGATTTAAAGGAAAAAAGCATTTGAAAATCCGGCAAAAAAGACAAAGGTACAAGATGGTATTTACCGTCTAAAATGAGAGCATAAACTACAATTCCATGATGCACTGCAAATGATGCAATGAAATGATAAACAATGGGAAAATATTAAACCATTGATTTAAAGTTGTTAATTATAAGTAAAGAAACAATATATTTTCATTGTATTACAAAATATTTTGGTATAAACAAATACAAGTAGTTTGAGAGTGTAGGGAGACCAACTTGATTCACAATGCATCACAAGAGTGGGCAGTCTCTGCGGCACTTGTTTGGCATGCTTTTTTGCCGATGATTCTTTGCTTGGTGGAACTTTTTTTTTTTAGGATCATGGGTAATGTAGTTCTTTACTAGGAATTTAGCTATTAAACAGGATTTCTAAAAAAAAATTATAAATGTGTACTGATGACTTCAATTCTGTTAACAAATGCAGCTTATGTTGTATAAGTAACCATTAAAAATGTATTTGCCGATGGAAAACAATTTACATCTGGAACCTGATATCCATATTCTCCATAGAGAAATATATATTTTTTTAATGATTTAATTTAATGAATAAATTATTTCAACATAGACCTACCATGATCTTTTAGATTAAGCGATGGTATATGCATCTGTAGAAGCCTCAATTTGGTGTAATTTTAACAAAACAAAAAAAATTGTAAAATTGTTGAATGACTATGTTGAACTACACTACGCATATTCCCAAAGAGAGATCAGTCAGAAGTCCAGGACATCTGAATATTTTGCAATAAACTGAAAATATATTCTGATTTGTACAAAATTTTCATATTTTTAAAAAAGATTTTCTTCAAGTGAATAGATTTGTAATTCATCTGTGAACTGGTTGGTTTGGTCCATGACTTGGAACTCTTTGAGGGAATTAATTGAAATGCTTCTGGAGAAATTGAGTGGAGAAATTACTTCTGAAACCAAGACCGGCTGGGTGGTGGGTGCTCACTGTTGCACTCTATTGAGAGAGGTATTAACTGCCCTGTTTCCCATGAGTACTTTGGTCAACGGTGGCTGTCTAATGAAACGAGAGATTGAAATGGTTCAGTTTTTAGTCCCTTACCATAATTACATTAGTGATGGAAGATATGAATTTAGGGGAAGTAATAAGGTTATGGTGTTCTGCAAAATTGGACTTCAAAGTTAATCTGAGAGTGAGTAGATTGATCTGAAAATGGACTTTAATTAAAATTTCTTCAACTGTGTGCCCATTCATTTGGGTGAATCTCTATAAAACTAGTCATGAACATGTACAGGGCATTTATCCCTTCAATGTCAAGAGAAATAAATTTCTCTAATGTTAACAAATTGAACCTTATTCTAATGTCTGAAAATTAGAATATGTCTACATAGTACATTGTAAAAGTTTAAGGAAAATCCTGTTTTCATGTGTCCTCTTTAAATTATTTTTTTTTTATCCCTTTGTTCACTCAGGTCACTGATCATGCGACCACAGCCCTTCTGCATTATCAGCTTCCTCAGATGCCTGATGTTGTTGTTCGCTCTTTCATGGTGGGTATAGTTCATTGCTTTTAAAATGACACTGCAGAAAGGATTAAATGAAATAATTACATTTTGCCTTTGGCTATCTGGGGCTCCGTTTAACAAGAGGTTGTTTTCCACATTGGAAGAAATGACTCCACTTCTTGCATGTTCTGCGCAAGACTATGTAAGACCAAAAACTGAAAAGTAGCTTAGATTACACTATTTAATCGAATCAGTTTTTGCAGTAGTAGTGCTTGATCAAAACATTTAGAGAGAACCTGTTCCTGTAGCTCAACTGGTAGAGAATAGTGCTACCAATGCTAAGGTCATGGGTTCGGACAAGGGAACAGACAATGATAAAAAGGCCATTTTGCTTGAGTGCACTGTACGATGCTTTGGATTGAAGCATCCAAAATTTGGAAAAAATTTCCGCGTGGAACAGTATTTTATTTCCTTGTGTAAAAGGAACATTTCATCAGGTTATCTCGACACGTCTTTTTAAATTATTTTCACTAAACATTTTTTAAAAGTGTCATTGCGTTTTGTTTGATTCATTGTTTAAAATCTTTAACGAGTGGACTTTGCTGTGCTATATTTGTGTCTGATTTTAAGCGTTGTCTAAATAGTCAGTCAAGTTCTGCTTTGAAGAAAAAAGGGAGGCAAGATTGATTACTACTTCGTAAGATCAATGCAGAGCTATTCTGATCATGACTGACATTGTAGACTCTCTCCCTTACCCTGATCTAAACTGCACTGTTGAGCCAACTATTCATATTTGCATTATCAAAATATCTTCTAAAAAAATTATGTCAGCTGGGGTTCTGTCTATCTGTCATATTTGTATACATATCTGTCTGTCTAGTACATAAGGCCAATACAATGAATAAAAGGATGGATGGATGGATGGACGGACGGACCTTAGCCAAATACGTTTGAACTCAGTTTTCACAATTCCTGACATTTAATCATAGAAAAAATTCCCCGTCTTAGGTCAGTTATGATGATTATTCTATTTTAAGAATGTGAAATGTCAGTATAATAGTAGAGCTTTTATTTCATCACATTCCCTGTGAGTCAGAAGTTTACATATACTTTGTTAGTATTTGGTAGCATTGCCTTTAAATTGTTTAACTTGGGTCAAAAATTAGCCTTCCACAAGCTTCTCACAATAAGTAATAATTTTGGCCCATTACTCCAGACCGAACAGGTGTAATTGAGCCTCTTTGCTCACAAACACTTTTTCAGTTCTGCCCACAAATTTTCTATCAGATTGAGGTCAGGGCTTTGTGATGGCCACTCCAATACCATGACATTGTTGTCCTTAAGCCATTTTGACACAACTTTGGAGGTATGCCTTGGGTCATTGTCCATTTTGAAGACCCATATGTGGCCGAGCTTTAACTTCCTGGCTGATGTCTTGAGATGTTGATTCAATATATCCACATCATTTTCCTTCCTCATGATGCCATCTGCTTTGTGAAGTGCACCAGTCCCTCCTGCAGCAAAACACCCTCACAACATGATGCTGCCACCCCCATGCTTCAGGGTTGGGATGGTGTTCTTCGGCTTGCTAGCCTCACCTTTTTTCCTCTAAACATAACTATGGTCATTATGGCCAAACAGTTCACTTTTTGTTTCATCAGACCAGAGGACATTTATCCAAAAAGTAAGATCTTTGTCCCCATGTGCATTTGCAAACTGTAGTCTGGCTTTTTTTTAATGGCAGTTTTAGAGCTGTGGCTTCATCCTTGCTTAGCTGCCTTTTAGGTTATATTGATATAGGACTCATTTTACTGTGGATATAGATACTTGTCTACCTGTTTCCTCCAGCATCTTCAGAAGGTCCTTTGCTGTTGTTCTGGGATTGATTTGCACTTTTTGCACAAAACTACATTCATCTCTAGGAGACAGAATACGTCTCCTTCCTGAGCGATATGATGGCTGCGTGGTCCCATGGTGTTTATACTTGCGTACTATTGTTTGTACAGATGAACGTGGTACCTTCAGGCATTTGGAAATCCAGAAAATAAATAAATAAATGTTGAGGTCTAGTTGAAATTCTGACCCACTGAAATTGTGTTATAGTCAGTTAAATGTGAAAAAAATATGTCTGTAAACAATTATTGGAACAATTACTCATCATGCACAAAGTAGATGTCCGAAACGACTTTCAAAAACTATAGTTTGCTAATATGAAATCTGTGGAGTGGTTAAAAAATTTTTTGAATGACTTCAACCAAGTGTATGTAAACTTCTGATTTCAACTGTAGATGGATGGATAGATAGAGAGAGAGGATCATGTACTTGTACTTGCTAATTGGAGTATAAGTAATGTTTTGGGCTGGCAGATGAATTAGGAAAGACAATGCATCCTGACAGGTGCAAGTAAACCCAGGCAGTGCTGTTGTTAGAGAGGCAAGCAGCTGTGCTCATCCTGCTGTTAATCAATGTCTACTTGTGACCGCTGTGAGACCCCACAAACCTCAAGCTGCTCTTACACAGCCAATGCAATGAGGCCAGCCAGCTCCTCTCTCTAATGTGGGTACAATGACTTCCATTAACTCGACTCCAAAACCTAAGAGAGCTGCACAACTGGACAATATTTGTCTCTTTTTTTGGGTGGGTTTCTATGTATTTTGGCAAGTATTAAGATGTTAGCTTAGCTACATGTCAAAAATTGAAATTAATTGTGAGTGATGGAACTTAGTTAGTCTCTTGAGCACTTCACATAAGGTGGGATCTCTAGTTTTTTTAAGCTAGTTTGTTATAATAAAAAAGCATTTCTTTCCAATTTTCCTCTTATATTTGTAAACATTTACATTGTCTTTTGACCAGACCTGGTTGAGGAGCTACATCAAGCTTTTCCAGACGCCGTGTCAACGCTGTGGCAAGTACCTGCAGGATGGCCTTCCGCCAACATGGAGGGACTTCCGAACTCTGGAGGCCTTCCATGACACCTGCCGTCAGTGATGCTGCCCCCGGACCACATAGTATTCCATAATTTGGCTTGGGAAATAATTGAGGATCCTGTTTCTAGCACTATGCCTTTACAGCCATCTGTGTTGTTGGACGTTTGTATTTATCATGAAGAAGGACTGCTGTTGTTTTTTTTCATAGTTTTGCTCCACTCTACTTTTAAAAGAATATTATTCTCCAGCTAGATATCACATATTCCCCAAAGTTGTATTATTTACTCCCATTTGTAAGAAAACATTTCTAAAATACTGATATTTTGCATTGTGAATGGCTAGAAGGTATTTTCATAATTGTGTCAGTCACGATTGACAAGTAGGTCATGATCTTGTATGTTTTAGGTGGGCCGCGCCCTGATATCTGATTTGAATGAAAACTCAGTTTCCATATTTGACCTTTAAATAAACAACATTTGCTTCTGTCGTTATTTTTCAAAACGTATCGTATACTTTTTGAAATAAAAAAAACCTGTTAAATGTATTGAATTGTGTCATTTCTATGCTACTAGCTTCACTAAATCGAATTGCAAAAAAAACAAAAACGCTAATAAAGGCAGCATCAATGTGTAATCCATAACTCCAGAAGTTAAATCCATATCTTCAGAAGCTAAATGTTAACTGTGGGTGAGAAACTGATAAATTTTTCAGTCCTTTACTATAAATCTCCATAAACTGCCACATTCTTCATTTGTTTTTGGCGATTCGCATTCTTTATGCATATCGCCACGTACTGGGCAGGGAGGAGAATTTAAAAAAATTAAATGGGATGGTATCCGGGTAAGTGAATAATGAGAATTTTCATTTTTGGGTGGACTATTCCTTAAAATTAGTTTTATGGATTACTTGTGTACTGTCTTTATGTGCTTTTTGGACCTTCAAAGTTCTTTGTTTAGCAGAAGATAGAAAGTCATACACTTCTGGGATGGCATGAGAGTGAGTAAATGTTGAGAGAATTTTCATTTTTGAGTGTCCTGTAACTATCCATGTAATGTTGCTATGTCGAACAGGTCGGGACGCTCTAAAAAGATGTTACACTTTTCTTGGAATCAACCTACAAATGGTTTGCTTATAGTTGTCTCTGCACATTAAGCTGGAAGTATTTTAACATCAAAAAATATATCACCATTTTATGTTGTGCCAGCACTGTTTTTGCTGGTCTTAAATTTTAGTGTCAACTTATGTAAATGTTTACACAAGCTTTTTTTTTTTTTTTTTTTTTTGGGGCTTTTAAATTTGCATGTATAAAATTCTAAAACCAGTGCACTAAACTACAAAATGTACATTGTCCATAAAAAATATATTACCATCCAAAATACATGGTTCCTAGCATATTCTTAAATCCGTGTGACCTAGAAATGATTAGCTTTTTCCATCATGCAATATTTACATTGCGATGACAAAGGCTTTTAATGCCTGTGTTTGTATGGGAATTTGGCTTTTGTTTGGTAACCTTGTCCTCACTTGACTTGCCCATGACACATTGTACATGCAAGTTTGAATTATTCAACATATTTTGTTTTAGCCATTTTATAAGCGAAGAAATGCAAGCTGGCTATCAGGACCAAAGGCAAAGTGACTAAAATGGTGTACATTCAGAAATGTAACCTTAAAAAGCAATGAGTCTAGAGCCCTTAAAGTCTTGTGGCTTACTTAGGCCATGTCTACGCTCATCCATCTACGTTTTAAAACCTCAGTTTTCAGTTTCCTAACATCATTGTTTTCCAAAGTATGCATGAGAGAGTTGTGAGTGCAGTTTCATGGAGGAAGTCTGGATGGGAAGCGTAAATGTAGAGAGATGCTTGCTTACCATCTTTTTTAAAAAAAAACCCTTTTTAAGATTTGAATTTAGTGCAATATAAATTTGATCAAAATTTGGCAATCAAAATTAGAGCAAAGTTTTGTTTATTTACTGTTCGACAAATATTTTCAAGAAAAATGCTATTAAGTAGTTATTTCTGTAATTAAAATTAAATTAAACTTCAGGCAAAGCTGTTAATGTGCAAGATTATACTTTAACTTTTTATTTATTACATGGCTGTAATACTTGGTGTTAATTGCATCTTGTTCTGCATTTTTGAACTTAGCAAACTATATTTGATGTTCAAATAATTTAATAAAGATAGCACACCCAAGACTGAAATTATATACAACCCCATTTAAAATGTTCATATGTGACAGTGTTTAAAATATTTTGGGCTAAATGAATTGCAGTAGTACTTAGAAACCCCTAACCAGAATGTTATAATTAGGAGCATCTATATAGTGCTGCCTTGCAAGCATTGTAATCGTCTAAATAAATCCTAAAACTTATATGGTTTTTGGGATTTTCAGACCTGCAAAAAATCTTGATGCAAAGGCGTATATTCTCACTTTCATTTATATTATCAGTTTTGGAAAAACCTCTTTGAGCTGAGCTTCTTTTTCACAGCCTGCTGTGATCGACTGAAAATCACTATTGCCTTCAGATCTGCTCAGGCTGCCATGTGTGAGGCTTTGAGTTACTCTGAGAAGTCTCAAATGCCTCCGCATCCATGCTGGAGACACACCAGCTTTGAGTTACTCTGAGAAGTCTCAAATGCTTCAGCATCCATTCTGAAGATGCACTATATATATATGTGTATATATATGTATATGTGTGAATAATCTCATAACGGCCAAATATAGGTCGATTTAATTGGCCTGGCTAATACAGTATTTACAGTATTTTGGTGGATATTCATCTGTAGATGCCAACATCCTCAAAAACCATGAACAAAATTGCACAGATAAACGAAATTGCGAGCCTGACTTCATTAGATAAATGTTCGCTTCCAGTGAGGATAAAGATGGTTTGTGATGACCACAATGTGTTCTGTGTAGTGACATTATTAAATAACTTTTGTGTGATAAATAATGTTGGTACTGTGTGTGGTTGCCTCATGATGTTCAAAGTAAAATCTGGCCTTATAATTGTGGAGTGTGTTCTCTCTCCTCGCCGCGTGTGATGTTTTCCCGCGGTGTCCCCGTTCACCCCTCCCCATCCTGTGGCCTCATTAACTGCTCTTCGTCACCTCTTCCCACACACTCCCCTCTGAACGCCTAATTACCACCCCAGACCCATGCTAATGATTGATTTCAAGTTCAGGTGCCTTGCATACTCCCTGTCCTTGCTCCATTGTAAACTTGCCAAAGCTGCGAAAGGAGAGTTTAAGTTCATATTCAACTGTGCTGTGCGAATGAGGTGCTGGCCTTGTCTTTATTTCAATGCCACTGGATTTCCTTGAAAGTAGTCTATTAACTCTCATATCATTTTAAAAATGGGGTCTGCAGTTAACCCATGCTGTTAGATGTCATGGTTATTTCAAGTCCTATTGGAATGATCCTATTTACGAGTTGAACACACATGAACGCCACCACAAAGTCGCAATTACGAGTGGTAAACTCTGGATTTTCCTCGAGCCCCGACTTTCCGAGTTGGGGACGTGTCCATTTATTGCTGTTTTCATGTGTTATCGGAATTATCCTACTTTCCACTTCTGAAGTGGGAATTACGAGTAGTGCTTCAAGTGCTTTGTTGTTGGAAAAAAACGTATATATTTCTTGAGGAAATGTATTTCGACACCATCAAATATATTACTCAGCTTACTGGTGATAATGGATTTTTGGTACAAGCTATTTTTATGGTGTAAAAATGTACAACATGCATCAAACTGTTGCTGATATGCATAAATGAATATGACCAAAACGGCAAAGGCTAACAATTTACAGTGTTTAGGAAAAAAGATAAAGCCTGTCATTCACTACAGAAACCATACTCTTCGCCATTTTGAAAGTTTACTATGACCCCTATCTCGGAAACGCGGGTATCAAAATTATCTTGGGAGTTTCTCAGTCATAATTACGACTTGAGGGGTTGGTCATGTGTAACTTCCGAGTGGGAAACTCCTATTTATGATAATTCCAATAGTACGTGAAGGCAGCATAAAAATCATGGAGGAAGTAAATTGGGCAACACGTGATAATAATGGTCCGTCATTAAAGATGCAGTATGTAAGATTCTGAAACCCTTGTTATCAATGACACCTCTGGCTGTTAAGTGAACTGCAGCAGCTACCTGTTGCTCATGCTCGCACTTGTGCACAAACTCCATTGGGACGCGAGCGAGCATCGGCCAAAACAATGACGTAACGTACCGAGACTGAACGTGATTAACCTGCTGACAGATGAGGTAGCATAATTAAAATTACACAGTTATGATTGTTTTACTACAAACTTTGAGACTAAACCAAATCTATTTATCAGCTAACATAGCATACTGATACATGTATACAGCTACATACTACTGAACTATACCAGACAGTTTACAGTTGCACTGCACTGTTATGTTGCACTATTGTATGTTTTGTATGTCATATGTTGGAGAAGATTGTTGAAATCATTTGAAAGTTATGAAGCAATGTAGCTTGCAATTTGTCAGCGTTAGCAGGCAAGATCACGTTAGCTAAATTTACACAGATCAATCCTTATGGCAATATATTTCACATTCTTTGCATTTATGTATGCTTACCTTTCCAATAAGAAGAACGCCAATTCAGGGTTGGCTCCAGAAATGCCCTGCCGATATTCACTCTAGTTTTCGCTCGACCATGATCACGTTCCCGCTTAGCCACATGGGATTCAGTAGATAATATTTGTTTTGTTTAGTTTTTTTGGGTTACTCAGAGTTTGTGTAGGAGTCGGTGTTGTGCAGGGAGCCGGACGTTTGCTGGATTCCATCTCTAAGATAAAGTTACCTAGTGTTGTAGTTTGTTGTCATAGTTGAATAGCGCAAGAGAAGCTATTACTGAGGCAAGGCTTTCGGGAGCGCGCATAAACGTGGATAAATACTTTGGATATTCCCCGCAAAACAGACCCGTTCCCTTTGCATGAAAATCAGTCTACAGGCTTTAATAGGCAACCTAGGAAGTCTGGGAAGGGCTAATTTGTTAAGTTGTGTTACAAGCCGTTCACACATTAGCAAAAAAAAGTTTAATGTTACATGAAACTTGTTACATACTGCAACTTTAATAGGTAACCATACAGGAATTCCACACATGAGTAGTACTACATTAACACTTTAGTTACTACTATTAACTAATAAG
The DNA here is from genome assembly GCA_032164185.1 of Moxostoma hubbsi. Taxonomy (NCBI): domain Eukaryota; kingdom Metazoa; phylum Chordata; class Actinopteri; order Cypriniformes; family Catostomidae; genus Moxostoma; species Moxostoma hubbsi. The sequence goes on along the minus strand of JAVLUX010000018.1, from coordinate 9,504,538 downwards.
GAAACAGTCATGATTAACTAATCAGTAATTAATAGTGAACTGATGACTGAGGTAGTTCACTGTTAGGTAATCAATAATTACTGGATTTGATTTTCCTCATTGAGAACTATCTACCAACTATGGCTCATTTAAAATAACTACTAATTAATTACCAATCAGAACATTAAAATGTGTCTAAAATGTGAATGATTATGTTGTTATTGTGAACATGATCATGAAATGCGCCTTCAGAGAAATTTGCACCTCACCTCTGTTCTTTGCGGGAATTAATGAATGAATGTAACAGCTCTCTAAATCATTGCTACAGTGTCTGGTAGAGTGTCATAGTCAGCTTACCTTACAGAAATATAGAGATGTATGTGCCCAACCTGCGTATTCATTGAGCTATCTCTTCTGGTCATTACAAATATTAACTTCGGCAGGTTTGATATTGCTGGAGGACTTTTTAATTTTGGGAACTCATAAGTAATGAGTCAAGTGTTACCACATAAACATGTAATTATTTTAAAGTGAGGGTAATGGTAACATTATTAATGAATGAATATACACAAAATGTATTATTTATTTATTTTTACCATTTTTTTTAGTCAGATATTGTAGTCAAATTTTTTTGTCAAATTTAGTTTCTTACTCTTTTTATATATATATATATATATATAAATGAGGAATATGTACAAATATTTTTTGTGGTAATCAACATCGTCACAAATGCTGTCAATTTAGCTTAATTTGATTTGAACCCGGAACATTCCAAGTTTCCAAATACATTTTTGTCCACTATATATTAGAACTCCTTGGATGCAACCCTCGAGCTGAAATCGGTATTGAATGGTTTGAAGCATTCACACTGAAACTGATTTCACTCTTTGTGCTATTCATTAGCGGGCTTATCCCTGGCTATCATTTGTGTCTTGTCATTTTTCCTGTTGATTAACACAAGTTTGGCATAGTGGATGTCTCATGTTAACAAGCATGCAGTCATCTGTTTTCGTAGACTTAACAGGTGGTACAGATGATCCAAACAGAACTGTCTCATTTGCCCGCCCAAGAAAATGGCTTCAAAGTGGCTGTGAATTTAATTGACAGTCGTCTGCGTATCTCCGTTCTGATGAGCGCAGAAGTGTCGGGAGGCGGGGAGGGTCTATGTTAGGAGGTTGTCCTGTGAGGCAGATGGTGGCTAGATCCTCTCGATGCCAAGAATGATCTGGAAGATCTCCATGCTAACAGTCCCAGGCTTATGTAGGAGGTGCGTACATCGGCACCATGTTCAGGAAACATCCACGTTCCATCTGTTCCCTGCTCATCTTATCTGCAGTGTGCTTGGTGGTTCTGCAGCACATACCTGAAAACTGTATCTCTTCTGTTTAACAGCATGTGAACACTTGGTTCTCTGCAGTGAATGAGGCTTAGTCTCTGTTTCAGAGATTAACATTTAGTCATTTAGCAGATGCTTTTGTCCAAAGCAACTTACAAATGAGACACATAGCAAGTAATTTGTCATGCAAAGTTTAACAACATCTATAGTATAGGGCTGCCAAGTTGTGGCTGGAGTAGTAAAGGTGCTAGCTAGCCCAAAATTATTATTATTATTATTATTATTATTATTATTATAATTTTGTGCATTAAGTGCAGTAGCATGTGCAATTAGTGTGGGTTGGTGATATACCCAAATATAATATCCAAAATCACAGCTTCGTTTTAAAAGTTGCAACCCATGTTTTTGACATAACTTTGAATAAATTGCATTGAATGAACTGCTTTAAAGGAATAGTTGACCGAATTAAAAAAATTCTGTCATTGTGTACTCACCACCATGTCACACCAAAACAGTATGCAGTTTTCTGTGGAACACAAGAACATACATGTAACACTTTTTTTCATTCACAGATCAAGCTCTAAAAATGAAACACACTAAAAGCACCATGAAAGAAGTCTTTACGACTTAAGTCTTCTGAAGTCATACAACAGCTGTGTGAGGAATAGACCAAAAATTAAGTTGTTATCTGCTGATAATCTTTCCCTGAAGTGAGCTGTTAACTCAAGAACCAGATCATTTAATCAGTGAGTTGAACTGAGAACTGAAACTAATTCTTTTGAGCAGTGTTAGGGAGAAGTTAACTAAAAGTAGCCCATTACTAACTTAACTACATTTTTCAGTAGCGTGACAATAGTTAAACTAACTTTACATTAGTGAGGCTTTTGCAGTAAAGCGATACATTTTCAAATAAATAGATCTGTAGCATCACAAAACACTACAAATTGTACAAATTGTATTGCGAACGCAGCAACAGAGCTGAGGGAGTAATCAAACAGGCTCACCTAAACTCTTTCTCATATAGTGCCGGACTCAATTGTTCATGAATTGTCCAATTCATTTTAGTTATTCAGTACTTTCTGACGGTTCATGCAAATGACCTAGTTCACATAAATGATACACTGGGTGTGTAAATTAGCTCCCTAGTTCAGTAGTCAGGGCACTGTTCAGGGAGTCGGGCATTTTAAGGGCCATCTTAATCGCAAAATCGTTCCAGGGCACTGAAACATTCACTCCCTAAAAAAATCACAAAATGCTCCGTTAAAATGAGAGAGCATCATTGCTCACTATGTTCCCTTACCAGAAACGTCGTCATGTCTTCTGAAGTCTCTCAATTCGTTATAAGATGAGCACAAGTGTAAATATATGATGTCAAGGCCTTATTTTCTCTTGCAAAGAGATCTTGGTTGTAATGTCTTTCATCCATGCCTCTGTTTGTTTACTGTCCAGCCTGAAACAAGAACGTTGACTCAACCAATGGTGTGAGTTAGGGGTGGATCTATATGTTTGTTTGATCAACGACAGATGGAGGGCATATTCGTGAAATTGTTTGAAAGCAGTGTTTGTTTTTGCAATTCCATTTGTTGGCACACATAGCAAATGACACACTTTCAGCTTTAAATTGCTTCAATGTAGTTAGCTACTTGTTGTTAGTAGCTTGTAGTGTAGCTAGCTACTTTTTTAAAAGAGTAGCTTCACTGTAGCTAAAGCACTACGTTATCAGCAGCTTGTAGCTTGGATAGCTACAGCTTTTTAATGAACCAGTTGATCTGGTTCACAGATTGGACTGATTCAGTTCTCGAGTCAGTGGCGTAACTACAGACAGTGCCCCCCGCCCTCCAATGGAAGGCAGATGGTGTTTTTGTTTTTGTCATTTTGGGAGCTTGACAGAAGTGGTCAATATGTGGGTAAGTGATTAATGCTACAATTGTCATTTTTGGATAAATTATCCCTTAAATGCGTATTTCAAAACATGATGATAAACATTCTGGCAGTGTCTGTGAGACAGCGGAAACATTAATGACAAGAACAGAGACACACACTCATCTATTCGCATGATTATCTGCCATCTTTGGCACCAAAATATTGCTTTGCGCTGATGCGTCATTGGTCAGTGCTGGGAACTAAGCTTCATGCTTTGCTCAAAATGATGAAGCTCACCCTTTTGGCATATAGAATCACCACCCACTACAACTGGAGACAAGACCTACTATGCATCAGATGCTCAAAAACTTTAGCATCTTAGAATTTTAGAAAGCTTATCGCAGATGGTGAGAACTTTCTCACGCGCTAAAGTTGAGCACGCAAGTCATCAGAGACCAGGCAGAAAGTAGTGCCAGCATTAGTCATGGTTTCAGTTAAATATGAAAATTGCAATGGATGATTGACACTGCATTATATAAAAGCATGCAAAGAAAGTCATTTATAATGACATGAAAATATGTTGCCTCCATGGCCAATTGACAAATGTATGATTCAGGAGAATTAAGGTTTTGCAGCCTAACATGATATTGAGAAAAACTGTAAAATAATGTGTAATTATTTCTGTTATATGAAGTTTTCACATAGTTTTGCTGATTGCTTCGGTGTTTTCTGTACAAACCGTGGCAGGGCTGACTCTTGTGTGCAATTATTTAATTTTATGATTTTTTTCTTCACACTGGTACATCAATATATTGGGTGGTATCAGCTATTTAAGAAGAAAAAAAAGGCCCTTAAATCGCACATAAGAAAAAGAAAAGCTGTGATTCGTATTTTCATGTAGGTCATACAGACCTGTCTAGGTGGGCTGTTCTTGGCTTGGGTGCCTGCAGGATTTAAAATGAAACTCGAACCCAAGACCGCGTGGCCGACCCTACCTGGCCCGAACGATATACCATTAGATTTTAAGCCTGAAAACGAAATCACTAACTATCTAATCTCTTCTCCTATCCTCTAGTATAGCTGTATTTTATGTAAGCATATAGGTAACCGAACTGAAACATTATACATACAAAGTTTTAACAAGGCATGTCAGCCTCTTAGTACAATAGAGCAGAAGAGGAAAAAAGCATTGCCTTACCGTATTTGCTGAAACTTCATATTCATATTCAATACCATGAAACAATGCAACAGTGCCCTCTATGCAGCCTAAACTTGTTCAGATTGTTGAATATGTGTGGCAACTAAAAACAATTTAGATGCAGCGCAAAAAATTAAATCGAGCGCAGGTGTCTCAACATGCTTTTTTGAAAATGGTTTTTTTTTTGTTTTTTTTGTTTTGTTTTGTTTAAACCGTGCCGGTCCTGAGCGAGACGCGTTGCAAATGTTAAAAGACATTCGTCCAGCAAGTGTTTAAACAAAAACACATTCGGTGTGAACGGCCCCTAAATCGTCCATTCGCGCACATCTGAATGAGAGCGCGTGCGCAGAACAAGAGCGGTACGCCTGTTTATTTAATTACAAACCTGAACCCGACCCGAAACCTGACAAAAAAAACAACACCAAATAAAAACACTAAAAAAGCAAAACACACCACGACGAATAGAGCAGAAAGAGCTGTCTCAAGACGCATTTTTATCAGTTGAAGAATTTCTTTTTAACTTGACAAGGTATCTAAAATTGCAGGGCTGCACGTGCGAGCTGCTAAAAACACAGTGAAACGTGATGCAGTTGTCAAAAGACATTGTTTACAAGGAAAACAATTGAAAAACTGCACGAGCAGATGCAAAAACTGTTAAGTGTGAACAGTGTTGCGTCTGTTGAGTTCACATGACAGCACTACCTCAATATTCTCAAAGTTACCTTTCAAAAAGACAGACTTTAGTTTCAGTTGACTACATAAATTGTATTCGTAAATATCCCGCTACTATTTTACCGCTCCAAATGATTCAGTGATGGAGCGCTCTGAACTAATTGTACTGAATCACGAATCGATTCAGACCACTTTGGAAGCCCGTTTGGCCAATCCACTGAAAAGAACCAACTCAAAATAATTATTCATTCACAAATTGGGCATTGCTTCAGCCACCAGAAATACGGGAAACATTTCATGATTGGTGAAATATTCTGAGAGTAAATATTTCTCAGGTCAGTCACTGGTTCTTGGACCATAATAAGCGCCAAAGTGGACCAGAATTCCGATTGTCAAAATTCTGCTTATCCATGACTAGGTTGAAACTAAAGTAGAATTCCAAAAGAGTGCATGATTTCTCCTAGAAGAATTCAACTCTTCAAGATGATCACAGATTATAATAACATTAGCAATCGGATGTAGAGTGACCTGTCATCCCTCGGCATATTTGATCGTTCATTTTATATGCTAATGAAAATACAAGCCTGGCTTGTTGTTCTGAATATTTCTTTTCATTAAATACATTCAAATTAAAGTCCCGAGGCCTATCTGTTCTAAAGGAACACATACTCCTGGTACACTGCCTCTCACTGAAAATAAAGTACTCATCTCATTGTTTGTTGATGGAAAGCAAATGTTATATTGAAATGGCAGCCTTGCGGTAAGTTTCGAGTTTAGAGTGATGCAAGGGCGCAGAGGTTAGCCATCTGATTGCTAACAAATGCAAATATTAAAATGGGGCTTTGTATCCATGATACAACATTAGTGCTGTTTTTTGTCCACCGGGGGTTAATTCTATTGATTTCTGGCTTTTAGAGAAGTGTTCACAGATTTTCTGTCTGTGGCAGAATTGTTGTGCTTGTTAATCCATTTGAGTGTGAGTGTGGCATGTCGTGCTAGGTATAGGTCATTACTAATGCAATGCTAATGAGAGCCTGCTAATCAATTTTTGCTTAATCAGCCAATCAATGTTTGCTGCAACTGGTAAGCATGCAGAGCCTGCAATGGCAGCAGTGGCGTGAGAAAATGAAAGACTTCTTGCCCCGGGTTTAATCTCAGATTGTTACTTTGCATCACACTGACTCCATTACTTGACGGAAGGAGTTCAAGTGGTGCCTATCTAATCTTACAAAGACAAAGAGATATGAATGGAAAGAGAATTAGGCTATTCATTTACATATGCATTCAGTTAGGTCTCCTTCATGCAGTCCTGAAAAATTGGCTTCACTGCATTGAATGCACATGAACCGCCATGCATTTTGTGCTTTTATGACCTTAAACTGTGTTTGAAATAGTGCTTACTGCATACTGCACAGGATAAACTGTATATTAGTGTACTGCTCACTACATACTGTAGTGCATACTACTATGTTTGAAAAAGTACTAGCTTACTACTTACTACTGAAAACTGTGTACTGCCAAATAAATACATTACATTATATACTATACACAGCTATATTTGAAATAAAAAAACTAGTTTACTACTTAATACTAAATACTACAGAACACACTGACTGCATACTAGTGTGCTGCTTACTACACACTGTTCATAATATCCTATATATCACTGTTTCAAATGGAAAACTAGTTTACTACTTACTACTAAATACAACAGTGTACACTGCATACTAGATTACTGCTTTCAACATTCTGTACAAAATATACAGTGTACTATATGCAGCTAAGCATGGCTATGGGATTTTACATGGCAACTGGCCCAAAACTTGTTGAGAGGGGGGGGGGGTACTTTTCTGCATATTGCTATGCTGTTTTGTGGTCCATTCTGCATAATGCGACGACACATTTTAGCTTATCACGGCCCTTTCAGAACGTTTCGTGGCTAACCCACCAGCCCGCTAGGTTCTCTCGATGGTCAGTCCGCCCCTGATCGGCCCCAAAGTGCGCCGGCCCACCTGGAAAATGACTGTATGCCAGATTACCAGTCCAGCCCTGCAGCTAAATTTAATCTACATAGAAAGCTAATTGACTATTTACTGCTAAATACAACAGTGTACACTGTATACTAGTGTACTGCTTACTACATACTTCACAGTATATACTTTATACAGCTTTATTTGAAATAGAAAACTAGCTTACTACAGAATATTACATATTGCTGTGTTTGAAAAATAATAGTTTACTTCTTATTACTAAATACTATGCATTAAATACTGTATGCAAGTGTACTGGTTACTACATATTGTGCACAATATACTATACACGGCTATGTTTGAAATAAAACAAATAGCTTATTAGTACTACTAAATACTACAGTGTAGTAGTGTACTGCTTTGAAATAGAAAACTAGTTTAATACTACTGAATACTACACATTATTTACTGTAAACAGTACAAGTCTACTGCTTACTGCATATTGTACAGTGTATACTGTAAACGGCTATGCTTGAAATAGAAAACTCATTTACTACAGAATACAACAGTGTACACTGTCAGCTAGTGTACTGCGTACTACATATTGTACATAAAATGCCATATACGGATATGTTTAAAATAGAAAACTAGTTTACTACTTCTGAATACAACAGTGTACATGGCATTCTACTGTACTACTTGCTATATACTGTAAAGTATTTAATGTATAATGCAGTGTATGAAAAAGAATACTAGTTTACTACTCACTACTAACTACTGTACAGTATATACTGTAAACAGCAATGTTTGAAATAGAAGACTAGTTTCCAATCTCTACTGAATACTACAGTAAACTGTATACTAGATTACTGCTTACTACATACTGTGCAGTATATATGTTTTAATGCTGTGTTTGAAAAAGAAAGGTTTTCTGCTTACTGCTGAATAATACACAATATATGCTTACTTTTACATACTATGCAGCATATACTGTATAAATAGAATATCATCTCACTACTGAGTACAGCAAAGTATACACTGTATACTAGTGTACTGCTTAGTATTTTTAAAAATAGCAAGTGAAACAATATGCAATATTCCACGATAAACATTTTAAACAGTAGTATGCTACAGTGTGTTTACATGACCTCACCACTTTCCAGCCTCCAGTTGTCATTATTTATGCATTTTTTAATCCTGTTTTTTTTTTATAAAAGTGTCTTACATTTTAGTTGGCCAATCATATAATGAGTCAAGAAAGAAATATTAACTGTTGCAGCAATTTTTACTTTCGATTCTTTCGTCACACTAGAAATGGATGTTCAAGTGAAGCACACCGCAATGTGAGAAATACTCAATATAGTAAGCTTTTTCATACTTCATAATTATGGCAAATGTCATGGCTCATTGCATACGGACAATTTGCAAACTATGCACAGTATACATACTATATATTGCAGAAATTGTAAGAGTAGTATGTTAGAATGCTATTCTAAACTAAGCCATTCTGTACACTGTACAACCTTCTAACTTCCTTTTGACCTCCATACTGTAATGTAAACTGCCAATTTCACATCCTTGGATTCCCTGCTCATTCATTTTTATTTTTATTGTTTTTTAACATCAAAGTGTTCCGAAATTCAGCCCTATAAGAAGTTGATAAATTCTGGGTAAAGCATTGTTCCTTGTTTTTATATATATATATATATATATATATATATATATATAAAATTTTGTATTTTTTTTTTTTTCCCAATTTGTAATGCCCAATTCCCGCTACTTTAGTAGGTCCCCGTGGTGGCGCCTCAATTACTCGCCTCAATCCGGGTGGCGGAGGACAAGTCTCAGTTGCCTCCGCTTCTGAGCCAGTCAATCCACGCATTTTATCACGTGGCCCGTTGTGCATGACACCGCGAAGACTCCCAGCATGTGGAGGCTCATGCTACCCTCCGTGATCCACGCACAACTTACCATGTGCCCCATTGAGTGCAAAAACCACTAATAACGACCACAAGGAGGTTACCCCATGTGTCTCTACACTCCCTAGTAACCAGGCCAATTTGGTTGCTAAGGGGACCTGGCTTGAGTCACTCAGCACACCCTGGATTCGAACTCGTGACTCCAGGGTTGGGAGTCAGCATCAATACTCTACATTAATCCTTGATTTAAAAACAGAAATTATGTAACCCACTCCATTTTCCACAGAGCTTTTTGTACCTGAAAGTGCAGAAAATATAAGAACACACATACACTTACAAAACAAGAACTAATCCCTGATCTGACAGGCAGGTGAAGAAAAGTGATCAATTAATCTAGTAGAAAAATCGCAAATAAAATCAGCCCGGTGGTGAACATTCACTGGCAGTCTGCTGTTACAGATTCAAATAAAGTATTATACTAAAAGTACACCTGTAAAATCTATTTTCTGTCCTCTTTACATCATTGTAGTTCTCCTAAAATGTACCTCATGCATTCCCTTCCAAAGAGACATTGTTCCCTTCTCACTCACAGCTCTCGAGCTTGTTAAAGTGTGGCATGCTGTCATAGCAACCATGTTACATTCCATTTCTGTTTGTCCTATGAAGGCCGTCTCATTTAAATGAGGCTTGTTTAAAGGAGGACACTCGGTATACTGCAGCCTTCAAAGGACGCATCCTACCTAGCATGTATGTACGAAACTATGTAACCCACTCCATTTTCCATAGAGCTTTTTGTACCTGAAATTGCAGAAAATATATAACACATACACATACAATTACAAAACAAGAACTAATCCCTGATCTGACAGGCAGGTGAAGAAAAGCGATTAATTAATCTAGAAAAATCGCAAATAACATCAGCCCGGTGGTGAAGGTTCACTGGCAGGCTGCTGTTACGGATATGTTTTTCTTTCTTTGAAGAACCAAGATGAAATTGTAGAGCGCTATTTAATGTAATCGTACATTTGTTTGTGTGTAAGAGTGTGTGTGAGAGAGGCAGTCACATCCCATAAAAGAGTAATCTGTATCCCTTAGACGCAGCCTGACTTTCAAGAAAAAGTGGAAACAGGACCGTTTAGGAATTTGCGCTGAGTCTGTTTTTTTTCCACCAATAAAAGTCACAGCGAAGTGATGACAGCGATGGCCTCCACCTGACACCTGTTATGAAAATAGGATACAATGTGTTTGTCTTTTTTTCAGCTGTTTGTGAAAAATTGTCTTGCATCGGTTTAAGACTTTTATGCAAATATGTGGAAAGTTAACCACGATCCCTGTGTTGTTTATTCAGTTCAATTGGGAATAATATTCGTAAATATTCTAAAAAAAACTTCTACTTTAATTTGTTGTGCTAAGGCTCTCAAAAGAATAGTTCACCCCCAAAAGTATTATTCTGTCATCATTTACTCACCCTCATGCACTAAAAAGAAGGATTTTTGCAGGTTGTTCAGTTTACTTAATTAAAATTAACTAAAGCAACACAACTGTGGAACATTTTGTAGCAACTTGATTTCATAGGCTTTGTCTCGTTTGGAAGGCTGCGTCCAACGGAGGTCGCATTTGTCGGCCGCACACGTCATCGAAGCTGTCTCGTTTCAGAAAAACTAGTAGGACACTTCGACTGAAGCCTTCAAATGCAACCTTTTTTCATGGGAATTCTGCGGATCCATGAGATGTATCCTTCATGGGCACTCACAACCCACAATTCTTTGCTTCAACGGAAATGTCTAAAGAAAATGAGACCAATTTGCCTGTGAATACGATGGTGAAACGCAAGGAATGTTAATTTCCAAGTTGAAGTACCTCAGTAGATGGGTACAGAGTATATGTATAATTATATTAATACATAATTGAAATAAAGTATTAGACTAAAAGTACACCTGTAAAATCTCTTTTCTTTCCTCTTTACATCATTATAACTCGCCTAAAATGTACCTCATGCATTCCCTTCCAAAGAGACTTTGTTCCCTTCTCACTCAAAGCGCTCGAGCTTGTTAAAGAGTGGTGTGCTGTCATAGCAACCATGTTACATTCCATTTCTGTTGTCCTATGAAGGCCGTCTCATTTAAATGAGGCTTGTTTAAAAGAGGACACTCGGTATACTGCAGCCTGAAAAAGAAAAGGAAAAACTTCATTGCCAAGTACGTTTTTTACGCATACAAGGAATTTGTTTTGGTGTTGTAGGCGCATGTCACACAATCTCTAAATATAAGAAACAAGTCGTAAAATATAAGCAATATAAATATGTCCACATAGTATATATTAAAAGTAAGAATAAAATAAAAGAGAGCAGTACAGCAGAGTAAGTACAGTGGCATGTAGAGCCAGAGGTGGAGTGTGGAGAGTGTCAGGGTGGGTATCGGGCCTTGTTGATAAGGCAAGTGGCGGATGGGATCGTTCCAACATGCTTCAGGGTCCTGGAGGCGTACATGTCCTGGAGCGGCGGCAGATTGCAGCCAAACACCTTCGCTACAGACCGGATGACACGCTGCAGTCTGCCCTGGTCCTTGGCAGTAGTAGCAGCGTACCAGATAGTGATGGAGGATGTGAGGATGGACTTCATGATGGCTGTGTAGAAGTGCGCCATCATTGTCTTTGGCAGGTTGAATTTCTTCAGCTGCCACAGGAAATACATTCTCTGTTGTGCTTTCTTGATGAGGGAGCTGATGTTCAGCTCCCACTTGAGGTCCTGGGAGATGATAGTTCCCAGGAATCGGAAAGTCTCCACAGTGTCAATTGTGGATTCGCAGAGGGTGATGGGGCAGGTGCAGGTGAGGCTGAGTTCTTCCTGAAGTCCACAACCATCTCCACTGTCTTTAGAGCGTTGAGCTCAAGGTTGTTTTGATTGCACTAGGTCACCAGATGGTCAACCTCCCACCTGTAGGCGGACTCGTCACCATCAGAGATGAGTCCGATGAGGGGAGGTGTCATCCGCAAACTTCAGAAGCTTGACGGACTGGTGACTGGAGGTGCAGCTGTTAGTGTACAGGGAGAAGAGCAGAGGAGAAAGAACGCAGCCCTGGTGGGATCCAGTGCTAATGGTCTGTGAGTCGGAGACGTGTTTGCCCAGCTTCACATGCTGCTTCCTGTCAGACAGGAAGTCAGTGATCCACCTGCAGATGGAGTCAGGCACACTTAGCTGGGAGAGCTTCTCCTGGAGCAGAGCCGGGATGATGGTGTTAAAGGCAGAGCTGAAATCCACAAACAGGATCCTGGCGTAGGTTCCTGCGGCGTCCAGGTGCTGGAGGATGTAGTGGAGGGCCAAGTTGACTGCATCGTCTACAGACCTTTTGGCTTTGTATGCAAACTGCAGGGGGTCCAGGAGGGAGTCGGTGATGTCTTTGAGGTGTGAAAGCACAAGCGCTCAAAGGACTTCATAACCACAGAGGTCAGGGCGATGGGTCTGAAGTCTGAAATCCTACCTAGCATGCAGCCTTCCAAATGAGACACCCATTGTGTTTTATATAATTACATTTCTAAAATTAAAGTTTACTTAATCCATTTGAGTTTGGACTACATGAATACATTTTGTTGCATTGACTAAACTGAGTAGGGGATTTCCATTTTCCAGCATGCTTTGCACGGGACCGGATGGGATGAACAAACATTGAAGTGTTATTTTATGCATTTTTTATGCACAAAAAGAGTTTTGGGGGTTACCACAGAGGTGAAGATTAGCGCTTGTGATAAGTTTGAGGATGGACATTCACTTTCAAGTGATGTTTGATCTGAGTGCTGCTTAAATCTATTAGTAATTGCTATCAAATTGACAGTGCAACAGTTTCACTGTCGTTACTCTTGCTCACCTAACATACAGTATACTAATGATTAAATTAATAAATTATGTTGGACCAACAAGAGAATTTGATCAATTAAACTGTAAATTTAGTTTTTGTGCAAACCTTATGAAGTTGAATTAAAACTACTATAGTACATTTTTCAGTATATTGAATATACAGGTATTATTCTCTATACTTAAAAAGTATAGAAATCGGCTTAATCTGGATGAAAAAAATGAAATTGCTTGTAAAAACTTTCTCAAATTCAATTAAGTAAGGGATGGGTAATGCCTTCATTGACTCGTATGACATACTTGCATCTCTACAAAAGGAGATGTTAGGCAGAATGACTGGAAAAATTTTAGTGTAAGTAAATGGTGACTGATGTTGTCAGTCCTTAACATTTTGCCTTTTGTGTTCCACAGAAGAAAGAAAGTCACATGGGATTGGAACAACAAGGATAGATTACTTCAAGAACCCCTAGTTAGTTTTTACACAGAAGTTATTCTAGTGCACAAACTTGACAAAGTGCTGTATCATAATCTTACTCTTTATACGTCAAAATCTTTGCAGTACTGCATACTATCATTACAGAGTGTACTTCATCATATCCATATTGAATGCTAAGCAGGGAGTTAAATCAGCCCTGCAGAGATGGCATTCCGATGAGGGGAAGTTATTACAAATTCTTTTTGAGAGGAAATGTATTTGAATATCTTTCAAGCTGTCCCACTCCCACCCCACCTTTTATTTATTATTATTTTATTTCATCTTAAGGTTGTCATTGCAGGGTTGGTTTTGTGGTGTAAAAAGAATTCACGATACTCAAACATTTTCCAAAAGATAAAAATGACCTCTTGGCCTCGCATTCATGGCTTTAGAACTGTCGTTATAGTGTGAAAGCTGCCGCCCACACTGTCTCTGTCTGTGACTTTTAACTTCGGTAGATGAAATGTGGGATTGTGGGTGTTTGGATTGAATCCCTGTCCATGTATCTATTCTTGTCATTTTTAGCTCTGTTTTTTGTCAAATACAATCAGCTGCTAAATGATGCCAACAAAGAAACATTATGTATGACTGAGTAAATACACAAACAGGATTTGGGTGATACGATAACAGCAAGGCAAACAGACTTGTGTTTGACACTTGATATTTACACATTGGCCATTTAAGTTGAGGAATTCCTTGTTTCTACTAAACCAAATTCTCAAATCAATGTTATAGATGAAGATCTACTGTATACATGTGTGTGTGTGTGTGTGTGTGTGTGTGTATATATATATATATATATATATATATATATGAGATATATAGATGTTGCAGATCGGTTCTTTCTTGAACACAAAATATTTTAGACAGAGTGTTCAGTCTTTGTCACCAGTTACTTTCATTGTGCAAATAAAGTCATTTGTGACTGAGACTAATATACTGCCATCTTCTTTTGTGTACCATTAAAACAAGAAAGACATACGGGTTAGGAACAAAAGTACGGTGAGATTTTTTTAGGTGAACTACCCCTTTAATTAATGGACAAGCAATCTGAAAGTATTAAAGGAATAGTTCACCCAAAAAAGAAAATTCTCTCATCATTTTCTCATGCAATCCCAGATGACTTTCTTTCTTCTGCAGAACACCAATGAAGATTTTTAGAAGAATATCTCAGCTCTGTAGGTCCATACAGTGCAAATGAATGGTAACCAGGCCTTGAAGCTCCAAAAACCAGATAAAGTCAGTATAAACAAACTCCAGTGGTTTAATCATTGTCATCTGAAGCAATCCAGTTTGTTTTGGGTGAGAACAGAAAAATAAAACTTGTCTTATTGTTACATCTTGACATCAGTCTATTTGATGATCATGATTTCAAGCTCAATAACACTTGCTATAGTGCCATCTGGCGCTCTGTGCATGCATCAAGCACTGGGAAGTGTAATCAAGCTTGAAATTATGATCCTGCCTAGAGACTGCTTTGGCAAGTTTTACAGTGAAAATTGGTTATATTTTGGCCCAAAACCAACTGGATCGCTTCATAAGACATCGATTAAAACACAGGAGTTTTATGTTTTACTTTTATGCTGACTTTTTTTTTTTTTTTTACTTTTAAAGCTCCTTTTTGGATCTTCAGAGGCCTAATCACCATTCACTTCCATTGTATGGACCAACAGAACTGAGATAATTTTCTAAAAATCTTTGTGTTCAGCAGAAGAAAGAAAGTTATGCACATCTAGGATGAAGAATTTTTATTTTTGGGTGAACAAAATATATTTTAGGATTATCAGTAATATTTTGTGTCCAAAAGTCTGAGACCGCATTGAAAATCTGGGATTTTCTAACTGCACCATAACCTAAATTTTGTATAGAATTTTATAACATTTAAAACAAAGAAAATGGTTGATGTAAAGTTGAGGTAGAAATATATAAGATTGTGCACTATTTCTAGGTCACTAATCAAAAGATAACCTAAATTTGCAAGGGTTAAATGTTATATAAAGGTTGACTATGTTTGATTGCTCATATCTTAAAAATGCTTAAAGGCATTTATGATTTTTGGCGTACTTTTACGACTTTTTATAAACAATAAATTGATGTCACTGTGACATCATCGTGAGCAACAGCTTGCGACAAATAAATAAAAAAGTAAATCGTTTAGCTAAGTTTCAATGGCAGCACACAGGTGCTTCTCTTTTGTCATGTGTTCCCGTTTTTTTGTTTGTGTAGGTGCAGCCTTATACAACAACACTTGCATTTGGGCACTGCAGGTTTCTCTTTAAATGAGCTGCCCCGTAGATCTGTGACTCTACCTGTCTAACATTCTCTGTCTTTGCCAGAGTTTCTAAAGGAACTGTTCTGCTCTGCCCATCACAGTAATTCATATCTGACACCCCTCCTGGGAAAAGCCCATTTAGGACCATCACCGTTGGGTTATTCTTCAAGGTCAAACAAGACATGCTGCTCCATGCAAACCACTCTCAGTAAAGTGACTTTAAGGACAGTGTGTGTGTCGTGATATTAACTAAGGACAATGTGACATCTGAAGTGTTTTTGGTCTGTGTTTTCATGGAAGATAAAGTCATGGCAGTGCAATGTAGCAATGCGCCTCTGGAAACTGCAATTTGAAAAGGAACTAATATCCCATGTCCACAGTCATACACTAACGTTCAAAAGTTTGAAATTGATTCTGTTTTGCAAAATTGTAAAAGTTTGAAGAACATCATTTGAAATAGAAATAGTCGTCTGTAACTTTTGTAAGTTTAATAAATGCTATAAAAGTATTGCTCATTATTAGTTCATGTTAACTAATGGAACCTTATTGTAAACTGTTACCAAATGATTTTCCCTTTATTGTTAAATCATTGGCATCTCTCCAGCCAAATGGATCTTTTTAGATTCTCAACAGAGGTTTGCAAGTAGGTACCCGAGAGACATGTAGAATCAGGGGGCAGAAGGGGGAGAAAACGGCACCTTCATTCATTTTCATCAAGACATTGCCTTTTAAATAATACATTTTTGAGCTTGCTGTTAATTCCCCTGTTATCAGGATGTGCTGATTGGACGTGGCAGAACTTGATGGATGAGAGCTACAGGCCAGCTGTCTATTTACTTTGACAGACATATTCCTACTGCAGTGACAGCATAGGAAACCTTCGCATATGGTGACTTGTCTTTCAAAGTATAGCAGAGGACAGTGTGTCATTAAATGACATAAACATTACATTATAATACTTGTATCAATACCTGTAAAAGTTATAATATTTTTTTCTTTAGTTTATAATGAAGGTTTTTATTAAATTCTGATGTTCTTTACACCTCAAGTTAGCAAAGGGATGTAACAAGAGATGTTTCTTAAAGTTAAATGTTATAAAGGGCTGTATAACTTCTTATTCTAGCATACACCTGTATTCTGTACTCACCTACTGTGCCAGTACAACAAGTGACAATAAGATGGTGTTATGAGACTACTGAGTAAGCAGGTTGAGACACAAATACATAAATATAATCAGGGGAAGAGCAAGCATTGTAATTGTAGAAAGGTTTCTACATTTGTCTCCTCAAAATAGGGCAGATAATCATTGCATAATCATTACATTTTAAATACCCTTTGAATGAATGACCCAATATTATCCATGAAATAATGCAAATACACAGACAGTACACAGTTTGTTTTCAGATATGATGATGATTACAGGCATGATCATCATTGCAATTTAAATAGATTCAGTACAAGTTAACTCAATTGACCGCATTTGTGGCATAATGTTGATTACCAGAAATATACATTTCAACTCGTCCCTCCTTTTCTTTGTAAAAAGCAAGAATCAAAGTTACAGTGAGGCACTTACAATGAAAGTGAATGGGGCCAGTTTTTGGAGGGTTTAAAGGCAGAAATGTGAAGCTTATAATTTTATAAAAGCACTTACATTAAAGATTCTGCGGAAACTCATGTATTATTTGAGCTGTAATGTTGTTTTACAGTCATTTTAGGGTTTACAGCAATATGTCGACAAATGCTGACGATGGAGTTTAAATTGTATTGAACCCTTCTGCATACTTCTGTGACTATTTCTTTGTCCAAACAACTTTTCATTGAGAACTCACACTATAAAACAATATTATCCACACAAATAGAGTCATTTAATACTGTTAGTAATTATTAGTAACTATTATTATTCCTAAATATTAGCCTGATTAATAAACCCAGACATTAACTCAAAGACCATTTTTTTATAGATAGAAAGCAGCTTTGCTGATTCCTTGTCTTTTGAAAATTTGATAGACTCAAGTTCATTTAAAAGGGCTGTCTGCAAATTGTTGAAATTGGGTTTAAAACCACTCCAATCTATCTGATGAATGTAATATATCTCTTATAACAGAGGCAAATCAATAATATACATTTTCCTATTTGAAATATCATGTTTAGAACTATGGACTCATACTCCAATAATACATATTGAGAGCAACATTAATTTTCGTTCTGTGTACACACAGTAGAGCATTTAGGGTGATGCCATAATTTAGTGCTCAGGGGTGGAGAAGGGGAGTCCTCTAGTGGCCAGAGACTGAAATTAAAATCTAAATATTGGGTAACACATAATTTTATTAATTCACATTTCGGTTCTTACCAAAATTATCTTTCTAGTTAACCCCATAGTGGAAAAAAAAAAAAAAAAAAAATCAAAAATGAGATATCTCAGCTTTAATATTTCACCTGTTTCTCCTAGACATCAATGAGATTAAATGGACATCAAGTAATCTCAGGTGTCCCAAACTGTGCTGTTTTGCCTAGACACAAGTTCTGCAATCAGAAGTAAGAGATTTCAGTAGGAACACAGACATTTTTCATCTAATTCTTCCAAGACAAATTTATCTGAGCCATTGGCGTATTTTCTGGGAATATGGGAGCCCTAAGCCAATTCCTTTGGAGCTTTGGAATTTATATATAAATTACATTAAAAAAAAAAAAATATATACATACATATATTATGCGAATCTCATCTTGTAACAAGAGTAAATCTAAAAAGCAGCAGCCTATTTGTAAATGCTGATTATTCATGCAGGGTCAGCTTCAGCAATAATAAAAAAAAAAATATTATTAATAATTTCAAATAATTTAAAGTTTGAAAAGGTAAAAAAAACCTTTTTAATTATGATTTTATATGACAAAATAATAATAATAATATCATGTAAAAATTAAAAATAAAAAAGTTTTAAAAGTGATAAAAATATATATATATATATATATTTTTTTTTATTTATTTATTTTTTTTTTTTGATGTCATAATTGTATACTATAAAATAATTTATATAGTTGTTTATTTCCAAGGGCCATATATTCCTGAGGTCCAGCAATAATAATAATAATAAAAAAAAAAACGTTTTTCATTCATTTTTACATTATAATTGTATATTACATAGACATTTACACATTTGTATAATTATATTTATGTACATTTCCTAATATGTATATTTATATGTTGGATATGTATTTGAATATATAATTATTATATTATATTACAATAAACATTACGTAATGTAAAAACATAGTAATAATAATAATTATATATATATATATCTTATAAAATCTTACAAAGAAATTTCTATACCGCATGAGGGCGACATTACTGCAGAAATCACACACTCTCAATTGTGTGTGTGTGCGTGGATATAGAGAGAGAGAGAGAGAGAGAGAGAGATGACTAACAAACATTTTTACATTATCAAACAGAAGCATTGAAATCACAAAGACATACAATTACCTCGGCCTAAAAATCAGTTCTACAGGTAACTTTGCTTTGGCTGTGAATGAACTCAAAGAGAAAGCACAAAGGGCGTTTTATGCCATTAAAAAATCCATTAAAATTGATATTCCGATCAGGATCTGGCTCAAAATATTCAAATCAGTCATCGAACCAATCGCATTATATGGCAGTGAAGTTTGGGGTCCACCTGTAAAATTTGACTATTTAAATTGGGAAAAACATCCCATTGAAACTCTGCATCTGGAATTCTGTAAAAGAATCATTTATGTCCAAAGAAAAGCTCCAAATAATGGATGCAGGGCAGAATTAGGCCAATACCCTCTCCTTTTGAACATTCAGAAAAGAGCCATCAAATTCTGGAAGCATCTAAAGACAAGTGACCCCAACACATACCATCATAAAGCCCTAAAACACCAAGAGCTGAGCGGGGTGAAGAGTCCCCTATGCCAGCTTGTCCTGAGACTGACTGAAGTCACACCTGAGGAGATCGGCCAGTCTCAGGATAACGGCACACTCACAAACATTCGGCCGAACCAAATTATACACAAAGAAAAGGAGAAATACCTCACACATTGGACAAACACCATTAAAACTCAACACAAACTGGAATGTTATTCGGCACTAAATCGAGAGTACACGGTGGCAAACTATCTGACCACAGTGACTGACAGAAAGTTAAGAAAAGCACTGACGATGTACAGACTCAGCGAGCACAGTCTGGCCGTAGAGACGGGCCGCCGCAGACAGACATGGCTACCCCGCGAGGACAGACTGTGCTCCCAATGCATCCTGGGAGTGATTGAGACAGAACTGCACTTCCTCACAGAATGCCCAAAATACCAACCAATTAGAAACAAATATTACCCCAAAATTAACAACATATGTCCAGATTTCAATGCATGTACCCCGACACAAAAAATGTGTTTTATTCTGGGGGAAAAAGAGGAATGTGCAAATATAGCTGCAAGATTTGTACTATCCTGTAGAAACCTGCGGGACAACCAGAACTCAACCAATAACAACACATGATGTATCGATGACCCCTGACCCCACAGTAACCGGAGACCCAGAGAGGACAGACTGTGTTCACACTGCACTGAAGGAGTCATGGAGGATGAACTTCACTTCCTCACTCACTGCAGTAAATATGAGATCATTAGAAACACACACTTTACACAGATAACTCAAATTATTCCTGAATTCCAGCACATAAATGACATAGACAAACTGTCGTATCTAATGGGAGAGAGAGTCGAGTGTGTTGAGCTGGCAGCACAGTATGTGTCGTGCTGTCATCACATGAGTGAGAGAGACTGACATCAGTTTACAGCTCTATTCATACTCACATTTAATAGCATATTTTCCCTCCCTTCATCATTGCTCTCTGTATTTTACTTTTTCATTTATATTTTATAATCATTATTATTAATTTATTGTATGTACATGTTTTATTGTTGTTTTCTTTTTTATGTTTGTAATGTGTTTATTACTCAATGCTTTGGCAACATTGTACACTGTTTACAGTCATGCCAATAAAGCTCATTTGAATTTGAATTTGAATTTGAGAGAGAGAGAGAGAGAGAGAGAGACCAGGACCACGACCACACCGACCGGTCTGCCTCAAGATGCTGGAATAACGGCGAGAAACGAACATCTTCTGCTTCTTCTTCTGTGACCAGCTCACCCACTTTCTCCAAAATGTCTGGGAAAATTGAAAGCAAACAAGGTGAGAGTTACATTTATTTACGTGCATTAATAATCTTAAAATGAACTTCAGTTAGCCGCATTAGCATTAGCTTCAGACGGAGGGTTCAAGGCCACTCACAGGATCAAAGCATCTTATCTGTATTTTATTTTTTTTAAACAAAAACCACAGGTAAAGGAGTTAGAGGATAAATTCACTTAATTAAGAGTATGTAGAATGTGATATTATGTTAATTTAGACATTAATTAATATCAGACATCTGTATTTGGGTGTGGACGGAGCTGCTAAGCTTGACTGGCAAGCTGACAGACGTTTTGATCATTTTTTTGTCCCTTCATACGGGTTAATATATTAAAGATATATTCTTGTGTTATGTAAGACTGGTTATGTTTATAGCGTCTGTGTCATTGTTTTTATTTGGGTTGTTGTGTTTGGCCTTTCCAGACAGTGAATATGAGAGTGTTTAAATGGTCTGTTGCGAGTATAATGGGCAGTTCTTTGTATCTGTAACATCGTGATTATTATTTTAAAGGAGGAAAGTTGAAAGATGTCCTTTGTGTGTGTGTGTCTATGTATGTATGTATGTATGTATATATGTGTGTGTGTGTATATATATATATATATATACACACACATATATATATATATATATATGTTTCAAGTTGTCCTATAGTTTAGGCTATAGAGTTACTAGTGCATTTTATAGACAGGTAAGGATATATGATGTACTGCGATTGGGTCATGAAATACTACATCACCTGACATTTTACCCTATTAACTTTTGTGGAGTGTACAGTAAGTCTGTAAATTACGCTGACAGACAGCAACCATTGTCACTTCCTTTCTCAGAAGGTTTAGAGAAGTTTGAATCACTTTGTGTTAAGTGGGTAGAAAAAGTTGCATACATTGCACCGCACATATGCTAAGTGATAATGTGCATTGAGATATCCAGATGCATACTGTTACTGAATCATGAGATCCTGCACCAGTAGTCATAATTTGATGCCGTTACCTTCAAGTTGCATGTACCTTATTGTTATTTGTTTTTGTTTTCGTGAATGAGGTAATACTAATTCTTTACTTTATGCTGACAGGATGCACAAATTGTCACTTCCTTTCTCAGAAGGTTTGGAGAAGTTTGAATGACTAGTTGTAGGTAACCCGTTCACTCTGGACTAATACATGTCAGCCTGGGCTATTATGCTGGCGATATGGCTTCAGAAATTATATCTTGATATTTTTCAGCAAATTGAGGATATTCAAAATATATATCGATAATTATGTTTTTGCCCTGAATTTCTTCAATAGGAGGAATCATCATTTAATCTAAACAGCCATTGTAGCCAAGTAGAATTCACATTTCAAAGGTATTAAATAAAAATGAATTGAATTAAAGTAATTTTTCCCACAGTTTTTCACTGAATTAACACAAGGCAGAGTATAATGTGAACCTTTTTCTTTGATTTGCACATTTATACTTGTATTTAAATTTTTATTTTTTTTTTTAAATAAAAAAAACAATCATACATGGAAACTTAATAAAAATCTTATTTACCTTCATATAATTTTACTAAAACATTTTTCTTTGTGAATGAATAAGCACAAACTACTTCCCTTATTTTTTGGGAAACCAGATGAATATTGCATAGTACAAAATAATTTTTATAATACGTTTATTATTATAATCTAATAAATAATAATAATTATTATTTTCAGGATAAGTTTTGTTAAAGATGAACTAATATATTTATGTCCTATTTACTTCACCCTAACCTGGGGGTTTTATTTTGACACTTCAAGTGCAATGTTTGTTTTACAGTTATGAGTTTCACATTTTGTGAACTGCTGTCAAACTGTCCTTCACTGTTCCACGTTTGTAGATTTGTATAATAAATTTATAGCGGATACTAATGTTTGGAATTGCACGAATGCTTGAACCTGCAGTACTTCATAGGGATGGGTGGATCGATACTAAAGTATCGATACTGATGTGGTATCAAGAATATCGAACCTCACATAAAAATATAGATTCTGAAGTTGTTGTTTGATAACATGAATATGAATGCATCTCATAAGCTTCGAAGTGGAAAAAACTTTTGCTACAGCGTTACTGTAGTATCCATATTATAACTTGGTTTTAGTAATAGTAGCCATATAATAATATCTATGGTTAATTTTGAGGTTTTATATGTTTAATCATTTTTAAAAGGTAAACAAAGTAGCCTAATAATTTTCTGCTCAGGCCTATATATATATATATATATATATATATATATATATATATAAGTAATAATTTAAGTTACTAATTTTATCCAAAGTATTCGTAAAAATGTAATTTATTAGAGGTATCGTTATTGGTATCGATATCACTTAAAAGGCTTAAAAGTACTTTGTATCAGATTGAAAAGAAAATAAGTGGTATTGCCCATCCCTAGTACTTCACAATGCAGGTGAACTGCACAAAAAACACAAGCCCTTGAGCCCCGCCTCCCCCACTCATGCACACAGATTAGCACGTCACTGGTTTATTCTGAAGCCCACACAGACCATGTTTATCTGTCTTTAATCGCAGCCTTTGGCAGTTAAATTATCACATATGATCATATCTCCATTTTGATGTTATTTTGATTAATTATAGAGCCCTGAAGGATCGTGAAATTAGTCTACTGATGCACTCTATGAAACTAAATGGCCAAATAATAGGCTCATTAAAATCATCACGATATTGTTGCATTTTATATGGTCCGCAAAATCATAGCGATTATATGGTTGGTATTCGATGTGTCAACCAGCCCTATCATGCAATAATGCAACAAACACCTAACATTTTACCCTGTTACCTTCACTGGCTTGTTTGTTTTTATAAAAAATTAGATATGTCTGTAAAACACGCTGTGAGGTTGAAACCGTAATCCCTTCCTTTCTCAGAATTCAGATAAATTTGAATCACTTGTGGGTAAGTGATTCACGTCTCATCTGAAGTTCAGTTGTGCGTCTCTAAATTGCCCTTTTAAATGTAGATGCTGGTTTACCAGGAGGATGCTGCCCATTAACTTCTATAAGATATACACTGATCAGCCACAACATTAAAACCACCTGCCTTGTATTGTTTAGGTCCCCCTCGTGCCACCAAAACAGCGCCAACTCACATTCTGAGATGATATTCTTCTCACCACAATTGTACAGAGTGGTTGTCTGAGTTATCATAGACTTTGTCAGTTTGAACCAGTCTGGCCATTCTCTGTTGACCTCTCTCATCAACAAGGCATTTCCGTCCACAGAACTGACCCTCACTGGATGATTTTTGTTTTTGGCACAATTCAGAGTAAATTCTTTGTGAAAATCCCAGGAGATCTGCAGTTACAGAAATACTCAAACCAGCCCATCTGGCACCAGCAATCATCCATGCGATTGTCTAATCAGTTCATTGAAAGGCTGCAGTCCATAAAATCATGCAGATATGGGCCAGGAGCTTCCGTTATTGTTCACATCAACCATCAGAATGGGGAAAATAAAATGTGATCTCTGTGATTTGGACTGTGGCATGATTGTTGGTGCCAGATGGGCTGGTTTGAGTTAATGTTGTGGCTGATCAGTTTATACAGTATTACCGATTTGGTTCAATTCTGGTTCACAAGCTCTCATGTCTATTTTGATTCGATATTGATTCATATGGGTATATTTCAGTTATAATGTCCCTTGTGCTTACATATGATATAACTTATCTTCCAGCTAATGCTATTAATTAATGAACTGATGCCAACTCCAACCATAAGACATGGGATGCTTCATATGCCATTGCCTGAACCTTGGATTTAGGATAGACCTCACTGCAATTACCGGCTGGTTGAACGGCGATGCACCTCACTGATCTCGGCCTGCATCACCTTGGTCTAATGATGGACTACACTCTTAAAATGGAATAAATCTATCAATACATTGCCAACAGAAGCCTTCATAAGCCAACTAACAAAGGACAATGAATCAATATGAACTTCTGCAGTTAATCCAGGATTAACTTCAAAGGCATTAGTCATCGTTCATTTTACAGTTCATGCAAAATCTTTGTTTAAACACTAACCCTTAACACTTACTTCATTTTTAATATTGACTTGCGCTGCACATAAATAACTAATATTGGCATTATATTTATGCTGTTTAGCCAGAGGAGAACTGGCCCCTACAGTGAGCCTGGTTTCTCCCAAGGTTATTTTTCACCATTAACCAACATCTTATTGAGTTTTGTGTTCCTTGCTACAATCACCTTTAGCTTGCTCAAAGGGTTTCTAAATACAATTATTATTTAATTACTTATGTTTATACACACTTCATAATCGTATTTACTCAATGAGACTTTATAGATATTACGGTTTCATTTTCTGAACCATTTGTAAGTATGTAAGATTTCTATTCATCCATACAGAACTCTGAGGATTTGTGATTTATTTTTGTAGCTGAATATTAAAGTTAAAATAAGCTATTACACCATTCTAAGTAGAAGTTGATTTTATATGTGAGTTTTATAAACATGCTAGCTGCATTAATTTAACTGCATTAAGCTGAAGACATCTTTTTGTTACTTTGTTTACATAGTTATTTTTGTAAACAAACAAAAAAACAAACAGTCTGCAGCTCCATTATCTAGGCAAATACAAGTATCAGATTGGGATTCGGATCGGGGTTGTAACCACAATTAGGTTTGGGGAGGTTCTTAGAAGTACAGTAAGAAACAAGCCTGTTCAAAGGTTTCCTACTTTGTCTGCTTCAGAAGAGGATATTGACAAAAAGAGGAAATTAACATGTTGAATGTACTTCTCACAACATGAGGATCAAGCAGCGGATGTAAAGATCTCATTCTTAGTGCACCTCGTTGGTTTGCTGTGATGTCTTAGACAGCTATTCAGGAAGTTGGCTCTCATGGGTAATTTAACCTGTTCAGATTACTATCAAATCAGTTACTCTGAGATAAGGAAGATAAGGCTTCCATTTTCCTGGGCATTCCAGTCTTTTTCATTCTTAAAATCATTAACTTGCGGTAAACCCACCATCCTTTTACTGGTTCTGATTTTCTTCCTGTGTTGGGGGGGGGGGGGGGGGGGGGGTCTGATTTATTCTTTCTTAGTGTTCCTGGTCTTCTTGTGTAAAATTCATCAGTGCATGCTTATTTTAAGGAAGCTAGATTCCAGATTTCTGTCTAGATCTCTATAGTTCCACGTATCTACTGATGGGGGGGGGGGGGGGGGGGTAGTACAGTATTAACCAAAAATATTATATAGCAACATTCATCTACTTTTCATGATCCAGTCAAATCTGATGGGTAAAATCAAGTCCCATATATACATTACTTACAGGATGAATATTCTACTTACACTGAAATAGCTATGTCACTTTACTGGAGTTGGATGTGTAGAAGAAATCAAAGTGGCTTTTAGTCCATATACATTAAATTTTTAGGCCATATGTATGCAAATGCAAAAGTTGACAAAATTAACTTATTTGTACAATCTTTATCTTCTGGTATAAATGGACCACTTATACAGTAAAAAATCTTGAAAAACATCTCATGCTCTGGGGACTGAGGGGAATAGTGTTGTCAAAAGTCGATACTAAAATAAAAATGATGTAACGATACCTGTGTGACTGACACTTAATTGCTTTAAAATCCTCACAGGCTTATTTTGAGCACATGCTCTGTTATTCCTTTTACACTGAAATTGAATTTATCGAATTAAAATGGTGACAATTTTAGTGCAATCTTAGTGTTTTCTTAGTGTAGATGAGCTGTGTACTTTGAATGTATAAATCTGACCGCTCAAACACTGGAAAATCTACAGACATTGAGACTCATTCGCATTGTATAAGATGGCAAAGCAGAGCACTCATCCACTGTGAAATGACATATTTATATAATTATATCACAGCGTTGCACTTTAATCTCAACTCAAACTTTATTTACTGTATATAGCATTTAAAACCGAGTTGACCAAAGTGCTTCACAGTAATAAAATTTAACATAACATAAACATAACATTTCAAAATTACCATATACACAAACACCTGTAATTTAAAATTCAAACACTCCAAAACAGTGTCCTACATTTCATTTGTCAGACTCAAAGGCCAGGTTAAAGAGATGAGATTTCAGACATGACATAAAGCTTCAATGATCACACTGGGCCGTGTCACAAACTGTTTATCTGGTAAAGCAAAGATTTCGGCAAAAAATGACATCATAATAAAAGCACAAGTCAAAATAAAAGCTAGATGCCTGAAATTGAAGAAATTGTGACAGATATATATAACAACTGTATAGTAAAATGTAATATTCACTGTAATAATAATAATAGTAATAATAATAATCAAGCAATATATCACAAGAAAGACTGTTGAATAAATATTTGAGAAAATACATTTCAATAAATGTGGACAAGTTCCATGTTCACTTCTTAAAAGTTTTAAGAATAAATTGATTAGACCCCATTTTGATGATGAAATGAAACTTGAAAACATTGAGTTCTGGATAATAATAATAAAACTATATTCATTAAAATAATTTTTCAGTTATTAAAAATATCTAAAGTTGTGTGTTCAGTAGCACATTATCATTATATTAGCATATTTTTGCTGTGGTATTGAAATTGATATAGAGAACTGTGAATTGTCACTGGTATTGGTACCGACTATTGAAATGTTGGTACACTAGAGGGGAGGATGCAAATTTGTGTTTAATAAAATGCTCTCTAGAACAAGAATGCCCCTCCACCCAAGGTAATAAATACTACCTGGCCCTAACTTGTAATAGCAAGTAGCAAATCATGGTTTATGGCTGTGATGAAGACTAAAGGATATTGGTGATTTAATAAGGGATCCCACCCCAACTTAATGTTTCAATAGGAAATGCGTCAGCACAAGAAAGAAAAAAATCGTTCATCTTTGATATGTTGTGGTCTTCTTTATGCTTTCTATTTACTTAAAAGAGCTATAATCCAGTCACACCCTACTTTCAAAGCTAGCGGCCACATCCCTCATGACCATACTGATACTTGAGTTTAACATCCTCACAAAACTCCATTAAACTCACTTGTTGGACTAAGTGGTGTCTCTTTTCTGCTTTAATGGAGGACTCTGTGTTGTAGCCCCAGCAAAGCATGATATGAAACTCCACAGATTGCCCAGGCAAACCCCAAGAACTTCATTCCTCAAATGTGTGTGTGGGGGAAATCCCCCCTAAATGGTTTTGTGCCACGCACAATGGTGTTATCACCAAATTTCGTTCCAGAGTGGCACACTCCAAGAGTGCATTAAGTCACACTGCATCCAATTGAAGAGGATTTTACTGTACACAAAAGCCTGGGTCTCCTCTTACATGTGTTCCCAAGATACACAATAAGGTTGACGTCTTGCAGCGTTGTGAACCGGAAAGCTACTGCCTGCGTTTACAGCAAGAAGTAGTGAACAATTGGGTTGGGTGGAATGACCAAAATCTATTTTTATATAACAGTAACTGAATGTATACAGTATATATACTGTACAGGCCAAAAGTTTGGACACACCTTCTCATTGCATTCTCATGCGTTTTCTTTATTTTCATGACTATTTACATTGTAGATTCTCACTGAAAGCATCAAAACTATGAATGAACACATATGGAATCATGTACTTAACAAAAAAGTGTGAAATAACTGAAAACATGTCTTATATTCTAGTCTCTTCAAAGTAGCCACCCTTTGCTCTGATTACTGTTTTGCACACTCTTGGCATTCTCTTGATGAGCTTCAATATGTAGTCACCTGAAATGGTTTTCCAACAGTCTTGAAGGAGTTCCCAGAGATGCTTAGCACTTGTTGGCCCTTTTGCCTTCACTCTGCGGTCCAGCTCACCCCAAACCATCTCGATTGGGTTCAGGTCCGGTGACTGTGGAGGCCAGGTCATCTGGCGCAGAACTCCATCACTGTCCTCCTTAGTCAAATAGCCCTTACACAGCCTGGAGGTGTGTTTGGGGTCATTGTCCTGTTGAAAAATAAATGATGGTCCAAATAAACGCAAACCGGATGGGATGGCATGTCGCTGCAGGATGCTGTGGTAGCCATGCTGGTTCAGTATGCCTTCAATTTTGAATAAATCCCCAACAGTGTCACCAGCAATGCACCCCCACACCATCACACCTCCTCCTCCATGCTTCACGGTGGGAACCAGGCATGTAGAATCCATCCGTTCACCTTTTCTGCGTCGCACAAAGACACGGCGGTTGGAACCAAAGATCTCAAATTTGGACTTGTCAGACCAAAGCACAGATTTCCACTGGTCTAATGTCCATTCCTTGTGTTTCTTGGCCCAAACAAATCTCTTCTGCTTGTTGCCTCTCCTTAGCAATGGTTTCCTAGCAGCTACTTGACCATGAAGGCCTGATTCGCGCAGTCTCCTCTTAACAGTTGTTCTAGAGATGTGTCTGCTGCTAGAACTCTGTGTGGCATTCAGCTGGTCTCTAATCTGAGCTGCTGTTAACCTGCGATTTCTGAGGCTGGTGACTCGGATGAACATATCCTCAGCAGCAGAGGTGACTCTTGGTCTTCCTTTCCTGGGGCGGTCCTCATGTGAGCCAGTTTCAATGTAGCGCTTGATGGTTTTTGCGACTGCACTTGGGGACACATTCAAAGTTTTCGCAATTTTCCGGACTGACTGACCTTCATTTGTTAAAGTAATGATGGCCACTCGTTTCTCTTTACTTAGCTGATTGGTTCTTGCCATAATATGATTTCTAACAGTTGTCCAATAGGGCTGTCGACTGTGTATCAACCTGACTTCTACACAACACAACTGATGGTCCCAACCCCATTAATAAGGGAAAAAAAGTCCACTATTTAACCCTGACAAGGCACACCTGTGAAGTGAAAACCATTTCAGGTGACTACCTATTGAAGCTCATCAAGAGAATGCCAAGAGTGTGCAAAGCAGTAATCAGAGCAAAGGGTGGCTACTTTGAAGAAACTAGAATATAAGACATGTTTTCAGTTATTTCACACTTTTTTGTTAAGTACATGATTCCATATGTGTTCATTCATAGTTTTGATGCCTTCAGTGAGAAACTACAATGTAAATAGTCATGAAAATAAAGAAAACGCATTGAATGAGAAGGTGTGTCCAAACTTTTGGCCTGTACTAATATATATATATATATATATATATATATATATATAAGGACAGAGATATTTTTGCTGGAAATTCAATGAAAAGATGGTTTACACTTCATTAATCTTGAGGTAATGCTTATGTTTTGATAATTAAAAAATCCATAAATAAAAGCTACATCCCATTTGATTATTTTCATCTTTTACTTGGAACTTGATGGATGCAATCCAAAGAAAAGATTGTTCTTAAGATTCAAAACATTATAACATAATATATTGGCCAATATATGCACCGTTTTATTAAATAACTGTCAACGTGTCATTGTCTTCCTTCAGAATCCCAGCGTTCCCACTTGACATCTTTTACGATGAAACTAAAGGACAAATTCCACTCTCCCAAAATCAAGAGGACGCCATCCAACAAAAAGTCCAAACCACCACCAGAACAACCTGTGAAGTCCCCAGAGAAGACTGTGACCAAGGTATGGTAGTGGTGTCGCCATTGAAGTTTATTTCTAATGTTTAAAAGTTTTTGCTGTATGATTTTAGCAGTAGCTTGACGGTTGATATTTCTAATTGTAAATTAAAAATTATTACTATGTAGCTTCTGTCATCATAGTAGTTCCCTCATACCATTTATGCGAGCTTTATAAACAAAGCTTTTTGTTCGAAAACTTGGGCAAATATATGTACATTGTTTATTGTTTGATGTTTTGATGACATTGGATTTTGCAACACTTTCCACGTTTAGAGTCCTAGTCGATTAGAGGAGCACGAGAAAGAAGTGGTCAGCGCTTTGCGGTACTTCAAGACAATAATTGACAAGATGGCAGTGGACAAGAAAGTTCTGGAAATGCTTCCTGGATCAGCCAGCAAAGTGCTGGAGGCTATCTTGAATATGGTACAAATAGATGGCAAGATATTGAGCAGGTAAGTTACCATAATCACTTCCTCTGATATTAGAATATAAGCACCTTTTCGAAAAGAACTTTAACTCCTTGACCCATTAACGGATATATTTGCAATTATTAAAAAATTTTCATTTTCCTGTACTGTACCTTTAGCATTTTTTATCTTTGCAGTATAACAGTATAATATTTACATTAATTCTTCATCCATCTGTCCTCAGTTCACGTGTGTCCTCCTGTCTGAATCGGCTCTATCAGAGTCTTGCAAACCTCATACGCTGGTCAGACCAAGTGATGCTGGAAGGGGTGAATTTGGAAGATAAAGAAACCATAGCAACCGTGACCACTGTGATCAAAGCAGTCCTAGATGGTGTAAAGGTATTGTACATGGTTGATTGTTCCCTGTAGCTATAAATGGTCGTACAGTAAAAATGCCTTCAATAGTTTTCAGTTTTTTAGTGACATGCATAATCAGGTGGGATTGCTCGAGTTAAATGCACCCACCAGAGTTGAACTCTGGCTCTTTTTGTAATGTCATCTGACATCTGTTGGATTTTCTATTTACACCTATATTCCAACTGTATTTAGTCATGGTTTCATGTTCTGAGTTGATAGTGTTGTGTTTAAAGATGACTCTGCATGTGGTTTCCTGTAGGAGCTTGTTAAAGTCACCATCGAGAAGCAGGAACACCCCTCCCCCACGACGCCAATCAAAACCCTTCCCCCTGTCACCAGTCCACAGCGGTAATTCAAAAGCTTTTTGTGAAATACAATTTTTGCCCTAGGAGTATTCAGAATTGTGGTGGGAAGTGTTGAATTCCATTTCCAATGCAGCACAAATCCAGACATAAAGCTGCCATATTAGTTAGTCTAGGCTGTTAGTCTTTCCCCTTGGTGGAAAGAGAGTTGAAGCAAGACCCCCTTTACATATTGTTATAAAACTCAGTGTTGCATTGTAAGCCTGGCCAATAATAACGCTCGTAAAGTACCATATTGATGTTTTACATAACATTATGATGCTTATGTTTCACAACCTTTTAAATAATAATTATTGGTGTACAGAGTCAAATACTTCGACAAACGTTAAACAATTTCATTAAAATGCCACGTTAATAATTTTAACCTGTTTTGTTGGCAGTGTCCCAGAGCCCCCTGTCATTGAGACGAAGGAAATATTGAATGATGCCCCTGCCCTTCCCGAGACCATAGAGACCCCAAATAACATCCCTGATGAGGAGCTGGCCCCTCCTAAACCCCCTCTACCTGGACTCAAAGTGCCTGAACACTATGGGTACGAATGCTTTACTTAGTCGAGTCTTGAACTCTGTTCCAAAACATAGCAAGCTGCCTTGACGACTACTGCCTACATAGGCAGCATAGTTGAAATGGAACCTCAAAAGTGAGTACAAAACTGTACATAGACTTAAACTACAAATAGCAAGTAAATCTCCATTGATTTTAATAGAGATTGGCATTAGAATGTTGCTAAGCTAACATCACAATACTCTAATAATCATAAAAATGTGCACAAAAAAAAAGTAATTTGTTTATTTCCAGCCATGCTTTCCTGTTTTTAATGAATTATAAGTATATTAATATTCGTTAATTCCATCTCCATCTGCCATCCTGGATCTTCACATTGCATTATGGGATTGCCTTCTCTTTGTAGGATACATATTATGAAGCCTTAGAATTCATAGACCAGGACAGATAGGCCTAGTGTGGCTAACTATTCCTGAACACCAAAGGGGACCCATTTGGACCCCTTTGGAATTATTTTTGTATATAAACATGCACTAGACAGACGTCTTGGACCGCTGTCATCAAGTTACTACTCTGAAGAGGAGAAACCATTCTCTTTCATTTAGCTGCCCTGCCTCTTGCTGTTTTGAGCACAAACTCGTCCTGGACACGTCCTTTCACACATCTGTGGTATTTTTATTGTTGGTGTATGCAAACATGTACTAGATGGTATTTATGTGTTTAAGCGATGTGCACATGTGTGCGCCATTTCACCGTGCTTTGGACTATGTATGTGCGGGTTTTTGCAACTCATATCAGCGTGGATTGTTTGTGAACCACTCATAATATGATTCAAGCTTTGCAAAGTAACTGTTATTAAAGGATGGGGAAGTTAAAAACATTGTTGGACCTTAAACCGTGAGTAAACCGATTTTGTTTCAAATATGGCTGTATTTGAGGGACTGCACGAAGTTAGCCAGTCATAACAGTGGCCATTTACATTGAAGAAATGCTGAGGCCAAAACTGAGTGTTTATGTTAGAGGGCCAGAGACAGGGTGGAAATGATCATATATTATTAAATTATGACTGTTTTGACATAAAACAATTAAACAACAACTTTACTAACATTATAGATTGGTCCTCAGGGAAGATAATAAAATTATTAAAAAATGGCATTTCATGACCCCTTTAATCTTCAGAGACTGTGCTACACATATAGTCATATTTGTATTTAGTCTACAAGCTTTATGGATTGAAACAAAGCATGTGGGTGATTGTATAAAAAATAGTATTATCTAAAACTAGAATCTTATATGGGAAAATACAGTTTGGGCCATGTTATCTTATTTAACCATCTAATCTGGTTTACATGCTAACATCTGGGTATTTTGGGTGATGTGGTTTGAAACAGTATGTCATGTATGTGTCAGTGCTGGGGTTGGCTCCAGATGATTACACAGCCCCATCACGGTTTGATTGTTTGCGGGAAGTCTAAAAGAAAGGTGTGAAAGTGAGATATAAATAGTGGCGTTCTTAAGCACTCAGGTCTTTGTAGGCTGCAGCAGAGCAGGGTTTGACTTCCTCTGGTAGAGTGTTAGTGACTTATGGGCTGTTTTCTGAGAAATGAGCTCTTCTAATTTACTTGTGTCTTTCTTCTGAAAATGTAAAGACAGGAAAGAGAAAGGGATGGTAAGAATGGATATTCCTATATTTGTCTAGACACAAGAGGATTAGGTTGTGCTGTTGAGTGTTTGTGTGTACTCCGATCACAGAAATGACATTAAAACACAGTTAACTCACTGAAATGTCATGTAGATTCTATTGTGGCCAACAGATACTCAGTTCATAGCTGTGAATGTAAGTGAATCATCTCAGTAGCTCTGCATTGGTTTACATAAGGCAGCCTGTTAGAATAAACAGCCATGTCAATGCTATGATGGGACCTCCAGGTGTTTTAATAGTTTTCCTTTGAGTTTTTTAATCTCCTTTCAGTACTCTCATCTGGTAAAAGAATGTAATAGTTAAAAAAATCTGATCTTTTTATCCCCTTGCATGTTAAAATTTGTTAATCAGAAGATAATCTGTATTTGTAAAGGTCAGACAGACATACTCTGTACTCATAATATTAGTCAGTTCTTCTGCTAGTCTCTCTGCTCTATGACTGCAGTTTTGAACAGATGTTTTGCGGCAACAGACCAACTAACCTGACTGCCTGACTGGTTTATGGATGAGTCAGAGCAGAAGAGTTGAATATTTTCTAGTCTCACATAGCCAGACCTTTGACTAATGCTATAAAGTTTTGTCCACATTGCAGTTTATTCTTGCTCAGAACCACACAATTAAACATGTAGAGAATGTCTGACTGATGAGACTTGCAACCTAAAACAGTTTTTGTTTTTACATGCCATTTAAGTGCAG
The DNA here is from genome assembly GCA_032164185.1 of Moxostoma hubbsi. NCBI lineage: Eukaryota > Metazoa > Chordata > Actinopteri > Cypriniformes > Catostomidae > Moxostoma > Moxostoma hubbsi. The sequence continues at coordinate 9,470,109 of JAVLUX010000018.1, read as the reverse complement.
CTTTATATGTAATGGGTTATACAACAATGATATACCAGTGTGGAAATAAAATTATTAAAATAATTGATAGTCTCATGAACGGTTGTACAGAAAATATAACTGAAACTTATATCCATCCAGAAGTAATAGTTATAGTATTATTTCACAGACATCACTCAAAACAAATTGGTATAAACAGTTCTGCTCACATACACTGATCATCCACAACATTAAAACCGCCTGCGTAATATTGTGTAGGCCCCCCTCGTGCTGCCAAACAGCGCTGACACAAATCTCAGAATAGCATTCTGAGATGCTATTCTTCTCACCACAATTTTACAGAGTGGTTATCTAAGTTACCAAAGACTTCGCCAGTTCGAACCAGTCTGGCCATTTTCTCTGTTGACCTCTCTGTTGATCCCTTTCTGCATGATTTTATGCACTGCTGCCAGACGATTGGCTGATTAGATAATAGAATGTACTCTGAATGGTGCAAAAGCAAAAAAACATCCAGAGAGCGTCAGTTCTGTGGATGGAAAAGCCTTGTTGATGAGAGGGTAACAGAGAATGGCCAGACTGGTTCAAACTGACAAATTGTACAGTAACGCAGGCAACCTCTCTGTACAATTGTGGTTAGAAGAATAGCAAATCAGAATGCTATTTTGAGATGCGGGTTGGCCTGTTTTGGCGACACCAGGGGGAGCTACACAAAATTAGGCAGGTGGTTTTAATGTTGTGGCTGATTGGTGTATATCCCTTAAGCAAAAATCAAAATATCCTTCATAGGTTTTATGCTACTAACCTGGCAAACTTTGGTTTTGTGATTAGTTTGTCCTCAAAAGTGGAGCTTTACTGGATCGAGAAAATGCTTTCTATTTTTTGCGCAATACGTGTTAGACCTTCAGTTGGTGGTTTGTGGGACTTGTAGGAGACTAATTCTCTTTGCAAAGTAACATTGGTTTTGTTTGACACTAGCATTGGCTAAACAAACTCTTCCCCCCTGCAGTCCACCGGCTCTCCCCCCAAAGAAGCGTCAATCAGCACCGTCTCCCACAAGGATTGCCGTGGTTGCGCCAATGAGTCGTACCATAAGTGGATCAAGTCTTCCTATTGGTATCTGTCGACAGGTGAGATTAATATGTCCCTTGGTACTAATCTTGCGATACGCAAGCTTCTTTCATCACTTTAAAAACTGTACGTTGAACCTTTTCCCCAAAAGCTGTTCTTAATTTTGACATAATTTACTCACACTGAAGACCAAATTATTCTAAGGAACAATATTTATTGAATATCCCAGTCCATCTATTCAATACAATGGCAGTTGACATTGACTCACTTTAAAGCAAAAAAACCCCCAAAAGTATCATAAATGTCGTACATTCCAACTTTTCTGAAGGCATACGATTTGGTGAAAAACAATCCGAAATCCAAATAATTTTCCAGTTAATATCTTGATGTATTTTTATTTTTGCGTTAACAGTGTAAAGTGTCACGTGAACATACAAACCATTGTGAACAAGCTTTTCTCATAGAACCAATCAGAATCAATCTTAGGTCTCGTGCTATGAAAGGTCACATATTTGTCAGTAGCTAAAACTAAACTAGTAAGCTTAGGCTAAAATTTTTTTTTTAAATGTAGACTTTACCAATAGATTTGTGCATTTTATTTGCCGCAGTATTTCGATTTATCAGTAAGGAACATCTTTCGGTCGACTGTATCTTGAGGCTAACCGTTCTTCTTTTGACCCCAAGGATTATGAGGCAGATGCATTACAGAGGCGTTTTTCGGGGGGCAGTCACTCTTACAGAGGGGAATCACCACGACTTTCCCCCTGTGGGAGCATAGGCATACTGAGCAAATCAGATGAACAGCTGTCCTCACTGGAGCAGGACAGTGGACAGTGCTCTCGTAACACCAGTTGTGAGACTCTAGGTGAGACACACGGGCAGATTCTGTGCTGAATAAGGCATTTCAGTACAAAAACCTGAGTCTTATTTGCGCACCTCCCAAACAATATTGTAACTTTATCTGGTGCATTATGTGTTGGAATGGTTTAACGCTCTGTCGGGCTTATTTCAATTCTTCTGTCATTCCTTACAGTGCAAACACACCACTACAGAAAGCAATATTTTTATATGAAATATGAATACAAAGAGATGCTTGTGTATATTTTCTATTACTTATGTCAGTAGTATATCATCACTTGGTGAGAAAAGCGTTAAAACCGGGCATGTATTCTGACACATTATGAAGTTGACCAAAACAATGGTATGCAAATAAACAAAATGAACAATACTTTGTGCTCTCTGTTTTGTCCCCCAATTTACCCAGACACTGCAGAGACCTACGACCCAGACTACGACTTCCTGCATCAGGACCTGTCTAGCATCGATCAGATCTCTTCTGCACACACAGGGAGTTGTCTAAGCCCTCTCCCTGAGTCTTATCATGAATCATCCCCCTTCCCTGTCCAGCTTCAATTAATACCACCCGCGCTGCCAAAGAAGGAACGGCGTCCACCTCTGCCGCCAGTGGAACGGCTCTACTCTCAATATGACAACATTCCAGATGAGGACATGCAGACTCCACCCTTCCCCCTCTTCACATCAGTGACACCCTCGAACGCTGGAGTATTTATGGGAAACTTCAGCCCAGCTCAGAACTCTCACATACCCCTGAGCCCCCCGCCCCTGCCGGAAAAAAAGAGTCGACATAGTAAGTATGAGGAATTCAAGTGTGTGTCATTTATGAGTTAGCAAATCGTTGCATTAGAAATGCATTAGAAAGTTTGGTTTAAGTACTTAAAGGGCTAGTTCACCCACAAATCTGCCATCTTTTACTCACTTTTACTAATGTTGCTCCAAACCCCTATGACATTCTTTCATCTGTGGAACCATTCACTTTCATTGTATGTAAAAAAAGATCTTTTTATGTATTCTACAGAAGAATGAAAGTCATACTAGTCTAAAACAAAATCAAGGTGGTTAACTGATGACAGAATTTTCTTATTCTTTTTTTAAAATCCTATAGGTTTGAGAATTTGAGCTGTCAAAGAATTTTAAAAACTGGCTTTTATCTTTATGAACTGCTCCCGAAGAACTAATATGAGCCATGGGTTTTCTGGGTGTACATAGACTAAGCTGTTTGCACTATTCTCCAAATGCCTTATGTAATGTGTGCAATATATGACGCCATATGGCAAAGGCAGCTTTTCAGCAGTTTCTCTCTGTAAAGCCCCTCAGTGCTTCAGTGTGAGGTCAGATGGAATAATGCTTTTGTTGGAGAAATCTCTGGTTAAATACTGTCAAGGCCTCACCCAAGCCGACAGGAAATGAGCTTGAGCTGAAAGACTCTCGTTGGGAGGGGAGGGGCATTTGAATTATGTCGTAGTCTGCAGAAAAGTTTAGGGGAAGGTCACATACAAGATTTTCGTTTGATCTTGACTTTTACCCTTTAAAGTCAGAATTGCAATAACTTTGTTTGCATGCACATTTTCCGATTAAGGTCCATATTCTGTTGAAGCCTTTAAAATTATTGGCAACTTAGTAGAGACATTCTCCTTAGAAATTGGTATAGTTCTGGATAAATGATAACTGTCATAATCCAAATAAACATGCAAAGATGAGTGTTCCATTAGAGTATATCATAGGGCCCTATATATACTCTAATGGAACACTCATCTTTGCATGTTTATTTGGAATATGACAGTTATCATTTATAGAGAACTATACCAATTTCTAAGGAGAAAGTGTGCAAAAAAACGGAATAGTGGAATTGAGTCATAATCGAATTCAGAGTAATATGCGGAATTTGACTAATTTGGGATAAAATTATTGAATATCTATCAATTAATCAAATACAGTTATGGCCAAGTGTGATTATCAAACTGCAAAAGGGATTCAATTTTTAATTAAAGGTGCTATATGTAATATTTTTACTGTACTAAATCATAAAATGACCATAATATGTCATTAGAGAATTAGGAAACATGTCATTCTCTGTTAAACATGTTATTCATTGTTATTCTCCGATAACAATGCTACAGCCAATATATTCTACTTTGAAGTTTCCATTCCGGGCCAGAATTTATGTTTATGTTTTGGCCTTTGTGATCCCGCCCACTACCCACTCACCAATAGTATTTTGACACCGCCGGGTAGCCAGAATTGAACAAGTTTGAATGCAAACAACATGGAAGCCAGCAAACGAACTGGATCAGAGATAACAGATTCCACCTGCCCTAAAAAGCCTTGCCATTTATCTAAAAACCACCATGACCAGAGGCGTAGTCAAACAAGGATAAATATTGGAGATGCCTTTGTAAGATGGAGACAGCTTAAACCCAGAAATCCTATAAAATGGATGCTGAGTTGGCCAATTAGCATGTCAACATTCTGGCAACCCGCTAGCTAACTATTTTCGAATAGTCTTTTGATTTCATTTAACGTAACATGAGATCACATTAAACTCTAATGATGTGTGAGAGCAGCACTGCAGCTTGCACCTGACTGAGGAGAGGAAGAATTACACAGATCACAGTCCAGATGCACTCTAAAACTTCCAAACAACTTCATCTTATGTAGATCACAAAGTACAAGGGAATTATACAAAAATAACAAATAAGTAAATACAGAAGCACTCTAGCTGGAATAAGTGGAGCCGGAGAACTTTAAACGAAACACCCCAGTGTTATATCTTAAATGCAGTTATATTTAATGCATTATAGCTTTATAAAAGTTCAAATAATACGGAAGCTGGTCATGTAAATAACTACAAACTCCGAAACTGGCATTTCTCTGTGCGGTCGACCCCTCTTCTATTAGTTGCGCGAATGTCCCGATCTAAGGGGGAGAGATTGAAACTGCACCTGGCTGATGCACACTCTGGCACGGGGACGCTCGTCCCTCGAGCAAGCACACTTGCTGCAGATAGATTAAAAAGTGATTGAACGCGACTTATTGAATCATAATATGTCACTGTGCATTTCTTATCGTGAAGAAAATTGGCAATATGCAGCTTTATTAATAATAGAGAGTTTGTTTTTTGTGAGTTAAAGATGGATTGAAGTGAACAGAAAGGTGAAAGAGGAAGTCTTCGCACCATTAAACACTGCAACAAAATGCGTCTATGTTTTGTTTTGGCTTGTTTTCCAAACTAAAACTCATTTAAAACAATGTACATTTACTTTAGGAACTATACTGCAGAAGAAAAAATTGTTATCTGAGAATGTTGAATATAATATAAAAAATATAAATATTTTAAAATATCTAAAAATCTTTAAAAAAAAAAAGATGCATTCATCTGAGAAGCAGAATATAACATATTTATACTTAATTTTAGAGAATAGATCTTGAGTATATTTTGTCTTTACTGCAATCGCAGAAGTATAACAAAGTAAAAAATACATGTGTATACAAAATACACATATTTAAGCTACAATCTCTTAAAACAAGTCTAAATATTTATATGTTGCTTCTTAATTAAACGTATCTTGTTTTAAGGATTTTTAGACAATTTTAAATGGAAAACAAGACAAAAACACTTGATAACAATATTTAATTTTTTTTTGCAGTGAATTTCTTTACCGAATTAAACTTAATAAAAAGTATTTTTTCATTTTTAATTCAGTGAATGTCATTTAGAGATGATTTTGTCCTCTTTATTGTTAGTAAGCATGTTTAATACAACCTTTTAAGTCGGGACACAAGCCGAATAATCGGTTAAGAGCAAATGATTAATCGCTGCAATAATCGCCGAATAGTCGAATAATCGTTCTAATAATCGTTAGATTAATCGATTATCAAAATAATCATTAGTTGCAGCCCCACATGATCACAACTCTCCAATATTTAGAATTTGGACTGCATTACCAATTTCAAACGCTTGTTGTCAATTTTACATATAGCACCTTTACATAAAAATATAGTCTTCATGTGCTGTGCTCCTCTGAATTAATGTCTTTACTGAGTTTTCCAGCAAAAATAAAAGTGATACAGCCCTGTAAACAAATGAGACCACTGCAAAATTATCATTAAAATTATTAAATTAAAACATTATTATTCATATTTAAAAATGAATATGAACTTGTATTTCTTTGCATTATTCGAGGTCTGAAAACACAGCATCTTTTTTTGTTATTTTGTCGTTTTCTGCAAATAAATGCTCTAAATGACAATATTTTTATTTAGAATTTGGGAGAAATGTTGTCTGTACTTTATAGAATAAAACAAACATGTTATTTTTACTAAAACCATACCTAAATGCCTAAAGAAACTGATAATTTTGCTGTGGTCTCTTAATTTATTCCGGAGCTGTATACTAGTGTTATATAGAAAGATATAATATTGAATATAGTATTAATAATAACAATACTAGTAACAATCATTTAATATTTTATTGTTTTTATTAAATATGTATATTCATTTATTGTTTTAAATATTATTTTTATATTAATGTTTTCATTTATACTGTGAAGCTCTGTTGTGCAGCACTTTGTTTGACAAAAGTAATTGCAGTTTTGTTGAACATTATGACATTTTCATTTGATTCAGTTTGTATGATTTTTTTATATGACACCATTTGCATGATTAACTTATGAATAAAACCAAAAACATGGAATCCAGAAAAATGTTAACGGATGACACAGAATTTAGGAAAAAAATCGAATACATTTAATTGGACCCTAAATATATGGATAATTGACCCAGATAATTCTGCTTAACACATGCTTAAGCCAACAGTCTTATTTAGATTTTTATTAACCAGAATATTGGTATAATAAATGTAATGCATTTCCATAACACATGCGCAATTGAAAATGACCAAATTCCGATTAAAATCAACTTTCGCTAGTGCATGCAAAATCAGTCAATTAAATTCTGTTTAATTAAATGCTAAACGCACACAAAAAGTTGATCAATTCAGTCAATGCAGTAAAATATCAGTTCATGCCCTCTGTCTGTAGATTTGCCGCAGTGCCTCTTGAAATCAAATTGGGGTGTATGGTTTTGTTTAGTTGTGCTGTGCACCTGCCGGACTGTTTTCTGGTTTAACCCGTTTACTTTCACTCTGTCACACACAGTCCTGCAATATATGCAGTTTATGGAGGACTATTCCGAGCCGCTGCCTTCCGTTTTCTACCAGACGCCGCAGAGCGAAAGCATTTATGAGCAGCGCAATAGGAAGCGCTTTCAGGAAGTGTACGGCCTCAGTGACTCCTTCAGCAGCAGCGATGAGCCCCTCCCTCCACCGGCACTGCCACCCAAACAGAGACAGCTGGTAAGAGCTATGTCACTGCTGCTCCCACACACACACACACTCACACACACATTTTTTCACCCTCCTCAGATGCTGTTTCAAGGTTTCTCTGTCTATCGACATTAATCATAATGGTTGAAGTATTTACTGTAGTGTCAGATTTACAGTTATTATATGAATTTGCTTGTGGCACAGTTTTCTTTAAAAGACTCTTTTGGTCTTAAGTTCTAGTGTTGCCTTAGGTGATCATTTTTATTTTATTGTTTTTTTCATTCTTACATCATCTCTTTCTTCATTGTGTTGTGTGAACATGTTTGATGTTTATTCAACTGATTAATTAAGTGAATCAGTTGATTTAGGAATTTTCATCATTATACCCCACATGATCTTGTACTGTCAACCAACCTTTAAAAATGCATTGCGAGACAACAGCGCAAGAATGTGTTCAGTCTTAAATGCAAATTATTGTATTTCGATGACTTTTTCTCATAATGAAGTAGTGTAACATCTTAACTTACCTTCACTTTTGAAATTCCTCTTAATCAGGTTAGTTATTTAATTACAAGTATATTCCCGGGAGAATAATATTCCTTATGTGGAATAGATTTCAAACATTATGTTAATACAAATGTTTGTTTGCAGTTCTGTGATAGATGAAAGACCTGTGCATGTTTACGAAGGACTTTTGATGAATGGAAGCAATCTAGTTTTATCCTGTGCAATATGTGACTTTATTTCAGTTTAGAAAGGTGTAAACTGTTCCTAGCATTAAAGAACTTGTGTCCTGCTGTAAACTTGATGAGCTGTTTATCGAAACACACTCAAGAATTACTTTGAATTTACTTAAATAAGCCATAAAGTAATTAGTAATCTGATAACCATATTACATCATTTTAGATAATTAAATAGTAATCTATATTTTTATTTAATAAATCCTCAACACTAGTTACAAAAGGCATTAGTAACAAAGGTTTGCGATGACCTAGTTTTCTATTCATGACATAGAGGCAGTTCAAGTCAATAGGCGCATGAAAGTGCAGGACAATACCCTCGGATCCTGTGTTTTGTAGTGTTCTGTGAGAACGACTGAGAGAGCTGCTCATGTGATCAGTCAGTGTGGCCTGGCTGGTGTGGTGTTTCAGTGTTAAATTCACTTAAGGTTGAGCAACATGTCTGTTACTAAAAGATTCAAGTGTGTAAAAATGAAAATATTTTACAAACGCTTTTAATCGCTTGAACAGACATGCATGAATATATGCTGCAAAATCTGCTCCTTCTGACATCAGACAGATGCATAAATCAACAAATGACCACCCACATTTACACATCGAATCCTAAAATTGATTTAATCCCACATGAGTTAATTGGGTCGTGAAAACTATAGATTATGATACATGTATATAATGAAAGCAGCTCTTTCAATGCCTTACTGTGTTCTTGGTTTTGTTGTTGTTATTGTTTCTTGTTGACACATCTACCTCATTTCATTTGACATGATTTGTACCATTTCTCTCTTTCATTCTATGTGACTGAACAGCGGAATTTATAGAGGTGTGTTGCTTATGATTCTGGCTCAGGTACAACCATATGTGCTAGTAGCTTTATAACGCTCATTTGTAGTGATTTGTTTGATGTATTTAACATCTTAGCAATTTCCTTTTTGTTCCCTCACTGATTAGCAAGCACAAGCAGTTGTCAAAAAATAGGAACCTCAATTTTTCACACTTAAAATTAATTTAGTACGTAACATTGCTCTTTCCTGCAGCAAAATAGACGGCAATTTTTTGGGATGAAAACAAAAACAAGGCTGTGAGGGACTGAAATACAGTCTGTCGTACAGTCTTAAGACCTTTTCACATGACTTGCGTCAGGGCTTTAACACACCACTCTGACCTCAGTTATCATTAAAGAAGGGCAATATTACGAGGTTGCTTGATAGCCAGAAAGCAGGAAATGTACACAGGAATGGTGAAAACGTATTTGAGCTTAAAACATAACGTCCTGGTGATTGCTTTGAGACATTATAGAGAAAAAAAGGACTTGTCTAACTTGGGTTCTTGAAAATGTACTGTCTTGGTATGCTAATGATGAATTTGCATAAATTATTTAAATAACCGAGAAACCTTGATTAAAAAGAACTTTGACAGTTTCATTAAAATCATGTAATTTGGTGCAAAGTTGGCTTTTTCAGTGCAAAAACAGATTTCATACACCGTGAAAATTGTATAGTAATCATTGACTGCGCTTCGAATGGTCAGGGGCAAATGGGGTCAAAGTTTAAATAGTTTGAACTTTCAGTGCCGCATTACAATGTTTGGAAGTAACGTTATATCTGACGCTTTGCTCCATAAAGTTCAGTACTTTGGGCAACGTTGACGCAATTGATGTGAAAGTGCCTTTCAGGGCTTAGGTCACATCTATTTTACACAAAAAAATAAAAAGAGTTGTTTGTCCACTAGAAATTTGTGGAAAGTCGTATTTTCATCTTTTTTGTCTAGCAATGATCAGTACCCACATATACTTAAAAGTACGACATATTTAACAGACTTCCGTCCCTCACAGCCTCATTTGTCTTTGGGCCAAATTAAATATGCTGTCTGCTTTCACATCTGAACAATAATACACTCTGCATGAACTCTCTGGCCTCTCTATCTGTCTTCTTTCACTCTTCTGTTTCCTATCAGGCATCCTCACACTCTGCGTCTCCTTCCTCCTCCTCCTCTTCCTCTCTGTCGTGTCACCTGCAGCAGTGTGCTTCTGGGCCAGGCCCTGGTGAGACAGATACTGCTCTCAGCTTGTCTGCATCTTACTCCTCTCTCAGCCACCAGGGTTCCCTGCCTGCCCCTGCGGTGAGTCCAGGATGTCTTTCACGGGCCTCTAATGTCTTCTCATTCTTTGACTTCTTCTTTTTAATTGATAAAGCGTCCTGTCCATCTTAACTTCTCATTGATAAGGAAATACAAAAATTGTTATAATTTACTTACTCTCATATTTTCCAACCCCAAGTTACTTTCTTTGTTTTGTGCAACACAAAGGGAGACATTTTGAGAAATGTACAGTTTTTAGTTTTTTTGTGTATAATATATATATATATATATATATATATATATATATATATATATATATATATTAGGGCTGCAACTAATGATTATTTTGATAATCGATTAATCTAACGATTATTAGAAAGATTATTCGACTGTTCTGCGATTATTGCACCAATTAATCATTTGCTCTTAACCGATTATTCTGCTTGTGTCCCGACTTAAAAGGTTGTATTAAACATGCTTACTAACAATAAAGAGGACAAAATCATTTCTAAATGACATTCACTGAATTAAAAGGAAAAAATACTTTTTATTAAGTTTAATTCGGTGAAGAAATTCACTGCAAAAAAAAAAAACAACTATTGTTATCAAGTGTTTTTGTCTTGTTTTCCATTTAAAATTTTCTAAAAATCCTTAAAACAAGATATGTTTAATTAAGAAGCAACATATAAAGTAGAGTGCTTCTGTATTTACTTACTTTATATTTTTGTATTATAATTCCCTCATACTTTGCGATCTACATCACCTGAAGTTGTTTGGGAAGTTTTAGAGTGCATCTGACTGTGAGCTGTGTAATTCTTCCTCTCCTCAGTCAGGTTCGTGCTGCAGTGATGCTCTCATCATTAGAGTTTAAAGTGATCTCATGTTACATTCAAATAAATCAAACGACTATTCGATAATGAAAACATTTGTCGACTATTTTTTATTGTCGATAAAGTCGACTAATCGTTTCAGCCCTAATAAATATATATATATATATATATATATATATATTAAATGCAGAGAAACTGATAATTTTGCATATACAAGTATGTGTTTGAGTAAAATGAACATTAACAGTACAGACAACATTTCTCCCAAATTCCAAATAAATATATTGTCATTTAGAGCATTTATTTGCAGAAAATGACAACTGGTCAAAATAACAAAAAAGATGCAGTGTTTTCAGACATTGAATAATGCAAAGAAAACAAGTTCATATTCATTTTTAAACAACACAATAATAGTAGATTCAGAAATCAGAGATAGTTTGATAGTATTGATAGTATTTGGTGGAATAACCCTGATTTTCAATCACAGTTTTCATGCGTCTTGGCATGCCTATACGAGTCTTTCTCGTTGCTGTTGGGTGACTTTATGCCACTCCTGGTGCAAAATTTCAAGCAGCTCAGATTTGTTTGATGGCTTGTGGCCATCCATCATCCTCTTGATCACATTCCAGAGGTTTTCAGTGGGGTTCAGGTCTAGAGATTGGGCTGGCCATGACAGGGTCTTGACCCAGTGGTCCTCCATCCACACCTTGATTGACTTGGCTGTGTGGCATGGATTATTGTCCTGTTGGAAAAAACAATCCTCAGAGTTGGGGAACATTGTCAGAGCAGAAGGAAGCAAGATTTCTTCCAGGATAACCTTGTATGTGACTTGATTCATGCATCCTACACAAAGACTAATCTTCCCAATTCCAGCCTTGCTGAAGCATCCCCAGATCATCACCGATCCTCCACCAAATTTCACAGTGAGTGTGAGACACTGTGGCTTGAAGGCCTCCCCAGGTCTCCGTCTAACCATTAAATGACCAGGTGGAGGATCAGTGATGATCTGGGGGTGCTTCAGCAAGGCTGGAATTGGGAAAATTTGTCTTTGTGAAGGACACATGAATCAAGAAAGAAATTCACTTATCTATTTACATTTTGTGTGTGTGTGGTTGGGTTGGGGGGGGGTTGGGGGGGGGTTGGGGGGGGGTTCCCAAAATAATTTTTACAGTAAATTGTGGACTATTCCTCACACAAAGCTGCTTGAGAAGACTTGCAAATGGCATTCAACTGATCACAATATATAGTCAGGACATTAATAATGTGAAAAATTACTATTAAAATTTGTAAAAACAAAAACAATCAGAACTTCTTAAACTACTTCAAAGAGTTCTCAACAAAAAGATTATCCACTTTCAGCAATGACAGCTTTGCAGATCCTTGGCATTCGATCTGTCAGTTTGTCTAGTCAGGCACTTCTCCCACACCTTACAGTCTAGCTGATCACACAAAAGCTCAATTGGGTCCATAACACTCCTTTCCAATAATCTGTTGTCCAAGGTCTGACTTTCTTTGCCCACTCTAAACTTTTCTTTCTGATTTCTGTTCCAAAAGAGGCTTTTCTTTGCAAGTCTTCCCAGAAGGCATGCACCCCCGAGTCTTCTCTTTACTGTTGTAAATGAAACTGCCAGGTAGAATTCAATGAAACTGTCAGCAGAGGACATGCGAGGCATCTGACATTCCACATCTCTTTCTGTCCTTGTTTGAGCCAGTTGCACCTTATCACGTGGCTCGTAGTGCATGAAACCGCGGAGACTCTGTTCCCCTCACAAAGCTTGCATATGGCTTCAGGTAGCAAGACCAATTGTTATTCAGTATGGAAATATTATGATGACCTTGCTGCCTGTAACAAGTCAGTGAAACATTTTTAAACTTTAATTTAAAATTACTTAAGTGTTTAGTTTGCAAAAAATAAAAATAACATGACTGAAGTTATCTATGAAACAAAGTGTAAATGGAGTCTGTACATTTAGCAGTTCAAGCTAAATTATTTAAAAAGTTGAATACTTTGGTCTAGGGGCTTACAGCAAGCTCTAAGCACAATGTTTGAGGATTATCAATTCAGTGCTACCTTCCAAGCATTATGATTCTTTAGATTTTCAATCTGTCTTCAAATGATGCTTCTGGGAACTAAGAGCAACATGCGCACACACTGCTGATTGTTTAATTATTGACTTTGTGTAGGCGTTTGTGAGTGGCTACAAGAAAAAACATGTTCGGGATAGCTTACATGAATCAGATACTGTGTAGCCTGCAGGCAACAAATAGTTTACAGTCTCAATTAACAGCAGCGCTGCCTCGTTAGGGTTCAGTGATTTTCCACACGCCTCGATTTCACTGATCTAAAGAGTCAGAGGCATGTAACACACAGGGGTCTTGCAACTGTGACCTGCTGAAAAGCTCAGGTTCCTGCAGAGACCCGCCTGGCTCACTTGCTCTTAGGTGACTGAGTTTTCTGTTATGTCTGCTGAGCTGTATCCTCTGACTAACTCAGACGTTTTTCAGAACTCTTTTTTTGGGAAAGTGACGGCTAAGCACTAAACCTAATATGGTACCTGGTAGTTTTTGGCCCTTTTGTATTACATGGTAGGGGTGAAAGGATGAGGGGTGCAATGCATCCGTCTAACAATGAAAATATAATGCATTGTTAATGGAAATTGTAATAATTGTAAATTACAACAGCTTCTTATTATAATGTATACAGTGGCCCCAATAAGCATTTGGACACTATGGACTCTAAAAATAAAAATGATGGCATTACTTACTCACCCTCAGGTATGACTTTTATACCTTCCAAAAAACACAAAAGATGTTAGTTTGAATATTAGCCTCAGTCACCATTTACAGTCAACGTATGGACACAGGCAAAGTGAATATTGACTGAGACTAACATATTCCATTGTGTTCCATGGAAGAAAGAAAGTCAAATGGAGCTTCATGAGGGTGAGTAAATGATGAGAGTGTAGCTTTTCGGAGACATTTTTGCAAATATTATAAAAGTTGGTCTCAGGGTGATCACACAGTATCTTCTTTTTCTACAGTGTGTTATTCTAATTTTTAGCTGAAATGCAGCCATTCTTCAGGCTTGTTGCATTAACCCTGGACCACACCTTTGCTCTCTGATGCCTGCCAATGCTTGTGCTCTCCTCCCTCTTCTTTTCCTGTAGAGCGAAAGTGCTATTGATGAAGGTGGGGAGGGTGAATATGTCAATCTGTATTCATCCAACCAGGCCAATGGAGATCTGACTCTCTCCAATGGAGTAAGTAACAGCATGTGAGCGTTTGCAGCTGATTTGTCATCCCTGGGGTCAACCACTGCCTCTGCTCTTACATGCTGCGCTTTTGCTGTTAGTGACTGTAATGCCTGGCTTTGCATTATTCGAAATAGTGACATATAAATTTGAGAGATGAAAATTCTGTCATTATTTACTCACCCTTTTTTTTTTTTCTTCTGTGGAACACAAAAGGAGATGTTAGGCAGTATGTTAGTCTGAGGCGATTTAAAGTCCGATAATAACACAAATAGCAAGTTATTTTTGAATGTGGTGAATTTGTATGTAAGCAATGCTTTAAATAATGAGAATGATTTAAGATGCTTTTTTTTAACCACGCTAATAGTAACTACACGCAAATGCACACTTAAACTTCAAAAAATGTGCATCTCTCAATTAATTCCTTTAAAAGCAACACGGCTAAAAATATGAAACTCCCTATTTGTTGTTGGGTGACTTGCGGAAAATCCTGTCCCTTTTGTAGTATGTGTGCCTTTTATATCATATCTGTCTGCAAGTTTTACATCCATCGTCTTCAGTAACCCTTTTTCATTTAAATGTTCTCAAACAGCCGATTCAAGTCATTTTATTTAGGTAGATACTTGTCTGGTAGATTGAATTCCACTGTTATATTTTGGAGTTCGTGTGTAGCCCCAGTTTCATGTGAATTGAAAGTTCACATTCAGTCCAAGATACCTGGCCAATCACCATGTGGTCACCATTCATAACCATTTATTCAGATATGGTTAAATAACATATTTCACAGTTTTTAGGTCTGTTGATTCTAAATACTTACGGTTAAAATAACCATGTTAATAGTAAAACTGTGTAATCGTGACATCTCTAGTCACCATTATACGCAACTATTTTTCATATAATCAGAGTTAAAGGAGACTGAGGCTGACATTTTGCCAAAAATGTTTTGCGTGTACTATCCCATTAACACCTGTCACTAATACACCCTTTATGCAGTACTGCATAACATATCCTAAAATGCATGGGTTTAAAGTCCCACTCCATATTGACAGATTAACAGTATATTAAACATCAAAATATATTCTGTTAAGATGTTTCATGCTGCATTTTATGTTCACTTTCAACAAAAAACTACTTGTCGCATCTCACCCAGTTTGGACACTGTGTAAGAGGTGGGAAAATTTGAAGGCTATTAGTTTTTAGACGTTGTTGTGCAATCAAGTTGCTCTGATACAATTTGAGAAGTGAAAGAGGAAATGTTGATTGATGATTTTGTGCTTTGTAAAAATAAAACCACGAGCTGTAATTTTCCTGCTGAAAAGCAGTAGTTGTGAAACCTCTTAACAGAGAGTCAGATCCCATTATAGGGCATTTTGTTACTTAAACACCAAATGAGTTGCCAAGTTTTTGAAATTCTGTGAGAAACAAATGTGATACCTAAATGAAATATTTGTATATGTTGGTACACTTAAAAAAAAAGTGATCATTGCAGTGCAATATTTTGGACTTTGGTTGTGAATGGGCCTTTAGAGGTGTGTATATTTGTACACGTAAAACGTAAAGTTTAGTTTTACAAGTAAGGCCCAAAGTATATTTCGGTCCAACATGAATGCTGAGCATTCACGTACAGGACACGTGATGCAAATTTCATCATCAAAAGAGTTTTGTAACCGCACGTCTTTGAGCGTGCAGAATGTGCATGCACCTGGAATTATTTGCACTTATTAGTGGATTCATAATGTGGCAACACTCACATTTGAGTTGTTGCTGTCAAGAAGAAGTGCTAGACGAAGATGTAATTGCCACAAAAACAACAGGAGACGAATGTGGAAACAACGACAGTGGATGTGCACATCAAGAACGCGCGTGTGTGAGCACTGGCAAATTAAGTACATACTTTTGACAGGCTCGCAACCAACTGCACGCAGTATCTCGCCAAAACCGAAGTATATTTTAGGCTTAGTACTTACAAATAAATATCTTAACCCAATAATATGCCTAACCTAATATCTGATGATAAGATACATGTCATGTATATTAAGTCTACACAAATCAGTTTTGTTTGAAAATGCAATGATTTTGAGACTTTCAAAAATGCTCTCCAAAACCACATACTTTGGGAAACGATGACATTAGGAAACTGAAAACGGAGGTTTCAAACTTAAATGGGTTAGTATGGACGTGCCCTAAGGTATTATTTTCTGTAAGTCTGCTTTGGAGCAAT
Organism: Moxostoma hubbsi; assembly: GCA_032164185.1. Lineage (NCBI taxonomy): Eukaryota > Metazoa > Chordata > Actinopteri > Cypriniformes > Catostomidae > Moxostoma > Moxostoma hubbsi. The sequence continues at coordinate 9,453,763 of JAVLUX010000018.1, read as the reverse complement.
AAACCATATTTATTGTACGAATCACTATAGAAATAAAATGTTAACTTGTTTTGAATTGATAGTGACTTGTTCTAATATGTTATCAGTATGCCTTAATCTTGTGTTTGAATGTTCTGTGGAATGCAGAAAAAATTGTCTTGTGCTCTTCCCTGCTTATGAAGCCCTGATGTTAAAAATATCATTCCAAGATGTAAAACCCAGCTGTCCTGTTCTGGTGAATCACTTTGCTAGTGACAACTAATTTTTGCAGCATTATTGTATGGTTAGACTGATAGGACTGATGGAATGTGTTTTGTCTGTCTTTGTCAGGACTCTTCTTGTGAACCTGAGGACTCACTGCAGGACTCTGCATCAGAACACAGCAAAGATTTGGCCGACAGAGAAGGGTAACACTGCTGTGATTGAACTTACTGATTTAAAAGGATATTACCCAAGAAATTTAAATATTGTCATCATTTACTTGTATGACTTTTTTTTAAACATGAAAGATGTTATTAACAACATTTTACATTGTTCATCAAGATCATTTTAACAAAGTAACAAAGTTGTTTACAAATGTAAATGCCATCAAACATGCCATGTCAAGTCATTTTAATTGTATAGTGCTTTTCACAAAACACATTTCAAAGCAGCTTTGCAGAAAATTATGCTTTAACAGAAAAAGTAGGTGTAATATCTGTAATGTCTTAGTCATAATTTTGAGGTTTGATAAATAAAACATGACTGTATATTGTGCCTTAAATTAATTAATTAAATAAGTAAATAATATTTGTATATTGACCCCCAGTGAGCAGGTTAAAGGCGACATAAATGTTATTCTTCGTCATACCATGTCATTTGCAATGAACCTGTATTTAATGTAGTCGGGGTCATATTTTCTTTGACCTTGGATCGTTTTGTTCATGGTTTTTGAGGCAGAGGACATGCATTCAACCTGTCCATGTTGGCATCTGCCTTATTCGGCTAGCCTCTACCAAATGACAGATGAGAGATTTGTGGCAAAATACCATAGATTTCAGTTGGACATTTTGACATCAAAAACAAGCAAAACAAAAGATATGAGTAGCATTTTCTCCTCCCTTTGACAAGTTAACGAGTCTATTTATATTGCTATCCAAACTACAGTTTGCACAATTCTATGATTAGCTACATTTTACTATGTGCATTTAGCATTGCTTTTACCTGCTGTCCACAAACCCGACAGACCTGCGACCCCCTTTTTGGGTCCTGGGACACCAGTTGAGAACCACTGTAATAGTACTTTGTCTCCTCTCTCTTGTCTTTTTTGCCATTTTGTTTAGATGGTATTGGAGGTACTAGGGAGTATTTTCTTCCACCAGAACAATGCAGTGTATTGTGTGTTTGAGAACGAGTTCACTTTATCTTGGTAAACTGTCCTCCCCTCCCCTTACAGCTGGAAGCAAAAGTGTGCAGACTCAGAGTCGACCTCAGAGCAGGTGGACGAGCTCTCGCTGATAGACCATGAAGAGATCATGTCTCACATAACACTAAAGCAAGAGGTAACACAGAAGTGTTCATTTATTATTTTTACCACCTTGGGTGCAAAGCAGAAGTTGCATGTTTTATTTTTATTCACTTATATCTTGACTTCCATGAGTTTTAGTTTTCTCTCAGCTGCCTCCTGCCTGCGACTCAAACAAATGCAGTGCTGTTGTGGTGAACGTCAGCATTAAAATGCATGTGTAATTTGCTCAGGGCAAACACCGAAATGTAAAAATCTAGTAATTCATGCAGTCTCAAACACTGACACTGTTTTTTATTATTGAGATGTTTAAAAGTTATATTTAGGAGCCGATTAAATGAAAAGCTCTTACTTTGGCCTGCTTATTGAAATGAGATTTTATTTAATCCTAATCTGTTTCAGAAAGACGATGGCCCTGATGTCCGGGCTGGGACAGGAGACATTTTATTAGTTCATGCCACAGAAACAGATCGCAAAGGTAAGAATAATCCCTTTTAATCTGGCGAACTCAACAAATCTATTAGGATAAAAAATTGGGCTTTTGGTTTCTTTTTTAAGCATTTCACATTCTTAACCTATAATTATGATTACATAAATATATCTTATGTTCTCTTTTGCAGATCGAGTTTTATACTGTGAAGCTTTTTTGACCACATACAGAACGTTTCTAACCCCAGAGGACCTCATTAAAAAGCTCCGACATAGATATCCTTTATGAGAACAGGAGAGAGTGGCTTATAAATCTTTGGATTGCTAACACTTTTTGACTCACCAAGCCTCTTTTTTCGCCCTTAACTCTGAACACGTACACCAGGTTTTCTCACAGTTCTGACAGTGTCAAACAGCGTGTTAGTAAAAACACATTCTTTGTGCTGGTGCGGGTCGTGGATGAGCTTTGGTGAGTTTGGGCTTAAAATTACATTACAATTGTGGGACCAAATTAAATATCTCCATCTGTGGGATTGCATAAACCTACTTCTATATATCTGTATTAGAAATGACCTCATTCCTAAATGTTATTTTGGTAATATTTTACAAAACGTTTGTATTCATTAACATTATTTAACACAATATTTAACAACATTGTAAAACGTTACTTAATGTTTGCTAATGTTAATTTCTGCATATAATAATACATTTTTTATAATAAGTTATGTATTAGTATACGTAATACGTAACGTTTATGTTAATATTAGTTAATGCATTATGAACTAACAGTGAACAATAGCATTTAGCTAAATTATCATTAACCTCTTCAACTCTGCAGACCAGCTTGTGAGTCCAAAAGGGGGTGCTATGTCGCGAGAAAAGTTTACGCTAAAAATGTTCAAGTCTCATTATGAGTCCGAAAACATAACTCAGGCATATGTGGTATATTATCTTTTTTATTCTTTTTTAGCAGTTTTCTTAAAAATATTACTTGTCTGTGAGCTTGCTTGTGTGAATAATCCAATGTTATATCTTGGATGTCCAGAACAAAATATGCAGTCCAACAGGAAAGCATGCTAAATACATAATTGGAAGTTATCGACTATTGTGGATAAAATGTTATATATCATCGAAAAGGGGAGGATCGCAGTTTACCAATGATACCTGAGCTTCTATTCCACTCAGAGGTTAAAATATTTGATGAAACAATGCGGGAGGTGCATGAACTGAAAATTAGACTGAATGATGAGTACCTCTGTGAGTGCTCAAATGCACGAGCGCCACCTACATTTCAGATCGGCATTTAGGGATGGAAGGTGATAAGGGAGGGAAACTTTTTTGGGGGCAATAATTTTTTGGCAATTAGTACACAGTATGTGTAAAGGGTGAGCTTTTAAATTTGAGGGTGAAAAATTGCAGGCGGCAGCCCAAAAATGTTAAAAGAGGTTAACCAAGATTAATAAATGCTGTAAAAAACACATTTGTAAGTGTTCAGCATTGTTCATTGTTAAATAATGATGCATTCGACAAAGTTAACAAATAGAGTCTTATTGAAAAGTGTCACCATTATTTCCTAATTCTGTACCCCCTTGTGAAGGGATGGATGAGATTTGGTGCTTTTAACATTGGTGTTACCAATATTTTTCCAGTTTAGAGGTCATTTGTAGACTGAAAACATCGTGGAAATGCTGGAAAATCAGCTTTTGCAATTTACAGATGTAATTCTGTAGCAATATGTTTAAAATGTGTAAAGTGTTGCTTATGTGAATAACATAAGCAACGACCTGTAGTTATTACATCTGTACGATCCTGTACTGTAGAAGTTTATCTGTCAATTGTATGGCAATTTATTGTTTTATGTGTGAGCGCAATGTTATCGTGATTATTATTAAAATGTCTTTCTTTTTGGTGTCATCAGTTTGGTGGAGCTCACTGAAGACATCCTGAAGCAGCTCATGGATCTAGTGTTCAATCTGTTGATTGACGGAGAGCTCACGCTGGCCCGAGTTCTGCGCAAGAATATTCTAGATAAAGTTCAACAGAAGAAGCTGCTGCAGTACAACAACTCCCTCAAAACGCTCGCTGCACGTAGTGTTGCTGCAAGGTAATGCTCTTCAAATTTACATTTAGAATGAAACCATCCAGCAGACTTTCAAAGGTGATGGAATGCAAGTATTTTCACACCGATTTTGACTCTTTATTAACACAGACCCGGCACTCTGCATGACTTCCGCAGTCATGAGATTGCAGATCAGCTTACTCTCCTTGATGCAGAGCTGTTTTATAAAATAGAGGTACTGCTCCTTCCGCATCATTTATACACAGTCCTTAACTTTCCCTGACAGATTCACAAATTCTTTGGGATTGACTTGAGTGATTGAGGAGTTCTTTGACATGTTTTTCCTATCTTTCTGCAGATCCCTGAGGTGTTACTCTGGGCAAAGGAACAAAACGAAGAAAAGAGCCCCAATCTGACCCAATTCACAGAGCACTTCAACAACATGTCATACTGGTATGAAGCTCTGATTCTCAAGCTGGTACACCGAATGCATTTATGCATCCATTGGCATTTAAAAAAAAAATCTTTCTTTGTAAAAATGCACTAGATGGAGGTATTTTACCTCCCATCAAACCATGTGTAGACCAGGGCTGGACTGGGAAGAGAAATCGGCCCCAGGGTTGGCTCATTTTAGCTAATAGCGGCACGTTTCGCGGCCGACCCACCGGCCCGCCCTGATCAGCAACAAAGTGTGTCGGCCCACCGGGAAAATGCCCGTTATGTCAGATTACCACTCCAGCCCTGGCGTAGACGGATGTCTTTAACCATTGCATCTAGCACAGTTGGACCAACAAACAGATAGTCCCGTTCCCAACTCACGCCCTTGATTGAGCCAATCTTATTGTCTCTCTCTCTCAAAATAATTGGCTTAATTATGGTCTCTGCATATTAAGCTGGGATAGGAGAACGTATTTTAACACTGAAAAAGTTACATACGTTTAATTATATATGAATGATATTTTATTTTTATAATATTTTTTATTATTCTATACTTATATTATCTTAATTTGGGGACCTTTCTCAGTTATATTGACGTGATTATTCGCAATGAATTAATCTACACATATGTAATTCGGTATCGATTGACCGCCCTAATTTTACATGAAGCTGGTGAAGCAAAATGTGCTGTTCATTTATTGTCTTTATAGTATTTCACAGTACCTTTTTATCTCATCATAATTCAAATCAGACCGTGACACTGTAGTTTCAATAGTGGCGCACTGCTGTTCATTTAAATCATTATTTTTTTAATCTCTCTTTTCAAGGGTTCGGTCCTTAATAATCCAACAGGAGAAAGCCCAGGATCGAGAAAAACTTCTTCTAAAGTTCATCAAAGTTATGAAGGTGCAAATTTGAAAGGATTTATTTACTAGTTTCTTGTGAATCCACATAACAGGACTGTCTTTATTTTTTCAAATATATTTTAATGATTTATTGACCTTATTTCTAAAAGTTAACCTTAATCCCATGTCCTTCTGTAAATTAGCACTTAAGAAAACTCAATAACTTCAACTCCTACTTGGCAATATTATCAGCGTTGGATTCAGCACCAATTAGAAGACTGGAATGGCAAAAGCAAACTTCAGAGGTAAATCACTCCCATGTTTCCCTGTCTCCATACCCTCTGAGGCCATGTCAACATTAATATGTTTTTGTTGTGTCATTGTTGTATGCAGTATTAGAGAATAGAGGTTGACTGATAGTGGATTTTGCTGATACAATAACAAAGGTGGTGGAAAAGTCTGATAACTCATTAATCAGCCGATAGTTTTTAGAATCGATTCATAGAATGTTACAACATTTTCTTAGGCAGCACAGACATAGAGGGCAGAGTACAAAATGAATTAAATCCCAGATGTAGTTTATTTTTTGACCAATAATAATTATAAAAAAAAGAAGATTGAGTGCACAACATGGGACATTTAACACTAAACAAGCCTGAAACACACCGGGGACTCTTATTTTGAAATGACAGCGACTTGGCTCTGTTTCAATGCTTTATTTTTAATATTTACCAAATTAAGCTTTTTATAGCCTATATATTATTATTATTATTATTATTCATAATATATATATATATATAGTTGGTCCTGCGATGGACTGGCGACCTGTCCAGGGTGTACCCTGCCTTTCGCTCAATGTTAGCTGGGATAGCCACCCCCCCCTGAATTTTGAAAACTGAATTTTTAAAGAAACACTGAGGAATAAAAAAAAAAAAACCTGTTGCTAACTATTGCCATAACTTTTTGCAGATAACCAATAGTTCCAAAAATTAACTATCGGCACCGATTCATCAGTAAAACCTCTACAAGAAAACATTTTATAAAAGTCTTGTTTTCTCCATTTTAGTGTGGATGAGAGACATAAAAGTAGTAAAATCAATGCAATTTCAACCAAATCCATATTATTGTGGACATGGTCTTAGTTCTTTTCAGATTCTGTCATGTTGGGCCCCACTGACTAATGTTATCTTTACAGGGTTTGGAGGAGTATTGCACTTTAATTGACAGTTCCTCCTCATTCCGGGCGTATAGAGCAGCTTTAGCAGATGTGGAGCCTCCATGTATACCATACCTGTAAGGACGCCTCAAGCTTTAAAGAACATATTTGTTTCCAATAGTGATTCAAATGACATATTTTGGATATATAACACCCATTTCTAACATCTCATTTTTGCACTCTCTGTCACACAATACAGAGGTCTCATCCTCCAGGACTTAACTTTTGTGCATCTTGGGAATCCTGACCTCATTGGTGGAAAGATCAACTTTTCCAAACGCTGGCAGCAGTTCAATATCCTGGACACCATGAGGCGCTTCCAGCAAGTGTGAGTACTTTAAGACAGCATATTTTGTGCAAAAGAAAAAAAAAAAAAAAAAAATATATATATATATATATATATAATTAGCTTTTATATTGTTATTATACTCAAATCAAAAGAAATTATACAAATATGTAAAATCAATTTTATATGAAGTTGACAGTGCATCTTTTTTCTAATAAATATTAGAAATTAACCAGTGTTAGATGTATTAACCTAGTCTTAAGAAAGCAGAGCAAAATAGTAATCATGTCAAATTCAATGTCTGCGGACCTCCTTGCAGACCCCTGTGGGTCCCTGGACACCAGCTTGAAAACCGCATTTAGGCTATGATATTATAGGTGATTATTATTTAATAATAAAAGAATCCTTGGTTACATCAGCAGAAAAGTTAAAAGTCTCTATAGAGATGGAGAAAGTCATTACATTTTGATTAAAAATGATCAAAAGTAAAAATAATATGAATTGTGCAGAATAAGACCAGGAACATTTATTACAAAAGTAAATAGGTTCTATTTTGAATTCATGGTGCCCTAACCCTTCCTTGGCCTTGCAGAACTTTCAGACCCACTTAGAACTAGGGCTGCGATCTGGGTGGCGCAGGACAAGTCTCAGTTGCCTCCGCTTCTGTGACAGTCAATCCTCACATCTTATCACGTGGCTCATGTGACTGTGCATGACACCGCGGAGACTCACAGCATGTGGAGGCTCATGCTACTCTCCGCGAACCATGCACAACTTACCACATGCCCCATTGAGAGAGAGAACCCCTAAACGTGACCACAAGGAGATTACCCCATGTGACTCTACCATTCCTAGCAACCGTGCCAATTTGGTTGCTTAGGAGACCAGGCTGGAGTCACTCAGCATGCCCTGGATTCTAACTTGCGACTCGAGGGGTGGTAATCAGCAGCAATACTCGCTGAGCTACCCAGGCCCCTTAATCATTTGCTCTTAACTGAAAATTGTGCCTTGAGTTAAGAAGATGTGTAAACATGTGCTTACAAATGTAAATAAATTAAAACATTTAAAAAAAAGAGGATGTAAATACCACTAAATGACCTTCACTAAATTACAGGGGGAAAATACTTGATACTTTATAAAAAAAAAATACTTTCTATTAAGTTTAGTTCAGTAAAAAAATCACTGCAAATAATACTATTGTTAACAAGACAAAAACACTTGATAACAATAATACTATTGTTATCAAGTGTTTTTGTCTTGTTTTCCATGCAAAAATATCTACAAATACATTTACCCGAGAAGCAACATATAAGATATTTAGACTTACATATATCTTGAATATAAGTGTATTATGTATATAAGTGTATTTTTTCACTTGTTTAAGCCTGGTTTATACTTGACACAGCCGCTTGTTCGCGAGGTTGCAGAAGTGCATGTTGGCGCCGCAAGCCCTCATTTCACGTGGTCTTGCACACCCCAATTTTTGTGACTCGGGCAAACAGTGCACGGCGCAGCATTCAAAATGAACTACTTCTGTGCAGACACATGTATGTTCCGTCCATGCAGATTAAAGTAATAAAAGTATTATATAGTACAAGTAATTATAGTAATAAAATAAATAAAAACAGGGGTTTCAAAAGACAAAGTTCATTCATCTGTTAAGTTAGATAAATAAAACATTTTAACATATCTTTGCTTTATTATTTTTACATAGCTTTACCATATTATGATAACATTGCAGTTCTATCATAAAAACAAAAAAATTTAATTTATTTACCATTTCATCTTATGGATAAAGAATCTTCCATAAATAGAAATAGAAGCACAAAAAACAAACACAGGTTAATGACAATTAAGCACATTTGCCTTATTCCTGAAACACGAGCTGAACAAATGTATGTGCACATCGTTAGTTAAATTCTTTTGTATAGTTTGTTTGGAAAACTTTTAGAATATAAGGTCAAGAAATATTCTTATAAGGATTTATAAGTGTTTTGAGGCATAAATACATTTCTATCAGGAAGACCCGCAGACTGAGTGAAATTAGATGACATTTATTTCATGAATATAAAACAGAAATGTAATGTCTCTCTTTTGGCATAAGCCCTGAAGTTGTAGCACTCGTAACCGTCATATCCTGCCGGAGATAGGAGGCAGGGGTGATGAGCCTACTCCCGTACAGGATAGGACTCAACTGGTGGTGGTGGGGTGGTGGAGGTTGCCATGTTAGCGCACTGAAACAGCAACGTGAATCAATGGCTTACATGTGATTGGTTAGGAGTTACCTAGCTAGTATTCCCGCTAGAACTACGCTGCTATATTTATTTGTCTGGTGACTTTTATTGAATACTGAATAAATACTAGAGTGAAGTTTGACACTTCTATAAAAAAAATAAAAATTTTTGTAATTTTGCCTTATTCATGACACATGAGCAGAACACTTTTTAGTGTAAATCATTAGTAAACATATTTTTGCATGAATTGCCCTTTTAGTTTAGTGGGACAATTTACATAAGAATGCATTTACACACACATTTTTAATACTCATGAATAAGGATCAATGAGTTGTCTCACACTGCATGTTTTAGCTTGCATATCTATAAGAGTATGTATTGGTGCAAGCATTTCAATGCATATTTTTTAAGCATAAAATATAGTAGTGGTTCCTTCTACACCTTGCATTTTGTGTGACTTCTAATTTTCTTTCTTACAGGCACTATGATCTCAAACACAATGACGACATTGTGTCCTTCTTCAACGACTTCAGTGATCATCTAGCTGAGGAGGCATTGTGGGAGCTGTCTTTGAAAATCAAACCTCGTAACATTACAAGACGAAAAACAGAACGAGAGGAAAAGACATAATTCACTGAAGTGAACAAACTGCATTTAAACCCCGACCCCCAATGATATGTCAAGACACAGCAATTAGAAAAGTTACTGTAATGGCAGCTACGAGACTGGATACTGTATTTATGTTACAGTTGACTGAAACGTTTTTTTAAAATCATGATTAGATTTTATTTTGTATTTGCACTGCATCTTAACCTGTGTGTAAATTTGGAGTGAAGCTGTGCCGAGCGCAGAGTTTCATCGAATACATGAGATTGATGTTTGAGATTATAACCTGGGATTTAAGGTGATGTTCCAGGACCATCTCACCACCTGGATGTTGGTAATGCAATCTGGAATCAACACGACTCCAATTGCAAACTAATACCATGATGCCTCATCAGGCACTGAGGAGGTTGAAGTTCCTTGAAGACCGATATTTGTATTTATTTATTTTTTTATGTTACCAATGCACATAAAGACTCTTTGGGCTTAAAGGGATTGCTGTATGGTTAGCTACTTGATTGAACCGCTTTAAGCATGTGTGGTAATAGGTCATTATGAGGTCACAAGTTCATTAATAGTCATTAATATATTCCTCATTTAACACGCTATCTGGCTGAATCCATTTTATTGCTGTTTTACGTTGACCGCATTTGTTACTTTAATTCGTCAACAGGAGTGTGTCGATTTTATCTGCATAAAGCTCTTTAAAATGTACTGTCAAGAAATGTCACTTCACTTTCATATTTCTGTTACATATTACAGTGGTTCTCAACTAGGGGGTCGGGACCCACTAGGGGGCTTCGGCACACTTCCACGGGGGCCTCAAGATCTCTTAGATTATTTAAAATATGATGGATTATTATGAGTCTTATATAATTATTAATATTCAACTTACTGAAAATGATACAAATGTAATAACTCTCTTCAACAGCTGGCTTTTTATGAAGAATGTACAGTTCTAGACATTTCTTGAATCACAAGTTTTAAGGAAATATTGTATAAATTTCTAATATTTTCTCTGACAATGGGGGGGGGGGGGGGGACTTGGAGCTCAAAAAGGTTGCGAACCACTGACCTGAGGCCTATTTAAAATCAGTTGTCTTCCAATTACTGTTAATTGTTGCTACTAATCAGGGAAACTCACATTATTTTGTTTACCATTCAAGTTATTTATTTGTATATTTACCTGTATGTGCATAGATGTGCTTACAATACGCTTTTTATTCCAAGCCCGTCAGCACCACTTAGAGAAGAAGAATTGCATCACTGTTTTTATGGTACATTTCAGTACATTTTGCACAACAGCCAGGTACAAAATTTCACTTCGGTCTGACCTCCAAGTAATATCGCCGTGATCAAGGACCTGCTATCAAGTGCTTAAAGCTGTTCATGTAGTGGTGTTAATGTGATTTCTTTTTTTAAATGCAGTTTTCCTTTTGTTTTTTAAAAGGATTTTACATGGACATTTGTAGAGAGATTTTTCTCTGGTGTGTGTGATTATAAAATGTGCACTTTGAGGTTGATTGGGGTGACAAGAAGAAAATAAACTGTTGGGAAACAGTTTCAAATGGCAGATCACAGATGTACATATGTACAGTCATGTGAATAAATAAGTACACCCCCATGGAAATTGTTGGACTTTTTTTTACATATTTGGACCAGCAAACATTTATCATTCCTTGGAACAGTGCCTATTAATAAAGTTGATATACTTGAGGAAAACCACAAGGACAATTATCTTTTTCAATCATTTATTCAACCATAATATCAATAGATGTGATATTCTTCTGTGGAAAAATTAAGTACACCTGTGGCCTCATAAGCTAGTATTGCCCCCTTTAGCAGAAATAACTTCTTGTAGGTATTTTGCATAATTGTCCACCAGTCTCTGACATCGGCTTGCTGACATTTTTGACCACTCTTCCTTGCTAAATTCTTTCAGCTGCAACATTTCAATGGGATTCAAATCTGGGCTTTGACTAGGCCATTCCATAACCCTCCATTTCTTATTTTTTTAGACATTCCTTGGTGGATTTGCTAGTGTGTTTAGGATTATTATCATGTTGAAAGGTCCAGTTCAACTTCAACTCTTGGACAGATAGCCTCACATTATCTTCAAGCAATGTTGAAGAATTCATAGTTGAATTAATGACTGCAAGCTGCCCAGTCCCTGAGGCAACCCCAAACCATAGCATTCCCACCACCGTGCTTCACAGTGGGTATGTTGGTTGAAAAGATGTTTTTGGTCTGGGCCAAACATGTGTACTTATACTGTGGCCAAACACCTCTATGTTTGATTTGTCTCTCCAGAGCACGTTATTCCAAAAGGCCAGGTCTTCGCCTACATGTTCATTGTCAAACTTTGTTTGAAATCTACGCATTTTAGATGCTTTTCCTTACAGTGGAATGATTTATTTCAAATAATTTGGAGATCTTTTGAAATCCCTGACCAGACACACAGGCATCCACGACCTTTTTTTCTGAAGGCCTTACAGAACTCTTTAGATCTTGGCAAAGAGAACACCAAACACTAGATGTGAGAGGTTTAATTAAGACAGGTTCCACCTGCACTCTCTAAGGAGGTTATAAATCATTGGCACCCAATTTTGAACACCTGATTCTAATTTTATGGATATGAAGGTGTGATAAATGTATGGGGTGTACTTACTTTTTCCCATGTGACTGATCTGTGTTTTTTTATTATTATTATTATTTGAATTATGAAAATGTCTCCAAAATGTCAATTGCATGTGTCATTTAAATATATCAAATGTTTGCTTGTCCAAATATGTCAATAAAGCCAACAATTTCCATGGGGTGTACTTGTATTTTTCACATGACTGTATGAACCGGAATCCCTGCAATGATTATCTGCAAACTGGAAAGAAGTTGGTTTAAAATTCCAAAGACCACAGACAACATATCACCACTGTTTGAATATGATGATAATTCAGTTGCATATCACATACAACTGACATGTACCTCTGTACACAGAACCCTGTGAAACCTGGTAAAACAATACACATATCACCAATGTCTTTTGAGTGTTTGTGATCCATGTTTGGCCTGCTAGTCACACAGCCTTGGTTATTCTGAAAGAACCCATTGATAACCCAAAAATGAAAGTTCTCTCATCATTTACACATGATGTTCTTTCTTCTGCTGAACACAAATGAAGATTTTTTTTTAAAAGAATATCTCAGCTCTCTAGGTTCATACAATGCAAGTGAATGGTGGCCAGAATTTTGAAGGTCCATGTGGTTAAATCCATGTCTTGTGGGGTGGGTGAGAAAAAGATCAATATTTAAGTTATTAATTATTTACCAGAAATTATCCTCCCTGCCCAGTGGGTGGCAATATGCACAAAGAATGTGAATCGCCAAAAACAAAACAAACAATAATGTGAATGATGAGTTTTAGTGTTTTATCTGTTTCTCACCCACACTTATCTTATTGCTTCTGAAGATATGGATTAAACCACTGGAGTCGAATGGAATATTTGATGCTGCCTTTATGTGCTTTTTGGACCTTCAAAACAGTGGGGATGAGGTACTTTTTTGAATGACTGTTTCTGTCCACATCAGACCAAACTCAACCTCAAACAACGTGGTGTTTGTTTTAAAAAAGCTCTAATTTGGTCTCATCTGACCAAAGAACTCACTAACACTAAAAGTTCCAGTAATATCTGATAAACTGTATGGCACTTGAGTTTGTTGTTTGATGACAGCAAAGGCTTTTTTGGCAACCCTCTGAAACAAGTTGTGGCATCTGATTGTATTTTTAGGGACGTTCTGACCCAAAGACTCAACTAATGTCTGCAATTTTCCAACTGAGATCCTTGGAAATTCTTTGACCATTCAATCCATAGAAATTGGCTTTTTCAACCGATAAATTTAGCCATTTCCTAATTTGGTTACACGCTATTACTGTATTCTCAGGTCTATCCTATAGTGATGAATAACAATAGGAATGTTGCTTGTCTGTCACCTCAGTCCTGCTAAATTCCCCAAGTGAAACAGGAAGTCGTGGCTTGTTGCGTTCCTCCTAACAAAGACAGTTTAGATCAAGACGGACTACTTGTATTAAAATTAATTGGAGAAATGGCGGATGTAGAAAAAAATAAAAAAAAATCCCACCTTACAGGTAAAAGAGCCAATAAGCTTTTAGATACAGACATCGCCTGCCAGTCAACCCGAGAAATCGCATGCACATTAGCTAGACCATCCTTTAAAAAAAAAGTGGGGGTTTTTTGTGTTTTTTTTTTTTTTTTTTTTTTTCTGAGAAAAAGAATCCCAATTTATGCTAACCATTGATGTAAGATTTAACTACTGGTTTGAAATACGTTCTTTGATCGTAATCATGACCAAAGATTTTGGAGTTTTCTGTCTTTCGCCATTCAAGTAGATAAGAGCTATCTTTATATGCCCCTTGTTTACATAGAAAATAGCTGCCAAGGATCGTTCCAAAGATTGCCGCCGAGTGGATTGACTTGCCTTGAAAGCATCTTTGGTTCCTAATGATTTCCTGCGATGACGCGTTTCCGCCTTATTTAGCAGCGTAAATGTTGCAATTTTTTTTTTAATATTATATATATATTTTTTTAAATATTGAGTTGTACATTTATAATATTGTTCTTATTTTTACATTACCCTGGAATTCGTTTTAAAAAATGAATTACCACAGCTTCTGTTACAGTTTCTATTACAGATACTGAGAGAGCGACAGTAAATTTGGCATCTTCTCCCATCTGACTATTTTAATCAACCGATCTTTTCCTCATCTGGAAAGTCATTCAAAGTAATAGTGTATTTTTTGTTTTGGTAATGGAGCAAATGAATAAGTGAAAATACTATTTGATGTGGTCTCCCATTCATCGCTGTCGAAATTTACCCTGCAAACGTTTACATCCGCGTTACAAAACCCGGATGTTTTTGGGTAAAGATTTATTTCTGTCACATTTATTATTATTATTATTATTATTATTATTATTATTATTATTTATTGTTGTTGTTGTTTTGCATTTTACTTAATTTAAAGTTTATATTTTGTAAATATTTTGAATGAAAAGTCAAGAAGATAAACAGAAAATCTAGTTTTGTTCATATTTTCCAAGGGTGCCAATATTTGTGGAGGGCACAGTACGTGATAGTTCAGATGAGTGCACCCATAACTTTACCAAGCTAAGGACTTCCCATAGAATTGTATTGTTGTGTACTTAAATCTATATATGAGTGAATGAAATCGCTACTCGTCCTATGAAGCATTGTGATTGAAATAATCGAAATAATGGTACAAATGCCTATTTTCATTATTTCTATTGTTTTAATTTGCCAGTGGGAAAAAAATAAAAATAAATTCAAGATATATTCTGTGAAAAACATTCTTAACATCTGACACAATTATGTTTCTCACGTAAATGTTCTTGTTGTTTAGATATTTTTAAGAAATTGTTCTGCGACTTTTATTTTGAAATCTCATAATTACCTTCCATGTTTTTAAAAAATAACTCGCAGGCTTGTTGTTTCATATTCCCTGTGTTGTGTCGCATCTGTAAACTATCATTGTTCTCCCTGATTGAAAGATAATCGAGTGAAAATGAATGTAATCGATCATGTGCGGGATATGGCAGCGGCCGGGCTGCACTCGAATGTGCGGATCATCAGCAGTTTACTCCTTACCATGAGCACCAACAACCCGTGAGTATCTCCAGTGTCATTTTCAATATCTTAAAATAAGTATATATTCGCATTATTCTAAATTTTAAAATAATAGAATACAAATATAACGTATAAAATGCACAAACTATAAAAAATACAATATGTAAATATCTTAAATAATTATAAAACCCCATATGAAAGTGGTCTGATCTGAAGTGTGTATCTGTTCAATGGTGAACAGTATAAAGAATTGTAAACATGGACTACTTAAAGGCACTGTCTAACAATAAAGTTCAAAGTTTATTTGTCAGCTGTATCCACAGAACAGCATACAACAACAGAGAAATGTGTTATCATGCATGTTCACATTATTATTATTATTATTATATTATTATTATTATTTGTATTATTATTACATATTCAATGGTATATTAATATGGTAAGTCAATGTACCGCAGTATTATTGCCATCTGATACCATCATGGTACCACCTCAGTGCTTTTAGACCATAGCAAATTAATATGGCCTCTACTTTAATCAGTTTAAGCTTATTTTTATTTATTTATTTTTATGACGTTGGTGGCTAATACCAAGAAACCACAGTATTACTGAAGTAATATATAAGTAACTGTTGTGACTATGGTATTTGAAGTCAAATTATTATTGCAGTATGCATAGAGTAAAGTGTATCAAGTACAATGAAATTCTTACTTGGGTGCTTCACGCAGAACTAAGGCATCATACGGTGGCAAGAAAAAAGTATGTGAACTCTTTGGAATTGGCAGGTTTACTGCATTAATTGGTCGTAAAATGCGATCTGATCTTCACCGTTGGGATGATGATTTCATGTTGGAATGCAGTGCCCATTTATGCCAAACATAGTGCTGCGTGTTCTTCCCAAACAACTCAACCTTAGTTTTACCAGTTCACAAATCATTTTCCCAGTAGTGTTGTGGAGTGTCAATGTGGTCTCTGGCAAACTTCAGGTGTGCAGCTGTGTTTTGTTGGCAAGCAGCAGTTTCCTTGTGGTGTTCCCTTTGAGTCATCTTGGCTAGACGGCCACTTCTAGGGAGAGTAGCTACAGTACCAAATCATCTCCATTTATAAACAATTTGTCTAACTGTGATGACAGACGAATAACTGTAAATCTTTCCAGCTTTTTGCAAAGTAAAAATCTCTTTTTTTTTTTGTAAGGCATGGTCCACGTCAGCAGATGCTTCTTTTTAATATCAAACTCAAAATGGTTGAGTGCTTTTTTTTTTTTTATAAGTCAAAGTAGCTTTAACCCACACCTCCAATCTTGTTTTAATAGTTGGATGCCATGTTTCTCCTGACTCTTAATTAGCTTTTGTTGACATCATTAGCCTATGGGGTTCACATACTTTTTCCCAACCTGCACTATGAATGTTTGAATGACGTATTCAGTATGGACAAGAACAATAACATAATTTGTAAAAACAAAAAAAGATTGTGTTTATTCATTATTGTAAGTTAGATTAAGATCAAACCAGATTTTAAGACAAATGTATACATAACATTATTTGGGTCATAGGGTTCACATACTTTTTCTTGCCACTGTACAATTTGCTATAACAGACCTGACAAAGAGTAAACAACTTACACAGACAACAAACTTACATAAACTCACACAATAAAGTAGAATGCCATAATAAACATGCATAAAGTGATATATAGTGTTAATGATATTGCAAAAAGTGTTTTATTTTCCATTTGTATGCGTGTGTGTGTGTGTGTGTGTATACACAGATACTGTATATAAAAGCTGTTCTGATAGAGGAGGCAGTTTTTAAAGTCAACATGAAAGCAAAATCAACCCTATTTACATTTTAATTCACATTCTGTTCTTATTGTGCACATTTCATTGGTTCATGTTATTTTTTTATTTTTATATCTTCATTATCTTCCCAGGGAGCTCTTCTCACCTTCTCAGAAATACCAGCTGCTGGTGTATCATGCTGATGCCATCTTTCATGATAAAGAGTACAGGAATGCAGCCTGCAAATACAACATGGCTTTACAGCAGAAGAAAGTGCTCAGCAAAACTTCCAAAGTGCGTCCTTCCAACACAGGTGGCACAACATCTGCACTGCAAGCACAGGCGAGCTCTCCCAAACCCTCAATATCTCCCTTATACTAATCCGCCTTGGTAAACCTAGTTTCCACCAAAATACTATAGCTTAGTGCAGTGTTTTCTGCTTTGGATTATTTGCTTCTGTTTGTATTATTTTCTGGATAAAAGCATCTGTAAAATGAATAAATGCAAGTAATGTTATTAATAAAAGGAATGAATATTAAATTGTTAAATTGATACGATTTTATAAGATTGACATTAACTGTATCTGCTATGGTACTTCGGTGAAAACTAGTTGCCATGGCAATTTTTTGAGTTAATGAAATTCCTGTCCTAACAAGCATTTTACTTATTAACTTCAGAATTTGCCATCAGAGATTGAAGTGAAATATAAAATCGCAGAGTGTTACACTATTCTGAAGTTGGATAAAGATGCAATTTCAGTGCTGGATGGGATCCCTTCTCGTCAGAGAACACCAAAGGTCTATATTTTTTTTCCGATATACAGTATATTATGATTGCTGTTATAAATGGGCACATTGCTTAATTGTTTGCATATGTTTTATTTATAGATCAACATGATGCTGGCCAATCTTTACAGAAAGGCCGGCCAGGAGCGTTCAGCTGTTACAAGCTACAAGGAGGTCTTAAGACAGTGTCCAATGGCTCTTGATGCCATAATTGGTTCGTAAGAATGCGGCATTTTTTGCGATGATATTTTGACCGCTTATACTTTGTGTTGAAAGATTGTTATAAAAGCATCCCACACTCTAATCTGTTGCAGGGCTTCTGTCTCTGTCTGTGAAGGGGGCGGAGGTCGCTTCCATGACAATGGACGTGATTCAGAGCATCCCGAATCTTGATTGGCTGTCTGTTTGGATCAAAGCTCATGCTTTCATACATGGAGGGGACAATCAGAGAGCTATCAACACTATCTGGTGAGGATTTGACAGCGTCTAAAATGTGCAGTTTAAAATGAAGCTTAACATTAGTACATGCTGTAAACCATCTTTTATTTCCTTGCTGTGTTGGTTTGCAATGGAGGCATTTTGAAATAATATTTATTAGTTGTCAGATTTTGTTGAGAAATGTGTTAATGCAGATATTTTGAGATTGTTTTTTTTTTTTGGTTGTTGAAAAATCTCTATGCAGAATAATTAATGGAAGATTTTCAGTGAATAATGACTGTTCTTCACTCAAAGTTATCGCATAACATCAGAAGACTTGAATTATAGCGTACAGGTCTTGAGATTACTTTATTTGGCACTTTTATGGTGTTTTTGTCCTTTTTTTGTGCTTGACAGCTGTAGTCAATATGAACTGTTGTTGTATGCAAAAGAGCTGTGTGAAGATTCTTCTAAAATTCTCCTTGTGTGTGTGCGCACAACCATCTTTCATTTCTTAGCTATACGCTGTTGATGGATCAATGACGTGATTATTATTTTTTTGGTCCAGGTCTTTTAAATGTCATCTGGTCTGGAGTCTAAAAAAAAGAATAAGGACCCCTTTAGACATTCAGTACTGTTTATGAAATTAAAAAATAATTATTTTGTCATATCATTAAATATCAATATTTAGATTTTTTTTTTAAGAAAAGGCACATTTTGTTCAGATCATATGGAGTAACCCTAAAAAAGCATATTGATATTCTTGATTCAAAAATGTATTAAAAAAAAATCATTATTTTAATTTTTTATTAATTTTTATAATTATATTTCTAATTATGTTGCATACACTCTTGTATTCCAGGTGCAAGGAAAGTATTTTAATACTGTTTTCTTGATGGTTCCACCATTTTTTTTTAGTCAATAAAATCTTTTTAGTTTTTTTTTAAAAATGCTATAATAAAATTCTACGAACTCAACGCATGTTTTATGATTTATAATTTTTATGACCTCTGACAACAATGTTTGTCAATGACACAAATATTTCTAATTTTCTAAGCTTTTCTTGAATAATGCTTCTCCTCCTGTAGCTCTTTGGAGAAGAAGTCCCTCTTGAGGGATAACGTTGATTTGTTAGTCACCCTGGCTGACGTGTACTTCAGGGCTGGAGACACCAAGAACTCCATCTTGAAGTTCGAGCAGGCTCAGATGCTCGACCCTTATCTGATCAAAGGTACAAGGCTGAAAACAATTCTTTAAGCATTTCGATCCATTGCATGATGTTTCTTTTACCTCCTGAGACCCGGGTGTGTCTGCTCTGTGCTTTTTCCATTTCCCTTTTTGATTTGGAACTAGTAGCACCTAATAAACAAGCAAAAAAAGAAAGAAATTGCTAGAGCAAATAGTTTTCCTAAAAATTGTTGTCCACATGTGTGGACCACGAGACTAAATTGTGAAATTAAGTAACACCAGTAAAAAAAAATTATATCAAATTGTTTGTTTCCAGGAGTGTTGGTCATTCATGTTTTTGATATATTAAAGAAATTACATCAGATATCAAAAATTATCATTTTGTAAATTAGAAGTAAGATTTCCTACCTTTTGAGGGAATAATGTCCCAAAATCCACATATGTGGACATCATGTTTTTAAAGCAGCATATCAAACGAGTGTAATAGATATGGCTCTGCACCCATAAAAGTGCTTCACAGAAATCAACATCATGCTGTTGTGTCACGTGACTCGATGCTTCAGAAGTTTAACCCTTAAATGACAGTCTAGAGTGTTGTGAACAGTATTCAGTCCGTTTAAATTAATTTTAATGATGCTTTGAGTATAGGAAAGCCAAAATATATCGTCCACGCACGTGGAAGCATGGTCGCTCAAGGTTAAATGCAAGTGCATTTTTCTGTCTGTTAGAATGAACTAATACAATTAATTTGTAGGTATGGATGTGTATGGTTATCTCATGGCCAGAGAGGGTCACCTAGAAGATGTTGAGGTTCTTGGAGGACGACTGTTCAACATATCTGACCAGCATGCCGAGCCCTGGGTCATCTCTGGGTGAGTCTATTCCTATAAAGACAAACTGTTTCAAAGAGGCTAAAAACTCACTCAAAATGTTGTTTTATCTCACACTCTTTGAATTTTGATTTCTCTTTCAGATGTCACAGTTTCTACAGTAAACGCTACTCTCGAGCCCTCTATCTGGGTGCTAAAGCCATTCAGCTGAACAGTAACAGTGTGCAGGCTCTCCTCCTGAAGGGGGCAGCACTTCGTAACATGGGCCGAGTGCAGGAAGCTATCATACACTTCAGAGAAGCCATGAGACTGGCACCCTGTCGTCTGGACTGCTATGAAGGCAAGAAAGAATTTCAGTTTTATCATATCGGATATATAGGTTGGCCTGTGCTATTTTCTGTCCATTTGGAATCGACTTAAAGCATTCATTTCTTATTTGCAGGGTTGATTGACTGCTACCTTGCTTCTAATGGTATCCGAGAGGCGATGGGAATGGCCAATAACATCTACAAGACTCTCGGTGCTAATGCCCAAACTCTCACCATCCTGGCCACAGTGTGTCTGGAAGACCCCATGACTCAAGAGAAAGCGAAGACACTGCTGGATAAAGCTCTCGCACAACGACCCGACTACATCAAAGCTGTTGTGAAGAAAGCAGAGCTCCTAAGTATGTCAATCATTCAGATTCCACATTTTTAATCACTAACTAATTTTAAGCATAAGCCTTTTTAAGATCATGAGAAACATACAGTGGCACGAAAAAATAGGTGATCTTTGAATTACATGCGTTTATGTATAAGTTTTAATCTTCATCTAAGTTACAATAATGAAAAAACAATCTGTTTGAACTAATAACGCACAAACTGTTTTGTTCTTGTATATATTGAATACATCAATCAAATATTCACAGTGTAGGTTGGGAAAAAGTATGTGAACCTCTAGGCTAATGACATCAACAAAAGCTTATGTAAGTTAGGATTTGGCAAACCTGGATTTCAGATAATGAAATGAGATTGGAGGTGTGGGTTAGAGATACTTTGACTTATAAAAAGCACTCAAACATTTTGAGTGTGCTATTCACAAGAAGCATCTGCTGAAGTGGACCATGCCTTGCAAGCATGACATCTCAGAAGACCTACGATCAAGAATTGTTGCTGTGCATAAAGCTGGAAAGGGTTACAAAGTTATCTCGAAGAGCTTAGATATTCATCTGTCCACAGTTAGACAAATTGTCTATAAATGGAGATGATTTAGTACTGCGGCTACTCTCCCTAGAAGTGGCCGTCCAGCCAAGATGACTCAAAGGGCACACAGCAGAATGCTCAATGAAAAAACAACGACCCAAGAGTGACCGCATAGTACTTGAAGGAATCATTGGAATTGTTTAAAATCTCTGTTCATGAGTCTACTATACAGAAAAAGTTAAAAAGCCATGGTGTTCATGGCAGGACACCACAAAGGAAGCTGCTGCTTTCCAACAAAAATTTGCCAAAGACTACCTTGACACTCAACAACGCTAATGGGAATATATTTTGTGGACTGATGAAGTTAAGGTTGAATTGTTTGGGAAGATCATGCAGCTGGTATGGTGTAAAAAGGGCACCACATGCCAACATGAATATATCATCCCAACTTTGAAGTACGGAGGAAGGAGCATCATCATTTGGGGCTGCTTTGGGGCCTGGACCACTTGCCAGCATCGAGGGATCGAATTCCCATGTTTATCAAGATATCCTACAGGAGGTCAAATGTGCAGCTACCGGAAACGCTTGCTTGAGGTTGTTGCTACCAAAGGAGGATTGACCACTTATTAAATTCAAAGGCTCACTTTTTCCACAACACCGTGAATGTTTAACGGGATGTGTTCAATAAAGACACGAAAGATTATAATTGTTTGTGTGTTGTAAGCTTAAGCACTTCAATGATAGTCTATAACAGATTTTAATGATTGAAAATACATTTCTTCATCAAAACAATTGGCTGCAAATATTTTAAAGCTATGTTTCGCTATCCAATCAACAAGGCTCTCAGAACAGACATTTGCTGGAATGACCATTCTCACTGCTATAAGAAATGAATCTCAACAAGGCCAAATATTGGCCAATTTATTATTCTAGCTGATGTATCGGCCTATCACTACTTAACATCTTATTTATTTTTCTTTCAGGTCGAGAACAGAAACACGAGGAAGGGATCGCACTTCTACGAAACACTTTAGCCAATCAGAGCGACTGTGTTCTTCACAGAATGCTGGGAGATTTTCTCGTAGCTGTTAATGATTATCAGGAGGCCATGGACCAGTACAGTATAGCACTCAGGTAACATCACTCTCCTCTATGGCACACCTTACATAAAAATGATATCAAGCAGCTAAAAAATACAAACGTGTACCAAAATGACCATTCATTACAAGCTAACTGTAATATCTGCATTCAAAATAATTATGATTATTTTATGTGGGGCTTAAATCAAACATGCCTAGGTGATGTAACTATTGAGAAATTATAAAAACAAAGTCACATTTAATGTTGAAATTCTGCAATGTAATGTAAACGTTTGGCAAATGTAGTTTTGCGTAGACTTTTGATTTATTATTTCTTAAAATAAGAAGCCGTTTCGTTAAAACAATTATCAATATTTGAACATCTTTTGTCCATTATATCAAAGTCATTGTGGAGAAACCAGCATTTTGTCATCAGAGCTAGAAAACCATAAAACAGGAATTATATCACAGAATAGAGACCCTGATAACGGTCAAGGTTACATTTTTAGACCCCCTTTTTTTTTTTTTTTCCCAAAATTCATGGATTGTTCAGGTCAAGTGTAACCCTATGAAAACTTGATATGATATTCATGATTAAACGAAAATTATGATATTTACATAATTGTACATTATTTAAAAATTACATAGTGTACACTCAAGTTGAAAGAAACTCTTAGTTATTTTGAGGAAGAATTATTTGGAAATAAGAAATTCAGTAACGGCTCCGGCTGGACAAGTGTTAAATGAATAAATGTATTTGTTTTGATTCAGAGCCAGCTCATAAGAGTCATTCGTTTGGTAATCGGAATGCAATGCACTGTGTGCTGCTTGCTGTTAATTCAAAAGAGCCAGCTCTTAAGAGTCATTCGTTCGGGAATCGGACTATAACACGCAGTGTGTTTCATGCTGTAGACTTAAAGAACTGACACGTGTAGAGTAATTTTTTCAGGAATCGGTCTACATCTGTTGTGTGCTGTATGTTGCACACTGTAGATTCAAATTAGATGGCTCATAAGAGTAATTAGTTCGGTAATCGGACTTCAACGTGCTGTTTCACGCTGTAAAAACTGGCTCATAAGAGTAATTCATTAGGAAATAGGACTACCCCTGTTGCGCTTTTTGTGCTGTAGATTCAAGAGAAATGACTCAAATGAGACTTTCATTCGGGAAACAGACTACACTGGACACTGTGTATTTCACTCTGTAGATTCAAAAGAACCAGCACAAAAGAGTTATTCGTTTGGGAATCGGACTACACCTGTTGTGCTGTATGTTGCGTTCTGTAGATTCAAAAGAACCGACCAAAATGAGACATTGGTTCGTGAATCAAATTGTGCAGTAGGAAACATTGTAAGAGTATTTTTTGCATGCCGTTTTGTCTGGATCAGCGGGAAACTACACGTTCGGGAACTATTAACGAAACTGAAAGTCATGAAAGTCTCAGTTTCTGTATTTTTATTTTTAACTCTGTTTCCAACCCTATTAGTCATTGTCTCTTATTCTTGTAGCCTCGATCCGAATGACCAGAAGTCCCTTGAGGGCATGCAGAAGATGGAGAAGGAGGAAAGCCCCACAGATGCGACAGTGGAGCTTGACGGTGATGATATGGAGGGCAGCGGGGAGGAGGGGGACCTGGAGGGCAGTGACAGTGAGGCGGCTCAGTGGGCCGATCAAGAACAGTGGTTCGGCATGCAGTGACCCCAAAAACTCGATAACTGACTCCCAAGAGCACTTCTGACTTCTGTGTGTGCTACAGGTCACATCCACACTCATGGATTTCGATGAACGGACAGCTGCTGTAATGCTCACTGCTGCCCTCTGGTGAGGAGTTATGTACATTGTTAGTTTGGGGTTATTGGATTTGTGGATGACATTTGGATTTGATGTTGTTTTGACTTAATTTGTTTGGTATCTTGCCCCCAATCTTTCCAGTTGTGTAATATCACGTGAATATTTAGTATGTAGCTTATTATCAGTATGTAACCGGACTCTACAAGTATACAGTACTAAAAAGAAGCATTTCAGTGTCTAACTTGGAAACAAATAGCTAGGCCAACACCGAACTTATTGACAAGGAGAGGATGATCATATTTCAACATACTTGCCTGCATGTCTTGGACATAATCACTCTTTATCACCCACTTTAAAAAAAAAAAAAGAATAATAATAATGACAGTGGGTTTTTGTTGTCAGTATTGTTTGGCTTTAAACATCATGGACTACACTTCTGCCGTTTATGGGTAAAATTCATGACTAGGTCAGCTACCTGCCCATTTTATGCATAAATGTTTCAAATCTGTAATTATTATGCATGCTTTATTGAGGCTTTTTGCTTCCAACAGAGAAAGTGAAGATGATGTCGTTAAAGAGAGTTTTCTGCACAGCAGTGAAAATGCATAAAACACAATCCCACAAAATCATTTCCTGAGGGGCTCTTTGTATAAAAAAAAAATAAAAAAAAATGTATTCTGAATCTCTTGAAAATATGCCCAGGTCACATTTCACCTCAAAAACATAAGGAAGAGAAAACTATTTTGCATAAAGGAAATTAAGCCTGAAGAGGCTTCATTTCCAGTAAGATATTTTGAACTGTAAGTTTGTTTTGGAACAATTAGGAACATTTGCTCCCAAATTCTTTTTGTTGTTGTAATTACCATTTTTCTTAAAAG
Organism: Moxostoma hubbsi; assembly: GCA_032164185.1. Lineage (NCBI taxonomy): Eukaryota > Metazoa > Chordata > Actinopteri > Cypriniformes > Catostomidae > Moxostoma > Moxostoma hubbsi. The sequence goes on along the minus strand of JAVLUX010000018.1, from coordinate 9,428,584 downwards.
TGATTCCGATTACAGTAATGCAAACATTTCTAATGGTCCTAAAAAAATAGGCCTCATTTTCTATATGAAAAATATAGTTTGTTGATTTTGGGGTAAAATATGACCTTGAGATTCACCTAAGCAAGCAAGAAATGTAATCATACAAATTAAGTTTCTGTAACCTTAAGTGCTTATTTTGCAGTTTTTATTATTTTAATATTTTTGAATGTTTTGAAATTAAAATCATGTCATTAAGTTGTGTTGTCATGTTGAAATAATGTTCATAAATCAGATGAAATATAACTTTTACTAATACAACATGCAGAGTAAAGAAACCACAATGCAACCATGTAATATTATTTTATTAACCACAAGTCATTGATAATTACAACACTGATTCAGCAGTGCCTGCCATCCGGTTGTCATGGAAACTGCTGTAAAAGACTGCCTGTCTCTCTCAATGTCACACACACACCTCACACCTGAAATGAGCCTCTGAATTAAAAATATTGCACATCCCTGTGCAAAGCAACAATAGTCATTTTTGGTTAATTTACACATCCCTCAAAATGTAAAAAAAAAAAAAAAAAATGTGTCCTTCAAGAGTTTTTCTAACGGTATTTTTTATTTATTTTTTTTAAACTGAATATTTCAGTGTTATTCAAAAGTTTATTCTACACTAATGTAAAACCTGTATCTAAGGGGACATGCACCATGAAAACTACAGTAATGTAACATTTTTAAAACATTTCTTCAAATTTCACTGACTTTAGACGGGCTGAACTTGGCCGAGTCGGACTATATTAGGTCTCAAAAAAGCACATCATTTTAATTTCTAACTTTTGAGATTAACAAATAAATTATACTAATTTGTAAGTTTTAGCACAGTTGACATGCAGACGTAGAACAATGTGTGGAGCTGTTCAAAACAACACATGCACTAAAGTTGAGAGAACCTCAAAGTTTCTGCAAGGAACACATAGAGAGAGGATTGGATTAATCCGCCCGAGCTAGGGAAAGAGAGAGAGAATGATATGAAAATAAAGCTATGATCAAAACAAAGTAGTACAAATCAACCAAATAACATTTTGTTTATAAATATAATGTGACATTATGTAAAGGTAAATCATAGTTAAACACTGTTTCACAATTGAAAAATCGCAGCATTTGCCATTTAATACCGTCACACTGCATATTCCCACAAAATTTGAAGTCCAAATCAATATTTCATGTCTATTTGTACTTTGTTAGGCAAGCAGCCACGTATGGCAAGCCCTTTTGACATTTAGTCACGTGGATTATATGAATGATCTTCAATTCAATTTTCACTAGTTAAATACTCATGATATGGAATTACTACTTGCAAAAATCTTATATCCGTGTTTAATCTTGCACTAGTAAAAACTTTGATTACTCCTGTTGAAAACATTACACATATCTATCAGCAAATGTACTTTACTAGCAAAAACTATTATTTTTATATAATTAATGACGTTGTTACTAGTACAAATGTTAAATCTAGTAAAAATACTAATTTCAGATATATGTGATTATAACTAGTAAGAAAGCCTTGTAAGATATCTTTAATAACTTCCATTTATTAATATCTGACACATTTACAGATATAAGAAATTAAGATTTTTACTTGTAATTCAATTGCTAATATCAGGAATGGATATTTGTACTATTAACAATGCAGTTATTGATATAAAAATATCATAATTGGAATTTCGACTTGTAAGAAAATAATTGTTACGTCTGTAAATGTGTTTTAAAACAAGTTAACGTCAGATCATTGAGAAATGTTACTAATGCTAACGCAATTACAGATATCAAGATTGAGTATAAACTGATGGTTAGACGGTATGATGGAAGAAATTCCATTGGTGATATCAAGAATGTGTATTTCTGTGAATCATGCCGTCATTTACGATACCAAGATTTAACATTTTACTTGTGCAAATGTGATTACTGACATCAAAAATTAGCACTTTAATAATTCCATCATTTCCATTCCTGACATGAAGAATTGCCATTTAAGCTAGTGAGAATTTTATTGTTGATATCAATAATAATTCATACCTTGCACATCATTGTGACAGATTTAACTAGTAAAAATGCAGTTACAGATATTTTTTAGACTTGTTTTGCTAGTAATAATTCCATTCCTGATATCAAGAATTAGCGTTTTAACTAGTTTAATTTAACTGAATTGTTGATATCAATATTTCTTATCCTGTGCATGATCAAAAGTCAATACGGCTTGCCATAATGACAGATAATTGTGAATAATTAAACTCCTACTGGATGAAATGAGTCCCTAAATGGACATTATACCTTATATATACTCATTAGGTCAGTTAGAATATTTTAAGCAATTATCTTAATTACTATGAACACAATTTCTTTGAGTTATGACAGTCCATCCAGGCAGCATGGAACAAATATCGAGGTTGCGATAAGCACATGAGGGTTAAATGACCAGTACTCACACGCTGATGCAAACAGGACAATCTGGTGATTAGTTATTTTTCAGTGTACAGCAAATTTAATCATGCGTGATGTCTGTGGGTCACCTGCACTGATTAACAAAAATAAGGAAAATGTAGGACCACTAATCAACATTAGTATGCTGTGCTATTTACAGATTGAAATGGGCCTTTATCCAGCTAAAATCTGTGTACTAATGTCAGGATACTTTATCCCCGAAATCATCCCAGCCTATACTAGACCCTTTTACACAAGGATCTTTTGTGCCAAATTAATTTACTCAGAAACTAGTATATACATACATATACTGTACATTAAAGTAAAAATAATTGTTCTATAATTATTATAGTCATGATATACTGTCCCACACTATTACATCCAACTAAAAGGTGAAGTGTGGAACTTTTTGATGTTATCTCCATCTCAGTTTAATGTGCAGAGACAACTATAAGTAAGCCATTTATAGGTTGATTACCTCTAAAAATGTAAGCACTGTGGCTTACCAGCCAGACACAGCAACATTGGCTAATCTAATGGCATGAGTTTGGGTTGGAACTGTTTGTCAACCAGTGAAAGACAATGGGAGTGTTCATGAAACCCATTTAAAAATATTTTTTTGCAATTCCTTTTGGTCCCACTAGTGGCACAGAAAATACACTTCACCTCTGGGAACAACAAAAAAATAAATAAAAAAAACTCAAATTCTAAACATGGTCACAGTGTCAGTTTCATGTTTTACTAAATAAAATAAAAAAGGTACTAGTTTTCATAAGGGAACTTGTGCATTTGACTAGTCATCTTCTATCAAGCAAAAACTAAAATCAGGAAAGGGGACCTAAGATACAAACAGTGAAACTGAGGTAGCTGAAATCTACTTAATGCAGAGGGAAATTCTTTTGTTTCAAGCGAGGAAAGAAAATCAAGATACACATTACAGTGGAAAACGTCTCATTCATTCTTTTTTGGCCCAGCAGATTCAAAAGGTCTTTGAGCAAAAAAACTAATTCCAAAGCAATCAAAGAAACAGTATTGGATCTCATTACTTTATACTTTTTAAACATCTGAAAAAAGGCCAAAAGGGAACCTGAGAAAATATATACCTTTAATTTAAAAAAAAAAAGTGCTTAAAACGTAATGATTAAAAAAAAACAAAAAAAAAACGAACGAACTGACAGCAATATGCCATATTTGTAGATAAACATTAGATATAAAAATTCAAACAAGGATTGGATGCATGTGCAAATGTGATCATGGTTAATTGTTGTTTCTTGTTATTTGGAGTCACATGTTAGCTTGACGGCAGGTCTCAGATCAGTCAAGAGGACCAGAACAGGTCGGTGATGTTAGAGTCTGTGCCATACAGCCACACCACTAAGGGGAGTATCAGAGCTACAAAGGGCCAGGAGATTCCCTCAGTGCATGCAGAGAAGGACCAGCCCCTCTTGTGGGACTCCAGGTCCAGATCTTTACCGGGCTCCAGGTAGTTCCTTGCGACGAATTTGAGCAGCTCGTCCAGGAGGATAACAGGCATTGAGATCTTTAGCACCATCAGCCACTGAGTCACATTCAGAGGAGTGATCTGGAAGATGACCTGAAGAACGAGAAGGATGGAGGGAAAAGAAACCAAGGAATGAAAGGCGAAAACACAAAATCAGTGGACCTAATTCATATTGCGAGGATTTTGGAAAACATTCTAATTTTGTACCGTGATACGATAAAGCAGGTCATATTCCTGCCATATATTTTTCCGAATTCTGTATATAATGGTTTTATTTAATATTATTATTCAAATGGTGTCCAATCAAATAAATAAAAAAAAAAAATAAAAAAAAAATATTTTTTTTAATCAAATGAAGAACTTTTATTCAAAATCCTCACAGCACCCAAATCTGAGACATTTTTGAAGATATTTTTGTGCTGCACAACAGAACATTACAAATGAGCAATTGCTTTAATACATTAAAATAATAATAATAATAATAATAATAATAATAATACAGTAAACTTTACAGTAATATATAGTTGTCTTTTTGCTCTGCTCTCTGCCATCTACAACACACACTCAGCGAGTGATGCTCATGATGCAGTGTTTTCAGACTATGAGCGTCCGGCTTCACACATTCCTTTTGAAGCACACAGCATATGCAGATTTTATATTTATTCAGTTAAATCAGCTTTTTTGGTTTAATAATCACACTAGAAGATATCACAAATTCTTATTTAAATATTTGTGCATTTAATCATTCATTTTTGTCCCAAATACGATATGACAAATTCTGTGACATTCCGCGTTTTATAGCGGAATATTGTATAATAATGCCATTTTAACGACTAGATTCAGTGAATCCGTCCGTGTTTCTACGTCTACACAGCAGTGGTTGTTTTCCAGTAAAAATATCAAAAAATCTTTAAAACAAGAAAAAAATTGACTTGATCATGTTTTAAAAGCATTGCATAAGATATTTAGACTTTTTTCAGAGAATGTATTTTTAATAGAAGTGTATTTTGTCTTAATATACTGGCAGATGTTCACTTGTTATTATCTTGTTTATAGGCAAAACAGGTGAATAAAAAAATCAATAGTGGAATACATTTTAAAAGCAACTCTCTCAACCCAAGGTTTTTTCATCTACATTGAGCACTTAATCTGCAGAGTCTATCAGACTTTTAGCAACAAGATCAATCTGGATTGGTGTCGTACCGGCAGTGGCTCCACATAGAGAATGAGGAAATGCAGAGACATGGAGAGGCAGATGGCTCCCAGCAGCCAGATGTTCTCCCAGGGAGGCATGCGCAACAGAGACTGGTTCTCTGATAGACTGCAGAAAAGACACAAGAAAAGGAGGCTCATTATGTTTAATCTTGTCACGAGCCTGTGATCTAAAAGTGGATTCTGAGGACTGACCTGTTAAGGGCATTGCACATCTCAATGGTCACCAGCACAGACAGGGCCATGGTCATGGGGTAGGGAGACTCAAACACATGGCACTCCAAGTCCTGGAAGTCTGGATTATCAGGAGAACACTGCAGGAAATGACTCTTGACAGCGAGAGAGAAAGAAAATGGAGAGTTAGGGGCCGTTCAGACCAAAAAAAACAAAATGAATAAAAAAAAAAAATAAAAAAAAATAGACTTTAGACTCTAGAAGAACGGAACTGAATTTATTTGTATATTTCTACATTTATTTTTGGTGTGAAGAATTGAGAATATTTTGTACATTCTGGTAACAGTCTGATGCACCTAAAGCTATAGATTTAGCTACACTACCCACACATCTTTTATTTAAACATACCAGCTGGTAAAGAGTGATCATTGGACCATCGTCAGCAGCAATAAACCACCAACCTGCAGCTCCTACAGTCGCAGCCCCAACATAGCCTGTGAAACACAACAAGACAAGAGTTAACAGCCCAGATATCATGGACATGAACTAGGTTAAGGTCTTTGTTATTTGTTAACAAAGGCTTAAAGACATCTAAATGATATGTTGAGAACAAACTGCCCTTGTGTGAAACCCAAGAGGATACTAGTTAGACAGCACACAAAATGTATTCGATTTTAATCTAGACTAGACAAATAAATACTTTATGAGATACCTTTAGATAGCTAGATGGATATAAATACTTTTCTAGGCAACTGGATACTTTATAAAGACAGCTAGATCACAAGAAGAATAGATAGACAGCAAGATACTTTGCTGGATGTATAGCCATAAAGCTAGTTATCAAAGTAGATAGATACTTTATCCAAACAGATATCTAATAAAGCATCTATCTAGCTCTACTTTATTAGACAGATAGACTGATCATTTGAACAATTAGCAAACAAAACCCACTATGATTCATTTGTAATGTTTGTGACTCACAGCCAATGATAAGGTATCTGAAGAAAAGCCAGCCAGAGATGAGAGGCTCTTTGGCACTGCGAGGGGGTTTGTTCATGATGTCCAGGTCAGGGGGGTTGAAGCCCAGAGCAGTGGCAGGCAGACCGTCAGTCACCAGATTCACCCAGAGCAGCTGGACGGGGATCAGGGCCTCAGGAAAACCCAACGCAGCAGTGAGGAAGATACTGAGAGGACAAGTCATTCATATCAGCAACAGATACAACAAACCTAAAGTAACAGTCAAGGGGGAATTCACCAAGAATGAACTGTATCCTCTGAGGGACAGCATTCTTTGCTGGGACTGTACAGTATCGCCCCACCATTCACTCCGAACACGTTTTTGCGACCCCCTTGCGTTGTGTTTCAATTGTTTTTCTACATAAACATGAACGTTTTTGACAGTGCCAAGCATCGCTGTTTTTTCAGTGTCCGGCACCGAAGTGGAGTGTCAAGTTGAAGAGAATTTCCACTTTTAAAAAACGCATCTTGCAAAACCTGCATTCTGTTCTATGCATTGAACTGCATCTAGCTTATTTTAGCACAATAATGCTCTGAACTTGAGCTACAATTTTTTAATAGCCGAAAATAGGCTGGATTACACTGTGTGTCAGGATAAGCAGTACGTCCAATTGCTGCCATGATCAATTGAAAATGTAGACAAAACTCAGTTAACCACCAGGCAGCAATTGCCAAGTTAAGATCATTTGAATAATGTTGATCACAATAACACATTTTCAAAGTAGCTTTATGGAGAAATGGATAAACATTAATGTGCCAGGCAAATAGTGCTAAAATATGTGAATATGGCTGTAACTATCAGCATAATTTCCAAAAATTAGATGGTTTGCATTAAAATGAATAACAACAACAAAATTTAAAATTTACTGATGTGCTATTTCAGTGCTCTTTTGTAGGCTGGTTAAGACTATATTGTGGGTGATTTGTAAAATAATCAACTGTTTTTTCTGCAGTTGTTTAGTAAATTCACCCGAGTGCAGACAAAATCACGCGCCGAGGCAAACTAATGACAGACTGACCAGACGACCTCTCCCACATTGGAGGAGATGAGGTAGCGGATGAACTGCTTCATGTTGTTGTAGATCGCTCTGCCTTCTTCCACAGCGGCCACAATAGAGGCAAAGTTGTCATCAGCGAGGACCATCTCCGAGGCTGACTTGGCCACAGCAGTGCCAGAGCCCATGGCGATGCCAATCTCTGCCTTCTTTAAGGCAGGGGCATCGTTCACACCATCTCCTGTCTGCGGAGACAGAACCGGTCAGTCAAATAGCATAATCAATGACGATAGAGGTAATAATAAAACCTGCACCGTGGACGGTATATTTGAATTTTCCACTCCTATTGGGCATTGATCAACGATTTTATATTAGCTCAATTTTGCATCACAAAGTTATTGTAACACTTCAGAAGATTGAGACATAGTGCACCAATAATATCAATTACTTTTACTGTAGTTTTCTGCTGTTTTTTTTTTTTTGAGCTTAACCCAATAAACTCGAATGGGCCAGCCGAAAAAATATTTATAATTACAGTCTTGACCAACACAAAATAGGCATTGTTTTAAAGCTTAGAAGTAGTACTTTACAATGCAGTTGTTATATCACATACCATTACTTAAGCTATGTCCACATTAATACGGATACATTTGAAAACAGCGTTTTTGTTTTTAAAAAAAAGCTCTCCATCCACACTGCCATTGTCAAGTGTTTTCCAAATGTTAAAAATCACTTAAATCCGCTTACTGCGCATACAAAAAAATTGCCGGTCCAAGTACGGACTGAAACGCAATTGTCCTCGTGTTTCATTGCTGGACAGCAGTTTCGGATAAACTTAGCATCATCAATGAAGGAATGCATTGTGAAGGTTTTTACAAGTAACATTTATCCCTAACAACGCTCTCAAAGTGAATAACAGGCACAGTAGGCTTTCCTGGATAAGACTTAATCAAAAATTATGAAGTATGTGGTCCAGTGTCATGGAATGCTAAACCAGTTGTATTAGGATTCAGAATGCTGCAACCAGAGGTGGAAGTCATCCAAATATGGGCAGAGGGGTTTGTTTACTAATTACAAATGGCCACCAGGAGATGGCACCAAGTACATGACACAGACTCAGTGATGGCTCAAATGACAGAGAATGAGATCTCGTTACTCATGCCTGCATGCTTTGAAAAGAGAATATACCTTAATTCAGTGACTATGTTTACATGGACACCAGAAAGTGGGTTATTGTAAGAAAGCAATGTTCCGGTTTACATGCACTGTATAAGCAGTGTACTCTTTACTCCCGTATACATGCGGCTCGATCAGCAAGTCTATATATATTTATATATTTTTTAATTATTTATTTATTTTTTAATTTTTTTTACATTTTCTTTAAAATTATTCCAAACACTTGACTTAAATGGTTAACAAACCAAAGTCCCTGTTCACTTTCATTACATGATAAAATGAGAATGTGAATATTTTACATTCTTTTTCCTTTTGTGTTCCTTGGAAGAAAGAAAGTAATTCAGGTTTGAAGTGATATGAGGGTCTGTAAATAATTCAGGTGGACTATTTCTTAAGCCTTCTCAATTCTTGTTTCTGCATTGAAAATTTAACACTGGGGAGGAACTGCAGTAAGATCACTTACCATGGCAGTGATCTCATCAAAGCCCTGCAGGAACTCCACAATCTTAGACTTGTGTGAAGGCTCCACACGTGCAAAGCAGCGGGCTTCCATGACAGCCTTGCGTTGGGCGTGAGGTGAAAGGTCATCAAATTCACGGCCTGTAAAGGCCATGCGACTGACGTCATCGTCTTCCGAGAAGATGCCGATGCGTCTGCAGATGGCAACGGCTGTGCCCTTGTTGTCTCCGGTGATCATGATGACACGGATGCCAGCATGACGGCAGAGCTTGATAGAGGCGGCCACCTCAGTACGAGGAGGGTCCAACATGCCCACGCAGCCCACAAAGGTCAGGTCGGACTGGCACATGAGGAGAAAAGGATATTTAGAACGACTACAATTTCTTTAAATTACTAACATTAGTGGAAAATAGCAAAATCCTCATTGTATCATTGGCTTTCACATCAGATATGCAGATACTACTTAGCTACTCTTTTTAAGACAGTTATATAGACAACTAGACATTATATATATATATATATATATATATATATATATATATATATATATATATATATATATATATATATATATATATATATATATATATATATATATATATATATATATATATATATATATATATACACACACACACACACACAAACACACAAAAGTGAGTATACCCCTCACATTTTTGTAAATATTTGATTAAAAGTGAGTACACCCCTAAGTGAAAATGTCCAAATTGGGCCCAAAGTGTCAATATTTTGTGTGGCCACCATTATTTCCCAGCACTGCTTTAACCCTCTTGGGCATGGAGTTCACCAGAGCTTCACAGGTTGCCACTGGAGTCCTCTTCCACTCCTCCATGACGACATCACGGAGCTGGTGGATGTTAAGAGACCTTGTGCTCCTCCACATTCCGTTTGAGGATGCCCCACAGATGCTCAATAGGTTTTAGGTCTGGAGACATGCTTGGCCAGTCCATCACCTTCAACCTTCTTTAGCAAGGCAGTGGTCATCTTGGAGATGTGTTTGGGGTCGTTAACATGCTGGAATACAGCCCTGCGGCCCAGTCTCCGAAGGGAGGGGATTGTGCTCTGCTTCAGTATGTCACAGTACATGTTGGCATTCATGGTTCCCTCAATGAACTGTAGCTCTCCAGTGCCGGCAGCACTCATGCATCCCCAGACCATGACACTCCCACCACCATGCTTGACTGTAGGCAAGACACACTTGTCTTTGTACTCCTCACCTGGTTGCCCACGCACATTCTTGACACCATCTGAACCAAATAAATTTATCTTGGTCTCATCAGACCACAGGACATGGTTCCAGTAATCCACATCCTTAGTCTGCTTGTCTTCAGCAAACTGTTTGCGGGCTTTCTTGTACATCATCTTTAGAAGAGGCTTCCTTCTGGGACGACAGCCATGCAGACCAATTTGATGCAGTGTGCAGCGTATGGTCTGAGCACTGACAGGCTGACCCCCCACCCCTTCAGCCTCTGCAGTAATGCTGGGAACACTCATACGTCTATTTCCCAAAGACAACCTCTGCACTAGGCCAATTTCACTGGTTACTTTTACTTGTGAATATGTGACAATAAAGTGTTACTACTACACTCAACTTCTTTGGTCGACCATGTCGAGGCCTGTTCTGATTGGAACCTGTACTGTTAAACCACTGTATGGTCTTGGCCACCATGCTGCAGCTCAGTGTCAGGGTCTTGGCAATCTTCTTATAGCCTAGGCCATCTTTATGTAGAGCAACAATTCCTTTTTTCAGATCCTAAGAGAGTTCTTTGCCATGAGGTGCCATGTTGAACTTCCAGTGACCAGTATGAGGGAGTGTGAGAGCGATGACACCAAATTTAACACACCTGCTCCCCATTCACACCTGAGACCTTGTAACACTAATGAGTCACATGACACCGGGGAGGGAAAATGGCTTATTGGGCCCAATTTGGACATTTTCACTTAGGGGTGTACTCACTTTTGTTGCCAGCAGTTTAGTCATTAGTGGCTGTGTTGAGTTATTTTGGAAATATGTAGATGGATAGATACTTATCCAGATTAGATAGATAAGCTAGCTAGAAAACGAAATGCCTTAATAAAACAGCTGGATAGCCATATGGATATATACTTCATTAGATAGTAAGATTATGTAGAGAAAACAGTAACCCATAGTCACCTCATAATCTACAAAGCGGGCAGTGTCTGACAGAACCATCTCCTCTTTCTTCAGCGGGTTATCACGGGTGGCCAGTGCCAGACAGCGAAGGGTATCCCGGCCAGTGCCATACTCCCTGATCACAGACATGATCTTTTCCTTAATGCCCGGAGTCAAAGGTACCCTAGACCCGCCCACACGCACGTACGTGCATCTCTCGATCACTCCCTCTGGAGCTCCCTGGAAAAGGCACTCTAGGTTTAGTAGTGTGACCAAAACATGGCCAGCACGCTAACTCAGTATATAACACATCAATGTGCAGTTAACAAGGCAAATGTCTTTAATCAAAAGCTAACTAGTCTATACTCTGAGGCCATGTCCACACTTATCCATTTATGTTTTCAGATTCCCAAGTATGCAGTTATGGAAAGTGTTTTCACAAGTCTGTTTTCAGTGGAGAAAAATACTATTCCAGTGTGGATGACATGTGTAAATGCAGAGAAATCGATGCGTTTTCAAAAGAAAACAGATTAGTGTGGATGTGGCCTGGTGTGGAACCTCCATATTCAAGAACAGTAATTCTCATCTGGTAGGTTGCACCTCAAGGAAAAATACTAAATCAGTGATTCCCATTAATTACCTAGACTGTGGCGGTCCGCCACGGTTTCATAATGAACTGAAAATATTTTTACACTACTCATAATAACATATAAGATGTCTAATGTTGTGTTTTACACTGTTGCTTTGGCAAAGCATCTCTCACTCCCAGTCAGTCAGCTAGACTACATCAAAAACAAAAAATAATCAGCTATATTTGTGTTAGCCTAGACCTGTGTCACTTATTAGAAAGATAATATTCTTATTCTGCTGTTGAAAATAATCCAGCGTGCGTAATTTGATAATTCGCTAGTGATCTAGTAACAGCTGCACCCTGTTTGACTGGCAGGCGGCATATGTGTGTGTGCCCATTTCTGAAAATCTGCATGTTCCGAAACTACTCGCTCTAATGCGCACCCGAATGGTCAAATAAATTTCAAAATTCCGGTCTTGGTGAGGGATTCATGTAAACACAGAGAGTGATGTCTAAAGTGAAAGTAAACAGCAGAGAAAAAAAGTGGATTCATATTAAAATATTGGACTTGTAAGTATAAATGTAAGCTAAAAGCATGTAAATTAAATGTCCTTTTTTTTTTCCTCTCCGGACAAATAACTTTTTTACTCAGACAAGTGAATGACCAATTTATTTGTCCGGAAGACAAGAACATGACAATGCTTAATGTTGAGCCCCATGTATACTCTAGTCGATTTTGTATTTTGATCATTTGTGAACTGCGTTAAACTCAGTCTCGTTTATGCTTTGTGGGAGTGACTTTTTTGCTGTGTCTTCACTATTCATATCTATACAAGCAATGTGTTTATGATTAAATTACTACTAGAGCACAAAATTGGTTTACAAGAGCACTAAATTCTTCTTTGATCTAGCCTCTTAATTTTGCTCTCAAATGCATTTAGATTTCAAATGTACAACATTTTCTTAAGGGGGAGCATGCCCCCAGACCCCCCTAGAGGGTCAGAGGTCCACCCACCACAGTCTCACAAAATCCTGTGGGAAACACTGACTAAATGCAACCAATTTAATCATGTATAGCTAGGATAGCTAAATAAACAGGCTCATCTGAGAAAGTGAGAAAGGGAGAAAATTATTCCCATATTTTTTTGTTGTTGACATCGAATGCAGTGCAGCCAAACTAAATATTTGTCACTTGACAAAAGCTAGCCAAACTACGTAGATGCCAATGTGGACAGGTTGTGTGAAATGCCCTCATCCTCAAAAACCATTAGCAAAACTAAAAAAGGTAAACAACATGACCCAGGCTGTTAAATATGGGTAAACTTGCAGTAGGGGATTACAATTTTATTCCAACCACACTGTGAATTATTGGCTACTGAAAGCATCAATCAAACAAAAGGCATTTAAAAACTAACCTTTTTAAAAATGTACTCATCCTCATGTTAATCTTAACCCTTATGACTTACTTTCTTCTGCGGAACACAAAGTTATTTAGAAGAATGAATGTGTTGTTTTTGTCAATACAATGCAAGTCAATGGGATTCAACACTTTTAAGGCAGTATGCAGGTAATCCATACAACTCACGTGTTAAATCCATGTTTTCTGAAGTGATGCAATCTGTTTTGAGTGAGAACAGACCAAAATGTAATTCCTTTTTCACTAGTCGCATGTACAGAGAAAATGTAATTGAGCTTCTTATCATGATCACGCATAGGAGACGATGCCAAGATTTATAGTGGAGAAAAAAGAGAGAAAAAAAAAAAAAAAAAAAAGTTACATTTTGGTCCGTTTCTCTCCCAAAAGTGATCGTATCACTTCAGAAGGCATGGATTAAACTACTTGAGTCGTATGGATTACCTTTATGCTGACTTTGTCCTTTTTGGAGCTAGAAAGTGTTGGACCCCATTGACATGCATTGTATGGATACATTCATATCATATCTCAATCAAAATATTTCTTTGTGTTCCACAGAAAACAGAAAGCCATACAGAGTTTGAGACCGCAAAAAGGTGTGTAAATGATGAATCATAATTTTTGGGTGAACTGTTCCTTTAATAATTGTGGATATTATGGGCATTTGTTGCCCACAATAATATTAACACATTTCAATGTATTTCAATTTAAGGACAAGTTTGTTTTTGTCCAATATACAATTCTGGTACAGATGTAAAATCTGGGCTCTTAAATAAAACCAGTTGAGAATCACTGATCTAGTGAATAATTAGAGAGACATGAAGCACCTTGACAAACATCTTAGCAGAGGTGGACTTGGCCTTGCTGTGAGGCGATGTCTGCAAACAGAATGCAGACATAGACTTCCTGTCTCTGGAGAACTCCAGGGTGAACTCTTTCTTCATCAGTTGCTTGATCACCTACAAATACAAGTTCTCAAATCATTAATCACACATAAATAATTTCAGATTTTTATTTTACATTTTTTAAAAATTATTATAGAAATACTTACTGCATTGCAGGCGTTGGCTTTCTCAATCTTAGACAGGCTCCTGACATCAGTGTCAAAAACATTCATTTTCTCAACCAGGCAGGTCAGAGCTGTCTCTGTGGCTTCTCCAACCTTCTCATAAACCCCTTTAGACTGAATATTCACAATATATCAATGAAAAACATACACCACTGAGCTTCTGGCACAGGTCTTTTGTCGTATTAATATGAATACTTTTAATAGTAATCAATTATTCATTAATTAAGTACATTAATAATAAATATATAAAAAATCTAAAACATTATGCAAAAATGAAAGACAATCTGATTAAAGAATTAGGAGTATATGAAAGCTGAAATGACAAAGTACACATTTGTGGAACTGACACTTTATCTGCAATTATCACCGTTCAAATACACATACTGTATTCTAATGTGTGATATTCCTTCCTTTGCTTTGACATTGTTTTAAGTCAAAATGACTTTGTTTCAGTAGCTTTGTTAGCTTTTAGTACTTTGTTTCTTTCACTTTCCATAAGAACTTGTATATTATGTCATTTTTGATCACATTAATAATATTGTGATGACATTTTTGCTCATATGCCCCACACCTACGAAGGGCACTAGTAAACACACCTCATTATAATCCAGGGAGGAATCATTGCACAAGGCACAGATGGTTGCCAGCTCCACCAGCCCATCATACTGAGAGCACTTCACCAAACGGTTATCAAGGTACCTGAGCAACCAACCAGAGAGAAATTATTTAAACTACTTAAAACAAATCATATTGGATGCAGTACTACAATTTAGTACGAGACCGAGTACTCACACATCTCCTTCAGGAGTGTAAGTGGAGCCAGAAATGGTGAACTCAGTCAGTGAGCAGCTCTCGCGCTCAGCCTTGTCTATGATGAACATCTGAATGACAGACAGAAGATTTGATGACACTGGATAGAGTATGCCCACTATTTATTTGTACGACTCTACTCTAAAATTGGAAATCATACCATAAAAAGGAGTTTAGGTGATGCGTGTCATTTTTTACACTGGGGCCAAATGTTTGGAATAATTTGCTCTTATGGAAAGAAATTGGTACTTTTATTCACCAAAGTGTCATTCAACTGATCACAATGTATAGTCAGGACATTAATAACAAAAAATTACTATTAAAATTTGAAGAAAATGTTCAGAACTTCTTAAACTACTTCAATGAGTTCCCATCAAAAAATCCTCCATGTGCAACAATGACAGCTTTGCAGATTCTTGGCATTCTAGCTGTCAGTTTGTCAAGATACTCGGGTGACATTTCACCCCTCACTTCCTGTAGCACTTGTCATAGATGTGACTGTCTTGTTGGGCACTTCTCACGCACCTTACAGTCTAGCTGATCCCACAAAAGCTCAATGGGGTTAAGATCCATAACACTCTTTTCCAATTATCTGTTGTCTGTATTTGAATGCCACTTTGGTGAATTAAAGAACCGATTTCTTTGCAAAACAGCAAAATCTGTACATCCTTCCAAACTTTTGGCTGCCAGTGTATATACTGGAATACTTTCTCCTATCCCAAATAAATATGCAGAGATGGCTTTAAGTAAGCCATTTGTAATTCTCAGAAAACTATAAATACTGTGGCACCATCAAAACATTGCTTTGTTTGAACACCCTGACACAGCAACACTGACTCAACCAATAGTCACTAATTGCATTTTTGCTACACTAGAGGTGCAGAAACTACACCGGTCACATTTAATTGTATGTGTCATGTGTCATTCAGTATAAAAGAAATTGGCTGAAAAGTTAACTGTCAGAAGGTACTTCAAGCAAGTATTACCTTAAGAAAATTATCTGTTTGCTGTGACTCAGTGTGCCATGATTTTGTCATGCATGTTTACCAGTTTAAATTAATACAGAAATGGGCAAAACAGCAAAAGGACTGGGACCATTTCCACACAGGGGAAAAAAAGATAAAGATGAAACATGGCTTTAGAGATAAAGCACCAATTTGTTTGACAAATGTAAATTTTTAGCAATATTCATGATTTTCTTTAAGCTTAATTATTATTATTATTAATATTCTTATTACCAATAATATATATTTAAATATTAAATTAAAATATATTAAATATAAATATTAACTAAAAACGAAATGTATTTTTAGATTAATTCTGATCTCAAAAATTAGCATTTAAAAATAAAATTATATAAAAGGTAATTGGACACCTAAAAATATATCAGAATATTTAATTATATAGTAATACAGATTGTTTTAAACATAGCAATTTAAGCCTTATTATGAATAATAATACTAATGTTTATATTCAAATATTAAATTAAAACATTTATAAAAACGTTAAATGACTCAAATATAATATTATAAAAATAGTTTTTTTTAATTGTTAGTCTAATCTAATGTCAAAAAGTAGAGAAAAAAAAATATTTAAAATGGTATCAAGGCAATTTGACATTTGAAAATGTATCAGCATTTTCAAGAATATGGTATCGGCCACAAAACGTTAAATATATCTAGATTGCTTGTCTGAGCTTGAAAGCCTGCAAGAGGAGAACAATTTAAAGTATGCTGACATTGCAAGAAAAAAATTCTGACATTATAGCCATCCTTCACAGAGCTCATTTCTGCAGTGAGAGCAGCTCAGCACTATGACAGATATCTTTATCCATGAGCTGTACAGGAAGTTGAACCAAAACACTTAATTTCCACAGACTCTCTGAGAGGCTTTTAAACTGACCAAAAAAAGACAGAGAATAAAAATATCCCCTGAGCTAAAGCTGAGGCAGACATGCAGGAGGAGGACACAATCAGAAGGGAAAGCTGTAATTACAAGCAAAAATCTTATTATTTAACAGACTAAAAGCCACAAAACTTTATTTCACGAGGTCCATGTCTGTTAAATCAATGTCTAATTAACCTGAATGCTGGACTTTTAATCTCACCCTGCAGACGGACATCTGGTTGGTTGTGAGGGTACCGGTTTTGTCAGAGCAAATGACAGAAGTGCAACCAAGGGTCTCCACAGACGGCAGAGAGCGGACAATGGCGTTCTTCTTGGCCATGCGGCGGGTGCCGAGAGCCAGGCAGGTGGTGATGACGGCGGGAAGACCCTCAGGGATTGCAGCCACGGCCAAAGCAACGGCGATCTTGAAGTAGTAGACGGCGCCACGGATCCAGGACCCACCGTGGACGGGGTCGTTGAAGTGGCCGATGTTGATGATCCACACAGCGATGCAGATGAGCGAGATGACCTTAGAAAGCTGCTCACCGAACTCATCCAGCTTCTGCTGGAGTGGGGTCTTTTCCTGCTCAGTGGCGGCCATCTCATCACGGATCTTACCAATCTCTGTGTTCACACCTGTGGCAACCACCACACCCACAGCTTTGCCTGCGGCAATATTCGTTCCCTGAAATGGACACATTCAAATGTTAGGACAGGAGAAATAATAAATACAAATAGCTGCAGAATAAATGAGTGGATAACATAACTTAAGTCAGGGTTCCACAATTCTTTAACTTTTTGAATGAATTGATATGACTTTTACAGCAATTCAAGATTGGGTGTTTTTCAAAAAACTAGTCAAGGAAATCTCCTGGTCCTCATTTTAGTGAAAAAACAAAAACAACTAAGAAAAAATATTTTGCATATAGATAATGAAGCCTATTTTTAAGGCCATTAAGAATTTTTTACATTGCAACATTATTTACATGAGTTACAAACAATTTACTCCCCAATATTCTCATAACCACAACGCTTTATTACAATAGTCTCATTACCGCAACATGAAAAGATTATTTATTGGTAACATTTTACAATAAGGTTCAAATTGTTAACATTAGTTGTCAACATTAGATACAATTAACTAACAATGAACAATATTTATACAGCATTTATTCATCTTGGTTAGTGCTAATTTCAACATATAGTAATACAATTTTAAATGTGAAAGTTGTATATGTTAACATTAGTTAATGCACTATAAGCTAACATTAACTATGATTATTAAAAGGCTTTAAAATATGTTTTTTCAGTCTTAGGAATACGGTTATTCAGTTCAAAATTATACATCGCCTCCATTGGTCGAAGGCTAGATTGGCTAGGAGCGATCTTGATGCTACATCTGATCGATGAAAACAATTGCCAGCCACTTAATATCATATGTTTGCCTTTTTTTTTTATATATATATATATATATATATATATATATATATATATATATATATATATATATATATTAAAAGGAGTTATGATACATCTGTTACATCCTTAAATTTTTCTTGTTTTATCACTAAAAGGTGTGTATATATATATATATATATATATATATATATATATATATATATATATATATATATATATATATATATATATATATATGTTTCATTGTTAGTTCATGATACCTAATGCATCAACTAATGTTAACGAAAGAAACCTTATTGTAAAGTGTTACCGATATATTATTTATAAATAAAGTATTTATGTATACATCATAGTAGTGTTGTGTTGGTACTGCCTCTCATATTTTCTGATATCATATAAAAAAAAAATAAAAAAAATGATCTGTCTTTTACAACAGCATCTTTTTTTGCTGTGAAGCGTTACTGTAATTATTTATGTATTTAAAAGTGCACCTAGAAGGTTTTTGTGCTAATAGCTCAAATTTTAAACAGAAAAATAGTACTTGTTAAATAGTATTTTTGAAAAATGTTTAAACTGATGAACACATGAAATGAAGGCTCTAGTCATAAATTATTCGCTTTATCTCAGTAATCCCCTGTCCTTGGACGCCTTCACTTGCAGAATTAATTAACCTTGGTTAATGTCCAAAATAGTGCATTTTTACAATCACATCAGTAACGAGACCTTGTTTATGAATGATGCTGCATATACGCTGCTAGGTGTCAGCACAACAAATGCACATTTTACTGAGTGTACCTTTAAACAAATATACATTAAATAATTTAGATTACAGCAAAACTAGAAACAAAAAATATACACTTAATTTTCTATGGAATTGTGCTCATATCTATTACTTTTCAAGGTCTGTAAATCACAAGTTTTACAAATTTTCTAATATTTCCATGTTTTACATGACTGTGGGAACCCTGTGAAGTTGAGCGGTCCAATTTGACATGAAACAGGTTCTCACCGAGAACAGCATGTTCTTCTTGTCTTGATTGACGGCGCGGAGGTCCGGCACGGGATCGGTGTGCTTAATGATAGAGACAGACTCGCCTGCAGTGGTACAGGAAGCAAGGTAAACCCCCACAGCAACAACCATGACACTCAGCACACACATACAGGTGAAAAAATCAGTTACCTGTGAGGATGGACTGGTCCACTCTCAGTGTGGTAGACTTGATACCGCAGATGCGGATGTCGGCAGGTACCTTGTCACCAACTGTAGAAATAAAGACAAACCATAAAGGTAACATTAGGTTGTTGCTAATAAGTGCACAGTTAATTAAGAAACAAGTCTCACCCTCTTAAGCCAATTTGATACGGTGCCCTCAAAGGGTGTTTCGGCAAACATTACATACTCGAGTCTTTAGCAACCCAGCACATATATCTACCACAAATGGATATCAAAATGCCCAGATGGGTCAAATGTAAAAAATATTTTCAAGAAAATTTGAAAATGATATAATAAAAGATATTCAGATGTTTTATTATTCATGTATCAAAGAGATGAAGCAACAGGATTCATTACAATCACAATGAAATTTCATGAGAAGCAACTGGCTGTCAAACACACATTGAGCTACACAACACTTATACTACACATAAGCTACACAGATGTATTTTATCAGTCACTTTTTAAGTCTAAATAGACACACAATTGACAATTTCCTTAGTACACCCAAATAAAAATAATCGTATTATACTGTTCATGTTATACTTGCTATAGTTTTCTTCCATATTGTTTCTTCACCAAATAGCAAAGTTAAATGTAAATCAAGTCAATCACGTGCCATCTTTTAAGAAATAGCGGTATCACTTTAGAATACTGTATCTTACTTAATGCAGAACAAATAGGTAAATTTGGTATAGTTGAAATCCTTATGACCCAAGGAGTCCATAGACAAAAACCTAATGATTTGATGAAAAACTGTTTTTTTGCATTTTTGAGATTTCTTAATATGTGGAGCGGTCACCAAACGTGCCATGCATCCTCAGACCACTTCTATCTGTTCCGAGATCTAGATTGAAGCATTTGCCACAGCTGGCCCAAAGATCTGGAACACTGTATGCATCAGAACTGCTCCGTCTTTTTCTGTTTTTAAAACTAGTCTTAAAAGCCAGTGAGAATAGATATGTTTTAATTCATCGTGAATCCATGGTGGATGGGCTGACCTTCTGTTTTTGCTGTGTTCACTTTTATATTTCTGTTTTATTGACCCCGTTTATGTATTGTACGGCACTTATCTCAACCTTGACTAGAAGAGAGAGAGAGAGAGAGAGAGAGAGAGAGAGAGAGAGAGAGAGAGAGACCATCAAAAACAAAACAGGCAGGCAAGCTCATCTGTGCCCTTGAGGGCGAGAGAAGAAAAGAATGCATCTTGCAATTAACGGGAAAACTATTTTGATATGTATGCTGATGCGCTGATCAAGTTTAAACACCTTTACTCGGCCCAAATATGGAGGATTCTCCACAATTAGCTGTGCAGGGGTGTAAACAGCGTCTACAATTTTATTTTTTCCACACTTGCCAATGGCAGGTAAATTATGGAAATTTACTGGTCACAAATATTTCTTACCAGTCAGACATTGCATTGTGCATTGATAAGATAATTATTTTTACTTTGAAGCTTTTTGCATTTTTACTGACAGGAAATTGGGGAGGAGAGATCGGCAACTGACCAGAGACAGATTCAAACTCAGGTTGTCACCTGGTGGGCTGCATCTCAGACATTTTTGCATAATTTTTTTTTCCAATACATATTTCATACGTATGATGCTAAAATTATTTGACTGTTTTTTCTTTGCAATTTTGTGAGAAAATTATCCTAGATAATTTATAATGGTAAATAATCCACGTACGTAATATTTGAAGATGCACAAGTTGTATGAGATGTTTTCTTTAGTAGACTGTTTCTATATGTAGATGGTTGAATTGCTCATGTCACTGACATCAGCGAGGGCCAGACTACCGTTCTTACAATTCGACTTAAACCATGAAACGTTGCTGCTCCCAATAAATTTACCAGCTAACTGACCAGTAACTAGCCATTTACTCACCAAAGCCAATTTTTACTCAAATACAACTTGGGCTCAAACAACATAATTTCAATCAATGATCACAATGTTAACAACCACAAAAAATGACTGACTCTTCCCCCGTTTCAGCAAAAATCTGGGTTACAGTAAGGCAACTACAATGAAAGTGAATGAGGCCAGTCCACAAACGTTAAAATACACACCGTTTCAAAAGTATTTCCATAATGCAAGCATTTTAAGTGTTAACATGATTCTAGTGTGGTAAAAATCACACTTCAGGAATTCACAATTCAGGTGTGTGATTGGGCTCTTTGTTGATCTGTGTATGTTAAAAAAAATTGTGTGTCATTCAGCAAAAGTCCAGGGAATCTGCACAGCCCGTATGCTCACCGTGACAGCATGAAAAAGGGCAGGGCATGACAACAATGGCTGCTGCGTGGCCTTGGCAGTGATCAACACACCTGTACATGAAATATGATCATTGCAGCAGATTAACTGGCCGTTCTTTTGTTATGATCTGAGAATCACTGTGAAGAGCTACAGGGGGTAAGGCCACAACACGAGACAGTGAAAGCTTTTCTCAGAAAGACTTGATGAAGCTCAAACCGAATCTTTCAGCCATCAGCTAATAGTGAACAAATGTACGCAATGAAGCACCACACTTCCCAGAAGGTCACATGGCATTGTTCACAAGTAACAATAAAGCAATAGGAAAACTTCAGCGAACAAGTACAGATTTTGTGTAACATAAGACATTTGACCCAAAGATGATCAGGGGATTATCATGAGGCTGTCTGGTGGGTATTGTCCCTAAGGGTTTTCTTAGCTTAAGGGGTTTCTTACAAACAGGCCCAGGACTGAGAAACCCCATCTAGAGTCTAGAGACTCCAATGTTGGTTCACCAGCCATAAGATTCTTTTACAAAACAATATTCTCATGCCTTTGTTCTTTGTGGATTGCGAAGTGAGAGCAACTGAATACATCTTAATGATGTAGCAAGCTGTCATACAGTGTATGTTAGAACAGGTCAAGAGCAGCTGTAAATGATGGACGCTAGCCTTTTTTAGCCATGGCCTGCGTTTCACCACAGGATAGCTCTTGGCCGAATGCTCTTTGAATGGTCGCCCAATCCTGATACACTTACAATGAATGGAGACTAAGGCTTTCAAGCTTCAGAAAGGATGCAAATGTTACAGTATTTTCCAAGTCTTCTGAAGACATTCGATAGCTTTGTGTAAGAAAAACTGTAATTTAAGTTGTTATTCACTTATAATCTTCACATCCAGTAAGCTGCTATTCACTGTGACTGGATCAATTCAGTGAGCTGAATTTGCGAACTGGATCAGTTTGATTCATGAACATATCATTCAGACCAGTTTTGTGAGCTGGAACAACCAATTCATTGAAAAGATCTCAAAAGAATGATTCGTTCACAAATCAACCATCTCTACTTCTCTCAAACGCGCCAAAGAGTTAGGGTGGATGTCAAAATTTCCAGTGAAAATTGCCCTAAATCTCAACCTTGTTCTCATACAAATCATACTAACATATGGCTTTAAAAGACTTACTAAAGAATACAGTGCATGGGTTGCATGGCCCACTTTTATGGTGCTTCTGCATTCCTTATGAAGCTTGAACATTTCAGTCCCCTTCTTTGCAATTGATTGGAAATGAGCATGGAAAGTAATCTTCAAATTTATGCTCTGCGGAAGAGAGAACAATGAATAACTTGGAATGACATGAGTGTGATTACAAAATATTCATTTTTGGGCGAATTATTCTGTTAACTACTCCTATTTAAATCGAAGGAGATGCAATTCAACAAGACACTTAATTAACAGTGTGACTAATGCAGATCAGTACCAGAGGTGAGAATGACGTGTCCATTCAATTTTGCTCAAGCTGAGAGCTGATTCATGAGTTTTAAGAGAGGCCCAATGGCGTAATTCACAAGTGCATCAAAGTTTTCCAGAACATAGCAGCGGTTATCAGTACGAATATACACAAAGCCACTGCAAAGAGCTATTTCTGGCATATCTGGCCTACAGGTAGAAGCGGGACCAACGAACCCCAGAGATGTTGGAGTTATCTACCCGCCTGCCCTACACATGCAGACTCCTCATCAGTCCTTGAACAGCATAAAATGCCCAGAACTTCTCAGGAAATTCTGAGGGAACACAAAAACTGATTCAAGGTATTACTTGAATGCACTGCAAGTCGCTTTGGATAAAAAAAAAAAAAAAGGATCTGCCAAAAGCATAAATGTAAAAGTATATATTTTCAAAACCCGATCAGATAATTTTTTTTTTATTTGTCAGTAACTAAGGTGGCCATAGCTTAGCAGAAGGTTAGTTCTACACAATGAAGGATGGAGATTTTTAATAACAAACTTTTCCTATTTTTCTTTCAGAATGCAATTTGATTTGAACTTGGTGAAGGCTGGGTTTACCAGAAATTTTTAGTTATTAACCAAACTTTTTCAAAACACTGAAAGGTAATTACATAATTCTGTCCTGTCTTTTTGACAGATAAAAGAAAAGCTATTTAGGAGACATTCAAGTTATTAAATAAATCTAGCACATTCTCTACCATGTGGTGACATATCGCATAACCACAATAGAAACGTTACTTCGGTACTACTGGTTGACACATTTGTACCGGTATATCATGCTTAGACATTTTTAAAAGAAAAACAAGACAAAAATACTTTTTTTTTTGCGGTGTTCTTAAGGGGCATTTACAGAACATGTGTTCTTGCATTCAAAAACAGCTTGGCAGTGCACAGTGTAATGGAACAGAATGCAGTTGGACTATTTTGAACTTGACACGGCATCTAAAAAACACAACAAGTGTGGAGGGATACAAAAAATAAACACACACACACACACACACACACACACACCTTCACCATCAAGACCCTTCCCTAGTAAATGCACAAATCCCTAGTTAACTACTTACAAGAGAAAAATAACTTGCACCCAACCCTCTGCAGGATGCCTACAATGGCTTGACAGTTCCCCGCCAATCAGATTACTACTCTGGTAAGACATGTGCAGAGCAAAGAGCAAGCATATTTGTTTGCAGAATGCGCTACAGTTTTGTTTTAAAAGGTTATGCTTCCATCATTTCCCCCAACAACACACTATTATAATTTCTTTCATGTCTCTGCTCTTTATAGTCAAGTTCAGTTTAGGGGTCAAACATTACTGCACTTTCCTTGGCACGTGTAATTACAGAATAACAATCCTGTAACGATTGGCAGGGAACTGTTGAGCCATTGGGGCCTTAAGGTTGTTTGGTCAAGCTCAAAAATGCCACTTAAGAAGGGCACTTATGGAAGCTGAAATCATACAGCGTGCACATTACATAACTTTGGGGGTGTCCATTTGAGAAAGGAAGAATAAAACAAATCTGTGGTTTCTTGCATGATTGGTCATTGAGGGAAGTGTGGCAAAGTTAACTGGGCACCTTTCCCACCCCCCATCATTTATAAATGTCCAGTCTCTCTCCTTTACACTCATTCATTTCAAGTCAGCAATTTGTGGTTTCTTGCCGATAGCCTGGGGGCATCAAACACCTGGCGGGCATCTGCCACTTACCACAAGGCTCCACAGTGATAGGCGATAGTTACCAGTTACAGCAGAATGTTGCATGCCATCCTGTATGATTGAATTCCCAAAGCACAGAGCGTACTGAAGGGTAGGGCCAATCTCATTCAATGTGAGAGCGGTTGCATGGGGGTTAAGAGGGCTGTACACCATGGGCGCTTCCCTATAAGGTCATCTCACTCCAAGTGAACAATAGGAACAGCTGTTAGATCTGGCCTTAAAAACTCATTTATTTGTCAATCGAAGCCTGCAATTTACTCACCAAGAATGATGCACTGCACAGAGGAACAGCAATAGATAAAAGCTCTTTCAGGATATACTGGCTGCTCTTAGGACACTGCACCAATGTTAAAGATCCTGTCACCAATATCACCACAAGTCTTTCTGTTTGATTGTGTCAAAGACCTCATGAAATGGATTCACAAGCACAGCTTGAGGAGTCATTCCTGTGTTGATATATTTCTTATTAAAACTGGAAATTGGGGAGGGACATAACGAAGGGCTCATCCATTATTTTAAAATTCCAATAGCCTTTTGTTATTGACACGTCACAGCAATTAACCATGATTTGCTGCTCTCTCTAGAGCACAACAGAGCCCACCCACTTTTTCAGCCGTCTTGGTTCCAGAAGTATTTTTAAAAAGAAAAAAAAAATCCATTGGGATTTCATAAATGTACTTCATATAAAAGTTCTAAGCCATGAACAACACTGACCAGCTCCAATGTGAATCACAAGATTACAAACAAATTTCATATTTGATTTGAAATTAGACAAAGACAAAAGTACAAGAGTCTTGTACTTAATGTTGTCCTTAAGGAAATGAACTACAATCCCATGAAGCATTAAAAATGCTTATTTATTTATTTAAATGTGTTCATTTTAAGCTTACAATAATTATATTTTATTTGCATTGCAAAATATTCAGATATATACAAATATATAAGTACTTTCAGAGTGTACGGAGACTGACCTGAATGCATCATGGAAGTTGACCGTCTTTGCAGAGCTCTTTTGATCTGCTTTTTTTTCTCTGATTAGTGGATATTTCTCTTAAGTGTAGTTCTTCACTAGGAGTTCTGCTATTAAGCATTAATTAAGTTGAAATAATGTGGACTGATGGCTATAGCAGAAGCATATATTATCGATTAACCTCAGAAATGGAAGCTCTAGCATAAGTTCTGCCAGGAAGACTCAATTGTTACGTCACTCATTCCTTCTCTTTTATCCAATCACGTTCTAACACTTGCAGTATAAAAGATGGGTACTTACACTTGTCTGAGTTCGCAGATGCTGACACTTTCATTCACCTCCACCCTCCCCACCACCAAGACGATTTCTTCCCTTCCATCCTCCCCACCACCACCAGGATGGTCCCTTCCCATACCTCATTGGGGGTCGGCTGCGCCCCTGCCTCCACCGCCAGGCAGGAAATGCAGAGTCCGGACCCCCGGACTGCGAGCTTCGGACGGGGCCTACGCCAAAGAACTTATCATTATATTGCTTGTTGAGCTGTCAATAAATGGTTAATTGCACTAGCTTTATTCTCCCGAGTCTTTCTGGTAGAACTCATTGTATGTCTGTCTTTAAAGGTTTAATTTATTGTAAATAATCAATTCCATGGTGGAAAAATAAAATAATGGAATTTTTACCATAGCCAGACTGTTGCATTCTATTGCTAGTTAGAGACAGGTGGTATTTATAATTTAGAGGGAGGGGACATTCTCATTCTAGAGAGCATTTCAATGGAAATTTTGATATGTATATATCTGCTAAAAGATACCCAAGAGTTCGCTAGCATATAGATGGCCACAAAGCTAAAGGCTACGTCTAAAGGGGTGGGCACACTACAATTCGTGCTCAATTGACTCATTCAAACGCATCCGAATGCAGCAGACCGGAAACGCAAGATCAGGTGAAGAAATTTTGTACAACGCTGCATATCAAAGTTGAAGCTTAGTGAACTCAGAAACGTGAATTCGTACGAAGAGAGGACCCGTGACCAATAGAAGATTGAAATGTCACACCCTGACTTCTTGGCTAAATTCAAAGGATACAAATATCAAAGTTGTGAATTTGTGTTGCAGGAAAGTGAGCGAGTAGACATGATGTATAATTTACTTAAAACCAGATGCCCTCTCACGTGACATATTCTGGTTCGTTGCATTGTCCGAAAAACAGTTGTGTGCACAAAGCCCAGTGTTACCACCCCTTAAAGGTGCTGCAAGTGATTTTAGCCATTCTACTTCCATGAGACTGAGCCGTTGAATTAGCCATGGCCATCTGTCCAAGATGAGGGTGGCAACTCTTGCTGTTGTTGTTTTTAACAACCGTTTCTTCACGATGTCGGTCTCATTAAAGCTAATTTGACCGACATCATGCAGAAACGGTTGTTAAAAACAACAGCAACAAAATAGCGCACTTACACGACAACTTTTATGAGCAACATGGCATAAAAAAGGCATTAAGCCTCAATAACAGGCTGCAACTACAATACTATGAGAACACGCAAAATGATTGACAGGTCGAAAGCATCAGTGACCACGGCCCGCGCATGCCTTTTTGTTGACTTTTTACAGAGTCTAGAGCAGTCACAGAGACCAGTGAGAGATCTCACGACACTTATTTAATTAATTTCAGGTAGGAATTTTTTTTGCATACCTTTCCATGAAGAAGATAAATATGGCTTACAGCACCTTTAAGTCACAAAATTTCAATTTAGATTTAATGGGATCTTTAAGGAGGATCATTGGTGGGCTGAAATCCTTTATTGTTGAAAAAGCAAGGTTTGCTTGTATTAAAAAAATAAATAAATAATAACCGTCCTCGCATCAGGCATTAATTAAAGTTCACACCTGCAGTTCTTATATGCCAAAGTAACTTGGTTTGGAATATCAAAGCGCTATGTATATTATGCTAATTAAAGCTTCAGATGTGCACAGAGCAGACTGTGAGGTGACCTACACGCTGAGTTTGGCCCTGTGCAGAACTGATAGGCTGTCAGGGTGCTGCTGGCAGCATTTGTAATTCCGTTCACGGCTAAAACGGTTACAGTCCCAGAGTCCTCTGCAGTGGGTGTGCTGAGCCGTAGCTCGAACTGCGTCATTCTCCCAAGAAGAGACAAGAGAAGGAGGGAGAGTGAGAGAAAGACCATAGAAAAGCACTTTATTTCCTGCGACATCTGCAATGATCATTTACTGTCCAGAATTGGACAAAAAGCTCCAAGTGACTCTCTCTTCCTAAATTAATCACATGAGGCTATTGTTAGTTGGTCAAATCTATCATCACATCAAAACCAATGTGCAAAACTAAAGCCAACCTTTGTCTTCACATTGAGGCAATGAGCACGTTAAAACGCACAATCTTACACTGATTATTCTTAATAAGCAGACAATGCGTAAGGTCATGAAAAAGTAAAACCGTTAATGCACAAACCAATCGGCATACATACATTTTTAGCCATTATCTTGCATATTAACACCTTTACCCGCATTCTTGCCAGATTATCCAATGTGCGCATGTGCATTAATAAGAAATGATGACTATAAGTAAGACCTTGCATAGGTACTTTCTTTTTGATTTTCTCCCATTTTCTCCCCAATTTGGAATGCCCAATTTCCAATGCGCTCCAAGTCCTCGTGGTGGCATAGTGACTCGCCTCAATCTGGGTTGCGGTAGATGAATCTCAGTTGCCTCTGCATCTGAGACAGTCAATCCGCGCATCTTATTACGTGGCTCGTTGAGCACGCTACTGTGGAGACATAGCGTGATTGGAGGCTTCAAGCTATTCTCTGCAGCATCCATGCACAACTCACAACGCGCCCCACCGAGAACGAGAACCACATTATAGTGACCATGAGGAGTGGTAGTCAGTGTCTTTACTCGCCGAGCTACCCAGACCCCCCTTTTTTCTTTCTTGATAACTGAAAACATGGTGTCTCTTTAAAATAGGGCTGAAACTATTAGTCGACGTTATCGGCAACGTCAACAATAAAAAAAAAAAATTCAAACATTTTCACTGTCAAATAGTCGTTTGATCTCATTTAATGCAACATGAGATAATTTAAAACACTTATGATGACACACGAGAGTAGCACTGCCACTCGTGCCTGAATGAATGGAGGAAGAATGCATAGCTCACCGTCCAGATGCAAAGGTGATGTATATCACAAAGTATGAGGGAATTATAATACAAAAATACTAAATAAGTAAATACAGAAGTAGTGTTGTCCTTACGTAAAATAACGCAGAACCTTACCTGACGTTCCACTAAATTTAACTGCCAGTGTGTCTAAAAATGTTACCCCTCAGCATTATATCTTAAATAAATCCTTTATTAAAGTTCAAATATTAAGGAAGAGGTAGTGTAAATAAGCTCAAACTCCAAAACTGGCATTTCTACGGTCAGAACCGCTTATACGAGTCACGTGAATAATAGCGCAAGAGAGTTTCAAACTTCTCCTGGCTGATAAACCCTCTCACGTGGAGACACTTGTTCCTCACACCCGCTTGCTGCAGCTAGATTATAACATGATGGCTTGCAACGAAGTGAATATATTGTATGCCTCACGGTGTGTATCTTACTGTAAAGAAAATCAGTGATACGCAGATCTATTAAGAAGAGTTTGTTTTTTAGTGAGTTGGATCAAGGTTAACAAAAAGGTGAGTGTAGTCAGCCCTTTATAAAATGCAAAAAAATTGTTATTGATTTGTCTTTTTTTGTTTGTTTTCCAATATAAATATCTAAAACTCTTTAAGTACAGTACTGTGCAAATGTTTTAGGCACTTGGGAAAAATGTTGCATAGTGCGGATGTCTTCAAAAATAATGGCATAGTATATAGTTTTCATAAATCAATTAACGTCATACAAAGTTAATGGTGTGACCACCTTTGCCTTTAAAACAGCACCAATTCTCCTAGGTACAGCTGGATACAGTTTTTCTTGATTGTTGGCAGATAGGATGTTCCAAGTTTCTTGGAGAATTTGCCACAGTTCTTCAATCTATTTTGGCTGTCTTAATTGCTTCTATCTCATCTTGTATTCCCAGACTGTCTCAATATTCAATGGGGGGGGCTCTGTGGGTACCATGACATCTGTTGCAGGGCTCCCTGTTCTTCTATTCTATTTGCAAAAGTAATATTTGGGAGTCTAAAATGTACACTTCATATTGACACACTAAAGCTGACAATATAAATAACTATATCAAGACAAATGTTTTTGTGAAGCATCTTATGTGCCTAAGACTTTTGCACAGTGCTGTACATTTACTTTAGGAGCTATATTGCAGAAGAAACAATTGTTATTGGAGAATGTTGAATATAATATTTAAAATTGTTATATTTTAAAATATAAAAAAAATCCTTAAAACATGATCCGTTTATGTGAAAAGCAACATAAGATATTAAGACTTTATATTTTAAAGTATATTTCATCTTTACTGCACTAGCAGAAGTATGAACAAGTAAAAACATATACCTATATACAGGGGCGTAGACTCCCCATAACCAATAATCAAAGCAAGCAAGTACAACAACGCCCCATTATATATTCCGTGATCAATGGAAACATGTAAATGTTTCATGCTGCAACCCCATTAAACGTAATACAAATTCAAGGATTTTTTTTTGTAATTAAATGAATGTTATTTAGAGGTATTTTTAAAAGAAGATTGTCCTCTTACTTGTTATGAAGCACAATTAATACAACCTTTTAAGTCGAGGCACGAGCTGAATAGTCGGTTAAGAGCTAGTAATTTATCATTGCAATAATTGACCGAATAGTCCATCTAAGTGCGTATGGCTGTAGCAGACCAAACTTTCCAAGAGGGTTTTACAGTGCATACTGTCCAACAGCTAAAGCGCATCACACCAATTAAAGTACCATTGCCAAAAATCTAAAACTAAAGTATATATGAAAAAATCTAGAAAAGTGAGTCGACCTCCTTACTTAGCAACTAGTCGGTTATTGGATGACTAGTCAACTATCGTAACCCATCCCTAAAACCTGCATTTATAAGTCTCGACTTAGACATTGTGCAGAACCAACCTTATGGCGTCTTTACACAACCGAGTTAAGATTGCTCTGATTCTGCTCAAAATTCTGTGTAAAGATGCAATGCCACATCAAAGCCAGAAAAGACAAAATTATGCCTGCTCTGACCCACCTTATTTATATCTTTATATTTAAAAGTATAATTTTATATTTTCATAAATTTCATATTTCCATTTTCATATTTTGATATTCAAGACAACATTATACATGCAATTGTAATTGCTGTGTAAATGCCTTTATGCTACCACAGCATTAAACAGGATATATAAATACAAAAAAATGCCACTTCAGATGCAGCTTATGTGCCAATTTTGCAGTACAAGACAACTTTAGAATACCCATGATGGAGGAAACAGGGTGGTGGGTTGATTTCAGCTAATAGGAGGCCAGTGACTTTGAGGCTATGCTCATTTGCGCATTAATAGCACTTGCATTAGTTTTACCATGACGGTTACATTAGATTTTAAATACATAACATGACAGATGCATTACTGGAAAATGTACCTATTTGTAGACCCAACCACTTATCTCAAACCGCAGAGCACCATTTCACCAAGGATCTCTTTCAAGGTGACTTTACTGTCTGTCTGGATCATATCTGACGTCATACACTGCAATTCTGTTGGTTGCAAAAAAGGGTTGGGTGGTGGGAAGGCACCCGTCATCTGCACCATTGTGACTATGAGCTAAAAATAACCCATTCCATAATCTGGACAGCCTATCAGTGCTAAATATAACATCTTCCACTATGCATGAAAAATAAAATGTGGCACCAATTCTACTTATGTAAATGGGTTAAAACAGCTGATAGCAGCTTCAGTACTTTAATTGTAATGGTACACATCAGGCAACCACTTTCATTAGATGAAAAAAATCTTATGAATAAAAAAAATAAATAAAAAAAAAGATGAAAAAGTGAAAGCACTTCTTGGTTACATATGTAACCTTGGTTCCCTGAGACGAAGGGAATGAGACATTGCGTTTATTATTTCATATGGGAGTGTCTTCTTACACAACCTAGTTGTAACCTCTCTGCAATAATGGCAATATTCCAATATTGGCAATAGTGTTTGAGCCCCGCCTGTTTTGCACGAAACTGGTACCACTATAAAAACAGGAGAACAAGCACCATTTCCTCAGAATTTCTGACTGAGAACAAGGAGCACGTCGCTCGTGCTGAGTCCCACCTTCCATTTTAGCACATAG
The DNA here is from genome assembly GCA_032164185.1 of Moxostoma hubbsi. Taxonomy (NCBI): domain Eukaryota; kingdom Metazoa; phylum Chordata; class Actinopteri; order Cypriniformes; family Catostomidae; genus Moxostoma; species Moxostoma hubbsi. Next base: position 9,396,317 of record JAVLUX010000018.1, on the reverse strand, counting down.
AGTCGTCTCGTGGATGGCGCTCTGACCTGTAAGATGGTGTTAATGACTGAATGTGTCAGTTCTGACGCGTTTAGCACGCTCCGTTCAGGAGCCACACATGCAGGTTCCAAGCTGGGGATGCCAGATTGTATATTACGCATGAGAGAGGAGATCCCTCCTCAGCGGTATTGTCCATGGCGAGCTGTACCATATCTCTATCATTTCCAGAAACCAAGGCTGGTTGGGCCATTTCGGCGCAACGAATAGAATTGTTTCCTTGTCTTCTCTGACTTTGCAAATGACGGAGTGAATCAGGCATACCGGGGGAAACGCATATTTGTGTTTCTCTGGCCATTTGTGTGCCATTGAGTCTACTCCCAGCTGCGCTTGTGACTTTTTGTACCATAGGGGACAGTAGGGAGTGTAGGGAGTGGTTACTCCCTACTTAGTCAAATAGATTGTTGTCTGCTTTGCTGAATATTTCTCAAATACAGTTTGAGGACGAAGTCTCTATTCGCCCGGTATCACCCCTTGGCCTGGCAGTAGGTCCATGCCGTAATTGGCATGGGACATGTGTCGCTCTCAGGGAGATGACATGACTCTCGCTCCATAGGAGGATGCGTTGCGTCAGTCTCAACAGTTTCGTTCAATGAATTCCGCCTTGGCGGCTTATAAATGCCACAACTGTCATGTTGTCTGAGAGACACATTAGAGAGGATGGCGTCACTGCACCAGGACTTAGACAGTTCGTTATGAGCTTCAGTGAAGAATGGGGAAGATTTGCAGGATGCTGATAATTGACGCCGTCCGGACTGCAGCAACCATTCATAGAGGCGAGTCTGTTCAGGTTTCTCTGGGGGAGACAACAAGGTGAAGCTCTTCGATCACCCTTGTAAGGACATGGAGCATCTCCCTGTCAGTAGCACATGCATGTTCCACACCCTCGCTGGAGGGAGGGGCGGCAGCATCATCCACTGACCATTCGCTTGGAGCGAGAGACATGGCATCGTCATTATTATCCCCAGTGTCAGAACCGCTGAACAAGACAAGGCCGCCCGCTCTCTCAGAAGGTCAGAGCTCGTGACGTACATAGCGTATCGGAAAACGTGCTTCGTAGAGATTGAGGGGCTCTTAGGGCATGTGCCACCATGAGGACCATCCTGCTCAAACTCGCAGCCCCGCCGTGCCTCCTCGTGTGAATCCTCAGGTTTCACAGAAGTGGCAGGTGAGAGGGCACGTGGGGCTGAATCCAGAATGAGGGTGATTCGCAAGTGAAGCGTCTTGAGACTCATGCCCTCACATTCCGCCCGATGACTCGCGTATATCAATGGCGAAGGTAGAGGGCTTCTAGACAAGAGATGATCACTGTCTTGAAGGAAGAAATTCTGAGGAAATGTTGTTTGTGCACCTTTTTTATAGCGAACAGATTTACACCAAATCAGAAGGCTCAAACATCATAGCCAATATTAGAATATTGGTGTTATTAAAGAGAGATTTCAACTTGGTTGTGTAAGAAGGCACTCCCCATATGCGATAATAAACACAATGTCAAGAGTACTGAGTCATAATGGATCGTGTATTACTGTTAATGCCATTTACTCAGGGAGTTATTTAATAAAGATGTTTGAATTATACCTCATCTTATAACCCGCATTATTAATATGATGTCTATGCCCAGTGGAAATTGATAAGCTGTCACCACGGATGATAACTAGGGATGTAGGAATATATCCATTATTGATCAGTATGTTATTTTATTGGCATCGATACATTAAAATTAGCCAACATTTAAATTAGAAGCCCAATTGGCATGCTTTATAATTCACTCAGTTGGCCTTGGCGTCTCTTTAACAGTCTGGCATAATAGCCTTGGGAGGCCACAAAATGGCAATATACCATTTACTGAAGCCAGTAGCAGACAAGATCACACACAAACACACAGGATGAACTGAAGTGGTGCAGATGGCAGTCCAAAGTTACAAAGGTTTTTGCATTTCTACAAGAATGAACAAAGTGACATTGAGGAGTTCGCAGGTTATCAAACTGGTGTAACTGCACAACATTTATTGTGCAATTCCTTTTTATGTAGCCATCTTTCATTCAAGCTGTCTAAACACAAAAAGGCATACTTGTTACTGAAAATACACTATGTAGGCTCTATGAAAGATACTTATACACTATAATACTATATATGTCCTTTGATAATGATTTGTGTCGAATAAAATTAAAAAATTATGTGATATAATACACCCAAAATACACTACTTCCAAATCAAGTATGTTGTCTTACAACATTCGCCCAGTATTCCCCACACTCCTGTGGTGACACGACAGTGATGCTGAAGTCTTAAAGGAGCCATGCATCTTTTGCGACATTGGTGACTGGTCAAATTATGAGACCACCAAAAGTATCACAGAACATCAATATCGGCTACCGATCGGTGTCCGACTGATCGGAGTATCCCTACTCAAGACTTTTAAGAATTTAAATGTAGCTACAAACCAGGTTATTTCAAGACAACAAAAAAGGTAGCACAGAGATTATGTTTCACGTGCTACATTAATAATTTCTAAGACCTCCAAGCAAAAAAGAGCTCCAAGTCTCTGACACAAATCAGAAATGTTACATGCACCACTGAACTCTCACTTGCACAATTTTGGACAGTGATGTACAGAACTGGTGAACAAAACATTTTTAGTTCCCGCAACAATTGTCAGCTGTCTGAAACCATTTGTACTGGATTTTTTTTTTTCCACCACTCATGATGAGTATCTTTAAAAAAAATTAAATTGTGAGTTTAGAGTGAGTTTAAGTTAGTAAAACAAATTCTTTGTAGCACATTTTGCATCCATAAAACTCCAGCATCAAGAAATAATGTTACAAAAGTATTTCATTTCTTTAAAAAAATCTTGATCAATTTCCATTAATTATTTTAAAATGTACTGACATACCTAGTTTTTAAATAGAAAAAGGTTTGAAAACAATTAAACCTAGGAAAATATAGCCTGTGTATTATTTATTATTATTATTATTATTATATTGACCTCCTAATTATTGACCTTGAGTAACAAAGGCTGAGAATCAATGGTGTGGCGTGTAGTGCTGGGAGGTGGGTGGGGAGTGTGAGCCAACACAATGTCCAATGGATATGGAGTGTTTCTGGGCAGAGAATGAGCTTTGATGAACATGTGATAAGGGGCCCGAGGATTAACAGACACAGTCCATTGAGACAACGTGTGAACAGGTGCACACAAAAATACCTAATCTCCTACAGTGGAGCAGTACAGGGCCTAAGGGTCTCAATACCAGGACAAGAGAGGCGAGACATGTAATTATCTCATGTGACAACTCATAAGTACAGTTACCCCCCTAATAACTCCATTTGGAGAAATCATTAAACAACCTGCAAAGCGCAAACACATTAGAAAGGCTAGGCTGCGCGATGCTCTAATAACTTTGTCTCTTTCATGAGACAGTCACCTTTAATATGCAAATATAAAAGGTGGAGCTTACCAGCAACTTCCACAATGTCTCCAGGCACAATGTCTTTGGCTTTGATCCTCTGCACAGCCTTCCTGTCCTGACGATACACCTTGCCCATCTCTGGCTCGTACTCCTTAAGGGCTTCAATGGCATTTTCAGCATTACGTTCCTAGATGGACAGAACAAACCATGAAAAAGTCAGATTTATTGCATTGCTAACACCAGAGAATTGTGATAAATTAAATCTTCCCAAAATAACAGAATCAAAAAGGAAAAGATTTTTGGACAAAGATGCTGAATGTTTCTGCAAAAATCGCTACAGTTACACTAAGGCATTTACAACTGAAGTAAATATGGCCAGTCCATAAACATTCAAATACACACCATTTCAAAAGTATAGCCACAAAATGAACACATTATATGTGTTAACATTATTTTAGTATGATAAAATCCCTTACTGTGTTTACTAACGTTATGTTGGCATGGCAACAAACTTGTAATATTTGATAGAACTTCACACAGATACAATTAGTAAGTAAATGTATCACTCTAACATCATGTTGACACATATACAGTATGTTAACACAATGTGTATATTAACGTTTATGGACTGGCCCAATTCACTTCCAGTGCTTTCCTGTAACTGCAATATTTGTGGTAATCAACATTATAGCACAAAATGCTGTCAATTAAGCTCAGCTTCACCTGGAATATTCTTTTAATATACAGCTATGAGGAGCAGGATTTGGAACCAATTATATTTATTTACATGTATTCATTTGGTGGACAATTTTATCCAAGGTGACTTAGAAAAGGAGGAATAATACAACATAAGCAATTTATAAGGAGACAGTGGTATGAAAAGTGCAGCATTACAAAGTTTAATTGCATCAGAAAATACTCTCAAAGACAGAGATTAGAATGCAACAAGAATATTTTATATATATATATATATATATATATATATATATATATATATACACACACACACACACACACACACACTTTTATTTTTTTGAGCGTATGGTGTTTTTGAGTGTACGGAGTGCTTATGGACAAGATGTGTCTTTTTAGCCTTTTTGTGTGTGAATGTGTGTGTTTTTTTTAAGACAGAGAGTGAGTCTGTAAAGGCCTTTCCAACAACAAGGTACAGTGAAGCCGAAAGTTCAGGAAAGTGATTTGGTGCCGCTTTGTGTTGGTACAACAAGGTGCCACTCATTTGCAGACCACAGGCTTCTTATATTTCAAGTGGGTAGGGCTACTCAGCACAACGCAGCAAAAATAAAAACCAATTGGTCTGTTTTTCCCAAACCAATGGTAGATGGAAGAAGTGTGGTGAAATTTGCTTAAAAGATATCTAGATCTATCTATCTATCTATCTATCTATCTTTTTTTTTTTTTTGCAGTTCAATTTGTTGCCAGTGATTCAGAATATACATACTTAACCTTTAACGATTCAAATTTCAGATTTTTTTTATATCATCAATGGAAAATGCATGCAAAATATGCATGTACTGACCTGCCAGACACCAACGATGGCATTGGCTATAAGAATCAGTAAGATTACAAAAGGCTCTACGAAGGCAGTGATGGTTTCCTCTCCTTCCTCGAACCAGGCTAGTACCTGCAGAGAAAAGGCATGTCACAACACATCCTATTTAACATTTAAATGAAGCATTTCCCATTCAAAACACTGCAGATTTTACAAGACTGGTAAATCAAGATTCTAGTAGAGACACGCCAGTGACATTTGCCTACTCATAATAGATTCAACAAAAATGGCCATTTCCCACACACAACCCATTTACATCAGATTATGTTTGGATTGTGTAAACCGCATGATTACAGAACAAAGGGGGAAAAAACGTGACCAAACAGCATGACAAAAGCCAAACGCAGCAGCATCTTTTAATGACTGGAAATAAAACTCCTGCTGCTCCCTGCAGCCACAGCATGACATCTTTTATTTCCCTCATTTAGACACTACACATCCTAAAATAAGAAACTGTAACATCCATTTACTTTTCTTCACATCATTAAACTCAGACTTTTATAGCAACTTAGAAAATAGAACTTTTGTTCTGCACACAAGCAAGAAAAGTCTACACAACTGAATAAAAAGGCAAGAAGTCACAAAAGGCCATGTGTTATAGTCATTTTAACACTGTTAGGGGGTGTTCTTAGGCATGACGTGGAGAAGTTTATTATTGTTAACAGTAGGAACATCAAACATGATAAAAAAACCACCAATGTTCAATAAATGGTAGGGATGTTTAAAACTACATATTTTCAAAAATCATCCAGTCGGTGGTTTGCCTGTGTAACGGAAGCCAGCTGGTAGGTAGCTGTGCAGTAGGTCAACCTCACTCCCCTGGCCTCAAGAGCCGCACTAGTGACTGACGCTAGAGGCTGTAGCCTTTAGCTCCCTTGTTAGCACACCTGCCTCCCACACCGGAGACGCCAGTTTGAATAGCATTCAAATGACTTGTCATCCAATCTGTTTTAAAGAGGACCTGTATAACTGGGCAGTAAGTGAAGGGTTAAACTTTCGACACACAGGGTCATGTGTCAAAACAACATGGCATGATCACAGCAGAGTTTGTCATTGGGAGAAAAACCAAAAAACGACATCTGGAAACTTCAATCTTTTTGAGTCAACAGATTTGAGTCTATTTTATTCCGATATGCCATGTACACTATTGGACAATAGCACTAGGTTTTCCTTAGAAATCCTATATTTACTGTGCATTTTTTTTTTTTTTTACTTTCAAAGGCTTTATATGGAGTAAGGATGACTTACTCATCATTAAGGTGCATTAAGACCATTGCAGACAGACAGCACACTGGAGGTTAAGTATTTCACTAAATAGGGAGCAAGGGAGCATCTTATAGCTTTCCTATCAAGCCAAGTCCATTCAATCCAAACTTCCAATCAAAGGTTCTGTTTCAGGCTGCAGATGATGTTTGAACCACTCAACATGGTTGACAAAAAAGGCCAATGGTTATCAGTACTTGGATTCAGAATTTATAATATAAAATTGTATTTTATCATGGTTGGCAGTTATTGGACGATGCTGGCCATTACTTGTATCAGTATTAATTATGCTAATTTCTGATTGGTAAAATCCTTCAGCACTGACAATCACTTATTTGTTTGACAGTCCAAAGAGAGAACATTGAGATGTTGTGGAATAAAATCATTGTACCTAAAGTCAAATAACTTTAATTTGAATTTTTTTTTTTTTTTTTTTTTTGCATTTGTGCTTTTCCCAATACACATTGTTCCAAAGCAACATTACAGAAAATCAGCTATAATGTCTGTAACGTCTCAAAAACATGCATAACCAACACTCCTGGAAACATAAAAAATTTTGTTAAAAAAAAATAAATAAAAAATCTGACTTTCTATAGCTTGGTATAATTTTAAATTTCTCAACATATTCTCACTGTCCTCATGTGTAGATATACATTTTTAGGGAAACTATTTGCTCTAGATTGTTTTATTTTTCCATGTTTATTAAGTGCTATTAGTTACAAATTAAAAAGGAAATGCAAAATGCACACAGCAGTCACACTTGTGTATCAGCAGGTTAAAGATGCAACTTTACCATGAGGGTCTTTTAGTGCAAACTGTCTGAAACTATGAATCACACTACTTTCAAGCATCAGCACTTAATTATTATTTTTTTACATTTATGATTAATAATCAGAATGAACCTATATACCACCAAGCAATATATTTCATCAACCTAACTGTAGACTTTTTGCTAAGCAATGTACCAACATTCCACAATATTATAGAATGCATTCACAGGTCTGACTCTTTTTTTTAGCATTTTACAACGGTAGCAAATGTGGCTCATCCAACAAAACTGTATATGCAAAAATATCCCCTTTTTATAATACAACACCTTTAAAACAACTTGGAGATGTCCTGGGAAGGCACAGCTATTCATTTAACCTACTTTGCACCTTTAAAATAGGGACTTGCATGACCTTTTCTAATAAATTATCTTTGGATGCATAGCACTAGGTTACCAACATTTTATGGTCTCGTATACAGAGATTAAATCAGTTGGTGTACTTTCAAAGACAGTAAAGTAACAGGCCTGTCTGCAGTAATGACTGGCCTCCGACTGAAGGTCAGAGGCCTAATTTGGCTTGCAGAGATGCCCCCTTACACAGCCAACTATGAGACAGCTGTCAAACCACAGACTCCAACACCTCAGTATCATTCTGCGGGGCAATGCCTCTCTCCCTCAACCAGACCAGATACTGTAGTTTCATCTCCTCCGCAATGTTGGTGCATTCTAACAGCTTCTTTTGGAAAGGCCAAAGTAGTAAGATCAGCAAACTTAGTTTTTTATGGACAGATGTTTTTCTTAAAAGAGACAACAAAGTTCTAATAAAATAACTATAGAATCTAATTTACTTCTATGGGTTTGTAACAACATGAGGTTGAGTAAATGATTAATGAGTTTTAATTTTAAGATGAAATATCCCTTTAACCAAGCACTAATCTTGTGACCCTGGGAAGGTTAAACAGAACCCATTTATAATTTTGATTGACAGCCTAACTATATGACCCATTCAAATCTCCAAGCAGACATGTATGTTTTCATTCAGTGTTAAACTATCTAGGTCAATTAAGCGTGAAGAATTTACACCTCACCATAAAACCGCAATGCACTATTAAGTGCCTTGTCTCGTTTGGCAGCTAGAGACAGACACTCAATCTCACTGAATGCTGTTGTCAACATTTTTAAGGAGTCCAGCTTTCTCAGCTGTTTATCCCTCTCTGATCTACGAGTAACCGAATACGAGGAGTGCAAGAATCAAGTATCTAACAAGACATTTACACGTTCACAGCCTTTCCGGATGCCAGTCGACTTTTATTTCAGTACATGAAATGCTGTGGTGTAAAGACGTCAACACCTGATTTGAATCTATGCTGAATCACTTTGCAAATCTGGCTGCATTGACCCCATTTGTGGCTGGATGTTTTCACTTAAGGACTAGTAGTTTTGCAAAATAATAATTACAGAAACCTAAGGACATGTGACTGAAATGTACTTACAAATGATATACAAGCTGCCAGCAGAAGAATCCGCACAAGCAAATCCTCAAACTGCTCAATGACAAGTTCCCATATAGATTTTCCTGTCAAAATCAAGATAAATGTATCAGAATCCAATGTTAAAAAGATGCATTTTTAAACTGTAAAATTGTAAGTTTAAAAATGTACCTTCCTCAGCAGGCAACTCTGTGTGAGGTTAATGGATGAGTATGAAAAAGAAGAGAAAGTAGCAAGTTACAAAAATGTACAGTGACTATTTTTCCAAGTATAAATGGATTTGTCATGGACTAAAAAACAAATTTAGCCTTTGAGTATATACCAGACAGCTTATAACCAAACAAAACAAAGCTTACATTGGTCTTTACCATAAAAATACAATGCAGATAAATACTTAGTCTAATGTTTTATAAGTAAATTGAAGCCTAAACTATCATTAGAAAAAGTCTCCTTTTAACACTTGTATTTAATCAGCTTGGCAAGTGAGGACAAGTTTCAACCTCTAAATTTTTGTTTTGAAAAATAATTAGCATGCACAAACACCATCTTCCACTCCAGAGGAAATATCAGGCTATGGACGAATTTTTAGCCCATTGTCTAAATTTACAAGCCATTCTTGCTGCTGACAGGAATATTTTCATCCATTTCATTTCATAAAAACGTGTTCTTGTGTAAATGCAAGGTGAGGAAAACGTTGGGTGTCCAATGACATAATAAAGCCGCAAGTGTTTTCTAACTGGATCTGCCTTAAACTAATATTTGTGCTGGAACAGCATGTGTGGGTGATTCTCACGAAACTTGACAAGATATATATATATAGATACACATATACACACACACATTTTTAATGTAGTACTCTTAGTAATACTCGCTTTGTATTGTAGTTCATTTTCGCTAATTACATTTTTTATTAATCATTAATAAAAATAATTAAAAAAAAATTTAACAAATTGTACGACACCATTTTATTATTTTTATTATTTACGGAAATTGCGTTTATAATTGAAAAAAATAATTGAAAAGTAAAACGTCCGGACTCGTTACGGTAATAAAAATTAAGGGGTAAAATTCCTACCAAGTGTATCTTAATTGTCATAAACGTAGGCTTTATTTACTTTATGCAAAAAAACAAATTGATATCTTTTTATTGTATTTATTTAGACATTTTCTTAGGTTTAGTACGAATGTACGTGTGCCCGTCTTCCACCTTGTCAAAAGGAAAGCGAAGAGAAGCGTGTGTGATGACGTCAGTGATTTCGAACGCTCCTGCCGGGTGACTGCAACAAATGTAACAATTTTGTATCAACTTCAATGCGTTCAGTGACGCGCCGTTACTGGTGAAAAATAAAAGGTGTCACACGTACCGTTGGGACCCCATTTGTCTCGTTGTCTTTTCACCTGGTCTAATGTCAGTCCCGTACTCTCGTTGACGCTGAAATAACTATAAACTTCTTCCACACTCTTGGCGTGAGCGTTCTCCATGGTTAGGTTGGAAGAGAATACCGATCCTGCTCAATAGTTCTGCTTTAGTCAATACAAAAAAAAAAAGATATGGGTTTTCCTATAACTGACACATGCATTGACATCAAGCAGATATCCAATGAGGTACATATGAAGAAACACGTGTAAATGCACCTTCCAGAAGTCTTTTCCGGAGATGCGGAAAAACGTTTGCTTCGCCCTAGCTGGTTATCCTTTTGTTGTTCTCCAAATAATTGGTAGTCACTGGAAGCCAAAAGAAAATCTCCTTGCTTAGTACATCACTTGTACCACCCGTTCAAGCCTCTGCCTGCCTGGTAACCCGTCTCGCCGTCTTTTCTCTCCCGTTTAGTGAGTGGTGACTTGAAGGGGTGTTTACTCTTTTTTTTCTCGCAAGCGTCTCACTACTGCCTCCCTGCCGCATGTGGAGGACGCTGATTGGATAGCGAGTGTATAGGGAGCTCGTCAAGATCCAACAATCTTCCCTGGCATGGACAGCGTTGACGTTAATTGTGCCGCCGTTTCTTGATTGGTTTAACGGGTTGTCACTCAAAGCGGCTGATTTAACCTTTGTCCCTCCCCTCTACGCAGGTAAACCACAGGTAAGTGGGATTTTTGGAAAACTATCTGGAATGGTATGTATGCTAAATCACAGCAGTTTCAATTAGTATTTCACTTTTGCGTTTATATAGTTGGGACCACAGTGAAGTTTTGGTATTAACATGGAAATACATTTTTAGTATTTTTTTTAGGAGAAATAAATTATATCCACGTTAAAGTATATCCACGAGACATAAATAATATACATGTTAACATTATTTGAAATCAAATTTAACATGAATTGATTTAACCACTTTTACAACTGTGTTGCCATGACATTGTAATGCTGTAAACCCTTAATCATTAAAACAGCTGTAAAAAGGATGATTTAAACAATTTTACAACTCAAATAAAACGTTTTAAAATAATAATTAAAGTGCTTTTAAAAAATTATAAGCTTCATTTTTTTTACTTTAAACCTGACAAAAATTGGCAAAACTATTCACTTCTATTTTAAGAGCCTTACTGTAAAATAATTATTTTAAAAAAATTTTAAGGAGGAATGTGTCAAAAATAATTTGTGGTAATGAAGATTATGCCACAAATGCTGTCGATTGAGTTGAGCTTTTATTGAACCCAGAATATTCCTTTAAATCATACTGAGATCATCAGCCTATGTCAGCTCAAATGCATTCTGTCATTAACGCAAAAAACAAAAAACAAACAAAAAAAAATACATAACAAAAAATTGTCAAATGTTAATTTTAATAAATGAAATTTACACTTAAATTGTTTTGCTGAATGAATATAATTGGCAAAAAATATTAAATTTGAAAAAAAATACAAAAAATCACTTGTGAACCCCATATGTAAAGCTAACTCACTTTTATATGTACAGTCCCATTTCTGAAAAAGTTGGGACAGTTTTAAAAATGTTAATAAAAAAAAAAGGAGTGATTTGTAAATTATATTCAACCATTGCTAAATTGAAAGCACTACAACTACACATTATATGATGTTTTACCTTGTGAAGCATTTAGGCACTGAAGACACAAGTTTTTTATGATTAGAAAGTGGAATTTTCCCCAATTCATCCATTATGCAGGTCTTCAGCTGTATAATTGTTTGCTTCATAATGCACCACACATTCTCAATTGGAGATGGTCAGGACTGCAGGCAGACCAATCTAGCACCCGCACTCTCTACTTATTCGGCCAGTATGTGGTATGAAGTTGTCCTGCTGATAATGCCGGGATGTCCCTGGAAATGACAGTGCTGGATGGCAGTATATGTTGCTCCAAAATTTGTACATATCTGTCTGCATTAATGGTGTTCACACAGATGTGAGAGTTACCCATGCCATGAGCACTGACAAACCCCTGGCCCATACAGACACTGGCTTTGGGACCTGACGCTGATAACAGCTTGGATGGTTCTTTTCCTCTTTGGTCTGGAGAACACAATGGCTGTTTTTCAAAAACAATTTGAAATGTGGACTCATCGGACCAAAAAACACAGTTCCACGGTTCTACTTTCCATCTAAAATGAGACTAAGCCCAGAGAATTCGGCAGCGCTTTTGGACAGTGTTGATGTAGAGCTATTCAAAGCTTCTGCTTTGCATAATGAAGTCTTAACTTGCATCTGTGGATGCAGCAGAGAGTGGTATTGACTTACAAAGGTTTACTAAAGTTATCCCAAACCCATGTTCATTATATCATATTTTTAAAGACAGTCACGTCTGAGGGATCAGACATCACTTGCATTCAGTGGTTTCTGTCTTGCCCTTTACACACAGATATCTGACCAGATTCCTTGAATCTTTTAACTATATTGTGCACTGTAGAGGGTGAAATGCCCAAAATCCCTCCAATTTGTCTTGGGAAACATTGTTCTCAAAGTGCTGGATTATTTGCTGAAGCATCTGTTGGCAAATTGACAAGTCTCGAATGATCCTTGCTCTTGAAGGACTAGGCTGTTTTTGGAGTCTCCTTATATACTGACACGACTGCCTCACCCGTTTCACATCACCTTGTTTTTCAACTCGTCAAATTGTTATTAGTCTTAAACTTTTCTCAACTTTTTTGGAGCGTGTTGCAGTCATCTGATTTGAAATTACTGTACATAAAAAAAAAATTCACAAGGTAAACATCATATAATGTGTAGTTGTAGTTTTTCAATATAGCAAAGGGTGAATATATTTTACAAATGACTCCTTTTTGTTTTTTAGCATTTTTCATACGGTCCCAACTTTTTCAGAATTGGGGTTGTATTATGATGTGGGCATTTTGAATAAGACTGACTCAAGATTATATAATTGTAAGCAGCCAGATGTCCATTATACAGAAGGCACACAGATATAAAAGACTATGCAGTGTGCTTACACCTACTCAAGGTGACTTATGCATATTATTACATTAATATATGAAAAAAATGAATGAATTAGCATTCGGGAGTTTGGGAGCTCTTGCTCATAAATTAGATGGATCAATTTTTACATGCTAATAGATACTTTTCTCTGTTGATATGGATTCTCATCTAAACAGTTACATTCTTGACATAGAATGTGAAATGTATATGATGAAAAATTATTTGAATATGTAATATGTTAAACATTTAAAAAAAAACATTGACATTAAAATGTAGAAATATTGTTTTATTTCATTTTATTAATATAAATAATATTTTTTTAAAGAAACTTTCTGGATACTCAGAAAATGACAATACACTAACAATTACAAATTATGAAACAAAAAAAACAAAGAAACACTAGAATGGCTCATTTTCTGTACGTATAGGATGTGAGTTGCTGATGATTAAGAATAATAAGAATAATATACAGTACACATTTAATCGCTAAATCCATGTTTTATGACAACTTCAAAAGATATGCAGATTTTTATTATTTTTTATTATTATTAGTTTAATGAGCTTTCAAACATAAGAACAGAGGAATAAAGCCCAGCAAAACTGAACCTTGGGTCGACAGCTAGCCTAAATGTCATCTTGTTCAAAGTCATATCCAAGTAAACAGTTAGTAATAAAACCATTCATTTAAGTTGAAGTCTAACCTGATGAGGGACAAGTCAGTCAGTTTATTAGGCTACTTTAGCTCTTAACTGATGGAAACAAAAGGAGATCCAGCTGAATTCCTTAATTGGACAGCTATTCTACCCAAGGTCATGGCTGTTGTTTCCCAAAATAACTTGTAGCGGGTGCATCCAAAGTGATACACTTTGTAGGGTGTTATCTTTGGACACATAGACTGGTGCTCTGTTCTTAAAGATGTGTCAAAAAGGAGACTAGAGACTTGTTGGAAGTTGGTGGGTCAGAGAATTTGCACCCTTTTATCCAGACAACTCTCAGGATGTGTACTTTTGCTCTTAACCCTAGAAAACAATAAGATAGCTAAAAAAGTACTTATAGGTATTGAAACAGGGGAAACATTTACATTTCATAGAACAGATTGAGAGTACATGACTAAAGTAATATTGAGAAGGAATGCTAACTGACTGCTGTAATAACAGTGTAATAATTAATATATTAACTGCCTGAAAGATAAACATACAGAGTTAAAAAGGACTGAAATAGGAGCGTGCTATTAAAAAATTTTTGAAAGGAAAAGGGCATCACAGAACCAGCATATCCTTGCCAACATCCTGGATGACGTGCCCGATATGTGCTTGGCTCTGAGCCTTGATGTAGCACTGTTTCTTACACTCCAACAGCTTCTCCAGATCTTTCCACATCTTCATCTGTTTCATATTGGGCTCCTGGTTCTCTCGCACCTGCTTCAGTTGCTGACGTAGAACCTGTGAGTCCAAATAGACACAACGTCCATCAGCTTTCAGTAGACGGTCAACTAGTAAAAATATAGGTTTTCTAATGCATCGCAATTTTCATTCTAACAATCTCAATCTCAATTCTTAAATCCCATATTTCACTTTGCGCGGCAACTCTCTGCAGAGTAAATCACTCGCATATGCAACCAAAATGACTGTGATTTCACTCACCACTGATTGAGTAGTATTGTGGTGAAGAAGTTTAGCACCAAGAACCTTTTAGTGCGTGTTAATAGTAAAAGTTTGGTTTGACTCATTCTGTGTAATCTGTGTCCAAAGATGCAATCCATTTGTCATTGAATAGTGTCTATTTTAATATACTTTCTGTTCTTTCAAGTCAGTTGTTGAACAAAAACAACAAAAAATAAACATTTAATTCTAATCACATATAGCATGGATGTGAATCCACTCTCATTAATGTGTGTTTAACCGAAACACTTCAGCCGGTATTCTTTAAGAGACAGTACCGTTTAAGCGCTTGTTCTACAAATCAATGTAAATACTTGTAAATAGTCCAAATTTAATACATGAGGGTAATACATGAATACACGTTCGGACAACATGAGGGTTAGTAAATGCTGATAAAAATTTTAAGTCGATTATGAGTAGGTTTGCACATCCCTATTGTAGACATGTGCTCGCAGTCAAATCTGGCATAACTCACAGGCTCAGAATGCCTCTACAGCAGTAAACTGTTAAAGGGCAGGTTTGGCAGTTACTCTTGCTGAGAGAGTGGACCACCCGTCGTACATTAATGCAATCATTACACAAGCTTTGTTCTAGAACTGGCACAAAGTGGTGTGACAGTGATGGCATGCTCCACACAGTTTAGCAGAAATATTGCAGGGGCCAGGCCTCCACTCTTAACTAACACCAAGTTGACCCCGAACATTAAGACAAAGACAGCACTAGGGAAGTCAACGGTTATGAGTCACAGAGAATTGACAGATGGTCAAAGAAGATGGTCTCCACACCTTGCCCAAGGACTCCTGCTCAGCTGTGTTTGCAATGTACTTCTCTCTGCAAGAAAAATATATATAATAATTATTTTAAAGGAATAGAACCAAATTCATCCATAAATTAATTCCCAGCCCGTATATGTCTTTTTTCCATGGAACACAAAAGGAGAAATTTTGAAGAATGTCCTAGCTGCTCCTTTCCATACAGGGAAAACAAACAATGTCCAGGGTTTATCAAGCTCCAAAGAGGTAAAAAAAACAAAATGTAATAAGTAGTCCATATAACTCTATATATAATGCGACATCCCAGGTCTTCTGATGCCATATGATAATTCTGTGTGAGGAACTGACTGAAATTTACTGTAAAAATCTTCAGTTCTCAAATTTAATTTATGCATGTGCATATTCAAACGTCCTGAAAAGAAATGATCCTGAAAAGAAGCTTTAGGACACTTCAGAAGACTTGGAATATAGCGCACAAGCTATTTAAACTACATGTATGGGGCTTTTATCATGCATCCGTGTCAATCAAACCGATCGCAACAGAGAAAGGGAGCACAATCATTTTAATTAAATGCAGTATACTAGTCATGCAATATCATATTGTGATTTCAGTTTCAACATAGTCAATTGTGCAGCCTTGATGGATATCAAACTGATGCCTCAGAAGTCAAGTCTGCAGGTTTTAAAGCGTGTTAGATGGTTTCCCCTCATTATGTAAGTGCATGTTGTCAGCGCGAGAGAACCAATTCTCGTGCTGAAAGCTTAATCTATGAATCTGCACTGCGCAAGAAAAAATTTTAAATTTACAGATGATTGTCCTATGTTAACCCTTGTGCACTGTTCATTTTAGACTCACACTTTAAACGAAAACAATCAACGTGTATTTTTTGTATTTTTATGAAAGAAATGTAATAACACTAACTTCAATAAAGTAAAAACTATAAAGTTTTGCATTTTGTTGTGTGTTTGTGTGTGTGTATATGGGGGGGGGGGGGGGGGGGGGGGTATGCTATTTAGATCTTATCTACCTTTAAATTTCTTAATTACACCATTAATTTGCAAATGTCTATAAGAAAATGCATTTTAATTTCACTACAATAAATATCTACACTTCTCTAAATTGAATCTTGAAGAAAAAATGAGAATGTGTCATGTATTGGGGCAGATTGCTGCCATCTGGTGCAAACAAAAAACAATTGCATGACAATCATGTCATGACAAAAATAACCAGAGGATTCATTCCTGGTTTTAACAAGATTAATTTGTGTTTGTGTGTCTTCTAAATGTTATGGTCACACCCATGTGTGTGTAGGTGTGTATGTTCTGCATTGTGGCTGAATTATTTGATTTTATCTGAAATTCCCCAAAATTGCTCTGTGTTATAGTCTCACCCATTCATTTATGTGTTTGTGTGTGTGTGAGCACATGTTCTGCTCACCCCTTCATTTCTGTCTGTGTGTGTTCTGCATTGTGGCTGAATTATTGATTTTATTTAGTCTTGCCCATTCCTTTCCTATGGTAGGTCAAATTTGACAACAAACAACATGAAGTGTCGCTATTTTTGTCACGTAGCCTAAACTCCTTGAATCCAGTCCAAATAGTTTTGAGTGTGTTTTGATAACAAATGTAGTAATAGTATCCAAACCTCGACCCACTCAGATGAAGCATACCATTTTTGTTAAAGAAACTAAATTGATTTCAGTCAAAAATGAACGAACAGTGCACAAGGGGTTAAACTAATGTATATAATCCTGAATATTTGATGGTCTTGGCAATGCCAAATATAATGTCTGATTTCACCACAAAATGTATAGTGTGGCAAACATTATTTTACTGGATAAGCATACACTCCCATTAAAAATTTATTTTTGAAAACATTTTATCAATGACACTACTATTTTAAAACTTTATAAAATATTTAATATGCATGTAAATGGTCTGCACTTATATAGCGCTTTTTTAATCTTAGCGGTTTTCAAAGCGCTGTACACTGTGACTAATTCACCCATTAACACACACACACACACACACTCACACACCAATGATGGCAGAGCTGCCATGCGAGGCACTAGCCTGCCATTGGGAGCAACTTGGGGTTCAGTGTTTTGCCCAAGGACACTTGGGCATGTGGAGTTATGTGGGCCAGGAATTGAACCGTAATCCGCTCTACCACCTGAGCCACAGCCACCCCAATATCAGTGTAATCAGTGACAGTGTGCAAGCATATGTATCTAACTTAATTCTATATTTTCATCTGAGCAGAATTATTAATATATATATATTCTGGTGTCCCCATTGCCCTGTTCTGGGCTGATTTAGTCACACTCCATCCCTGATTAATCATTCTGCACCTTAATTAACACTACGTTAAGTTTTACAAGTAAAGGAAAGGAACTGTTTTACATGCCTTAAAAGAAATTTTAAAACAAATATTCAAACTTTACTTTTTTTATTCAGGATTTGAGTATGAAATCGTGAATCGAACTGAAACATGAGATGAGTGAATCGTTACAGTCTTAATCTTTAATGATTTTAATAAATATATTTTAATAAAACACATAAAATAAAAATGTCACTTTATTAAATTATTTTAAGAAATAATAGAATATTAATCAATTATCAAAAAAATTATTAGTTTCAGCCCTAGTTAGCTCCCAAGATCATTAACCATAAAGCTACCACCCACACGTTTAGCACAAATACTGCAACATTTCAAATGTGTGGGCTGCAAAGATAAGGAATGGGTAAATAGCTACTTCAGGCATTACTGAAACAAAAGAGATAAAAGTTGTGAGCAGCAGACTGTCTCTGTCTGACTGAGGTGCTGAGAGCTGCAAGCTCAAATGGGTCTCTAAGGGATCATTCGTTTGTCAGGTATGAAGCATAAACTCATGTATTTGTGCATGTCAGTCTGTTACTGGAGCTTTGAGAGTTTGCACTGCAAAAAGAAAGTGTGTTTTTGTTTTTAAGTATCTAACATCCTAAAGCAAGATACGTTTACTTGAGAAGCAAAATTGGATATGATGTGAAGACTGGTTTATATCTTCAAAAATACTGTTAATGACTTTATTAATTTTTTGCAGTGTAAGACAGTGGTTTACAAAGCATGTTTATCTCCAGTTTATTACCTGAGAGCTGTCCTCCGCACTTGGAAATCCACAGACTGACTAATCTTAATCTGATCTGCTGCTCTCTGCATCTGGCTTTCGATGATCTGTAAGAGAGAAGCCAGGGAAAATTGTGAGAGAAAAGCTTAAAAGCCTAAATCTCTAGTGTCTGTCTAAGAGCAAAATGGTTTTTACCTCTCTCATGCAGTTAATGTAATGATATCGGCTTTCATCCTGTGTTGTCTCCTCCCTAAGTGTCCTCACTTCCTGTATAAGATCATGATATTAACCACTGTTCAATCATTAAACATACTGTGGTTTACTCTATGCTAAGTTATTAAGGGTGGATCAGTCCATGTTGAAGCTGAGACCCATAATACCTGTTCTAGCTTTGATCTGTTGCTCTCCAGTCCTGCGGAACAGGTGTCATACTGAGCCTTTTTTTGCTCATACTCTGGAGCCAGCTCCTGTTTTAAGAAGCAAAAGAAAAGAAAACGAGATTCTGACAGTCACATTTAGAGCTGATATGCTGATAGGCTGGTAGTTGATACATATGACATATAAGAGAAACACATGACTTTGTATCTCCAGTATCTCACTGATGCTTAACATTCACTCACGGCATGTTCCTGTCTCAGAGCTCTAAGGTCCTTTATTAGTGGAGAAAGAGCAGACTTCTTCTCTGCTATCATTGAATTCAGCTTCTTTACCTGGAAAAACCCCACAAAGCTTCTTCATTAAAGAAGATTTTCCAAGAGACAAACAACAAACAACACTTTTAGCTAAAAAGAAGCTCATTTAGGTCGGTTTAATGGTGATGTCTTATATGGCATATATTCTAGTTTAAACTTAGCTTTTGCTCAAATAGATTCTACTGACTCTTTGTCTGGTCAAGTATTAAAGTAACACCCAATGGGAAGTAAACTGTATTTAGGGTTTTATCAGAGAAAATCGCACAATCCGTGACTAAATAAGCTCCTCTAAGATTTATAACCTTCCCAACATAATATGTATAATATTATATGTAAACACTAGGCGAAAAAAGTCTAACTTCAAGATGTGAGCCAGTGCATCCTCTTCCAATCGGCCTGTGCCTGCTCACCATTTCAGACATGTCGTCCAACGTTCGTCCCTTCATCTCATCCAGTTCGCTCTTGATAGCTGAAACTCTCTCCAGCTCTTCCTGAGTATCGCTGTAGCCCGAGATTCCCTGCTGAACCTCAAGAGATTGCTGAACACAAGATCACAATCAATGCATAAATAAAACAAAGATTCATTCCACTCATAAATTCAATTAGATTAGGTTACAAAAAGACCTCTCAGTTAGATTATTTGCTTGTAGTAAACAATATATGTTACCAAAAATCAACTGTTTAGCTACTAGCTCCATTATTTCAGCGCACGTTACAAAACAGTATTTAAAATAGTAACTTTCTCTTCCTCTGACTTTTCTCTTCTGCAGTCGTAACCAAGGTTGTGCAGGCAGGATAACATGATGAAAATAATTAATATTATTAGGGCTGCTGCATTAATTCAGTGCAATTAATTATATTAAATAATTATGTGTTAAAAAAATTAACACAATTAATGATGTTCCTGAACCATAATAAAGAATATTCCAACCATCTGAGCAATTCAAGCTAGATGTACCACCTGCTTTCAGCAGGGGGCAGTAGGCGAAACACACAGCTGCACAGACATCTAACCATGCTCAGGCTTGATTGACACATGTGACAGCACAAGACAAGAACACGTTCTTGCATTTGAAAACAACTATGTTTAACTTGACACAGCGACATAAAAATGTTTCCAATATTAAAAATCAATCTATCTATCTATCTATCTATCTATCTATCTATCTATCTATATATATATATATATATATATATATATATATATATATATATATATATATACACACACACACACACACACACACAGGAAATATAACTATTTATTAATTCTATAATGAATTATTGTTATTTGGATGAATTTCTCAACAAATATTTCTATATGCGATTAATTTTTTGGCATGTCACGAAAGTTATCCAATTAAAATTTGTAATCACTTGACAGCCCTACATATTAACCAATAATATCATAGCCATTCAATAGTGATCCGATCACACCCAGATGGATCAATTTAAGTCTTATATTATGATTTCCCACTGAGAATTCTGTTTTACTAAGAAATACATCACATCACATACGTTAAACTATTCAAGTTGACTTCACTTTTTTTCTTTCTTTCTTTCTTTTTTTTTTTGCAATAAACATTCACATTTTGTACATTAACATAGATCTTGTGTGTTTCTGCATGGCCAGTGTTATGTTAGACACTTTCTGAAGGGTTGTGCTTGCACAAATAGCCAGGACTATGTGCCAAAAATGCAAAGCATTTTGTTCTCTGGGTACAGAAGTGACTTCACAGATCAAGCTCATACCAGTGGACGTGGTTTTTAATTATGGAGCAGAAATTTGCTGAGCACATTATATCCTGTGAAGATTATATGACTTCATATTTTGAGGCCTCAGTACAACTCAACAAATTAGCTTCATCTAGACATTTAAGTGTAGTCAGGGAAAATGGACATCCACTGTGCAAATTTGTTTTTTGAGTGTGTGAGGGCAACATAAGATCAGGTGCCATGGGGAGGGGTGGCCTGTGTTTGTGTGACCAACTGCACAGTGGAGGAAAATTTCCCCAGCTCAATTTTTTTTTTTTATAAATGTCGGATGCAGACAGGGAGCAAATGTCACGATCACAAATAGCCCAAGCTCAGCCTTTCTGCATCAAATGGGGTATTACAGAGACAGGGAGCGTTCAGAGGTGTGAAGCCATTTCCAGGAAGATGTTGTAACTTCAGTGTTAATGCCATTTGAATAGACAGGGATAGGTAAGAGGAAGGTCGATCATGTACTAGAGCATGTAAGATGGTGAAATGATAAGCTGAAATAACACTAGTTAAAACACTAGAGATATAAGCAGAACAAATGTGATCTGTGGAGCTTATCTCTGTGGAGATAAGGGGTTGGTGTCACATCATAATATATTGGGTCTACAAAGAAAGGGACTTGGGTTAGACAATCATTGAAATCACAGACAAGGTTTGATATTACAGGTTATTAGAGACAGATATTTGGGAGCAGAGAATACTGATGCTAAAGGTGAATACAATTAAATTGTTTTCACACTCTTTGCTTTGCTAGCTTGGTCCAAACCTAGTTTGCACCATCAATGTGAGAACCCCTGTGAGCAATAGCAGCAGGTGTTTACCTCTGTAGGTAGGTAATGACTAAGTTGGAGAAGGCACCAAAAGTCAAAAGTTATTGGGCTCTATTTTCACCATGCACTGCTTTTTAGAGAATGTTCGTAAAAATGCAAATTCTAAGTAACATTTTTGTGACATCACAACATGCACGTGAGCGTGGGTGGGATAGCCTGCACTATCTGTGGGAGTATGCACGCAAACTGGGTGTATTGTATGTTAATGAAAGGAATAGTTCACCCAAAATTTAAAATTCTCTCATCATTTACTTGTTAGCGCAAATCACCAAAAACAAAAAGAACTCCTAGGAGAGAAGAGAGTGAAAGTGAACATTTACAGTATAAAAGGACTTACATTTTGATCTGTCTCTCTTCCACACCTATCAAATTGCTTCTGAAGATATGGATTTAACCACTGGATTCATATGGATTACTTTTATGCTGCCTTAATGTGCTTTTTGGACCTTCACATTTCATGTCATGATTCGGAGCATGTTACTGTCATATAATTATGCCTGACATTCAACAAGGACATACAGTAATTAATGTGCAAAAGAACATATAATGACTGGTAATGGAATATATAATACTATGCAGACAGCGCAATAACTGGATTAGAACCTCAGAGTTAAATTGCAATTGATCAAACCCATTCATGCTTTGTGCACGCCATTTCTCCAACCCACTAATGTGGAAGACGTGGTGCATGCTTGCACAAAAATAACAAAACTGTGTGCCCATGCCCATTGATTTGTGCGTATGATGTATAGCATTGCACTGACATAACGGTCTTAAAATAGTGCCCATTATGTTGTAATCTGCCCATATTCCTAATAAATATTCAATTTCCTCTGTCGCCCAGAGTAAACCATTTCCACTCATCTTGAACATTATGATTGTGTGACAATCAAACAAATGATGTCATCCACAGCTATTCACTTCAACAAACTAGATTAGATTGCTTTCAAACCAATTGTGAACCACACACCAGACCCCTGTTTTTTTTTTTTAAGCAGACTCGGGTGCAGTTCATTGAATTTACTCAAGTTTTGAAAACTACTTTTACATAAACCAAACAAACTAAACTCTGATGTCATATTTGGACTCAGGTCTGAACCAAAAGTTCTAGTGCGAAAACACGCTAAGAGTTTTAATGTGCAAGAATAAAGGATAAGGTAGAACTGAGGTCTAGGGCAGCTGAGGACTGGGTAGAGATGCCCATGAGGGTGTTTGGTAAAGTGTTGAAGGTCTGTGTATTTACGAGCTGCTGTTGTCCAGCTGTGTGTCGTTCCCTCAGGATCTCTTCGGTCCTCTGGAGAACACCATACTCCATCTTCAGCTCAGCAATTTCCTGACGCTTTTTCTTATACGTGCTGCTCTTGCCACGCATCTTGGCCACATACCGCTTAAACTAAAACAAAACAAAGAGAGAAGAGCCAAAAATCTTAATTAAGAGATTAAAAAATTAACAATAAATACTCAAAAATATACCCAGTAAATAGTAAAAAGAAATTACTCAAACTCACAGACAGTAATTACAACAACAACAAAAAATACCCAGGAAAAAACATGGACAGTGAATATTCAAAACCTTCCCAGAAAAAAAAGGTAAATGGTTTTTACTTGTGCATTTTTCCACTGACGCATATGAAACACCATACTGAATCTATGGTGCAAGACACAGGGTGAACAATTCCTGAATATATTTCTCATGAGCCGGTTCTTTTGAATCTACAGCGGCAAACACAACGTGCAATCAGTGAAGTCGGATTCCCGAACAAATGATTCATATAAGACAGTTCTGTATGACAGTGGTTACTGAATGTCATATAATGTTTAAGACTCCTGAAACTTGGGGCCTGTGTAGCTCAGCAAGTGAAGACGCTGACTACCACACTTAAAGAGTTGCAAGTTTGAATTCAGAGCGAGCCGAGTGACTCCAGTCAGGCTTCCTATGCAACCAGTTGGCCCGGTTGCTAGGATGGGTGGAGTCACGTTGGGTTAACCTCCTTGTGGTCGCTATAATGTGGTTCTCGCTCTCAGTGGGGCGCGTGGTGAGTTATGCGCGGATGCCACAGAGAATAGGTATATGGGGTAACATGCTCAACAAGCCACGTGATAAGATGTGCGGATTGACGGTCTCAGACACGGAGGAAACTAAGATTCGTCCTCCGCCACCCAGATTGAGGTGAGTCACAACACCACCACGAGGACTTAGAGCGCGCTGGGAATAGGGGCATTCCAAATTGGCAAGAAAAGGGGAGGAAAAAAAAAAATTAACAGACTCCTGACACTTAAATCTGGCAGTGATTGACTAGTTGTTCATATGAAAATGTGTAGTTAAAGATAAGCCCACACACACACATTATGAGTTTTGTTGTAATGAGTTGGATTTTATATATAAAAAATAGGTCCCACTTTATATTAGGTCTCTTTAACTGCTATGTATTAACATTAACATAAATAGAGTACAATGTACTTATTGTATAACTACATGTTGTTCTGCAAATTCTCACAAGATTCACATTTGCTGCTACTGAGGTTAAGGTACATATACGTAGGGTTAGGGTTTAGATTAGGTTTAGGGTTTAAGGTAAAGGTTGGGGTAGGGTTAAGTTTAAGTTTAGGATTAGGGGTTAAGGTTAACAGTGTACTACAGATGTAATTAAATGCAGGTACTTTAAATATAAGTACAATGCAACAACACATATGTACACAATAAAACAGATTGTATCAAATGCTTAAGTACATAGTAGTTAAAGACACGTAATATAAAGTGGGTCCAAAAAATGTATTAATTAAATATGTGCAACTTTTTTGTTTGTTAATATACATTTAATATATTTTGAGCAGGACAAATGATTGGATTCCATTTTTGCCTCTAAAAAGTCTTTGAAAAGTAATAAAATAGTCAGTGCAAACACATCTTTTGCAAGAACTGTATTTTTTATTTATCTCCGATTTGTTATCTCTGCTCTGTTTAAATCTGAAATTATCTCATAATTTGGCAACAAACTGCATTAATATTTCCAAATATGTATTCCTCAAAAGTATGAATCTTAAATGCAATTTTTAAGAATTGGAATCATTAATGCAGAGTTTACACTACACGATTTTAAGCCCGATTTTCGCTCGCAGACAGTTTTGTGGAGATTGCCAACAAAAGCCTGAAATCGTAGGCAAATCGGAGCTCGCTCTCGCTCCCGTGAACAATGTATGAATTATCAAAGACGCAATTTCAGAGAAGCGCTGACGTGTCGCCGATGTCAGCGAGATATCTAGAATGTTAAACATCTGGACCTGTCTGCGATTCCAAATCGTGCAATGTGAAATATGTTTTGACTGAATGCAACTGCAGCATTGACATACAGCCAACGAGAGAGCAAGAAACGAGAGCATGGGAAGTTTCAGTGGGAGGAGTCCTGATGTAACTGCAACAGAACATCAATTAGCATGGCTGTGGTATCAAGTCTCATTGGACCAAAGAAATGGAGGAAAAATTTGTCGAACATTGGCAGGAGCACCTGTGACTATTTGATGTTTCATCTGAACTTTACCACAACCGGGTGGAGAAAGAGAAGAGTTGGAGAGAAATTGCCAATTCTCTTGGACAGTTAGGTAAGCAAATAGGTAGATTTTTCAGTAGAATGTACTTTTTCATATTGTAACCAATACAATATATGATGCCTTTAGGTGATTAAAAACATACACATCATATCCTGAAATGCATAACAAATGATCATGAATATGTTTTCGTATCTCGTATCACTTCTCACGTGTACTCTATTTTGAAACTTAATTTGGAGTCAAGGCAGAGTCATCTGGGATTCGTCAATAGTGAAATGTTTTGTAATGTGTTCACCCCTGTCGTCGCATCGTCGTGTAGTTTGAAAATGCCACGACTTCCATGACAAGACAGACAGTTGTGTAATATGAGCGGTACCACGATCCAACGTCTTTGAATGTTGTGTTGTGTGTGGGAGGCATAAGAGAAATCACAATCAGAACTGGAATCATTCTTTATGCTTCCCATCCCTACTCATGGACATTAAATACTCAAACACTGAAAAGGAACTCAACATCATAAAAGATGGCCAGAAGAATTGTCTGTGCTTAGAGACAAAGAGAGAGGGATATTACAGAAGAGATAAACACAGATCACATATACAGTGATCACAGGCTGTGTGAGTATATCCCACCAATTACAGCAAACAGAGCAAAACATCTGTCTCCCACAGGACAATGGTACCAGCTAAAGGTGTTTGCATGTACTGGGTTATGGGGTGCAATCAGACAAAGAGAGAGGAACATTGTGGCCTTGGCTCGATCTCTGGTAAGGTGTGGGGAAGGGAGAACCTCTGGGAAAACACAACTTTGAGGAATGAGGGAGTGTGAAGATGGGGCAAACCAAGGTGCCGCTGGGACATCTCTGTAGATCGCTACAAAAGAAACCTGTGCCAGCAGGCATGCAGCCAGAGGGTCTAAAAAACATCTTCATCTGGCAACTCTATTCTTCTGGTGGTAATGCCAGTGGCTATAAATGTTGAGAGGCACAAGAGAGCAAACTCAAAAATCACACAATGTGCTGTATGTCACTTGGGGCACACAGATATTGTGTATTTTGGGACAGCAAGGGCAAACAAGGTTGGAGTGGTTTGTGAGGGGGGGGGGGGGGGGTCAGCAATAATTCTGTGCTGTTCTTTTGATTTCCTTTAGTAACAGTGACAAACGAGCATTTACATTCATTATCTATCTATCGCCATAGTCAAGTCTTAATTTGTGTCCCATTGCTCCAAAAGCCTCTCTTCCCTTCAGGTTCCTACTTGCATAATGTGCCACAAGTTGACCATTACATTTAAGCATTTGGGAGATGCTTTTATCCAAAGCAACGGTGTATATATTTGGATGTGTTCCCAGGGAATCAAACTCATGACCCTTACAGTGTAAGCACAGTGCTCTAACAGTTGAGATACAGTATACCATACATGGGTATTGTGTATCTCAGCCGCTCAGACTTACACATCCCTGTCACATCTAGACATACACACACACACTCTCTCTATAGTTTCAGCTATCTATCACTTGGCTGGTGCGGTTCACGGTTGGATAGGCCATGGACAAAAATGAGCCTTATCATGGCGAAGCTGATAAAATCGCAGGAAGCCCAGGATGGGGGTAGGGATAAGGGCTATTTTAGCCAGGGTGCCGCTCCATTTGCTTGGCCTGCCAATATCTCTGCACCAGGGCAGGCTGGGAATGGAACGTCTGAAGAGTGCAGACAGAGAGCAAAGGAGGAGGACAAGACAGCAAACAGGTCTACACCTATTTATCATTAACAGTAACTCTTGGACATATCTTTGGTACAACTGTAAAAAGGCTCCTGCTTTCAACCTAGAATGGAGCTGTAAAATAATAACACATTGCAAGAGTGATTTTGCAGATTAAGTGCTCCTGAAATGTTCTCTGGCGTTTGCGTATACAGAGACACATTTGTTAATCATACATAATTCATGATTTGCTCTCTTGGGTGAGACCACATTCAAATGTAGATCTAAAAAGTAAGCATATTTAAATATTCATTAAAGGAACCATTTTCTACACATTTTTATTTGTAACATTTTTAGCGGACTTTAAATGTTAGCAGACTGTTGCATGAAAAACATATAGTTTTACATGACTATATATCAGTGTCAGAATTAACCTTTACACTAAAGCCCAAAGTATACTCGGATATTGACGCAAATGTTCAGCATCTGCATAAAGTCGAAGGCGAGCCTATCAATACTCCATATGACTGTGCGCACATACAGGTGGCTGGCACATGCACGCTATGACTGCTTTGAGTCACTGGACTATTTCTCTTCAGGAGTTTAGGGGTCTTTTTGACCCATAAAGTTGTCTTTATTGTCCTTCAGACTCGAGTTATACAAATGCAGGTATCTGCAGACCTCCTTAAACACACACTCTTGACATATACATCCACTGTTGTTGTTTTTCCTTTGTCTTTTGCAGTTTACCAGCAATTATCTTCTTCTAGCGCTTCTTTGTGACAGCAATGGCTCAAATGTGTGTGTTACCACCTTGTGGACCCATTAATTAGTGCAAATCATTGCAGGCGCATGCGCATTCTGTGCGTTCAAAAATCGGGCTACGCGCGTCCAATGCTTGTGCACTCTGCTGATGATGATATAAGCATTCGGGACTAACTGAAGTTTACTTTGGGCTTAAGAGACAATATTTTCCCCCTGAACTGGATTTCCAGGAGGTATTTTGTTGCTTTATAATGGCATTTTTTCCCTAACCATTAAAACATAAACTGTGTCCCATCATTTGTCAAATACATTAATCCAAGTCTTTTATTATATTTATTTAATCAATTTTATAAATGTATTACACATTACATTTATTACCTATTAAATCAACATCAACATTAGAATAAATGTTAAATATACAGTACAATAAACAAGAATAAACAAATAAAAAGACAGAAGAATCATTATGACAGCATTATTTTGCCCCCACACTTTGAATTCTGGGAGCATTTTGGGTGACATTTTAGCCCCTCCATTTCTAATCCTGTCATAAATATGGCTTTTATAGTTATGGGTAGGGATGTCCCAATACCGATACAGGTATATTGCGCTCATGTACTTGTATATGTGCTCGTAAAAATGGTCCAATACCAAAAATCGCTACCAATTGACATACAAATGTAATTGCGTAAACATTCAGCGCACAAATTAAAGTCAGGTATGTCCTAGTGTGATTATTAAAGCGCAAAGGCTGCGATTTAATAAGATAAATATATAGGTTGCATGTGCTGTGCATTTACACTGTGCACATACAGTATTTATTTTAAGGAATATTCCAGGTTCAACACAAGTTAACCTCAATCGACAGCATTTGTGACAATGTTGATTACCAAAAATAAAAATTTTAAATTACTTGTTCCTCCTTTCATTTAAAAAAGCAAAAATCGAGGTCAGAGAAAGGCACTTACAATGGAAGTGAATGGGGCAGGTTTGGAGGGTTTAAAAGGCAGAAACGTGAAGCAAATAATTCTATAAAAGCACTTGTGTATTATTTGAGCTGTAAAGTTGTTTAAGTCGTCATTTTAGGGTTTGTTGGCATTACATTGCCATGGCAATGAAGTTGTAAAATTGGATATAACTAGGAATGCTCCGATCTGGATTTTTACTGCCAATACCGATCACCAATCTTCTTTTCAACCGATCATTTCACCTTTTATCAAGATCTCTCATAATGTCATAACTGGCTATATGTAAGCTTTCTGCACACTGTCACAATTAATTGAATTTTCCTCTTCACAGTAATATCACTTTGCCAAGTTTTTGCAGAGAAAAAAAGTTTAAAAACTTTTAAAGGCTTATGAAAAAAGTTTGAAAACAAGTATAGGCTAACAAATGATTCTCTATATTTAGATAGATATCCCTATAAAAAAAATAAAGCTGAAGATAAACGTAATGTGACATTTTTGGTTACTGTAATGATTCACTGTCATTATTTTATTTTTGCATCATATAGAGGTATCTTCATGTTTTTTTTTAAGAATTATTATATTTATAAATTCCTTCCCTGAGTTTTCATTTAGTTGGATGATTGTATTAATAGTTCATTTTTCACTTGTTGCTGCTTGAACTGTAATGACGGGAACACATACGCTCTCATGAGGGCAAGAGATGAAAGGAAAGCAGAGAAAGAGTGCAAGACTCTGGACTCTACAGGTGCTACTAATGTTAATGCAATTTAATTGGAAGATGTTGAATGAAGATGTTTGAATTACTCTACATCTTCACGTTATCACTGAGATGTCTATGACCGGCGGAGACTGAGAAGCTGCCACCATGAACAATAATAAAGGACCGTTTCACAGCTCGTGCTATTTCCCCTTTGCCTTTTCGCGTGTAAAATGCCACATTAACAGTACAGTACGGAAACTTTTTATAGTCACCATACCTCACCCACTGCATCGTTCTCAATTGCTGAACCAAGTTTGTTGTCTTAGAACACTATTAGGGTGGCCAGACATCTTGATTTACCCGGTACAGTCCCGGTTTTAAGAGGTGTGTACCAGAGACACGACAGTTCTCTAAAAAAAATTATTATGTCCCAGTTTCAGGTGGTAGACTCTGATTTTCTTCTTCCTAAATTAAAAATCCTCATTGACCTTCTCGATATAGTCTCTAGTATCGTTTGCAGAAAAGAGAAGCAATTTCGATGCATCGCATGTTGATTTGACCATACATTTATTGTAATCTTTCGTTTCCATGGCGATGATATCATGCACTTGGTCATTTCATAATTACACATGCAATATGACATCATATGGATAGAATAGGCTACATGGAATTTGTACATAAAAAAAAAAAATAAAAAAAAAAAAGAAAACCTAATGTGGTTAAATCTTGGAAAAACAGATTATAAAATTCAGAATATATTATAGAAAATTAAATATAACACTTTCACAAACTATATATACAGTTAAGAGCAGAAGTTTGCATGCCCCTTTTGTTTTATAAGCTCTCACACCCCTTTCAGAATGTACACAAATATAAGAGATAAAAGATCTTTTGCATCATGTGCAATCGGTTTATGCAATCGGCCAAATTACCAATCACCAATTGAGTCATAGGACGTGAATATCGGCCGATACCGGTCAGTGGCCGATCGATCAGAGCATCCCTAGATATAACTTTACACAAAAAAAGGTTAGCATGTGATTTTATCACATTAAAATCATGCACGTATATTGGTTATGTCTTGTGGCTATCTTTTTGAAAAAGTGAGTATTTTAATGTTTGCAGGTTGGTCCTATTCACTTCCATTGTAAGTGCCTCACTGTAACCCAGATTTTTGGGGTGTTTAAGAAAAGGAGGTGGCAAGTCAAAATGTATTTTTGTGGTGATCAATATTGTGCCACAAATGCTGTAGATTGACCTTAACTTGTATTGAACCCGAAATATTCCTTGAATGAAATAGCAGCCTTTTGTGATTTAATAATCACACTGTAAAATATGGAATTCAGAAAAAAATTGAACAAAAAACAGGTATCGGTATCTGCGAGTACTGAAAAGGAAGTATATGTACTCATTCTTCAAAACATTATATCGAGACATCCTAGATATGGACGGAGGCTATTTTCTAATGAGCATGCACGTTCTTAAGTAAACTGACAGGCGATGCCTCTATCAAAAATATGATTGGCTTTTTCATTTGTAAGGTGGGACTTCCATTCCTTTAGACATCATGTTTAGCATTACAATTTCTCCCATTCATTTGTATATGAATGACTAGTATCATCCTTATAAAGTCTCTGGTACACACTGAAGCACATGCAGCAGTGCGTCTATATGTTGTGGATGGTGAGTGCAGTACCTCATCACCCCGGATCAGCTCCGTTCCTCCCCGCTCTCGCGTCTGACTGCTCTTCATGTTTAGTTCTCTCTCTATAGCCGCCAGCTCCTCACGGGCATCCTGCAACTCCTCCACCTTGGTCTCCTTCTTACGAACTATAATAGCAGCCTAAAAACAACAATACATAGCATTTCAAAATTATTCTTCAGCAGCTTCTAGATTTTTTATTAGCAGTGAAAGTAGAGATGACAGGAAACGATTGAGAGAAGGCGAGGGAACTTGATCGGAACACAACGCAAGCAGGATTTGAACCCTTGTCTCCTACATGAGCACTACAGCTAAGAAAGATCTTAACCCTCCTATGGTATTGTAAAAGCGCACCTCCCTTTGGTATTCTTGGTCATTTTTGACCGTAAAGGTCAGACGTTTAACCCCTTTTTTATGATGATGATGATACCATTTTTTCTTTCCTCAACTAAGAACAATAAAATTATGCATTGCTTTTGGGATTTTATGCTAATTGGATTTTATTGACATTTCATTTGCATATACAAATAAGCAATTTCTTAAAACAAAAATTTTACAATTCAGATCCTACACTTCTATAAGTTGAAACATGTAGAAAATATGAGAATGTGACATATATCGGAGGCAAATTGCTGCTATCTGGTGAACAAAATATAAATAACATGACCTGAAAACCATGTCATGCCAGTAACAGCCAGTAGATAGCTGCGACCACCTACTGTGTAGTGCAATGGCTTGTTGTAACCTAATTTTATATTTTATCACAAGATATGCATTTGGATATATATTTAGACATTATCAAACTATTATTTGTCAAAGTTTAACATTTAAATTGATTTGAAGTGAGTTTTTGCAGTTAATGTCATTATGCTTGCAATCAAACCTGACCATGACGTTACAAAGAAACAGAATAAGCATTTTACTGTGTGTGTGTGTTTGTGTGTTCTGCATTTATCATCTCAGTCCTTAATTTCTGAGTGTATATGTTTAGCATTATGACTGATCTATATTTTCTTTTTGGCCAAATGTGAAAAAAGGCTCTGTGTTATTGTCTCACCATTTCATTTTTGTGTGCGAGTTGGTGTTTATGTTTTGCACTGAGGATGCTTTAGAGTCTCACCCTGTAATTTCTGCATTGTGGCTGATTTATTTATTATATTTGACCGATTAAAAAAAAGCTCTGTTTTTTTGTGGGGGTTTTTGTCTTCCCTATTCATTTTCAATGGTCGGTCAGTTCTGACCATTAATACCAAAGTTGTTAGAGTAACAATTAGAGTAAATTTTACAGATTAGCGAGCATTACACAAAGATATTTGACATCTGAATGTCATGACTGACCAATCGGAAACAAATGCACATTGTCGTATTAGCTTATCAGAGAACATTAATCATTCTTTCAAGATAAAAGACACATGGGAAAAAACATAACCATCTTTCCATACCAGCATGAAGGCCAGAGGTCACATGATCACCTATACCCTGTGTTTCCATTCTGGGCACCTTGGGATTCAAAGGCTTAAGGGGCAAATACTATATCACACATTACAAATTAAAGATAGCCATGCAAAAAAAATAATTTTTAAATCACCGTCCTGCTCAAAATAAACCTCTCCTATCGGGTAAATTGTGACAAACAACACTTGTTCAAGTTTTCAAAGACTTCTAATATAGATGATGAAACAGAAAGAAAGATGACACCACACCTGCTGTCTGAACAGAGAGAGTTTATCATCCATCGGGTCATTCCGCATCATTCTTTTCTCGATCAGCTGATTGAGCTCAGTGTTGGTTTCTCTGATCTAATAAACAATAGACACATTGTCAAGACACAGCTTACAGTGATGTCATAATATTATGACAATGTATTATGTTCCAATTTTTCCGTAATGTCACACTACACTAAGTATGTACTTTTTAGCGTGTAGAAAAATTATGTGAACAGAAAAGCTTCCTGTGTGTCTAAGTGTTTTAATTGGATAGATCACATAAAAATGCTAATTCTGTAATGATTGACTCACCACCGTGTTGTTCCAAACCCGCATTCATTTCTTTCTTCCGTGGAACACAAAAAGATGATGTTAGGCAATAATATTGTTGTTCCATCCAATGCAAGTAAATGGTGACTGATGCTGTCATTCTGCCTAACATCTTTTGTGTTCCACTGATGAAAGAATATGGGTTTGGAACAACATGAGGGTAAGTAAATGATGACAGAATTTTCATTTTGGGTTTAACTATCCTAATAATACTCTTCTCTGCAAGGATTTGCATTAAAAGCCAAAATCCATGCATTCAGGATGACCTTGTCCTCTAGCTCTCTCAGTTCTGAATGGCCCATCGCTGGCTCTGATGCCACCTTCTGTAGGTACTGCACCACTTTTCTCATGTTCTCCAGCTCTCTGGGCAGCTTCTCAGACACCATGTAGGTGTTGAACTTGATGTCCTCATCAAGTCTCTTCATGAGGCCTGTGGTATAGGATCACATTTGTGTTACCATACAAAATAAGTTCTAAAGCAGGTGTCATTGCATCATTGCAGCTCTGCGAGAATCAGTGAGAAGCAAAGTGCGAGAAACAGAAACCATTTGATTTCGGCACCGAATTCTACATCACCACCCTTGAATTTACTATAGTAACACTAACAGAACACTGGCAGAAATAGATTCATAATACATATGATCATATCACTACTTCAGCTCTATTAAATTTGTCATAGGCTGCATTAGTGGAGTGAGGGAATTTAATTAATTTTTGTAACAACTTACAAATATTTATATTTTGTATTGCATATTTTGTGTTTTTAGAACCACTGTTCTAAAGTCATCACAGCTCATTTGTGATGTTAAATATTCGCTAACCACTGCACCATGACTCCAACTCTAAGTCACTCTGTGGCAAGCGCACAAATAGGATACTGTGATTTTCTCTATTCACTGGATGACTTACTCTCTGGCTTTGCATCTGCGGCTGCTTGCTGCAAGTCTTTGAGCTGGATCTGAGATCTTTGCAGTCTCTGCTCAGCCTGGAAGAGCTACGCCAAAGACAAAACACAGGTTATGCAGTCAGAATGTTCAATGGACTGTGTTTGTTTGAAAGTGGGTCATGTTTCATGAGAATTGAGAATTGACATATTCAGAGAGAAGTGTAAAGACTGTCCCTGCCTGGTTCTTCTGCTCCTGTTTCTGATGAGCGAGAGATTGTTCTCGTTCTTTTTCCACTCTTAACTGTCTAGCCAGTTCCAGCATGCTTTGGTGGTTTGAAACTGACTCCACCTAGTGGACAAGAAAAGCATCACGTGCACATCAACACGGAATACCTTTTTCACATTTTCTGTGATTATTATGGCTGAAAGTGATACAAGTATTAGCCAAAACATTTACAAATATTTACCAAACAAAATATATAACTATAAGTCTAGATATATTAATAAATACATATATAAACAAATGTATGAATAGATGTCTAACAAAATTTATGAATATTTAAATAACAAAAAATTATAAATGTTACATTTTTCATATTTATTATTAGAAATATAAAAAATATAAAATATGCAAATATTTAGCAAATTAGATGTGAAATATTATCTAACCAAAAATGTATCTCAAATTCAAATAACTATGAGAAAAAGAAATGCATGCAAGGGGTAATGGATGTGTAAAATTTTGTGAATGAGAGATGTGACAGAATTTGTATCAAAGCTTTGCAAGTACAAATTCTGAGTGGGCATCCTGTTAACTGAGATTATGGGGTTTCCTTGTCCTCTCAGACACTTTTGTAAGTAGTGATCACCACTATAACAGGGCCCTTTAATAGATCTCTGTTAATTTGTGTATTTATGGTCATATTTTACAGTGATTACACATGATTCCTTAATTTTACAAACACATTCTCTAGGATTTGATGCCCTTACCCTCTTTCTAAGACGATCCACTCTTTTGATGAGTTGGTCCTTCTCTTCTTCCATCACCACAATGTCCTGCAGCGACACATTATTATTATTGTGTAGATAACATGGAAGGCTACATGTAGGGTCAGACTGGGAGACCAAATTTTACAGGGAACTGCAGGTTTATTGCGTCCCACTAAACATAGGTTTCACCATAGATATATAATATATATTTTATTATTAATTTATATAAGGGTTTAATAGGCTAAGTTGTGCATAAATAGAACAGACTGACCATGCGCTATGACACATTTGCTGATGAAATTGATGACGCGTTTTAATTGTTATAATACGCAACACGCAACCTAATTTACTCTCTGCTGCTGATCTATGCAGATGGGTGGTAAATAGGCTAATAGCAAAAACAAAAATTGGCATAATAATTTGAAATCAATTTTCACAAATTTTTAGAGTGAAGGTAACGTTTATTCAGTTCAGCATTGTGTGGTTTGAAGTACTTCCCATTATATGACATAATTTCAAATCCAATACATAATAAGATCATACACAACTAATGCCACAGAGCACATTCCAAAAAAAAACTCTTGCCTTTAAGCTGAAGGAGTCAACCAGTTGATCAAGTCTGTTTTTTAGGAACTTTAGCACAAACCTCTGCTAACATGCCACTTATAGGAAATGGCAGAGTAAGGAACTCAGGAACTTGTAGGCAAGCCCAATAACATTACATGTTTTTGCATGTGTCAACGTTGTTTTACAATTGTTTTCCTATGTAAACATGCGCTAGACGGACATCTTTGACCTTTGTGCTGCGTCATGCTGTTTCTGAGTCTTTTGCAGGAGCTCCGCATTTTAAAACACCATGACAAATAAAAAACTTAAATGATAAGACATGCAGACACATGTGTTGTGTTCTGTTCTATTTGTTATGTTGTGTCTATCTTTTTTAGAGCAAGGGCACATTCGGTGTGAACTTTCTTCAATCCTCTATGATCCGATGACAAAGATGGGCACGTGAAACATCCAGGAAAGAAGCATTATGTGGGTAATTTTTTATTTAAAAATATAAATATACTGTACAGAAATAATATAATATGTTAAAGGAAATGAATTAATTTAATTTGCTATTTTTTATGCATTGGCCAGCTAGCGGCACATCGGCCCGCCGGACCAACGTGAAAACTCTTCGACCCTGCTAAATGACCAGATGGGACTAAACATGTTGACACTAGCAATACTGCTTTTCTTACCCGTCGAATCTCAGCTGTGGAAAAACCTGAGCTCTTCAGCTGTTCACACTCTTTGTGGATGTTCTTGAATCCCGCTACAAGCTCCTCATACTATGAAAAGAATGGAATAAAAACATCCAAATAAAACTGACCAAAGCACACAAAACAAACTTATATTAATATAAAATTAAACAAATACAGAAATCTACAGAAAGGACTTTCCATAAAAAGGGTACAAAATAGTAATTATTAAAATTATTCAATTAAAATGAGTTTTAGAGTCATTCTATTTTCTCTTCCTACAAAGGGTCAGTGAAGGAAAGTGCTAAACCTAAAATATACATTTAAATAATTACAAATGTATAAAGAAAATATGTTTAAATGCTTGGATGCAAAAAGCTAGTTTAGCAGATTTGCAGCTAGCTAGTTATTAGTATTTAAGGTTACGCCTTATGTTCAGAAGGCATACCTGCTGGTAGGTCTCAGCGATGACATCATCCTGAAGAAACTCAGCAGGCACCTCAAGTTTCATGAGAAATCGGGCTAGGTACGCCCTTTTCTTCAACTCTGGAATCCTCTGTAACAGCCAGTGCAAAATGGGGTGCACCACAGGCTTACTGCCTGTCACTAAACCTTGACGGAAACTGCTTCTGTTATGGAATATAAATTTACACGGCTGAGTGGCTTTGTGATGTGCTTTAATATGCACAAGTGTACCCTTTCTTTAATTTTGCAGCTATTATACCCATTTCCTTATTCAAAATATACAGTATAGACATCTTCTGTCACATACAAATTCCAAACTCACATATTTAGTTACTTTACATCTTTGTGATTTTTATTGTAATGTAGGTTTCAATAGGGCTAAAGGCCCCCCAAGGTAAAAGGCACCTTTGACTTTATTTTCTCCCAAAACATAAAATAGGGAAAAAAAATACCACAGTACTTTCCTAAACACCTGTTTGTCACTATACACTGCCTGATCCAACAGATAACTGTATGCAATGTCTAAAGTTAAATTTTTACGTAATTTTATCTAATATTTAATCATTTTAAAATGTTGCTCTTTTATGTAGCTAATGAGAATCCCAGAAATTATCACGTTTTTTTTAGACAAAATACTTATTGATCATTTTCACTTTTGAAAGGCGATTAAATAAATAAAAAATCATAACTGTCTAATAAGTGAAAAGATAGTATTTGGGGTAAAAAGCCCCCATTGCAGGGGCTAAAGGATCCTATCAAACACATTGTTTTTCTTAAGTGGGGGGAATAGATTTGTTCTGAAAAATGTTCAAAGTGGGCTCACATTGAATGATCCAATAACAATGGAGATTCATTTTTTTATAGAATAATTGAGATGTTATAAAATGCAAAATGTGATTGAAATTAACTGAAAATGGTTTACACTTTTCTGGAGTGGTAAAGTTGAAAAAGTATTATCTTTATTTGTTGTCTGAAAAATATATACATCAGTTGACAAATTTTGCCCTTTAACTTTTGTCCCTATATTTAAACAATATCACTATAACTCTCATGGAGGGCTTTTACCCTAAATATGGAGGCCTTTTACCCCAAGTGTCGGGTACAAGGCTCTCGCCACCTTTAAAACAAAATTTTTAAAAAGTTTTAATCAAAACAACCTTCCATTAGTATTTCTTTCCACACAAATTATGTTGCTTCATCAATATTCAATGGAAAAAATATATACATTTACAAACTTGATATCTGTGACCAGATAAAAAAGCAAATTTTCCTTAAAGGAATATTCGGGGTTCAATAAAAGTTAAGCATAATTGACAGCATCGGCATAAATGATATTGATAACCACAAAAATTTATTTTGACTTGCCTTTACTTTAAAAACAGCAAAAATCTGGATTACAGTGATCATTTACTTACAGTGTAAGTTAATGGGGGCCAGTCCGTAAACATTAAAATACTCACCATTTCAAAAGTATAGACGCAAGACAAACAAAATGAGTGTTAACATGATTTTATGTAATGTCAAAAAACACTAAAACTCTAAAATGACTGTAAAAATTATGCTCAGCTCATACAGCAATACAGCTCAATACACATGTTCTAATAGAAGAATTAATGTATGTGCTTTTATAAAATTATAAGCTTTACATTTCTGCCTTCAAACCCTCCAAAATTGGCCCCATTCACTTCCATTGTAAGAGCCTCACTGTAACTTAAAATTCATATTTTTTTTCCCCCTTATTTTTTTCAATAAAAGGAGGGATGAGTTAAAATAATTTTTTATGGTAATCAACATTATGCCACGAATGCTGTCGACTGAGTTTAACTTGTATTGAACCCAGAATATTCCTTTAAGGCGTGCCTTTGTCCACCTTGTACCCTACATCTTGGCGCCTTTTATTGTATACAGTTCTTCAAGTTTTGTCTTACACTTCAGAAATGCCTCCAGGTGGTTTGTATTTCATCACCCCCATAAGTGTGAACATTCTCTTGGCTGTCTGTTCAGGCATTTCCTCACGTATATCAAGTGCTTGCTAAATCCCAAGACAGAGAGGTTGAGATAAGATGAAGTGTTAAAAGCAGGTGATATATAGGAACACATTACATACAAATAAACTGGACAGGTAAGTGAGTACATTTCAAGGTCTAAAATGGAAATATACTGTAAGATGATATTACTAATAGACATACTGGTAATAGATAAGGTAAACAGAATTATATCGAATTATAGATATGTACTTTTTCAAGGAACATGCTGATATTTGGCATCAATATTGATGAATGTGATATTTTGACTCACCTTTGGATCTATTTCAGCCAGAACATCGTTTAAAGTCTGCAGTAACTGCATTGGCTCGAGTGAGTCGAAGGTAATGAGATTGAAGTTTTTCTTAAACGGCTCCTTGTTGAGCTGTTCAACGATAAATCTGAGCTGTTCGCTCATTTTGATGGGTTTGTGAACTTTAAACTCGAGTAATATAATATTGATAATAACGGAAAACTGACTAGCCTGCGATGTGTTGGGAAAAGAGCTAATTACTGTCTATTTCTGTTTAATCTTCTCAAACTATGTGGAGAAAAAATTATAATAAATACTTTTATAAGCTGTGTAACTGTATGTAAAGATAACGTCAACATGTCCTGCCTACGAACCGTTGCCAGGCCTGGTTGCTAACGGGAAGTTGTTCTTCTTCTTCGTTTGGGTTTTATGGCAGTTTGCCGCCGGATTGTTGCATTACTGCCATCGTCTGTTCTCCTGTTACATGGAGTTCATTTATTTAAAGTCGCTTGTCCAGTCTAGTCTTTTTTTTTTATTCTTTTTTTTTAATTATTATTATTAAATAGACACTTCCTTCCTTGTTTACTGTCTGCACATTCTAGTATACCTTTAATATTGACCTCTATTCGTCCCATTTCCTGTAGCTTTATCAACGATTCTTGTCTTTCTTGATTGAATTTTTCACATGAGGTAAGAATATGTTCCACTGTCTCATATTCCTGGCACTGAGTGCACAGACATGTTGGATGTTTTTCCATGATGTTAAGTGTACCATTAAGGTCGCTATGTCCCATTCTTAGCCTACTTGCTCTCTCCTACTCGCTTGTTTATTTCTTACAATCCCTTCTGGCTTTGTATTGAGTAAATATCTCCCTTTTACTGCATTATCCCACTGTTGTTGCCATTTTTGAATTATTTTCCTCCATACAGTGCTTTTTCCTTCTGATTTTGATCATTTAATATTAAATAATTTTTTGAATGCTTTATTTTTTATTTTGGACAATTTGTCTGCTCTCTCATTGCCTTGGATGCCTGAATGAGCTGGGACCCACATGAACAAGACATTTTCCCCTTGCCTAGTTAATCTTGAATATCTAAATTCAAGATTTCTCTGAGCAGATCCTGATGGTTTCTGGTTGCGCCAGATTCAATGCTTACAAGAGCAGCTACTGAATCACTGCATACTAAAAATGTGTTACCCCTGGCTTGTTCAATCCATTCTACTGCCATCAAAATGGCAAATAATTCAACAGCATAGACACTAAAATAGTCAGACGCTCTATTACTAAGCCCCACTTGGAAACTAGGCACATTAACTCCTGGTCCTGCAGCCTTTGTTTCTAAATCTTTTGATCCATCTGTGAAAATCTGAATATTGTCCTTGTATTTACAGTCCCTATACCTATAATACTCATCTCCAATATCAGAAATCTTGTTGTTTTGTCTAAACTTCAGTAGTTCCATATCTACGACTGGATACTCCAACACCCATACTGGTTTAATGTGCCATACAACATTTTCTCCAAATCCTATATGAAATACTCCCACATCTTTTGCTATTTGATCTCCTGTCCACCCAAAGCATTCTCTATGTATCCTCTCCTTCTCCCAACATGCTTGCAACACCTTTTTTTGTTGGGTGGTAATCTCTATGCCCCCTCAGATTAATCCAGTAATTGGCTTCCAACTGATTTCGGCATAACCCCAATGGCATTTCTCCAGTTTCCACTTGCATTGCACACACTGGGGTAGTCCTTATTGCTCCTAGACAAACTATTAAAGCTTGAGCTTGCACAATATCTAGAGCTGCCAGCGCAGACTTTGATGCTGAGCCATAAACAATACTCCCATAGTTTAGTCCTGATCTTATTAAAGCTATATATATATATATATATATATATATATATATATATATATATATATATATATATATATATATATGTGTGTGTATGTGGGTGTGTGTGTGTGTGTGTGTGTGTGTGTGTGTGTGTGTGTGTGTGTGTGTAAAAAATGTCAAAAGTAAAACTCCATTTTGTTCCCCATCTTTCCACTTGGTTAATTCCATCTTGTAAATGGAAAGTTGGTCCTTCCCTGAGCATTTATTTATTTATTTCAAATTAAAGGTTTGCTAAAAGTCCAGGTGGATATTTCT
Source organism: Moxostoma hubbsi (assembly GCA_032164185.1). NCBI lineage: Eukaryota > Metazoa > Chordata > Actinopteri > Cypriniformes > Catostomidae > Moxostoma > Moxostoma hubbsi. Next base: position 9,355,133 of record JAVLUX010000018.1, on the reverse strand, counting down.
TCCCATCGCAGACTGAAATTAAACCCTCTCTTCTCTTCTCTTCTCTTCTCTTCTCTTCTCTTCTCTTCTCTTCTCTTCTCTTCTGTACATAGTCAGTTCTGTCTAAGTTTTACTTAGTTCCCAGTTTAAATGAAAAGTTCTTAATAAATTCAAATGCATTTAAAATAATACAAGCTAAAAAAGAATAATATCCCCTTAAAAACTTATAAGCAATATCTATCACTTTGGGTGACAGGAATTTTTATTTTACTTCATTTAATTTTTATTTTATCTATTTTATTTAATATTATATACTGTGCAGACAGTTACAATAAATATATATATTATTATATTATATAACATTATAACTATAGGGTGCTAAAACGAGTAGTTTTTTTTTCTAAAAGATGACACAATCTTTTAATTTAGAAGATCCTTTACTACAGATTATTTTTATTAGAATATATATTTGCTTTTTTATTCATACTATGTTTTTACTTCTTATAGGCATTATATGGGCCTATAGTACCTTATAACTGGATAATAATAATAATGCAAATTACAATTAAACAAAAAATTTATAAAAAGAATTGAAGGAAAATTAGCTTTTTTAACTGTAGTTAAAACCAATGTTTTATCACTAATTATGGAGGAATTATGGAGGAAATTGATTTCTTTTTTTAATTTAGCCTTTTTCTATTTTTTTCCCATCCTCCTTTCTCAAACTACAAATGAAGAGAAGAAAAACAAAATCTAAAAACAAAAAAAGTCCCATTTTTAATTTACATAACTCTTCTAATCGACACTTACAAAAGTCACCAGCAGGGGGAGTGAAGATAAGAGACCTACCATGTATTTTACGTGGGCTAAGAGGATGTGATTATTCAGATGATACATAATAGTATAGTAAATATGGCATTTTGTGGAAAAACGATTGTTATCATGGTGCTTTTAATGGATATACATTAAAGAGACTTTTGATGTGGAAGAAAAGTCATATTCGGACGGGATAAGTTTTATATGTGTGTGTATGTTATTACTGCAGATATCTGTAAATTTACTGTCGATTTGAATGATTGCAGAACTCATAGAGGTGGGTGTGTCTTCTGTATTTACACACTGTCGCCACGTAACTGACCTATCGGAATATTTATTGCAGTGCATTAATTATAAAGGACATTTTAAACATCACCTACTGGATCTGGGATTATTTGAAGAAACTGATTGGAATGTCTGGCAAAATATAACATATCTGGTGATATTAGCAAGCCTGAAATCCTATATAACACTCTTGAATAAAAAAAAAAAGGAAAATCCGTTCACATCCTATTTGACCCTCTGCAAAATATGTTCTGAACCCCGGGGGGCAAATCACAATTTTATGTGCTTGTGTAGCCACTTTTCTGGTGTAGCTAATATATATTTATAACATTCCTCATGTTTAAATAAACACTGGACTGCATACAATGCTTGAGAATACATGCATCAGTCCAAACGCAACAGCCAGCATTATCTGCAGTTCAATCTGAAGTGAAGCGCGTTTTACAGTTTCTGTCTCTTCTCTTGACCAACATCCACTTCAGACACTTGAATAACTTGAGAAACAACTAAAGTTAAAGGGTTCACAGGCTGGACAGTGCCGATTCACTGGCTTTGTACCAACAAGTCAGTTTGCACAGAATTATAACGGGATATTTTTCCCCAGGCGTTTTATATAAAGTTAAACTACGCGATAATCTTTAATGGCGCGTGAACGTGCAGTCCGTAAAAATGACTGGCATGACCAACTCGCACGAGATTAAAATCAGGGACAAACTCTGGTAATTATTAGCTTTTCCCACGTCCCCATAAAAACCAAGTTCCAGCATCTATGATCCTCACAGGAACAGCAGAATATAAAGTAGGTTAAAAGTGTCAATTCTCGTAAACCTTTACGCGAACTAACTTCCGTGGACATTTCGGGAAATAACAATTTACCGATGAGTTACAGATTACAGAATTGGGAAATCGAATTTTCAAAATCACTATTAAGGTCATTTTTCTTAAACTTAACGAATGCATAATGCATTAAAAAATAATAATGAAAAAAAAAGCTATTTTAGTGAATAATTTACCAAGGCAAATAATTGCTAACGGATATGGAATGAACGGGAGATACACGAATTGGAGGGTCCATGTTCCTCTATTTTTCATTAAAAATTGTATTTGAAAAAGACAAGCAAACTTTTTTTTTTTTTTTTTTAAGTAGTCTTTTATATATCTAATTTGTCGCTTGAATCCGCTAACGCATATTTTATGAACTCTTAATATATGAGTAACTCCTGTTGTGTGGTTGGATTTGGCGCTGCGCGCGTGACCGCCTAGTTATGTGTCCCAGGCGCGTGAATGAATACAGATCTAGAATACAGAGGCATTATCTTCATTTCCAGTTTCATCGGTAATTTGCAGAATGCGGAGGTGAAAACGGACGGACTCGCCGATCGAGGTACCAATCCTTGACGGTCTACACTGGTAATATAGCAGTTAGTATTATTTTGTATGAGCTGAAAGCTATTCTAGTCAAAAATCACGCATGCATTCGAACAGAGGATTATCGCGGAGGAATTGCCTTGAAACCATGAACTGCAGTTGGGGGACGGAGCTGTGGGTGAGTACAGCCGTGATGCATCAATGGATGGGCATAGAGGCGAATGCATCTGCAAGACATTAAGCCATATATTGCACAAAATATGTGAAGATATCCATTAGCAATCAGGTATATGCCCACCAGTGATCAATATAGCCCACCTCACGCCGTACCGCCCATTTTACAGCCTCGCAAACCGCATATGACAGGAATCTTTGATTTCGTCCACGATTTGGCAATTGGACCTTGTGCATGCACGTACAGATTTGTTAATACAAGTAAATGCATGCTCGTTGAATGCAGTTATTAGCCATATGCGTTGAGTAAATACCCTGGATAGCAATACTTCTGGGCCAGTGCTGTCCCTAACCACATGCAAAGTGAATACTGAGGCATAGTGGAGCAGGTGCACAGGTCACTCCCATCATGCATGTGTGTTCTCATCTTATTTTTCTTTTGCAACACATAAAAGCTCGTGATATTACAACAAAGTAGCAATTAAAGTGCCAATGTATCTGTAACAAAGTAACACTGTTACATTGTTGCTCTACTTGAACATGTAACAGGTTTTTTATGGGCTCATATTGTCTCCCATTGGCAATACAGATCCTTGTTCTCTGTGCCAAGTAGGAAACGGTTGTATGGACCCTCAATATTTTAGGGAGTAACATAGTAACAGCATTGTACTGTAATAGCTTTGTCTTTGGATAAAAATATACATACACATACAAATGTAGGGTTTTGCGTAGCCAAGTTGTTAAAGACCCCATGAAATCAAATTAAGAGTTTTGTGGCTTTACAACCATGTCTGCTAGCTTTGAGGCATTCTATAAGCTAGTGTACTCAGTAACAATTTTTAACCACCATGGGGCCCCGGATGGGGGGGGGGGGGGGGCTGGTAGGAAATTATGTTCTGGGTACACATGTGAATACTCTGTTGTCAGCACTCTTAGAGTGGTTCACGTTAGAGGTCTGCTGGATTCGGGTACATTTTTCAAGTTGGACTTTGGGTTCGGATTTGTCATTTATAAAAAAATATACAGGACTTCGGAACTTGTTACCCCCCATGAGTTAGGGGCCATTCACTCCGAACATGTTTTTGTGTGCTTCTGCTCTGTTTTTCCATTCAACATCCTTGAATGTTGAACCATGTCTTGCTGTTTCTTCAGTGTCTCACGCAGGACCGGTGCTGTGTCGTACTCTGTTTCCCAGTTGGGATCTGTTTCCCCCCAGCAGATCTGTATGGGGGAACATTCTCTGCAGTCAGAATGCATTCCCCCATGCACAAACCTAAGCCTAACCCTATCCTACTTACCCTAACCTACACTACCATACCTACCCTAACCAAATCCCCATACCCTATCAGGGCTAGGGAGATACAAATTCCTACAAGGAACACATTTAGATAAAACACTGCCAAATTTTTAGTCTCTGTGTCAAGTAAAAAATAACTTCAGGTCTCAAAAACTCATGTTCTGTTTCATTCGTTGCACTGTTTCTAGATTGTTTTTAGCGCAAGTTCAGGTTGCAAAGAGGTGACTGTTACAATGTTTAACATTATTCCATATTATTTTCACCAAGCAAAGTTTCAGTGCTTGATAAACAGCAATGTTTTTTGTCAGCACACCCATTAACCAGGAAAATAAAAAAAATGGCACTCCATGTCAAAAGGGTTGCGACCCTTTATTTAGAGGCTGTACTCCCTCTATGGAAGTCCCAGAAGATTCAGATCAATGTGATTTGTAACTGAAAGTTAATGGTTAATATGGTTTTGCCAATGTCAGCACATACTGCAAACTCATAAAATAATATGATATAGCTTTCATTTCATTTGGGCCCTCTCTCACAGATATACATAAAAAAAAACCCATCAGCGAAACTATACTTTCTTCTGTTGTTCTGTTGGCACTGTGCCTTCTTTGTTATTTCATGTTTTGTCAGACAATTTGATTGTACATTTTAAACCTTTAGTCTTTCAAATGTCAATTTTCAGTAGGGGTGGGTAAAAATATTAATTATCCGATGCATCGCTTTGTTCATTCGAACAGTATCGATATCAATTAATAAATTCCAAGATTGATATTTTACACTATTCAGAACACTCTACTACAATGAGAGGAAATAACTCGTGTTATGTGACAAAAATGTATATATTTGGCAACTGGCTGGTAAATGTTTAGATTTCTCTCACCAGTAATTGTGAAGTATACAGCTGCGAGATCCTTTCACTCTGTGTTGAGAGTAAATGTTGTTAGTGTAATGTGTGTCCAAAGACGAGATCCACGCAACCCATTTGTAATTGAATAATGTCTCTTTCAATACTCTTTCTGTTCTCTGCTGTCAGTTGTTGATCAAAACAACAAAAAATAAACATTTAATTCTAATCATGCATAGCAAGGATGAGGTAAAGCCATTCGGGTGCCTCTCCTTAATATGCACTCATTTCCAGACACTTTTTACAGAAATTCCGTTTTTTGTTAAAGAGACAGTACCGGGTTTTAGCACGTATTCAACAAATCAATTTAAATATCTGTAAATAGTACAAAATATTAAATTGAACAAAAAGCATGTAACAAAAATAATATATGCAATATAATATAATATTTATTGATTTAATTAATGGATTTTTGAAAAGCTAAAATGTGACTAAAATAATAGAAAACTAATAAAACATAATTAGTAAAATGTATATTTTTGTAATGTACCTAGTTCATTAAGGTCATCTGTATAATTAGCTGGGAGATACTTTTTTCATGTGTACGCAAAAGGGACATTATGACTGAAATATACCCAAATTAATTGATATAGAATCAAATTGAAATCGGAATCGAATCGAGAGCTTGTGAATCAGAATGGAAACGAATCAGGAAATCTGTATCAATACACAGCCCTAACTTTTAGCCTGTCATATTTCAGTCTGTCAGATTAAAATCTTTTCTCTCCTTTGCAGGATCAGTTTGATAATCTAGAGAAGCACACTCAATGGGGCATTGAGTTTTTAGAGCGCTACACCAAGTTTGTGAAGGAGCGGTCGGAGATTGAATTGAGCTATGCCAAGCAGATAAGGTAAGATTCACGGAAAAGAAACAAAGATTTGTTGCTCATTCGTGCAGATTTTGTAATGATACATGTTATTTCAAATTTGTTGCTTAGGAGTTATTACCAAACTCTTTGGCTGTGACAGTATGAGTAATATTATATAGCACAGTAACAATAGATATGATGATATAGTTATATTTTTATATATTATATAATCATGTGGTAATGCCTATTTTAAATCCTTTTGATTATTAATATTTTTCTCATTTATTTGGAACTTGAAGTGAACCAAAAGATATGATTATTCATAATACATTAATGAGAAGTCTGGAAAACAGCTTCACATTATGTAACTCTTGAGATAAATAATAAAGGTCACAATACAGTAAAATTAAGGCCACGTCCATTTAAGTTTAAAAACCTCCATTTTCAGTTTCTTAATGTTGTCGCTTTTTCAAAGTATGCAGTTATAGAGAGTGTTTTCAATAGGATGTGTTTTTGGTGGAAGATAGTGGCATTTTCAGATAAAAACAAATTAGTGTGGACATTTTATGAGATTCTAAAACAGATTGTTCAGAGTCTTCAGACTCGGAATTCTGATTGGAGGAGCCACAATCGAAGCTGTCGTAAAATAGCCAAAATACAATTATGACCATCATCAGTTGAATTCTATTTTAATCGCAACAAGTTAACAACCAAATTTCGCTTTGACTTGTGCCTAACAACTCACCTTAATGCTGAGTTAAAGCAAAAATAAACAATGTTTTCAAAATAGATTACTGTATACACCTAACGTTTGCTGTTGTTCAAACAGTCAGATAGTCCCACCCCTAAATCAAGCCATTGGTTGAGTTACGTTGATTTATCGGGTCTAAACGGATTGCTTAAAACAAACACAGAAATTTTTATAGCTCCACAGAGACACAGTGTTTACAGTTTTTGAGAAAATTAATCAGTGAATGGCATACTTATAGTTGTCTCTGCATATTAAGCTGGGCTAGAAGAGACTATTTTAACACTGGCAAAGTTAACAAGTTCTTGCTTACGGCAGTACTTCATGCTTCATGTTCGCTAACAAGTTACTAGGGTTGCCACGATGTTACCAGGTTTACTCTATACAAGGGGTAGCACCGTAAATTTTATTCTGGGCAAAAAGGGGAAACATTATGAATTGAACTTCCAATATCAATACAATACCTTGATGAATAGCCTTAAATAAAGAATAGTTGCTTAATGAAGAGTTTGCATCCCATGATGAATGAACCAAAATAATGCATTGAAAGCCAGATATTCTTTACCAAAGTTTCAAATTACACAGGATGGCAAAGTACGCGCACTGATGGAAGACGTTTAATAGCAGGTAGCGAATATATAAATATGTGCATGGTGGGTAACTGTAAGACGTCTCTGGTTTAGAATGACACAAGAAATGCTGTTAGACACACAGACACGTGCTTGAAGAAACACACTTTATTATATTTTTAAGAACAAATGACAGAAAAACCATCTATGCTCATGTCTGACGCGCTGTTTGTTTGGAGGCGTGCAGTCTCGTGGAACGTATATGTAAAGGGTTCTCACGCTTTCTTTGTTCTAGTCTTCTGAATTTTTGCAAGAATAGTATCGTCTGTGAGAATGCTGCAAATAGCCTCAGACCATCTCAGCTCAGGAGGTGCTCTGAGTTCAGTTCACTTTATTTGCACAGAGCAGTTTGTTGTGAGCGCAACTCTGCAAGGTCACTTTATATATATATATAGCTGATACATCTGTGATTAAATAATAAAATAATACAAACACATGTTCACCTGTAACCATGATTTATATTTCAGTGATTATTATCATAATATAATTATTATGTTTACATTTGTAATAGTTTTTAGATCTTAATTTGTTAGTCATTTTCCGCCTGTTGTCAGACGTATACTTGTAAATGGAAAGGTGGTTATATATGTTTTTTATAAATATATATATTCTTCTTTACTTTAATGGCTTTTTTCATTTCGTTTGAAGTGCAATTTGAATTTAAAAACGTCTTTGGTTTTTCGTTTTTTAATTTAGTTAATTAAATTTCCAATGCAAAATCGCTAAAGCAAGAATATTCACTGATCCCTAATTACCCCATTGTACCACTTAACGTCCAGCCAGCAGTAATACCGGTATTAGTCGGTTTGAACGTGAACACCGCACCGGTTTCAAAATTATGATATCATGGCAAGTCTATAAGTTACTAGGGTGCAGTCATTCTGAATCAATACATTTCTGTGTCAAAATGCTTATTGGACTATTATTGTCTGATAAAGTTTGTCTTTTTATGCTTTCTGTGCAGTTTAAGTTCAGTTTTTGCACATACTGTACACAGAGAGTAAGTGTTATATACTAGTTAGTATTGTGGTTAATGTCTTTACCAGACTTGAGGAATATATATTTTGTAAAATTTGTATATTTTCTCAGACATTGGGAATTTGATTTATTTTTAAAGTCAGAATTTACTGTACACCAGCATTTGTTAAATATGTTTTATGTTGTTTATGTAATTTACTCACTTTCATGTTGTTTTGTATGACTTTCTTCTGTGGAACACTAAATGAGACTTTCGGGCATAAGGCCTCTTTCATTGTATGAATGAATATGCAGTAAAAGTGAATGGCTGACATTCTGCCTAACATCTCCTTTTGTGTTCTATGGCAGAAAAAAAGGTAATTCTGGTTTGGAACAACATGAGGATGAGTAAACGATGGCAGGATTTTCATTTTTGGGTAAACTATGGCCAAGACTTATGGTAAAGTCAATTGTAAGACAATGTTCATAAAGGTGACATTTCATGGCAACAAGGTATTATCTCTGTGGAAACAAACTAAATAAAACAGGTCACATGTCCGGTATGTATTACCATGGATACCAGGTTTCCACAGCTTTGACCCACATTTTATTATCCACCACTGATTGTGCAATATTCTCTATGATTGTGCAGCATTTTTCACCAGAGGTCTAGTCCCAGAGGACACAATGACTTCCCAGTGTCTTCTGTGCCCCTGTTCAAAAACATAAGCTGAGAAACCTCAGCATTTACAATAAACCCCTCAGCTGGAGCTTACAGCGGCAATATTCAGTGATTTGACCAGATGTGCAACAAATTGGCCCTTTCTTTTTGTTTTCTTCCATAAAAGAAAATCCTCTTTTTGTAGCTTCATGTCAATCAGCGCATTGTTGTATTTTTAAAAAAGTGTGCCAAAGAGTAATTTTGTTCTTTTTCCACTAGAGACCAAAAGAAATAGATTTTCTAATTCCCTATGTCTCCCACAGGCTTTTTATGTTCAGATCCAAGTCACGGGTGAAAGATTTATTACGTGCTAAGCACATGTTAGCAGATAAATGGCATTGACGTGGACCTGTCTAGTTGAGGAATAATAGTCCTTTAAAAGACACTGGGATGGGTTATTCTAATGAGTATTTTTTATGTGTTTGTCAATCTTTTGTTTCCATTTGCTGTTGCATATTGAAACACATTGCGGCCTATTTAGACCTATTGTAGGGAAAAGGAAGACAATAAAGCATCTGCATTGGTGTGGTCTTGTCAAGAAACTGCAAGATGGTGATCTGCCTAGCAACACGTCAGACTCCTGGGAGGTACCGTTGGGTGTGTGCAGAGAGAGAGAGAGAGAGAGAGAGAGAGCGAGGGGGAGAGAGAGAGAGAGTGGTGGAATGAAGGGAAGCTGTAGGAAAATTCATTGAGGAGGAGTCACCATCAGTGTGCATACTCATGATCATAATTGATTTTAAACCATTTATAGGCTCTCTTTAAATTAAAGGGAAAGTTCACCCAAAAATAGAAATTACGTCATCATTTACTTATCCTCATATTGTTTTAAACCCATTGACTTTCTTTCTAATTTGGAACATGAAAGGTTTTTAAGGACATCATGGTCACTTATTTGCATATAAGAAAGTGAAGGGCTACTGGGTCTGTCAAGCTCCAAAATGACTAAAAGCACCATAAAAGTAGTCCATGTGACTTGTGTGATGTTTTTAAAGTCTTCTGAAATTTTAGGGTACTTTAAAGGTGCTTTTTTAAAATCTTTTTTGTAAGAGCTTGACAGACATAGCCCCCCTTTCACAAGTAATTGAATAAATAATTGAAATTACAGTTAAAGCTTTCACCATTAACTAATCGTGAAAAGTGTCAATGACAGTATTCCAATGAGGTCTACTCCAAAAAAAAAGATAAAATATATATTTTTAAATGTTATGTTTTATGTATACAGTATATACAGCCACAACATTAAAAACCACCTCCCTAATATTGTGTATGTCCTCCTCGTGCCGCCAAAACAGTGCCAACCCGCAACTCAGAATAGCATTCTGAGATGCTATTCTTCTCACCACAATTGTAAAGAGCAGTTATCTGTGTGACCATAGACTTTGTCAACCAGGCACCATTCTGAGTAAATTCTAGAGACAGAAATACTCAAACCAGCCTGTCTGGCACCAACAATCATACCACTGAGATCACAGTTGTGTCCCCATTCTGATGGTTGATGTGAACATTAACTGAAGCTCCTGACCCGTATATGCATAACTTTAGGCACTGCACTGCTGCCAGACTATTGGCTGATTAGATAATCGCATGGATGATTTATTGGTGCCAGACGGGCTGGTTTGAGTATTTCTGAAACTGCTGATCTTCTGGGATTTTCACAAACAACAGTATCTATTTTTTGTTTTATATATGTATATATATAATCTAGATTTGCTTATAAATAGCTATTTGTAATTTGTAATTAGCTTATAATGCTATTTATTACATAAGAAAAACAGGTTCAAAAGTTTAAACTCACTCGATTACATAATTACTCAAAATGCCCATCCCTATTGTCATCATGCAGCACTATTTCACATTAAGACAAGGTAAGTGTATTAAGAATATTAATAGGGGTACATTTTTAATTCATGTTGATTTGACCAAATTATTAATAAAATGCACACTATTATGTTAAAGAGTGGCAAAGATATTCTTTATGAAGAAAGAAAGAAATTAATGCAAGTTTGGAAAGACATGAGGGTGATTAATGATGTCAGAAATGTCATTTTATGATGTAAATTATCTTTTAATCACATTATATACAGTATGTGGACGAAGGAGTGATTTTTTTCATTGTCAGTATGTTATTTCTTGTCATCTGGCATCTCGATTTTCCTCTGATTGACAAAGGTCAGCCTCATGAATCAGAGGCCTTGTACATTGGATTGATATGATTATTCTGATGGTGACAATATTAGCTTTTGTTCGTGGTGCAGCCTTGCATTGCACAATAAGCACTATTTTGAAGTGTTATTTCTCCTTAACATGCACAGTTTTATTCAATCAAATAACAGGGAGACAGAGAGCACTTTAAATCTGTAAATATGTTTGTTTGCTTTATTTCTGCATAACAAGATTTTTGGTCGAAGAAATGTTTTCAGAAATGTAAGCGCAGTGCAGTTCTAGCGGGAAGACTAGCAGCTGTACATCATCGCACCATTAACTAGTTAACTCCTAACCAATTACATGTAAGCCATTGATTCATAAGTCTGCTCAAAATCACATTGCTGTTTCACTGCGCTAACACGGCAACCTCCACCACCCCACCACCCCCAGTTGAGTCCCGTCCTGCACGGGGGTAGGCTCCTCGCCCCTGTATCCTATCTCAGGCAGGATATGATGGTTCCGAATACAACTTCTTCGGACCACCAGATCGGCTTACGCCAAAGAGAGACATTACATTTCTGTTTTATATTAATTAATGTCATCTTTTATTTATTTTTTAAGTCCTCATGGTCGCGTAGTGACTTGCCTCAATCCGGGTGGTGGAGGAAGAATCCCAGCTGCCTCCGTGTATGAGACTGTCAATCCATGCATCTTTTCACATGGCTTGTTGAGCACGTTGCTACGGAGACATAGCGTGTGTGGAGGCTTCACGCCATCCACCGCGGCATCCACGCTCAAACTCACCACGCACCCCACCGAGAACGAACCACTTATAGCGACCATGAGGAGGTTACCCCATGTGACTCTACACTCCTTAGCAACCGGGCCAATTTGGTTGCTTAGGAGACCCGGCTGGAGTCACTCAGCACATCCTGGGATTCGAACTATTCGAACTCCGGTGGTGGCAGCCAGCATCTTTACCACTGAGCTACCCAGGCCCTCCAAATAAATGTCATCATCTTAAATTTCACTCAAGTCTGCGAGTCTTGCTGATAGAAATGTTTTAATTGTACTGTATTCTTAATGCTAAGGATAACTGAAAAGAGGAGTGACATTTTTAAACTCTTTTTATACAATCTGTCTTAACTTTTCTTTTTATAGGAATCTCTCTAAGAAGTATCAGCTTAAGAAGAACTCTAAAGAAGAGGAGGAATACAAGTGAGTGACAGCAGTTTTACACAAAGCATACAGGTGCATCAGTCTGCAGGTTAAGCTAACATTTAAATGATCTGCTTGATTTCTTTGCTCTATAGCATATTGTTTTTAGTGCTTGACCAATATATTGGTCAGTAGAAGAAATATTTGGAAATAAGGAATGCAATTCTTATTGCATTTACTACTCTCAGTAGCCCTGAAATCATTTCAGATTTCACAGAACAGATATAACAAATTAGATATTTTTTTTAATGCAGCACAGAAGCAGCATAAATGTTGTGTTGTTCTGAAAAGTTGAGAAGCATTTTTGTCATATTTATAACATCACTTTGTGCTTATTATGCATTAATATAATGTATCATACCATTTTACATTTGCCATCAGGTACACCTCATGTAGAGCCTTTCTGATGACCTTAAATGAGCTGAACGACTATGCAGGTCAACACGAGGTCATTGCAGAAAACCTGTCGTCTCAGATCATCACCGAGCTGTCCCGCTATACTCAAGAACTAAAGGCAGAACGCAAATCGGTACAAACATCCATGCTTTTCTTTTAAAGAGGATCTCCTAGAAATAAAAAAAATCTTGCTTCCGGCTTTCTAGAGATCATAAAGTGATTTATATTTTAAAAAACCCAAAAAACTAAATCAAATCCCCAGTGAAAACTTCTTTCCCCAATCCAATAATGTAAATCAGTCATTGAAGATAACTGAAAAAAGCTTTGCAGTCCAGCACCATGCTCACCTCTTACAAATCCAGGGTAAATTGTCTAGCATATGTTATTATTTTGTTTATAATTATCTCCCAGCTCTGTGCAATAAAGGCAGACTCAATGTAGGTCATGTATTCAGGTCAGTGACGCCCTCCCCCTGCTTTTGGCCTCTCTTGTCAAAAGGCCCTCGCTCGGGTTCAAGTGGCCGCTGTCTGAGGATTTCTGTGAATAATAGTTGATTGTTTAACATGGTAAAAAAAAAATATTATGCAGTGTCCCTTTTTTCACTTCCTGAAACTTCACTAATGTTTTTTCTCAATTTTTGTTGCTAAAGTTGACATGTATACATATCCAGGAGGTACATGCTCGACTCAGAAACTGATTGTGTGGAGCAGTGCATGTTATGCATGTTATGAATATCATTACACGTGACACATAACCCGGGCATTATAAACACAGGAGCGGATTTACTGTATGGAGAATAGAGACTCCACCCGCAAGTGGTGAGCCAGGTGTAGGAGAGATACGGGCAAGCTGTATGTATGTATGTATGTATGTATGTATGTATGTATGTATGTATGTAAAATGAAACCATGTGAGAGACTCAGCCAGAGAAAAAAATAGTTTTTAATAGTTTCAGCATTAAATTTGTTTTATATTTGTATGTATAGTGTCTATTAATGCATTGGCAGTGTCAATCAAGCCTGAAATGAATTGAATCTGCCCATTTGATCCTATTATTAAAAAAGTCAGTAACTCTTTACAATAAGGTTCCATTCGTTAGCATAATGCATTAGGTATCATGAACAAACAATTAACAATAAGTTGTTTACAGCATTTTATTTTAATCTTTGTTAATGTTATTTAATAAAAACACAATTGGTCTTTGTTATACATACATGTTTTTGCAACTTTAAAAATGTACTGTATTAACATTAACTAAGATTATTAAATTCTGTAGAAGAATTGTTCATTGTTAGTTCATGTTGACTAATGTTGCTAACTTATGTTTACAAATGGAACCTTATTGTAAAGTGTTACCAGAGTCCACTGGAAAACACCAGAAGATTTTGCCCAACTTTTAATAACAGCATGTCGACCGATTTTATGGCATGTAAACATATATTTACAGCTGTGCGATTAATTAGTTAAGACATTGTAATCGATTCACAGTCCTACCTCAAAGCTAACATGGACTAAAAGCCACAAAACTCCAATTTTGATTTTATAGGATCTTTAAGATAAAAGAACTAATTTTTAATAGTTAAATATTTAAAACCTTACGTTAAAACTTTCTTAGGAGCTGTTCAGACTCAATGGAAAAAAGCTAGCTGCAGCACAATGAGTAGAAATGAATGCAGACGAAAATGCAAACTTTTCTGTGCGAGACGCTAAAAAAGAGTGAGATGCAATACCGGTCCGTAAGACGTCAGCCTGGATCATGTTTACTTTCAAAAACATACAAAAATGTTTTGGTGTGAATGGCCCCTCATACAGCTGCATAAATATATTTATACAGGAATAACAATTGCAGGAAACATGCATCATGTGCTTGAATTTAACATTTTGATATACTTCATGTTTTATTCTGTGTTGATTGACATGTGTCACGAAAAGTTTGAGATATTAGGCCTGGACATGCATTTTCTGCAGGTGCCTTATGCCGCATCTGATGCATTGGTGTTGTGTTTTTAGATGGCGTGAAAAGTAAAAAAAAAAAAAATGTATGGGTTATGGGAACCCTGCACTCTTTCCCATTCCGTTGTGCTCTGTCTGATTTGTTTTTCTAAGTAGAATCAAATCCAATGTGAACGGCACCTAACTTTTTTGTGCATCCGCTTGCTCAGTTGTTGTCTATAAGCTGAACAGCAGGTCGACATGCTTGCCGATAGGACAAGTGGCAACTCCACCAAATATCCCTAACCACTGTCACACTGGCTCTGGCGCCAGCCTTATTGTTGAGCCTCAACTGGATTAAACCAGGACCATGTGCGAGCTGAGGGAGATGTAGCACAGTTCCTTTCGCCTCCACTATTCCCCGAACTACAGTGATGCGTTTTGTTTGCCTTTTGTGTTCAAATGTCATGCTGAAAGAAAGTGGTCTTTATGTATTTTTCATAAAGAGAGTCGTGGTATGCCATGAGTGGGAAGACACAAGTGATCGACTGTGTAAAGTTTTCACTAAAGAGAGCTCCTAAATAAATGAATTGAATCATGACATTCAAGAGTTTATTAATATTTATTGTGCATTAATACGTCTTTGCTGGTATAATTGAATTCTTTATGAAATGACCAGGGATTTGGATTGGCTAATATCTCTGCTATATAATCTTTCCAGCGGCTGGTGTCTGGGTTGATTGTTTCACATTTCATTTAATCAGTTTAGTTTCTGATTAAATGTCTTTTCAGCATTTTATTCTTTAAAAGGACATGTCAGTAACAAATTAATGAGTTGAACCATCACTTTTAAGGATGTGGTACTCACATTAACGATGACTAATGATTTACTTCATTTGAATTGTTCTTTGCTTGTCTTTTCTCTCTTCCAAGCACTTCCATGATGGCCGGCGAGCGCAACAGCACATCGAAAATTCATGGAAGCAGCTGGAGTCGGTGAGTCAGTTAACTAAACAGAAGATAGTGGGAATATTCAAATGATTCATGACACTGATAGCCTCTCTTTCTTCATTTGTCTAAAATATGAACTGTACGCTTACCAAAAATGGACCCCCTTAGTTATAATAAACCTTTGTGTGAAATGAGCAACAGGCATCTGTTTAAGACACTTGTCCTTTAATTTGAACAATAGCCTACTGCCTCTGTTTTTCAAGATTTTTAATCATAAAATCAATGGTCAGTTATGGTGTTGAAGCTGTGGACATGGTTTCATACTGTATCACGAGGAATATAATTTCCCTGGATTTTCTTAAACTGAATTTTAAGGTAATTACTCTTTGTCTCTTTCAGAGTAAGAGAAGATTTGAGAGGGACTGTAAGGAAGCAGATCGCGCCCAGCATTACTTTGACAAGATGGACGCAGACATTAACGTGACTAAGGCAGATGTGGAGAAGGTATGGAACGTGTCTGTACATTTTTGAGGAGAGAAGCTGTTCCTATCACAAATGCGTCATTCTCCATGACTGCTTTCATCCTTTTCTGTGAGTGTGTGTGGACAGTGAGGAACCCCTGTTTGGAATGGAGGGGGGCGTGATGGGTAGTAATATAACCGAGATCAAGTTCTGCTTTTATGAACCTTAAATTGAATCGGTCCTGTTCATTCCTTATACCTAACCTACTCTTACCTAACCTACTCTGTACTGAAAAAAACATCTGTTTTGTTGAAAAGGAAGTTGGACATTTGGGGATGCACAATATAACGGTGACCATAACTAGTGCTGAATCATTGCGATGATTCTGATGCAAATTATTTGGCCATTAAGGCTGTTATTTGATTAGTTTCACAACCTTTGTTTTTCTTTAAATCTCTGATTTAAACGTCAATAACAAGAATGGCATTCGAACTGGGACGTCATTTAAAACTGATTTAAAATTCATTAGAAAAATTTGAATCAAAATTGTTTGTTTGGTAAATACAAATCGGAATTTTGACATTTTGTCCATGAATCAGTTTAAACTGATACTTTAAATTAATTGATTCATAACTCTGATTCAACAATTTGTTTGCGTTATTGTCTGAATTATTTTTGGTAAATACAAATCTGTATAGATTTATAAAAATTTGAATATTTCATCCATGAATCAGTTCAAACTGTCAGTTTACATAATCGAATTATAACTCTGATTCACAATTTTTTTAGCATCATTGTTCAGATGTTTTCAGTAAATAAAAATTGCTATAGATTTATAAGAATGAGGTTATTTTGTCCGTGAATCAGTTCAAACTGCCAATTTAAATTAATCGATTCATAACTTAGATTTAATCATTCCACAATGTTTTTATTCATCATCCAAAATGTTGTCGATAAATAAAAAATGGTATAGATTAAAAAAAAATCTACATTTATATTAAGCAAATTATAACTCTAATTAAACTATTTGTTTGCATCATCATCCGAAATGTTTTCTATAAATACAAATCGGCATCGATTTATAAATATTTTGACATTTCATCCATAAATCAGTTCAAACTGTCCGTTTAAATGAATCGAATTATAACTGATTCAACAATTCCAAATTGCTATAGATTTATAAGAATGAGGATATTTTGTCCGTGAGTCAGTTCAAACTACAAATTTAAATGAATCGATTCATAACTTAGATTTAATCATTTGTTTATGTCATCGTTCAAAAATGTTTTTGGTAAATACAAATTGTTATAGATTTATAAAAATAAGGATATTTCATAATTACCATAAAAAATACATTTATATTGTATAAATGTTCAAGAATATGGTTATGAATATGGCAAGAATTGGAATGAGATGGGAAGAATACCCCCACAAAATATCAAGGTAGTTTCAATAATAAGAAACAAAGACAAATAGTTTATCACAACTGATATGTCATATGTCTGTAGTCTGTTATGAATATAAGCCCAAAGTGCTGTTATTAGTGCTGTGACACTAATTGACTTTATCTTTGTTTTTTAACATGTCTTAAAGCGGTGTTCTCTCAAGGTAGGTTTAAACAAGAGTTGTCTTTGTCGCTGGAGAGTTTGTTAACTTGTTCGGTGTATACCCATATCAACAAAGAGTGTTTGTCGTAATTTTGTTTTCGTTGTTATATTTTGTTACGTTTATGCTTGCAGCGTATCTCTGAATCTTTCCTGTCGTCACCTTGTACAAATGCACAGAATAAGACTTGTCATGGAATATTGATGTTAAAATGCTTTTCGATTGTGAAAAACAGCTATGTTGGTAGGGTTACAGCCAATACTGATTTTGCAAAACCAATAGTGATTCAAATAATGCACAATTTACCGTTAACCACAAAAAAAAAAAAACACAGTTTTGAGAGTCTGTGCACACTGTCTGGTTAATGTACATGAAGGTTTTCACAAACAGTGGCCCCAAAAAGTATTTGGACACTTAGCCACACTTACAGTAAAAATGTGCAAATGTCTTTTCATTATATTACCAAATATCAAATCAAGTCAAAAAAAAAAAAAAAGCAAAAAAAAAAAAAAAACACATTTCAAGTAAAAAATTCCACACACAAAATAAGCTTGTTGGGTTACAAAGGATAAAACAATAGATACAGTGGATTACTCTGCTAGGACATCTGTGTGAACATACATGAGGGGAACTGACATTATACCAGTAGGTGAAAAGTAATTGCAAAAATAGCTAAAAAGGTTAGTTAGTTACGAGAAAAAGTCCAGCACCTGTTTAGAAATTCTACTTGGTTTATATTTTGTATCTATTGCAAAGACATTCACATTTTATGTGTGACTTAAGTGTCCAAATAATTCTTGGGGCCACTGTGTATGTTTACCGTAGTTAGTATGCATGATGAATATATGTCTGTGGTGTGAACGGTTGAAAATCAATATTTCCATTATTTATTTCCATTTTATGTATCAGTTTGAACATTCATTGTCATTTGTGTGTGTATGTGCATTTGTTTTCACATATACTGTTGGTACATAATCATGTTTTTCTTGTCAGTGTCTTCTTCATCAGTGTGACAGGACTACTCATGTTCTGATTAGCATACTACTTTTATTATTACTGCAGAATATCGAATGTAATTTAAGTGTGCATAGAATACCTTGATGACCTACTGCATTTTCCACAATGTACATTGAATCACGCAGTTTGCTCTGTTTGTATGGACAAAGTGATAGTTGACGCAAAAAAGAAAATCCTCTCATCATTTACTCACCCTCATACCATCCCAGATGTGTATGACTTTCTTTCTTCTGCTGAACACAAACAAAGATTTTTAAAAGAATATTTCAGATCTGTAGGTCCATACAATACAAGTGAATGGTGATTAGAACTTTGAAGCTCCAAAAATCACATAAAGGCCACATAAAAGCAATCCATAAAACTCCAGTGGTTTAATCCATGTCTTTAGAAGTGATATGATAAGTGTGGGTGAGAAACAGATCCTTTTTTAATACAATAAATCTCCTCTTTCACTTTAACTATAAATCACCACTTTTACGTTAACTTTCACATTTTGAAGGTGAAAGTGAAAGAGATTTATAGTAAAAGTGGACTTAAATATGGATCTGTTTCTCACCCACACCTATCATATTTCTTCTGAAGACATGGATTACATTTCTTATGGATTACTTATGTGCCTTTATGTGATTTTTGGAGCTTCAAAGGTTTGATCACCATTCACTTGCAATGTAAGGACCAACCGAGGTTAGATATTCTTCTAAAAATCTTCATTTGTGTCATGCAACCCACAAATCTACTGAAAATATTACCGATAAACAGTGCGTTTTAGTTTTTATATTTTTCAGGAACACTTCATCTGATTGTATTTCTGTGTTTTCTGTGATGTTTGCGTTTTTTGTTCACTCCCAGTACAGATCCTTTGATAAAGTGTTTAGATCACTGACTGTGTTGATCTGAAGTTGACAAAATAGTACATATTTATTTATATCTTTCTGTTATGGGCTAATTGACTCTCAGTGTTTGTTTATTTGTGTCATGTCATGAAGGCAGACGTTTTATTTGTAAGTCCTTGCTGTTAACACTGTGATGCCATACTGAAAGGAAAAAACTTCAGTCGTTTTTGCTCTCTGTGTCTCTTGTGTTCTCTTGTTTTTGTAGGCAAAACAGCAAGCCCAGATTAGACATCAAATAGCTGAAGACAGTAAAAATGAGTACCTGACCTACCTGCAGAAGTTCAACAAGGACCAACATGAGCATTACTACACTCTCATACCACATATCTTTCAGGTACGAATCTTTCTCTCAGTAACGACAACTAGCTATTCAGTCACACTCTGCCCTCAAAGGGATAGTTCAAATAAAAATTGACATACTGTCATCATTTACTCACCATCATGTTGTTCCAAACCTGTACTGACTTTTTTTCCATTTGTGTTCTACGGAAGTAAATCATTCAGGTTTGGAACAACATGAGGTTGAGTAAATGATGACATTTTTTAAATTATTATTTTATTGATTTTTGGATAAACTGATGCTATAAATGCAAGCCAACTGATAACCATTGTTGTAGAAGTAAAAAACTTAAATTAAATATTCTTTGAGTAACAATAAAAGACAAATATGCGGTGTTGTCCTCATAGTGTTGCAGAGCCAGATTTTAAGCTGTTGGCATAAAGCCTGGTCCAATATACAGCTTATTCTAGCCAAGAATTAAGGGCCATTTACACTGACAGTTATTAAATCACTGGAGGTCACCGAGTTCCTGTGCTGTTGGTTGCTAGAAGACGTTCCTAATTGACTGCAGTATCATACTGTATCAGGTGGCCAGATCGCTGGCTGCACTGCCATTGGTTTTTGCCACATCACATCACTCCTTATTTGCATAAAGTTGAAGTCTGCTCAACTTTGTAGCATCGCCAGCAGTTACTCTCTCTCATGTCACCGGAAATTGCTAACTCTTAATTGGAAATCAGTGACTGGTGGTCACTTTGTTGCTGCAAATTGCTTTTAGTGTGAACACTCCTTTAGACAGGAAGAAATGTCTCAATGACATAAAAAGACCTATGTGTTGATTTATCTTAAATTTTTATTAGATTATTTTATCCTGAGACAAATCGGTGCTGCTGGAAATTGTGTCAATCTAGCAAATATGTAAACCGTAAAACATTTTTTGTCAGATAACTTAAAAATGTGCTCCATGTGGTAACATCTAACTTAACTGGTTTTATTTGAAGCTCTCATCATTCACTCACCTTCATGCCATCCTAGATGTGTGTCACTATCTGTCCTCTGCAGAACACAAACAAATATTTTAAGAAAATATTTTAGTTCTGTAGGTCCTTACAATGCAAGTAAATGGTGACCAGAACTTTGAAGTTCCAAAAAGCATATAAAGGCAGCATAAAAGTGATCCACAGTGGTTAAATCCATATCTTCAGTGAAACAGATCAATATTTATGTCCTTTTTACTATAAACTTAAATATTGATCTTTTCTCATGTACACCTATCATATCACTTCTGAAGACATAGATTTAACCACTGGTGTCATATGGATTACTTTCATGCTGCCTTTATGTGCTTTTTTGACTTAGCCACCATTCACTTGCATTGTGAGGACCTACAGAGCTGAGATATTCTTCTTAAAATCTTTGTTTTTGTTCAGCAAAAGAAAGAAAGTCATGCACATCTGGGATGGTATGTGGGTGAGTAAATGTTGAGAAAATTTTAAGTCAGCAATTTTATTTAATCTGACTAAATCAATCTAACTACATTAAATTACACCAACAAAAGGTAAGTTTTTTTTAGAGTAAATTAAATAGATCTTTGAGTTAAATTGCAGATTACCACTTTTTTTAGTGTATCAGATGGACCATGAATGGCATATTGAAATTTAGAATTCATAATTCATAGTGAAATACTACCCAGTAAAATCATCTATATTCTGTTGCAGAGGATACAGGAGATGGAAGAGAGGCGAGTGGGGAGAGTCAGGGAGAGTATGCGGGTGTACACTGAGGTTGAAAGAAAAGTGCTGCCCATCGTCAGCAAGTGTTTGGATGGCATGACCAAGGCAGCTGAATCCATTGAGCCTAAAATGGTACGTTAAGTGCTACTGTTCCTTTTTACTGAATATACATCATCATTCAGGATTACATTGTCATCTGTTGATTGCCCTACTGTGGAAAATCCTATTTATTTAGAATCTTTTTTGATAAACAAATGTTTAGCTCTACTAAATGGTGATTATTTGGAAATAAATGTTAAATATTACGTTGAAAATTGAGAACTGGTTCTGGAACAGAATTTTGTTGTAATAAATGGTACTTTTATAAAGACAAACAATTTAAAGATGATACCAAATAGTGTTGTTTTTGTATTGTTAAAGTTTCTTCTGTTACAGTTTGACATGTAAAATAACAACTACAATTTTATTGAGTAAAATTGACTCAAATGAATATGACAAGGCAAAAAACTAAACATGAACACTGGTTTTTGTTTAGTATTTCTGTTTATAATATAAACAAATATAGTATATGATTAAAAAAATCATTAAAGGGATAAATTCTCTCATCATTTACTCACCCTCATGCCATCCCAGATGTGTAGGACTTTCTCTCTTCTGCTGAACACAAATTAAGATTTTTAGAAGAATATGTGTATGGTGGCCAGAACTTTGAATCTCCAAAAATCACATAAAGGCAGCATAAAAGTAATTCATATGACTTTAGGTCTGGGTTAGAAACAGATCAATATTTAAGTCCTTTTTACTTTAAATCTCCGCTTTCACTTGCACATTCTGAAAGAGAAAGTGGCGATTTATAGCAAAAAACTATTTAAATGTTGATCTTTTTCTCACCCAAAGTGATTGCATCGCTTCAGAAGACATATTAAACCATATTAAACCACTCGATTCATGTGAATTTCTTTTAGGCTGCCTTTATGTGATTTTTGAAGCTTGAAATGAATGGCCACAATACACTTGCATTGTATGGACTTACATAGCTGAGATATCTTTCAAAAAATCTTCATTTGTGTTAAGCAGAAGAAAGAAAGTCATACACATCTGGGATGGCATGAGGGTGAGTAAATGATTAGAGAATTTTCATTTTTTGGGTGAACTATCCCTTTAAGGATCCGGAATAATGAATTTCAAACCAGAACCAATACATTCCTTTCCTAACAGCATTCTACTGTATGTAAAAGTTGCAAAAAATTGTTATGTCATTTTTTAGAATGTATGAAAAAACGACCAAAAATAAATCTATTGCCATTTTTGTGCCAAAATGTGACTCCCCGCTACTTGATTGGTCCATATATTTAAAGACCACACCTAACCATAACAGTTGAAGGGAGCCATTGTTCCCTATTCCTAAAATCCACACCCACACCTTTCCATAAACATAACCAAACTAGGGAGTCAGAAATCACTCTTATTTTGCAGTAGTATTTTTCTTACTGTGTGTTGAATGAAGTTACCCAAATTACGCCAACAGATTAATAATTAACCTGTGCAAAATGCTGACTCGATTTGTGTGATTATCGCTGGCCGACTTACAAGACAAGCAGCGAACGTAATACAGAGCCTCGTCGCCTGGGTTACCATTAATAATTTACAGCTGCAGGGGAATCGCTGGCAGCTAACGGGCTGATGTGCTTCTCGTTTGTCTCATCTGCTAAATCCCATTTTCCGTGCTCACATGGGCCATCGCTGTCCTGTCCAAATATGGCAGATGGGTAGTCTAATTTCCACCGCAGCACTAATTGACTCATACAAGCTGGATTTTGCAGCAGATTGAAGTGGCTTAGTGGCAAAGACTTAAGCCTCTGTGTAGCTTTTAAACTGTGTGTATGTGTATGTATTGTACTGTATGTGTGTGTGTGTGTTTTAAGAGACAGTGGGCTTCCTATATGCATTAAAAACCCTCTAGGAACAACTTTTGTTCATATAGTTAGAGTTATGGATGCTGTACTATACATATGCCAGAAATAGTCTCTTGGTTTGATCTGAACTGCAGCAGAGGGATTAGTTCAAGGGGATTTGCAGCAATGTTTTTTCTGTTGTAGCTATGCATTTCATAGACTGTAGTATAGAATTGCTGAGATTATGATGTCAATCTGAGGGTTACCTTGGGCAAACCTTTGACTTATAATGTAGAGGTCTGTACTATAGCAGAATTTTTTTTGCAGCAGTCAAACAACTTGTTTAACAATAACTATACACATTTTTTCAATGTTTATTTTGTTTTGTTTTGTTTTGAAATAACATTTATTACAGCAAAACTCTGTATTTCTGCAGATCTTTAACAAAACTATTCACTGACCTTGCAACATTTTTTTAAATAACATTGATTTAAAAAATACAGACCATATTTGAACCTGTGTCTCCCATATGAGCAGCATTACTCAACACATCTGGAACATGTGCATTAACCACTTGGCCACGGGTTTGACCATATTCAAAATAAAAAGTGTATATCTCACTGTAAGTGGTCACCATTTCATGATGTGTTTTTCACTATTTTTTAATCACTTTTTGGCTTCACTAATTCATTTTAAATGGCCCTGCAGTCGGGGGCCTGGGTAACTCAGTGAGTATTGATGCTGACCACCCCTGGAGTTGTGAGTTTGAATCCAGGGTGTGCTGAGTGACTCCAGTCAGGACTCCTAAGCAACTAAATTGGCCCAGTGGCTAGGGAGGGTAGAGACACATGGGGTAACCCGTGGTCGTGATTACTGGTTCTAGCTCTTAATGGGGCACGTGGTCATTTGTGCGTGGATCATGGAGAGTTGCATGAGCCTCCACATGCTGGGAGTCTCCTCAGTGTCATGCACAACAAGCCACGTGATAAAATGCGCAGATTGGCGGTCTCAGAAGCGGAGGCAACTGAGACTCGCCACCTGGATTGAGGTGAGTAACTGCACCACCACGAGGACCTACTAAGTAGTGGGAATTGGGCACTCCAAATTGGGGAGAAAAAGGGGATAACATTTTTAAAAAAATGGCCCTGCTATGAAAAAAATAATAATAATTTGAATTACTTTTAAAAGTACAAATGTAATGTCCCAGGGGTTGATTTGTATTAAAACAAACAGTTTTCAAGTTTTTTTTCTCTTTGTTATATCACATTAAAACAGTTTTTTTTTTTTTTTTTTTTTTTACCATGCCTTCATTGTTTATTTTTGGTACTTTTTAAATAACTTTTATATATAGATTTGATTGTTTTAGCCTTTTCCTGGACCCAGATTTTCAAAATTAAACTATGACAATCCATTATAAAAATACAAATTATTACATGTTTAAAACATGCATGTGCAAAGAATAAAATAAACATAAACCATTTAAATATTTATTGTGTGAATATATATATATATATATTAAAATGACTACTTTCCCACAGTTGTGGCATCATTTCCACAACACCAAACAATTTTACCACCAACTAAAAAGTTAGTGTACTTGTTAACCAAGTGGACAGAATTGTCAGTGAAGAGCGTGCTTGAGATGAAATATGCGATGTGTGAAGAAAACAAAGAAAAATCAAGGTAAACGTCACTTGTGAGCAGAATATTTTATTTGGCGTAATTTCCAGTCAAGATGTAATTTTGCCAAATTTTGCAAAAAGTGTGAAAATATAATTTAATTGTGTGTGTTTAGGATACATATAAATGTTAGCTATGAAATTAACCTTACCAAGATAAAGGAGTCAGATATTTTATTTAAAAAAAATTTAAATGTGATTTCCGTTGTCATTTCTACCGCAGAATTCTATTAAACACAATACAAAATTGGAAATGTGGTGCAAATGACATTGTATTGGGAATTATCATGACTTTGAGGAAAAAATAACAAAAATGCCATAAATCCCTTGTGATGCATGTACATACACTGTTGAACATTGTTTGTTGACAAATTTCAAAAACTGTTTTAAAGAGATTTTATTATCTAGAAGTCCACATTGCTTAGAAGTGCCCAAAGTTGAATTGACACCCAGTTAAAAAATACAGAACAATTATAACATGTCACACTGCAGGACATGTCAACTTCCCAAAAGTTTTTCACATCCTAACTACCCTATAGCATGTTGGAATTTAATCTTGAAAAAACATGAGTACATCGCATTGAACAGCATGTGCTAAAATGTAACATCTATGTGAATTATGATGGTTTGTGCCGGTAAATTGTGGGATTTTAAACTCATTTCATCCTAATCTCTCGGTTAACAGCACAAAGCTGTACTGACATTTATGTATTGTCATTTTTAATCTCAGGACAGTAAGCAAGTTGTGGAATCATATAAGTCAGGCTTTGAGCCACCGGGCGACGTGGATTTCGAGGACTATAGTGTGTCGATGAAGAGGGCGGTGTCAGAATCAAGCTTCCTAAATGCCCGTGGGGAGAGCAGACGCCGAAGTCGGAGCAAGCTGTGGCCTTTACTCAAGAAAAATAAGGTAGAACAAATACCATCAGGGCACTCAAACATTTCTGTGGATCATAAACACAATGATAACAAACTGATATGTACTCTGTGTATTTATATCGTATTGAGTTGCAGTCATGTAAATTTTATGACTGAGAGGTTGAACCCTTGAACATTATCACATTATTTATGCTTAAGTAGTCTTACTGCTATTAAGGAGTTTTTACAGTGGATATTTTATGCAACTTGTTAATATAGATTCATGTTGTTCTGACAATTATCAGGTTTCATTTTCTGGAAAGGCACACTGAATTTGATGATTAACTTTCTATTAGTGCACATGGCCCACATGAGTATAGGGAGAGTATTTTGCGAGAGGCCAAAATTATGATAGCTTAAAATTAAATATTCTTTTAACAGATCAGTTTCACCACGTATTACAGTCGTCTTTATACTTAAAGATGGACATGAAAAATTAAATAAATAAATACACACTTCACCTTTAATAAATTGCAGTAGATTGCTTCTCTTTGCATGTTTTTTGAAGGAAAATCATGACAGCAAAGACATATGTGGTTTTATATTTTTATATTTGAATTATATTTATATTACTATTTTAGGGAAACTGTTCTTAACACCCTTAATGGAATAGTACACCCAAATATTAAAATTCCCTCATCGTTTACATTTTACCCTCATGTTTTCCCAGATGACTTTCTTTCTTCAGCAGAACACAAATTAAGATTTTTAGAAGAATATTTCAGCTCTGTCTGTCCATACAATGCAAGTGAATGGTGGTCAGAACTTTGAAGCTCCAAAAGCATATAAAGGCAACATCAAAGTGATCCATATGACTCCAGTGGCTAAATCCATGTCTTCAGAAGTGATATGATATGTGTGGGTGTGAAACAGATTGATATTTCAGTCCTTTTTATTGTAAATCTCCATTTTTACTTTCACAGTCTTTTATTCTTTGTGCAAAAAAGGACTTAAAAATCACTTCTGAAGAAATGGATTTAACCACTGCAGTGTGGATTACTTTTATGCTGCCTTTATGTGATTTTTAGAGCTTTAAAGTTCTGGACACCATTCACTTGCACTGTATGAACATACAGAGCTGAGATATTCTTCTAAAGTCATACACATCTGGTATGGAATGAGGGTGAGTAAATGATGACAGAATAGTAATTTTTTACCCCTTTAAATAATCAAACTGAAAGGCGAAGTGTGTCATTTCTGTGTCAGTTGTGCCACCAAATGGAGATTAAAAAAAAAATAATGACTGCTTTGAATTTAGGGTTCGGTACTGTATTAGTTTAGGATTATGTACAGGTAAGCCATTTGTTGGCTAATTCCACTTTAAATTATAAACATTGTGGCTCTGTGGCACTATCAAAACATTGCTTTGTTTGTTTAAGCATCCCTACCAGCCTGATCCAGTATCATTGTGTTTTAACATCCCAAAAATTACACACCTCACTTTTATTGAAGTTTGACATTAGGTTTTTGTTAGTGGCTTGAAAATTGGCTTTTCCCTTGAATGTTCTTCTCTTTTCCTGTCTTCCTCCATTCCATTGCTCAATGTGGCTCCATCGCACCCTCATCTGTAGCTTATGTCTTTGTTAGCCTCACCCCGCCAGCCCCCTCCCCCTCCCCCCACCTCCCCGTCCCCAGACGGCCTACCCAACGGCCCCCAGTCACCGCAGCAGCCCAAGGAGCCCCTGAGCCAGCGGCTCAACGACTTCATGAGCACCAAACACAAAATGCACTGCCTGCGGAGCCTCAAACGTGGGGTAAGTTTACGAGTCGCCATGTTACCTACAGTGGCCCCAAAAAGTATTTGAACACTTAAGCCACATTTTAAAATGTATGACTATTATTACATTAAATACAAAATACCCAAAGTTTAGATAGCACAAGCACAACATTCCATAAAAAGGAAACTGACTTTAGACATTAACTAATCAAATCAACTTATGTCCAGTTGTTTAAAAGTAACAATGTTTCAGAAAAAAAGTTACTTCTTAGAAAAACTCTAGCATCATTTGGTTGCAGATGCCACTTTGTTTGTTACTTTGTTATCTAAAGCAATGACATTCAGACATTTTTAACCCAAATTCACCCAAAAATGAAAATTCATTTACTCACCCTCATGCCATCCCAGATGTGACTTTCTTTCTTCTGCAGAACACAAACGAAGATTTTTTGAGAAGAATATCTCAGCTCTGTAGGTCCATACAATACAAGTGAACAGTGGCCAGAACTTTGAAGCTCCAAAAAGCACATAAAGGCACCATCAAAGTAATCCATACGACTCCAGTTGTTTAATACATGTCTTATGAAGCGATGCAATCTCTTTGGGTGAGAAACAGATAAATATTTGAATCCTGTTTTACTATGAATCTCCCTTTTCACTTTCAGAATGTGAAAGTGGGGATTTATAATAAAAAAGGACTTAAATATAGATCTGTTTCTCAAACACACTTATATCACTTCTAAAGACAGAGATTTAACCACTTGAGTCATATGGATTATTTTATGCTTCCTTTATATGCTTTTTAGAGCTTGAAAGGTCTGGCCACTGTTCATTTACACTGGACCTACAGACCTGAGATATTCTTCTAAAAATCTTCATTTGTTTTCTGCAGGAGAAAGAAAGGCATACATATCTGGGATGGTATGGGGGTGAGTAAATGAAGAGAGAATTTTCACTTTTAGGTGAACCATCCCTTTAATTGTGACTCAAGTGTCAATCTGATTGGACCAAAGCCTCAGTTTGATTAGAAAGTAAAGTGTGGAATGGAAAGGTGAAACAGGTTGCTTTAAAGTGTCTTGTCTCTTTTTCATGCTTTTTGTCAACTTCATTCCAAACATGTTTGTCTTAACAGCAACATTAAACTCCATGTTTTCTCAGTGTGTATTAACTGCTCTCTCTAATGCATTTCTCTTGTCTTAACATTCACAGCTTTCTCTAAAGCTGGTAAGTCTGACTTGATTTTAAAAAGTGTTTCAAAACTCCTCAAAACCTTGTCTTGAAATAACTGTTTTTTGTCATGTTTTCAAATAGAAAAAATGATGTTACATTGATTGACATTGAGGCTTGTTCTATCAAAGAATCGCCCACTTTTGACTGAAATGTAAAACAATTAACCACAAGTATTGCACCTATTCACTTGAACTTGGAAAAACGTTTAGCTAAGATAGCATGTCAAATGATTTGTTAATGTTTCTTAATGCATTATTCGAGCTTGTGTGGTTCATTGACTATCTATCTCTGCAGGGAACGGGTCAAGAGGACTACAGTCATCTTCCCCCAGAACAGCGGAGGAAGAAACTACAGGCCAAACTCAATGATATCAACAAGGACATCCAGAAAGAGATGGATCAGAGGTATATAACAAATAATAGCTGCCAGGCTTGTAATAGCATAAACCTATCTGTACATAATATATTTCAGATGTGCGCTCGGTTGTTTCCTGTTGTGATGTTCTGTGTACTGTTTAATACAAGAACGTGACACCATATCCAAACGTTGTCACATGATTAATACTCATGAGCCAAGACACTTTTTCAGACTGTTCATATGCCCGTCTCTTTCTAAGCAGCTGAAACCGCAACAATAGATTTTGACACTTGGTTTATATATCTGTTGGATCATATTCATTAGCCCCACCCACAATAACATTTAATTGGTCCAAAAATCCTGCTACATTAGATTTTGTATGAAATATTAATTATGTTCTGATTGGCTGTTATTTTGTTGCTTTTCACTGTATCTCGCTTTTACTGAGGATTGAAAAAATACTTGAAATTGAAATTTGTAGCAATGAGGCCCCAGCATACTCACAGCAAAGCGCTTCATTGATCTAAACAGCAATAGCATACTGTTTGCGAACATTCAGACACTGGCCTCACCGCTGTGGGAGGCGTTTAGAGGCATATTTAAATATGAGTGCACGACTACATGTGAAACCTTAACTAATGTGACATTAAAATGCCTCAATCTTTGAGTAGAATTCACACAAGATCAGTAAAAAAAAAAAGCTGTTTTATCCACTCGATGATGATTTAAAGTCATTTGTCTTGTTTACATTCTACATACATGGCGCTAATGCGCTAACACGCTAGACACGGCCTTAATATGCGCCAATTACACTCTGTTATCGTCATTTATGATGATAATGATACTACTGCATAAATGTGTGCATAAAATAGTGTTAATGGGAAGAATACAGGCAAAAGAATGGTTACAAGAAGCATATCTCACTTCTGGCTTTTGCTGCAGATAGCATATGAGTGAATGGACACTTAAGAGTATCTGAGAAGATTTGACTCCTTTTGTATATTAATTCAACAAAAAAAATCACATCACATGACATGCTTTTGTAAAATGTCTCTACGTGAACAATCCTACAGATGTTGGTCAATTTACACCAACTCGCTTATAACTCTGCAAGTCGGTGTGTTCATGTTGACTGGTCTTAACTGGCTGAACATTGTAACTGAAAAATGTGTCAGCTTCAAATTAGGTGAAGCTCCAGGTCACACCTATCGATGATGTGGACCATTGTCAGTAAGAAGGTGTTTAAACCTGGCTAGCTGTTACAAACCACCAAAACAAACTCAAAAACAGCTTTTGTTTTGTCCAGATTTTGTCTTAAATAATGTCACACCCGTTTGTTCTTCGATTTCATATGAAGTGTGCTGGGCCTTTAAGCCTAGTTAGGACATGGTGACACTATTGCAAGATTTATACAGTATACAAAGGAGTATTTGTAGGAATTTATAATTGTATTTGTACATGTAACAAACATAACATTTAAAAAAATGTAATCTTGTTGGAGTAAAAATGGAGTACTTGTCATCGTCTAATTGTTTGCAGAGATGCCCTGACTAAAATGAAAGATGTCTACATCAAGAATCCTCATTTGGGAGATCCAGACAGTATAGATCCACGGTTAGAAGAGATCACACAAAGTTTGGAAAAACTACAGCTCGAGGCGCAGAAATTTGAGGTGAGGCCCTCATAAATTCAATCCTCAAATGCCATCAAATATCCATGTTAAATAGGAATTTTGTAACAAAAGTAAGAATCTTCTATTCATTCAATGAGATGTTTAACCATCGTGACTAAATAGAATCTGTGACAGTGTTTGACAATAGTCAGTACTTTGCACTCAAGGTCTCAGTTATGTGATTAAAGAAAAATAAGTACAGTATCTGATATGAGTGTGCAGAGTAAATGACAGTGTCATCTTTTAATCATTCCTAAGTCTCGTCTACAATCGAAAGGAGATCATACCTTCTCTGTCGTGGCTCCTCGCCATTGGAATATTTTGCCTCTCCTTATCAGATCCTGTACCACAGTGGATGTTTTTCAATCTGATTTGAGAACTCTTCTTTCTCTCTTGCTTTTGACTGTGTATAGTGTGTTTAACTATATTTATTTGTGTTGCTATAGTATTTATGTTCTCTGAATGTGCATGATTTGTTAATTTTTCCATTATGTCAAGCACTTTGGTCAACATGTGTTGTTTTCAAATGTGCTATAGAAATAAATGTGATTTGATTGATTGATTGATTGATTGATTGATTGTTTTCTCAGGGCTGGCTGACGGACGTGGAGAGAAAGTTACTTGAAAAAGGCTCAGAGTCTCAGAGGAGACAGAACAGTCATTTTGACTCGCAGGGCAACACACCTCTTACAAACAACTACGGTCAAAACCGAGAGAGGTACTTCAGTGCCAAGACAGTAGGGCTTCTGCATTGACTCATGAGATCAATTGAAATATTATGGACACTCTGGCATTTCTTTAAAGGAGAATTCAAGTTTTCCTTGATCATTTGAAATAAAAGGGCTCAAAACACTATGAAATATTTTTTTTACTTTCAGAACTCAGTCCAAAAAGACAATTTTCCCCATTTTCCCCATTTTCCTACTTTCTCCCCAGTCCAAAAAGTCCATTTATTAGATAGAGGCTGCTAAAATTATGACTGTGTTTGGTGCAAAAAAAAAAAACTTGATTAACTTAAGTTTGCATAAAAATACAATCCCATGGCTGTATTAGGAATTCAAACAATGAAAAAACAATTGATACGATCCCATAGTTAAAATAGGAATTCACAATCTCGCTTGAGACGGTCACTGGCCACGTTTACATGCGCTTAAGAAAACGGTTTATTCCAGGGTTTTTGCAGAAAGCAGCATTCTGAAGTGTCACCTAAATGAGAGTGCCGATTTCCTTACGATGCTTAATGGATTAAGAGAAAGCATTTTAACATTCCTAGGTTTTTCCTCAATGGGATCTCGTTCTGATGGGTGTTTGAAGAGTGCGCATGTGCGCGAACAGACCCAATAACAAATGCCAAAGGAGGGATCCCAACAACAAGTCAACACAGTGGAAAGAATTTAACATTTCTTGGTGTAGTGTGGAAAGAGCACATACATTATAAATTATACCCATTTACTGAATGTATGGCAATGTGAAATATCGACAGTCCCTCATATTCACGTATATGCACTCCTACATTGGGGGAATCCCAGAGTTTTAAGTATGAGGGAAAATAGGGGCCTGGGTATCTCAGCGAGTAAAGACACTGACTACCACTCCTGGAGTCACAAGTTCAAATCCAGGCCGTGCTGAGTGACTCCAGCAACCAAATTGGTCCAGTTGCTAGGGAAGGTAGAGTCACATGTGTGGTTCTCACTCTTGGTGGGGCACGTGGTGAGTTGTGCGTGGATGCTGCGGAGAATAGCGTGAAGTCTCCACACGCACCGTGTCTCCATGGTAACGTGCTCAACAAGCCATGCAAATTAACGGTCTTAGACACGGAGGCAACTGAGATTCGTCCTCCACCACCCGGATTGAGGCGAGTCACTACGCCACCATGAAGATTTAGAGCGCATTGGAAATTGGGCATTTCAAATTTGGGAGAAAAGGGGAGAAAAAAAATAATTAAAAAAAGAAACATAAGAGGGAAACCCCTCTATTACAGTGCAATTCCGCTGCAGGTCACGATAGAAAGTTAAGGAAACAAACACAGCAACAACTCTGGAATATCTGGAAATAAAGCAAAACAATGGAAATTAACATAGAAAAGTCTTCCTCGGATGCCATGTTTGGTGTTTACACAAGTGTCACGGAGAAATTACGCTGCTTTCTCACAATAACCCACTTTCTCGCAATAAGCTGCATTCTGGTGTCCATATAAACGTAGTCATTAACTGACAATCTAACTATAACGTCAAAGTTAATTTTGTCTGTTTTACGCATTGCATGTCTTCTGTACATAGTCCGGATGGCAGCTACACGGAAGACCCCAGCACAGAGACCATGCAGTTAAAATCTCGCAGTACTGAGTTTGATGATGAATTTGATGACGAAGAACCGCTGCCCACCATTGGAACATGCAAGGCACTTTATCCGTTTGAAGGTAACAAAAATACACTAACCTGACTCATAGTCCTCTAGTATGCAAGTCCATTTTGAGCTTGTTATTAACCCTCCTATGGTCTGGTCATTTTTGACTGGAATCACTTTTGCTTATTTAATTAATATGGTTTCTCAGTGGTACAAGACTTGGTGACTTTTCCTCCACTTTCCTCCACCATCTGAACATAACAATTTGGGCATGAATTGCTAAGTATAAGTGGTCATAAAAAAACGACAGCTTTTGTCTTAGTGGTCAAAATTGACCGATCATTGAAAATGAATGGGAAAGACCATAACACGAGCAGTTTTTTTTAAATCTGTCAAATAAAATCAACAAATCAGCCACACATACACACACAGAAATTAAAGGGTGAGACTATAAAACATCCAGAGTGCAACACATACACACCCGCTCACACACACTCTCACACACACACACACACACTTAAATGAACTGGTGAGACTAGAATATAGAGCATTTTTTTTATTTTTCAAATAAAACCAATAAATCAGCCACAATGCTAAACACATGAACTTAGAAATGATGGGTTGAGACAATAACCCACCCACAATGCAGAACATGCACACACACACACACACACACACACTCAGAAATAAATGGGTGAGACTAAAATAGCCAGGAGGCAGAACACACAACATAACACACATACAGAAATAAAGGTGTGCGGACTGTCTCCCAAGAGACATTAAAACCAGCATTGTGTATAATTTTTAAAAAAAAAATCCATCTGAAAGGTACATGCTATCTTAACTAAACTGTCACCAATGCATGAATGAATAAAGATCTTTCTTTACTTTTCTTACTGTTTATTTTTGTTTATATATTTTGTTCATATTTATGCATTTATTGGTGTTCATTATTGTTGTTCACCTCACTGAATTGGAAATGTTTGCAAAATAATCTTTTACTATAGAAAGATTTTCACAATTTTGCAATTCATTTTGGAATGCTAAACTTTGACAAATAATTGTTTTATAATGTCTAAATATACTTTATATTCAAATGTATTACTTATGATAAAATATCAAATATATTATATCAAAATATAAAACAAGCAATCAGACTACACAATAGGTTGCTGCATAGAACACTGCATTGATCTACGGCTATTATTGTAATAGTGTAGCATGATTTTGTTCACCAGATGGCAGTTATCTGCCTCCAATATGTCACATTCTCATATCTTCTTTATGTTTCAACTTGTGTAAAAGTGAAGGTTTTAACTGTACTAAAGTTTCTTAAATGTGCTTATATACATATGTAAATCAATGGTAAAATTTAGAAATTTACATGCAAATAATATCAAAATGTCAAATATAAAATCTTAAAAAAGTGCTTAATTATATTGTTATTAATTCAGAGAAGAAGAAATTATATTATTGCTCTTTCCTGCCAAAAATGACCAGGAGGACCAAAGGTAGGGCTCATTTATGAAGAGCATAGGAGGGTTAAACACGTTTATTAAACAGCCAATATCCAATTAAGTGGAAAAGTGTAAATTCTGGTTCAAGATATCAGTCAAACTATCTCTATATCTCAATAACTCTAGTACTTGTGTCTGTAGGCCACAATGAGGGCACTATATCTATGGCTGAGGGGGAGATGCTGTATGTGATTGAGGAGGATAAAGGTGACGGCTGGACCCGTGTGCGGAGAAACGAGGACGAAGAGGGATACGTGCCCACATCCTACATCAAACTCTTTTTGGATATGAATGCCAAAGGTGCTATGACATACATATAACCCCACATCATTTACCTGTACATACAGCATAATCTTCATTTAATGGTGGACTCCTGTTTTTACGTGTACCCTGTGACATATTGAACAGCCTTGGTCTGCATACTGTACGTTTTTAATTATTTTCCCAGAAAGTGAATCAGCGTTAAATATGTTTTGCATTTTTATGGACAAATTAAGCAATAAAGACACAGCTGCTGTGTAATTTGGATATCGGGTGGAAATGGCTGCTTTACCAACATATCATGTTCATATTTTGCATCATGACTTTGCATTAAGGTTGTATTCTATAGTAATAATATGGGAGCAAATTCACAAAATGTTTTCACACTAAAACCTGCATCTTCTTCAATAACTTCCCGCAATCCAGTTTAACTTGGCACTAGTTGCACAAAAATAGCGTTGCGGCATGAGCGTGATGCTGTACAGAGATCCAGTACAACCTGCAAAATGGGGAATTGCGATGTGCAAATTGTACTTATCACTACATGTTACCTGATTTGCATTAAACCTTTACTGAATTGGGAGCTAAGACAATGTTGACAGTTCGAGTGTGGTGTGGGGATGTGGTCGTGTGTCGGTCTGCGGAAGAGAGAGAGAAGATACTGCCTCGCCGCTCTCTATCTCTCCCGCAGACCGACACGACCACACTCCCACGCCACAACGAGCTATAAATAGCACTTTTAATGTCCGCAATTCATTCTTAATGAACTCCCCCCTCCCCCTGATCCTTTACATACTCATGTTATAATCATAATTTGTGTATGATCTTCAAGCAATGAGCTGCTTTTAGTTTCAGACCAAAATTATTAGTTAATGTAATGAGCGGAATAGCAATTATTCTGACCCTCTAGCAATAAAATTCATTATTTGCTAATATTTTGGCCTAAGATGTGGCCTCAAAGCTACATAATAATTAACAGTCCTGCATTTTAAAGATAATCAAAATATGTTTTTAATTGTAATTTTTTAATACTTTGAGATATCTTGAGAGAATCTTTACATGAGAGGAATAGAATATAATTTTCTCTGGTACGTTTACATAATACTGAATATGCTTTTTTTTGTTTTTGCCCAGTGGCAAATCACATCCAAAATATAAATGCATATCATTAAAGATGAAAATGAACTATTGCATGTATCTATGAGACTTTCACTAGCTTTGCATTTACTGCTGTAAATAAAAAAAAAAACTTTAGAAGTTATGGACCCATAGTAAAGGCAAACGCCTTTCATTGTATTGAGCATTTTAAGCAGTGATTATAAAGTCGTTGCATGTTATTCGTACAGTGACCAGCATGGGAAAACTAACGGAACAGAGATATACAGGAGATTTAGTATAGAAAAAATCACATTGCAGTGTGTAATAGGCATACTTACAGCAGAAGAATACCACTCTTTGTGCATGCTTTAAAAACAGGCTATTTATTGCTGTTTAATTAAATCAGCAGCTGTAAATTTGCACCATTGCTTAATAGTGAAGCAAGCTAAATATTAAGAGTTTTGTATTCCTGTCTTTAATTCACACTTCATAGTGGGGTTACACTGTGAAGTTGAGCTTCCGTGGTTTTTACGGAACGTTTTAAACCCATAATTCCATTACTGTCTGAAACTGGTCAATCAACGATTGTAAAGAATGTCACATTATTCAATTCTGATGCAACATTTCTAACATATCTTGTGTGATGTTTTTTTCTTTTCTTCTTTTTTGCTTTTGTTTCTGTTCCTTTCGTTGCAGATCCCTAAAAGTGTTTGGCTGGCACAGGAGTGGCAGGGCAAGCGTCCTTGTGCGAAACGTCATCCTATTGTAACAGTATTGAGAGAGATGGCATATGGGGGACTAACTGAAAGGAAAATCCATTTTAAATGCAAACCACTTTCATTGAATCCTCTACTTTGCCATAAGAACAGGAAAAAAAAAAAACATTTTCATGACTAGCTAACTATTTGCAAGTGCTTGCTTCTCGTATGGACCTAGAATATTTAGCCTTGTGCCATAGCTGCTTGCTGTCAGACCGGAGCCCTTAGGTTTGTGTGCAGTAGCACGGAGTAAGTGCCGTATACATGTCTTGTTATTGCCTGGCTTGCTTCTGAGCCAAGAGGAGTTTTGTCATAAAGACATTAGATTTAATTTATATTTGTCTGTGCAGACTATTCAGTTTTGTGAAATTCTCAAACTATAAAACTGTGGAAGATAAAAGGGGAACTCATTTTATACATTATAGGATTGTTTTTTTTTTTTTTTTTTTTTTTTTTTTTTTTTTTTTTAAGTTATTACAGTGCTTGCAAAGCAGCACTGTATATCCTGCCTATTTTCTATTTTTCCTCACACTTCCTCTTCTTCCTTATACTTCCTCTTCTTCTTCCTCATACTTCCTTTTCATCCTCCTCGTACTTACTCTTCTTTCTCATACTTCATTTTTCTATAATACTTTCTCGTCTTCTATGTATTTCATCTTCTTCTTTCTCATACTTCCACTTCTTTGTAAGCTTCCTCTTTTTCTTCCTCATACTTCCTTTTCTTTCTAGTATTTCCTCTTCTTCTTCCTCATATGCCCTCTTATTTAATCCTCATACTTCCTATTCTTCCTCATATTCCCTCTTTTTTCATCCTCACTTCTTTCTCAAACTTCCTGTTCTTCTTCCTCATACTTCCTTTTCTTCTTCATCATACTCCTCCTTTCTTGTATTTAATTTTTCCCTCATACTCCCTCTTCTTCTTAGTATTTCTTCTTCTTCTTTCTCATACTTCCTCTTCTTTGTCAAACTTCCTCTTCTTCCTCATACTTCCTATTTTTTCTTGTATTTCCTCTTCTTTCCTAAATTTCCTCTTCTTCTTCCTCATATTTCCTCTTATTTTTCCCCGTATTCCATCTTTTTTCATCCTCATACTTCCTCTTCTTCTTCATTTTTCCTTGTATTCCCTCTTTTTTCATCCTCATACTTCCTTTTCCTTATACTTTCTCTTCGTCCCCTCCTCATAATTCCTTTTCTTCCTTGTATTCCCATTTTCTTCCTCATACTCCCTCTTCTTCTTTCTCATACTTCATTTTTCCCTCATACTTCCTCTTCTTCTTAGTATTTCCTCTTTTTCTTTATCATACTTCCTCTTCTTTTTCCTCATATTCCCTCTTATTTCATTCTCATACTTACTCTTCTTCTTTATCATACTTCATATTCTTCTTCCTCATAGTTCCTCGTATTCTCTCTTCTTCCTCATACTTCCTCTTCTTCTTCCAAATACCATACTACTAATTCTTCCACATACTTCCTCTTGTTCCTCACATTCCCTCTTCTTCTTCAACATGCTTCCTATTCTTCCTAATACTTCCTCTTCTTACTTATACTCATCTTCTTTTTTATATTTTTTCTTCTTTATACTTCCTCTGCTTTCTCATACTCCCTCTTCCTCTTTCTCATATTTCTTATTCTTTCTCAGAATTACTCTTGTTCCTTATACTTTCTATTCCTCCTCATACAGGGTTCCTGCAGATCCTTAAAATGTCTTAAATTCAGTTTTCCAAACTTTAAGGTCATAGAAAGTCTTAAATATCTTAAAAGATGCAACAAAAGTCTTAATTACAATTTAAAGTGTTGTTAAATTAAGGATTGGAAAGACAGGAATCATGATACGACCTAATTTGATTATTAAACTTCAAAAGATTATGATCTGATTAAATAAATGCATGCTCTGCATACTTCAGAGTGAAAATGTGGAAGTGTTGTATTTTCTCCAAGCACACGGGGGCTTGTGAGTGTTTCCAGCTGTTGCGGAGCAGTTCGTAATCATAAGGACATATCAGAAATTTGTGAAAAGCAACATTATGAATGATCAGCTGTTGATGATGATGATATAGTGTTGATTAAATATGACAATGTTTACTTTTAATTGTTTATATTGTAATACGTTGTAGATTATAGTAAGAGTGCACAATTTATATCCCTTATATGTTTGAACGAGCAGCTGGAAGCAGTGAAGCACAAACATTTCAGAATAAGAGTTCCCAAAATCAAGTTAAAAGTCCCCTGCTATGAATTAGATCCTGGTAATTGCTATTTTGGTTGCACCATAAAATGCATCTGTAATTGAATTCAATGTGGACTCTTGTAGCCTCTGTCTGACCCTCACCATCACAGGAAGGAAAGACTAAGAACATTTAAATTTTACCAATTTTAAAAAATAATTGCCTTTCTTTCAAAACATCGTATCATCAAAATTCAACACCGGTCGACCTCTAATTTGTATTTATTTTTTAGAATGGTACATAAACCAATTTTAATGTGATTATATGTGGAAAACTTGTCTTGACTCTTCAGTATTTTAAACTTGCATATATCCTACCCTGTTTTACTGATAAGCAATATTAAGGCCATATTGAATGTGTGCGCCTGCTTGTTTAAGTAATAGTCTGTGAGACATGATTTATATTGAGATTGTGTGTTTGTTTTAGTTTGGGGATACAGGATTCATTTTTTTTGTTTAGGTCTTGAAAAAGGTCTTAAAAAGTCTTCAATTTCATTATAAAAACACTTCAGCAACCCTGTCATACTTCCTTTTTCCTCTTTCTCATACTTTTCTTCTTGTTTATACTCCCTCTACTTTTACATATAGTTTCTTTTCTTCCTCATGCTTCTTCTACATATTCTCTTTTAATTTCTGATACTTCCTCTTATTTTTGTGTACATTCTCTTATTCCTCGTACTCCTTTTTCATACTGCTTACTCAGACTTCCTCTTCTTCTCCACATTTTTCTGCAATTAATTCAACTCAAACCACTTAGTGTACAAACACATCCTTAGGTATGCTATCTATGTTTGTTCTTTATAAAACATATACTTTTTTTCAAAATGGTTTGACTAGCACAGTTTATGTGTGTGTGTGTGTGTGTGTGTGTGTGTGTGTGTGTGTGTGTGTGTGTGTGTGTGTGAGAGAGAGAGAGAGAGAGAGAGAGAAAGAGCGAGAGATAGAGCGAGTGTGAGTTGTTTTTTGTGATTTACAAGGACATTTATTTAGGTTACACACTTGTAATTTCGAGGGTTTTATGCTGTAAATGTGGTTTATGAGGACAACCCTAGTATCCGTGTA
Source organism: Moxostoma hubbsi (assembly GCA_032164185.1). Classification (NCBI taxonomy): domain Eukaryota; kingdom Metazoa; phylum Chordata; class Actinopteri; order Cypriniformes; family Catostomidae; genus Moxostoma; species Moxostoma hubbsi. The sequence continues at coordinate 9,315,083 of JAVLUX010000018.1, read as the reverse complement.
ATTCAAAAGGCTTAAAACATACTAAACAATGTTTATTTAAAAATGTATAAAGGTTTCTGTGAGGGTTAGGTTTAGGATTAGTGGATAGCAATTATTATTAGATCTGTATAAAATCCATAAAAGGCATGGAAGTTATGGAGAGTCCCCATAGTGTTATAAAAACAAGTTTGTGTGTGTGTGTTATTATATTTTCTTTTGAAACAGGAAGACGAAGTGGGGTATTTTTTCTATGTTTTAATTATTATAATTTTGTTTGTTTTTTCATTTACATAACAGCCTGGCAAACCCATGCTTTGCTACTTTTCAAAACTATTATTTTACTAAGATTTTTATTTTATTTTTATTTATTTTTTTGCTGCCTTGCAAGCACTGGTATTTCCTTAAGGAAATGCAAATCAAGTTGTTATTAATAATATAATTATGAATGTAAAATGTTCCCCTACATTTTGTCTGAATGATGAGATGTGAGATGATGTTTTAGAATAGTTTTCTATGGCATCTTCCTCCCAGAGAGGAAAGAACTGTCACCTCAATCACTTACTCATTCACACTTTCTTCCTGCGATGTGTGCACACACACGCCACAGCTGCTCCCTCTCTCTTGCTCACTCTTTCTCACCTTCACTTCTATTTTCTCTCACTGTCTCTGTCTCAAACACTTTCTTTTCATCCCTGCTTCTCTTTTCACACTCTCTCTCTCTCTCTCTCTCTCTCTCTCTCTCTCTCTCTCTCTCTCTCTCTCTCTCTCTCTCTCTCTCTCTCTCTCTCTCTCCGGTAGGTGGTTATACTGACCATCTCTGATTGATTTCTGACCCTGTTTACACCTTGTATTATCATCCGCTTTGGGGCGATCTGATCTACAGTGGACAGCACATGTTCTGATCACTTAAATCACATTCAGAAGCAGTTTGGAACACGTGTGACCTTTATTGCTTTTGTAGTGTCAATGTTAATCAGTCCAAATGCTCTTGGACAACATCAACCTGTTAATCATCTGTTGAGCTAAAACAAGGGTTTTACATGTTGCCGGTTATGTTCGGTAAACTAAAAAATAGCCTTCCAATTGAAACAATTGTAAAAGCCCATACATATACATGAACAGGTCTTCATGGAACACCTCCAGTTTGCCTCACATTAACATGCAGTGACACAGATCACGTGAAATACTTCACTTCCAAAATTTAGAAGCAATAGTGTGCTAAATGTTACACATTATCAACATGCATTAACACACTGGCAAAATGTGGGATGTCTGTTGTCATGAAATCAGAGACCCTTCCATCAAAATCCGATCACAACTCACAGGAGACACATGTTACTTCCAGGTGTAAACGGTGATCTGGCTCGCCTGAGCGGATCTGATCAAATCGAATTTTAATATCATGTGTAAACAGGGCCTCTCTCTCGCTCTCTCTGTCTCTCTCAGCTCAGTGGATGTGGCTGTGTATGGTGTAGCTGTAGTGGTGCAGTCCAGTAGATGTTGATGGTGGTCTTCAGCTGGTGCCGTGTTTCGACGCATGCATGCTTGCCCTGTCTCTTTGTGTGTGTGCCAGTCTTAGGGGGTTCGATTCTCCATAAAGTTCAAGCCTTCGACTTCTGGCGGTTGAACTTAAGCTTCTTAAATTGTGTTTGTGCCTGTTTATTTCTTCCTACACTTTATCTTCTTGGGTGTTTTATTTGTTTTGGAAAATATATGCATGGTCGCTTGTCTACACACCCCTCTAAGTTATTGTTTTCAATTGTTTACACAGTTTCAGATTCTTTTGACTCTCTGAATGATTGATATCATTCCGATTTTATTTTTGGTGTTAAACAACAAGTATTTACCTCATTCACAATAGATTTGGGCTGCTCTTCTATAATAGGTTCTGAAAGTAACAAATATTGTCATATTCATTCACAAAGAAACTTCTGCAGAGCTGAAATGTCTGGTTTTCTGTATAGTGTGCTTTGAATTTGCTGGATTCTCTTCCTTCAAAGACCTCATAAACGTAAAACTGCCAAAATCAAGTGTGAAAAGCTTGTGACTTTTTTGCAAATGGTAACAAGTATACCCAATTCCAAAAAAGTTGGGACAGTATGAAAATGCTAATAAAAACAAAATAGTGATTTGTAAATTATATTCACCCTTTGCTATATTGAAAGCACTACAACTACACATTATATGATGTTTTAGCCTGTGAATTTCATTGTTTGTTTAATTTTTAAGTACAGTCATTTCAAATCAGATAATTGCTCCAAATGAGTTGAGCAATCGTGGGCAATCGTGTCATAGTATATAAGGAGACTCCAAAAACAGCCTAGTCCTTCAAGAGCAAGGATCATTCGAGACTTGTCAATTTGCCAACAGATGCTTCAGCAAATAATCAAGCACTATGAGAACAATGTTCCCCAAAGACAAATTGGAGGGATTTTGGGCATTTCACCCTCTACAGTGCACAATATAGTTAAAAGATTCAAGGAATCTGGTCAAATCTTGGTGTTTCTCCATCCGAGCTTTTAACAACTTCAGGTCCCAAAGCCAGTGTCTGTATGGGCCAGGGGTGTGTCAGTGCTCATGGGTAACTCTCACATCTTTTGGAGCAACATATACTGCCATCCAGCACTGTCTTTCCAGGGATGTCCTGGAATTTTCAGCAAGAAAACTTCATACCACATTCTGACCGAATAAGTAGAGAGTGCGGGTGCTAGATTGGTCTGCCTGCTGTCCTGACCATCTCCAATTGAGAATGTGTGGTGCATTATGAAGCGCACAATACGGCAACGAAGACCCCATACAATTATGCAGCTGAAGACCTGCATAATGGATGAATGGGGGAAAATTCCACTTTCTAAACTTTAAACAAACTTGTGTCTTCAGTGCCTAAATGCTTAATAAGTGTTATTAGAAGAAATGGTGATGTTTCACTGTGGTAAACACTCTACTGTCCCAACTTTTTTGGAGCATCTAATTTGAAATTACTGCACATTTTCAGAAAAACTATTAAATTCACAAGGTAAAACATCATATAATGTGTAGTTGCAGTGTCAATTTAGCAAAGTGTGAATATAATTTACAAATCACTCCTTTTTGTTTTTATTTGCATTTTTCATATGTCCCAACTTTTTTGGAATTGGGGTTGTAGTAGACCTTGAGTTTAATGACTAATGAACTCAAGTTTATTTCAGTTATCGAATCATTCATGTTGTAAAAGGCAAAATTGTATGTCTGTCAATCTGGGCGGTTTTTATGTAGAAGTTTAACAAATTAAAGCTCATTTTAAAATGTTCCTATGTGTCCTATTTATCGTCTAAGTAGGGATGCAATCAGTTGTTCAATGTTGGGGCGACCATATGTACAAGATTGAGAATTGGCCATTGAAAGACCTATATTGATCAACCATTAATCCAAACATTGGGAGCATTTTCTGTTGGTGATTAAGGCCCTGAATAATCATGTAGTACCTGAAAGAGTGTGACCACAAGTGGGCGTCAGATGTCAACCCAAACCATCAAGTGTGGCGTCAAGCCCAGATTATCACAACTGAAATACAGTATAAAATGCACAGGAAAATTTTATTAAATGAAGATTAAATGGCTTTTGAAATACAAATCGTGCACAGAATGTCTCTTGGTGCTTGCGTTACTTCATTATAAAGTCTACATAGTTCATTCTTCTTTATCCACTATGACTAAATAGAACCAAAGTCAGACAAAACAGTTCTCCTCAATTGTGTGATTTTAGGGTAATAAACTTAATTAACATAGTTTACTTTGCAAGTACATGATGCATATAAGATGGCAAAAAAAAAAGGTTAATAGTGGAATTTGAATCAATGTTTCAGGTTCAGTACAAGTTAAGGTCAATCAAGAGCATTTTTGGCATAATGTTGATTACTACAAAAATTTACATTTCAACTTGTGCCTCCTAGCAAAGCAAAAATCACTGTTACAGTGAGGCACTTGCAATGGAAGTAAATGGGGTCAATTTTGTAAATGTTAAAATACTGTTTGGAACCTATAGCCACAAGAGATAAACAACATGATTTTAATGAGATAAAATCGCTTACTAAACTTTTCTGTGTAGTTTTACAACTTTTTTTTCCATGACAGCATAACCACTTAAAACTTAAAACCCTTAAAAGGACAGACTTATGACTAATAATGATTTAAACCATTTTGCAAAAGTTTTAACAGAAGAATTAATGTATGTGCTTTTATAAAATTTTAACCCATTTAGCTCTGAGTGTTTTTTTCTGAGATTTCCTGTTTCAGTGGCATACCCAAAATTAGGCTTAGGCCAACAAAAAAAAAAAAAACAAGTACGGTCAAGATGGGGGGATCATTTTAAAGATTTTTTAAAAGAAATTTCATGACATAGATTATGATCATTTCTGAGACTCTCAGCCAAAAAAAATTGCTGAAAAATAACACAAAAAACTTGATCTAAAAATAATTTTAAATAAATAAAAAATATATATATATATTTTCCTTAATTTTCTGATTTGGCATTATATATACCTCAGGGTGTAAAAATAATATTTTTTTCAGCTACGAATCACGTGTTTTGTTCCCCATCATGTTGCCTGTAACGGAGTAAAATCTTCAATCAAAAGTTGTAGCATTACACATATAACTCATCCTTGTGTAAAAAAATTTCTCCAAGTGTCCAAAAGCCTCTCCAAAAAAATAAAACATAATTATTGTACATAATAACTAATTACACAACAATGGCTAAAGTTATGCTCTCTCTCCAAAGCATGCAAGCACAAGTAACAAGATCTCATTAAATTCCATTCTGTGTCATTTAGGCCATCACTGAGTCTGTGTCATGTACCTTGGTGGCCAAATTTAATTAGAGTGAAAAATCCTCTCTTCCCATATTTGGATGACTTCCACCTCTGGTTGCAGTGATCTGAATCCTAATACAATTAGTTTAGCATTCCATGATGCTGGACAATGTACTACATTTCCATTGAAGTCATCTGACCCAGGAAAGCTAACGTGTTTTTAGTCAGATAGCACATTATGTGTTGTGTGCACACTGCTCAATGCATCCGATTGTGTGTCGTTTTAAAGATAACCGCCTTCTCTAAGTAACGGTATATAATATTTTATTTCCATTTATTTTTCATGAAGTGATAGGTGAAAAATGCGGCATATAAGCAACACTGTTTCGATGTAACAGGTATGTCAAAGATATATTCTTAGCTATTACTCGCTATATTTTGTCTGTTAGTAAATCAAATAGATTGGCTGTATTCTACTCTTTGAGAGATTTCCAATGATGACACATGACTAATTGATCAGTCTGATATTTTTACAGATTAAATAATATGTGCAGTGCAAAATTATTAATAAATTATCAAAATGGACCACTAATGATTTGACTGCAAATTTCAAAGCACTTGTTCAGTTTCGATCATAATGCCTTCATGCATTGTATAGTACAGCTTCTAAGCTTTAAAACAATACCTATTTTGTGTTGGTCAAAACTAGTTTTTCTTGGTCACACTACATCCTAGACTTGTTTTGTCACACATGAAATTATGATATTACAAATTTGTTACTAAACTTAATTTTAAAATATTTAAAGATATAAATTATGTGTATGTTATGAGGAATTGCTCAAATATGTTTGTTGCTTAGAATGTACTTCGCATTTAATGAGTAAAACATGAAGAAAATAAAAACAAGGAACAAATTCTACAATTTGAGGTTACTGTTAAGTAACCTCCAGGAAACATCTAAAAGACCCCCAAAAAATAAGATGGAAATATATTGTTTTAGTTATGCTCAGCTCTAAATCATTTTATTGGCTAGGAATTGTCCTTTTTTAGCACAATCTTTTTAAAACTACTTTTATTTTAAATTACATCATTCACAAACAACTGAAAAAAAAAAATCACGGAAATTCATTTCCATGCTTTTTTTTTTTCTTTCAAAAAATGAAATAAAAATAAGCCAAAAAAATTTACACAATGCATGCAATCGAGGTCAATCAATGAATAATACAAGTTCAAAGAGTCTATACTCTTCGGCTTATGTCTACAGCCGTTCATTTGATTGGGTTTTGACGCTTCTATAGTTAGTGTCTTCTATAGTTATTTTAGCAGTGTAATCTTAGGAGCAGCTTCTTCCCAGAACTCTCAAGAAACCCTCATACACTGGGTCAAAGGTCATATCCTGACAGAACGTGGAGCCATATACTGTTCTAACAGGAACTCAGAGCTTCAGATGAATGGCTTCCTGCTCCTAAAAAGGTACCCAGCAGTCTAAAGCTCAAAGCTGAGAAGCCTTTAGGAGGGGAAAGAGGGTGTGATTAGTTCAGCAGGTGAGGAATGCCAGATAAAGAACAGAATTTCTTACATCACGTCCGGTCTTTGTACTTCTCTTTATTTTCAAGCTATGGAATGCTTTGCCATTCACAAGGCAAGGAATTCAAAACAAGTTCATTAAGTTTGAATAGCGTCTTCTTTTTAAAGCAACTTTTGAGAACCCCGCCCGAATATCACAAACACCTTCCACATCCACATCCCTCGACCTCCGAGAATTTATTTCCCGGTCAGAAAATTTTTCACTTGAACATATTTGTTAAACCCTGTCTATGATATGTGTTGGTACCACAGTAATGGTGTTGAACAAACTAATGATGCCTTTTTCTTAAGTATCTATTAAGTGGGATACATTCACTGTTAATGGGTGGAGTAGGCAACAGGAAGTGGCACTGCCAAGTGGAGACATTTGTCAGACTTTGGCACAGCCCTGCTTGAGGAAAGCGTTTACTGTGTATTCCCAAGGCCACACAACTGCTTATCGCATACCAGTGTTTCCACAGGATTTTACTTTCAAAATGTACACATAATGCAGTTAAAGTTCGAAGTCCATTTCGATTTGGACATTGTTTCTGGTTCAGTGAGCGAGTGAGTATCTGAGCCAATCCAGAAATAGCCGGACTGATTCAGACCAACTCTTTTGATGACTTCAGTCTTGATTCACCAACTGGTTTGACTGATTCATTACGAAAAACAAAACCAAAAAAGCTGACCAATCGCACAGCATATTGTGGTGTATGTTCAGTTTCGCAAGTATGGACATGTTCCACTAACGTTTGCCAACCAGAGAGCAATTCTGAACAGTAGTGAAAAATGCTACTTTGTTCGTGATATCTTGTTATGTAATGCAATAAATGATATGCAGTTTTTAAACATGTCTTAAGAGTCAAAACATTCGGGCACCTTCAGTAAAGATTCGGATGTTTGGGTAGTTAAGAGTTTCACTATTAAAATGCTAATTTTTGGTATCAAAAATGAAATTTCAACTAGTAAATTTTTTTTATTTAAAATATTTCAGAAATGCAGTTCTTACTAGTAAAAATTAAAAAAATGTATATCAATAATTAATTAGTAATTTGTTTATTTATTATTTGAGGAATGGATTTCATGGTTTTTTGAAAATGACTTGAAAGACACAAAGCTCATGCTTAAATGAAAAATCAACCCAAAAATGGATACAAACTAGTGCTAATATAAAATAAGGGATATCAATTGATTTATTTTGTGATTTAAAGATTCATTAAAATATTTGGTTGTTTTATAATGATTTCATTATGTTTTAAAGGATCAATTTATGTAAATATTTAAAGTTTGAATAATTCTTAATAGTTACAATAACATTACAGATATCTGAAATTAACATTGCCACCAGTGAAAACCAAATTACAGACATCAAAAATAAAAACTTCCAGTAGTTGTATTAAATTTTGTTGATATCAGGAGTGAAAATGTGAAAATGCAGATACAGATATCAAGAAGGATGTTTTTATAATTTAAATTTAAAAAAATAATAATATTTGAAGAATGTAGTATTTCTGCAAGTCATTTCATCATTTGTATTGTTATGTTTTTTTACATCAAGCATTCATGATTTTACTAGTGCAAATGTAATACCTCCATTCAAGAATAATATGAAATTGAATTGTTAAAATCTGTAAGGCATATCCTGCACACGATTAAAAGTCAATTCGGCTTGCCATATAAGAAATGGGTTTGCATGACTCTGAAATGACTCTCCACAACAGGCATCATCCCACGGACAACAATAACAGAGCTTTCGATTAAATATAGGGAACACGGCATTGTTCCTTATATTGAGGTCTTTCAGAGAAACAGTGATTCCTCTTGACACTTTGGATTTGGCACCATATTGCCTTTCTAAAATCTGTCACTTAGTGCTGACGCATATCCTTTTTCCTGAACGGGTGAGATTTGTATTGTTTGCATGAAGCAGACCCTGCTATCTCCATCCAGCAGCAATTTCCTGTTTCCTCTTACTCTGAAAATGCTGCATTTCTCGCTCCCTCCTCATGCAAAGTTGCTGTCCTTTTGTTTGAAATTAACCATTTATTTTTCTTGTTTTTCCTTTATTTAATGGTATTCTTCAAGTAAATTTTTATAACAACAACAGACTGATGAGTTTCATTGTGATATGGAGACCGGGGCTAGTTGTCACACAGGGAAGGTGTTACAGGGGATATATCTCAGTTAGTATAAGGTTTTGAGTTTTCCAGACAAATATAAAAGGCATATATTCAGGCAAGGTTCATCAATATAATAGAACACGTTTTTTTCTTCTTTTGTTTTTGTAGTCATGACTGTAAGATATGTGACTATACAGAAACAGAAATGTTTCTACCCATAATCCCTGCACATTTTCAGCTATTAAATAGTTTTCTTATTGAGTTCTGCTCTTAAAGGAATATTCTGGGTTCAATACAATTTAAGTTCAATCAACAACATTTGTGGCATTATGTTGATTAACACAAAAAATAACTGAGTTGTCCCACTTTTTCTTAAAAAAATTTAATAAAAAGCTAAAATCAAGGTTACAGTGAGACACAATAGAGGTGAATGGGACAATAGAAGTGAATGTGGCACACTTTTGGAGGGTTTAAAGGCAGAAATGTGAAGCTTATAAATGTATAAAAGCACTTACGTTCATTCTGCTGTCAAAACTAATGTATTATTTGAGCTGTACAGTTGTTTAAATCATAATTTTTACAGTCCTTTGAGTGTTTTAGGGTTTGTTGACATTACATCATCATGGCAATAAAGTTGTAAAATTCGATATAACTTTAAACAGTTAAAAATGTTAACTTAGTAAATGATTAAAAGTTAGTAAATGATTTTATCACACTAAAATCATGTTAACACTCATATTGTTTATGTCTCGTGGCTATACTTTTGAAACTGTGAGTATTTTAATGTTTACAGATTGACCCCCCATTCACTTTCATTGTAAACGCCTCACTGGAACCCAAATCTTTGCTTTTTTTTTTTTTTTTTATAGGAAAGGAGGGATAAGTTAGAATAAATTATGCCACATTATGCCACATTTTACAACTTTGTTGTCATGACGTTGTAATGTCAACAAACCCTAAAACGACTATACATTACGATTTAAACAACTGTACAGCTCAAATAATACATGAGTTTTAACAGAAGAATTAATGTAAGTGCTTTTAAAACATTATAAGCTTTACATTTCTGCCTTTAAACCCTCCAAAAATTGGCCCCATTCACTTCCATTGCAAGTGCCTGTAACTTCCACTTTTGCTTTTTTTAATAAAAGGTCGGATGAGTCTAAATAATTTTTTGTGGTAATCAACATTATGCCACAAATCCTGTTGATTGACTTTAACTTCTATTGAATCCAGAATATTCCTTTAAGTGTGCATAACTTCAAAGGAATCATACATCTTAAGAAATGTTCTTTTCAGAGTTTGCTGACAAACGTCTACGGCTCAAGGAGGATGGAGTGTGTTCTTTACAGCACATTTATCAGTTCCAAACACACACAGGAATTCCGGTGTTGGGAATGACCGTCCTGATTCCTCACTTCCACAGGAAGGCTAATAAAAAGAACCTCTAACACGACAAAGACATTTTATTTTTAACAAGTCCAGCCAGAGCTGCAGACTACAATGACTTAACAACATTAAAGTGCAGTTTTACAAGCTGAACCAACATGTCTGGAGACAGAGTCATAATTTCAGGTAGAGTTTCAAACCAACTTTTGGTTACACTTTACAATACATGTTGTTATGTAATTACACGGCAAGTTCTGTGGGAATGTGCGGTGTTAATTACTCTACAGAAACTGTTAGTTCATTATTTCAATGTGTAATAGACATGTTCATGGACACTCGAATGTAAAGTGTTGCAGTATTTCACAGTAAAAAAATCGACTCCTTAAATTGCCCTGATGTGTTTGTTTATTTAAGGGATAAGACATCTAGTTATCTTGTCTGTAACACAAAGTCATGGATTATAATTCGGGAAGAGTTCTTATTTCATTTTGTCTCCTGATTATATGATATATTTTTTAATTTATTGAAATATTGTATTTATAATATATGACTTTATATTTACAAGTATAATATTATATATAATATTTAAAATCATTTAACTTAATGTTTAACAGCATATATCATTATAGCCTTATTTAAAATGTAAATGTTTTAAGAATAGTTTAAAAAACTATAGTTTCAAAATTCAAACTTTTAAGTTTTGAACATTTTTAAGAACAAAGTTACTTGATAACATTATGAATAAACCTTTAAAATTAAGAACTGATCAATTGTGCCCTCTGTTGACACATTTTAATATGAAATAGGGTTTTGCTATCCTGAATAATTTCTACTGCAAACTGTATGTGTATTGTTTTACTGGTGAGCATTATTTGGGCTTTGTATTTTAGACTGCAAGTGCATCTTTTGCATTATTCTGAGCACATTCTGAACAATCTCATTTCTGACAGAGAAGCCTCAAATGTTTATAAATTGTTTTTAAAATATGCTATTTTAACATTGCATTGTCCGAAGTTTTATTTAATGAAATGTTTCTATGTCATCACTGCAGCCATGGAGGGATTTCATTTCTCAGACTGATGTTTATCATAATGAGGGGTCTCCGATGGCCACTTTTAAAGTGAACAATATCCATGATTTGGGAACCAGAACCCTTGAGTGAAGACCAAGATGGGACTTCTAAAGTCTGCATAGGTAAATTCTGTGAAGTTGGAGCAAACATTATGAGCTTTAATTCAACACATTTGAACACTATATGAGCTGTTTAAACGTACTATGTTCCTTAATGAGAAGAATGGAGCCTGTTTAGCTGTTTCACAGTTCATTATTACTTTTGGTACGCGCTAGGCCAGACTCAAACTCGTACCGTGAGTAATAATGCACCGTGGCAGTGTATTTATCAACGTGGAAAAACTCCAGACAGGTTTGGATGTATATGATAAAAAGGAAACATTTGATGCCATTATATGAACTCGGCTATCTTCACCTTTTTCCCTTCTGACATTGCACATGATGCGATCCACTGACATTTGATTTGTTTTAATTGTAGGTTTGAAATGATGTAAACTGGACATGATCAAAGGAGTGGAAACTTTGGGTGACAGCTCAAAATATTTCTTAAGGGTATGCAGCATTTAAAGTTTTTGTATGAAGCATTTTGTTAAGTAGTTTTGAACATCTAAGCACCGCTTTTAGCTGAAACCAACAGTTTATCTGTGTAAAAACTTTGGGTTAACTATAAGTTTTTATGTATAAATGTCAAAGCTGTTATTTAAGAAATCTTTGCATGATGTCCAAATAACTGAAGCTAGCAAAGAATAACGATGATTTTGTAAAGTGAGGATTAAATCAATACTGCTTGCCCAGAGCTAACAGATCTTTTGTTGTTTATAGGTCAATCAGCTTGTGAAAACTGAGAAGTCCAAGGACATCTGACCACCACCACCCTTTTGTTAACTTCGAAACGCACTGTCGCTAAAAAAAGAAGAATCAAAATTATACTAATAATTTACAGGCATTTGTACTGTATTCCAAATCTCCATCAAGCTGAGTTGAGCAATCTTTAAACAATGTACATTATTATGATTATTGTCAAGTGAAGTATTTACATTTTATTACATTAGCCTTAATTTATGATATGTACATTTTGGTAAACATTACTCAGTTCAGTTGGATGGAAATTTGTCATAAAATTGAACTTTTGCTGGATGTTCAGTGTAATTTGTGCTTTTGTAGTAAATAACAGATAATAAAGATTCGTCATCAATGTGTAATAAATAAATATACCAATACAAAATTATTGTATAAATCATGTGTAAACAAAGGTTTTTGTTCATTTTCATCAATATTTCTCAAATTTCTAGTTAAGAGGCCTAATATATATATATATAGGCCTTAAAAAAAAAAAGAAAAAAAAGTACAATGTTTAAAAGGAATAATATTTTACTTTTAAAGTGAATCCCAAAACCTGTTTATTTATCTCTTTTTTTTTAGTTTTTTTTTTTAGGTGATTTCCCCCCCAATCCTGTTTATTAATAAAGAAAGAATGCGTGACGTCACCATCAAAAACGGAGCGTGTCGCGCGGGACGTCACATAGTTACGGTGTTGTTAGGAACCAAGTGCTGCTCCTGGCAAAGCACATGTCTAAAGTTTCACTGTTGTTAATATAGATAGACATACAGTTCACACGCTTAAGCACAAACTTAGACATGGACGAGCATCCGGGGGACACAGGGACTAAAACGGAGCCTAAAATGTCCAACGCGTTTGAAATAAAAACAAGCGACGTGTACAAGGTGGATAAAAACTTACCGAATCGCTTTAATAATCCAGAGTGCTTCAGAGGATACAGGTGAGTCCAGCAGCAGTGCATCATGGGCTTATATAGCCTAATTACATGAGAGTTACAGTTATGTTTCAAATTATATATATATTTATATATATATGTGTGTGAGTGTTTTTAAAATTGAAGGCAAAGGTATTTGGCCACTTTCTGGTCGTCAAACTCTTAACATGTCCATAGTGTGACGTCCTACATCTGTGTGAACTTGAGGGGAACTGACTTCATATATACACTAAAAATCAAATCACACTGGAACCAGCTGGTTAAAAGTCATTGCAATAATGGGACAGAAAACTTGTTTGCAAATGCCTCTTGGTTTGATATTTTGATTTATGTCAGTTGCAAGAAACCCAGGGACAATAACCTGTTGAAACCAATTCTAAGGGTTTTACATTAGCAAGGGTTTCCTTAAAGGGGCAGTTCACCCAAAAGGAAAATTCCCTCATCATTTACTCACCCTCATACCATCTAAGATGTGTATGACTTTCTTTCTTCTGCAGAACACAAACAAAGATTTTTAGAAGAATATCTCAGGTCTGTAGGTCCATACAGTGCAAGTGAAAGGCAGATAGACCCTTGAAGCTCCAAAAAGCAGATAAAGGCAGCATAAAAGTAATCCATAAGAATCCAGTGGTCTTCTGAAGCGATCCAATCGGTTTTGGGTGAGAACAAAGCAAAATGTAACTTATTTTTCATTATAAATCTTGACATCAGCAGTCTCCTTGGCGATCATGATTCCAAGCTCGATTACACTTATTAATGCTTTACGCATATGCAAAGCGCTAGTTGGCGCTAGGAAAAGTAATTGAACGACATTTTGGATGAACTATTCCTTTAACCATCAAATGCATACCTCAGGTCTTTAGAGACCAGGGACCTCATTCCACCCCCTGTACCTCATACATTTTTTGGAGTTGTGTCCACACCTCTTCAGTATTCCTCAATCTGTCTCTTATAAATAGTGACACACAAAAAAAAAATTACCAGTACCAAAAAAGTACCAAAAGCTTAAAGGGTCTTTAGAGACCCAAGGTATGCAAGTGTCATTTTTGTTTTTGCACTTATATAAATTATATTTCTATTTAAGTTTATTATAACAGAATATCTATTTCTTTGTGAATTATAAGATAAATTAGTACTATATTCATACAAATAAATACTGCATCATGTTGACATCCTGTGCAACAATGAACTATCAACAATGGTGAATGATCAACATTTCATATGGGTACACATCCATAATATATGTTATTTCTTACTCAAGGTGGCGCTGTTGTTTCAGTGATTGACTTGATTTACATTTGACGTCGCTATTTGACAAAGAAACAGCATTGAAATAAACCTATAGCAAGTGTAACACATGAACATTATGATATGACTATTCTCTTTTGGGTGTACTACTCGTACTAATGCACGTTTTGCATCTATTTAGACTCAATAAGTGCCTGAGAAAATACACTTAAGCTACACAAACCTTACATATGTGTAGGTTAGGTGTATTGTGTTGCTCAATATGTGTTTGGCAGCCAGTTGCATCTCATTAAATTTTAGTGTGATCAATCAGTAAACATTAAAATACCATTTCAAAAGTATACACACAATACATAAATAATGTGTTAACATGATTGAATTGTGATAAAATATGTTTTAAATTCTGTTTAAAGATATAGCCAATTTTACTACTACGTTGTCATGACGATGTAATGTCAACAAACCCTAAAACGACTATACATTACGATTTAAACAACTGTACAGCTCAAATAATACATGAGTTTTAACAGAAGAATTAATGTAAGTGCTTTTAAAACATTATAAGCTTCACATTTCTGCCTTTAAACCCTTCACAAATTGGCCCCATTCACTTCCATTGCAAGTGCCTGTAACTTCCACTTTTGCTTTTTTTAAATCAACATTATGCCACAAATGCTGTTGATTGAGCTTAACTTCTATTGAACCTGGAAAATTCCTTTAACTTTATAGGTTTGTTGTAAGTCGGCTCAGACATTTTAGGTGTGGCTTAAGTAGCCCATCCAAAAATGTCCAAATGCACTTTGGGGCCACTGGATACTTACTGGCTGTTTTTCCAATAACAAGTCCAATTCATCAGTTTGGTTTTAATTTGATAATTTTCAATCAATTTAATTAAATAATTTTTTCATTTAAATTCATGTGATTAATATTTAAAATGTAGCACGTAGTGTGTCTAAAATAAGGAAATGTTTGGTATAGAAAGTTTAGACTTTGAATGTATTGTCTTTGGGCCATTTTCCTGCCATGGGAATAATAACTCAAATTATTATTCCAATAACAACTATCCTGATTAGCCTCTTTGTACTTTTCAGCAAAAAGACCATCAAGTCCCTGCACCAAACAACAAATCAAACATATGGAAGCAAAAAGCCAACAGTTCATGAAATGCCGGTGAGTACACAATGTGTTATTGCATAGAAAACACATTTCATGAATTATTGAGGTTACTGACATTAGAATTTCAACATTTATACTTTTTTCAGACAACCTTTAATGGAAGTCAGCGGAAGTTTACGGAGCTTTATCTGAAAAGTGGGATGTATAGAGATAATGGCTTCAACACTGCGCTTGACAAGAGCCAAATCACTGGGCTGAACACAATGACTGTGTTGCACAACAAAGTCAACTTCCATTACTTGTGTAAAACGGATGGGAAATATCAATAAAAATACCTTTATAATGTATAATGAAACAGTTAAGATCATTTGAGATTCCTATTAGTTTACGTTAGAGCCGTGAACCATTTGATACTTGTTAGTTGGTTGCAGGTGGTATGACGGGGCGGGTACATTCTCATTGCAGAGATTGGACAAAAACAGTGTAGTGCAAGATGTGTCTTCAATATTTTTTTTAGAAGAGAAAGCCTGTAAATGAAAGATGAAGGACATGGACTAAAAAAAAGTCCCCATTTTGATTTCACAGGGTCATGACAGGAGGAATTGAATTTCCCTTGATCTTTTGACATGCACAGATGAGCCAAATCATTATGACCACCCGCCTAATTTGCTGTTGGTCCTCCGTGTGCCGCCAAAACAGCACCGACCTGCTGAGGCATGGACTCTATGAGACCCCTGAAGGTGTACTGTGGTATCTGACACAAAGACATTAGCAGCAGATCCTTCAAGTCCTACAAGTTGCGAGGTGGAACCACCGTGGTTGGTCCAGCACATCCCACAGATGCTCAAACGCATTGAGATGGGGAATTTGGAGGCCAGGGCAACACCTTCATCATGTTCCTCAAACCATTCCCAAACAATGTGTGCAGTGTGGCAGGGCACATTGTCCTGCTGAAAGAGGAAAACCACTGGGAGTACAATTGCCATGAAGGAGTGTACCTGGTCTGTAACCATGTTTAGGTAGGTGGCACGTGTAAAATTAACATCTACATGAATGGCTGGACCTAGGGTTTCCCAGAAGAACATTTCCCAGAGCATCACACTCCCTCCACTTGTCATCTTCCCACAGTGTGTCCTGGTTCCATCACTTCCCCAGGTAAATGGCGCACGCGTACACCCACGTGATGTTAAGAAAACGTGACTCATCGGACTAGACAAACTTGCTAGGACTGCTTCAAGGTCCAGTTCTGAACCTTGCGTGCCCATTCTAGGAGCTTTTGACGGTGGACAGGGGTCATCATGGGCACTTTGAACGGTCTGCGGCTACGCAGCACGATGCGATGCACTATGTGTTGTGACACATTCCTCCCTTTAACCGTCATTAAACATTTCTGTGACTTGTACCACAGTAGACCTTCTATCGGTATGGACCAGAAGGGATAACCTTCATTTCCCTCGTGCATCGATGAGCCTTGGTCGCCCAACATGCTGTCCTCCTCGGACAACTGTCAGCAGGTACTCGCCACTGCTGACCGGGATACCCCACAAGCCTTGCCGTTTCAGAGACGCTCTGACCCAGTTGTCTGGCCATATCAATTTGGCTGTTGTCAAAGTCACTCAGGTCTTTACTCCTGCATTCAACGTGTTAAGAGAACTGATTGTTCGGTTCCCACCTAATCTACCAAGACTTTGACATTTGGCCTTGTTAGATGATCAACATTATTCTCTCTTTACTTGTGAGTGTTCATAATATTTTGGCTCATCAGTGTATAAGAGGTCATTGTACTAAAAAAAAATAATGTAAGTTTCAGAACTCAAAACGTCCTCCTTGCTGCAAAAAGAGCATTTCTTGAAACCAAGCTGCCAAACGAATCGTTGTCTACTTCCTCCACATTGTGATGTCACACTGTGGTACATTTGCATCTGACCGTCTTCAAAACACATCAATGCCTATTTTACCTCATCACTTATGCAACATGCCCGCTAATGTTGAGCAGTGATATGGTAAGTAGAAAGAGTTGGTCAGTCAAGAGCAGAGAGCCTATCACAACAGTGGCGGTTTACTGTCAAGTCTTAAAGGAGAAGCTGCACAAAAAAAACAAGAGTTTCCAACAGAGGGTCAAAATGAGGGTGGGAAATAATCATGTTTTATAAATATATGACTGTTACTTGTGCAAAAACCTTTACTAGTATTATAAGTAAACCCAAAAGAATGTTAAAATAATAAAAAAGGCATGTTATGTACCCTTTAACTCAGAAAAAATGGGTCTATGTAATTTATAGCCTATGGCCCACTGGTTCCCAACACTTACTTTTGGATGAATGGAAAGCACACAAACTAAATCGACAATGTCAATATAGTTTATTTTATTTGGTGTAGTAAAGTGAAATGCCACAGTAGACCTGAACGTGAACGTCCAGTCAATATTTTCTCAGTGCGAGATCCTCATACAGTGGAAGCCATCAACGGGTTTTAGAAGCACTTTGAACCAATATGTGGCGGTAAAGCAAACCAACAGAGTACAATCAAGCATGTTTAAAATATAATGTGGTGAGGTTGAAATTAGACAAACTGTGACAACAGCAATTCAAACACAAGTTATCACACAAACCTACCAGCATCAACCTGATTTGTGAAGCATCCATTTGGAAACAATTCATTTCTCGTAGCTGTTGCTACATTGAGGATTACGGGTGAATGGCATACGGTTTTAAGGGTTTTGGTGTGAACTTTTTCCCTGTTTTTCCTTGGAGCTGTAATCAGCAAAATATTGTCCAGAGGGCTGGATTGTCAAGTCCTTTTAACCTCCTTTTAAACATTATTCATAAAGTAAAAGGCACTTCAAAACATTGTAACAAAATCCAGTGTATTGTCTTATACATCATATACACACATGATCATAAATGAAGGAATGCAAAGACAGTATAAACCTTAAAGAGTGACGTTTTAAGAGACCTTTTGCTTCATCAGGCTTATAAAAAGAAAGAGTAACAAAAAGCTGGTTTGTAGCACACAAAAGGTTTTCATGGAGTGACTCGTGGCAAGAAGTTTCAGTTGCATTGCAGAAACTGAAAATTTGCATAGGCAAGATAATATGGTTCACAGATCAAACAGAGGAAACAAAACTGATGCAAATACCGTATATAAAAAAACATGGATGAGAATAAAAGAATGAGATCCTATCCACACGGACAGAAAGTTTAACTTCTTTGAAGTGAAAAAGATAGATATACGTGTGGGAACTTAAAAGCAAAAGGGCTTCAAAGTCAGCAGCAGTTTTTTCCCCAGTGGAATGGTAAAGCTGTGCAGTGAGCTGAGGCAGATCAACTACAGCTCGGTGTCCTGATACTGTTGTGTGTTTGTATAATAGCCACGCTTGGTCTTCTCACTCAGTTGCCGCCGGAACTCCTCCCCGGGCTCCTCGCTGGGGCCGAGTAGGCGGCTCTCTGTGTATGGCAGCTTGCAAGGAGGGGTCTGAGGCTCTGGTTGAGCAATGGAGCTGGATACAAACACAAAAGTTTTGAGAAAGGACACAGACATATGTCTGCAAGTTTTGTTCTCAACCAGGAGGCCATAAAATGACATACAATTATTTAAAATCAAATTCAAAGGAATACTCCAGGTTCATTACAAGTTAAGCTCAATTGACAGCATTTGTGGCATAATGTTGATTACTAAAAAACATTTTTTGACTCGTCCCTTTTCTTTAAAAAAGCAAAAATCGAAGTTACAGCGAGGCGCTTTCAGTAGAAGTGAATGGGGACAAATTTTGGAGAGATTAAACTGAAATGTGAAGCATATAATTTTGGCAGAGGCTATTTGCACCAAGTGTTTTTCTATTAAAATCATAGTAACTACAAAATTAAACATGGTTACAATTAACTACTATTAACATATTACTGTAGTTACACCATGGTTAGTCCATCAGAACTATATAGTTTCCACCAAAACACATGGTTATTACAATATTACTACAGTAAAACCATGGTTAAATTTCCACCCCAACCTTCACTGTGACAAAAACACTGCGAGGAATCTCTTTATTACTATAAGTAGTATTACAGAAAATATTATAGAAGTAGAGACATGGGGAAAAGTATGTCAAATGTTGGGATTCGATCCCGGATCTCCAGCGTGACAACACATAAGCATACTGTTGCTACTACAGCTGCATATGTGGGTGCAGTTTGTAGTAAAATTCTGTGTTTCCACCAGACTATTGGAGCTCAAATAGTCAATTAGTTATCCAATCTCATGTCTAACCCATTAACCCATTTAATTTCTCTGCCCCATTGTGTAAAACTAAAATATGCCCACCTTCATTTGATCAGCGGTGGACCCCAAATAAATATGCCATGACTGTCTTGAGTTTGCTCTGAGCAGTGGTGGGCAGAGTTAATGTAACCAGCCTCTGCCACCAAGATGGGCTATTTGCACTTAGTAATAGACACTCTGGATAGTTTTTTAAAAGCACTTACATTAATTCTTCTGTTAAAGCTCATGTATTATTTGAGCTGTAAAGTTGTTTAAATCATAATTTTTACAGTCATTACATAGTCATGGCAACAAAGTTTAAATTTGGATATAACTTTACACAAAAAAGGTTAATCGATTTTATCACACTAAAATCATGTTAGCACGCATATTGTTTACATCTTGTGGCAATACTTTTAAAATAATATCTTAATATTTACAGGTTGGCCCCATTCACTTCCACTGTACGTCTCAAAAAGGAGGTGCAAGTCAAAATTATTTTTTTAGAAATCAATATTATGCCACAAATGCTGTCTATCGAGCTTAACTTGTAATGAACGTGGAATATCCCTTTAATAAAAAAATGTAAAAAACAGCTACAAATCAAGATGTACAACATGTAATCGGACATATTTCTTATTTTAATTCAACAACTCCAACATCTTTTATTAAGAACATACAGTTCTTGAAACTTGAATCACCAACAAATTGCAATTCATTCTTTTAGTCCATTGACACTCCTAGTTTCTGTTCATTAAAAAAGTTTGAAAACAAGCAGCTTTGTGATCATTACAGCAGAAGTACCAGAAGAAATATCTTGAACAAATTAGATCAAAAGATTATTGGTTTTTACCCAATAGGTTGTGGCCTGTTGTGGTCCAGTTTTTGAGATTTCATGGGGACAGCATAGATGTCTGGATGTTTCTGAGCAATTTCCAACTGAGAATACAGAGAATTTCAACATATTAGTATTACTTATAGGAATATTTTGGCAGAAAAGGAATTTTAAACACTCCAGTTGTCAGCAACCACACTCAGGGATCTGGGGGGGAGCAGCAATAAAAAAAAAAAAACTGGGCATGGCACATTATATATCACGTTAGCCTCTACAAGTATGACCTGGTCGAGATACCATGAAATAGTATAAACTTAATTTACTAGAAATAACTAGCCTTTTTGACAGAAAGGTTAATTAAACGATCTAAAACACCGTTTTAACCCTAACCCTAATAATTCCAATTCCAAAACTGTTCCATTAACATTTTTTAGAATTTTAAGAAATGTTTGAAAATAAATGCAATTTTTATTGCATATACCGCCCTCAGCAATCTGTTGCCAAATGATGAAATAACTGTAGATTTTAACAGCAGATTTCATTTTTCTTTTTTAAATGCCAGTGATTACAACAAAACTCTGAAAAAAAAAAACCCCTGACTGAAAAATGTGACTAAAGAGTTTTTGATTCACTAAAAATAACCGGCTCACATGAGTCATTTATTGTGAAACTGTATTGCACTGGTTGCAATGTAGACAAAAGCAAAACAAAAAACATGGTTCATGAGTCACTCGTTTGGGAATCAGACTATTCCCAGACTATTCAGACTATTGTAGCACTGTATGTTGCAGCTGAAGATTCAAAAGAACTGCAACTGCTCTTTAGTCATTCGTTTTGAAACTGTTAAAAGAACTGAAAGTCACAAAAATCATGCAGTTACGATATTTAAAAAAAAAACAAAAAAACAAATGTATTAGATTATGTGATGTTGGCACTAACTCTCTTATAGTTTATAGATAAAGGTAGCCATTTAAGATTATCACTTAACATTTGTGCGTACATTCTGCCCACTGCCAACCAGTTGGCAGAGGATTTTGCTTGCCATTAAACTGTATTACATTTGTGTTGTTTCTCACCAAACCCTATCATATGCCTTCAGAAGACATGGAATTTGATGCACAAGTCACATGGACTACTTTTATGATACTTTTAGTGATGATGAAATCTCACCCTGGCATTCTGGGCCTCATGGAGCTCCAGGACTCTCTGTGACCGAGCAAAGTGATCCATCTGCTCAAAGGCCTTCACCTTGCCCAGGAATGATCTATGAGACGGATCCTCATGACTCTTCTCCAGGGGTTCATTGTCCCGTACTGGGGGGCTGTTTAGTAGGCCTCTGGAGCTGTGGGACGCGAAGGTAGGTTTGAGTGGCGTGGGGGGTGGCAGGGGCTTGGATTTTGCAGGAGAGTCCTGGATGCGTGGGTGGTCGCTGCTCGCGGGGCTGCTTGAACGAGAGTCGTAGTTTCGAGAGGGGTCGTACTGCCTCCGCGGCACCTCGCCTTGAGACAGCATTTTTACCTGAAAGACCATTTAATATGCAAGTAAAATGATGTCAATAGAAGAAAAAAAAACAAGAGCTTATATCAATACACTACTATTTTCTTTTTTTAAATCGAGGGTAAATGCCTGTTTTAACAACGTTTTACACAAATTTTGAAAGGGGGTTAGCATCACTTTTGTGGGTGACAAATGTATATAATGTGAAACAATGCAGTGCTAAATTGTTACGGAATTGTTTAACAACCAATTTGCGCCTGGATGAAAATACCAAAACTTCATGGCCAGACTTAGCACTTAAGGCATTGCCTTGCACGTAACACTTGCGCTCTTAAAATAGCGCCCTCAGTCCCTAAAGAAAACTGTTCAAATTGTTGATATCGAATGCATTAGCTGGATAGATGAAAAGGCTGTATTATTTGAGCAGTATGTTCTAGATGATTTAAGACAACCAGAAAAGATTGACATTTTCACAGATGGCCAAGCAGTTTTTAACGTTTTAACCTCATAAATATTTAAATAAGTACGTTAATTCAGGGTTTACAAATGTACAGTGTGAAATCTTGAATCCCGACAACCCAAGATTAATTGATAACCCAATATAAAGTATGAACGGTGTGAAACACGGAACATTAAACCAGGGATACAAGTAAGCCTGGGTTAATAATTTCAAGTAATTTCAAGTGATCACATTGCGCACCATGCTACCAAACACAAAAAACAACAACAGGCACAAAAATACCTACTAGTAAAATCTCTAATTGCTGCATTTATTTTTCTAAAACACTGGTAAATGATACAAACTAATTACCACGAAAGAATAATGAACATCTATTTTTTCATACATCAAGGTCATTGTTTAATGTCTGGCACAATTTATTCGAAATCAACTAGATTTTGACAGTTGCTTTCGAATAAACTCTTAATACCTTGGCACAACACCGATTCTATTTTGACTCATACCACAATGTGACACTGAGCTGCTGCGAGAAGATTCTGAACTGCTGGAAAAATGGTTGCGCCAAATCAGACCGTTCTTCTGTGAAGCAGGGTGCAGTCAGGGGAAGAGTTATGTTATGTTATCATCTTTGAAGTTCAGAGTGATTTTATGCTCTACTGCAAAGTTTTGTGTCATCTAGCCCCTTAAAGAAGCATAGACAGGTATTCCACACTTAAAAACACATGATTTATAATAAATATATTAAATATATTAATTAATTTATAAGGATACTGTATAAAACACCAATTCTTTGCATGACATAACAAAATATGAAATCAAGTGCCATTTATTTAATAATAAAAAATAATATATATATATATATATATATATATATAAAACACAAGTACACTATTTAAGAAAAGCGTTTTCAATTGATAAAACAATGAATATCATCAATATAAAGACAACATATATTTGGAAACTTTTTGGAAAAAATTAGTGTAACATGTACATAGTTAACCATACGTGATTAAAGCAATTTTTTTTAAATACCTCATAAAATGTCCCTACTTCCTGACCTACTATTTCAAGAAATCTTCCCAGAAAAGACTACATTTTAAATACATATTTTTGTTTAAAAGTGACTTATTTGTTGATGCCATCTTGATCTAACAGTGGCACCTAGCGGCTTGGATGCAGCATCGTTTAAAATCAATAATTTGCAGTTACAGATGCCATGGTAGAAATTCACTATTTACAGTCAGCCATGATAACTTCAATCCATAGGGTGAAAGTGTCCAATAACAGGACTGATATTACACGAGTAGTATATAACTCCTCATATGATTCCAGCATGGCACCCCCATGAGGAGACTCTCTCTATTTGAATAAAACAGCTTTTATAAGGTTACTGCTATGACTGGATTCCTCATCTCATGTTATTGTTCATTATTTAATACGTATGTTTCAAAATAAGAGTTAAACTTTTTTAATGAGGAACAAAATGACCGAGAGCACCTTTAAGGCTAAATTAGTCAACTATTAGAATTACACGAACAAAGCTCAAAACTTGTAAATTGTTTTCATGATATTTTGAATTATATCACTGTAATAAAAAACCACAATAAATGGCCCGTTGTATTTTTAAGATAAAAACATTGAGGAGCATGACATTAGCTCACCTTTGCCGGGTCAGGCAGGAAGGTAGACATTAAGGGGGGACTCGACTCACTCAGCATCTCTCTGCTGCCCACCCTGCGGATACGACCTCGAATCTCTGGACTTGACTTCCTCAGGATCTGTGGAGCAAGCACGATTCAGAAAGATGGCAATGCATTCTTACATGCAGACAGTAAAGCAAGCAAACAGAAGGGACTGTTTTGCCTTAACACATCCAGCCATCATTAAAAAAAAGTTGGGCCAGTAATGTAGAATGCTTTGGATTTAAATAATTCCTGCTATCTAAAATAATAATAAAAAAAAGTAAATTAAATATTATGTAATTATTATACATTTTAAACAGTATTATGCCATACTGTCACGTGACCTCATCACGTTGCATATGAGTATCTTATCTTAGGAACAGATTTTTTTTATTTAATTTTGTGTAAATTATGCTAAAACTGACAACTTCTACTACTTCCAGTTCATTAGTGACTCTGGAAGTGAAAGTCTAGTGCATTGCACTGAGAAATAGAATATTCTGTGCAGTATGCTCTGTTATATATGGCACATTTTGGTAAATATAGCAGGTCATGCAGGTACTGAATTCTATGCATACAGAAAATGTGCATACTGTTCACAATACACACACAATAGTATGTTAGTGTGCTATTCTGAATATAGCCAGAGTATTTTCAAGATTGTTGAATGTTGTAGTTCCAAAGTCAAACACAAGAGAGCAGAAGAGTCTGCTTTGTGCATTCTCATACATACTAAATGTTTTGCCTTTTTTTTTTTTTTTTATAAATAAAAACAACTTTTGAGGTGTAAACTTGTTCTCATGCACTTCTCGCATTTACTGCATGCAATGCATCCACAAAAAGTGTGCTGGTGTCTTAATTCTCATTGAGAGGACGTGAGAAAGGGATACATACAGTGCATTTCCCTGCTAACTTGACCTCTGCCATCTTTCGGACACAGCAGACTTTGTGCTGACCTATGCAACTGCGAGAGGTGCCGCTGCAGCAAGCATGTTTACTTGTGTAGATGCCAATGCGTGTGCAGCCTCTCAGCCCATCACTGTGGAAGATGCATGTGTCAGAATGCATGTGTGTCTCCTCGAGAGTAATTGACTCAAGCGTCAATGACGGCAGCTGATGGTGTTTTGGAATTAGTATAGAACGATGTGCATGTGGTGGAATCAGCCCGACATGTATCTGGTAGGGCAGTGTGTATATCTACATGTTAATGTGTATGTTTTCACGTATGTGTGTACATGTACACCCTCAAGCCTTGTGTGGCATGTCCAGTTTAAAGTGGTGCTTGATTTTGTGTGTCTGGCTTTAGGGACAAAAACATCCCTTTTGTGACATTTGGGGACGTCCTCAATTGGACAAATAACTCATAAATAAAATAAATGGTTTATAAAATTCTAAAAATGCAAAGTCTTCTTTTAGGGGTAAGATTAAGTTGAAGGTTAGTCTGTAGTAATTCTAATTAGCATTATGGATAGTTATTGTCCATGTTCAAAATGTCAATGGACTTTATTTGTTTAGTCAACATAAACATTTTAGGTTAAAGTATATATGAGTGTACAAAGGAAAGTGCATTTTTACTATTTTTAAACAACTTTTTGTCTATCTGCCTAATTTTAAATGGTCAAAATTATCAAATTAATAAGTACAAATATATTCCATGCAGTATCTCACTTCAGAAAAGCTGCACGGTTAATAATTACATTTAAATTAGCAAAATGTTGTTTAAAATAGCTTAAGATGGACATTAGCATGTCATACCACATGACATGTAAACTTCAAGTACTTCTAGTCAACTACCCTTATGTAAACACAATATAATTCTACTGTATGTTGTTATTTAGCTAGGTGAATGTGTGTGTGTGTGTGTGTGTGTGTGTGTGTGTGTGTGTGTGTGTGCGTCTAACCTCCTCTGGCATGACTGGCTCAGAGGAGCGGCTAATGGCAGACACCCGCTGGAGGTTGAGCGGTTCATCCGTTTCGTTATCGGTGTTAGCCCCGCCCTCGTCCGCCGTGTCATCGTAGTCGCTGGTCAGCCGGCTGTCCATGCTAAGATAGTCAGCGCTCATTGCCGAGAGATATGACATGCGGTCGTCATGGAGATCAAGGTCGCCCTCTGTCCCATCCAGCTAAAAGAGACACATGATGGATCTTGTGTACAGAGAGGAGTGAAAAAAAAAACACAAACAGAAAAAAAGAACGAAAGCTGTAGAGCACCACCAAAGAATGATGAACAGTAAAAGCACAGAAAAAAATAGGAGGAATGACTACTAGGATTTCAGGAAAGGTACACATGCATTAGATAAACCATGAGTTTAACTACACACTTTTTGTTGTCTTCCTGTTTTCCAGCAGAAACATAACTTGTCTTTTTTTAAGGATGTTTTGATATTTTTACTGGAAAACAAGACAAAAATACAGAGTAAGAAGTGTAGATAAACCACCAGTTTAACTTTAAGGCAAATGTTGAGGAAAACTGGGAAAGATAAAGTGGGAAAATGTGAATGAGGGCTCTTAAAAGTAAAGAGATGTCTTAAAATGTTGTGTTAAAGGGATAGTTCATCCAAAAATAAAAGTTCTCGTCATACACTCTTGTCTTTCTTTCTTCTAATGAACACAATGAAGATTTTTAGAAGTATATCTCTATAGCTCTGTAGGTCCTTTCAATGCAAGTGAATGATGGCCAGACTTTGAAGTTCCAAAAATCACATAAAGGTAGCATTAATATTATCCATACGACTCCAGTGGTTTAACAGATGTCTTCTGAAGCGAAGCAGTCACTTTGGTTGAGGAAACAGATCAATATTTCAATCCCTTTTTACTACATATTTCCCCTTTCACTTTCAGAATGTGTAGGTGAAAATTGAGAATTATAGTAAAAAAGGACTTAAATATTGACTTGTTTCTCACCCACACATATTATATAGCTTATATAGCCACTAGAGTCATTTTGATTACTTTTATGCTGCCATTATGTGATTTTTGGAGCTTGAAAGTTCTGGTCAGAATTCACTTGCATTGTATGGACCTACAGAACTGAAATATTTTTCTAAAAAGTTTGTTTTTGTTCTGCAGAAGAAAGTCATACACATCTGTGATAGCATAAGGGTGAGTAAATGATGACAAAATTTCCATTTTGGGGTGAAATATCCCATTAAGAGAAAGTTGGGTTGTAGAAGGGTAGGGAATCGAGAACTGGTTCTTATTCCAAAAAAATTCTGGAACTGAATGATTTTTATGATGTTTAGTTTTAGGGGTGTAAATATTTGTAGGGACAATGATTCAATTAAATTATGATTCTTTACCTAATGATTCTGATGCATCTTGAAATCTGAAATTTGGTCATGATTTGATTCAGTTATTTTAGAATGATTCCTATTATTTAAAATGTAAAAAATAATTTGGGTTCTAAGTTTTTCCTGAATATTCTTAATTTAGACAGCACAGACATGCACCAGACTTGAGCACTAGTGTCACAGATGCATTTAGGACCAAGGAAGCTTGGCTTTTGTGTGGCTGCTTATATAATCAGAAATATTAATATTACATACATTATAGATCTAATATTGATAAAGGATAATATAATGCAACATAATGGCTTGATTCAAACACAGACACAAACAGACGGTATTGTAAACCATGGAATAAGCGTTACAGACTTGCATATCATGTAACGTTAACATTTATTGCACAAATAATTACAAACAAAATCTAGGAAAGGCCTGTATAGATCAAGCAGTGTCATAGAATTATAACCTATCTATTAGTAGCATACAAAAGCGTTTTTACATGTTATGTTGCACCTACAAGTTTCCTATTGATTTTCAACGGAACCGGCGGCAGAACGGATGCGGCGTAACTTGCCAAGCATGCTTACGAGAATGTTTTATGTTTTTGCGCCTGCCACGTGTCAATGACCAACCATAGGGAACTTTAATCAACCAGCATTTAGTTTTAAACAGCTTAGTTCACTTAGGAACCGTCTGAAATCGCTCCCTATTCCCTATATAGTGCTTTATGTGTCATTCACTATAAAGAGGGTGAGTGAACGAGTGAGTGATTTTGCTCATTCACATTTATTTAGGCCGTGTTCTATTCATGGTTAAACTATTTAATTGAGAAATAACGCATTTTATGGAGATATAATGCAATTTAAACAATTGAAGAAAGCGATGACAATTAACTTACTTTGGTCAAATGGACGCAAATGGTTATGAATAATGATACAGAAACTGTAGAACCAGAATTGTTTAATTCTTTATGATTCCCATCCCTAGATTGTAGTAAGAGTGGAGAGGTGGTGGAGAACTATACAGTATTGTCCATTCTTTTTACCTTCCCCTCGGAAACCCATACAGCGTGGGTCTGCTGGTCTCGTATGGTATCCTTCAAACTGCCGTACCAGGCATCGTTAGCAGAGTTCAGATCGATAACAGCTAACAGACCAAAAGTGGAGGGAGAGAAAGAGAGAGAAAATCGAAACATTTCAATCTGGGTCAACTGCTCTCAAGGTTTACTTGATCTATTTATCTCGCTATGTTTCCATCAGCTCCTTGAATCATTTGCTGATTTTCTACTGGATGTTGAACATAAATCTGCATCAAAATCCATTTTCATTGATATCCACCAACCACAACATTTGATAGCTTCTCTTTACTGCACTTGCAATGAATTTTGTATTTCTTTACGATAAACAGCATCACACTATAATCAGTAAAAGACTTAATACTACGGCTGTAAATCTAACGTTACTTCTGTACAAAATTATTAACAAAGCAAAAAAAATAAATCAATGCTCCTGACCCATATGTAAATCCCTTAATAAAGAATCGCTCCACCTAAATACATATCTAGAGGCCCAGGACTGACCGGTGAAAAGGTGAGAGCATGTTTTCCTAAGCTTCAGAGCCTGGTCGTAGAGTTTGCGAGCACTGCGGTTAGAGCTGGGAATAACTCGCTGTCTCATTGCCTTAACGCCGTGTTTGCTGTCCGGGTTGAAGAATATGACTATGGGGTACCACTGCGTGTAGTTCAGGGTGTCAACGGCTTTAGGGGTGACATCCAGGAGGGCGTGTTTGTCCTGCGAACAAGATAGGTATATTTAATTTGACAAAAACAAAGATGTAATTTCAGTCAGTAGGCTTACATGCACTTTAAAAGTTTTTTTTTTTTAGT
Organism: Moxostoma hubbsi; assembly: GCA_032164185.1. Lineage (NCBI taxonomy): Eukaryota > Metazoa > Chordata > Actinopteri > Cypriniformes > Catostomidae > Moxostoma > Moxostoma hubbsi. The sequence continues at coordinate 9,286,130 of JAVLUX010000018.1, read as the reverse complement.
CGGTGTAAAATGATAATACATGTTTTTTAAACGTCACGTAAATGTTTTGGTCCGACTGAAATCATCACTGGCTTTGGCATTGTGCACATACTTCGAAAGATGATGCAAGATGTGTATCGAACACTTCCTTAGCTGACGAGCTTCATTCAAATATTCAATTACGCATCACGTCATGTACAGTATGCATATATAGTAAATATATTTATGATTATATTTTAATGTTGTTTCCTTGCTGTTATTGTCTTGCTGGAAAGTCCAGTGATCAGCTTCAATTTACACACTGAAGGAATATTTTTTTTGCCAAAATGGCCTGATACCTGAAAGAAACTATGGCGTCAATCACGTCAGGACAGCCATTTCCTCATTTTCAGTTTAGCGTCATACGTACATAAAACCTCCTTCCAGGTCTCCACAGGTCTTTCCAAATTCCTTCTTGAATTTTCAAGTCAACATTTCCCATGGACACCCAAGAAGGTTGCTGTTGTACCATATTTAAAAGAGTATGAATGGTGCTGCCAACTTTGTCTACTGGAAATTAAAGTGGCTTGGAAATGTACTTTTAGCCATGGCATTTCTTGTGTAATGAAATAATCTCCTTTATTAGCATTTGTGAGAGCTTATTTTTAATTGCACTTTTTGCATAGAAATAAATTTTTGCTTATGACACTAAACTTACATTTTGAATACATTTGATCACACTTTTTTTTGACACGACCTTTATACTTGGACAGACGATGAAGACTGTAGCTTAACTACACAAAAACCCACTGTAGCTCAATTATAACCAGCCGTGTAAACACTCTTAAGGGTTTCATTGTCTGAATGATCAACACTGATCACACTACAGTAGATTAAATAAAAATGTACTTCAAACTCTTAAAGCTTTGTTTTTGATCACATCAAATTAACTTCAAAATTCAAATGTACATTTATACAAATTGTATATTTAAATGATTAACTTACAAATAGTTTGGGTGTGTGTGTGTGTATATACACTGTACAATTACCTGTTCGATGAGCTGTCGAATTGTGTTTAGACGAACCACACCAGACGATTTTTCTGACCCAGCGTCTTTGGGTTCAGTTTCTGATGTGTCAATGGATGAAAAAAAGTATAGAATAAATCTATAAATATTCATAGTCAAATAACATGTATAATGCAATATATGCTGTTTTTTTATGAGCTTTTAAAATGTTGGAATATTAAAGTCTTATGCAGCAGTAACAGTAGACTTTGTGTTCCAATGACCTCCATTTACAGGAGCCATTTTGACATTTGTCATCAAAAACGTACGATTTATTATTATTCAAAACAGAAGCCCTGGAGCATGATGTCATCATATACTGTAGCCAATATTCATTACAGGGTCCAAAATATTTTTGCATGTTTAAAATCCAGTGTGACTGCTCCTTAAGTCATTATTGACGGTACTGCAGTAGAGACAGTAGCATTGACTCACTGGCAACTACAAACTCATCTGGGAGCTCTGTGGCCAGTTTGTCACTGGCAGCATCAGCGATTGGTCCAAACAGCACCACTGGCCTTCTGAATCCAGCTATGGGAGGAAAAAACAAGGCTTATAACCAGGATTTCAAAGCTGAGTTCATACAATCGTCTTTGCTAATGACCAAAATACAAAATGGGTTACATTATACACTCTTTAAGCCATTTAACAAGGAATTAGACAATAATTAAAGAGACAGAAAAGTTATGACTGATTATTTGAAAAATACTTTTGGCACATACATCAAGATGAACATAGTGGGTATTTTTATTTTTTTTTATCAGTAACGGTGCCCTCCGGGATCAGCTCATTTTTCAAATGTATTCTAATTATCTCTGCTGTCTGTGTGGGTATGCAGATACTTGTATTAGCGGTAATGGAGAAAGGCAGGCCTGCTGAAACATGTGACTAATGTCATTGCTTTATTGTTAATTCTGTAATCAATACAGGCACAGCGATAAGTACATTAAGATGAGTTCGCCACCCACTGTGTCAGTTTAACATTGTGAAATATTGCTGCTGTAACTTCCTTCACAATACTATTATACCTGTGTTCCAATTCACAGGGTCCTTAAGCGGTGTTCACTGCTCCCTACAAACTGGGCACACTTGAGTCATGCATATTAGGGGTATTGAGTGTGATTCAATGTCACATCCACATGAATTCCAGGACCCAAGGTTTCTCAGCAGGACATTACCCAGAGCATCACACTGCCTCCACCGGCCTGCCTTCTTCCCATAGTGCATCTGACTGGTCTGCGGCTATGCAGCCCCATTCGTAGCAAGCAGTGATGCACAGTGTGTTCTGACACCTTTCTATCATGGCAGCATTACGTTTTTCAGCAATTTGTACTACAGTAGCTCTTCTGTGGGATCGGACCAGACAGGCTAGCCTTCGCTTCCCACACGCATCAATGAGCCTTGGGTGCCCTTGACCCAGTTGCTGGTTCACAGGTTGTCCTTCCTTGGACCACTTTTGGTAGGTACTAACCACTGCATACCAGGAACACCCATAAGACCTGCCGTTTTGGAGATGCTCTGACCCAGACTTCTAGCCATCACAATTTGGCCCTTATCAAAGGCTCGGATCCTTACTCTTGCCCATTTTTCAAGCTTCCAACACATAAATTCAAGAATTGACTGTTCACTTGCTGCCTAATATATCCCACCCTTTTACAGGTGCCATTATAAAGAGATAATAAATGTTATTCACTTCACCTGTCAGTGGTTTTAATTTTGTGACTGATCAGTGTAAATATTGTATAGAATACCATATAGAATTAATATAAAAATTAGGGCTGTCAATTGATGATTAAAAAAAAAAAAAATCGAATTACATGGCCTACTACAGTCCACAGCAATCCATTTGACTAATAATCTGTGCGAGGTAGTTCACAAAGGTCACATTCTTGTGTTCCCTTGCATTTCTTTCTTTCTTAATGCAAAACATGCTAGATAAAGAATTTTGGCTCGCAGTTTATTGGTTAGTAAATCCTACCTTCTCTGAGCAACACCCTCTCGTAAGCGGGGAATCGGGTGGAGACGGCCGCAGAACTCTCCTCTCGGCTCTTTCGTATGTCTTTCTTCTTGGCGGCCCTTTGACCGCGCAGCCTCCAGAAGTCAGCCCTGTCACTTCCTGAGCCTTTATGTGTGTTCTGGACATTAGCCATCTGCTCCGCTCTGATCAGCATAGGACCAAGAGAAATGAGAGTGGAAAAAAATTATTACAGAAACTGGGTCTCATTCACTACTAATTGCTTACTAGTTGCTTGAGAGCCTTACATGTTACGTTTAAATAACTAGTCATATAAACAAGTCTTGTTTATCCTGTTTACTGACTTTCCGTAACATTCCAATCCTGTCTAAAAGATGGAATCAAAAAAAAGAATTGAACTCTAATGCCGTTTACAAAACCAATCCTGCCCAAATATCTATACTTAAGTTGCTTTCACTAGTGAACCTTCCAAAAATGCCAAGACAAATCAACATCCCCTTTTCTCTCAGGTAATTCTTCACAACCAAACAAAGACCGTCCACTCTTCTCCTTTCTTACCTGCTCTTGTTGGGAATAATGCCCTTCTCCAGCAACTTGTTGTCCTTCCCCAAGCGGACAGCCAGCCAGTTTCCCAACTTGCCGTCATATAAGGTGTCCAACACTTTGAAAATCTCCCCTCGGGAGAAGGCGAGACCCTGAGGAAGCTCCTTCTCGAACTCGAAATGGGTGCGGATAAAAAATGAGTCCCCTCGACCGGACACCAAGATTTCTTCATAAACTAGGGCACAACACAGAGACTTAAGCTCACAAATATGTCTTTTGAGTCATTTAGAAGCAGAAGTTTGTAAACTAGAGTAGTATGCTCTTGTAGCTCAACTAGTAGGGTATGGCACTACGTTTATGTTATAAGCATGCTGATAAATATATCCCTTAAGTGCATTGTAAGTTGCTTTTGATAAAGCATCTGCCAAATGTGTAAACTTAAGTCATGTATAACACTGGGTTTTTTTGGACTCACCACATAAAATCTTGTCTATTTTGCATCTTATTGTGGTCACAAACCACCCACTTGGACAGGAAAAGACAGGCCTTACCAACATTTATAACAACCAAATGCATTTTGTGTTTTTTTTTTTTTTTTTGCCATTTAGGGGTTGGTAACTCAAAACAACCTAAACTGAGATCATACAGGTTCATTTTGACTATGATATTTTTTGTCCTTTTGGAAAAGAGCTTAATGAAGGTCTTTCAAAAAGTCTGCTTTTGTTTTCCACTGACAAAATAAGAGCATACAGACTTGGAACTATTCCTTAAATGTTACATTAACAAACATTATCTCTCATCCTAAATGTCATTTGAACTTTCTGCCATTTGTAAATTTGAATCTGGTAATGTTTCATTTAATCCATCACTCATATTAAAAAAATGTATATTAGGATGTAAGAGTTCCATGGCTAATGTCATTAGCTCCTCTGTGCACTGCTTAAAACTGTAAAATTGACAGGCAACTTCAGTTTGATTTTCTCTCATATTCTGACTCAGGATACACAGGGTCATTCAAGGATAAAACATATTGCGGTCAGATTTCCTGTAGTGGCTCTGTTACCCTCTTGATTAAAGCTCTGACTCTACATCTGTCTCAGCTCACATTAAATGACCTCAGAAAGAGGCAGCCCTCATTTTCCCATGAGACATCCAACCACCCACAACAAGAAGAGACAAGAGTGAGAGGCTTAAAGACAAAGACAGAAAGAGAGTTAGAAGGATGGCATGACAGTAGAAGACAAAGAATAGCGCAGAGAGATCCGTGGAAGGATAGGACGACATCAGAGGTCAGTGCTGCTGATGTCTTGTGATGGGGTTGGTGGTGGGGGGGATGGAACTAGTTTTAGGTTGGATGTAAAGTCTCTACATGGACTGTACCAATGAAGATCTAGCTCATAGTTTAGAGATCCCTTATAATGATAATATATCAGGCAGATCAATTGGCTGATGCAATAATTGCAAACTGGCCAAATATCTGCCTATTTATCGACCGGGCTGGTGTAATGGTCTATAAGGCCGTGTGTCCACCAAAGCGCCAGCATATTTTTTCAATTGTTTCCAATGGGTGTCACGTATTTTAAAAAAGCCAGCAGCGTGACAAGGTGCTGAGCATATATTTCATGCTGAGTGTTGCCCACTTGGCATTTTTTTCTGGTCACTGAGAGTTGAAAAATGTTCAACTAAAATGTGCAGCGCTTGTCATGGTCACTTTTTACCCAGCTGTCCAGTCACAGTGGAGGAGGGGCGGGACAAATAACACACCAACCAACCATCACATCTTACTTGTACAACGACTGAACAACAATGGAGAAGTTTGCTGGTCTCCGAGTATTCATGTCTGTACCAGATTACATTCCTGGACTACCACAATGTTAATATGAAAAATAATGCTTGGAGGAACATTATGTGCTTCAGCCTTCCCTGCATCCAGAGCAAGTGCCAGAGAATAAACTCTACCTTGTGCCGACATTTTTACATTCACTACTAACTGATAACACAAATTATCTGCGAAATTAGGTACTTGCAACACATTACTTCCACGGCTATTCCATATCATAGCAACCAAAGCGTCTCAGCTGAAAAAACGCTGTGCCTCCATAGCGCTCCTAGCTGGGCATTTTCTGAAAAGGATCTGGCATTTTCAGCTGGCTAGAAATACTTTGGTGGACACATGGCCTAACTATTAGGGATGTGCAAAACTACACATTTTCATAATGAACTAGTCGGTGAGTTGAGTAAGATCTAGTTGGTCTTAAGAAAGTCCTTTATTTCAGGTCCACCAGACTTAGCAGTTTTTTTTTACTTTTCTTTTTTATGCCAAGGACCCCAAAATATGAGGATTCTGTTTGATGAAATATTTACTTTTAATGAAGTTGACAGAGTATCTTTAACCACCCATGTTAGATGTATAAACTTTTTTTGTTTTTACACTTTTTTTCTCTAAAATTTTCAGTGGAACCTCTTCCACCTCCCTATGACCTTTTTGGGGTCCTCGAATCCCTGTTTGAAAACCCCTTAGAGCAGGTGTTTCCAAAGTCCAGCCAGTGGGACATCTGCGGCCCTCCTACTGCTCTGATGCGGTGCTTGAGATTTTAGAAATAGAACAGAAATTGTCCCACTATGGAGAAATTATATGAAATTCATACTCTGGACACTAGATGTTGCTAACACGTACAGCCACTATTCACAGCACGTCGTCTCCACTAATGGGTTCTGTGCTGTCACCACCAGCTTCATCCACTGGCAGAGTTCAACAGGAGTTTGAAATGATCCTTATTTCCTAAAGGTCATTGCGCAAGTCGCTTAAAAACAGCACGTTTGTCCGATTAACAAATGGGTTATCTACCAAGAGCCAATAATATGCACATTTTCTGTTATATTTAAATATTTTCTGTGAATTTGGACAGTGTTTTGGAAGAATGTGCATTGTCTAATTCAACGGCTTAAGGCCTAGGTATACTCCGTTTTTCACTTTCCGTATCATCTTATTTGTGATACTCTTTTAATATAGAATGGCCAGCACATGTGCAGACAATGAGCACAGATGAGGATCAAGTCAAGAAAATCTAGGCAGCGCATAGTCAAGCATGCATACTGTGTATGGAGGGATCAGCAATGCACACACCCGAAGTATACTTTGGCCTTTAGTCTCGTGGAAGTTCCAGAACAGCTAAAGTTGCTTACAGCATCATTAAGGCACACCATTACATGGCTTACAAACATGAAGTCAGGATTTTTGCATGTCCCTGGAAGGCAATACCTGGAAGAAAAAACAAGGCAATCCTTGGAAGAGCCAAAACTGGCTACAACTGTTTGTACTGATGAGCAACGAACTGGAGCTTCTCTACAGGCAGAGTGTGTGTGTGTGTGTGTGTGTATATACATAGGGGGAGGAAAAGACAGATACAGAGAGAGAGGGAGCTTTAGGAGTCAATTAATTCTGTTAAAACTTTCCAAATTAGAAATTAATTATTTCAGACAATAGTTGCGTTTTTTTATGATTTCTTGTTTATAATAAAGTATTAAGGCATTAGTTTAGCAACATGCTAATCTCGGTCTCTAGTTGCTCCCCATGAACATTCCCAAATAAGTCCCTTATGGGGTTAGGATGCTGCCTTAAAAGGTAGCCGCATATGTAGTGTAGGCAGAGAGTAAGCATACTAGGTTTTAGGACAGAGCCATAGAATTGTGCAACTGGCCGTGCTGCATTTTAGCCCAACTCTGTGGACAGGAGGAGGGGGGGTTTCAGGGTTTGTGTTTTCCCTCAGGTAAAGCGCGGGGCAGTTTTGTTCATTTAATGTGTGTGTGTGTGTGTGTGTGTGTTCTCTTGCTCTCACCCTCAGTTTTATTCTGTGCCAGAATAGTCACAACCTCTCCCCGCGGGATCTCCAGTAGGAACATCACTGCCTCTTCTCGCACAATGCCCCGAAAGTCAATGTTATTCACCTTAAGGGAAAGACAGAAAAACACCCACGGTTGAAAAGGAAATGTGGCAAATGCATATCAAGTTCAAAAATGCTCTGCTTTTGCTGTTTCAAAATGTCCTATTTTTTAATGCACAGAAAAAGGCTACAGAATAACTTTACATAATTCCTGAAGTTTTAAGTACTGTAAAAAAATTATCTTATTGAATGGTCATGTAATGGAAAACAGAATTATCCTTGTGGTTTTGAAATATAAAACTATTTGGACAAACTACAGCACCCAGATTATTTATGAAAACTATGCTGCAAAGAAAGCCATTCAGAAATCCTTATGGTTGCGACATGACAACCTGAATCATAATATACACTGCATTCAGAAAGTATTTAGACCCCTTAATTTTTTTCACATTTTGTTATTTTATTAGTCCTGCAGGACTTCTTGCTCAGGACAATGACCCTAAACACACAGCAAAGACAATGCAAGAGTGGCTTAGGGACAAATCTGTGAATGTCCTGGAGTGGCCAAGCAAGAGCCCAGACTTGAAACCAATCGAACATCCCTGGAGAGAACTGAAAATGGCTGTCCACCAACGGTCCCCATCCAGCCTGAAAAAGCTTGAGAGGATCTGCAGAGAAGAATGGCAGAAAATCCCCAAATCCAGGTTTCCAAGCTTGTCGCATCATACCCGAAAAGACTTGAGACCGTAATCACTGCCAAAGGTGCTTCAAATAAGTACTGAGTTAATGGTCTGAATACTTATCCATCCATCTTCAACTGCTTATCCGAAGTCAGGTCGCGAGGGCAGCAGCTCCAGCAGGGGGCCCCAAACTTCCCTATCCTGAGCCACATTAACCAGCTCTGACTGGGGGACCCTGAGGCTTTCCCAGGCCAGTGTGGAGATGTAATCTCTCCACCTAGTCCTGCGTCTTTCCCGAGGCATCCTCCCAGCTGGCCGTGCCTGAAACACCTCCCTAGGGAGGCGCCCAGGGGGCATCCTTACCAGATGCCCAAACCACCTCAACTGGCTCCTTTCGACGCAAAGGAGCAGCGGCTCTACTCAGAGCTCCTCACGGATGACTGAGCTCCTCACCCTATCTCTAAGGGAGAAGCCTGCCACCTTTCTGAGGAAACCCATTTCGGCCACTTGTACTCACGACCTAGTTCTTTTGGTCATGACACAGCCTTCATGACCATAGGTGAGGGTAGGAACGAAAATTGACCGGTAGATCGAGAGCTTTGCCTTCCGGCTCAGCTCTCTTTTCATGACAACGGTGTGATAGAGCCTACTGAGAACCATGGCCTCAGATTTAGAGGTACTAATCCTCATCCCAGCCGCTTCACACTCGACTGCCAAGTGATCCAGTGAGAGCTGAAGGTCACGGACAGATGATGTCATGAAGACTACATCATCTGCAAAAAGCAGCGATGAGATCCCCAGCCCACCGAACTGCACACCATCACCCCACCCCGACTACGCCTCGATATCCTGTCCATGAATATCACAAGCAGGATTGGTGACAAAGCGCAGCCCTAGCGGAGACCAACCCCCACATGGAATGAACTTGTGCCGAGGTCCCGAACACAGCTTTCGCTTTGGACGTACAGGGATTGGATCGCTCTAAGAACCCCATACTCCCGCAGCACCTCCCACAGTCTCTCCCGGGGGACCCGGTCATATGCCTTCTCCAGATCCACAAAACACATGTACATGGGCATAATCCCAGGCACCCTCCAGGATCCTTGCGAGAGTAAAGATCTGGTCCATCGTTCCACGGCCAGGACAGAAACCGTATTGTTCCTCTTCAATCCGAGGTTCAACAATCAGCCGAACCCTCCTCTCCAGCACGTTGGAGTAAACTTTACCAGGAAGGCTGAGAAGTGTGATACCCCTGTAGTTGGCACACACTCTCTGATGCCCCTCTTTGAAGAGGGGAACCACCACCCCGTTCTATCACTTCTTATGCACTGTCCCAGACTTCCACGCAGTGTGGAATGCTTTCAGAATTTTTGGTTGGATCTCATCAATCCGACCAGAGTTGTTTGACTACCTCAGTGACCTCCCCCAGGGAAATTGAATCTGATCCCCCATCAGCCTCTAGCATAGAGGGTTTGTTTGTTTGTTTGTTGGGAGTTCTTCAAAGAGTTCCTTCCACCACCCAATAACCTCCTCGGTTGAGGTCAACAGCGTCCCATCTTTGCTGTATACAGCTTGGATGGTTCCCCGTTTCCCCCTCCTAAGGTGGTGGATGGTTTTCCAGAAGCAATTTGGTGCGGACCGAAAGTTTTTCTCCATGGTTTCTCCAAACTTTTCCCACACCCACTGCTTTGCCTCCCTCACGGCAGAGGCCGAAGCCCTTCAGGCCTGTCGGTACCTTGCAACTGCCTCAGGAAACCTCTGGGACAACAAATCCCAGAAGGCCTCTTTCTTCAGTCGGACAGCTTCCCTGACCAGCAGTGTCCACCATAGTGTTCATGGGTTACCGCCCCTTGCGGCACCTAAAACCATGAGGCCCCAGCTCTCCACTGCGGCTTCCGCAATGGAAGCTTTGAATATTGCCCACTCTGGTTCAATGTCCTCAACCTCCGCAGGGGTGTCTGAAAAGCTCCGCCGGAGGTGTGAGTTGAAGATCGCACAGACAACAGTCAGAGTTTTCCCCCCCACAACCCGTAGGCGTAGGGAGGCGACCCTCTCATCCACTGGGGTAAACTCAAACGTAGCGGCGCTCAGCCAGGGACTCGTGAGTATCCCCATATCCGCCCGTTGCCTCACACCCTGGGAAACTCCAGAGAAGAATAGAGTCCATCCCCTATCCAGGAGTACGGATCCAGAGCCAAAACTGTGCGTCAAAGTAAGCCCCACCAGATCCCACTGGTAGCGCTCCACCTCCCTCACCAGGTCCGGCTCCTTCCTCCCCAGCGAATTCTATCTATATTTAAAGGACAATGACAATGGAGAGGTTTCACCTAAAGTGTTATGGGATGCCTTTAAGACTGCCATATGCAGAAAAAGTATTCTTCTCACCTCATTGCAGAAAAAGGTGAAACATACAAGGATGCGAGAACTACAGGAAAAACTAGACAGTTTAGAACTTCAGCATAGACTGAATAACGACTCAAAACTACTAAAGCAAATAAAGAAGGTGAAACAAGAAATCAATAAAATATGTGAGAATGTAGAAAGAAATGTTAAATTTACCAAGCAGAGATTTTGTGAAAGTGGTCCTAAAGCGCCTATGCAAACAGAGCAGAGAACATAGGTAGGAAAAATAAAAATCTGAGGATATCCAATAGGTATTTTGAACATTATTAATGAACTATTTACTCTCAATCATCCAACGTGGACACTTTATCTATTACCCAATTTCTTGGTTCTTTAGATTTACCATCAATTGGTGAAAAACAGAACAAACCTTTAATAGCAGAAATAACGGCAGAGGAATTAGATAGGGTATAATCAAGGTTAAAAGTGAATAAGTCCCCTGGAACGAACGGTTTTCCATCCGAGTTGTATAAAATATTTAGTTCAAAATTATCTCTCCAACTGCGTAGATCTTTTAACCACATCCTTAAAGAAGGAGAACTTCCTCAGTCCTGGAGAGAGGCTATTAGATCTGTAATACCAAAGCAGGGGAAGCAAAGTACACAATGTAGTTCATATAGACCATGTAATTTATACCTCAATCCTAGCAAAGAGATTGGAAATGATGTTGCCTGAATTAATATTTTAATCGTATCAGACAGGGTTTATCCGAAAAAGACAGACTCAAGATAATGTAAGACGTACACTTCATATAATGAGCCATACAACTCAAAATGAAAAAAAAATAAAAAATAAATTAGTGTGGCCCTTCTTAGCCTGAATGCAGAGACCGAATGGTGTGGTGACCAGAATCAGTTAGAAGCAGAGATAAGTACCTTCTAAGGATGGTGGTGGATAAAAAAGCAATTACTTGTCGTTGGCTTCAACAGGACACTCCAAGTAGAACTCATTGGGAAGATGCGGTTAAAGAAAGGGGGGAAAAAAATTGCAGAATTCGACCATTTAAGCCCCGTTCACACCACCAGCAACATGCGTGAGACAGTGACAGTTTTTGATACAAAAGTGTAGAATATGATCCCATAAATGAAAACATGTAGAATATGTCCCCTTTAAATACTGTGCAAAGGCTGGCACTTTCTTAAAACTAAATGAATATCACAACAATATTATGCCAATTAATGTCATAAGCTTGACTGTACATCATGAGAGCATTAGTAAGACATTTCAGCTAAGGTCATCAGGACTGCTGTTGTTTTACCTTCATGATCTGATCCCCCACACAGAGACCCTCTTCTTCAGCTGGACTGCCCTCCTGCACTCCTGCTATAAATATTCCAACATCATTCCCTCCCGCCAGCCTCAGTCCAACACTCTCTCCTTTCTGAAAGCTCACCATTACTGTGTTGGGCCTGAGAGAGAGAGAGAAATAGATTGAGGTATTTACAAACATCTAACTTGGATAATTTAAAGTATCTGTGTCTGGGAATTTTGATTACCCTGTCACATCACTTACAGTATTTACTACAAAATATCTTCAGAGTCTTTTAAAAGTTTAAAAGTTGGCAAGTTCTACTCTTGTTTAACGTAGTTTTCACAGTTTAATGAAACATAACATACCCACACCGTTACATAAAATAGACCACAAAAAAAATATTTTTAATCATTTTAAATATTTATTAACTTGATCAAATCATTTAATGTAAAAAGTTTTTATTTCTATTTTAAATAAATCTAATTTATATTTAATACTTAATTTTGTGCACTATTAACAGAAAAGTCTTTATTGTTGACTCGTTAATGCTAATGATAGGAGGTCATAGCCTTGAAAACAGGGAAAGCAGCTCCCATTTTGATTCTAAAATGTTTCACCCAGTCACATTACTCAGTGTCACAAATTCAGAATGTCCCAAAATATAAATTTTATATTATTAATTTTAATATCAATTCAGTTTTTAATTAATTTAATTTAGTTAAGATAGTACATGATCGGATATTATCTAAATTAAATTTAAATATCACCTTTTCAAAATGGAAAAGGCCTGCGTGTCATATAATGACTTTGGTCTAAAATTCAAGTAAAACATGATGTAGGCCTAAATAATGTTAATAGTTAATTGTTTCAGTCCCTAATCGATTCATACTTTCCAAAATCCCCACCAAAATCCAACTGCACAGTCATGGTTGCTGTGCCGCTGAACCGGATCTCTCTTCCTGTATTCTGAGAGGAAATGGGTATAAACACACAGGAGCTGTGGTCTCAAAGCAAAGCAGCCCTGTGAACAAGTGCTTGCAGGCTCCCAGTAAATATGAGCAGCAGCAGCAGACTGCCTTTTCCTCATGAATATGGAAAAGACTGACAGAGAGGTGATTTAGAGAAAGAGAGAGAAGGAGAGCAGAGGTGTACAGCGGCTGTGATGTAGATGACCCCCCCACCTCTCCCCTTACATCTCTCTCATTTCCTATGCTTTGTCTTCACTTGCTCTCTTCCAGCACTGAGAGTTTAAAGGAATAGCTCACCCTAAAAATGAAAATTTACAAGTAAATGGGACTAAGAACCATTAAAGTAGTCAATAAGACTTGCACACTGTATTTCAAGTGATCTGAAGCGATGCGATAGATTTGTGTGAGGAACAGACTTAAATTTAAGCTGTTGTTCACTGAAAATCTTCCCCCTCCACAGTGGTTCTAAAATCTCATTCCCCATTCTGAAGATTCAAACTGGCTGTTGCATTCAGTTATGACACATGGTAGGACAAATTATGTTCTGGAGTCAATGATGTCAGATCTGACGCAACGTCTGAACTTCGAACGCATATAAGAGAGCAGGGGAAGATTATCGGTGTGTAACTATTTAAATTTCGATCTGTTCCTTACATAAGTCTTATGGACTGCGTTCATGGTGCTTTTATGATGCTTATTTTCCCCATGACCAATGTAGTCACTAGGGTTGCAACAGTTTCACGTTATATCACGGTATGAATATTGACAGTTATTATACCATGTACATTGGCTTATCTATGGAGAGAAAAAAATGCAACTGGACGGAGAATCTCAACTGCGCATGCGCATCTCCTTTCCTCCTCGTCAGCCTGTCAGACTCGTCAACTTGCCCCCCACACACACACATGCAGAAGGGGATCTGACATAAATGTGTGTGTGTGTGTGTGTATGTTAAAGCAGTGTTTTCAAAAAGTGAGTCACAAGTCTATTCGGACTGCGGACAGCAAGGAAAGAACAATTCCATGGTTTTCCCATTGAAGATATTTCGGCAGCCGCCCAAGTGATAGTCTATTTAGGACTGCCGAGGCAGATTTAATGATAATCTCGCAATCAGCTAAAAGGCTTCTCATCTGCACTTTCGCACAAGTGTAAGGGAACCAGCTCGGGCCAATGATCTGCTCTATTCTCTGGCACGTGCGTGCAACAACCGGGCTTCCCTCCATATTGTGGAGAACAGACCTCAAAACTAATGAGACCAATTTCAATTCTAGTGAGACTTTTCTAGTTTAAAGCATTACTGTCGAACCTCTCGAACAGTAGGCAGCCCTGACATGCCAAAAAGCACAGAGGAGGAAAAGAACAACACTATGTTATGCGCTAATATTTTTTCATTATGCATCATCACTTTTACAAAACTGTTTCATGATTTTACATGAGTAAAAGTAACTGTTATATTGACAAATGTTATAGTTTCATATGAAATAATCTAAAAAGGTAGAATCTATTACACCTCATTTTATATCAACAATGGCATTTTTCAAGATGTGTTCCTGTCTTCATGTCGCTTTTGTTGTTGACATCAAAAAACAAAAATAATGTCACTTGATGAATGTCCTTGTACTTGAAAACCATGAACAAAACTATGCAACATAAAAGCAAATGCGACCCAGGATACATTAAATACAGGTTACGTTTTTACTATGGTGTGTCGCCAATTGATTTCCAATATAAAATCTGTCCTGAAGCAAAACCAGCTGAGAACCACTGAGTTAAGGGTACAGACAGGAGCAGTCTGGCTGTGCTGTCACGCATCTACAGTATATGTTAATTATTAATAATTATAGGAAATTACTTTAAAAGCTCATACATCTGATGTTATTTTTTCATTCAGTAATTTAATAACATACTATGCTAACACGTAAACTAACATGCTTTATTTATATAACATGTTATAGTTACATGCTATTTTTTTATCATGTTTATAATACAATTATGTTAGATTTCTTATTTATTCTATTTTTTATTAATACATTTTAATATACTTCTTCATTTTCTATTTTTTTTTTTTTTTTTTTTTACACATACTGCAATTAAATAAAAATGGTTTCAAATTGCAATTATAATAAAGCGTTTGCTCAACCATTAAAAAAACAACCTTCTGTTTTCAATCTTTTAAGGGTCATTATAACTAATAATAATAATTGTGTAATACCGTATACTGTGAAACTGATATTTTCTGAGAGGGTTATCTTACCATGAAAATCTCATACCATTGCAACACTAGAATTAACTAATATGTTGCATGGAAAAGAGCTGCTTAAAGATTCCTCACTATTTTCTATTGTGTTTTACAGAAAAAATGTCAGCATGCGGGTTTGGAATGACAGAATATACATTTTTAGGTGAACTATTCCTTTACAGAGCAGATAGATACAGATATATAAAACACTGAGGCTTTGAAGTGGTGGTTACAAAAGCTATAGTCTTCAGGGAGTGTGTGCGTGTGATGACTGAACTTCATCTCTGTCCACATAGCAAAACTCAGGTTTAGTTAGTGGATAAGATCATGTCTGAGGAGAAATGAACCTGCGGGTTATTCACAGCAAACACTCACCCGTAAATGGCCTCGTCCTCTGGGCTGGGTCTGAGCAGGATCTTGGGTGTCATCTTTATTGCTGCTGTACAGTGAAAATAAAATAATTTAGTGAAAACAACTGCAAACACACAGGGTTCATAATTAATTGAGAAAATATATAAGCCATTAATATTTCTTCCAAGCCATGAAACTGTATTTTGCATTGCTTTTTATTGAAAATAAATATTTTTTGTCCTCATTTCAATCCAGTATGTTAAAATCAACAATACATTCCACTTGTTTAGCTCAAATCACACACACACAAAAAAAAAAATAATAAAAAAAAAAAAAAAAAAAACTGTATTTTTCAGGTTTGTCAAGATCTTGGTTTTAACTAAAGGGTGACATTTCTGTCACACCCTTTCTAATATCAAACTATAGGAGTTGTACAGAATTATTTTCCTACGTGGTGGTGGTGGCAGCGGTTCTTCTTCCTGTGGCTCCACTCTCTCCTCATGGGCTGGTGGTTGCTTCTCTGAAGTTTTGTAAGGAGAGGACGTTACAGACGTCTTGGCCGGTCTGTTTTGGGGATCCTCCCTAAAAATACAACAACATTGTTCATTTGAAGTTTGAGTAGCTGAATCATCGCAAACAGCTCCTAACTGAGAATACAACAATATTATTTGAAAGATTGAAAGCATGCAGCCCAATTTTGCAACTGTGTGTCATTTACCCACATGCCTGGAATGGACTGCACTAGAATAGAATCCTTTATTTTGGTCACACATTATACACACAGTTTTTTGCATATATACAGTGAAATTTATTAGTTTCCACATATCCCAGCTAAGCTGGGGTCAGAGTGCAGGGTCAGCCATGATACGGCGCCCCTGGAGCAGATAGCCTTGCTCAAGAGCCCAACAGTGGCATCTTGGTGGTGCTGGGGCTTGAACCCCCGACCTTCTGGTCAGTAACCCTGAGCCTCAACCATTGATGCAGATCATGTGCAAGATGAAATGGTGAGCAAAAAAAACAAAACAAAGCATCCGCAAAGGCTAAATGTCCAAATACTTTTTGGGCACCTGTATTATGCATCCCGAGTATGTGATTTATTGAGAGCTTTATTAATCCCTGTAGGGGAAACCCATTTGCCACCAGTTCAACTCATACATACAACCAGCAAACAATATAAACACTGCATTCACAGATATCAAAAAATCAATACAAAAAAAGCCATAAAATGACAATTGAGACATGATTATCAGCTGAAGATGCTATAGATCTATACTATATACAAGTTTATTGAAAAATCTTACCGCTGCTGGGACAAAAGACCTTCTAATTCGTTCAGTAGTACACTGAGGCATCACTACTCCCTCACTAAATGAGCTTCTAAGTCCATTAATAACACTGTGTAATGGATGACCATCAAAATAATAATAATAATAAAAAAAAACATTTTTAATTTGGCCCTTGTTCTATTCTCTACAGTGACCTCAAGTAAGTCTGGGGTAAGGCCAATCACCGAGCAAGCCTTCCTAATCTTCTTATTGATCCTAATGTTATCATCTGCAGTGATGCTACACCCCCCCCCCCCCCCCCAACAGAGCTAAGACACAAGCTAAGACACAAGCTAAGATTCCCTGATAAAAAAAACAAACCATGAAGCTTCTTGCTAATATCAAAAGATCTAAGATTATCCCTCAAGAAGAATAATATTGATTGTGCCTTCTTGAATTCAACATCACTGTTCTTTTTCCAGTTTAATTTACGGTCCAGATAGACACCAAGATATTTATAAGACTGGACGATCTCTATCTGCTGACCATTAATTATCACTTGGAAGACCTCCTCTTTCTTTCATTCGTTCTTTCTTCTAAAATCAATAACTAACTCTTTAGTCTTCCCAACATTCAATTTTGAAACATTTGCATCACACCAGCTGACAAATAATTCAACCTCTCTTTTATAGGCCTGGTCATTGCCTTGATTAAGGAGACCCACTAGGGCAGTATCATCTGAAAACTTTTGGATTTGACAAGACACCTGAATATGCCTATAATCAGTAGTGTAGTGTAAATAAAAAAGGGGATAAAACTGTGCCCTGTGGGGCTACTGTTTTAGTTAAGATCCTGCCAGACAATTTATTATCAAGTCTGACAAACTGAGGTCGAGATCAGAGATAATCTAGGCCCCAAGGTATAGTTGTGTTATGCAGTTTAAAATTCAGAAATGTATTAGCTAAAAGATGTGGTTGAATTGTATTAACAGAACTAGAAAATTCAAAAAACATAATCCTTACAGAGCTTGCTGTTGTTTCCAGGTGGCTGTAAATACTGTGAAGCATAAAAAGTAGTGCATCATCTACTCCCGCACAATTCCTGTATGTGAATTGCATGGGGTCTTAAAGACTGATACCTGACCTCTCAGATGACCAAGGATAATCCTTTCAAAACATTTCATTGTGTGACATCAGGGCTATGGGTCTAAGATTACTACACACATTCGTTTTTTTTGGGAATTGGAACAAGACAAGATGTTTTCCACATTACTGGAATTTTTGATGAGGACGAAAAAAATAGAAGGGTGCGTGGATGGACACCACCAGTGCCTGCTGCCTTGTTAGCCTTAAGGAGATTTTAACTGCTGTCGAACCTCATCAAAATTAATAACAAAAGCTGGGCTACTGTTCTCAGGACTGCTTTGGGCAAGAGATGCGAGGATGCTCTCATGAGATGCAGAAAAGTCAAATTCATCAAACCTAATTTACATTTATCCCAGAACCAAGAATGATGAGAGATAAATGAAGAGAATTGAGAGAATTGGATGGCATGAGGGTGAGTAAATGATGAGCATTTTCATTTTTGGGTGAACTATCCCTTTAAGGATTTGAAATGTATTTAGAGCTGACATTAACGTATAGGATATTTTAGAAAGTGTGCTAAAAGGAGATGGGAGGGAAATTCTCACCTGGCATTCTCTCGTGCTACATCGTTAGAAGAATGCGAGGAGAGGTCAGATTGGCGTGACCTTTGGTCGTCTTGAGGTGAGTAGGAATGGTACGAATCCATCTCAGAGATATCTGAAAGAAACAAGAGTCTACAATTAGAAGCAAAGGACTTTTCCAAGTATTTTCATGGACAGGAAAGAGACGAGGCCCAAAGGAGACAGAATTAAGTGGACCCACAACCACAGAGTACAGACCACCGTGTTACTATTGACTTGGTGTTAATTTGCCATGATCTGCCCCGTTATAACAATATATGCTTGAATACACTGTGATTTTAACCACAGGATGTAGTGACATGCGTCACAGGAGTTATGAAACGGCATAACCCAAATGATGGCGATATAAAATACCTACATGACTCAAAAACACTCCGAATTTTATAAAGCTGTCATGAAGAGACTAATAGCAGTGTTATAGAGAGGCAGAAGGTGTCGGACAGGTGAGATTAATCTTAAGGCACAGAACACCCAGAAAAAGCCAAAGAAAAGGACAGAGGATGTGACTACAGCGAAGTCTTGGGAAAGCATATCCCCCCAAAATAAATAAATGAATACAATTCTTAAATCAGTATTTCTGTCTTGTTTTCCACTGAAAAATATATAAAAACCCTTAAAACATCCATAACATTGTGCATATAAGATATTAAGACTTGCGTATCTTAAAATGTATCTTGAATGAAGTGTATTTTTATGACCAAATTCACAATTATTATTATAATTTTTTTTCTTGATTTTTAACAAAAAAAAAAAGAACATGAGGGTAATGCATACAAACATATAACAGTTGCACAATTAACTTGCTATTATCTCCTTTCTTGTAAATTCTAAAAATCTTCAGAATTTACATTCTCTCATCATTTTCTCACCCTCATTCCATCCCAGATGTGTGTCTTTCTTTCTTCTGCAGAAAACAAAGATTTTCAGAAGAATATATCAGCTCTGTAGGTCCATACAAAGCAAGTGAATGGTGGCAGAACTTTGAAGAAACTCTTAAAACCACATAAATGCTGCATTAAAGTAATCCATATGACTCCAGTGGTTTAATATATTATTCTAAAGCAATGCAATCACTTTGTGAGTGAAACTGATCAATATTTAAATATTTTTCCTATTAGTGTTATTATACTATAAAGTGAAAGTGAAGATTTATAGTAAAAACGATTAAAAACCTGATCAGTTTTTTTTACCCACACCTATAATATCACGAAAGACACAGATTCAACCACTAGAGTTGTATAGATTACTTTTATGCTGCCTTTATGTGATTTTTGGAGCTTCAAAGTTCTGGCCTCCATTCACTTGCATAGTATGGTGCAGAGCTGAAATATTCTTCTAAAAAAAATTGTTTCTATTCTGCAGGAAAGTCATACAAGGGATTTCGTGAGGTAAATGAGTAAATGATGAGCATTTTCATTTTTGGGTGAACTATCACTTCAAGGATGGGAAAACAAGACAAAAACACTGATTAAGAAAAAAAAAGATCTACATCAATAGAAGTTATTTCCTCATAAGCTCTACTTTGTCAAGGATAGTTCACAATATTTTGTTTATGCATAACACCAACAAGATGCAGAGCAGGAACATGAAGTTTCGCACTGAAAGAGAAACCAGGACAGAAAGTGACGGTCGGGGAGATAAGGCAAAAGTTACTGTGTGGTCTGCTGGTCTAAGAGCATGTCCAGTGTATTAACCGAGCTCATCTTCATGCCGCTGGTGGGCGGTACTGCATGCCTGTCCTCCAAATCTAAGACACACTCCATCCATATCAGAGCAAAAAGAAGACTGCCACCATCTGCTTCAGAACTGAAGCAGGGGGATTAATGTGTGCTGCATAGAGCTAATATACCACCAACAAAAATGATGACGTACTGTTTGCAGATACGGTGTAATGCACAAAATTGATAAAGGGAACAAACTGCATTTGTGAATCTTCATACATATATATATATATATATCAGTGTGTTTCTGATACATTGACTTGTTTTTCGTAGGTCTGAATTATATTCAGTCAGATGAAAATATGTTAACATTCAGAATATTCTAAACAAAATGTCTGCGAGTGTGAAATTTGGCATTTAGTGTCAAAAGGTACCACAACACCTAACCAGGCATGATGATTGAACGATCAGTCTGATTATTAGGCTGCATGTAAACATAGCTACTGATGAATAACAGGGAAGAGCAGGGTGCGGGTGTTGACTCCAGCCTGTGGAGGAGAGAGGTTTGTTTCCATCTGTTGGGTGGGGATGAAATTACATTCGGTCTTATGAGGGGGAGGACAAACCACAGAATGAAGACAGCTGCGTGTACACTCCCTAACTACATCCCAAAACAGCAAGGCCAGGACCTCTGCTTCAGTTAAACCACCCTCATTGATTCAGCCCACAATGCTACTGTGTCTACATGGACACACACACACACACACACACACACACACACATACAGTACGTATATAGGCTAGAGATTAGGGTTAGGTAATATTGCTAAAATTATACCTCAATATTTGTCAGGTTTTCTGACAATATTTAATATTATATACATCTTGATATTTCTATATTTGCTCCGAGATGTTGTTAAGGACAAAATGAAATCAACACTGTCCCCATTTCCTTTTTTAATACATGTCTCTGATTTTATTTTAGAAGAAATATAATGCATATTTGCATAATCTTTCATCAAAATTAGGGCTGGGTATTGATACAGATTTCCTGATGAGATTCTGATTCACTAGCTCTCGATTTGGATTTCGATTCATTTGGGGATATTTCTTATTTCCATTTCGCTTGCTAGCTAACACACAAGGCAAAATTTGGTTGATTTTATGAGTAATTTACTCGCATTGTAGAGGGTTGCGCAATTACAGAGTTTAAAGGAATAGTTCACCCAAAACATGGCCCATATGCCATGCCAGATGTATATGACTTTCTTTCTTCTGCAGAACATGAACAAAGATTTTTAGAAGAATATCTCAGCAATGCAAGTGAATGAACAAAGCACATAAAGGCAGCATAAAATAATCCATATGACTCCAGTGGTTAATTCATATCTTCAGAAGAGATATAATAGATATGGGTGAGAAACAGATAAATCTTATAGTAGAAAAGTATTGAAATATTGATCTGTTTCTTACTCAAAGGGACTGCATCACTTCAGAAGACATATTTAACCACTGGAGTCATAAGGATTACTTTTATGATGCCTTTATGTGATTTTTGGAGCATGAAAGGTCTGGTCAACATTCACTTGCATTGTATGGACAGACAGAGCTGGAATATTCTTCTAAAAATCTTTGTTTGTGTTCTGCAGAGAAAAGAAAGTTATACACATCTGTGATGGAATGAGGGTGAATAAATTATGAGATAATTAAAATTTTGGGTGTACTCTCTCTCTTGTGAATTGTGAATTCTGTTTCATGTTGTTTTAAAGCACAATTATCTGAATGTATAATTTACATATAATGAAACAAATTAACATGTTGGGGTGAAATCTGCTTGCATGCAAAACGAAATAAGAGAAAACACAGAGAAATTGAAATTTCTTGAAATTCACAGACATATTCAAGGACGTCATACTACAAAGTGATGGCTCTTTGAATACAATGAAAATTTTAAATCAGGAAATAGCCGAAAGCCATATATCATCTAGGCGTAATCAAAATGAAAAGTAGAGCACAATGGTGCGTATGAGGCAATGACCAGTACATGAAGCATTTCTTTGGCAGGGTGAAAAATAACATTGTTTTTTTTTTTCCACCAAATAGTGTGGAGCAGCATACTCAATGCCTATGGTGACTCATTTTGCACCAGCGGAGAATGCAAAGATGAAATGTAAATGGGTTCAGCTTCAGTGCCCTGCACCACTCCATAAGCCGACACAATTTCTTGAGCAATGTTACTTACAGTATGTCCACCTGCATTTAATAACTCAAGGGTGTTAAGGTACGGTCACACTAGGCTTTGAGCATGCAAAATTACTTTGATAGCCCGCAACAGGACATGAAGTCAAGCTCTAGAGTTTGACAGCACGATTGAGAGCGTGATCACAAATAAAAATGAATTCAATATGTTAAAATATACTATCAACTCCAAAGTTTATATTCTATTTAATCAAGCTTATTCATTTGTGACATTCAGATCTTCTATAGTTCAACTGTCTTTTTACAGTAGAAAAATTAAAACTTCTTCACACTTGCGCTATTACATGTTTGCATGGGCATGAATAGAAGTAAATGGAGCACACTTGAAGGAAGTGTAGTGTGACCGCACCTTTAGATCTGCAGCGATATGATACGCAGCTGTCCCACCCTAATAACAGCTGTGGAGTATGAAATAGCATCTGTGATATCCTTAAAACACTGACCTCCACAGATTCTCCACAAGCATTCTTCAACCTGATTAAATAAGTCACAACCACACAAATGAAACATGGAACAGACTCATTTATTTATCACGGAGAATATTAAAAAAGGGGGTTAGCATGAAAATAAAAGAACACAGTGTGAAAGTTTTACAGGTTTGTGGTTGTGGCACATTCATGATTAAAGATTAAAGGCAACAGACTTTATGTTGTGTCCCTGCAGTCCATCAGCTAAAAGTATGACATATCTGTATTATCTGTAAAAAGAGAACACACAAAATAGAACTTCTGTTGTAGTATGTATGCTGTTTGATTTTTTTCTCAGATTAGCGTATCTTTCTTGTGTTAAAATGTAAAAGTGTGCTCTAGTAAATACAATGCTGTGCATGTATTTGAGAGCAAGGTTAAGACACCTGGTATTAACATCTGTCTTGGGTGATCTGATCATATGTGGTCAGCCTTACACCTGGCATTAACATGCATCTTAAATGAGCCTCCAGTGACCACACATTACTTATGTACAGTATCTCACAAAAGTGAGTACACCCCTCACATTTTTGTAAGTATTTGTCTATATATTTTCATGTGACAACACTGAAGAAATGACACTTTGCTACAATGTAAAGTAGTGAATGTACATCTTGTATAACAGTGTCAATTTGCTGTCCCCTCAAAATAACTCAACACAAAGCCATTAATGTCTAAACCGCTGGCAACAAAAGTGAGTACACCCCTAAGTGAAAATGTCCAAATTGGGCCCAATTAGCCACTTTCTGTCCGGTTGTGTGAACGGGGAGGTGTGAATGGGGAGCATGTGTGTTAAATTTGGTGTCATCGCTCTCACACTCCCTCATACTGGTCACTGGAAGTTCAACATGGCACCTCATGGCAAAGAACTCTCTGAGGATCTGAAAAAAAGAATTGCTGCTCTACATAAAGATGGCCTAGGCTATAAGAAGATTGCCAAGACCCTGACACTGAGCTGCACCACGGTGGCCAAGACCATACATTTAACAGGACAGGTTCCACTCACAACAGGCCTTGCCATGGTCGACCGAAGAGGTTGAGTGCACGTGCTCAGCGTCAAATCCAGAGGTTGTCTTTGGGAAATAGATCTATGAGTGCTGCTAGCATTACTGCAGAGGTTGAAGGGTGGGGGGGGGGGGGGGGTCAGCCTGTCAGTGCTCAGACCATACGCTGCACACTGCCCACAAACAGTTTGCTGAAGACAAGCAGACTAAGGACACGGATTACTGGAACCATGTCCTGTGGTCTGATGAGACCAAGATAAACTTATTTGGTTCAGATTGTGTCAAGCGTGTGTGGTGGCAACCAGGTGAGGAGTACAAAGACAAGTGTGTCTTGCCTACAGTCAAGCATGGTGGTGGGAGTGTCATGGTCTGGGGCTGCATGAGTGCTGCCGGCACTGGGGAGTTCATTGAGGGAACCATGAATGCCCACATGTACTGTGACATACTGAAGCAGAGCATGATCACCTCCCTTCGGAGACTGGGCCGCAGGGCAGTATTCCAGCATGATAACGACCCCAAACACATCTCCAAGATGACCACTGCCTTGCTAAAGAAGCTGAGGGTGAAGGTGATGGACTGGCCAAGCATGTCTCCAGACCTAAAACCTATTGAGCATCTGTGGGGCATCCTCAAACGGAATGTGGAGGAGCACAAGGTCTCTTAACATCCACCAGCTCCGTGATGTCGTCATGGAGGAGTGGAAGAGGACTCCAGTGGCAACCTGTGAAGCTCTGGTGAACTCCATGCCCAAGAGGGTTAAAGCAGTGCTGGCAATAATGGTGGCCACACAAAATATTGACACTTTGGACCCAATTTGGACATTTTCACTTAGGGGTGTACTCACTTTTGTTGCCAGCGGTTTAGACATTAATGGCTGTGTGTTGAGTTATTTTGAGGGGACAGCAAATTTACACTGTTATACAAGCTGTACACTCACTACTTTACATTATGGCAAAGTGTCATTTCTTCAGTGTTGTCACATGAAAAAATATAATCAAATATTTACAAAAATGTGAGGAGTGTACTCACTTTTGTGAGACACTGTATACTGTATATGCATGCATGCATTTTTCCATTTTTTTTTTTTTGTTTGCAAACACAGATTCCACTATGTTTATGCTTCTCACCCACATGAGAACAGCGGATTCTCCACTGAAAATGCTCTCCATTACCATATACTTTGGAAAACTATGATTGGTGTGAATGCGGCCCAATTCTCCGTTTTTGTTTTTCTTTAAAAAGTCAGAACTGCCAGGTGAAGTTGAAATTATCACGTGTTATGCAAATAGGTGGTGCCTCTTTGTTGTCCAGGTAGCATCAGAATGCTTTGGGGTCATTATCAAAATATGGTGACAACAGGTCCCTTGATTTTTCAGTCATGAAAAAATGGAAAATAGTCAAGAAACTTCATTTATAAGGCATCATTCTATAACCTAACATTTTATTAAATAATATGAAATCATTTTTACTCCATATTGTTTTTCAAATCTTTTAGAAAGTATATTTGAATTTGTCAATTGCATGAAAAAACCTTGTCCCCTTAATCTGGTACACCACATTGATATTCACAGTTTAATTTTTTACTTTTTTTTGTTTTCTCAGGTCAAGAATTAGTGCAAGGCCTACTAACAAGTGAGCAAAAAAGCAAACCAAAATAAGTTTCATTAATATTTAAAGAAATTTTTTTTTTTTATGTCATTGGTGTAATCAATGTAAAAATATGCATTTTAAAAATACAAAAGGTTTTGAAAAAGAACAGAGGACAAAGAGGCTACTCAAATGTGCATATAGTGGCAATTAATTAGCATTTTACTGTCACTTTTTCAAATGGTTTATTTAAATATGTAATTAGTTACATTGTTTAATATTCATGTGAAAACATTTTATTGAAAAAGATTTGATGTAATGGTATGATTGACTGATTTTAGTCTGATCAGTGGTGTATGTTTTATGATGCTATGGACCCTTTTCACACGTCCACGTGCCACGAAGCAGCTGTGTTAGAAGCCTCATCGCAGCTATGGTAACTGACTTTTTAAAACGTATTCCAGGGTAATATAATACAAAGTAGAAATGTTATAAATTGACACTAAATATTTTTTTCTAGAATGACCCATTAGCATTCATGCTACCACCTCCAAATATGGTTTGAGTGATTGGCAGGCCTAGATGAAGTATGCAAACTTATTATTTTTCTAATAGCAATGTATTTTGAAGATTCATTTGACCCCACTAAGACCTGTATTTAACTCTGTCCACTTGTGATTGGATCACCTGAGGTCAATGTTAACCAGGTGTAAACAGGGTCAGAAAAACGCAGGGATTGTTTAAAAAGGTACATTCGGTATATGACTACACATCCTTGCAATTTGCAAATTAATATTTGTCCATGTTGACATACTTTCCGCCTACAACTTTATGTCCCATGTTCAATGGTATTAACGGTGCTTCACCTCTGTAGAGGACCAAACTCATTAAATTCATGTCATACATGCGAAATTACGCCACTGAGATAATAACCCTGTTCTAACACAGATGGTGAAAAATTGGGTTTCGTGGTTCGAAGCTCTCATTTCGAGTTCATTAATAGTCACTTGCATAATTAAATGTCATTTATTATGGCCTCTACGGCTGGTGAATGTGTACATGGTATTACTAATCTGATTTATTAGAGCCAATTTATGCTATCTGGTTTTAATGAAAGTGTGGTGTTTGAGAGCAAACAGGCAGAGGGGTGAGGAGCATCGCTCAGGACGAGCTGCAATGGAAAAATGGGGATATGTTAAGAAACTTACCGTCGGGTTCTGAGTCGCTGTCAGCCAGGGCAGGAATGCGTACTAGGACCTGTCTGTGGTCTCTTTGAACCACAAGCTGCAGTTTGCCCCGTGATTTCTCAATCAGTTTGCCGGCATCGCTCAGAGAGAGGTTCTCTGTGACCGTCCCATTAATCTGGAGGAAAGAAAAGATTATATTAACATTTCAAGCATGAACTACTAGGATGTTCTGATAACAACATTCTGAATGGCATAATTGTGGTGTGTGTGTGTGTGTGTGTGTGTGTGTGTGTGGGTGAGAGAATGGTACCAATACGTCTACAACACAAAAGCCAATGTTGGTGTAAAAAACAGATGTGGTTTTCGAAAAGTTAAAGGAATAAAGCCACCATAAAAGTTACTTAAATGAGTTGTTCCCTACATTTCAAGTCTTCTGAAGTCATTCAATAGCTTTGTGTGAGCAACCGAACCAATTTTTTAATAATTTGTCACTGGAATCTTTATTTTTGGAACTTGGAACAGTCATATGGAAAAAAAAAAATCTGTGTGAAGATTACATGCTTCATGTGTGAAAGTGGCTATTAAGGGTCACTAAAGGCACCTTGAGAATTATGTCGCCCTCCTGGAGATTTCCGTCTCTGGAAGCCAATCCTGTGCTGGTCATCTCTTTGATGAAGATCTGGCTGCCCAATCGGAGGCCGTACTCTACAACGAATCAGAATCAAACATTAGTTTTGTGCAGCTAAGTACTGTATACATGACCCAAACTTCAACCATGATGACCATGACCCTTTTAAGTACACAGTAATCCCTCCAGCAGGCAGCTTAACAGCCTACTGAATGGGCAAAACAACACAAACAATCATATTGATCATTTTGAGTATTGATCTAAAAGGCACAGAAACAGTTCTCCAGAACCCAAGGATTAAACTCTACTCTCTGTGTTACAAATTTAAAGGAATAGTTCACAAAAAATGTAATCACATTTATTCACCTCATGCATGCAACCCCAGATGTGTCCACAAAATGGAAGTGAATGGTGGCCAGAATTTTGAAGGTCCAAAAAGCATATAAAGGCATCATAGAAGTAATCCATAAGACTCCAGTTGTTTAATCCATATCTTCAGAAGCGATATGATAGGTATAGGTGAGAAATAGATCAATACTTAAGTAAATTGTTCCTATAAATGTCTACTTTCACTTCCCCATTCTTCTTTCATTTTTGGCAATTTGCATGACAGGGACGAGAATTTATAGCAAAAAAGGACATTAATATTGATCTGTTTCTCACCCACAACTATCATATCGCTTCTGAAGATATGGATTTAAACACTGAAGTTATATGGATTACTTTTATGCTGACTTTATATGATTTTTGGACCTTCAACTTTCTGGCCACCATTCAATTGCTCTGTATGGACCTACAGAGCTAAGATACTCCTCTAAAAATCTTTGTTTGTGTTAAGCAAAAGAAAAAAGTCATATACATCGGGGATGGCAAGAGGGTGAGTAAATGAGAAAATTATAATTTTTGGGTGAAATATTCCTTTAAGAAACATCCCCTTCACAGATCTACCCACGGACATATTTATCAGGTCAAATATTGTTTTTAATTTTCCCACCCTTCAAAAATAGTCCCTTTCCAAAGCTGGCATAACATTGTGACAGATTCACAAAACAATATAAAATGGTCTTTTTTGACTGGGAAGTTGTTTTGAAATCTGAAGTTACATTGAGTTTTCACAGTGTCCTGAACTCTTTGTATCTCAAAAGATCAAGGACAAAATGATTTGTCAGAATATGATGAAATCGGATGATAATCGGTTAATAAACAGTGCTCCTCACTTTGATATTTTGGGCTATGGGTTATGAGGGGATGACAAGAGAAATCGAGGAGGTGGCTCAGTTATTCGTGAAATGAACATATCTCCACTGAAATCTTTTGCCTAGGTCATCATAAAAAAATCTGATTAAATTCCACCAACCCTCCCAAAAAAGCAAATACAATTTTAAGATGTTTTTTTAAAAAAAATGTTATCTTAAGATGTGTGAGGGAGAATTTGTTATTTTTCAAAATTACATTTCAATATAACATATGAAGAAAAGGTATACAATCATATGCATCTTCCAAGTACAAACAATATGGGCCAAGCTCCGCATATTTTCAAAATGCTGGTTTGTATGTTTACTACATATGCAAAAAGTATGACATTAATTGCATGGCCACACTTTGAGGGATACAATAAAAAATGCTCTCCTGAAAAAATGTTTCATGCTCTTGGGTCCTCAAAGAATAAACCACTTAGACTGTTTTGTAAGGTAGCGGCTCTCACCTTCATTGGGCCTGTTTTTCACCAGCATCACATTGATGGGTGGTTCCAGGGGCTCATAGTTATGCCGCTCTTTTCCTCTTTCTCTAATTCTATCTCCGCTGGGTGAGGCTGAGTGATCCTGGAGTCGGTCCCTGCTGTGGCTCCTGATCATCCTCTCATCCGAACGAGAGTCATACCTCTGCGTGTCATATCTCTGGTCCCTCCCGTAGCTTCCGGCAGGGCTTCCTCCTCTGCCGCGCCCTCTGCTGTGCTGCCTCTGACTGCGAGGCTCTGGGCTGGATCCACGCTCCAGCGTCCGGCCACGGCTGCCATCCCTGCGGTACCCACTGTCAGTGCTGGGTGATCTCTCCGTGCTCCTGCCTCTACTCCGCTCCCGCCGGGAGTCGTAGTCCTGATGGCGGTAATCTGGCTCCAGGTAGTCTATCCGGCTCTTGTCAAGGCTGCGGTCATGCTCTCGGTCACGGGGGTATCCCAGGCCGCCGTTTCCCCTGGGGTAATCAGAGTCTGGGTCACTGTGAACACTGCGGTTGTCCTCAGGGTAGTAACTGGATATGTTGTAGTCGCGACTGTCCTCACTCGGGGACGGGGGCTGTTTGAGGACACTGACAGCCACCTTGCGAGGCCGTTTTACAGTCTGTGGGGTGAGATAAATAAAATGATTCTTATTATATCTAGCCCAAAGTTTTAATTTAAAAGGACCTGAATAGGGCTGGATAATATAACCAACCAACCAACCATTCCTTTGAAGGCTTTAAGTGATGTATAATGTTTTAAGACTGAAGAACTATGTTATTATAAGTGAGTAAACTTGGGTCACTAAACTTGGGGCCTTTCTTACAGGTCAACAAATACTCACTATTTTGGCCACTTTCCCACATTTTCGTAGTTGCTGCACAGCAAAAGAATGAGGCACATTATCCATTGGGATGCTGTTGACCTGTATAACGCGGTCGTTCTCACTGTCCACAAGAAAAAAAAAGAAAAAAGACTTTAAACAATGCCTTAACTGTGAAACCAATACAAAACAAAAAGGAGACATTCCATTTAAAGGTGCTGTAAGCGATTTTAGCCGTTATGAAATTTCCACAAACTGAGCCGTTGGATTAGTCATGCCCCCTCTTTCCAAAACACTGTACTCTAAAGATACCAAATTAGCTTTATTGAGACAGACACTTAGCACAAGTGGTTGTCAAAAACAACAGCAGCAAAATAGCACCCTCAACTGACAACTGTTACAAGCAACATGGCATAAAATGGTATTAAGCCTCAATAATTCACTGCAACTACAATACTATGAGAACGCGCAAAATAATTTTAACATATTTTAATGTTTAAACATATATTTGTAATTTCAGTAATGTGGAGCTTGTAATTCTAAAGCAAAGGTCACATGGGAATAAATCAATGCTTAATAAAGAAAACAAGAAATGGCATTCGCAACACATTTAACGTCCATAAAGCTTGATTGATATGAAATATGATTTCATATTGTCTGTAAGAGCTTGAAGCAACTATGGAAAGTTAAAATTAGAAAATGGATACTTATTAACCTGGATATGCGAGCTAGAATAATGGTTACCAACACGCTAAACATGTATGCATTAGTAAGGAGAGTGAAGCATACAAGAGCAGTCCGTCGGCTGGTCCCCCTGGCAACACGTCCGACACAATGATGGACGTTTCTCCGCTCTCCACGTTAGGATTGTCCCGGCCCCCGGACACAGCAATTCCAAAGCCCATTTTAGCGTCCTGTGAAAAGAGCATTAGAGGGAGAGAAAGAGAATTAGCGAGAGGTTGCTCAGTGCTAAAGCACTACTAATGCATTTCCTCACATATCACCAAGTCATACATCACAGACAGTGTGAAGACTAGCCTGCGCCAGGCAGTAGAGACCTTGTGTGTGGTATTGCTTCGCAGATAAGCAAAAACACGAGTTAAGCTCTTAAAGTGCCCTGACTGCATTCCACAACAGCACTCCAATCTAATGGAGACACAGTTTCACCTCATTATCTGTTCAAATAATATCCTGCTGTACCTGCCTCGGAGGAGCACTGAATAAGTAGAGCCTAATGACCGGGTATAGCAGGCTTGATGCAATCCGCTCCAAATATACTCATGCCCAATTGGAGCCAGAGATAAAACCTGACAGCACCAGAGTAAAATGAGATTTTGGAGAGTGAGGTTACGGTCTCTGCTTTGCTCTGAAAGATATTAATCTTATCTAGAAATAGTTTATCT
This sequence comes from Moxostoma hubbsi, assembly GCA_032164185.1. NCBI lineage: Eukaryota > Metazoa > Chordata > Actinopteri > Cypriniformes > Catostomidae > Moxostoma > Moxostoma hubbsi. The sequence continues at coordinate 9,255,084 of JAVLUX010000018.1, read as the reverse complement.
GAACCAAATAAAAACCTTATAAGGCTAGTTCACACAAAAGTGAGAATTCTGTCCCTAAATTTCTGCCATTTCTATTGTGTTCCACAGGAGAGAGTCATAAAGGTTTGGACCAGTATGAAGATGACATAAGTTTCATTTTTGGGTTAACTAGTCGTAGATGTAACTAACAGCTGTGGTGATATTCAGTACAACAGTACGATTGGGAGTGTGATATTGCGTAAATATACAGTTACAATTTTACTTGTACCTTGCTATAAGATTTTAGTCATTCTGCGGAAAAGGAAGTGGTAGAAATCTTGCTGCCTGCCATATAAATCTGTATCTATTCTAAGCATCCTGTTTTTTCCCAAACTTTCTAAAGCTGCATCCTCCCTCTATCTTCGCCTTTATGTTGCAGAGATAAGAAGACTCATTCTTATCTGATGTCAAGGATCTTACATGCTAAAGTATTAAGATGTTTTCCCAGGATGTCTCTGACATGGAGATGGTGGAGATACTGACAGTTTGTGTTTGGATAGTGTGTAAACTTTGCTCTCTCTAAGCCTAGAGATGCACGTCCTGTTGTGCTTGATTTAGGAGGAAAAAAGGGATGGAAAATTGTCTCAGGGAAACAATAAGATGATGAAAGAGAGAGAGGAAGGGAGGGATAACTTTGTCTGATAAGTTTAAGCACGTCTACAAAGAGAGCACAAACACAAAACGTTTTTATGCTTATTACAGTTGTTGGTGACAATGTGAATAGTTAGACAAATGTAATTTGTTTTTACTTGTACATGATTAAACGAAAGCATTGTTAATCTCTTCAACGAAATCACAGACGTTGATGAAGGTTTTTTGTTTTTGTCCACGTTAACATAAGAGATAAATAAATACTGCAACATATCAACAGTGCAAGATATAAACAAAAGAAGAAACCTCTAGATTAATATACGTTATATTAGATATGGATTCGTTTAATTAAACAGTAATAATCCAGTATGTTTAGGGATTACCCTATTTAAGCATGAGTTCAATGCACTGAACACTTTAAAACGGGTTAATTTCCTTACTCAAACACATCCTATACATGAGATTTATCCCTATATCCACAAAATATAGTCTATAATATTACAAATAACATCTGCACAGCTAATGAACAGGTGAACTTGAACTAAATTACATGCTAGTCATAATATGCGTAACTTGTGCTGTGTAACTTGTGTTGTGAATACGCCGTTTCCGTAAAAACCGCACTACACACAATGCAATATAGAAAATTAATAGCACTCACTAAAGCATGAATAATTCAGAATATAGCAGACTAATTTCTAAAGAGTAGCTAATACTTCATTATATGCAATTATTTCAATTGTATGTAGCATATATATATTATGTTTGATGAATGAAATGCACGAGTTACATGAACTGCTTTAATGGTGTTTTTATGGTTCTTTTATGTCATTTTTGGAGCTTGACAGTAACAAACATGACTAACACAGTATCGGATTTGGATTGGGCTCATCGGACAGATACCCGATCCGTCTAAAAGCTTCAGTATCAGAGCCAATACCAATTCAGGAATCGGAGCATCCCTACTATATTCACATCAAAACACAGATCAAAGTCACAGGGTCCAGTGAATATTTGACAAGCATGAGTTTTTCAACCCTGTTTTGCAGCAATAACTTCAAAATTATTTAATTCTTAGTCTCATGTATGAAATGATGCATGGGAATGTATGACAGTTTGACACAAGATGAAATAATATCTATGAATCTCATTCATATGTCAGACACAGTGTCTCATTATGAAAGTGTGTGGGTTGTTCGGGTGAGATTGGGTGTGACTTAGGATGGAATTTGAATTACGTAGGGAGTGAAGTAGTTTAGGAGAGTTGGTGGTTAGTTAGGGCAGTTCTTGCCATCTGGAGGTCGCGACACCCACTAGGAGTCGCCAGAGCTTCAATGGGGGGTGGGGGGGTTGGGGTGGGTCGCCAAGCTCACTCTCTTTTGAGGGTTACAAAAAGAAAATTGAATGTGTGAAAAAGTTACAATTGTTTTCATAATAAAGCACAAATCAAATAGGGCCATTTTGACTATTTTAATAATATGTAATTGCTTATGATATATATGAAAAGACAAGATACACCGTATGTCTAACATAGGCTGTTTTTAAGGTGCGCATCTCGCTAGAGTAGATTAGGATGCGGGGTTTTCTTTTTAAAGACGTGGCAAAATTGCTTGATCTATGTACAGTACTGAGCAACGATGCGAACAACAGGTTACCTAGCCAAACAAAAGGAACGACTATGGCAAAGCGTCAGGGAGAAGAGAAAAACATAAGTGGTAAAAAGTAAACAAAGGTTTATTTGGTTTTATTTATTTATTGTGATTTTTTGTATTGAATTTGGTATCACTGAGGCAATGGACAAGTGAGATATTGAGCATGTGATGATGGAGATTGTCACATTTGTGGATATGTAGCTAATGGGAAAACCATACATTATACACAGTCTATATGCAATTTTGAACAAAGAAACTATGTTTGTGTCAGACAGCCACCCTCCCAACAAAATCTGTATATTTGGCAGTGGGGATTCCGACGTTCAACAACTCTGATTACATCATCATAGGATTATCACTTGGCATATTGCCTTTTCCAACAACTTAACACATATTCAGGGATCTTTTGACTTGAGCTCACAATAAATATCATAAATATGCATATAACTTATGTGAATATCCCATTCCACAATTTTAATGTTCTAAAATCCTTAGCTTTAACAGTATTTCCAAGTTTTAAAGGTTAAGTAAAACTAATGCATTTGTATGGGCATTCGCAGGAGAGGGGGTCGATTTTGAAAGTTAAAATAGTGGTCCCCTGGAAAAAAGGTTGGGAACCACTGAGTTAGGGTGCGAGTAATGTTGGGAACCGGTTCCATTTTTCAAAAAATACCAGAACCTAATGATTTTTATACGTTTCAGTTCCATTAATGGGTCTGCGTTCGGGACAATGTGCTAAAAGAGCATAGTTAGTTAGTTAGGGTAAATTATGGTATAAGAATTTCATACCCGCTGTAGAGTCACAGTGTACTGCTCCCAAACCGTCTCCTCCATTCCTGAGCTCTGCATGAAAAACAGAAAGAAACAACCATTAATCAGCTGTCAGGCCTAAGGACTAATACCAGTATGCAGTGCATCATGAGTGGCCAGTATACGAACTCTATAAATTGGTCCTAACTGAAGTAACCTGAACCAATTGTTACATACTTACACATTATATTAAACAGCATCAACAGCATTTGTGGAAATTACGTTGGAAACACATAACCAGAGGTTCCTCGTCCCACCAGAAAAAGGACAATTTAGTCCAATTCTAGATCTTTAGGATTCATTTAAGCGCTTTCATTTTTACAAACGAAGACACAGTATATAACAGATCTGATCTACACAGCTAAAGTTAGAAATAACCAATATTCCTTTAAATGACATGATGAAAATTAACAACGGTAAAAAATTATCTTTGAAAATGAAGTCACACCCCATCTGTGAAGCCATACGGTAGCTTTGTGTGAGGAACAGAGTATCTTCCCCTCCAGCCCTCAAATCTCATTCACAAACGCACTAAATATTACAATTTTGCATGAGGCGACTGGTCAAGTGACAACCAACCGCTTCTAATATCACCATCGCAAAACGTTGTCTAGACGTATGCTTCAGAAGAATTGGAATATACTGTAGCAAGTTGTATTGATTACTTTTATTGAAAACGTATGGTTATTTTTTGTCCTTTTTGAAGCCTGGCAGCAAAAATCCCCATTTACATTCATCGTAAGTAAAAAGAGCAGATTGAAAATTCTTCAAAGTATCTCCTTTGTCCTCAATGAAAGAAAGAAAATAATAAGAAGTTTAGAATGACAGTCTGTAAATGATGTCAGAATTGCCATTTTGGAGTGAATTTAACATTTAAGAAGTGATCATAAAAAAATATAACAAATATAAAAGCCATACTGGACTGAAAGAATGTAAACTCACTGATCTGAAGCTGTGCTTAAACACAATGTGCACGATGTGAATGATACCAGGGTCTATATCTCCCCCTGATACACATATAAACAGCTAGCCAGATAAACACACACACACACACACACACACACACACACACACACACACACACACACACCTTGAGGGTATGTTTGTTCCAAAGAACAGACAGACATCCACATCAATATTGATGATTAACTGGAACACTGGAAAGCAGTCAACGTAACCTCTACTAAAGTATATTTAGGACACAAGCTTAACCCATGGCAACTTGACAGCAGGTTTAAGCTTCTTAAATTAGGAGAGAGTTGTCTTTAATTAAAATAGATACATGTTTGGACTAAGCAATCTCGTAATTTAATATATATATATAAATATAATTTATTGGATTATCCAAATTACTTTATGGGCATACAAATCTAAACCAGCTAAAATAACTATACTAACATAAACTGAATTGTACATTACTTGTATGTGTGTTTCTTCAACTTCGGGCACAAACAGTCCCAGGTTTTTTTTATTTATTTATTTATTTATTTATTTATTTATTTTTTTTTATTAAAAACAGATTTAAATGTATTTATTTATTCAATAAATAAATAAATAAATAAATAATTAAGATTAGACAGTTTTAGCATTGCCCCAGACCCAGACTTTTAATATTAAACAATCAAAATCCATTATAAAAATACTAATTACATGTTTAAAACATCAAGGTAAACATTACTTGTGAGCAGAGCATTTTTATTGGCAATAATTTCCAATCAAGCTGTAATTTTGCCAAATTAGGCAAAAAGTGTGAAAACATTATTACATTGTGTGTATTTAGGATACATAAAATGTTGCTATGAAATTAACCTTAGCAAGACAAAAGAGGTGGCTATTTTATTTAAATAAAAATATATTTCCATCACCGTCATTTCAACAATAGAACTCTATAAACACAATACAGAATTTAAAATGTGGTTGTAATGACTGTAGTGCGAATTTTCATGGCTTTCAGAAAAGAAATGTAAAAAAAAAAAAAAAATGACATGAATCTTCAATGATGGACACGGTCCACTGTTGGACATTGTTAGTACACAAAAGTACCAATTACCGTACCAATTTTGGACAGACAACTCTTTGAATGAACAATCACAGAAAGAAACATCAAAACTCTGACACTGTCAAACCTTCAAACACAATGTGTGTCTTTAGAGAAATAACTACAAAAAGAATCTACAGAACTAGTGGTTTCCTGAGAAAAAAAAATGTGCAACACAAATATAGAATTTTAATTTAATTTTTCCCCTTCCTATTAGCCTTTTCATACAAACAACACACACACACACACACACACACACACACACACACTTTCCTCTCCATCTCAGCCATCCGTGTTGGTGTGCAGTTCTAATTGGAGGATTCTGCCTGCAGATATCTGCCCTAAGACTACTAAAGGAGCATGCAATTAGTGTGGACATGTGCATTTGTTTGGCTCTCCACAAGCGCAAAGATAGTGCGCTATGCAGCAAATAAAACTAATCCACAGAGATAAACTAAATAAAGGGCCTGATGCTGATGGGGTAAGACAGCTCTCATCCTTTCCTCCTGTGCTGTTCTGTTTTCTGTGTGTGGGCAGTGGATATTCATCATAAGACAGGGCAGAAAAAGAGAGAGAGAGAAAAAGATGCTGCATCATTTGAAGGTGATGCAGAGTTCTGACTTGCTTCCACGAATGACTTGCTTCCTTGTTCTATAATACTACGGAAACTTTTCATAGCTAATGGAAAATTACAAAGCTGTTTGATTCATAAATCAAAGAATGTGTCAAAAGTCACAGGAATGTCCCAGAGGGCTTTCCAAATGTTAAAATGAACAACCATCAGGAGTAATTTTTCTTAATATAGTTTGCTTGTCTAAGTTAATAAACACTAGGACTGGGTAAAATAATTTTTTGGCCAATTCGTCACAATATTCATTTGAACGATCCAGATGCAAGTAAATCACTCACCTATGCAAACAAATTACATATAATGCAAAAAAATATTTCTGTGATTAGCCACTGGCTGGTAAATCTTTCAGATTTGACTCACAATTGATTGAGAAGTATAATGGCAAAGAAGTTTAACAAAGAGATTCTTTCGCTGTGTGTTATGAGTAAAAGTTTGGTTTTACTAATTTTATGTAATGTGTGTCTGAAAACGAGATCCAACACAATCCATTTGCCATTGAATAGTGTCTCTTTAATACACTTTCTGTTCTTTACAGTCAGTTGCTGATGAAAAACAACAAAAAAGAAACTTAATTCAAAGTACAGATGCGGTAAAGAAAATGTGCGCTCAACTTTAATGTGATTTATATATGTCTATATATATATTATTTCAAGTAGTTGTTACAAAAGTAACAGTCAGTATCTGGTGTGGCCACCAGCTGCATTGCATCTACTCCTCATGGACACCAGATATGCCAGTTCTTGCTGTTCTTACTCTTCCACCAAGGCACTTGCAAGTTCTGGGGGGAATGGCCATAGCCCTCACCCTCCGATCCAACAGGTCTCGGACTTGCTCAATGGGATTGAGTTCCGGCCTCTTCGCTGGCCATGGCAGAACACTGACATTCCTGACTTGCAGGAAATCATGCACAGAACGAGCAGTATGTCTGGTGGCATTGCCATGCTGGAGGGTCATGTCAGGATGACATCCTCCTCCACATGAGGGAGGAGGATGTCTTCCCTGTAATGCACAGTGTTGAGATTACCTGCAATGACACCAAGCTCAGTCCAATGATGCTGTGTCACACCGCACCAGACCATGACGGACTCTCCAAATTGATCCCGCTCCAGAGTAGAGGCCTCGGTGTAACGACACCAGTCCGACCATCACCCCTGGTGAGACAAAACCGTGACTCGTTTGTGAAGAGCACTTTTTGCCAGTCCTGTCTGGTCCAGCGAAGGTGGGTTTGTGTCCACAGGTGATGCTGTTGCTGGTGATGTCTGGTAAGGTCCTGCCTTACAACAAGCCTACAAGCCCTCAGTCCAGCCTCTCTCAGCCTATTGCAGACAGTCCGTGCACTGATGGAGGGATTGTGCATTCCTGGTATACTGTAACTCAGGCAGTTGTTGTTGCTATCCTGTACTTGTCCTGCAGGTGTGATATCCGGATGTACCGATCCTGTGCAGGTGTTGTTACACGTGGTCTGTAACTGTGAGGACAATCAGCTGTCCTTCCGGTCTCCCTTTAGCACTGTTTCAGGTGTCTCACAGTACGGACATTGCAATTTATTGCCCTGGTCACATCTGCAGTCCTCATGCCTCCACGCAGCATGCCTAAGACTCGTCAACTTGCGCCACACACGCACGCACGCGCACACACACACCCATGCAGCAGAGAAAATATCAGAGAGAAGGGAGGGGGTCTGACATAAGTGAGTGTGTGTGTGAGTTAAAGCAGTGCTTCTCAACTGGTGGGTCGCATCCAAAAGTGAGTTGCAGTTCTATTTGGACTGTGTCGAGGACAGCAGGGAAAGAACAATGACGTGGTTCTCACATTAAAGATATTTCGGCAGCCGTCCAATTGATAGTCTATTTAGGACATGTAAACTAACATGCTTTAGGTATATAACATGTTATAGTTACATGCTATTTTTTATCATGTTTATAATTCATTTTATTATTATAATTCTGTTAGATTTCTTATTCTATTTGTTATATTTATTTTCAAAAGGGAGACTTTTTTTTACACATACTTCCATTAAAAAAAATGGTTTCAAGTTTCAATTATAATAAAGCATTTGTTCAACCAAAAAAAAAAAAACCCCTCTCTCTCTTAGGTTCTCATCTCATACCATTGCAACCTTAACACACACACACACACACACACACACACACTTGAAGTTAGAAGTTTCCATTCACCTTTGCAAAATACATTTAAACTCAGTTTTTCACAATTCCTGACATTTAATTGTAGAAAAAATGGCCTGTCTTAGGTCAGTTACGATCACTACTTTATTTTAAGAATGTGAAATGTCAGTATAATAGTAGAGAGAATTATTTATTTCAGCTTTTATTTCTTTCATCACATTCCCAGTGGGTCAGAAGTTTACATACACTTTGTTAGTATTTGGTGGCATTGCCTTCAAATTGTTTAACTTGGGTCAAATGTTTTGGGTAGCCTTCCACAAGCGTCTTTCAATAAGTTGCTGGAATTTTGGCCCATTCTTCCAGACAGGACTGGTGTAACTGAGTCATGTTTGTAGGCCTCCTTGCTCACACATGCTTTTTCAGTTCTGCTCACAAATTTTCTATCGGATTGAGGTCAGAGCTTTGTCATGGCCACTCCAATACCTTGACTTTGTGACACATTTGCTACCGAGCTTTAACTTCCTGGCTGATGTCTTGAGATGTTGCTTCAATATATCCACATAATTTTTCTTTCCTCATGATGCCATGAGGAAAGAATTTTGTGAAGTGCACCAGTCCCTCCTGCAGCAAAGCACCCCCACAACATGATGCTGCCACCCTATGCTTCACGGATGGGTGTTCTTCAGCTTGCAAACATCACCCAAACAACCTACATTTTTTTCAGCAACTATACTGCAGACGAAAAAATTGTTATCTGAGAATGTTGAATATAATATTCAAAATACAAATATTTTTAAATATCAAAAAAATATCACCTGAGAAGCAGCATATAAGATATTTATACTTGCTTTTAGAGAATAGATCTTGAATATAAGTATATTTTGTCTTTACTGCTCTCGCAGAAGTATAACAAAGTAAAAAATACACTTAATGAATATTTAAGATACATTCTCTTTAAGCAAGTCTAAATATCTTATATGTTGCTTCTCAATTAAATTGCATTAAATCTTGTTCTGTTATGTTGTATGTGAGGCCATCTGCCTGACAGCTAAATCTTGGCCGAAATTGAGTCATGCAACAGGACAATGATCCCAAGCACACCAGCAAATCTATAACAGAATGGCTGAAAAAGAAAAGAATCAAGGTATTGCAATGGCTAGTCAAAGTACAGACCTCAAACCTTAAGAGAGCTGTACATAAACAAATGCCCGCAAACCTCAATGAACTGAATCAACGTTGTAAAGAAGAGCGGGCTAAAATTCCTCGACAACGATGTGAGAAACTTATCCAGAAACGATTACTTATTGAAGTTATTGCTGCTAAAGATGGTTCTACAAGCTATTGAATCATAAGGTGTACTTAGTTTTTCACACATGGCTTCTCCATTTTGGATTTATTTTGGATAAATAAATCATGAAACGGTTGTTTGTTTGTTTGTTTGTGTATATATATATATATATATATATATATATATATATATATATATATATATATATATATATATATATATATATGTATATATATATATATATATATATATATGTATATATATATATATATATATATATATATATATATATATATGCATACACACACACACACACACATACACACATACACACATACACACACACACACACACACACACACTTACTACCATATTATTGATCATAAGTCAATCATTGGCATACAGTTCACAGCAATCCATTTCACAAGTGAATTTGTCAATCAGTTCGAGATTTATTATGAGGGCTTGTTTAAGGACCCGTCAATGTACACCAGGAATCTTCCTTATTAAAGTCCGGGGCCATTTTTTTAATACATTATGTTAATAAAATTAATCACACTGAATTAATGTGTTAAATCAACAGCTCTAAAAAATACATATATATTAAACATTAAATCCACCTGCCTAATATTGTGTAGGTCCCCCTCGTGCAACCAAAACAGCACCAACCCGCATCTCTGAATAGCATTCTGAGATGATATTCTTCTCACCACAATTGTACAGAGTGGTTATCTGAGTTACTGTAGACTTTGTCAGTTCAAACCAGTCTGGCCATTCTCTGTTGATCTCTCTCATCAACAAGGCATTTCAGTCCACATAACTGCCACTCACTGGATTTTTTATGTTTTTAGCACCATTCGGAGTAAGAGACTGTTGTGCGTGAAAATCCCAGGAGAAATATATTTATATATCACATATGTATCCACTCCTTAAAAACCTGCTGCAGTGTTTTTCGTGTATAATCCAAATATATGGAGCCTTAGTGCTTATGCAGCTGACACCGTTTTGAGTACGGCCTGCAATATGTCCTAATTGCAAATCTTCCCTCCATCCCCTAAAAATGTCCAGTACCTCTCTGTCTAGGTGTGTCTATTAAAGCAAAAACTCCACAAATATAAAACCATGACTGCTGTACTTAAGACGACTCTGCAGGAAGCCATCATACTTTCCTAACCCAAAAATTCCTAACCCCCCCCCCCAAAAAATGTCCTCTCTCTAGTCTTTAGTAAACTCCTCACAACAACGTCAAGATTCATATCTCCAGCTCAGGTCAAAGTCAGAGGAAATGTACACTACCGTTCAAAAGTTTGGGGTCACATTGAAATGTCCTTATTTTTGAAGGAAAAGCACTGTACTTTTCAATGAAGACAACTTTAAACTAGTCTTAACTTTGAAGAAATACACTCTATACATTGCTAATGTGGTAAATGACTATTCTAGCTGCAAATGTCTGGTTTTTGGTGCAATATGTACATAGGTGTATAGAGGCCCATTTCCAGCAACTATCACTCCAGTGTTCTAATGGTACAATGTGTTTGCTCATTGGCTCAGAAGGCTAATTGATGATTAGAAAACCCTTGTGCAATCATGTTCACACATCTGAAAACAGTTTAGGTCGTTACAGAAGCTACAAAACTGACCTTCCTTTGAGCAGATTGAGTTTCTGGAGCATCACATTTGTGGGGTCAATTAAACGCTCAAAATGGCCAGAAAAAGAGAACTTTCATCTGAAACTCGACAGTCTATTCTTGTCCTTAGAAATGAAGGCTATTCCATGCGAGACATTGCTAAGAAATTGAAGATTTCCTACAACGGTGTGTACTACTCCCTTCAGAGGACAGCACAAACAGGCTCTAACCAGAGTAGAAAAAGAAGTGGGAGGCCGCGTTGCACAACTGAGCAAGAAGATAAGTACATTAGAGTCTCTAGTTTGAGAAACAGACGCCTCACAGGTCCCCAACTGGCATCTTCATTAAATAGTACCCGCAAAACACCAGTGTCAACATGTACAGTGAAGAGGCGGCTGCGGGATTCTGGGCTTCAGGGCAGAGTGGCAAAGAAAAAGCCATATCTGAGACTGGCCAATAAAAGAAAAAGATTAAGATGGGCAAAAGAACACAGACATTGGACAGAGGAAGACTGGAAAAAAGTGTTGTGGACAGATGAATCCAAGTTTGAGGTGTTTGGATCACAAAGAAGAACGTTTGTGAGACGCAGAACAAATGAAAAGATGCTGGAAGAATGCCTGACGCCATCTGTTAAGCATGGTGGAGGTAATATAATGGTCTGGGGTTGCTTTGGTGCTGGTAAGGTGGGAGATTTGTACAGGGTAAAAGGGATTCTGAATAAGGAAGGCTATCACTCCATTTTGCAACGCCATGCCATACCCAGTGGACAGCGCTTGATTGGAGCCAATTTCATCCTACAACAGGACAATGACCCTAAACACACCTCCAAATTGTGCAAGAACTATTTAGAGCAGAAGCAGGCAGCTGGTATTCTATCGGTAATGGAGTGGCCAGCGCAGTCACCAGATCTGAACCCCATTGAGCTGTTGTGGGAGCAGCTTGACCGTATGGTACGCAAGAAGTGCCCATCCAACCAATCCAACTTGTGGGAGCTGCTTCTGGAAGCGTGGGGTGCAATTTCTCCAGATTACCTCAACAAATTAACAGCTAGAATGCCAAAGGTCTGCAATGCTGTAATTGCTGCAAATGGAGGATTCTTTGACGAAAGCAAAGTTTGATGTAAAAAAAATCTTATTTCAAATACAAATCATTATTTCTAACCTTGTCAATGTCTTGACTCTATTTTCTATTCATTTCACAACGTATGGTGGTGAATAAGTGTGACTTTTCAGGAAAACACAAAATTGTTTGGGTGACCCCAAACTTTTGAACGGTAGTGTATTTTGTAAGGAGCTCGTGAGGACCCTGCTGATTCCAATTAGCTGAAAGGTATCAGCGCTTTCATGTCAACAAGTTCATCTATATGAAGCCTTCCACACAACACATGGAAACCCAACCAGAAGACTGCAGGTCATCATAACACATTTGAACAGCCTGCCCACACAACCTCATTCAACAGATTATACATGCGACACACACTATACCCAAATACCCACTAGAGCAGTAAATCGCTCACCCCATTTGTCAAGAGAACACCAGGGTGTAAACAATGGCACATTGAAAGGCATGTTCTTAGTAATAAAATAATATGACTATGACAGGGTTCTTGAATTTAGCTTTTAGAAATTTAAGTACTGGAATACCTGGAAAAATCACCTTGTTTTGTTAAAAAGTGCATGAAATTAAAACAAAACATTTCTTCCGTGTAATGTGTGTCCATGAAAGATAAGATCCAAGCACTCCACTTTCATTGAATAATGTGTCTTTTTAAATACATATATTAAATATATATAATATATTCAATATCCTTTCTATACAGTCAGTTGTTGGTCAAAAAGTAAAAGAAACATTAATTGAAAGCACACATTGTATGGATGCAGTAATAAAGTCTTACACCTCCTCTCTTGGTAATGTTCGCGCAACCAAAACACTTTTGTGCAAGACGCTCATTGAACTGCTGCCAATCTTAAAGAAACAATACAATTTTGGCACTTAATATACAAATGAATGTAAACTCAATGTAAATACTTGTAAATTGTAAGGTCATATAATTATCAGATATGCATTTTCTTGACAATATTAATTGACAGAATGAAGAATTATTACATTTTTAAAAAGTTATATGATTTTAATAATGACAAACAATAATACAAAAAATTAAACACTTTCAAATAATATGTAAATACTCTATATATTCCACACAAAAAATTGTCCACATCTGTCCACAGAATGTTATAGAGGATCTTTGATTGCAAAATTTTCCAAGGCAATTTCTGTTCAGTTATAATGCTTGTCCTACACCCGATCAGCCTGAATGTAGCCAACAATTTTTAAAAGGTTTATTTGTGATATTTTCTTATAGAGAAATGTATATGAAAAAAAAAATTCTAATAAAAAAAATTATATATTTTCTTTTTTCCATCAGTGTTGCTATATTTAACCGAAATTATATCGAATTGTGAACCTCATATCATACATCGAACCGAATTGTGAAATAACCATATCGTCCAACCCTTAAAACAACTAAATTATGACAAATGAGATGTACAAAATATTGCTAATATCCAAACAATTATTTAACTTATTTACCCAATAATAAAACCATTCAAATGTTTATTATCCGTTGGCAAGGCTGTCAGTAGATTTTAAAGTTAAGTGTTATCAAATCAACCAAGCTAGCGCAATTATGGGCCGATGTCAAATTGGCCAAAAATGTGTCGATTACTTGGCGTGGATGTATATCGTAGTCCATTACTAATGTCAATATGTTTATAATAGTCATATTACATGAACACAAATTGAATATATAAAAAGATCAACAACTCGAGGTCACAAAACATCTCAACGCCAAATCAAGGTATAAAGAATGCACGGCGCTCCCAAAAATGACGGCACAACAATTTTACTGTAAAACATACACACCATGTTATTTTTCACACTATGTTATTGATATTGCTCAGCCTACTGATGCTTTTTGATTAACATTTACCGAATTGGTTTATACTACAACATTTGAATAATAAAATATTAACATTCACTGTTTGTTTCATATTGCCAACTATATCACTGCAGATATATTGTGAATATCCAAAATATTACTAAACACACACACACACACACACACACACACACACACACACACAGGCGCACACAGGCGCACACAGGCGCACACAGGTGCACACACAGGCACACTAATTCACCCACACTATTTTGCCAGTCACACTAGAAGTACGTCTCACATCTCAGGGATACAGAAACTGAAACACCTGCACCCTCTCTGCCCATCCAGGTAATGAGCAAAACAGAAATCCCAGACAGAAAGATTGTTTAAACAGTACAGCAGATGGATCAAAGGCAGTGCAGCGTCTGCCAGCAAAACCTACGCTATGCGACAGGAGCCACTGAAGTCCACACACACCTGCACCTGCATTACATTCTCATTATTTCTCACGTATCTCTCAAGTGTTCAAGTATTGCATGTTATTTTGCTATTAAATGGTCTATCAGCTGTTTACAGTCCAATCTCTTTTGAAACATTATAATTTCTTAAGTGCAATTTCACAACTACAATTATGAGAAAATGTACAATAGAAGCTTGCAAAATGCAACAACAACAACAAAAAACAACTTTCCCCAGCATGAACAAGCCACAAAACCCAAGCAGGTTAAGTACACAACTTTGCTAACATACCAAACACAACACGAGACTCACAACAAAACTTTACACACAATCACAAAACACGCCCTCTAATGCAAATACAAACCAACTCCATACTAATCAAGCCACCAGATCGCTACAGCGGGGTCTACGAAGGGGGTAAATAGACAATCTTCTCTCTAAGGTGGCAGTTGAGGGAAGGGGTTATCCCCAGAGGACCAAGCCCTGGAAATGTAATTTTTTCGCCCCCACCAGCAGTTTGAGCAGACATGACGCACGGCTGGGTGAGAAGAGGATGATGAAGCTGTTCCTCAGCTCCTCTGTCTCTCCCCGCACCTCGAATCTCGCCCCTCCACGCCGCCTCCATCTCTGTGCTCTCTGCAGGCGGACACAGCAACCAAAGGGGAGCCAGTTCACACTCATCTCTCCCCATGGCCACCCGACCTCCAATCTAATTAAGTTCTGTGGCGGAGAAGATTAGGAACCCAGAGAAAGAGGGAGCGAGAGAGGGAGGGAGGGAGGGAGAGAGTGAGAGAGAGAGAGAGAGAGAGAGAGAGACTATAAATAAGACTCACGGAGCCACGGCGAGTCCTGAACGACTGCACAGCGCGTGCCCACTTTCGGCACAGCACGGTTTTCATGTCTGTGCTCTCTCTCTCGCTTTCCGTTCTCTCTCTGCCGTTCTGCCAGCTCCTCTTCTTATGTAATCTTAATACAGAACTGGCCTACATTCACACACATACTTGCTCACACACACACACACTGATCAATATCTACATATTAATGTGTGTATACATGGAGTATATATAATACGTGTGCTCTCACATATACACTCACAGTTCCCAAGAGACTGCAGCGATCCGCAGGACAATGGTGTGCACTTTAATATTTCAACATTGCGAAAAAAAAAAAAAAAAAACTTATAGCTTTAGCAGGATAGCACCCACTAGCATCTGCATTCTTAGCATTTATATGAGTATGTAATCTAATTTAAGGAACCAAACAAAATATGACTCTTACTTTATTAGCTACAGTTCTAGGCTGGGGTTGTAACAAAAACTAGGGGCTCGTCCAGGTTACGATTCCAAGACCTCTTGCTATTTTTGTTACAACCAGAACCAGAGTTTTAATTTCTGTTCCTTACACTTATATTTCTGCCAAAGCTTTGAGCCAAGAGTTTGATTAATTCCTTAGTTACAACTGAATTAACCACCTATGGAGACTGAGAAGAGACAGACTAACTCAGAGAACAGCAGAAACGCCTTCTGATCTGGACTAATCTATTTCCTAGCATCCTATAAATAATATCATGATGATGAAGATGTAGGATTGATGTTACTCAAACCCAGAGAAACTAACTTCTACAGTATTGGTTGTCAACATGATGTCAACATAAACGGAGCATGCTGGAAATTCCTGGTAAGACAACAAAAGATCAAGGGCCATGAACCAGGCTCACGACTCACTCTCTGTTAGCAGTGAAAAGAAGATTAGAGGGGTTTACGCTCACAAACACTCGCCTGCCATTACAGTGAGGCCAGCAATACTAGCACAGGGCCCCTAATGTCCTTATCAACTGCATGCTATAAGCTGGTGATGACCTTCTGATCCACACAACAGGCTGGCAGACAACACACAAACACACACACACACACACACAAGATCTACCTTCAACATGACTCATAAGACATTAAATTTGGTAACCACGGGGTCCTAGGTAGCTTAGCAAGTAAAGACGCTGACTACCACACCTGGAGTGCTGGAGTGCCTCCAGTCAGGCATCCCAAGCAACCAATTGGCCCGGTTGCTAGGGTGGGAAGAGTCACGTTGGGCTAACTTCCATGTGGTCACTCATTCTCGTGGGGCTTGTGGTGAGTTGTGTGTGGATGCCGCAGCGAATAGCGTGAACATCCATACGTTAGGTCTCTGCGGTAATGTTCTCAACAAGCCACGTGATAAGATGAATGGATCGCCTGTCTCGGACGTGGAGGCAACTGAGATTCCTCCTCCGCCACACAGATTGA
The DNA here is from genome assembly GCA_032164185.1 of Moxostoma hubbsi. Classification (NCBI taxonomy): domain Eukaryota; kingdom Metazoa; phylum Chordata; class Actinopteri; order Cypriniformes; family Catostomidae; genus Moxostoma; species Moxostoma hubbsi. The sequence goes on along the minus strand of JAVLUX010000018.1, from coordinate 9,238,620 downwards.
GGCGAGTTACTACGCCACCATGAGGCTTAGAGCGCATTGGGAATTGGGCATGCCAAATTTGGGAGAAACGGGTAGAAAATCCAAAGCAAAAAAAAAGAAAAAAGAAATTCGGTACCCATGCATTGTCGTTACTCTCGCGGAAATATGGAAGTGCCTTTCCTCGGTTAAATAGACTTTTTGGTAAGGTATAAATGTAAACGATCGGTTGGTCTTTAAGTGAATGTAAACAGGACGGAAACGCCTAGTTGATGAGAGAGGTCAACAGAGAATGGCCAGACTGATTCGAGCTAACAGAAAGGCTACGGTAACTCAGATAATAATAATAATAATACATTTATAAAGTGCTTTACACCGCAAAGCAATCTCAAAGTGCTTTACAATAGGTGAAGTACAAAAACATTTTAAATAAATCTTTCTGAAGACCTCCACAGAGTCTAAATTGCAAAGATGGGGAGGCAAATAATTCCAAGTAAGCAGACCATACACTGAGAAAGCTTGATCATATAAGTGATAATATCCTGTTTTGCTCACCATTTTTATATGAAGGTCAAGCTTAACATCCAAGTTAGTTAATACAGTTGAAAGAGGAATGATTTGGCCACCAATTTCAGGGGACAGAAGACCTGCATCAGTAATTTGTTGGGGGTGCCAATTAACATGGCCTCAGTTTTTGAGCTGTTCAACAGAACATTTTTCAACATCCAGATTCAACTCTCAAGGCAGCAATTTAGCTTTGCTAGAGCTGAGGGGGTACTGTGATAGAGTTTAGATATAACTGGATATCATTCACGTAACAGTGGAAATTAATGCCATTATTGAGGAGGATTTCACCAAGTGGGAGCACGTAAATCATGAATACAGTAGGACCCAGATCAGATCCCTGAGGAACACCACAGGAGATTACAGACGTTCTTGAACTGGCCTCACTAATAAGTGACAAACTGCTGTTGATTTGGCAGGCCCTTGCAGCCCAATCTGCTCCTGCAACCTACAGTTAAAGTCAGAAGTTTACATACACTTAAACTGAAGTCATTAAAACAATTTTATTAACCACTCCACAGATTTAATATTAGCCAACTATATTTTTGGCAAGTAATTCAGGACATATACTTTGTGAATGACATGAGTAATTTTTCCAACAATTGTTTACAGACAGACTGTTTCACTTTTAATTGACTATATCACAATTCCAGTTGGTCAGAAGATTACACACACTAAGTTAATTGTGCCTTTAAGCAGCTTGGGAAATTCCAGAAAATGATGTCAAGCCTTTAGACAATTAGCCAATTAACTTCTGATAGGAGGTGTACTGAATTGGAGGTGTACCTGTGGATGTATTTTAAGACCCACCTTGCCTCTGCTTGCCATCATGGAAAAATCAAAAGGAAATCAGCCAAGAACTCAGGAAAAAATTGTGGCCCTCCGCAAGTCTGGTTCATCCTTGGGAGCAATTTCCAAATACCTGAAGTTACCACATTCATCTTTACAAACAACAGTTTGGCCATAATGACCACCATTATGTTTGGTGGAAAATGGGTGAGGCTTGCAAGCCAAAGAACACCCATCTGTGAAGCATGGGGGTGGCAGCATCATGTTGAGGTGTTCTTTGCTGCAGGAGGGACTGGTACACATCACAAAATAGATAGCATCATGAGGAAGGAAAATTATGTGCATATATTGAAGCAACATTAGACATCAGCCAGGAAGTTAAAGCTTGGTCGCAAATGGGTCTTCCAAATGGACAATGATCCCAAGCATACCTCCAAAGTTGTGTCAAAATGGCTTGTGGTCATCACAAAGCCCTGACCTCAATCCAATAGAAAATGTGTGGGCAGAACTGAAAAAGCATGTGCGAGCAAGGAGGCCTACAAACCTGACCCTGTTACACCAGTCCTGTCTGGAAGAATGGGCCAAAATTCCAGCAACTTATTGAAAGACGCTTGTGGAAGGCTACCCAAAAGTTTGATCCAAGCTAAACTATTTAAAGGCAATGTTACAAAATACTAACAAAGTGTATGTAAACTTCTGACCCACTGGGAATGTGATGAAAGAAATAAAAGCTGAAATAAATAATTCTCTCCACTATTATACTGACATTTCACATTCTTAAAATAAAGTAGTGATCGTAACTGACCTAAGACAGGCCATTTTTTCTACAATTAAATGTCAGGAATTGTGAAAAACATCAGACTTCAACTGTACATAATAGATGCTGTACCATATTAGATGGACGGTGTCAAATGCTGATGTGAGGTCTAGCAAAACCAGCAATGACGAGGAACAAGCATGGACGGTCCTCAGTAGATCATTGGCTACTCTGACTAGGATAGTCTCTGTGCTGCGACGGTGCCTAAAGCCCGACTGGAATGGCTCACAGAGGTTATGCAACTGCATATGATTGTGCAATTGATTCTCTACTACCTTCGGAAGCACTTTGGAAATACAAGGCAGATTAGAGATGGGTCTGTAATTTGAGAGGTTGTCTGTATACCACTGTACAATTGTAGAGAGCAGAATAGCATCTCAGAATGCACAACAGGTCAAACCTTGAGGCGGATGGGCTACAACAAACCACATCGTTCACTTTATTTGGATCATCAGTTCCTAATAAAGTGCTCAGTGATGTAGGTCTACTCATGTTGCATCTAATTTTTTTATTTTTATTTAAATGTGTTTTTGCAGCAGTTGAGCATTGTAACCAATTACAAGACTGTTGCTCGCTTCTGTGTACAATTTATTCAAAATATTAATAATTGTTTTGTTTTTCATACTGCTAAGAGAGCCAATGTGAAGTTGATCATTTAGGCACAGTCTTAATTTACTGATGAAAAAAGCTATAAAGCAATTCAGAAAACGTTGGACTTGTTTTGTATCTGTAGCCTACCTTAAGAATATGGCATGCAATAACTTGATTTAACTTACAATTATAATATCATGGGAAATAATCGACATTTATGATTTTTTTTTTTCTTTAAACTAATATTTAACTTTTTTAATTCAGGAGTGATAATTAGCATAATCGCTTTTTTCTGCAGTATCAAAATTTGTGTAAAGTATTGTGAAATTTTACTGGTCAAATTTAACCCGCTTTCAGTAATTCACTTGTCAGGTGATGATAAAGCTTTAAAATTCAAATTCCGTACAACTGCTTATTTAGAAATGCAGTCATGCAGGCATGTATTAATAGCCTGAACATAAAAAAATGAACATTAAACTTCAGTGACTGCGTTCTGCATAATACACATCAATCTTATTAATTGCAGTAAGTGATCACACACCATTCTACAACCATAATAACCTACATGTTGTTCACTTGTATAACTCAGAACTTACGTAATGTCGCTCATTACACTGTAACATGGTCACTAAAGTAGCATGTGACCACAAACAAAACAAAAATACATTGACATTCCATTAAGAAAACAATGGATCTTTTACAGAAGAAACTTGGAGCACTGTCACAATTTCCTCTAAACAAGGGTGTATAAATAGTCTGACCATTCACATTCTCAGAGAAAGCAGCACAGAGACAATCACAGACTGATGGTCTTTGTTTGGTCCACTGGAAAGGCAGTCCTCCAAAATAAACCACTATCTCTCTCAGAGAATAACTGTGACAATGGATTGAGAGAATGATGGGCTTTGTAATCTGGATTCTTGGATAAACTACTTTGGGGAGGGACAGAAAGTTTGAAAAGAGTCCATGGAAAGAGTATCTGTGAAAAAGAATATTTATAGCAGATACACCAAAAATTATAGAAATATGGCCTGTTGGACAGGCCTTTAAGAATTAGGAAAACTACTTCCTCTTTTGTGATATAGCCAAATGTTTATTTAAGGTAATGTAAGTGGTATTTTTCTTTTAATTGCATGCAGAAAACTGTCAGATATCGCTGAAACAGAAGCCATGAAATATCACACCTGTCTCTATTACGGCCCTAAGCTAGGTAAACAGCAAGGAAAAAGGTGTCCGTGAGCTGCGGTCAGATCCTTAGTTTCTGCTTGTCAGTCATTGTGCAAGTTCCCAGGGCAGCCCATGTATGCTCGTATTAGTGGCAGTACGATATCCTGCTTCCGTAAAACGCTCTAGGTTGGATGGCGAATCACTCAGGGGGGCGCTTCCCGCTTCATCTGCTCCAATATAACGGTCTCAAAGTTTGTCTGAGTGCGCGCATGTCTTTGGAGTGCGGGGTTTTGGAAAGAGGGGGCCTCATTTAATTATGCTCTCATCAAGTCATGCGATTAATTAAATACGACATTTGACAAATCAGGATATGATGTCACCTGGGAGGGCTTCTGGTGTAAATAAATAATACATCTAAAATAATATTATATTAAAATGTTTAAAATATACTGTATACTCACTTTCCTGCAACAATAAATCTTGCATCTTTACAATTTGTATCCTTTGAATTAAGCCAAGATGTCACCTTATGACGTTTCAATCTATTGGTCACGTGTCCTCTTGTCCTACGAATTCACGTTTCAGAGTTCGCCAAGCCTGAACTTTGGCACGCAGCGCTGTATGAAATTTCTTCGGATTAGCTTTTTTGATCTACGGCATTCTGACCCGTCTGAATGGGAATTAACGGAGTGTGAGGTGTAGTGTGACCGCCCCTTAATTCTGTTTTATTTCTGATTTTCTTAAACCTGATCGGAATCAGAGCTTTAAGGCACTTACACTCTCTCTATTTTCTCGCTCACTCACACACACACATGCACAGGACATTTATCATGTACTCTTTGTATGGTGGAATTTAATAATCATCAAAACTCAAGTATCACTCACAAGTGCTACAAGGGCATAGAAAGTGAACACCAGCGAAGTAGCAGGCCTACTAAAGTCAGCAGCGTCTAAACTTTTTAAAGTTTTTAGAAACTTGTGGATGTATTTATAATTCTATTTTGTTGCCTGTTATTCCAAAATCAGTTACTAAGATTCGCATCGCACCCAAACACCCCTTACTTAATTTTGTATCCATCACAAATTTATCGGATTGTGAAAAGCCTCATTACATTTTGGTAAAATATTAAAAATCATGAATTATGAACAAACATCTTTGTTATTACTTGGAATGACTCTGACTCCTGCAAAGATGTCATAAAAGGTGAAGTAGGTTAGGTACATTTTCTGATGTCAAAATAGGTTCTTCTATCCCAGTTCATTGTTCATTGACAACTATACGTAAGCCATTCATGGAGCCTACCAGGCACTATTAAAACATTGATGTTTATATTTTGATTGACCCTCTTAGCTCCACCCATCCCTTTCTAGTTCAACATATAGTGAGAGTTTGAGTGTACAAGGGAAATTTTTAGCTTTGCCAACAGAGGTAAAAGCCAAAATTTGAAAACTTTCTAAAAGTCACAGATACAGAGAACAGAGTAAAACCAAAGTGAAAATCGCATTTACATGGTGGAGGACTTTAAGGGAACTTTGGGGGTTTGATGGAGACACCAAACTTGCCAAGTTGCTGATAGGTTATAATAACTCAAGTTATTGTTAGCTCATTACTGCCAAAATCCAGATGCTCTGAATATGTATTGTTACGCTTACCATTACCAGAATAACCATCCTACCTCATGTGCTGGATCCCCTGCACACCCAGCTGCCTTTTAATCCACCAATGGTATCGGATGACCCGATTCCTCTGCCACACTTTCTGTCCGGTGTCTATATGTTATAGTGGTCTGTTTATTTAGTATTGCCTTATTGTTCATAGGGAATCAGAGAGAATGAAAGGGCGTGATGAGTCTAAGGGGTGTTGGCAAAGGCTGTTTGAAAACGCTTTATTTTTGTAATTCTGTTTGGTGCCATTAGCACCAAATTTCATAATTCACCTTTCAAGTTTGTCTCCAGTCACTGGTTTAACCCCTAAAAACAGATTTTTGTTAAATCAAAGTTTTCTTCCAAGAAAATAATCCCCTCATGCCTTTAAATGGCTTAGATATAACTACACCTTTGCCTCATTTAGTATGTGTGGATCTATGAATATGCAAATTAGTCCCTGTCTCCATCTCTACTCACCCCTGCACTGCTCGTTGTGTCCCCAGGATAAAACCCATCTGTTTTTGAGTGACATTTTCAAAACAGTTCTCTGCAAACCCAAGTTTTCTCTGAAAGTGTTGCTGGGACACTAAGATTTTTCCAAATAAAGTACACCCATTTATCTCGGATTTTCAGATCGTTTGGTAATACGTGAAGACTCACCATTTGTCCCTTTGCAACTTTGCATCTGAAAACGGAAAATGTCTTGCAAAATATTGATATGTAGCTACATCTGGCTTCTCCCGATTCCCCTTGCTTCTCCATAGTGTATGCTATTGATATGGAAAGCCCCACCCTGCAAGTTGACAGGATTGATTCCTTAGGTTTGAGACCTATGAAACCCTGGCTGTCTGAATCTGTGTTTTTGAGATTGTCTTTGGTAAACTGCAGTTCCCAGACAAAAATGCTCATCCATGGCGTTGACTGCTGATATCACTCATGGTATGTCTTCTAGCACATAAAAAACACCATATGGACATGTATATAAGGTTAAAAACTTGATTTTCACTGGAGGGGGTTTTTAAGAAAGTAACTTGGGTAAATTTTGAATTCATGTTATCTTTTGATTTCAGTTTTCAATCAAAACACATTTAAAAAACACCTAGCTCGAATGAACTGAACCAGATGTCTTTATTTGATAAGGTATCAAACATGCTAAGGCCCATATGGAATTAACTGAAGATGTAAATGATGTATATAATCTAGGGCTGTCGATTTAACGCATTAATTCAGTGCGTTTAATTTTACAAAAAATAACGCGTTAAAAAAATTAATGCAATTAATCGCATGCTTTCCTGAGAAATTCATGAGAAATGCAAGCTTGTAGTACCACCTGTTTGCTCCAGAGGGCAGTAAGTGACATTTCAGCTGTATGACCAATGCGCTTTTTATACAGTGAAGAAAACAACCCACAACACAGACATGCTTTACATTCTTGCGTTCAAAACACTCGAAGGAGCGCAAATGCAATCTTAGGGATCTTAAGATGTGTGTAAAGATTGAGTATTAAACTATATTTAACTTGACACAGTGACCTAAACATTTTATGTTTATGACGCAACACACCAGAGACGTTTGACGCAGGTGTAAATTGATGGGCCCTTAAACAAGCCCTCATGATAAATCTCCAACTGATTGCCAAATTCACTTGCTAAATGGATTGCTGTGAACCGTATGCCAATGATTGACTTCTGATCAATTATATGGTAGTAATCAATACATTGTATTCTAAAGCCGCTTTTGTATTGTCTTATCAATGATTAACTCTTCTGCCACAAGAATGTAATGCATTTTAATTATCTGAATATTTTTTTCTTTTATTTATATATATATATATATATATATATATATATATTTTTTTTTTTTTTTTTTTTTTTTTTTTTTTTTAAATATTTAAAGATAACTATGTATCATTATATATTGATTTATTGTTATATGAGGGGCTTTCTCAGCAAATATTTGTATATGCGTTTAATCATGATTAATTAATCGGGACACCATGTAATTAATTCGATTAAAAATTGTAATCAATTGACAGCCCTAAAATAATCGCAAATGCCCTTCAAATTTCTATGATGCAATTTAGCATAACAAATTATGTGCAAGCCTACACACACACACACACACACACACTTCCCAAGCAGCTTGACTGTCCTCTGCCTGTTCTAGTACTTCTAACAACCTCAGAGAAACAACCAGCATTCCTCTGTGATTTCAGAGCAGTTCAGCTATGGGTGTGAGTGGACAATTTAGCACATGATTAAGAGTCTCCTTGAAATTCATTGACACTCCCTAAATGGTTCATCCTGCAATAAAAAAATGTCCCTCTTTTCTGCACGTTCCCTTAAATGACAGAAGAAAAAAAAACTGCTTACCCGCACAACTGTAAAATTTCCGCATGTGACTTACTTTCTTCTTTGGAACACAAGATGCTAGGGAAAATGTTAGCCTCAGTCTCCATTCACTTTCACAGTATGGAGCAAAGATACAATGAAAGTGAATGTTGATTAAGGTTAACATGCTGCCTAACATCTCCGTATGTGTTTCAAAGAAGAAAAAGTCATACTGGTGAAGAACAACAAGGATGAGTAATTGATGCATTTTACATTTATGTTATATAAATGTCTCAAGCCTTGGATGAACAGTTAGCCCAAAAAAATTTACTGAAACTTAATCAAAATGAAGTTAAAAAATTATTAAGAGGTGGATCGGTTTACATGGTGATTGTAAACTGTTGAGTGTTCTCTGAAACCAACTAAAGTTATGCCCCACCTTCACATTCATGCTTTATTAAAAGCATGAACGTCTCTTACCACTCGAAATATTCAACATATTAAAAAATGCAAATTAAAAAGTCATGCATTTTCAAGTGCAAAAATAAGACTTTTAAGTGTCAGCATTTTAACTTTGAAAATCATCAGAGCTCTATAAAAATAGGCTTAATACTTTTGCCGTATTCTTAAAAGACAGTTCAGAAACTCCATCCAAGTTGGCACTTCCACAGTAAACAACCACACTACCCAAGTAAGTCCAAAATGATTAGTTGACGTTATCAACAACGTCTAAGAAAAAACTGTCGACAAAAATTTGTCGAATAGTCGTTTAATCTCATTTAACGTAACATGAGATCATATGAAACTCTAAAGATGATGAGTGATTGAGGAGAAGAAAACAGCTCACACTCCACACGCACTCCAAACTTTCCAAACAGCATAAGGTGATTTAAAATAGGGCTGGGCGATAGGATGATGTAATCGGATATCAAATGTCTTACAAAGACCCCGAGTGCGAACAGATGATGATCAACAATATCGGCAAATGGCAAAACCATGGATCTCGGAAGTCTGCAAATATATTAAACTGTGGCCAGGGTGTGAAACTAGCACCAGCCACCCGCCAAATGCGACAAGGTTGAATCCAGTTTGCAAGTTCCTCCCCCACCTATTTTTGCTAATTTAGGTGGCGACCTGTCTCGGAGTGACACATGACAAGAAATGCTGTTAGTCACAAAGACATGCACTTGAGGAAACACGCTTTATTATATTTTTAAGAACAGACAAAAGAAAAGCAGTCAATGCTTGTGTCTGATTCGCTGTTTGTTCAGTGGCTTGCAGCATGAGCCTGTCTCATGGAACAAACGCATGTAAAGTGTTTTCACTCTCGTTTTTCCTCTGTTTCATTCGTCTGAAAACTTTTTGCAAGAATAATGTTGTGAATGTGTTCTAATGATCTCTGATCATCGCAAGAGGTGCTGCGAGTTTGATTTGTTTAAATGATTTCCTCACGGGTAGCATGCATGGCGGATTCCGTGATGCAAATGGAGCTGTTGGAGACGGTAAATGTTTGGATTTGGGAAGGTGGTTCAATTTATTTTTAATTTCACTTCGTTGTTTTATTGCTTTTTTGTTTAAAAGTGCAATTTGAATTTAGAAATGTCTTTTATGCTTTTTGTCTTTCAATAAATGCATTTTTAAAGCAAAATCAATAAAGCAAATAAAATTTCACTGACCCTCGAAGGGTAATGAAGATGTAATAGGATTGCAATATTTTTAAGGCATTTATCACAAAAATATTTTTTACATATCGCCCCAATGTAGATTGCAAAGTATGAGGGAATTATACTACAAAAATACAAAATAAAGTAAATACAGAAGTCATTCTGACATGAAATAAAGCCAAGCCTGATCTGGCATTCCGCTTGAGCAAAACTTGCCCGTCAGAGCGTCTAAAAATGAAACAGCCCATCATTTTATGTTTAATGTATCCTTTATTTAAGGTCAAATAATAAGGAAGTGATTGTGTAAATTAAGCACAAACTCCAAAACAGGCATATCTCTGTGTGGTCAGAGTAATACGAGTCGTGTGAAAAACAAAGCAAGAGGGTTTCAAACTTCTACCGGCTGATAAACCCTCTCACGCGGAGACATTTGTCCTTCATGCACGCTCACTGCAGCTAGATTTTAACATCCTACGAAGTGAATCATAATATGTCACGGTGCATTTTATCGAAATAAAATCGGCGATACGCAGCTCTGTAAAGACGGAGTTTTTTTTTTTTGTGAGTTAAAGATGAATCGAAGTAAACAAAAAGGTGAGAGGGTGCAGTCTGAGCCCAATATAAAATGCCAAAGAAATGTTGGTCTTTTTTGGTTTGTTTTCCAATCTAAATATCTAAAACTCCTTACATACATTTACTTTAGGATCTATACTGCAGAATAAAAAATATGTGAATGATGAATATAATATTTCATATTTCATAATATCTAAAAATCCTTAAAAATAAGATACATTTACATGAGAAGCAACATAGATATTTAGACTTGCTTTCAAAGAATATATATTTAATAAAAGTATATTTTGTCTTTATTGCACTGGCAGAAATATGAACAAGTGAAAAAAATACACTTATATTGAAGATACATTCTCTGAAAGAAATTCTAAATATCTTAAATGTTTCTATCATATCTTATATGATTTTTAATAATTTTAAGAGGAAAACCAGACAAAAACACTTGATAACGATAAACATTTTTGCAATTAATTCTTTTAATGAATTACATTTAATAAAAATCCCTTGTAATTCGGTGAATGTCATTTAGAGGTATTTTTAAAAGATGATTTTGCACGTTTAATACAACCTTTTAAGTCAGGACACAAGCAGAATAATCGGTTAAGAGCAAATGATTAATGGTTGCAATAATCACCTGAATAGTTGAACAATCGTTCTCATAATCATTAGATTTTTTATTTATCAAAATACTTGTTAGTTGCAGCCCTATACCCAAGTCCACATCCTGCATCCTAAATCAGATGACCCTGTTCTGTTCTGACTCATTTAAAGTGCTGCTGCATCTTCAAAGAGAAGCAAATTGTGCTGTTTCAGTGAGCAGCCTGCACAGTTTCCTCAAGCAAATAGCAAGGCTAAATGATGCCCCACTGTTTACCATCTGATTATGAGGCTCGACTACATCTACAGTAATTGACAGTTTTACAGAGGGTTAGCATGTATACGAGTCAGGGATACAGTGTTCTGTGATAGGGCAAGAGACGGCTGACACATTTGATCCGCGGTGTGATAAATCTTTATTTGGAGGTGTGGATAGACCAGGCTCGGCTATAGATCACACTGAATTTCTGCAGAGAGAGACTTAAGCAACAAGAACGGCTGACACTAAAGGTATAGTTCACAAACAATTTATATTCTATAATATATATTTCAGACATATGGATCACTTTTAAGGGGATTTTTTGTTGGAGCTTGACTGCCCCAGTCACAATTTACTTCAATTATAGGAAAAGAGGAGAAGAGTGGCCAAGATATTCTTCAACTACTCACCTTATTCAAGTCATATGGCTTTGGAATAATATGATGGTGATGACAATATTTACATTATTAGGTGAACTACTACTTCAAGGTAGGGAGGGGCTTCAGAAATTAAAGCACATCCAAACAGCTACAAAAGATGAGCCAAATTCTTCTAGTGCTACCTTCAATCTAATAATACTACACTATACCATCTTCCATGTTATTACTGAAGGGATGACACCTCACTTAGCCTAACTACACTCCAGCAATGTGATGTAAACAATACCATAAACAGGTTTCTGGCATAAGATGTTGAAACGCTATACACATACACAGACTTGGCATATGAGAATAGCAATGCCACTACACTCTAATTTTAATTGCCTACTATTTAGGCAGAGGCAAGTTAATGAAGAGAGAGGCAGTCATTGAAAAAAAGAACATGCAAAGTGGGTAAAATATAAATCAGCCCAGGCAGAGGAGGGGGCTCTTCCTGGCTGTTTATCAGTCGTGTCCTCATATAGCTCATCTGGTTCGGCTAAAGAGCCCACGAGGATCTGAGAAGAAGTGTTACAGAGAAGAATGGAAAATGGGCCGCACGCCTATCAAAAGCGTGTTGTTATCTCCATTTGCTATACTCACGCTGTGCCCTGCGAGTGTGCTGGTACGAATGTGAAGGGCCGAAACTGATATTTCTGAGTCAGGGTAAAGAGTTATTTTAATTCGGTCATAAGCAGGCCCAGACAGAATATGGAGATATTTTTTTTTATATTTTCTGTGCCGATTTTGAGGGGAAATCTGTGGAAGGGATTTAAGCATGTGTTAAATGGAGCTGAAAGTACTAGTTTCAGATGCCATTGTAGAAATGTAGTATTCACAGTCAGCCATGATTTCTTCAATCAATGAGTTACCAGTCAAATAACAGGATGGTTACTGAGATTAACCAAGTAGTATTTGGCTGGTCATGTGATTCTAAATGGCAGCCCCCATGTGCGGAGTCTCTCCGTGTAGAATAAAACTGATACGACTGGGCGCAAGCTGTTCTTTCACATTTGTTGAAAAAGGAGAGCAAAGTATTGGGTAGCAGGAGACAAAATTAATAGGAAAATAAAAGAAACCCACCCACATCTCCCTACCAGGGCTCGACAATAAGGACAGTACGATGGCCCGGGGCCATTGTGAGAAAGATTCGGGCTAGTTGCTAGAATTGTCACTTGCCCGATCAGGCATTTTATAACATTAGTGCCAGCAAACAACAAGCGAGAGTGCACGAAAATTACATGGAGCGAACAAACACTTCTTACCGAGGAGCAAGTGCGTGGATATTTAAAATGTTGCACAAGACGTTAAATTTCACTATGAAATTCATTAAGTTGGATTTTTTTCCTGCTATTTTGTACACATTGGTAATGGCTGCTGCTAAGACACTTGGAAAAGAGCGAGGACGGTGCTAGGAGAATGCGCCCGGTGTCTGCACTATCTTGTGCGTGCACACAACTGTGCCTTAGCGCATCCAGTATATTATGCATTTTATTATGCATAATGCATATTATGCATTTGCGCATCTTTGCAAGATAAATATACTCGCACTTGCTCCTCAGTAAGAAGACTTTGTTCGCTCCATGTAATTTTCGTGTTCCACGTTCCAATTTTCCATGTTCACAGTGCGCGAAATCCCCACATTTTTAGTTTTTACATGTTGGTGAAAATTAGTAATCCACACAATGGAACACAAGAAACCAACATTTTCTTTCTATAGGCATAAAAATCCATGTCTCTCTGTGCATATGACTCATCTTCGCTCATGATTTTGAGAAAAAAGCAGCGAAAAAAAATTACGTTTAATTGTCTTGCCCAATGTGGATTATCACATATTAACATGGCCTTAACATTGTTAGCAGTTCAGTTTACAGGAATTAGACTCAATTTACATTCTGACAACTCTTTGTATGTCATGAAAGCAATCAAATAAAAACTGGACCAGAAAACCTTTCTGCAAACCAATCAGATCTTGTATAAGTAACTCTTTTAACTTTGGCCTCTTTGGCTGGGCACATGCTCAACAAGTCTATGCATGCATTCCCAAGCAAGAGACATCCACACACACACACACACACACACACACACGAGTGATGAATTTCATAGAACCAGAGATGCACAGGGGGCATGAAGCTGAAGGAGTGATGGTATTTTTAGGGCATTCCAGGGCAGGTCAGAGTTACGGTGAAGGCTGTTTGTGCCACAATCGCAGTGATCCTGCATGACTTTGCTATGACATATCCAGATGCCAAATGTCAAAAACCCACAAACATCACAACCATTCTGACATTCTTACATGCTGTAAGGAGATCTGAAGGTCACCGTGTTGCATTTGTGTGGGTTTCCAATCTTACTGTGGGGTCTGGCTTAAAGGCATAACGTTTGGACCTTAAATAGGCTATGTTTGAAATGGAATGCTAGCTTACTAAATGAACATTGCACAGTATATACTGTATACTACATAAAATGTTCAAAAACTAGTTAGTGAAACATTCTGCAATATTTCACGATAAGCGTTTCAAACAGTAGCATGCTACATTGTTGTGACGTGTTGTCATTGTTATCCTCATCGTGTATCATGTGAGAGGCATGCAGTTATCAACGGAAATAATAATGTTTATTTTGCATTTTTAATTAATAAATAATTTTGTAAAAAAAAACTCAAAGTATGTAACTCAAAACAGGAGTATATATGAAATGTAAAAATCTGATATTACTTCCGATTCATTGGTCACACTGTAAATGTGAAAATGTTATTTACTGCATATTTTAGCAAATGTTGAATTTGGCTATCGTATGCATACAGAAAATCACCGTATACATACTATATATACTGCAGCAATAGTAAAAGTAGTACGTTGGTATGCTATTCAAACATTCAGAGGATTCCTTTGGTGCAATCTGAATCTTCTCACTAAAATTCAAATGAAACCATCCGGACAAGTTTGAAGCATGGTGCCAGTTATTCTGCCATAGGAATCTTACTTTCTGGAATGAGGATGCATCTAATCCAGGACAGCATTTCCCATGATCGCCAGTCTAGATTCTCAGTGTGAGATTTGAAGAGTTCATGTACTTAAATCAAAGGTCACATGACCTTATTACAGTATGTGGAATTTTACATTGATGCATAATTCATGAAGCCTTATTCTAAAATAACTCGCAGCGCTGAGAAACGGGTCAAGCTTTCACTGTAAACAATGGCAAATAACAATAGTCAACTAATTCTGATGCACAGATAAAGAGTGTGTTAGTGAAAAGAGGATGTACAGAGCTTGTGCTTCATGAAAATTGCAGGTCATTAGGAAGTTGTACTTGATTCACACCCAAACATCTATTCAAAGTGACAATCTAACAGAAGTGTGTAGAATGGACAAATTTTACCCACTTCCCATTCGACCTGATCCTACAGTCCATAAACAAATACACAACCAGTAAGTTTGGAAAGACCAACTCTTTCTGTACAATTAAAATTACTAGTAAGTCATCAAAATGATTCATCAAAAAAATGTTTTGTAAGTAAAATAAAAATACACAAGCACAATTTATATTTGTCTACAAAACAAATTTTAAGCACTTAGGCTTAAGCCTGTAGATCAAAATGTTTTTTTTAGGTCATGAGGAACAATTCCAGTCAAATGTGTTCAAACTTTTGACTGCTAGTATAGGTGTCGAACTGTTAATGCAAAGTGAAGGTCTACTGGCCACTGGAGAGGGGGCAGGAGGGAAAGGCTCAGGGGGCAGAGGCACTGAGGTAACAGAAGGCGGAGACGCACAGGGCTTGGAGGGCGGAGCCGTGAAAGGCTCGGAGGGTTTGGGGGTCAAGATGGCCTGGAATGCATGCGCTGGTTCTGGGATGGACGAGGCTCCAGGGACTGGCTCTTTGACCATTTGACCTCCGTGGTCGTGGGCACTGGCAGTGACAGGGGAACGACTAACGTGGTCGAGGGCACTGGCAGTGGCACGACCTCTGGGACTGTGAGCACCGGCAGTGACAAGGGAACAGCCTCTGTGGCTGTGAGCACTGGCAGTGACAAGGAAACAACCTCCGTGGCCGTGAGCACTGGCAGTGACTAGGGAACAGCCTCTGTGGCTGCTGGCAACAGCCTCCATCGCTGTGGGCTCTGGCAGCAGCAGGGGACCGGCCTATGTGGTCATGGGCGCTGGCAGCGACAGGAGATGGTCATGGGCCTAGCCTATCACAAATACATCCGGTTGTTTTTTTCGTTATTGATGTTTAATCAGTATGCTTGTCCGGTCGGGCAAGAAAATTCTCTTTCACTTGCCCCTTAAAAAAAAACACATGTCCCTAAAAAGCATTAATGTTGAGCCCAGTACAATACAAAATATAGTTATTATATTTATATTACACTACATTATATTATGCGATAGTAAAATATTTCTGTCCTAATTTCTTCACTTTCACACATTATTTTTATGCTCTCTGATTAAACCCGCAAACCCTTATTTCTCATGAAGCACAACATTTGAGATTTTGTTTCATCATTTAAAAACTCCACAGAAACAGAGTAAGCATGCATTACCTCCTCTGAGTCACATTCACAATATGATTGGAATTTGAAGTGCAAGATCAGACGATTATTTACTATTATTACTATTATTAGGCCTAATTTCAAGTAATATTGTTATGTCATTCTACCCCTGTGCTATATTTTCCAAGTTTTTAAGCCTTAGAGGAAATTGTATATCCCCATTTTTTATTCTATGATGAAGTTAAATATGAATAAATTACTTCTTAAGGTGTATATGTATTAAGCACATGTACACCTTAAAAAGTATTAAAATTTGTGGCCTGGGAAGCTCAGCAAGTATCGATGCTGACTACTAACCCTGGAGTAACGAGTTCAAATCCAGGGTGTGCCGAGTGACTCCAGCCAGGTCTCCTATGCAACCAAATTGTCTCGTTGCTAGGGAAGGTAGAGTCACATGGGGTAACCTCCTCGTAGTCACGATTAGTGGTTCTCACTCTCAATGGGGCGTGTGGCATGTTGTGCGTGGATTGCGGTGTTGTAGCATGAGCCTCCACATGTTGTGAAACTCTGTCATGCACAGCGAGCCATGTGATAAGAAACGCGGATTGACGTCTCAGAAGTGGAGGCAACTAAGACTTGTTCTCCGCCACCCGGATTGAGGTGAGTAACCGCGCCACCATGAGGACCTACTAAAGTAGTGGGAATTGGGCATTCCAACATTGCAATATAAAAAAGTATCACACATTGAATGAAAATGAATCTACATAATCGTGAAAACCCTTAAGCTGACAATTAGTCATAAGCCACATTTCATATCCCACAGCCCTATAGCCTAAATTTTTGGGTTCAATTTCCAGGAAAAATAGCAATATATTGTGATATACACTGTAACAACTATATAATTACTCATACCATCATATAAGATTTGGGTAATACCACCCCTAATGTAACATTATTTGTTTCTTGATTCAGTTGTAATTGAAGTCACAAATGCTGTCCTCTGTTTAAACAACTTCACAGCAATGTATGACCCAGACGGACATGCTTAATTTCAGGTCTAAAGTCCAGCTATGAAATCTCACCATTTCACCACACCTTTCATACAGCACCGGACAGGCCTTCCCTTGGGTATCAATTGCACACCATAGCCATTACAATCTCTGGAGGTGTTACCTGATTCAGAAACCTAACAGCCATCCTGCATAATGTTTCTCAAGTCAAGCAGTTGAAACGAGCCATGCTGGTCAACTATCCACATTCCTTTGATTTGCAGAGTAATCGCAATAAAAGGAAAAACAACAACAAGCAAAGATAAAGGATAAGCAGCTAGCAAATTACACCCGTGTTCTTCCCAGAATACATTGCATAGTAATAAAACAGAGCTGCCCCAGGGACAAATAAAGTGTGCAGGGCTCTGCCCATTCACCAGGGCTTTAGCCAATCAGGACAGAGCTCCCCATGGTGAGCAGAAAGGTAATATGATGAACACAGCAGAGTCTCACCTCACAGAAGACAACAAAAACCTGCTGGATGCAAAACAAGCACCCCCTCCAGGCTACGACACAGCTGAAGACTGCACGTTTTCTATAGGGACGTTCAATGGATATCTAGGTATTTCCAAGTATAATTCAGTTATTATCATGTAGATTTTGATTGCATATGAAAGAAATTCCCTTTCAGCAAATGCTGTAAATTATACAGGGGACATTCTTGGTACATTATGAAAACATTAAATCACACCACAGATTTTTCCCCATTATGATGGTGGATGTAAACATTAACTGAAATTCCTGACCCGTATTTGCATTAATTTATGCACTGCAGCCATACGATTAGATAATGGATGAACAAGGAGGTGTACAGATGTTACTAATAAAGTGCTCAGTGAGTGTGTATGTATGTATGTGTGTGTGTGTGTGAGTGTGTATGTGTGTGTGTTATATACATATAAGAAATATCACACGAGCAAGAGTGCGATATGGCCCTACATCAGCACAGGCCGAGTGCCATAGGTTATCACAGCAGTGCTGATTTAGGGCCATATAGCAAGATTGCGAGTGTGAAACTGCTTATATACAACAGTTCAATGAACAAGTACATTTTTAAAAATTAGGAAAAACCAAGTACGGTCATAAAACAAATGCATTTGTTCATGGAACTACTTTCTTACATGACGGTTCAGAATCTGCCATTGCTGGTTCAAACCAAATGATGCGTCGTTCACATTATGCTTTTGTATGTAAACACTGACTGATGCGGACTTCACGTCACCTAACTGGCTCATATTACACACAAAAATTGTATTTTGCCTCCATCTGCTCGCTAACATATGTAATGTCAAAAAATTATATGTAAAGAGACAGATATACAGCAGCGCTTAACGCATCTGCACTGCTCTTACACTTTAGTTTAGAACAGCACAAACACAAGGGGAGTGATACACACAGTGAAGCATCCAAGTGATGATGGTGTCAGACCATCAGTACTCATGGAACATCGCTTGTCCAATCAGATTATATACACACACACACACACACACACACACACACAACATTAAAACCACCTGCCTAATATTGTGTAGGTGAGATGCTATTCTTCTTACCACAATTCTTCAGAGCATGTTGTTTTTTGTTTTTGGCACCATTCTGAGTAAATTCTAGAGACGGTTGTGTGTGAAAATCCAAGGAGATCAGCAGTTCCAGAAATACTCAAACCAGAAACTGCTGATCTTCTGGGATTTTCACACACAATAGTCTGTAGAATTTACTTATAATTGTGGAAAAAAACAAAAAACATCAAGTGAGCAGCAGTTCTGTGGATGGAAATGCCTTGTTAATGAGAGGGTAACAGAGAATGGCCAGACTGGTTCAAACTGACAAATTCTACAGTAACGCAGGTAACCTCTCTGTACAATTGTGGTTAGAAGAATAGCAAATCAGAATATTATTCTTAGATGCAGGTTGGTGCTGTTTTGACATCAAGAGGGGGACTTACACAATATTAGGCAGGTGGTTTTAATGTTGTGGCTGATCAGCGGAAGAGGGAGATAAAGGGGAGCCGGAGGTGCCAGTTTTTTTGTAGAAAATGCTATAAAAAGGTTTTTCAAAAATGTATGAAACCAAATTGGGAACAAAGATTACAGTTCTGAAAACTTGACAAGTGTTTAAACTAGATTGTTTTTTTTTTTTAAATCTCATTTTAACAGATTTTTACCCACCCTAAACAACCGAAAC
Source organism: Moxostoma hubbsi (assembly GCA_032164185.1). Classification (NCBI taxonomy): domain Eukaryota; kingdom Metazoa; phylum Chordata; class Actinopteri; order Cypriniformes; family Catostomidae; genus Moxostoma; species Moxostoma hubbsi. The sequence goes on along the minus strand of JAVLUX010000018.1, from coordinate 9,219,501 downwards.
CAGCTATTAAACAAATGTCAAATGAAATTTAAATTAACATATCGTATTACATTATTCTTATTTTACAGGATTCCTCAATCCTATGGAATCAGGGCTGGACTGGTAATCTGGCATACCGGGCATTTTCCTGGGGGTTTGTTGCACTTTGGGACCGATCAGGGGCGGACTGGCCAGTAGGAGAACCAAGAGGGCCGGTAGGTCGGCCGCAAAATGGGTTGAATGGGCTGCGATAAGCTAAAATGAGCCGCCGCGTTATGCAGAACGGACCACAAAATGGTGTCGCGATATGCAGAAAAGGACAGCGAACTTTTGCCCTGCAACATCTTGCTTTATGATTATTGGACAATGGAACAAACTTGTATGCTTTATTATTTCGTAGTGCCCAGTCTTTTTCTCAAGTCGGACCTTAAGTGCATATCAGCAGGCCCCCATACAAATTTTTTTATTTAAAGCCATAGTTTAAGAACACCAGAAGGAAGATCAATTAACAATGTTCCTTCCCACACAAGTGGAAATGACTTTCATAACATACATGCAAGCATAATAAATTTCCAGTTTTAAACTCCCTCTCTTCCTCTGAGGGTCTCTCCTCTATGAGAGCTTCATTGTTTCAGATAGCGTTAATGGAGGAACAATGCTTGGCTTTTACTGACAGTGTCTTGATGCACTGGTGTAAACAACTCTTTTATTCATCTTCTATCCCACGTCCTCTAATGCCTCACTCCTCCTCTCCCCATTCCTGCTGTCTGTCTGAGGTCACATCTCTGACTCACTCTAATTGGTAAATAATTGGATTTGTGCAAATGTTTGTAATTCCGATGACATTAGCATTGTTTTGTTTTTTTCCAAAGATAAATTACAAAGCCTCCGGTACGTTTATTTGAAAAGGAAAATATATATTTTTAATCTATCAAAAAAAGTTCAGATGCTATGTTTAATTATAATGGCTCCCTAAATTTGATATAAATGTAGATATAATATGATGATATTCAGCCAGCTGTTCAAACTAGGGCTGGGCAATACGGCCAAAAATATTATCACAATCTTTTTCATATCGTTCAATATTAATATTCATCACAATATATATTATATTCACATTTGCATATTGTTTTTTAATTTCTAAGTTGGCAGAAGAAAAAAATCCTAAACAGTAAAAATGGTCTATACAAAACTGCATTAGGGGCCCAGAGACAGCCAAAGCAGTGGTGTCTGAGGGATCTTCTCCCAAAATATTGTAATATTTTATAGAGTTTCTCAATCAAGAGCAGTTGGATATGAAATGTTAAAAGAACATCTGCAGCATAATGACAACATATCATTCTTAAGTATTTGTGACTGAGGAATGATACTGTCTGTGGGTTCAGGGGTATCCCCAGTAGAAAATGTAAAAAGTATGAATGGACCATTTTTATATTTTCATTAAAGTGAGAAATACTAACAAACAAGTCATTTTATTGTCTTTCCTTGTCATCCATGCCAGAGATTAGGACATCTGATTAATTTCACAAAATTAGAACAGAAACCTATTTGTAAATTATTAAAGGCTTGTTACATACTGATTAATAAAGCTACATTTAGAAGGAAAAACATTATTGTCTAAAGGCGCTCTGGAACCATGTTAACTTATGCGGCGCCTCATGTCTACTCACATGCCGGGAAAAGAGGCAACGCAGAGTGGGACAGGGCATAAATGAAGCGTGTTTGATGCTAGAAAAATATGCAAGTATACAGTGTACAAAGCTCAGATCTGATGTACAAAGCAGTGTTGTGTTGTCGCACTGCTCACTAAAGACTATGAGAGGGCCAAACTGTCGTCATGATGTCTTGCACCAGCCACCGCGGCCTGGGTGACTGGCATAGCCTAAACGTTATCAAGGCAACTAACTTTAGCAACTTCAAACAGTCTGAGTAAGCCGAACTGCTTGCATTTTTATTGAAATGCACCTGATCGTCTAGATGTAGAACATAAGCTTTTGAGTAATTTTTTATATTTAGCCTATCATCTATATTGTGGACTCTTAATGTGACACATAACGATGATGTCAAAAATCAGTGACTGCAGCACGGAACATTGCAATATTTACCAGCCTCTACCAGTGCTACGGAGGAGTTATTTGGACAGGGCGCTAATTTGGAGCGAGATGATGCATTTTGTTCATTTATCACATGGTTACGCCTATGTTGTTACCAAAGCAACCAATTCAGATAGGTTGGTTATGTCTGAATACGCAAATCTGATTTGATCACTTGCAATTAATAGTGCGGAAAGTCTACCTGAAAAGATCTGATTTGAGAAAAAAAATCTGATTTGCCTGAAGTCTGAACATAGCCTACTAACCTTGGCAATACAGGCCAAGGTTATGCATAAAATTAACACAGCTTAGCTAGCTAGTACTTTTGTCACACTGACATAGAATGGCAAATTACAATGACAAAGAAAATAATTTTTTGTTCTTCAATTATTAAAAGAAAATTATTATTTGTCATTGTAATTGCTATATCGTTGCTTTTTCAAAATCAATTATGTGCGATCACCCCTTTAAGTAATCCCACTAAACAAAACAGCCTTCACTAATGAAACGTATTCTCAAGGGAAATCAAAATAGTTACACAACAACATTGCCACTCAAAAACAAATCCAGCTAAATGCCCTCCAGCTAACAGAAGCATTGTTTTATTGCTAAGTAATTGCAGAAACAGACCACAAACCCATTCAGTCTGCTTCAAATTGACAGTTTTGACACTACCATAACTTAAATTAAAATACAAATTAAAAACAACACCTAAACTAATGAAACCCTTTTGAGTCAATGTCAAATATGATGGAAGAGGAGAGAGATGTGATTCCCAGACATGACTCATCAACTGGCGATTACGTTTGGAGAGCTTTACCATGTAAACTAATTAATTCTCTGAACTTGTCTTCCGTGCACAGGGTCAGTGATATTTAGGGTGTGGTGCAGTTCAAAAAGGAAAGAAATGCACCAGAGGAAGCTACATGTAAACTGTCCTCTTCCTGAATGTTCTTAGATAAGGCAAATCTTATTTCTTATGGCCAGGGAGGAAATAACAACTTTAGAAAAGTCAGAAAATCAGTTTTTCGGGAAAGCCAGAAGATTTTGTCTAATAAGTCAATCAGAAAAAAGCATGTGGATCTTTTTCGAAGGCTAAATCTTTCGAAGTTTTAGGGTACAAACTGATGAGAAGACAGAAAGTCATAGTACTTGAGAACTGATGTTGGATGATCTTGACATCACGGTGTCTCCTACTGTGATCAAATAATCAAACAGTTTGCATGAACTGGACAACTGATAAATGTTCATATATACAGATAGTGCTCTCTGGGTGAAGGGGCAAAGGCCAAAAATTCCCAGCATAGGGGTTAAAACTTCTCCATATAGACAGAAAAATCTATTTCTAAATTGTTATAATTGTAAAAGACTAAATTGTTTAAAAGCAGGACAAGGCAAAGTTCCTGACCTAGGGTGTAAGGGTCATATTTAAAAGCAGGAAAGAACAAAGTTCCTGACCCGAGGTGTAAGGGTCACATTTTTGCATCCTTCTGCATTATTTTTAATTTGGTTTTCTATGCAAACACGAACTAGACTGGCATCTTTGAATGCTGCGCCGCAGGAGTGCCATGCTTTTTAAACAATGTGTCGAGGGGGGGGCCTGGGTATCTCAGTGGTAAAAGACGCTGGCTACCACCCCTGGAGTTCGCTAGTTTGAAATCCAGGGCATGCTGAATGACTCCAGCCAGGTCTCCTAAGCAATCAAATTGGCCCGGTTGCTAGGGAGGGTAGTCACATGGGGTAACCTCCTCATAGTCACTATAATGTGGTTCGTTCTCAGTGGGGCGCACAGTGAGTTGAGCGTGGATGACGCGGTGAATAGCGTGAGGCCTCCACATGCGCCATGTCTCCGTGGCAACGCGCTCAACAAGCCACGTGATAAGCAGTGCGGGTTGGCGGTCTCAGACATGGAGGCAGATAGGATTCATCCTCCACCACCCGGATTGAGACGAATCACTACGCCACCACGAGGACTTAAAAAAGCACATTGGGAATTGGGCATGCCAAATTGAAAGAAAAAGGACAAAAAAATTAAAATTAAAAATGCATCTCGAGATGCCTGCATTCAGCTTAGTTTGTTGCATTGCTTCTAGCTTGAATACAATCGACAGCATTTTTAACATAATATTGATTACCACCAAAATATGTTTCAACTCGTCCCCCCTTTTCTTAAAAAAAAAAGAGGCACTTACAATGAAAGTGAATTTTGGAAGGTTTAAAAAAGGCAGAAATGTGAAGCTTATAATTTTATAAAAGCACTCACATTAATTCTTCTGTTAAAACTTGTAAGTTTGTTTAGGCTAAATATAAATTTTTAGCATTGTTTTAGGGTTAAAGATGTTATGTTGTCATGACAACAAAGTTGTAAAACTGGATTTAGCTTTACACTGAAAAGGTTAGCAAGCAATTTTATCACACTAAAATCATGTTAACAAACATACTGTTTACATCATGTGGCTATATTTTTGAAACAATACGTAGTTAACATTTACGGATAGGCCCATTCCCTTCAATTGTAAGTTTCACATTGTGACCCAGATGTGTTTAGCACATCTGGGTCACAATGTGCGCCCCACTGTGCGCCCCCCAAAAAAGACCTTTTCCTACACAAAAATGTTCACATCCCATTTTATCATCACGTATGAACAAATTACAGCTCTTGCTCTCTGAGAAAAAAAAAAATTAAAAAAATATTATTACACACCACTTACAGACTTTTAAGTGGCATAGCAATTTCAATGTCAAAAGAAAAATTAACTGATGAAATAATTTAATCCTTTAGAAGTGAAAGTGCTAAACAGGTGGAACTATTGTTGAGTAAAATCACCACAGTAGCACAGTATGAGCACAAGGAATGTAAACCGAATGCCCTTGTGCCTGGTACAAAGCCTTTGTAATAAACCAGCTGTGATAAGGCACACACCATTGTATGTGCATACTGTATGTCATTTAGAAAACATTTCCCATGCTTTTAGAAAACACTGCACAAAAACAACACAAAACATAAACACTACTATCCATCCTATTATGGTCATTTTTGTCCTCATTCAGAATTTGCGCATTATCCGAGGAAATTATGTCAGAATACACAGAGTCCTAATTAAAAGGGGATATGATTGGAGCGGAAAACCAAAGCCAAGCTGCCATGGGGAGATTAAAGGCAACTGGACAGAATTAAAAGCCTTCTAGTGGATTATGGCTGATTTAAGAATGGCACTCCATGTGTTTGGTCAAGGGGGTCCATAGAGGCAAAAGGCCCCCAGAGGTGCCGGACTAGACTAGTGCATTAACATTAGGGCTGGGTATTAAAACAGATTTCCCATTTCGATTCTGATTCACGTGCTCTCGATTTGATATAGATTCATATAGGTATATTTCAGTTATAATGTTTTTGCTTACATATGACAGAAATTCAGAAATTCTCTCCCAGCTAATGCTGTTAATTAACAAATTAATGTACGTTATTTTACTAATTATATTAGTTTTTGATCATTTTGGTCTAGGGCTGAAATGATTAGTCAATGTTATCGTCAACGGCGACAATACAAAAAAATTGACGATAAAACGTTTCATTGTCGAATAGCCGTTTGATCTCATTTAACATAACATGATATTAGGGATGCACGGATCGCTAATAAAAAGAGTTCATTAATCTTAGGATGCAATGAAGCAACAATCACTTGAATAATCGTTCAAATAATTGTTAGATTAAACGATTATCGAAATAATCGTTAGTTGCAGCCCTATTTGTCACATTTTGGCATTTAAAAAATTAACAAATCTATTTAATCAATAAATATTATATGAAATTGCATATTTAATATTTAATTGATTTGTTGAACACATGCTAAAACCGGCACTCTCTTTAACAAAACCAGCATTTCTGTAAAGAATGTTTGTAGTTGATGAGAGAGAACTTGCATGGCTTTACCTCATCTGTGCTATGCATGATTACAATTAAAAGGAATTTTTTTTTTTTTTTTTTTTAATCAAGAACTGACTATAAAGAACAAAGAGAATTAAAGAAATATTATTAAATGACAAATGGATTGCGTTGATCTTGTCTTTGGACACACATTACACTAACAACCTTTACTCTAAACACACAGTGAAAGGATCTCTCAGCTGTATACTTGACCAATATACTTCACAACTACTGGCGAGAGAAATCTAAACATTTAACAGCTAGTTGCCAAATATATACAAAATGAAATTTGGTTGCAAATGCGAGTAATTTCCTCTAATTGCAGTTGAGGGTTGCGCATAGATTAAAAGATCGATCTTGGGATTTAAGAATCTGTATCAACATTGTTCAATATTGCGATGCATCGGAAAAATCAATGTGTTTACCCACCCCTAATCAACAGTAAAAAAAATAAAAATGACAAATTCTAAAGGCACTCAGAAAACTATAAAAAGTATTTTAAGTTGGGCTGTCAATTGATTAAAATTTGTAATCAAATTAATTACATGGTGTCCCGATTAATCGCGATTAATTTCATATACAAATATTTGCCGAGAAAGCCACTTATATAACAATAATTCAGTATATAATGATTATACATATTTATTTCAATATGTAATTATACATAGTTATCTTTAAATATTTAAAAATGATAATATATATATATATATATATATATATATATATAAAATATTCAGATAATTAAAATGCATTACATTCCTGTAGCAGAAGAGTTAATCATTAATAAGACAATACAAAAAGCAGCTTTAGAATACAATGTATTGTTTACTACAATATTATTGATCATAAGTCAATCATTGGCATACAGTTCACAGCAATCCATTTAGCAAGTGAATTTGTCACCGTGTCAAGTTAAATATAGTTTAATACTCAATCTTTAAACACATCTTGAGATACCTTAGTTCGGATTTGCGCTCTATCAAGTGTTTTGAACGCAAGAACGTAACGAATGTCTGTGTTGTTCTGCAGCTGAAGGTTGTTTTCTTCACTGTATAAACTGTGTGTTGCTCATAGAGCTGAAATTTCACTGCATACTCTTTCACTTAGGAGTAAACAGGTGGTACTACAAGCTTGCATTTCTCAGGAATCTTCCTTATTATGGTCCGTAGGCATGCGATTAATTGCGTAAATAACACGTTATTTTTTGTAAAATTAAATCGCACTGAATTAACACGTTAAATCACAGCCCTAATTTGAAGCTAAACTACACTATATTTTATACTACACTACAAAATAATTTTGATAAATCTTAAAATCTTCAGTCACGGAAACTGATAAAGATAGATTAGATTTCAAATGCAAAATAATTTTAAAATGGCATATGGATGCATGAGAAGATTTTGCATAACTGTACTGGTACACATGGCAATAAACTCCCAAAACTTTAGTTGTGTGTAATTTCTGTTCCACCTCGGTCACCAAACAGAATGGGAAAAATAATGACTATTTTCAAACGGGCTACCCAAACACTCCCCCCTTCTGCCATTAGTCAAAAAACAAATAGCCCCGTCCCAAAGTCATGCCACTGGTGAAGTAAATGTTGTTGTGTCTAGCTGGTCAGGATGCTCAAACAAATATTTTGATAGTGCCACACTGTTTACACACTTTGGGGGTATAACCCTACAGTACGAATAGTTCTCTTTGCATATTTAGCTGGGAGAGGATAAAGTAGTTTAACTTTGACAAAATAGCATACTTCAACTTAATGTGAACTGAAATTAACTACATATCGCTCACAGAAGTACTAAAGACTTTTAATCAGTTCTGTGAGAGTGAGAATAAGAATAAGAAGATTGGCTCTCGAGGGGCCATAAGTGTGGGAGTGGTTATAGCAGTTACAGCTCGTCTCATCTTAACATCAGAATCAAGCCTCTTTGCTCCTAAATAATGAGGTCAGATAATCTGCAGCCCAAGCTGCTCTCCCACTGGGCCAAACCAGACAGAAAATACCGAGGCAAATGAGGAGGCCACTGGGGTGAACGCAACACCTCCACAATGAGGGGACAACATCAGACAGCCATCTACTCGGATGAGGCAACATGAGGAAACCTTGGCTAGATCTTACAACCTAATGAGCTGCCTACCAAGAAGGTACTCGAACTTGGTCACAGCACTCAGAGAGCCCCAGACATAGGCTAGTTTCTGCATCAATAATAGTTTAATGTAGAGATATTTTCTGATGTAATGTAGTTGAGCTGATATGAAATCATACATGCCAACTATTTTGAGGAGTGAGACATTATTGGAAACAGAATTCTTTTACATATTTACATATCTCATGTTATTTTGATCGAAAAGCTTATGCTTAAATTTACTTTTGTAGATTAATATAAATTGTAACTGTATCCATTACTTAAAAAAATATCTTAATTAAAAATATTATACTATTTTAAATGGATGAGATAAACAGGATAGTGAAGGAAAGTGTCCAACATACATGGGAATTATAAAAAATTATATATATATATATATATATATATATATATATATATATATATATATATATATATATATATATATATATATATATATATATATATATATATACACACACACATACATATATAACAACAAAACCCCCACCGGGGGTTGTAGGTCTGACTCCAGTCCGCCCTGGGAGGAGCGGCTGCCGTCCACCTGAAAGGTCATCAGTGACCCGGTGAATGGGTTTTTTTTTTTTTTTCCCTCTCTCTGTCGTTCCGTGTTGGTCTTTCCCTAGCCTGTTTTGTTGTTGTTTCCCTCACCTGTTTTGCCCTCCTGTCTCCTCTCAGGTCGAGCAAGGCGGGGGATGACCCGCCGGAAGACAGGGCACAAGGCAAACGTGTCTAGTCTTCAATCAACCTTCTGCAGTCAGTAACTGGTGGTTGCCTGGTGGTCCCATCATAACTAGCCACAAAGTCCACTTTACAAAACAATCATTCATTTTCTTTGTTCCTCACCCTCAGGCCATACATGATGTGCATGACCTTCTTACTTCATAAGAATAGGATTTAAGATTTTTAGGAAAGTATCCCAGGTTTTTAGCTTCACCCAATACAAGTGAATGGACACCAATTGTTGACGTCCAAATAGCATATTTAGGCAGCATCAAAGCAATCCACACGACTCCAGTCGATTAAGTAATGTCTTCTGTAGTTGTTTGAATTAACCTAACTCTCGCGTGAAGCACGTACCTCTGTGGTAAACAGAGCGGAACTTCTGAATTCTCACGTGAACGCGCCAACGCGATGACGTCACACGACAATGACGTGAGGCATTCAGTGTTTACAGGAAGCACTTTTTTAAGTTAACAAAGCTTTAATTAACGATATGTTTTCACACAAACTTAGCAATTCACTTCGATGAAATGTGGTTTACTTTGATGCTGACTAAGTGTGCTTTTTGGACCGTACAAATTGGTGTCCATTTACTTGCAATGGATGAAGCTAAAAACCTGGGATACTTTCCTAAAAATCTTAAATCCTGTTCTGATGAAGAAAGAAGGTAATATACATCTTGGATGGCATGAGGGGGGAGTAAATTATCAGCAAATTTTCATTTTTGGGTGAACTATTCCTTTAACCAATCCACACTAATTGCCCTTACTACTACTACTAATAAATGCATGCTATTAATAAATGCTATTGTCTATCTTGTGTGCTAGCTTCTACAATACTCCAGCTAATCTGAGAACTTGGTATTGCTATAATGCAAATTTGTTGACTTTTGTATGTCCCTTATTTGCATGTCGCTTTGGATAAAAGTGTCTGCTAAAAGTAAATGTGTATATAAAGTGCACCCATCCTAAAACCAGGAATTAAAGAAAAAATTTGAACACAACATCTGTGTCTGTGGTGTTACCCATTTTGGCTTATTTCAGCATCCAGTGTTCCCACTAGAGCACAACAGGCAAAATCCCAGTGTCAAAACTTCCGCGTTGACTTTTCAGACCAAATGTCACCAATTTCAAAGTAATTCTCCAAAGTGAAAGCACAAAAATTCCCTATTTTCAATTGGTATTTTGAAGTGGGCGTCTGTACATGTCAAGAAAAAAAATACCCAAACATATTTTCAGCACATTAGAAATGTAGTACACAAATATAACAGTAAATTAATTGAGTAAAGTTGACAAGAAAGGGGCTGGTGTAACTAACATCAACCTGAGGAAACTCAACAGGTGAAAAATAAACGAAGAAGCAGCAGCAGCAATGCCTTTGGCTAAACCAATCTCTGTTTAGCAACCTTATTAACATTTTAACAACTTCGTATATATTAACGTTTTATTTAACAAACAACACAAAAGTACTCTAACGCACCCAGTGAGGAAACCGTACATGAAATTCCCTAAGGAATACTTACAACATTCTCGCTTTTACTCGGAAACGCCACTCTTCCTCCACCTTTCACGGGCATCCTGACCACTCTCTATTCAAAAAATACTTCAAGAGCTGTAATATGGATGACTACTTCAGATCTGTCGTCGTTTTCAGCCTCTTTGCTTCACCATTGCTTTGAGCGAATGGTCCTTGTGAAACTGATCCTGGTGGGGCGATCAGGGTTGGAGTGCGCGAGGGCAGATCCTGGGAAACATTTTTGCTACGAGAGACTTTTCAACCGAAGCAAACTGACTTCACGATTGTACCAACTACGAGATGGAGTGTACTGTGCTCGTTTAGAGTAGCTTGGGTATAAGACCCGTGTTTTATTGCTAAAAAGATAAATACGTAAATAATATATATTGTAGTGCAAAATGTCGTCATTTTAAATGGCTAAATTAACGGTTTGCTTCAAATAACCCGTTAACTATGTTTCTCATTTCCAGCCGCCCCCCCCCCCCCCCCCACATTTCCAATGGATTCGTCCGACGGTCAAACATTGATTTTACTGTTCCCTCAGAGTTACAGAATAACACACACAATACCATGTTTACCGTGAAGGGTTTTGTCGTTTGCTATAATGTACTAAATACTGAAATATTGTAACACAAACTTGGTTTATTACAATATGAAAACACCTCAACGGTGTTTTAAGAGTTAATACGTTGCCTGGTTCTCATGGAATATTTATCTCAGTTACAGCATGTATTTTGAAAGAAGTAGACAACTTGGCAGATAATGAATATGTGGTCGTCATAATCCTAATTAAACATTTGTTAGATAAACCTGCTGTAAGAAACTAGAAGCTAAGTTATTTTCGAGTAGGATACAATATACTATGTCCATTGCTGGAAACGAGATGCACATAGATTAAATTGAAAGCATACATTAAAACAGAACACTTTGCAACATGCAGGAGCTACTGACCAAATCTGATGTTTGTGTAAAAAAATATGCATAGTATACTAATATCTATGAGTGTAAATAAACTGGTAGCTAAAATAAGTTCTCAAGTGCCTAAACAAACAATGTAAATGCTGTTTTTCCCATAAATGAGCAACACCCTGTCCAAGGCACAATCATGACCTCACTGGCTGTACTCAATTGTCAACAGTCACCACCCACTGAGCGTGCTTCTCCAACATGAACTCATGTCATGTACCAACCTCCTCTCTTATGCATGACATCATCACCTCCCTGTTCATGTACAATGGGTGGTGCCCCAGCGTGGCTGTGTGAGGCAACAGCATTACAAATCCAAGTATTTGCATGAGCGATATCATGAAGTGTACTCAGGGAAGTGCATTGTGCTTCACATGCATTAGCGTGAATCTTTTATGTTCAAATGTGTGGTCAAATATGTGGTCCTGCTCAGACAAACTCTATCAGTTTAAGTCTACACTAAAGACTCATCTCTTAAGCCAGGCATACACCTAAATTACCCCTCAAACAGTAGCTATGCTGCATTAGTAAGGTCTGCCAGCACCAGAAACACTTCTCATATTATATAACTCTGTCTTAAAATGAACGGGACCTACTCTAATTGGTTACCAGAGCCTGCTAGATCCAGCTTCGTTCCAGCCCGATGTTCGAACCCCACCGCTATGTGTTACAGGATGGACTACACTCTCTTAAAATGGAATACAATAAATGAATGTCAACTAAAGCCTTCATCAGCCAAATTAAATAGGACACTGTATCTATGTGCACTTCCGCAGTCAATTTGGGATGGACTTCAAAGACACTTAATCATTAATCCTATAGTTCAATCAATATCCTTTAGTTTTAAACATTGCCCACCAACATCTACTCAGTTTACTCTATTAAAACATGACTTGTATTACACAGAGATAACTAATATTTGGCATAATATTCATGCTGAATAGCCAGAGGGGAACTTGCTCCCCCGGCTGAGCCTGGTTTTTCCCAAGGTTATTTTTCTACATTAACTAACATCTTATGGAGTTTGTGTTCCTTGCCACAGTCGCCTTTGGCTTGCTCATTGTGGACCTAAAGACATATCATTTTTAAGGCATGATTTTCAGTCACGTTATTTATTTAAACTGAACAATGAGGAATTTAAGACATGACAGCATAACGTTCTGTAAAGCTGCTTTGAAACTATGTGTGTTGTAAAAATGATTGTTTTTCATCTGCAGTTTTTTCGTGTAGTTGTGTGTGGAGTGTGCTGTTAAGTGATTTTCTTGTGACTAACCTAGCTGTAATTATGAGAGGGAGTTGCTGAAGCACTCTGATTCAATGACTGGCCTCTTTATCACGAGCGGATCACAGCTTTACAGATCACAGCTGTCTTGCAGAGTATTGGCAACCAGGGTTGTATGCTATTCAGAATTTAATTGAGAATGCCTTTGCATTCCTGAATTTAAATGGGATATGAATTGAGGAAGCAATCACATTTGATGTACTCCTAATTTTTAAGTCCCTTTGGATAAAAGTGTCTTCTAAATGAATAAATGTAAATGTAAGGTAGCAAACATGATTTGTTTACATTTTCATTTAAGAAGTACAATTAAAATGTAATGAAAATCATGTGTAGTTTTTCATAATACATTTCATTATAGGGCATTTCCAAAACATAATATGATATTAATAATTAATATTTGAAAAACCACCAATAAAAATGTAAATATATATATATATACACACACACACACACACACACACACACACACACACGCTCAAAATATTTTAGCATCGTTTAAAGATGTATTTATCTTTCAATTTCACAACAAATTTCCATCCAATTTAATTGAGTAAACTTTAACAAAATGACAGTAAATTAGTACAAGTTAAATATGTTACATTTGTATTTATTTCATGTATAAGATATACTTAAAGTATAATGGAAATCATTCATATATATAATTTCCATTACATTTAATTGAGTAATCTTAATTAAAAGTAAATTGATACTGAATTGAACTTCAATATATATATATATATATATATATAGAGAGAGAGAGAGAGAGAGAGAGAGAGAGAGAGAGAGAGAGAGAGAGACAGATAGATAGATAGATAGATAGATAGATAGATAGATAGATAGATAGATAGATAGATAGATAGATAGATAGATAGATAGATAGATAGATATTAGGGCTGTCGATTTAACACAAAAGTTAACACAATTAATCGCACTGCCCCCGGACTGTAATAAGGAAGATTCCTGAGAAATGCAAGCTTGTAGTACCACCTGTTTACTCCAGAGGGCAGTAAGTGAAACTTCAGCTGTGTATTGCAGTTAATACAGTGAACAAAACAACACTTTTTTTTTTTTATTGCTGAGAACATTCAACAAAAAAATTACAAAATTAAAGTACAAAGTACATAATATCATCAACAACAATAACAATTATAAAAAACAACAATAAAAAATAAAACAAGACAAAAAATTAAAATAACAAATAAAATAAGAGGGCCATTATGTCACATAAAAAAGATCACATGAAGAGCCCAAAAGCAGAGCAAATACTAACAGTCCTTCACATACTAACAGTCCTTCACATTTAAATAATTTTCCATTTCTTTTAAGAAGACAGATAAAACAGGTTTACAGTTTGAAAATTAGCATTTGTGAATGTAAAATTTGCTTTGCAAAAAAATTAAATGAATAACAAAACAGATATTTTCTTTTGTGGGGTCCGAGTCAAAATACCCAAATATAATGTTTCTCATATGTATTGAGAAGCCTGGCAAAATCTTACATTTGACAAAAACACAAATATCTTTCCAAAGCTTCTGAGTGTAGTGACATGACCAAAATAAGTGTACAATTGTTTCATCAGAGTTCAGACAAAAAGATGTTAAATTAATGTCAGCTCTAAACGTTTGTATACATTTTTAACAGGGTAAAACCTGTGTATCAGCTTAAAGGAAACTTCTTTCACTTTGTTTGTGAGAAAGAATTTTTGCTGTAAAGACCAGATTTCTTTCTTATAAAGGTTAAAAAACAAATTATTATATATATATATATATATATATATATATATATAAAAGTTCAAGTCAGTATCAATTTATTTTGTTTAAGATTACTCAATTAAATGTAATGGAAATTATATATATGAATAATTAAATGAGATAGATAGATAGATAGATAGATAGATAGATAGATAGATAGATAGATAGATAGATAGATAGATAGATAGACAGACAGACAGACAGACAGACAGACAGACAGACAGGTCTGCCAACATTTCAAAAGAAATACAAAACCCATAAACAAACGTAAGACACGAAATGGACAGTATAAATACATAGTGACACCTGGTGGTCGCCCAGATAATTCTAACAATTGCTTTTATGCTGCCTTTATTTGTTTGTTTTTTTTAGCTTAAAATTTTGGGCACAATTTACTTGCATTGTATGGACCTGAGCTGAGATATTCTTCTAGAAATCTTCGTTTGTGTTCTGCACAAGTCATGTACACATGGGTGTATATTTGGCTTGAACTTTGAGGGGGTTGCAACATGAAGCATTTACATGTTTCCATTGATCATGTGTACATATTATGTATTCTACATATCAGTGAATGATTAGTCAAAATTGATCATGTAATTCTGTTTTGTTGCAAATCTGGTGTTGTACTTAAATTATTCTGTTGTTTGATATTGTTGAATTTTCTTGAATTCCAGTTCTGTATATTTCTCTTCTCTGTCACTGAAATTCCAAATCAACATCCTGTTCAGGTTATTCAGGTTAAATTCGAACTCGTGAAACAATTGTTAAATTCTGAGTTTGCTAAGCCCTCTTGGCTACACCAACATTTAAGACAGAATCTATCTAAAGTAGATATCTATCTAAATCTATCTATCCAGACATGCTCAGGGGTCGTTTGTGCTGGGCAGGTGCATCTGAACTCAGCAAACCATAAAAGCCTGTTTCTGTGACCTGCATCGTGCCTGTCACTACTGGCACTGAAAAGAAGGGGCATGATAGCTGCTCTATCCCTTGGCACATCCGCATTAGGTGTTATGAGAGGTGAGAAAAACAAAGGGTTTCAATAAAATCTGGCATATGGACCTAATTAGCACTTACGAAAAACGCGTTAGAGAAGCCGCATAAAATAAAAGCACTCTGGAGTGAAGATGCCACTCAAAATGAAGAACAGGGTCTAAAAAAACAGTCCAAGAGGGCATGTTTTGATTCAAACGTCTTGTATATGCTAATTAGAAAAGATGAGCGCTGAGTTCACGCAGTGGAGTCAGTTATCAGTGGCTCCTTCTATACCTCATTTCATTTTACTCAGAAAGTGGATGTGGTTTTGCTCAACATGAATGACATTTTTGACCATGGATCGTATTTGAATGTGTTTAGATACCACACAACATTAAAAGACAGGCAAAATTTAGTAACTGCACATTTTTTTCAAATGTTGTTATGACAGAAATGAGGTCTTTTAGACAATTATATGTCCAGTGACAGATTGTTTGGCTCAACTATTTTCAAATTCAGAGAAAATGGAGTGAGACATTTGCAGTAGCAACAAAAGCCACACTACAACAAAGCAACTTTGAAGCTGTTTCAGTGTTAGCATAGGCCAGTATAGGTCCTTAAAAGCCTAATGAAATCAAAATTGATGTTTTGTGGAAATCTATTTGCTAGTGTACTCCTATAGATAACAACTGAATTTGAGCAGATTTACACATTTTTAAATTTACAGCCTTTCTCTTCTGGGAAAACAGATCAAAATGATTGATGACTGAACACAGCACTGGTTGGACTCCGATATATAGTTGAATAAAGATCCAGTTGAAAAATGACTGGTATTGCTGCTGATAAATGCATATATTGTATTTCAAATATATAATTTTTTTCAATTGTATATTGCAAATATAGGCTACTAACCAAAATTGTACTATCTTTAAATATATTTAAAGTATATTAGCATCATGCTTGTTTCTTTCTTTCAGCGTTCTTTTAATTGAAAAGCATGGTTGATGTAACTGCCTCCCATTGGCGGTTTAGCTGTTTATCCTGCTATTTTTTGGTACCTATAGTAATAGTAGTTTGGAGCAGAGGCGTTTCCAGCATTGATGGACATCCGGGGCTTAGCCCAGACCATTTTATTTTCACACTAGCAACCACATCTGTAGTCCAAAGCTGGTGAGAGGGTATTCTTTGAGTTTTGCTCTGGCTGGCTTTTTCTTCCTCCAAATCCCAGAGTTACTTTTTTTCTATGAATTGTGTATTTGAATATTAATAACCACATATTTTTGCTTCGGTCTTTGCAGAATTCAATCGCATTTCTGGGGAAAATCTGAGATCTGAGTTCTATGCAGCGTTGGACATGCATTCTGCACGTTTGCCTGAAAATCCGGAAAATCGGGAAGAACACATGATGAAATTATGCATCATGTTGACTCAAGGTATTCCTTTGTGATTATTGTCTGTTTTAAATCGTGATTTGGCTATGATTGTTACCCTCATGTCTACCTGTCTCTACTTTTTCGTAGTCATCTGATGTAACATGTGTTTGCACCGCAGTACTTCAGTGTCTTCCAATTATCCTGGGGGGTGACCCAGAGGAATTTTTCAGGATGAGCTTGGTAATTATTTTTATCGCTGTTTATACTTTTTTAAATTGTCAATTTGCTTTATTACATGATGTTATAGATTAGGTTATGAAAAAGTTCTGGGTGTATGTTTACAGTCGATACTGTATTTGTCTCTTGTGGAAAAAATGTAAGTAAAGATTTGTGACATTGGTGATTTTTAAATTCCTTAAATTGATGCAATAAAATATACAATTAATTCAATTCTGTGTTCTTAAAGGGATAGTTCACACAAAAATGAAAATTATCCCATAATTTACTCACCCTCAAGCCATCCTAGGTCTACATGACTTTCTTCTTTCAGCCAAACACAATCACTGTCTCTTCCAAGCCTTATAATGGGAGTGAATGGTGCCTTCGATTTTGAAGCCAAAAAAGCACATCCATCCATCAAAAAAATCCTCCATACAGCTCCAGGGGGTTAATAAAGGCCTTCTAAAGCAAAGCGATGCGTTTTTGTAAGAAAAATATACATATTTATAACTTTATAAACTATTATCACTGGCTTCCGGTCACGGCCGTCCACTCGTTCACTGGCTTCCTCTATCCGCTGCGCTTTCACGTTTGTCACTTATCACCAGAGCTTACGCTACGCCTACGTCACACGCCGGAACTCGACTCTCTTGTGAACGTGCGGACAGCCGTTACCGGATGCCAGTGATAATAGTTTAGAAAGTTATAAATATGGATATGTTTCTTAAAAAAAACGCAACACTTCAGAAGGCCTTTATTAACCCCCTGGAGCCATATGGATTACTTTTTTGATGGATGGATGTGCTTTTTTGGGCTTCAAAATCTAAGTTACCATTCACTCCCATTATAAAGCTTGGAAGAGCCGGGATATTTTTTAATATAACTCAGATTGTGTTTGGCTGAAAGAAGAAAGTCATATGCACCTAGGATGGCTTGAGGGTGAATAAATTATGGGATCATTTAAATTTTTGGGTGAACTAACTCTTTAATAATTCAGAACAATGTAAAAGTACAATAAAGTATTCCATTGAACTTGTGATTTTCTTGTGAACTTGTGATTCAGATGTAGATGCAGGCTTCAGTGAATTAGATGTTGGACTGCTCACAGTTTTACCTGAAGGCATGCCTGCCAAACATCCACATGGCCTCAACATGGATGCAATGGAGGGAAGAATTGTCATGGATGATGTCCCAAATTTGCCACATCCTGTATGTCTCCATTTGCTTTGATCTATGCTCTAAATTTAGACCATCCAAAGACAATGTGGAACACATTTGATTTTATTCAGCGGGTATTTCTGTCTTTGGGAGGAAAGAATCTCAAACCCAAACTCCAAACCCTTTTAAACCGGCTTTTAAGCTGAACTTGTTTCTGGCATATTTTGCTGTAATTGCACTTCAGTTTAAGAATCTTTCCAAAGGCACATGTAGGTTTTCCAAATGGTAAAGGCTCTTTTTTTAAAATAAATACTTTTTTGGAGTTTGCACAGTGCCTGTTCTGCAAATGCTCTATACTTTGTTTTAGGTCCAGATATTATGTTGTCAAGAGGTCTAAGTCTTGAGAACAGATTGTTTTAAAGTCATAGTTTTTTATTGTGGTATTCTTAAAGAGTTTCAGCTGTTTATTACACAAATAAACAGTTGAGAATTTCAAACTTAAGTGCGTTTATTTGAACTAGAAAAATGATGTTCTGTTTACTTAAAGAGAATGTGGAAACCAATTGCACATAGTATTTTAAGTGTACACAACTTAAAGTGATACAGTAAACTCATGTTGATAAGTTAATTGACTTACTAATAAATAATTTGTGAGGTTACTAATTAATTTATAGTAATTAACAAGCAAGTAAAGTTAACTAGAAACGTACTATTAAGTTTAATAATAACAAGTTGACATTACTTTCATAGGAACATTAATATAACTTAATTTTAGCTAGTAAGTTTGCTTTGCAAAAATAAGGCAATCGTTTTCCTTAATTTATGTAAACCGAACATGTCAAATTTGACAGTGTATGCAGGTAACTCATTTAAAATACTGTCTTGTGTAAGACGATGTAATGTTTAAAGTATATTGTACAGAGTATAGCTAACAGTTTGTTATCGAAGACAAAGTGTGCAATTTGTAGTATTTTGAATAAGCCAAAGGTGTTACTGAGCATATACTTTTTACTCAAATATAAAACACTTATGGTATATTGCTTGTATGTTTCGAAGACACTCGCAATTAATTTGTAATGTACTTGTAACACAAAGTACACTTTAATATCACTAATCAAGCATGTAATTACCCTACACTGGCATATACTTAAAGTATACTAAGTATACTTGAAGTTGTTCCAATTTAGCACAAAAGTACACTAAATACACTTAAAGTTACGCTTTACTACTATTTAATTACAACTAAAATATACTTGGTACAAAATTAGTTGTTCCAAAATAGCACACTTCAAGTTAACTTATCATTAACACACTTGAAGCGTACTTATTAGTCTGACTTCGAGTATACTTGGCATATTTTTTTTTCACCAGGGTTGACATGACGTATGAAGGGTGTGTGCCATCTAGATTATGCTGCTTGAAGCTACATTTGAATTAATTATACATTTCAAAAGTGTGAGGCCGCATGAATGAATGAATGAATAATCCACATAGAGTACATCCATTTAGGTCAGTATCTAGTTCCTGCTAAAGAAATTATGGCTGGAACACACTGGATTTGACATGGTAAAGTATATTTAAGCTTAAGATGTTTTCTTAACATTAATATTAGGATTAGGCTGAAAGTTATTTAGAATAAAAGTAAAACATAAAGCTGAACAGTCTGCATTTTTACCTATTTCTACACCCAGCTTGTGAAAATTGTTTGAATTTATATACATATATATATATATATTTTCATTGATTTCTAAAATAAAATATATTTATTCTGCTATTATTTATTTACCCTTATGTCATTCCAAATCTTTTAGCTGGCTAAATTTGAGATTTGAGCTTCAGCAGAGAGGGAGATTTTCAGTGTATAAAGACTTAAATTTGTTCCTCATGCAAAATCTTCTATGGTACATCACATTTATGTTCCACAGAACAAAATCACAGCACACTATATGGTTTTAGAATGACATGAGGGTGAGTAAATAAAGACATAATTTTCATTTTTGGGTGAACTATTCCTTTAATGACCAAAAAGACATGAAAAATCATTCTCATAGCAAACAATACTTTTTTTTTTTTTAATGTAAGGGATGAAAACAGCTTTTTAAAGTCTGCGGAACTTACTCAGACCACTTGTGCACCTGTCCCTGATCACAGCAAGATGCACCCTACATGCCTAGATAGGAAGCAATAGACGGATGAAGGTCACCCTGACCATCTCCCTTATGTTTCTCCCTCTGGGTCAGCGCATAAGTCAGAGTTATGGATCGCCCGGCTTCCAAATGCCAACTTCAGTTAAAAGTCCAAATCAGCAGCTAAATTAAAGGGCCAGCGCAGGTATTGTGTCCAGGCGTAGATGATGACAGGTACTAGGATTATGTCAGCTTCAGTGGTTCAATGTGATCTAAAATTCATGAGGCATGTCTTTTTACATGCATTATGTATGAAAATAAACATTGTGTTGTGGCCTATTGGTGTAAGACATGAAAAATAAACAGAGGAAAAAGGGCAGTTCTGTAGTTGCCCTCATTTGCATTGTTAGTTCACTCAAAATCATCTTAAAGGTGAAGTCGGTTATTTATGTATGGGGCACCTTAGAGGACAAGGAGGGAATTTATTTTCTGAAATAGCTAAACAGTTTTGTGTTCCCTCACAAAAAGCGTTGCCTTCCCTTGCAATAATTTGCTTTCAATCGCAATAAATTTTGGGTTCCCTCTCTATAGCTTTATCCATCCCTCATTAAAACTAACCATTGATTTATTACAGTATATTACAATAACCATGTTTAACTATGGTATTTGTAGTAAACTTTTGTAACCACAACATTTACCATGGTTTTACTACATTAACCATATTTTAACTCTGATATTCATGATAATAATACAGGAAATCCAAAACTATAGTAATACAAATCAATCACTAGTTAGTTATACTATAGTAACAGCATGGTTAATTTGTGACGTGTACATACTTGTACCACAAATTAATCACAGACCTGGTGTTGCTATAGTAAAACTGTAGTAACCATATTTTGTTATTAATATGCTCCTACCCCACTCTCAATCTTCCACTGACTTCCAACTAGGCATTGCCCTGCCAGTTTATTACAAGTAGTCAAAAACTCACACCATTGGCTGATCCAGAGATTGACATGTCAGCCCGCTCAAACAAACAGAGCAATGTTTTTAAGGTGCCACATTCACAGTGTTTACACTTTCCAAGGGATTTAACCTGCTAAACGGCATATTTTTAGTTTGTACATGGAAAAACTTTACACACTTCTTATATATAGATTAGATGTAGATTAAATGGTAAGCGAATAATCAGTTCTCGTAGTCAATGTGTTTAATGCAGGAGAAATTTGCAGGAGTAAAGACCTGAGCGAATTTGATAAGGGCCAAATTGTTATTGCCAGACGACTGTGTCAGAGCGTCTCTGAAACTGCAAAGTTTGTGGGGTGCTCCCAGTCAGCAGTGGTGAGTACCTACCAACAGTGGTCCAAGGAGGGACAAACCATCGACAGGATGTTGGGTGCCCAAGGCTCATCGATGCACGAAGGCAATGGAGGCTATCCGGTCTGATCCGTACTGACAGAAGGTCTACTGTGGCACAGAAAATTTTAAAGATGGTTACGAGAGGAATTGTCACAACACAGTGCATCACACCATGCTGCGAATGGGGCTGCATAGCCGCAGACTGCTCAGAGTGCCCATGATGACCCCTCTCAAACGCTCCTTCAATGGGCACATCAGCATTGGAATTGGAACTTGGAACAGTGGAAGAAGGTTATCTGGTCCGATAAGTCCCATTTTCTCTTACATCACATGGACGGTCGTGTACGTGTGTGCCATTTACCTGGGAAAGTGATGACACCAGGATGCACTGTGGGAAGACGACAAGCCGTTGGAGGGTCACTGCCCAAATGCTGCATATCGTGGCGGTGTTTTGCGGCTCTCTTCAGCCAGTCGTGGCCCGTTCGGCATAATAGAGTGAAACATTTCATCTTATCGCCACCAGTTCAGCACTGTTCGGCCCCATTTCATGGCCGCCTCACTGGGAAAAGTCTCAGTTCTCTTTATGGCCAATCTGCCCCTGTCCCTTCATGGCAATGGTATTACCTGATGGCAGGATAATGCGCCCTGCCACACTGAATCAGAATCAGCTTTACACATACAAGGAATGTGTCTCAGTGACAGGAGCTTCCAGTGCACAAAAATACAAAAACAATACAAACACAGCAGCCAGACTGTTGTTTATTCAAATATGTACATACATACACACACACACACACATACATACACACATACAATACACATACATAGTGCAATTCTAATACATATCTGTTATGTACAGTGCAAAATGCCCACATTGTTCGGGAATCGTTTGAGAAACATGAAGGTGTTGTCCTGGCCTCCAAATTCCCCAGATCTCAATCCGATTGAGCATCTATGGGATGTGCTGGACCAACAAGTCCGATCCACAGCGGCTCCACCTCGCAACTTACAGGACTTTAAGGACCTGCTGTTAATGTCGAGGGGGCCAGATATCACAGAACACCTTCAGGGGTCTTGTAGAGTCAATGCCTTGGTGGTTCGGTGCTGTTTTTGCTGCACGTGGTGGACCAACAGCATATTAGGCATCATGGGTAATAAAGTTTTGGCTCATCAGTGTGTATATATAAGTGTGTGTGTGTGTGTGTCTCAATATCCTGTATAAATAAATTATTTTACTTTATAATAGCCACAAAAATATATCAGCTATAACAACAACAAAAAAGCTACCCAAATATGCCTTTTCAATCTTGGCACAGGGATTAATGAGAAATATGTAGTAAAATGATCCAGACACCCAAGAGAGATGAGCAAAGCAAAGAACTACATCATCCCTTGTCTGCACATATAAATTAAGCCAAAGAGGCTTTTATTTCTAGCAACACATTCTGAGTCTATTTGCCACATGTATTAAAGCAACAAACCCTTCCTGGCTCCATTCTCTGAATAGATATTTAATGAAACGTCACATGAAGGACACAAAGGTAGACTGTGTTGAATGCTTATTGAATACTTAGACCTTAAACCAAAGGCAAGTTTTACAGTCTTGACATTGTCAATATATGGTCTCTTATTAATGTGGAAGTGTGTCATTTTTTTTCCATGTTAAAAAACGTTCTCCTATCCCAGCAGAAATAACTATGAGTAGGCCATTTGTAGTTTGATTCCCCTAGAAAATTGTAAACACTGTGGTGCATGTGATGGTAACACTTTACAATAAGGTTCCATTTGTATACATCAGTTAATTAATTAGGAAACATTTATTAACCTTTGTTCATGCTATTTAATAAAAATACAATTGCTCATCTTAGTTCATGGTGCATTTACTAATGTTAACTTACACAATTTTTGATTTATAAAAATGTATAACTATATGTTGAAATTTTTAATTCAATGAGTGTGTATTTTAGTTGAGTAATTTATGTTGTCATAAAAGCCTTGTAAAAGGTTGTGTTGATAAATAGGTTTATAGTGCTTTCAACGTCCACTAAATTCAGCATGTGCTGTGTGGTAGTCTGACGACTGTCTCATCTCTCACTACGGCTCCAGCACGCACAGCCAGGGCAACATGAAGATAAAGACTGTGTCAGAAAACGGGAAAGTGCTGCCTACGGGGGCTGAGGTAGGATGAAATAATGTGCTTTATAAACTGTTAAGAGACCAGTTTCCTTTAGAGTTCCATTCATCCAAAAATGCTGTCCTAAAACCATTAACTGATTAGGCAGCTGCCTATGTTTTCGGATGCATCCAAAGCTCATGTAAAACAGCCCTAACAAAAGTGTAACTCCGATCCTCCATCTGTGTTGTTTATATTGAATTGCGTGCTCCAGCCATGTTAGAGGTAAATGGTTGATACCAGATTATGTCATTACGGTTGTAACTTGTGGCAATGCAAATGCAACAGCCTTCTGAGATATACTACTCTCTACGATTGTACAGAGGGGTTATCTGAGTTACTGTAGCCTTTCTGGCAGCTCGAACCGACCATTCTTTGTTGACCTCTCTCATCAACAATGTGTTTTAGAGAACATAAGTTCCACTCACTGGATGTTTTTTGTTTTTGGCCCCATTATGAGTAAACTGATGAGACCACATTTTTTCCCCATTCTGATTGTTGATGTGAACATTAACTGAACCTCCTGACCCATATCTGCATGATTTTACGCATCGTACTGCTGCGACAAGATTGGCTGATTAGATAATCGCATGAATATGCAGGTGTACAGGTTTTCCTAATAAAGTGATCAGTGAGTGTACATAAGGAAAACATACAGTAAAGTGCTCTGTGTTTTACAACCCCAATTCCAAAAAAGTTGGGACAGTATGAAAAGTGCTAATAAAAACAATAAGGAGTGATTTGTAAATTATTTTCAGCCTTTGCAATATTGAAAGCACTACAACTACACATTATATGATGTTTTACCTTGTGAATTTCATTAATGAATTGCAACACACTCCAAAAATTTGAGACAGGGACCATTTAAGTCTAATAACAATTTGACTGGTTGAAAAAACAAAGCGATGTGAAACAGCTGACTCAATTGTATCATAGTATATAAGGAGCCTCCAAAAACAGCCTAGTCCTTCAAGAGCAAGGATCATTCGAGACTTGTCAATTTGCCAACAGATGCTTCAGCAAATAATCCAGCACTTTGAGAACAATGTTCCCCAAGACAAATTGGAAGGATTTTGGGCATTTCACTCTCTACAGTGCACAATATAGTTAAAAGATTCAAGGAATCTGGTCAAATCTCGGTGTGTAAACGACAAGATGAAAATCACTTCTGAACGCTCGTGATCTCTGATCCCTCAGACATGGCATTCATCTGTAATGGATATCATGACCATGGGTTTGGGATAACTTTAGTAAACATTTGTTAGTCAATACCACTCTCTGCTGCATCCACAGATGCAAGTTAAGACTTTACTATGTAAAGCAGAAGCCATACATCAACACTGTCCAAAAGCGCTGCCGAATTCTCTGGGCTTAGTCTCATCTCAGATGGAAAGTAGAACCGTGTAACTGTGTTTTTGGTCCGATGAGTCCACATTTCAAAACGTTTTTTGAAAAACACATCCATTGTGTTATCCGGGCCAAAGAGGAAAAGGACCATCCAAGCTGTTATTAGCATCAGGTTCAAAAGCTAGTGGCTGTATGGGCCAGGGGTGCGTCAGTGCCCATGGCATGGGTAACTCGCACATCTGTGTGAACACCATGAATGCAGACAGATATGTCAAAGCAGGACAACTTCAACTACCTGGATTACAGAGATTGCAGAGAATGAGGCTCAGGACCTAAATGCAGAGTTTAAAAAAAAAAAAACATAAACATCCCTGTAGTGGATTTATGTAATCAAGGCTGAAGAAGACAAGACACAGGACCAACCAGACAGAACAGGGATGGGGGAATGAGTCGGGAACCAAAAACAGGAACAACCAAGACAAACTGAATGTGATGAGCTGACACAAGATGAACTGGCACTGGACACCACACAAGTTGACACTAAAATAGGGGGGGGTCCCGGACCTGGGAGGGAGACAAGGGGAGGGAAAGGCCAACACAGAGCGACAACAGGAGAGAGAGAAGAGAGAGAGGAAAAACAATTTGCTAATATGCCGTAGCCTGGTCCTCGGTCACTCCTCCACCCTCTAGTGGATGACAGCCGCTCCTCCCCAGGTGGATCGGAGCAGTCCTCTGGTCCCTGGTGGACGGAATGCCCCGCCATGTTTTTGTGGATGGAAGGGGTCTCCTCTGCCCCTGGCAGCGACCCAACCACTCCAGGCAGTCGGTAGGGAGCCCCTCCTCCCATCGCGGTAAGCGGTTGTTCCTCCGCTTTCAGGCAGCCGGGCTTTTCAGTCCCCCGGCGGATGATCGCGGCTGCTCATTTGGGGTGGATGGTGGTGGCGAGGAATCTACTACGGTGCATCCCTTCTCCTTCCTGGGTTTCGGGACCAATGTAAAAGGGCAAGGAGGATGCGAGGACCGGCTTGACGATATAACTAATCATTTAATGATTAACTTAAAGCAAAAGACATATAACACACACACACATACAATACTGCTGCCTGTAGCTTTATCTCTCTCCCGAAATGCCGCCTCTGGCCACCATTATCCATTTCATGGGCTTGATTAGCCTGATTAGTCGCTGCCCGTCCCCGCCCTCCTCCTTGCCACATGGAAATAACAAAAAAACGATGTAATTCACAGGTTATAACATCATGTAATGTGTCGTTGTAGTGCTTTAAATATAGCAAAGGGTGAACATAATTTACAGATTACTCATTTTTGTTTTTGTTATCATTATTCATACTGTCCCAACTTTGGAATTGGGGTTGTAAAAATGAGATGTTTCTGCAAGGTTGTGACCCTTCATGTGCTGCCGTGTGGTACTGCTATTCATCTTGTAATGACCGTGACACAACAAATGTAAATGCTCTTAGGTAAAAAACAATTTATCTGAAACAAGAGCTTATGATAAATAACTCTGTTAGAATTCAAAATAATACAAATGTGGAACCTTTGGGCCTGATTTGTTTCAATGCAAGGGGACATATCATGGAAAACAGGATTTAACTTGCTCTTTTGAAATAAAAGAATTCAATGTACTATGTAGACATAACATTCACATTGCAATACTCCCTCCCCAGTCCACCCAGACCATTTATGGAAAATAAGAAAACTAAAAATGAAAATGTAACTCTGAAAAATAAATAAAGTTTTTGTAAGTGATGTGATTGGGTGTATATATTACTAAAAAGTACTTCAAATGCTATATGAGGATGAAAATGAATGAATGTGAAATACCTGCCACAGCTGTGTAAATAGTATATATAGAGGCACGGCATAACTCTGCGAGGTACATGTATTGTGGCTCACTATTCCAGTAATTGTTCTCGCTGGAGTAGCTTGAGGGGAACAAATTTGAGGCGTACTGGTCCCTATAATAGAACATGCATATTAGGACACATGGTATCCTAAAGACTAACCTGGATGATTACTTCAGTTTTAGCTCAATGATGGAGAGATTTTACAAGCAATTATGATTGCTGTGAGAAGACAAGAGGATATATTATGTTCTACTCCAGAAACATTTTGAGCACTGATCACTAAACTGCCACTCACTGGATGTTTTAGGCACCATTCTCAGAAAATCCCAGGAGTTCAGCAGTTACAGAAATACTCAAAACAGCCCGTCTGGCACCGACAATCATCCATGTGATTATCTAATCATCCAATCTATTCAGTGCATTAAAAATCATGCCGATACGGGTCAGGAGCTTCAGTTTATGTTCACATCAATCAAAAAATATGGGGAAAAAATGTGATCTCAGCGATTTGGACCGTGGCATGATTGTATGATTGTGGTGAGAAGAATATCATCTCAGAATGCTGTTCTGAGATGCCGATTGGCACTGTTTTGGCGGCACGAGGAGGACCTTCATAATATTAGGCAGGTGATTTTAATGTTGTGGCTGATCGGTGTATAAACATATATTTATATATGCATGATTGTGTGTATGTGTAGATAGGCAGAGAGGCAGGCAGGCAGTCAGGTAGGTAGGCAGGCAGGCAGGCAGGCAAGAAGTTGTGTGAAAATATAAAAAAAATTGTTTAACTTATAAATAATCAACTCCTGAAGTGTTTCAGTCCCCAATGCCCTTAGAAGGAGAGTGTCACTTTTCAAAGCTCTTATTTTCTCCCACAATTTATTGGTGGGTTGTGAAGTGATGTATGTGGGCTCTGGGAGCAGTCGCCCGACACAGGCCTGAGGCACTGCCATCCAGGACCTCATTAGTAAAACCGCAGAGATCAGTCCATCAATCCAGTGGCAAACGAGCCACTGCACCCAGACAGCAATACTCAGTCATTCAACACTGAACCACTGCAGCTAACCCAGTCAATCAGGCATACATAAGCACACACGCAAGAACTGTATGATAACATACACATGTGAAGACACACATTAAAAGCCAATTAAAGACACCTCATAGTTAAATCATGTAAACCTGTGCAGGTGCATCTTTTGTTTTACTCTGTATGTCATAACCAGTGCAACTATGACAGCACTGTAATAGTAGGGGTGGATTCACTGGATTTCAAGAAAAAGACTACTTTAAAATCTCTTTTTATAGGTCTATAGTATATTAAACACTTAGAACTAATAGAGACTGCAATTTGTTCTGAATCTGATTACAGAGTTAAATTAAATAACATTATGGTTATATATGTAATTAGGAAGAAATTCCCTTGTGAAAATTAACCATGGTTTTTGTAGAGGATTTGTAGTAGAAACCACAGTGATCATAAAGTTATCCATGGTTACTGGAGTCACAGTGACAACAATATTACTCTAGTAAAACCATGGTTTTCAATATATAAACAGTTACTACAGTCATGGCTACTTCAATTACAGGTTGTCATAAGGGTTAAACAAATAGGGTAACAACTTTAAACTGAACATACATTTATATTTAATATACACTAATATACCAGAAAAAAAATATAAACTGAATATAAACAGCAGCAATACACTAAATATTTTGCTTAAAAAAAGAAGGCAAAGTCACTTTAAGGCTGTGCAGGGCTCAAGTGAATCACTGAATCATTTATGTAAACTAGTTAATTTACATACACATCCAAAAGAATCAACTCACTAAAATTATTGGAGTTTCCTATGCTAAATATAAAGAAATTGTTTATCTTAACCAGTTCATTTACATGAACTGTGTGAAAGAACCGATTCACCGAAATTGATTTGGTTTTTCCAGTGTCATAAACAATTGAGTCCGGCGCTTTATGTGTCACAAGCGCACCGGGCTCTCCCTCACCTTCAGTCACCCGCTCTCACTTGCCTGAGTTTTAACCACGCACACCTGCATCACCTCGTTTAGACTTGCACTTAAATCTCACTCTTACGATCAGTCAGTGCCTGGCCTTGTTGAAGATTCCTTGGAATCACCTTTCACCCTGCCGCATTAGTGAACTGCTTATATGTTTATTATTTACCTGTTTGTCAACGACGTGCTCTAGATTTGCATGATAAGTGACCCTGAGAACTCTGAGTTTACAGCATACCTACTGACCTGTGTGTATCTCTCCTGTTTATCAACGATCTCCTCTGGATGTGCAAGATAAGTGACTTATGGGAACCCTGAGTTTACTGTGTATCTACTTACCTGTGGGAAACTTGTCTGTTATTCAACTATCTGCTCTGAATGTGCTAGTCACATGACCTTGAGAACTCTGAATGTACTTAATGCTTTGATATACTGATCTGCTCCTCAGTTTATGGAAGTTACGTACTACAGACCCTGTCAGAATTTTATGTTTCCAGTTTTTGCGATCTGTGGATCTGTACCTACTGCCTGAGTTCTCTTTACAAGCAAATACTGTGTTCTAAGAACTATATACCTTACCTGAATACTCACCTTACGCTACTTTCCAGTCTCTTCTGTGTTCTGTGTAATAAACTCCCGCATCTGGGTTCATCTCAGCTCCCGTGTTGGTGTGTCATTACAGAAAGACCAGGCCGAAATGGAAATTTGATGATCCATTCCCAGAGTTTGGGCAACTAAGAGCAGCTGTCCTCCGCTCTCCCGACCTTGCACAGCAAGCCACAACTTCCGCACCAGTTGCACTTTGATCCCGCTCTCTCGCCTCATCCATACATCACGGTACTGAAGAACTGACCAACAAGAATGGATCTAGCGGCTGTCAGGTTTCTCCTCCTGGAGCAAGGGTCCAGTTGAGGATCATGTCCGTGAGTTTCTCCATCTGGCGAATTTAGTGCACTATGATGACCGCGTTCTGGTGAGTTTCTTCAGAGCCAGTCTGAATAGTGCACTGAAGGAACTAATATTTCCGGCTGGCCCTCACTGGAGGCTCTGTGAATACGTGGAGAAGACTCTAGTACTTTGCGGTTCCCCTTTCACCTTGGGTTATGATGGGAAATCCGGGCCATAACCTGCACCCAAACCGTCCATGGCCCCTGTCTCCAAGGTAACTCCTCTCCATACATTTCCCTGTACACTGTGGGTTATGACTGGAACCCTATGCCACCACTGCCACCTGCTTTGGGGGCCAAGGAGTTAATCCCATTTATTACTGCTCTCACTTCTATGTTGAATGATCCCCCACTGATGTCGGTACATAGGGCCATGAAAACCCTTTCTCACCAATTACCAGTGCCCATGCCTGCCACGGTTAACGAGCCAGTGCCCATGCCTGCCATGGTTAACAAGCCAGTGCCCATGCTGGCCACGGTTAATGAGCCAGTGCCCATGCTGGCCACGGTTAACGAGCATGTGCCAATCTCTGCCATGGTTAACGAGCCAGAGCCCAAGCCAGTCATGGTTACTGTCCCAGAGCCAATGCCAGTAGCATCGACCGTCCCAGAGCCAGTGTCAGTAGCCTTGACCGTTTCTATTACAATGCTCCCAGTTGTCCGGAAGAAGAGGAGAAGAAGGGCTCCTACTCCCCAGTCCCTGCCCGTGCTCACGATCATGGAGGTTGTTTACCAGTCTCTTCCCCTGTTCACAACCACAGAGGTCGTTCCCCAGTCTCTGCCTGTGCACACGACCACTGAGGTTGTATACCAGTCTCTGCCTGTGCTCATAACCACGGATGTCATTCCCCAGTCTCTGCCCACGCTCACGATCACGGAGGTTGTTCCCAAGTCTCTGTCCATGTTTACGGCCACGGAGGTTGTTCCCAAGTCTCTGTCCATGTTTACGGCCACGGAGGTCGTTCCTAAGTCTCTGTCCATGTTCACAACCACGGAGGTCGTTCCAGAGTCTCTGCCCCTGTTCCTGACCATGGAGGTCGTTCCCCAGTCACTGCCCTTGCTCACGACTACAGAGGTCGTTCCCCAGTCGCCGCCCTTGCTCACGACCACAGAGGTCCTTCCCCAGTTGCCGCCCATGCTCACGACCACAGAGGTCCATCCCCAGTTGCCGCCCTTGCTCCCGACCACTGAGGTCGTTCCCCAGTCAACACCCGTTCTCACGACCACGGAGGTTGTTTCCAGTCACTAACGGCTCCTAGCCCTGTGCCCTCGCGGGGATACTGGCAACAATCGCAACTACTTTGGGCTAATAACTGTATATGTAAACATTCACGTTAAGTGTAAATGCCATTTGCTCTGCCAAACATGTGATTGACAACTTGAGGGCGAACAGACAGCATTTCTGATTGTGGTGCCCTACGCAGGCTATGTACTGTATATTGGGAGTGGCGGTACTGTATACAGAACTAATGATCAATTCTTTCGACACTGAAAACTGTAACTACACTGTAACTAACTAACTAAAATCTAAGAAATAGCAAAAGTTGGCATTTAAAAAAATATTAATAATATTCAGCATTATATATAATATCCCTGTGGGACATTGTTTTTGCTTTTTTATTTTTTAAATCCCATTTTCTCACAATTTGGAATGCCCAATTCCCACTACTTAGTAGGTCCTCGTAGTGGCACAGTTACTTACCTCAATCCGGGTTGTGGAGGACAAGTCTCAGTTTCCTCCACTTCTATCCATGTATCTTATCATGTGGCTCGTTGTGCATGACACCACGGAGACTTCCAGCATGTGGAGACTCATGCTACTCTCCGCAATCCACGCACAACTTGCCACGCGCCCCATTGAGAGTGAGAACCACCAATCACTACACAAGGAGGTAACCCCATGTTACTCTACCCTCCCTAGAAACTGGGCCAATTTTGGTCACTTAGGAGACCTGGCTGGAGTCACTCAGCACACCCTGGATTCGAACTCACGACCCCAGGGGTGGTATTCAGCATCAATACTCCCTGAGCTACCCTGGCTCCACCTCTCTTCTTAATGACAAATTCATCCAGATCTGACAAGAGCCCTGTGGCATGAGGGGGGCGTGGTCTGCGGGAGAGAGAGCGGAAAGGCTCATTTGTAATGTCTGTCACTGATTGTAGTGATAGAGAAGCAGGTTCAAGGTCAGACTTTTAATTTTCAGCTTAACACACACACGATCGACGGTAACCGTCGGAAACAAAATAAGGTATTAACATAGAATGCACTCATGGATGTTTGTGCTTGTAGGTCACTCTCTCTCTCTCCCTCAGATGCTCAGGTGTGCCTTTTAAGTCACCCTCCACCATCACTACAATGAAAGACAGGTGTTAGAGATAATTATGAACCAAGTGACGAGCCTTACCACTCTCTCTATATATATATATAGAGTACAGTTTTTGGCTAGTCTACCCACATCTGCACAAGATGTGTCTAGCAGCAGTCAGACTCGTGGCCCCCTGGCAGCAGGTCTGAGACAGGCGGCCGTTACCACAAGCTGTGCGGCAGCATGGAGAGCCAATCTTGTCATAATAGGATGTGACGGCAAGAGAGAAGATACGGGCTGGAGCTGCCCCACTGAATGGGTGGGGGGGTGGTTAGCAGTGTTAGCAGTCACACGATTTGTCTCTGAGATCTGACAAGACAGAACAAAATAGCCCACAACAAAATCTGTCATCCTAGGAATGAGGGAGCTAAGGAGAAAGCATGAGAAGTATAGAGAGAGAGTGGCCTCTTCACAACAAGGAAGACTCTAGTCTCTGAGTTTATGGATGTATTCATACAGTTCATACATGAATTACACTTTTGGTTCCAGAAGTATTTTCCCCATTCATTTCTTCTATAGGTATTTTATAAAATCCATCGTAAAATAGTTATAACCAACCAGGTCTAAGGTGAATCACAACATTACAAACTTTACAAAGCAAAAAAGTATTTGAAAATTGGACAAAAAGACAAAGGTACGAGACTGTGTATTTAACGTCAGTAATATGGGAATAAACTACAATCCCATGAGGCATTGTGAATGATGTAATTGAATTAAAAACTATGGAAAAATATAGAAATATTGAATTAAAGTTGATGATTTAAAGTACATAAGCAATATACTGTATCTTAATTCAAAATATTCAGATATTTACAAATATATGAGTAGTTTGAAAGTGTAATTCACAATGTAACGTGAGAGTGGGCGGTCGCTGCAGATCTCACTTGGCAAGCTTTGTTGGCTGTGATTCTCTGATTGGTAGAACCTTTCTTTTTAGGATCATGGTTAGTGATGACTGATGGCATCAACATTAGCATATACCATTGATTAACAACCTCAGAGTTAATAGCAGGTCTGTTTTTAAACGTTTAGAAGTTCTCATTAAAGATAAATATGCCAATGGAGAAAATGAATGGGAATGAAGGGGAAAATATAATTCCAACTCAAACACACATGCACAAAACTAATTCACAATAGGGCTGTATTTTCGTGACCATGCTAGGCGCATCGCAACGCAAAATTACCTTATCCAATTTTTGTTAGTGCATAAATTCAAAACTCTATTTTTCAGTGTTATTGTCTGTGTTCTGCGACTGCCATTGGGTCCTTGAATAACGTAGTCTATGACGTACGAGGAAGTGCAGTTAGTGGAGTGTCTGGTGCACCACTAGGGAGTTTGTGCCCCCTATGCAGACTGCATAATATGCTTATAGGGAGTGGTGATACTGCATTAAACAGAGAAACATAAAAATAAATACATTACAAAACAATGAACAAAAAGTGAGCAGTAAAGCATGATTCAAGTGTTCTGTAACACCGTTGAGACTGCAGGTAAGACATATATCACAGTTTGGATGCAGGAGGAAACACAATCTTTCTCTGTAATATTTCACAGCTAAACACCAAAGCACTGGAACGGTGGCAGACAAAATGGGAGAGAGTTCACAGCAATGATGTAGATATTGCGCAAAAAATAGAGAACACAAATGGTCCATATTTCTGTTCTTTTAATGAATACAGCCCATTTACACAACCAAATTCTTATGAATATTATGTCTTCATTTATACAGTATCGATGCTGCTTGGCAGGGAATGGAATATATAATAGGACATGTGACCCAGCCCATTAGCGCTTTACACACACAATTTCACCAAACCAATTGCGCCTAGATGTAGCACATGCTTGCACGAAAATATCAAAAGTTAATGGTCATGCCCACTGACTTTGCAAGCATGATGAATTGCGTAGTGCTGCACGTAAGGCATAGCGCTCTTAAAATAGGGCTCTAGGACTGGATGACTGTTGACTGTTTTTAGAGAGTAAACCAACTGTGCAAAGCAGATGTAACAGCAATATTATTCTCACTTTCTTCCCTTTTTTGAGCAATTTTTGGCCTCAAGGGGATTTTTCGTGGATGAATGACGTCAGTTCCCCTCAAGTTCACACAGGTGTCCCAGAGTAACCTATGTACACCTACATGTAGGTGTACATGTTCTACTAATGTTTGACAACCAGAAAGTGTCCAAATACTTATTCATTTTCATTCTAAACCAGTATATCTACAACATTGTTTCATCATTTAAAACCTAACATACTTTTTGTTTGAAATGCTTTGCTACAATGTGACAAAAATGTATTTGGGGACCTCTTAAAATGAAGTACTGAAGGCAAAAAGGTTATTAAAAATTTTGAAAAACTCATACATTATACATTCATTCATATATTAACATTTTCCTATCCATTCAGTACTTCCTGCGGAAACCATGACCCTCAAAATTGCAGTCAAATATTGTAACCTACCCCTCAGTCTTTCTTGTTGGCATAGATTGTGTTGTCTTTACTTTTATCACTTGATCTTGTAAATATTTTGTCATCAGTCCTAGAAGCAGTTAGAGAAGTTATGTTATATGGAGCTTAAAGGGTCACTGACAATATTTTTACATTTCATAGTGGCACTGTGCCACAATACCATCATCACCATCATGGTTCAGTGATACGTTTATTGAATCAGAAGCTCGGAGGTGTTTTTCCATCATACAATGTCTGTCTGCCCAAGCATCTGTATGAAAATCTAGCCTTTCATATGTGTGTGTGCCTGTGTGCCTGTGTGTTTGCCGGCTGTTTTTCCTGAGTCAGAGCAGATGAGGCTCGGGTGAGCCCAGCAGGTCAGATGAATAGGGAGGTGTCACGTCAGAGGCTGATCTCCGCTGTCAGTTCGAGATTGATGTCTGGCCGTGACATTGCCGTCTCAAAATCCCCTCTTACATGCAGCTCTGCTGGCATCAGCGAAGACAAAAACACACACACATTCGTGCAAAGCAACACGCTCTGTATTTATTGTTGACTGCCGCAATGAGCATTGGGTCAGATTTGTAGACCGTAAAGTTGAGGGATTTCTCTCACCTTTGGTTTTTATAGTTCCACACACATGCATCTCAGAGAACATTTGGACATCTCATAGGATATCTCGTACATGCAATAGTGTTTGAATAGGGATAATGATATTTTATTTACTCTAACCATAACCCTAAAGACTGAAATATACTCTACACAACTACGTGAACATGGCGCTTCTCGCTACACTAGCTCGATTTTGTGCATTCCCAAATGTGTCAGACTGCAATTCATAACACAACGCAAGTACGCACAGCATTCTCAGCCGCATAGGGTGGCAGTGCTCCCTGGGGCAGCACTACAGGTGAGTGTCACTGCCGCCCCACCCCAGCACAGAGCTCTCATGCTGGGTGTCCACTGGCGCGAGGTGAGTGAATGGAAGCAGGTGTTTACAATTCATGCCAATGGGAGCCGAGCACCTGGCTTGTGAGGTGTATTCTCATTGGAATTAACTGAAAATGCCCGCTTTGCACACAACACGCCAGTGGCAACGTACCGTCAAGATGCATACTCAACTACCGCTCCATCCACGCCAATTTCACAGGATTCCTACACACCCTATCCTGCTCGTTGCGCCCGAACCCTCTCATCAAAAAATGTATTGTGTGCCTAAGTCTATGTAATCACAAAATAACTAGTAATAAATAGCAAATATACCAACAAAAACTTTCGTACACACACACACACACACACACTGAAGTGTATATCAGCAATGATTGGTGAGTGTTGACCCTTGATTGACAGGGGCAGAGATGGCCATGTTGGATCTCACCTAGTGCACCGAATAAGACAGAACCGCCACTGGACAGCAGTAGGAACACCCACTAGTGACATAGAATACAAAGACAGGCAACATTCAGTGACAAAGTCGCTGATAATGAGAATGGAGCTTCAGTGGGCTGTTCTTGACTAGAGTAAGCTGCAAAGTAAACCAGACTTTATGCTGAAAGTCAGAGTGGCCCTAGGTCAACAAGACACAATTTCAAGTGATCCCAGGGGAAAAAGTTATAGCTCAGGGATTGCTCTTTCATAGCTCAGGAAACATCAAAGAGCTCTCAATTGTCTCAGATGTTTCTCCAAAAATTAGAACAAAATAGAAATAAATTAGACAATTGTTGACAAACAGTAAAAGTTGGAGCTATGAAATGCATCTGAAAATCATAGCTCAGATAATTTGGTGAGAAATGTTAGAGTTCATACTGGTATCATGGCAAATCTGAGCAAAGTTTGAGACATAGCTGAGATTTTTTCTGAAACTCTAGAGGAGATACGTGTGAGATAACCCTGGTCTCAGGAGAGATAAAAATCTGAGAAGCAGGGCACTTCAGTGTTATCTATTTCCTGTCTAGAAGAAACAATTGAGATATTAAAGAGATCTATTTTGTGATTTTTCTTTCATTTGGGATTTGACCCTTGCAATACATTTCTTTAAGTGTGATACTCAAATTGTGAGAACCAACTGCATCCTTGATTTTTTTTTCATAACCTTAGTGCCCTTTACCCTGACTTCTCTGCAGACACATAAAAATGCTTCACATTATACACATTTTGATGCAGAAATTTCAGAACCGATGAAAGAGGACAGATGTCAGCATAACTTTGCTTCTATTTCAAATTTTAAACCCTGTTTGTTAAGGCATGAACAAGCCCCGCAGACTACATGGATATACATGCCAACCCTGTCAAAATAATACAAGTTTTCCTCTTTTTTTGGAAGCCCTGTGCAGTAACTGACAAGAAAGTCTCCACATGTTTTTGAGGGATAGCTGAACATTCCGTCATGCAGATCTTTATCCTGCATGTCTTTTTATGCACAAATAAGAGGGCAAGAGAGGAATCAATATCACATTCTGCTCTGTAGGGGCATCAAGTGTTTGAAATATACATTGACAGATGAATCTGAGGAGTCAGCTTTCTTAAAGGGATAGTTCACCCAAAAATGATCACCCAATCGTTTACTCACCCTTGTGTTGTTCAAAGCCCATATGCCTCTCTGAGTTGAACACAAAATGAGATGATTGGCAACCTCAGTCACCATTCAATTCTGCATATTGTTTTTGATACTTGCTATGAATGCCTTTGTTTCTTCCATGGAACACAAATTGTACAATGGAAGTGAATGGTGACTAAGCTTGACCTTCTGCCTAACAATTCCTTTATGATATTTGTCTTTTTTCTCTCTCCATGGAAAACAAAGTTTGATGTTAGGCCAAAAGATAGTCTCAGTCACCATTCAGTTTCATTATATGGACAAAAAAATATGCAAT
Source organism: Moxostoma hubbsi (assembly GCA_032164185.1). Classification (NCBI taxonomy): domain Eukaryota; kingdom Metazoa; phylum Chordata; class Actinopteri; order Cypriniformes; family Catostomidae; genus Moxostoma; species Moxostoma hubbsi. The sequence continues at coordinate 9,181,871 of JAVLUX010000018.1, read as the reverse complement.
GACAGTGAATGGTGACTGAGGCTGATGTTCTGCATAACATCCTTTATGACACTGTTGATGTATGCATTTCTTTTTCCATGGAATAGAAAAGGAGATATTATGCAAAATGACAGTCTCAGTCACCATTCACTTTCATTGCATCTTTTTGTCCATATATTGAAAGTGAATGTTGACTGAGGCTGACATTCTGCGCAACAGTGCTTTTATGATATATGTATGCTTCTTTCTTTCTTTCTTTCTTTCTTTCTTCGATCAAAAAATGAGATGTCACTTTCATTGTACCTTTTTTCCATACTGTACAATGAAAGTAAATGGTGACTGAGGCTAACATTCTGCCTAAAATAAAAAAATGTATGATATGTAAATCTAAAATAAAACGATAATGACAATATTTATGTTTTGTCGAGGTCGACAAAAGCGTACTTATTTGTAAAAATAATATTGATTTTTAAGACCCTTCCCCAAACCTGTTGTTTTAACTTGTTTAAACATTATTTGTTTAAATCCTCGAGGTGTCCCCCATCTTATCCATCCAGTAAGTATTTATACAATCTGTGACATTAAGAAAGGTCAGACCCGGAAAAAATAAAGGGAAAAGAGAAGGAACAAATCGCTCAGGTGGTATTCCCGCATGCTGCAGAGGCAAAATACCACAGTACTGAGTGTCAAGGGCAAATGTTTGCCCTTGAATGTACTGTACATCCAGGGTAGGAAGCACGGTAACCTGCTGAGAAAGCCAAATGTCTTCCATAGGTACCGCAGTGCACCTGGGCAGTGGTTCACAGCCAAATGCCAGTCATGAATATTGGAGCCAACTCATGCCAGACTCTACTGTGTCATTCCTTGCTGTAACTTATCAATGTTTGTAGCTATATTTTCCCAAATAGGGCAGTTTGATTGACAAGGCAGAGGACTCAAATACCGCAAAGAGTTGGCACAAAATATATCAGTTGCCAGAAAACAAACATTTCGCATCATTCATCATTCGTGCAGTCAGAAATAAAAAGTGTTGTGTCATCATCGCCGTGTGTATCCGCCATGCTCTGACCCATAAGGTTATTATGTAATGATAGCCTGCAGTGTTCTCAGTACAGCGGTTTAGAAAAGAGTAATTATGGGCATTGTGTCTGTGCTGCTTGGCCGTCATGTTCCACCCTCCATCTGTCTGCAGTTAATTACCACTCCTGTTTTCTGTGATCAAGATGAGAGCTAGTGAAATGAGAGAGAGGGTAGAGAGAGGTAGATAACAAAGAGGAAAGAAACCAAGTGAGGAGTCAAACAACAAAATTGATGTAATGTCTGATACTAATAAGCAATCAACTGAGTAAGTTTGAATCCTGCTTGCGTCAAGTTCTGTCCTCTTTCTACTGTACCTAGAAAGTGATGTCTCATTCATACAGAGGGAATCCTTCTGTTGAGTTGGGTCTTTTCAATACATCACTAGATTTGGTTCTCAAAACTGGCCAGAGTGATTCGTTCACAAATCAGGAATGAATCAATCTTAAATGTTCTTGGGTTAGAACGCATTGAACCATCTTTTTCAGACACGTCCATCTCGAAATGGGCAGAGAACTGATGAGTAAACTGTAGTGGTGGGGATTTTGTTTCATCACAGTGTCTCAACTCTTTTAAACACGTACAACAAAAAGATTAGATAAGATTTGTTCACTGATTTGTTTAGTAGGTGATGACCAGTGAGTGATTACACTTTTTGTTGCGGTTTCCCATTGAAATTCCAGCGAGGGGCGCCAAAAGCAAGTGAAATTGTGTCGTAATCAGATTATGTTTTTAAGGTGAATGTTAGCTGGAGGTTTTAATGAGTAAAACGTACCTCCCCAACCAAACACTTTAATGTAAATCTAACCACTTGTGTCCTAAAAGCAAATGAGAGGTGAACAAAACAGACATCCTTACCCTAAACCAACACCCAAATCTAACCGATAGTGTTGTAAAAGCAAATGCGACATAAAAACACATTTTCTGAAGCAACCACGTCATTTCATGACACTTTCGGCTAACGTGTCATCTTGCGAGCTTGGCTGGGCTCGAATCTCTTTCGAGTCCAAAGTCAAACACTCTATCAGGTGAGTTACCAGGCAAGATAATAACTTTGGAATAAGTGTGTAAATGTAGGTGGGTCTGTAATACAAGCATTAAAATGTAACGTTTTAATGTTTTTTCACATGATACATTAGAGTAAAAGAGTTTCGTTAGTATAACATACAATAGCAGTGTGTGAGTTATAGAGCCTATATTGTTATATTGTTTATAAAGTCATAATCTGCCATTGTACTTGTGATTTTAGACAAAAAAAAAGCATAGTTCTTGTAACATTGATTCTACGAGGCTAGGTTGCAGCGTCGTCCGGGTCAGGTACTGAAATTTGAAGTGAAATATCGTACCTCTGTAAAGTTTTAGGATTTCATATTGTCATTATGCAAATTTCGCTCCCTGACCCAGACGACCGCTGTACTTTTTTAAAGTATCAGTGTATAATATACACAATATGTCCAAAAAAAGCATTACACGCTCAAACAAATCATGGTAGTACCATGGTATGTTTTGGTCATTTTTTTGGTAAATATATTAAGTGTACATTCACAGCAAAACTATAGACTGTTACTTCGCATTAATTACACAACACGTCAGTGCAAATAGGTGTTTACCTCCCCCCGACATTTATCTGATTGAATTATAGTTTAAGCACTGTGAAGCTGCAGAAGAGAGATGGACAGAGCACTAGAGAGGACACAGGAAAGACAGAAGGCTTGGGAAGGATTAGAGGACAGAAGATAATGACGAGAGGGGGCAGAGGATGTCATGGGAAGATGGGAAGAGAGAGCGTTAACACTCATCTGTGTTTTGCACAGGTCACGTGACAGCAATTCATACTAGTTGATATTTAAAAATAGCAGCAGGATTTTCCTGATCTCTGAGAGAAGCGTATAATAACAGCTGGAAGGAGGATGCTGTAGTCCGCAAAGAGTTCAAAGGTCAGGCGCCTGCGGTTCTGTCTGCTACAAGGGGTCAGGGTTTGGCTGGTTAGCTTCAGCTATTAACCTCTAGATGCCGTTACTACACAGTAAAATAGGCAAAAGGCATCTTTATACATTGATGGCCATTCAAAACTAGATGTGTAAATCAGTGTTGTCAGGGCAGGTCATCATTTTCCTGTTACTTTGGAGTGAATAGTCACATGGCATAGTCACATTTTACGGCTCAGGTGATCCATGAGCAATGATACCATCATGCAGGTTGCATAATTCTGGGGTTGCATGAACAGTGTCAGCCGAAAAACTGCCAGTAAACAGTAAACCTTCTTGATTACAACAGCTGGAAGGAAGATGCTGCAATCCGCAGGGTACAAAGGTCAGAGCCCAGCGGTACTGTCTGTTGCCGTTTACAGCACCGTAAAGCCGCTCTGTTGGAACACGCTGACATTATGGTGCAGTGTGATATAAGAGGACTTGCCATATATTTCACCTAAATCTCCTTAATCTGTCACATATAATCCCCTACACTGAACCATTAAACGTGTCCATTCTACACAAGTAATGTGACATAATTCTGGATAGTGCTAATGACATCCTAGAATGTGTTATGAGATTAATCAAGTATATCAATGTGCAAAAACACATTTAGAGCATTATATACTATAAAAGGATATTACTCTTGTTATTCCAAACCTGTATAACTCTCTTCGTGGAACACAATTTGTTAAGGAGAATGTTAGCCTCTGTCATCATTCACGGAAAAATATGCAATGAAAGTGAATTGATGCTAACATACTTCCAAACCTCTCCTTTTGTGTTCCACAGATGAAAAAGGTTTATGGGCTTGGAACAATGTGAGAGTAAATTATATCAAAATGTTAATTTGTTATCCTCTTTAAAAGGATAGTTCACCCAAAACTCATCATTTACTCACCCTCATGACATCACAGATGTGTAAGACTTCATAAAAGTAATCAAAATGATTCCAGTGGTTAAATTCATGTCTTCAGAAGTGATATGATAAGTGAAAGAAACAGATCAGTATTTAAGTCCTTTTTTACTATAGATTCTCCTCCTTGCCCAGTAGGTGGCGATATGCATGAAGAAAGTGAATCGCCAAAAGCAAAAGAAGAAGACTGTGGAAGTAAAAGTGGACATATATAGTAAAAAGGATTTACATATTGATCTGTTTCTCACCCACACCTATCACATCGCTCCTGAAGATATGGATGTAACCACTGGAGTCAAATGGAATACTTTTATGCCACCTTTATATGCTTTTTGGAACTTCAAAGTTTTGGCCACCACTTGCATGCATTGTAAGGACAGAGTTGAGATACAGTTGAATTCAGAAGTTTACATACGCTTAGGTTGACTGTGCCTTTAAGCAGCTTGGAAAATTTCAGAAAATGATGTCAAACCTTTAAACAATTAGCCAATTAACTTCTGATAGAAGGTGTACTGAATTGGAGGTGTACCTGTGGATGTATTTTAAGGCCTACTTTCAAATTCAGTGCCTCTTTGCTTGACATCATGGGAAAATCAAAAGAAATCAGCCAAGAACTCAGGAAAAAATGGTGGACCTCCACAAGTCTGGTTCATCCTTGGGAGCAATTTCCAAATGCCTGAAGGTACCATGTTCATCTGAACAAACAATAGTATGCAAGTACAAACACTACGGGACTGCGCAGCCATCATACCGCTCAGGAAGGAGACGCATTCTGTCTCCTAGAGATGAGCGTAATTTGGTGCGAAAACTGCAAATCAATCCCAGAACAACAGCAAAGGACCTTGTGAAGATGCTGGAGGAAACAGGTAGACAAGTATCTATATCCACAGTAAAATGTTCCCTATACAGACATAACCTGAAAGGCTGCTCAGCAAGGAAGAAGCCACTGCTCCGAAACTGACATACAAAACCAGACTACAGTTTGCTAGTGCACAAGAGGACAAAGATCTTACTTTCTGGAGAAATTTCCTCTGGTCTGATTAAATAAAACTGGAACATTTTGGCCATAATGACCATCGTTATGTTTGGAGGATAAAGAGTGAGGCTTGCAAGCTGAAGAACACCATCCCAACCATGAAGCATGGGGGTGGCAGCATCATGTCATGTAGGTGCTTTGCTGCAGGAGGGACTGGTGCACATCACAAAATAGATGGCATCATGAGGAAGGAAAATTATGTAGATATATTGAAGCAACATCTCAAGACATCAGCCACGAAGTTAAAGATCATCGCAAATGGGTCTTCAAAATGGACAATGATCCCAAGCATACCTCCAAATTTGTGGCAAAATGGCATAAGGACAACAAAGTCAAGGTATTGGAGTGGTCATCACAAAGCCTTGTCCTCAATCCAATAGACAATTTGTGGGCAGAACTGAAAAAGCATGTGTGAGCAAGGAGGCCTACAAACCTGACTCAGTTACATCAGTTCTGTCTGGAGGAATGGGCCAAAATGCTTGTGGAAGGCTACCCAAAATGTTTGTCCCAAGTTAAACTATTTAAAGGCAATGTTACCAAATACTAACAAAGTGTATGTAAACTTCTGACTCACAGGGAATGTGATGAAAGTAATAAAAGCTTAAAAAATTATTCTCTCTACTTTAATTCTGACATTTCACATTCTTAAAATAAAGTAGTGATCCCAACTGACCTAATACAGGGAATGTTTTCTACAATTAAATGTCAGGAATTAAACTGTATTTGGCTACGGTGTATGTAAACTTCTGACTTCAACTGTACTCTTCTAAATATCTTTGTTTCTGTTGAGAAGAATTAAGAAAGTCATACACATCTTGGATGGCATCAGGGTGAGTACATGATGAGAGAAGTTTCATTTTTGGGAAAACTATTCCTTTAATATGAAGAAACATCTATAAGCAAGCTTTTTGAAGTCTGATTCCTCCGAAAAGCGTAAACACTGTGGCATTTTTGAGCATTACAACACTGGCTCAACAAATAGTGTGAGTTTAGGGGTGGAACTATCTATTTTCTCGACTAATGGCAGACGGAGGGAGTGTTCAGGAAACCTTTGTGAAAATAGTAATTATTTCTGCTATTCAATTAGTTACGCTAGTGGGGCAGATATTACACACTTTACCTTTAAATAAGAATACAAATACTAGAGACAAAAGAAGAACACAAAGGAGTGTGTACCACAGCCAAGAGCACAACCTTTTCTCGTGCCCTTTAAAATATTAAAAAGGTTAAAAGATATTGTGTGAATGTCATGATAACAAGGGTTACACTACAGGCAGTTAATGACCCCTTGTATGCAACATTTAGCATGTACAAATAGAAAAGTCCCACTAAACAAGAAGCCAGTTCATCCATGAGGCCACAATTGTTCCCAAAGAGAAAATCTCACAAAAACATCCAGGTCACATTTCACCCCAAAATCAAAATGTAAGAATTTTTATTTGGCATAAATAATTTTGTTGGCCCATTTTAAAGATTGTTACATTATTTTCATGGCAATTAACCCACCAAATTCTCATTACCGTTATGCATCTAATTGTTTTTACTCTTGCAATTTCCATTATTCTCAATGGTAATTCTCATTAGATACTCATTACAGTAATCAGTATGTTTATTTATTTATTTATTTTTAAATTTGGGGGGAAATTTGGTTAATCGCAAAGCTAAAATCGTCTTCATTTTCTATAGGCAAAATATCTTATTTCTTTCTTTTCATTTTGTGATGAGATATAACAAAACCAGGACATGTTCTTGTGAGGTTTCCTTAGATTCACCCCAAGGCTTTTGACACTATAGTATATATAATCGCAAAAATGCATACTCATACAATACGTCACAGAGGTCTGTTGTAAATGACCACTGGCATCAACCAGGGAGGAAGAATTAATCTGGTTGTCTTGTTTGGGGAGTATATTTCAAGGGCAAAACACCAAATGAATTGATCTCCAAAATCTCTGCCCGGAACAAATCCTGACCTCAATGAGCACTTCATTCTGTTTAGCATTCATTACAGTGACATCCATTATTTATAAGCTCATCAAAATTTAAGTGACGACAACATGTTCAAGCTCAGCTTTTCCAAATGGGTTAGCTTTATTGAATACTAGGTGACTGCTCTTGGAAACAAACTGACCTGACACATATTGACGCTTGCGGCCAAGCTTGGTCCTAAAAACGGGATACACGATTGCTGTCCTTCAGGCTTTACATATTTCAGCCTTGAGAAGAACGTCAGAGTTTGACGACAGCGAGGAACAACTGACCTATTTGACATGGATATGACTGATGTGATGTGTATAAATGAGGAATTAAACGCTACTACTCTAAAGATCAGAGTGCAGTTAGTTATCTACTAGTAGTGCTTTGAGCTTTGAAAGCAGATGAACCAATGTTAAAAATCAACAGTAATCTCATGTAGCATAATCCATTTCACTTGGTCATTCAGGACAGTCGATGCAAAGGCTATAAACTTATTTGCATTTTGCTGAAGTTGCAATCTTTTTCAATGTTTAAAAATAGAAAACTCTATGTTGGTGTTTCAATACACCTGTGGGAGACAATAACCCTCTATAAGCCACTTTTTCAATTAACTTTGGGACATGTCGACAGTACACATGGAAAATGCAACATGTCAAACAGGTATATTTGGTCTTTAAGAAATGTTCCAGGTTCAGCGCAAGCTCAAACAACAATAATCAAAAAATTAATCCCTTTCGATTAATCCCTTGTTTATTTAAATGTACAATGGAAGTAAATGGGGGCCAGTCCATAAACTTTAAAATGCATGGTTTCAAAGTATACACACAAGACATAAAAATTAAACATCTTAAAATTATTTTAGTGTTATAAAATCGAGTCGAGTCAAATTACGCATTTTGTTGTGGAAATCAACAATAAGCCACAAATGCCATCGATTTAGCTCTACTTGTATTGAACCTGGAACATTACTTAATAGCCGAAGGTTTAAGCTTTTTTTTACTCCTTTCAGTAATCTATGAGAAAAGGACAAGAATTCTGTGCCAACATTACAGTGCACTGTTAGGCAGATATGGGCAGAAATTGGCATGGTGCACCATAATACAGTGAGGCAGCTCCCTGGAGATTGAACGATCTATTGGACCTCTGAGGATAAACAGAGTTGAGCTGGCCCGCTTTACCACAGCCATTGATCTGCATGTCTAAATTGCTCAATCAATATGGAGGCATTAATCTGGACAAGTGATGCTGTAACACATCCAAGACAGACTGATTAGAAAAAGAAATATATCCTTCCAGTTGCCTTCAGCTGGAAGATTCACAGCGTTTGGGAATGGAGGGAAAATGCCTCCAGTGAAACCCACACACAAACAAGTATTAAAGTTAATGGAAACAACACTGTTTAGTTAGAACTACTGATGACACAGTTACATAGCTATTATAAAACTGACTCTGTAATTACAGGCCTTTTAAAACATGCCTTCAAGTGCCAGGAAAGTAGGCTACAGTAGCTGTGTCATGTGAAAACATCAATTTTGCACTTTATTTCATTTTTAATGACAGTTTTGCAGCTCTAGGATCTTGTATGTAGGACTCCAAAGCACATAAAAACAAATTAACATATATCACTGAGTGGTTAGTTTTGACGTATCGCTTGTCAACACTTGCTGTTTTCTCCTCTAAGGTCATTGGAAGACACAGTAGCTTTTCAAAAGAGGTACCAAAAAAATCATTCCCATGATCCTCAGTACTTCTGAGCTGATGCCCCACACTGAATGTAATCCAGTCTCTACCCCAAAGCAGCTGTCGATCATAAACAGACTCTTTTTCAAATGTAAGCATGCTCTGGACATGCTTTTGACCGTTTCATCATGTTGCAAGTTTTTCGGTGTCTCGCAAAGGAAAATCGCATTTTTAGACAGCCTGATCTCATGAAATGTATGTAACAATGGCAAAAGTTTTTGCAAACCAAAATGACATGCTCCATTACATGTATAGCTGCAGTTTACCAGTGAAATGTCCACCAGGGGGGGTGCCAAAATAGAGTGAAATTATGTAATCAGATGAGGTTTTTAGAGTGAATATTAGATGGATGCTTTAATGAGTAAAACGTACCTCCCTAACCTAAAACTTTAAACTAAACCTAACCAATCGTGCATCACTTGAGCTACCGCACAAGCCAATCACACAGGAACAAGTGTGTACATGTAGGTGGGTCTGTAATACAAGTGTTACAATTCTATGTTTTTCAAATGATGCATTAGAGTAAAAGTGTTTTGATATAATAACATAGCAGGATGTGAGTAATAGAGTGAAAAATAAATATTATAAGGTCATAAACAGCCATAGTACCAGTGATTTGAAAGTGAACAAAATGCACAGTTGTTGCAGCGACCCCCCTAGTGCTAATGTCACCAGGAAACTGCAGCAAAATGTAGAAAGCAGCTCTTAAAACTCAGTTTGCAAAACTTTAGTTATAGTAATGTTCATTCTATGAGTCTAGGTTGTTTTAAATGCCATGTCAAGTTAAAAAGAACTTCTAAAACTTTTAAAAACGTGTCTTGAATTATATTTCCTTCATTACACTGCTCCAAAGCCACAATCACAAAACTTGTAAATTCTCATTTGCGTTGGCATACATTCAAATATGGCACATCAACGCACATTGCATCAGTTTTGACATCAATGGTGAGAGGCATGCAAGAATGACATCGGATGTCATTGACCAGTCAAAACTTCTTGACTAGGCTTGGGAATTGAGAACCAGTTCTGAATAAGGGTCCGTTCACACAGATTTTTCTTTGTAGAAATCTTTGGATGTCTGTGACCATTGTGCCATGTCTGACAGTTTTTTTTAGCATATCGCAAAAAAGCGTTGCACTTAGTGTTTAAACTCCTTTAAATGCTATCAGTCTGGTTTGCACTGACTGACAGACAGTCAAGACATCTGCCTTACAGTTATTTGTCATTAATCTCAACATGCTAAATGTGTCTCTCTGTCTCTTTATCTTTCTCGCAGTTTCTCACTCTCTGTGGCCACATGTAGCGAGCTGCCACCCCTCAACGCATCAACACCAACAACATCCATGCTTGCCAATAAACACACAAAAATGATTGCAGCACCATCTAAGCATGTTTTACAAACAAAACAAGGCAATATTCAAATCACCAAATAGCAAACCAATGGATTACAAGCAGCACAAAGAGTGTGATTTTTCTTAATCCATATTTTTGTTTTATTTGCTAGTAAAAATATCTAAACAACCTTCAAATAAGATAGAATTACATGACATGCGAAATTGCAGAAAATATTAATATTTCATATTTCTTACCCCATTGGCAAATTGTTTCATGCTTTAATAATAAATCATGCTAAATCTGGAACAGTTTATGCTTAAAGGGATTGTTCACCCTTAAATGAAAATTCTGGTATTGTTTACTCACACTTATGTCGTTCCAAACCCATTTGACCGTTTTTTCTCTGTGGAACACATACAGAGCTGTTCGACAGAATATTACTAACTGAGAGCCTCAGTCACCATTCACTTTCATTGTATGGAAAAGAACAGCGTCAACATTCTTTAGATTTTCTCCTCTCGTGTTCCACAGAGTTAAGTTTTGAATGACATGAGTGAATAAAACAGAATTTAATTTTTTTGGGTGAACTGTCCCTTTAAAACAAGAAGAAGAAAAAAACAGTTCAAGACATATTCTCTGAAAACAAGTCTTAATATCTCACACAATTTTGCTTCTCATGGAAATTCAACTTGTTTTAAGGATGCTTAAAAAAATGACTGGAAAACAAGACCAATTTTTTGCAGTGTGAAAGAGAGAAAAAGACAGAAGTAAAGTTCCTCTCCAGCTCTCTTTAGGAGAGGAGAGGGGTCATTCTACCTTGCCCTCCATCCAGCAGAAGCAGATGTTGCTGGAGGTGCTGAGGATATCCGTGATGAAGCCTGAAATTCCCAGACGCATGGTGACAGCCTCAGGAGGGACAGATGGACAAACAGGATGAAAGAAAGAGTGGAAGATGAGAGACAGGGAGGAGAGGTTTGGGTCTCTAGATGTTGTCAGTGTAAAGACTGAGGAGAGAGTGAGGAGAGGGTGGGAAGAGAGGAGAAAGAGGAGGAGAGACAGAGGGAGAGTGTGTCTGCCTCCACTCTCTACCGCAGGACCTGTGCGCTCCGTACACTGACACACACACACACACACACACACACAACAGGTGCAGCCCAACTGCTGGCCAACCGATGGAAACTGTCCCTCCCCTCACTGCACACACACACATTTGTTTTCTATCACGGTAGGGACTTTCCATTAAGTTATGTTGTTTTCATACTGAGCTAGTGATATTTTCTATCCACTAAACCTAAACCTCTCATAAAGCAATATTTAATATGTTCATTAATCCATTTTCTGACTTGCAAAACCTAATGAACTGTAACACAGACATTACTTAAACTAATCTAATTTAACCCTCAGAGACCCAGGATAGCAGATTTACAAAAAATAAAGCAATTAAATAATATTTAATTATCATTAAATATGGCTAAATCTGGAAGATAGTGGATTGTTATTCTATGAACATGCGCTAGATGTATGGCTTTGGAACGGTGGTTGTGGAACGTTTCCACGGTGATATCGGCGTCTCCCGATCAACACATTTACATGCACTCCTTCTGTGACCGTGAATAGGGTGGAAAATGTCATGAATGGGGGCCCTAGGAGTTCGGGGCCCTGCGCTTAAACATTTACAATTATTATTTGGCTGACAATTTTATCCAAAGCGACTTACAAAAGAGGAATAATACATCAAAAAGGATTCATCTTAAGGAGACAGTAGTACGAAAAGTGCTGCATTAAAGGATAGTTCACCCAAAAATCCAAAAATGAAAATTCACATGAAAAAAATGCAAGTGAATGATGGCCTGAACTTTGAAGGCCCAAAAATCACATAGAGGCAGCATAAAAATAATTTAGACTTCAGTGGTTTAATACATGTTTCAGAAGTAATATTATTGGTGAGGGTGGGAAACAGATCAATGTTTAAGACTTTTAATTTTACCAAAAATGCAAAAAATGTTATACAGAGCTAGTGATATTTGCTATTCCCTAACTCTTCACCTTACAATAAACCTAACCCTTACACAGACAGTTCTGCTTGTTTACATGTTCATTAATAAATTATTTAGTTTATGAAGTAATCCATTGGCTGCTCCCCACAGCGTAGGAGATTTTACGTTTTACTCATCTAACTCATCCTGCACTGTTTGTTACAGACATGAATGATACTTCAAACCATCTGGCTTGTTGAGGAGAGGTTTGCTAATACTTATCTAAGCATCAGGACTTACCATTTTTGCCTTGTGGACAATAAAGCAGGTCAGAAATGGAGTAACCCATGCAATATATAGGGAGCAAAATATCATAAGGACTCTTATGCATAAGAGGCATTGACTCTTTTTACTTGGGCTATTAAACAACCACCTCAAAACACCCTAGTAACCACTTAGCAACATGCTAAAATCCTACTCGGAACACTTTAGCAATCACATACTGAAGCAACGTCTTGGTAACCACCCACAACGCCCTAGCAACATGGCACTGAGTTTTGCATAGGCAAGCACCACTCACATTTTCAACAGGAAAAGTAAAAATGTAGATTGTATGAGTGTTTGGCTGCTGCTTTCCATTGGTGTTGCAGACGGTGCATGTGTGTGTGTGTGTGTGTGTGCTGGGCATAAATGACAGAAATGAACTGCTCTGAGAATGTTTTTCGTTTGCCTCCCGGGACACAGCGCGGGTTATATGACCCCTATGTGACATTTCCACTCAGAAAACGGAAACAAACACTACATTCTTTTCAAATATCACATTGTCAACATTTGCTTAAATCTTACCTCTAATAAATGTGCTACGAGAAGAAAAAACGGAGAAGAAAAAAATCAGACTTTACTAAAAATATCTCAGGTTTCAAAAAAGGATCTTGAGCCAAAATTGAGGCATTAATATATTCTTTATTGATTTAGTTTATTTTAAAAAGACCTTTTGCCCATTTTGCCCACAGAAACTCTTATTTCCAGAAGGAAGAAGCAAAATAATAGTTTGAGTTTTAGGTAAACTAAGTTTTGGTTTTAAATGATGAAATGAAACATCAGAGCTAGTTTGATATTTTTCAGCTTCTAAGTATGGCTAAATAGATGTAGGAAAGAAAAGACTAATCACAATGCAGTATGCAAATAATTGCAAGAAAGAAGACAGAAATCGAAGATAGTAAAGAAAATGTTACTATGTTATCACCACTGTCAATAACTGTACATTTTGAATGACGAAGCTGTTTTTAAATTGTTTTTCTGTGTAAAATTGTGCTAGACGGGTTTCTTTTGATTGGCAAATTAAAGATGCTGTAAGCGATTTTAGCCGTTCTACTTTCACGAGACTAAGTCGTTGAATTAGCCACACCCACTCTTTCCAAACCCTACATGGCTGCACTCCAAAGATACCAAATAAGCTTTATTGAGAGTGGAAACTGCTGTTAAAAACAGCATCAGCAAAATTGTGCCCTCAACTGACAACTGTTATGAATAACATGGCATAAAAATTGAATTAAGCCTCAATAATGCACTGCAACTACAATACAATGAGAATGCGTAAAATGATTGACAGGCATTACAGAGTTTACAGAGTCTAGAGCTGTCACAGAGATTGGTGAGATATCTCACAACACTTAATTCATGAATATCTTTCATGGAGTAGAACATTTTTTTGCATATCTTTCCATGAAAAAAACAAATCTCTTACAGCACGTTTAAGTTTAAAAGTTAAACCAGCGCTTTATTCTATTCCAATGCAGGGCATCTGTCTGTTTTGCAACATGTTCTGTGTGAACGGCCCCTCACAATGTAGCTCAATGGGTGTTTTGAAAATCGTATATTTCTTCAAAAGTTTACAAAGCTAAATCTATGAGAGAAGCAACTGTATCTACAAAACAAAGTCTGAATGGAGTCATTATGAAAAATAGTCACAACTTTTGAATTAATTGTTTGTGCAATTTAATTGTTTGATTACATACAATATTTTGGGGTAAAATTGAGGAAATTGTATTTGTTAAGTTATCTCTATATTTCATCAAACACATTACCCATTCAAAAGGTTTTATTGAATTGATGAATTGATTACTGAAAACCCACTATAAGTGAGAATTTGTTCCCCCCCCCCCCCCTTACATTTCAACATCAAAGCTTTGAAGCAAAAATTCAGTGAGCCCATAGTCGTATATTTTTTAAATATTGCAGCCCATCAGAGCCCAGAATTCGATTAAATATTAAAAAAATAATGTGCACCGAATCACAGCGCTTAGGTGAGTTAGTATTTATCTTTGGAGTCCATGGAGTCCAGTTTGAGTTCATTATCATAAAAAAGATGCTATAAATAGAGAACAAAAAATAGCCACATCAGCACTTCTGTGAGGTGTGACTGCATCAAGCCCTCTTTTTATATTCCCTGTTCTCACCTGCTTACTATATATACACACAGAGGTGTAAAGTATTTGAGTAATTGTACTTCTTACAATTTTACTATTTTTAAATATTATTTTGAAGCATATTTAATTTACCTCATGACTTAAATGGATAGTAAACCTGAAAATTAAAAATGTGTCATCATTTACTTGCCCTAATCTGTATGACTTTCTTTCTCCTGTGTAAAAAAACACACACAAAAGCAGATGTTGGGTAGAATGTTAGTCTCAGTCACCATTCACTTTCATTTAATCTTTTTCCATACAATGAAAGTGAATGGTGACTGATGACAGCATTATGCCTGACATCTCCTTTTGTGTTTTTTCCAAACCTTGTCACTCAGATATGTTTATGGCTAGATACTTTGATTTAGCATATTCTTAAAGGAATAGTTCACCCCATAATGTCTAAAAATTATTCCTTTAATCAGTATTTTTGTCCAGTAACAATATCTAAACATCCTTAAAACTTATTAAAAGATACATTTACTTGAGAAGGAAAATTAAGATATTAGAGCTTGTTTTCAGAGACAAATAGTTTTTTTTTTCATGTTTAAAGCCAAAATCTTCCTATAGTTTGTTCAATTTACGCTAAAAAAAAAATAAAAATAAGAAACAAGCGTAATTTAAGATATGTTGGTGCAGCTATCATTGTGAGGACTCTCCATAGACACAATGATTTTTATACTGTACAAACTATTGATTCTACCACTAAACCAAACCCTCACAAAAAACTCTGCATTTTTACATTTTCTATAAAACATTGTTTAGTATGTTTTTAAGCGAATTATGGGGACACTGGAAACGTCCTCATAAAGCACATTTATAGCATACTACCCTTGTAATTACCAGTTTATAACCTAAAACAAAGTCCTTGTAAACCACTTAAACCTACACACACACACACACACACACACACACTCACACTGATTCAAATGCACACTTACTCATGAGATTTCCAAAGTCTTGGAGGGGGAGGAAGGAATTCTCGTTTGTTGAGTGGCATGATGCCGATAGCCGCCTGCATCACAGTAAAAAACTTCTTGTACTTCATCTTGATCTGATGATGTAGGTTAGCACGCTTGACACTTGTTCATTTAGACACGAGACCGCCAGATACAACAATCACTACATGCTCCTGGACAACTGTGGCTCTGATCCAACCTCGTCTGAACATATCTGTTGTCTTAAAAATGACACAAAAAAATGTGAATTTGGAGATTTGCGTGGCTGTCATCCTTACATAATTCAAAGAGGACCTTTATGACATTAGACAAATGAAAACGGACCAGAAGGATAATTGTGTTACTAAGCTTGTGGAGATAATGCAGACTCTCCATTCTCTGTAATCCTTTGCTGTGGCTCAAAGTGCCCATACGTGTGTTTAACAGTGATCCCTGCAAGAGCAGAGTTACAAGAGTTCACCTTCATCCCTGCTTTCAGCTCCTATTTTACTGAAATATACATCTCTTGCTTGAGAGAATAGGTCAAATACACTGCAGAAAAAACATTTTCATAATCAGTATTTTTGTCTTTTTCCAGTAAAAATATCTAAACATTCTTTAAACTATGATATTAAGTCTTGTTTATATCTATTAGATATCTATTAAAATCAAGCGTGGTTTATGCTTGAAACAAGAAAAAACTAATTGCCAATGGGGTTAAAAAAAAAAAAAAAAAACTTCAAAATTTCAAATGGAAAACAAATTTATTTATTTATTTATTTTTTACCTCTTTTGCACTGTAAATTGTTTTTTTTTTTTTTTTTTTTTTTGTTTTTTTTTAAGCATAAACCTTATAAAATTGTATACGATTTTCCCTGAAAACAAGACTTAATATGTCAAATACATTGTTTTAAAGATATTTCTATATTTTCACAGGAAAAGAAGACAAAAACAGTATATTGTTTTAGTGTGATGTTGAGAAGCAAAATAGTAT
Organism: Moxostoma hubbsi; assembly: GCA_032164185.1. Taxonomy (NCBI): domain Eukaryota; kingdom Metazoa; phylum Chordata; class Actinopteri; order Cypriniformes; family Catostomidae; genus Moxostoma; species Moxostoma hubbsi. The sequence goes on along the minus strand of JAVLUX010000018.1, from coordinate 9,165,462 downwards.
AAGATTTTAAGAATTACTGCCGCCGCCTCACGCCGCCCATTGCCACCCCCCCACCCGCAAGATGCTGCCCTGGGCGACTGCCCATGTCGCCCATGCCTATGTCCGCCACTGCTTAAAGATACATTCCCTGAAAACAAACCTTAATGCTATAAATAGAGAACAAAAAATAGCCACATCAGCACTTCTGTGAGGTGTGACTGCATCAAGCCCACTTTTTATATTCCCTGTTCTCACCTGCTTACTATATATACACACAGAGGTGTAAAGTATTTGAGTAATTGTACTTCTTACAATTTTACTATTTTTAAATATTATTTTGAAGCATACGTAATTTACCCGATGACTTAAACCATAATATATTAAAATGTTTTGCTTCTCAAGGACATTTATGTTGTTTCCAGGATGTTTACATAGATATTTTTTACTGGAAATCAAGAGAAAAACAATGATTAAAGATTATTTTTATTTTTTTTGGCAGTAGGCTACAGGAGACAGGTTCAGGTATGAGGTATGCCAGGTAAATCCAAATAGGTAGACCCTTCCAAGCACACAAGAACACAGTCTCAGACACAAGCACGTGTAATACAATGTAAAAAAAATAAAAATAAAATAAAAAACCAGGATGAGTAATCACTAGTCAGAGTTGAGGCACTGAGCCAGCATGAGCTTTGAAAATGAAATTACTGTATGGCTGTCTGCACGGACAGATTATGTTTGCATTGGCTACGAGTTCATAGTGGGATTCAGCTGTCAAAGAGCTTGAGAAGAGATGAGGGGGAAATTCCAAGAATTAATTCAATGAATAGCTTTGTTTGGGTGCACAGATGTATGACAATGAGCCTTTGGCATTGAAAGGATTAGAAAGCATTTTCTCACTAAAGCACATAAAGCTCATAAAAGCTGATGATATTATAGTATTATAGTAAAATGCTATGTAATATCACAGCCATAAGACATTTGTTACTCACAGCCTTTATCCATGGTGACTGCATTAGGTGCAATGATTATGCAGCTCTGACCAGACAACTTCGAAATGGTTACAAATATATTTGTTCAATATTATTTGAACAAGCAAGTGTAAATGGTCCTATTCGACCCACTCTGAGAGGGATTCGAACAGGCATCTCCGGCATGGGAGGCGGCCATGCTAATGAGGAGGCTAAAGGCTACAGTCTCTAGCATCAGTCGCTAGTGCACCTCTTGAGGCCAGGGGAGTGAGGTTTACACACTGCAGAGCTACCTACCAGCTGGCTACCATTACACAAGCATCATTAATAGCCTACTATCAAAAACATAAATAATCAAATTCTGCATAAAACTCATATCATGCCATTTTTCATACAGACATGATATAGAATGATACCTCAAAAACATTTCACAGGTGATATTATTGAATTCTGCACTCAGAACCTCTGAGTGCAGAATTCAATAATATCATCCCATTGTGATATTTTCTTCTTTAAATAGCTTCAATGTAGTTAGCTTCTTTTTGTTAGGAGCTTGTTGCTAAAAACCTTGTTAAAGAGTGATTTAACTGTAGTTTATCTACTTCAGGTTTATAAGTAGCTTGGGAAGGAACTAGTTGTATACTAGGTGAACAGGTGCATGCAATAGCCTGAAAATAACCCAATTGTTTCAGATCGATAACGAAATGGTATGCATTAGAAAGGGGTGAGAAAGGGACAGAAAGGGACAAAGAAAGGGAGAGAGAGAGAGAGAATGTGTGTGTGTGTGTGTGTGTGTGTGTGTGTGGCGGGGGGGGGGGGGGGGGGGGGGGGGGATTGTCCTCATTTGGTTACAAGTCATGTTCGTCTTGCTGGGAGTCAGCTGGTCTGGAGTCAGCAATATTATAAGAGCACGGCTGTGCATTTGGCTCAGGTCTGCTCGTACATGTGCAACTCCACTTCTGCTAAATCAAATCAGTGCTGAGACACATGCAAATATGAAGCTTAAGCAATGGCCAATGAGCTCCTGCTGTAACGTTATAAATGCCCCACTGTGGAACATTGAGACCTTCATGCATCAGGGCCATATCTCTACATGCCCAAACGCAATAACTCTGATTAAAGTAAACTGAAATATACAACACGAGTGCACATTAAGATTGAAAATTTGCTGTGACAGTATTTCATATGGAGTATTTCATCATGGTAATAAAATCTGCCCTTTAAACACTCAGTGTACAAGCTTTGACTTATGCATAGTAATTTACCATAAAAGCTTAAAAAGAAGCATGTATAATTGTGATTATGGAGCAAAATTAACACTAGCTATTGAATAAATTGGTGGTTTATTGTTTGGAACACTGTTTTTATGGGTTAGTGCAATTTAAATGTAAAATTCTTTATATGCATTTTTTGCCATAAACACAATTATACTATAGGTTATCAAAACACATGACATTTACATAAAAACAATGAGAACAATCAAGACCCAAATAAATGTAAAGAAAAAAATTTAAACACAAATAAATGAATAAATATAAACATTCATGAATGCATGCATGCATAAATAAATGAAGGAATAAATACATGTTAAAAGAGATATTAAAATAATTAAATGCAGTGATTCAGAAATAAATAATAATGAAACAAGATATTAAAATGAATGAAAGGATAAATAAATATGGAAATAAACATATTTAAATAACAAAAACATTTCCTAGCAATAAATATTTTCAAAAATAAATTGAGAAGTATCAAATTACATAGTAATAAATGTATTAATTTATTAATATTATATTATAAAAATGAAGGTAACTAATGTTAACACATTTACAATTTGTTAACATTAGTTACTTTAATTAGTTAACATGAACTGACAATGAACAATACTTGTACAGCCCGTATTCATCTTGGTTAATGTTAATTTTAACATATACTAATAATTTTTTTAAATTAAAAGTAAATGTTTACTTTATTTCATGCATTATGAACTAACATGAACTAACAATAATAATTTATAAAGGAACATTTAGTTATTTCATGATACCTAATTCATTAAAATAGAACCTTAATGTAGTGTAACAATTACTAGTATATATAATATTATTATTATACTGTTTTTAATTAAATTAAATGATATGCAGTACTGTGCAAAAGTTGTTCACTTCACTTGTGTCTTCAAAAATAATGACATAAATAGTTTTTATTTATCACTTAATGTCATACAAAGTCCAGATAATATAAAAAAGCTAAATCAATATTTGGTGTGACCACCTTTTCCTATAAAACAGCCCCAATCATCCTAGTTACACCTGGACACAGTTGTTCTTGATTGTTGGCAGATAGGATGTTCCAAGCATCTTGGAGAATTCGCCACAGTTCTTCTATCAAGTTAGGCTGTCTCAGTTGCTTCTGTCTGTTCATGTAATCCCAGACTGACTCGATGTTCAGTGCGGGGCTCTGTGGGGGCAATGCCATCTCTTGTTTGGGAGTCTAACATTTATATTTCCTATTGACACACTAAAGCTGAAGATATAAATAACCATCTTAAGACAAATGCTTTTGTGAAATATCTTATGTGCCTAAAACTTTTACACAGTATTGTGTATATATATATATATATATATACAACAGTTAGTTCCACTCCTCGAATCTGATTGGACGAGAGACGTTCCATGAGTACTGATGGTCTCACACCATCAGCACTCAGATGCTTCACTGTATCACTCCACTTTTGTTCATGCCATTCTAAACTAAAGTGTGAGAGCAGCGCAGATGTCTTAAGAACTATCTGTCTCTTTTCATATAATATTGTGTCATTACATATTTTAGCCAGCTGGTTGAGGCAAAAGACCATTTTTGTGTGTAATATGAGCCAGCTGGTGACATGAAGTGAGTCAGCATCACTCAGTGTTTACATTCAACAGCACCCTGTGACTGCTGGTATTACTATTACACTACTAAAGAGCTTTAAACTCCTTTAAACTAACAGCTTCAGCATTAAGGCTCATCACAGCTGAGAGACCCAGCAGACTGTTTAATTACAGAATTACAGTGGTGGTGGTGTAGTGGGCTAAAGTACATAACTGTTAATCAGAAGGTCGCTGGTTCGATCCCCACAGCCACCACCATTGTGTCCTTGAGCAAGGCACTTAACTCCAGGTTGCTCCGGGGGGGATTGTCCCTGTAATAAGTGCACTGTAAGTCGCTTTGGGTAAAAGCGTCTGCCAAATGCATAAATGTAAATGTAACTCAAGGTGCTTACCTCTTACCGGAGTTTCCACATTGGAGAGACAATAGTGTTCAAAATAGTGGAGGAGATTGCAGTTTCTATAGTGAATGACTCTTATGCACCAGCTACCCTGAAATAGGGAGGAATTCCACCAAAATGACATTATCTTCAGAAAGCTGACTAACAGACTATAGAAACATCAATAGGTGATCGCAAACGTTCCATCTCTCTCTCTCTCTCTCTCTCTCTCTCTCTCTCTCTCTCTCTCTCTCTCACACACACACACACACACACACACATCCTTGTTTCTCCAATAACATGTCAGAAACAGCCCAAGTCATGATACTAGTAGTTCTGAAGTGATGTTTTTGAGAGGCTTGGACACATCATTTGGTTTGAACCAGCAACAGCAGATTCTGATCCGTTGCTCAAGAAAGTAGTTCCATGCACAAATATGTTTTTATGACCATACTCAGTTTTTCTTAATTTTTTAAAATTTACTTGTTGTATATTAGCAATATCACACACGCAATGCTATATGGCCCTAAATCTGCACTGCTGAGATAACCTGCTGCCGAATCACAGCAGTGCTGATGTAGGGCCATATCGCACTCTTGCTCGTGTGATATTGCTTAAATATATATCTAAATATATATACTGTAATATATGTATTCGTGTAGACTACTTTTTTGCTGCTTTTGGTGCATGGCAGCCCCTTGTCACAATATTAATTCTACGAGACAGCAGCGTAAAAATTCTTCAGAATAAGTCCTTTCATGTTCCATGGATGAAAGAAAGACATATGAGTTTGGTACAATATGAGAGTGAGTAAATGATTACAGAATTTAAATTTTTGGGTAAACTATTCCATAAGGAAAAATTAATGTCTTCTAAAAGGGATACAGATATACAGTAGATGATTACAGAGCTATCATGAAAGCGGGCAAAAGCGTGAACTGTATCGGTGTTGGTTTGGTGCCAGTGACAGAGGTGACCCTGTCACAACTTAATTAGTCCGGGAATCCCAAGGATGTGCTGATTACATCTTTCATTACGACCGCTAAGAGCTGAAGAGCAAATGGGTGACAATTATCCGCCTGCTCTGATGTCAGGCTGTGAACTAATCACTGCTAAATCAATGGATACAGCACAGATTGACCACACTGGACCGGAAATTTGCAACAATATGCAACAATATGACCGAAAAATTTTCACAAACACAATTTACTGAAGTAGAACGTGTCGTGTATCAACACCCCTGTTGGTCATGTTACAACATTTATATCAACCAATCAGATTTTAGGGTTAGGCTTTGTTCCACACAGCTCACCTGTGAACTGCAATTATGTCATCATTTACTCACCTTCATGTTGTTCCACACCAGTATGACTTTCTTGCATGAAACACCAAGTAGCTGTTGGACAGAATGTCAGCCTCAGACACATTACCTTTCATTATATGGATTTAAAGATGCAATGAAAGCAAATAGTGACTGAGACTAGAACATGCTACCTATAACAACAAGGTTCATAAGGAATGGCCATTAAATATGTTCTTTTACCCTAAAGAACAAGCGACACTAACACATCAGCTGGCTCTCAGCAAGAGGAGTGTCAAGGACACACAAAAAAATCCATCATGCAACCTTGAGCTGCTGTTTTTGCCCAATTAAAGCACTGCTTTGGCATGACTCCACTTCTGCTTACTATACACTGGTGATGTACAGTTGAGGGTATAAAAGGTGTTGAGGGTCATTCTAATGTTGATGGAATACTGGGATTGAAAGTAAGAGTTTGGCTTCTTGTAAGAGCAAAACTGGCCAATTGGACAGTGTTTAATGAACGGTTTCACACGCAGTTTCAGCAGAACACATATGTAAGCACAGTCATGACTTTAAACAAGGCTTACAGCACCTTAAAGACAAGAGTATATATATATATATATATATATATATACATCTGCTCATTCATGCGATAATCTAATCAGTCAATCATGTGGCAGCAGTGCAATGTGTAAAATCATGCAGATATGGGTCAGGATCTTCAGTTAATGTTCACCTCAACCATCAGAATGGGGAAAATGTGATGTCAGTGATTTAGACTGTGCATGATGGTTTGAGTATTTCTGCTGATCTCCTGGGATTTTCACACACAACAGTCTCCTAGAGTGTAAAAAGAATGGTGCGAAAAACAAAAACATCCAGTGAGCGGCAGTTCTGTGGGCAAAAAAACGGCCTGTTAATGACAGAGTTCAGAGGTGAATGGCCAGACTGGTCCAAACTGACAGGGAGGTGACAGTAACCCAAATAAATGCCCGTTACAACGGTGCTATGCAGAAAAGCATGGTTCTTGTCTGACAGAAGTGGAACCCGACGTGGTGGTCTGCTTTTGTAGCCCATCCTCCTCGAGGTTTGACATGTTGTGCATTCTGAGATGCTATTCTGCTCACTACAATTGTACAGAGTGGTTATCTGAGTTACCGTAGCCTTTCTGTACGCTCAAACCAGTCTGCCCATTCTCTGTTGACCTCTCTCATCAACAAGGCATTTCCATCTGCAGAACTGCCACTCACTGGATGTTTTCGTTTTTTGCACCATTCTCTATACACTAGAGACAGTTGTGCGTGAAAATCCCCATAGATCAGCCGTTACAGAAATACTCAAACCAGCCTGTCTGGCACCAACAATCATGCCACAGTCTAAATCACATTTCCCCCCCATTCTGATGGTTGATGTGAACATTAACTGAAGCTCCTGACCCATATCCACATAATTTTATACATTACACTGCTGCCACACGATTGGCTGATTAGATAATCGCACAAAAAAGTAGATGTACAGGTTTACCTAATAAAGTGGCCAGTGAGTGTATATTTATACATATATGTATACTGTATATGTTACTAACACTTTATACAGAGCAGGGTGTAACATGTTTTTTTACGTTGAAATGTTATTAAATAATTACGATTTCTGCTAGTCAAACAATGGTTTGATATGTTGTTTACTTTTTCAATTTTTGCGGTTTCATTATTGTTTTGTGTTTTAGAATTTTTTAACTTGTTTAATTTTGTTAAAATAGACTATAATAAATTGTATTAACCTTTTAAAAAAAATAAACTTTTTAAAAACAAATTAAAATTTGAATAGTATTTCATATTTTTTAAAGGTCTTTTTTTTTTTTTTTTTTTTTTTAAACATAAGATAAAAAGCATATATTGGCACATTTTGTTTTTACTTTTTACTTTACTTGTTTTTAAATAATAATTTAAAAATATAATTAAAAAAACTTAACATGCACCACACATCAAATTTGTTTTAAGCCAGCTTTAAATAAATAAAAAAAAAACACACACACACAAACATTCAAAAATATTATCACACATTGAAATTTTTTACATTTTCCTCTCTAGTTTGTGTTAAATAACTACATTAATAAATCATGGAAGGCACAGTGCTGCATGTCTTGATAGATGGCTTCAACTCATCAATACTTGCACCACAGAGGATTTTAATCAACTGTGCCTACCGATTTATTCTTTATGGTCAAATATAATTTAATATTACTTTGTCAGAAATGCACAAAGATTTATTTGCATTTAAAAAAATTATGTTAGACCCCAAATCTGTGCTTAGAGTGTGTGTGTCTGCTCGCATTCATATTTGCAAATGCTTTCAATTATCTTGGACAGAGAGCCAATTTCTAAAGGTAACTTCTAAAGTGATGCATTATATCACACAACTGCTTCGTCCTCATGCCTCTCCATTAGATTTCAAAGCAGTACAGACAACTTTCATTCCACCAACCATGGACGATGCTAGGGGTGGGCTACTGAGGCTTAAGCCAGGAATGTTTTCAGGAAAGCCCTGATTGTTTTTATCATCTTGTAGTGATGTGAAAAGTACCAGTGCTTCAGTACTAAAATCAAAATATTTTAAAATAAAGTAATATGTGTTTAAATTAATAATCTGTCTTTCTACTGTATCAATAATAACAAATAAAACTAAATTCAGTACCCATGCGCTGTCTTGTTGGCGACTGCTTTCCATCACTCAAGCCTGGTTCATGTGTATGTACAGTATGTGCATGCAAGAAGATAGCTTGAGACTCATGTGAATGGTCAAAATGCCAGTCTTGGTGAGACGTTGGAAACTGTGTTCATTTGGTTCATCCAGATGCAGTAAGTACCAAATATTTAGAAATACAGTATAACATTGTAATATTGAAATATTAAAGTAATATCACATAAGCAAGAGTGCTGTATGTCCACACAGCTGTGATTCGGCCGTAGGCACGTGGCACAGGTAATCACAGCCATGTAAGTTATTGGAGAAACAAGGACATGTGTGTGTGTGTGTGTGTGTGTGTGTTATGCTATAGTGACCAACACGGGAAAGTCCTGTAGCAAACACAAGACATTATTCCCCAAAAAAAGTCTTCATAGTCTTTAACCAAAATAACTTGCTCTGCCTCTGAAATGACTTTCCATTTGTATGAGTGCGAATCTCTTCCTATCCCCTCTAACCACCTAGCTTCATTATTCTATGTATCATTTTATCACGATCCAATGAAGTCCCAACCCACACTTCTGAGTATCCTGCTTCTCTCTGATATATCCTGTACATCAGATGACAGAAGTAAATTGGGTTGCTAACGGCATTTGACTAAGATTACTGATCTATTGTAGAGTGCTTCTCTCTTATAATATGAGGTCTCTTTCTCACCCACTCTCTGTGGTTGTGTATCTATTACTCAACATTGTCTCACCTCTGCCCTTCTGTGTGCTGATAATGTCTCACCTTGACTTGCTCCGCACCCCTATCTCAGAGAAACAATAAATGGAGGCTAATCTATAGCACAAACACACAATAATCCACTCAAACCTGTGTGTGTGTGTGTGTGTGTGTGTGTGTGTGTGTGTGTGTTGAGTACCTGCAGAGCACAAATACACAATAATCCACTCAAACCTGTGTGTATGTGTGTGTGTGTGTGTGTGTGTGTGTGTGTTGAGTACCTGCAGAGCACAAATACACAATAATCCACTCAAACCTGTGTGTGTGTGTGTGTTGTGTGTGTGTGTGTGTGTTGTGTGTGTGTGTGTGTGTGTGTGTGTGTGTGTGTGTGTTGTGTACCTGCAGAGCACAAATACAAGGTACAACACAATAAAAACAATGTAGACGAACAAACAGGAATAAACACTTTATGTACAAATGTTACCATTATCAGTATCCTGATGTCTTAAAGGTGTCCCAAGTTTTATTATTTTGCCACAAAAAACTTAATTTACATCAAAAGAAATTTGATTGACTTTTGACAAATACTTTATGATTAACACTGACATGAGATGATGAAATGCTGTTTTATTCTAAGGGCAACGCCATGCTGAGTCGAACTCTCTCTGTTGTGGAAAAAAGTAATCATCTACAATGGTATCATTAACCAAAAACATTTGCTTTTGAATTATGCTGCATCCACGCCAATAGGTGGCAGCATAAATTTCAAGATCACTGTAGCATCAGCCAGCAAAACACACAAAAATGACTTTGTTCTTCAGAATGCAAACACAGCAGCATTTCTTTGTGTATAAAATAATACTGCATTTTCACAAACATGGTTGGAGAATATGCTCAAACTTCTTTTATTACCCGGAATTGACCTATTTTTATTGTTTAATATAAAGACCAGAGTTACACACTACACAACCTCTTGAGTCTTACACGTCTCGCTTGTTCAAGACCCAGCAATAATTCTAAACTGAGATTAAAACTATATGTGGAGTGGAGATTGCCTTGCTCTAGATGTCTGAGTCAACACAGCCCATGAAATCAAGTCAGAATGTGTACTCTCTGTCATGTGTCATATTAACAGCTCAGGACTGCCGATCGCCCTTGGCAACTAATCCTTATTCCACAGCCCCATATTGCACTGCGGCCTTGAAAAGCGTCTGAAGGTAATACAGCACTGTTTATTATTGAGAGCTGGCTGCTCCTTCAGCTTTCATAAACCAAGATCAACACAATATAACCTTTGACATTGTTTATTTCCAGTGTTAGAGAGGAAGGGCATACAGAACAGTTGAACCGACGTGTGATTTTATTGGGAAATGTTGCTAATCAAGCTAAATTAGAAAGAGGGAGAGCATACAGTTACCTCAACATACAGTTGTTTCATGTGAACTCTTAAAAATTCATACAAATTGGCAAAACCTTAAGAGATTATTTTAATATGTTCCTTGAGTTTCAGTTATAATATAAGTAAAAAAAACTACTAAAAAAAAATGTATACTGTATATTTGTTTATACAAATATTATAATTTTCCAACCCTCATTCTGATCCTCTGTCAGAAACACTCGATTTTGGTGCTGCTTCTCCTTTAAGGCTTGACAGCATATGCCCACTTTTTTGATTGGCTGTCTGGTTTTGACTGAATTAGGCTGAGTGAGGAATGGCATACTACCCATACTACTCCAAGTACTGAGTACTAAAGTATGAGTAGTATGGTAGTACGCCATTGAGAACTCAGCCCTACTCTCATGATATGTTGTTGTGGCTAGTCAGATGCAAATGTCTACTACAGTGTGACATCACAATGTGAAGAAAGAAGAGAACAAGTCATTTTCGCAGCATGGTTTCAACAAATGCTCTTTTTGCATTGAAGAGGAAGTTTTGAGTTTTTAAACTTACAGTACGAAAATGTTATTCTTCATGTTCAATCCCTTAATACAAATGCCTGATGTTTATCAATAACCTGTAATATACTTGCCTCATTTTGTTCAAACCCCAGTGTTTTCTTTCTTCCATGGTACACCACATTGATTTTCTCATAAAACCATAATTTATGTTTCTTAACATTTTCCAATTGATAAATGGTAAATTTTCCATGTGGAGTGAGGAAGAATTTAATCTTTGAGGATGACAGCAGGATCTAGTGCTATCGCCGACCTGGAGAAAATTAAGACAAAAAGCCACATTCGCCGGAAATTGGAGAGATTCATTTGTCATCTTTGACAGAGACTCCAGTGCACTTCAGTTTTCAAAGCATGACACTTGTTTTTTTTTTCTTCTTTCTGTTGTATGCTCTCTTTGAAATATCTAAAGGATAATCTGGGAGGAACCTTATCTGTCTTGACACAGCAGCTCTCGCTACTTTAGTTGTTCATCTTATCATGGAGTGCAATCGATAAGTTATCAGTAAACAAACCGGCTATGAAATACAGATATGCATTGACATTATCCCTGTTAATAGTGTTTTCACCCACTTTCATATAGCGCTACCAAAGAAACCAGTGAAAGGTCTTAATTAATGGAGTATGCCATGCAAATGTCACATTTAATATAGACCATAATCATGATAGTGGCATCTTTGATTTTTAATGGGAATGACAATGAGGCTGTGAGGAATAGATTTACATTTCTTCAATGGCACACACAAAATAAAGCTATGAAAGCTCCAAGATCAAACCTGATTTTCAATAACTCATGATGTCTGGGGCTTTTTGTCTACTGAATGTTCTTGAAAATATGTGTTTTTTCAATTTTTTGTCCACAGAACGATCCAGAAACACTTTAAACTGAAGTACAACCTATTGAAGAAACTACGTCTATCCCACACAGCCTTGTTGTCATCCCGTCAAAAATCAAAGATGGCGCTGCTGTGAACAAGGTCTTACAGTAAGTATTAACATTTGTTGCATTGCACAAAAAATTACTCAAAACAGGTTTAGGCTAGAAACATAATTGAAACAAGTATGCCGACACAGACACAAATGTTAAGCCAATGTATTTTCCAAGTGTGTAGTCGTGTTAAATATTATTGACTGTAACAAAATACAGCACTAAAGGGGGCGATTGAGTAACTATCAAATGCCTGTTATTAAACTGAATGTGTTAGCATTCAGGGCGCTAGCTATAAACATTGACAAACGAATTTTCTCAGCAAGATTCTCTTCTAACTATTGTGACTATGACAAGAGTTTAATTGAAAAAGAAAACTGTATAACAAAATGAAGTGCGTCTGGGATTGTATTTTTACTACTCGCTTGAATACCTAAATGACATACCTAATTAACATCTGAATGCAGTTTAAACTCGAACAGTATGCATATGGGGATGCAGCTGTGGAGTTTGTTTGGGATCTCAGAAACCGTATAGCAACACCCTGGCAACTACCCTGAAAACCCAAAACAAGCACCACTCACATTCTGTTTTAAAAATGTAGAATCTAGTAGAAATCTAGTTTGTTTACATCAACAACAAAACATCAATGCAGATACAGGTTTTAAAGAAATGCTTTTGATCACTTTGTATCTTTGTATAACCATGGGCTGCAACAGCAAAGAAATTAAACGTACAGATTTTGAACATCAAACATCTCTCGCAGCTAAACACTTTTGCTAATTAACATCCACAAATTAAAATTGAGCAGTTTTCTTTTGATCTGGAATTAATTCCAAATAGCCTGCATGATTACAACCCATTACAGTTGAGTCATCATCTGTGGCATTGGAATTATTGCATATCGTTAGCAACAAAGGAAAAAGACTTACCTTGATTTAAAAAGTTATCTTTATTCTTTAGAATAAAGAGTCCTGAAGTGACGTAGGAGATGTATAAGTGACGTAGGTTCCTTTTCCAAGGTTGCATTGTATTTTTAGCCCCATGCTTTCACCTTTTGTGTGTACATTAATAGCTGCATGTATTCCAGAATGTTTAAATTGGTGGATGTCCTTTTGATAAACCCTCTACTTAGGGTGATGTTCCCATAGGTTGATCTCCAACAACAGGCCGAATGACAGTAAAAAGCTTCTGAGCTTGGGGAATGTTTGACTTCCTTTGCTTGTTTTAAGCAAAACCACTCGATTTACATCAGTGATAAATCCATGTTCCCATGGAAACATGCTATTTTTGGGCATGTGATTTGAGCTTCTATCAATGACATTTGCATATTCATGTCTGGACAAAGAGAGACAAGATGCTTGAAGTGTTTATCATCGACCATGAGCTATGACTGAATTCAAAATAGCTGCTTGTATCATTATTAGGGTCCATTAGTTCTAATAATAATCTGGCATCATTGGATAAGGACACTTTAGCTCAAAGATGGTCTTTTAGCATTCACAAAGATTTATAAGTAGCTAGTGAAATTCTATAGCAGATGGATCTCAAATTAATTGGTGTCACATCTTCATATCAAAGTGTAACAGCTATTAATTGGTTCATATTTCACAGCTCATTTTTATCCCTTATCAAAGACACATCCCTTAATATGAAAATACTAATGCAAGGACATGCTATGTGAACCTTGCCGTTCCTAGAACTAAATTCCCTGCAAAAAAAAAAAAAGCAAGTAGAATGTCTAAGCAAGTTTGCCGTCCTTTTTTGGTTTAGCTGCTCTCCCAGTCTGGCCAAGTTGGTCTTCAATTGGTCTCCCAGCCTGCGAAAGATTGTGTTTAGCAGGTCTACCAGCTGATCTCTCTTTTTAACAGCCTAAAACTAGCAAAACAGACCAGCCTAACCTTGGCCAGGTTTGGAGACCACCTAACCACGTTAAAAAGATTTAAGATATTTTATGGTAAAATTCTCCCATATTCTGAATTTCCAGATGCTTAACACAATAGATGCTCAAGGCAGTTTGGTTCAGCTGAACAGGGACAAGGGCGATGAAATGATTGTACATGGAAACCAATGTAAAATCTAATTCAACAGTAGTGTAAGCTCACTAGCATAGGTGAAGACCTAAACACAACCTTTGTTATGGATCTAGATCTAGACAGTGATTGATTTACGTCAAGCTGGAGGAAAATCCCATTAAGATTTTATGATGAATTCCATTTATTTTTCGGTTAGTTTAGCCCAAACCGCTCAGCGTTCACTCATTCACTATTTCCTATATGGTGAATGGCAGTGAGTGCACTAATATCTCAGCAGTGAGTGAATTAAATAAGTGTGTGAATTTGCATGCTGATGTTTACACCGAGCGTCAAAGCTCTGGGGCTGTCACATAATAACTTTTAATGTTATTCTAAGGTTTAGGTTTTTACTTTCTTTGTAAAAAAAAAAAAAATTAATAAAAAATAACAAAATGTTATCAATGTTACGTTGTGCAACAAAAATCTATATTCCAAACCATGTCTTTACCCAAATACACTTTGATGATCCTATAATAATTATTTATATTTTAGAGCTGTCAGGACGGATTTCGCGGGAAATTGCATACAAAGGCTGTGTCTCGTTTGGAAGGCTGCGTGCTAGGTAGGATGCGTCCTTTGAAGGCTGCCGTATACCAAGTGTCCTCCTTTAAACAAATCTTGTTTAAACGAGACGGCCTTCCAAGGACAAATGGAAATGGAAGGTTGCATAGTTGCTATGACAGCACGCCACTGGAGTGAGATGGTAACAAAGTCCCTTTAGAAGGGAATGTATGAGGTAAATTTTAGGAGAGTTATAAAGATGTAAAGAGAAAAGAAAATAGATTATACAGGTGTACTTTTAATTTAATACTTTATTTTAATTATATATTAATATAATAATATATATTATATACTCTACACCCATCTACTGAGGTACTTCAACTTGGGAATTAACATTACTTGCGTTTTTCATATCTATGGGCAAATTGGCATTTATTTTTTTAGACATTTCCGTTGAAGCAAAGAAGTGCCCACGAAGGGTCATGCATCCTCCAAAATCCCACGAAAGAAGGTCGCATTCGAAGGCTGCATTCGAAGTGTCCTACTCGCTTTTCTGATACGAGCCTTGTTGACATATGCAGCCAACAAATGCGACCTCCGGAGGACGCAGCCTTCCAAATGTTTCCAATAAGTCGAAACAACAGCATAAGATATGGCACTTACCTGCTCAAATGACATGTTTTTGGATATCCGTCTTTTCCTTTCTTTCGTTATTTATTTGTCCATTCGCTCTGATAAGATGTCATGTATCCAGTGTACACCGGTGCCTTGAACCACATTCATCCACGCAGAGAAGCAGAGCCAAACCACAACCAAAACAATGTTCTTCCGCAAGACGCATGCAGTTTTATTTTTTAACTGCTAGAGGGCCAAAAGTTAGATAGTGTAGCTTTAAATATTCGGTTGTAATATGTAGGTTAACAAATAAATACAATAATGTATATTTGATCAAATGTGTTTACTCTATATATAGCAACATATATATTAAACATGGCAAACAGAATGAAGATTTATTTTATCAATATATTATTTAATAAGACTAACAAGCAAGGCCCAAGTATTATAAAAGTTCATATGTGACATTGTTTCTGCGACAGCCCCAGAGCTCCTACCATAGACATATTTATATATGAGAGTTGAGGAGGCAATGGGAAGTAGCTGTAAGAAGGGAAGGTTTTTCTGCCAGTGAGTCCTCTGAGCTATGCAGTAAGCACTTCAAGCCGGAGGACTTTTGAGAGGACAGGTCAGACTGTCAGGATTAGAGATGGAGCTAAACAATCTGTCTTCAGTTTCCAGACTCATCTCCAAAGAGTAAGTGTATCAGTAGGCTATAAGGATTTGATAGCTTGTCATTAGGCTTGTTCAAGATGAACTGTGTCTCACCCGGAAAGCTTCATTTACTTTTTTTCAGAATATGTAGAAATCAATGTTGTGTTGCGTATTACACGGTGAGATACTTAAACCTGTTCAAGTTGTTTTTAAGTAGTTTATTCTTCCACTTTAGCCAGTGGCAACCAGGACAACACAAGCCTCAAGTAAGGCTGAAATGAGCCTTTCAGTGGACTGTTCTCTGCATTTCAAAGAGCCTAAACCTGTCTAATGTTGTGAGTATTTGTACTAGTTATGCCCCAGTCAGCTGCGAGCATCATGGCCCTGGTCATATTCAAACCCACGGTGGGATTGAGGGGTGATGAGATTAAGAATGCGGACCAGCTGACAGTACATTGTACTAGCTATGCACCATGCACCAAACAGCTGTCACTGAGAGATGTGATGTAAACGTAACTCAAAACATTTTCTTCCTTCTACTAGCACCACTCCTATGCATTGCCTCCATCTCCCACTGGTCTAAAGGCCAGACTCAGTGAAGCCTTGGCTAGGGTGGAGAGTCTTGAGCGAGAGATGAGGAACGTGAAGGACTGGGAAGATGGAGAGAAAATAACACGATGCATGGTCTTCAAGAGGATTTCAGGAACAACATCATAACTGAAGAGCTGAAAGAGAGGCACAATTTCTACTCAGGTAAAATGAAAATAAAACTTTTTGTACAAACCCCATTTCCAGAAAAGTTGGGACATTTTGTAAAACGCAATAAAAACAAGAATATGTGATTTGTTAATTCTCTCGAACCTTTATTTAACTGATAAAAGTACAAAGTGTTTTCACTGACCAACTTTGAAAATATAAATACATTCTGATGCCTGCAACACTCAAAAAAAAGTTGGGACAGAGGCATGTTTACCACTGTGTTACATCACCTTTCCTTTTAATTACGCTTTTAATAGTTTGAGAACTGAGGATACCAATTTTTGCAGTTTTGCAAGTGGAATTTTTGCCCATTCTTGCTTGATGCAGACTTCATCTGCTCAACAGCACGAGGTCGTCGTTGTCTGATTCTCCTCTTCATGATGTGCCATACATTTTTAATTGGAGACCTGGGACAGATTTAATTGCAGATCTGGACAGCAGGCAGGCCATTCAAGCACGCACACACATGTCTATGAAGCCACGCTGTTGTAGCACATGCAGAATGAGGCCTGGCATTGTCTTGCTGAAATAACCATGGACTTCCTGGAAAAAGACGTCATCTTAATGGCAGAATACGTCTCTAAAATCCCAATTTAGTTTCTGCGTCAATGCTACCTTCACACATATGCAAGTCACCCATGCCGTAAGCACTGATGCACCCCCATACCATGATGTTGGCTTTTTCACCTTTTGCTGATAGAAGTCTGGATGGTCCTTTTCATCCCAGTCACAGAGAACTCAACATCAATTTTTCCAACTACAAGCTCAAATGTTTACTCATCTTACCACAGCACAGATTTCCACTGTCGGACCATCTGAGATGAGCTCGATCCCAGAGAACTCCTCGACATTTCTGCATAGAATTATTGGTTCTCCTTGCATAATAGAGTTTCAAGTTGCAAATCATCATGCAGCGGTGGACTGTGTTAAGTGACAATTTAACAGGGGGCAGGGTTGAGAACCACTGTAATAGGTTATTGGCTCTTTTACCTGTAAGGCGGGACTTCCTTTTCTACACCCGCTATATTGAGAAGGATACAGCATAGCTGCAGACAAAGCTCCAAAAAGGATGGGACCTCCAAACCGCCAGCAAAGACATAGGGTGATTCTCAGTCGGAAGGCTGCAGCCTAGTTATCTCAGCTGCCACGTCATCAAGCACTGTCGAAGGCCGTCTCAAATGTGAAGACTCTTGGAAGGCAGCCTCGTTTCGCTGCCTTTGCTTGCCTTATTTTGAAGGATGCATCAATTAGCACCCATAGGATTCCCCTAACTTAACACCCCTAACTTTCCCTCACTTTTCACCTGTGTAGAAGTGATGCCCCCTTTGGAATTGGTGCAGCCAACTTTTGGACTAAACCTACCACTTCTGGAGTAACCCCGTCCTCTTTGGGAGATTCTGTCCCCATTTGGAGCTCTCCGGCTTCCAGCTATACCTACTTGGCTATATTGGCAGTTCCAATATATCCAATTAATTTGAATACAAAAGCGCTCTGTCACGAGCTGTCTTTGACTGATTAGTATTTTAAGCATTAGTATTTCCTTCACAATTTGAAAAAAATGTATGTGCAACTACAGTATGGCAATGCAGCAAAATTTTTTTACAAAATAACTTTAATAATACTATACACAAAGCATATACAGTATTAAATTAAATTCTAGTTTATTTCATATAATTCACAGCTATGGATCACCAAAAGACAAAAACAGCTGAAAAATATTGCCACTGTTTTATCTCATGCAACATGAATAAAGGCATTACACCCACCACCTCAGTGCAATCCATCTCATATTTCAACATTTACATAGACAGAGTGTCAAGTTAATCTTCAGATATATGGGCTATTACATTAAGAGGTGTCTGAAGAGAACGGATTTCCTTAATGACTCAGTGTTAACTGTTGGGTGGACTGGCGAGAAATCGAGCTGGTATCTTTTAATTATTTGAGGGTAGCAGTCCTGTGACTCTGAGCAAAATTATCCAAGACAAATGCTATTATTCACAGTCAATTCTAAAATGAATGCTCTGGCTGGGGGGGGGGGGTTAGAGGAAGAACCGTAACGCCATCTGTCTGTCATAATCCCATTCTTTTCCTAGATCTACCCAATAGCCTCTAACAGTTCAACCAGGGCCAGGTATATGCAGGGATAACTTAAAAGCTTCCAAAATACAATGCGTGTCCATTTGTCTTATTTATCTGGTTTAAAAGCCATTAAATGTGAAACTTTTAATCTGGATTTAATCTAATCTAAATTTATTTACAGGGATTTGATTATGAGAGCACATTCTGCTGTTCTGAGTGGGTTTAAAGCTCATAATTGTGAACAGATTTGAAACAGACAAATAAATCATTCTTGAGGTCTGTAATCTCCTGGGATTTGTAGTTTATGAAATTTGGCAGCACTAATCTGTTTTGAAGGTACGTCAGCAAACAAAAAGCATAGAGAAATTGCAGCTGAGTGCAAGTTTTATTACACAACCAAATGTTATTTGGACACTTAAGCCACATTTATAAATGAATGTCTTTGCATTTGATAACAAAATAATCAACATACATGTATGGGTATTTATTTAAAATAAATATAACACAAACATTTTTTTAAAGAAGCTTATGTTTTGAATCATTATATATATATATATATAAGAAAAAAATTATTACCCAAACCAGTTAGTGGAACATGCCAGTAGTTAATGTGATGAACTCTGCAAAGACACCTGCATAACCACAAAAAAATCACTTTGAGACTAAAAATGGTCAATGCAATTACAAAAATAATAATAATGTTAATTCTGAGGAAAAAGTCTAGCATCATTTGTTTGCAGATGGTTCTTGAATTGATATTTTGCTTCCAATGCATGACTTGAGTGCCGAAAATTATAAAAACAGTAGTACATTTCCATCGTATTGTTTAACCATAGAGATCACGACAGTCAACTGCTGTGAATGGAAAGGATCTATATGGTGTCCGTTCTTCACTCTGGTCTTGTCATGAGTAAATGAGGTGTGACAGGTTGATTTTTGTTTGAAAAATTAGAGAAAATTCTTTGGAGAGCAGACTGTGCAAAGCCACGCCGTCATGAGCGTACACCCATCGCTCCCCCGTCCAATCATAGCGTTTTGGCCCACTGAGTAGTAAAGCAATTAAACAAGAAATTTGCTGATTATTCTCTTATACTTTTACATACAAATGAATTTTACAACAACATTTAAGCATGAAATAACATAAATCATCAAATGAATGACAGAACTTTTGTACCTTGAAGGTGAAGAGAGCCAAATCTGTCGGTTGGGTGTTTGTTTGTTGATGACATATGTACCATGCTCAGAACCCACTTTTACTGTCAGCACACCATTCTGTGAAGAAATAAAACACACATGTAAGCTTGAGCTGCGAGAACGATTCATCAGAAATTCCACGGAAGAGAAAAAGTCATACAAGTGAGGAACAACATGAGGATGAGTCAGGCCACATTCACACTAATACATTTATATGTGAAAACACATAGATTTTGATACATTTACGCATGCTCATCCCCACTAGAACATAATATTCCTTCTTCGAAAACAGAGCTTATTGAAAACACTCTCCATTATCACATACTTTGGAGTCTGAAAATTTAGTTTTCAAAGTAAAACGGATTTGTGTGGATGTTGCCTAAATAATGACTGAATTTTCAATACTGTTCTACACTTTTAGCTTATAAGGGTTTTTCCAAAATTCCTAAACCAAGACCAAAATTGGCAATTGTATATCCTCCTAGAGCTTTCAAACTACATTCACCAAACTTGGCACAGACCTTGAAACTGTTCTGACCTGGGTTGTTATGACTTTTCTAACTGATCCGACTTACGGTTTCTCATAATAGATTATCAAAATTCCCAAAAACGTAACATATTTAACACAAAAGACCTATAAATCCTTTAAAACTATTTTAAACTTTAAGACAAGGCTTTTTCATGCCAACATAAATGTTTGTCTTGACCCATCTAGTTTTTGATAAAACTACTTATTTACCAATAAGGCAGCAACAATATTCTTCATGAGTTTAGTTAAGAGTATTTCCAGCCTGATCTCATGACATTTACGTGACAATGGCACAATTTTTGCAAACCAAAATTAAGTGCTTCATTATACATTTGGCTGCAGTTTCCCAGTGAAATATCCAGCGAGGGGTGCCAAAAATTTGTGAAATTATGTTGTAATCCTACAAGGCTTAAAATGTGTATATTAGATGGATATTTTAATGAGTTAAACGTACCTCCTCAACCTAAAACTAACCTATAGTGTCCTTAAAGATAAATAAGAGGTAAACAAAACAGACATCATTACCCTTAGCCAACACCTAAACCTAACCGATAGTGTTTATAAAGATAAATGAGAGGTGAACAAAACAGACATCATTACCCTTAACCAACGCCTAAACCTAACCGAGTGTTTATAAAGATAAATGAGAAGTGAACAAAACAGACATCTTTACACTTAGCCAACGCCTAAACTTAACTGATAGTGTTTATAAAGATAAATGAGAAGTGAACAAAACAGACATCTTCACACTTAGCCAACGCCTAAACCTAACCGATAGTGTTTATAAAGATAAATGAGAGGTGAACAAAAAAGACATCATTACCCTTAGCCAACATCTAAACCTAACCGATAGTGTTTATAAAGATAAATGAGAAGTGAACAAAACAGACATCTTTACACTTAGCCAACGCCTAAACTTAACTGATAGTGTTTATAAAGATAAATGAGAGGTGAACAAAACAGACATCTTCACACTTAGCCAACGCCTAAACCTAACCGATAGTGTTTATAAAGATAAATGAGAGGTGAACAAAACAGACATCATTACCCTTAACCAACATCTAAACCTAACCGATAGTGTTTATAAAGATAAATGAGAAGTGAACAAAACAGACATCTTTACACTTAGCCAACGCCTAAACTTAACCGATAGTGTTTATAAAGATAAATGAGAAGTGAACAAAACAGACATCATTACCCTAAACCAACGCCTAAACTTAACTGATAGTGTTTATAAAGATAAATGAGAGGTGAACAAAACAGACATCATTACCCTAAACCAACGCCTAAACCTAACCGATAGTG
Source organism: Moxostoma hubbsi (assembly GCA_032164185.1). Classification (NCBI taxonomy): domain Eukaryota; kingdom Metazoa; phylum Chordata; class Actinopteri; order Cypriniformes; family Catostomidae; genus Moxostoma; species Moxostoma hubbsi. The sequence continues at coordinate 9,143,959 of JAVLUX010000018.1, read as the reverse complement.
TTTATAAAGATAAATGAGAGGTGAACAAAACAGACATCATTACCCTAAACCAACGCCTAAACCTAACCGATAGTGTTTATAAAGATAAATGAGAGGTGAACAAAACAGACATCATTACCCTTAACCAACACATAAACCTAACCGATAGTGTTTATAAAGATAAATGAGAGGTGAACAAAACAGACATCATTACCCTAAACCAACGCCTAAACCTAACCGATAGTGTTTATAAAGATAAATGAGAGGTGAACAAAACAGACATCATTACCCTTAACCAACGCCTAAACCTAACCGAGTGTTTATAAAGATAAATGAGAAGTGAACAAAACAGACATCATTACCCTTAACCAACGCCTAAACCTAACCGATAGTGTTTATAAAGATAAATGAGAGGTGAACAAAACAGACATCATTACCCTTAACCAACGCCTAAACCTAACCGAGTGTTTATAAAGATAAATGAGAAGTGAACAAAACAGACATCATTACCCTTAACCAACGCCTAAACCTAACCGATAGTGTTTATAAAGATAAATGAGAAGTGAACAAAACAGACATCATTACCCTTAACCAACGCCTAAACCTAACCGATAGTGTTTATAAAGATAAATGAGAGGTGAACAAAACAGACATCTTTACACTTAACCAACGCCTAAACCTAACCGATAGTGTTTATAAAGATAAATGAGAGGTGAACAAAACAGACATCTTTACACTTAACCAACGCCTAAACCTAACCGATAGTGTTTATAAAGATAAATGAGAGGTGAACAAAACAGACATCTTTACACTTAACCAACGCCTAAACCTAACCGATAGTGTTTATAAAGATAAATGAGAGGTGAACAAAACAGACATCTTTACACTTAACCAACGCCTAAACCTAACCGATAGTGTTTTAAAAGCAAATTCGACATGAAGCACATTTACTGAAGCAACCACGTCATATTGTGTCTCCTCTATGAGACTTTCACTTCACTTTCACTTTTGTTTCGATCATCCTTGGCTGTGATCGAGGCTCGGTTTCCGAGTCCAAAGTCCAACACTCTATCAGGTGAGTTATCCCAGAAGTTAAATGTAGTTGGGTCTATAATACATGCGTTAAACTGTATCGTATTACAAATAAAAGTGTAAAAGTGTTTTGTTATCATAACATAGCAGGGTGTAAGTAACAAGTGTGAAAAATAAGTGTTTATAAATTCATAAACAGCCATAGTATACATGGTTTGTGTGAAAGTGAATAAAACACTCAGTTGTAGCACCTGTAGTGTTCATTTCACCAGCAAACTGCAGCAAAACATAGAAAGTGGCAAGTAAATCTTAACTGGAAAAATGTAATTATGGAAAAGTTAATTCTATGAGACTAGGTTGAATATTTCACCCAAAATCAAAGTTTTGTCATCATTTACTCACCCTCATGTTTTTCCACTTTCTTCCGTGGAACACAAACTAACAACATAAGGGTGATGACAGAATTTTCATTTTGGGTGTACTATCCCTTTAAGCACCAAAGCATGGCTGAATGATGTGCAACAAAGCAGATATATAAGAAACAACGACAACAAAGCTGATCTATGCACAGATGTTCTCTACATGTGTGGTTGAGTGTAGTGAGATCCAAAGTCAAGTGTGCTGACAAACCAGAATACAGCACAAACTGTTAGCCACACCTTGGGCTGACCAGATGCTTGATTTAAAGGGCTGCAGTCACATTATATCATCCCAACTCCAGTGACACAGTTAGTGTGTAGTATCTTCTGTATGACATTAAATGGGATGACTTTATTTATGTTGCAAACACCAGCATTGCTGTGGGTGTTTGTGAGTACCAGCTGCACCTGAGGCTTAAGAGAGGTGTAAAAATTTACTCCTCAGAATAAGCAGCTGACAGTAAGCTCACCCTCTGACATTTATCCAGCGAGCCGAGAGAGGAGAGCGTGAATGACCAATCAATTTGTCAGCACTGCCTGCTGGTCGCCCCACCAGATTCGTAAAAAGAACAAGCCCATTAACTCAAAGAGCTGGAAGAAATTTTTTATGGAATGGTGTGAAGAAAATGTTCCTTCTCCTGGAAAGAGATCACTGAAATAAGTGTCCTTAGATATCTCGCCAGTATGTGACTGCACTAGACTGCAGATACAAATGCGATCGCAGGACACGGACACGTTCTTTGATCATCCAATAACGTTCTCATAGTGTAGTAGTTGAAGCGGAACATTCAGGTTACTCCAGCATTACTCCATCCACTCTAACAATAACATACTGAAAGCTCGGAGTGTTTGTGGCATTCAGAAATTCGGCAGGAGATGTGCATTTTCTCTCAATGCATGATGCTGCTATACAAAAAAATATTTTTTCACTGTGATTTGTTAACAGAACTCTTGCTGGAGCACTCAAACAATAACACTCAATCAAAACTTTCTTATAAAACCAAGTGAACAGATCCCATCATAAAAGTTTAAAGATCCATTTTCACCTTACAGAGCAGCAGCTTGCATTACAAGTGAATTGTAATGTTCCCCCCCCAAAAAATGACTGGAGATATAAATGCAGGTCAGACAGATTTGTTCGTACATAATGGGTGAAGTGTGTAATTTCTCAAGTTACTAACATTGGTTGGCCCTATTTGGTTGTCCAATCTTAAACTTATGTCATTGGTTGAGACAATGTTGCTATGCCGGGCTGTTCGGGATGCTCAAACAGAACAATGTTTTGAAAGTGTCAGCGTCACTGTATTTACACTTCACGGGAAGTCAACCAAATTGGCTTGCAAATGGTAAAAAAAAAAAAAAAAATGTAAACAGACCAACAGCTTCCCCTAGTGGATATTTAGGAAAACGTCATCTTTCATAAGAATGAGTTGTGAAAGCAACTTTGTTGTGTGTTAAACATGTAATGGTGTGTAGATATATGCATGTGTGCTTACAGAGAATACGACATCATAGTCCATTCCAGTAAAGCTCTCATCAGTGAGGTCTTCAAAATAATCTGCTAAAGCGTAGAGGGTCTCTTCTGCTAGTCTGTCATATTCTGTCTCTGTTAGTTCTCTGTACACAACAGTTATTGGGCAAGTTAAGGCAATAGTGGTACTCCTATTGCAACATGATTACACAAATTGTATAATAATGGATGGAAATTATGCTAATACAAAAGATGAAGAATTAACACACATGTTTTTTCATGCACTAATTTCTACAGTCTGTAATAGTGCATGAAACAACTATCCATGAAACTAATATGTAGTAGTACTTACAATTACATAACTTACTATGCATGGCAAACTATTTAGATCCTATTTTGAATTTGTGCAAACGATTTAAAAAAAAAAAAAAAAAAACATTCTCTACGAATGCTGAAATTCTTGAATGGAACTACGTTTTATATTAACAAAAAATTAAATAAATAAAAAAATAATAATACACTGTTCCTTCATGCTTTAAAAGCGGATGAACAGCCTTTTAATCAATACAGTGACTAATATAACTTATTACTTATACAGTAATAAAAGTAAAAGATATGGCAATTATTTGCTCTGTGAGTCCAGTAAATATTACAAGATGAATCAAATCCTTAAGCACAGAATTCAATGTACACTGTTTACCTGACCTGAAGTGCATTTTCCTCCTCAAGAGGTGTGCTTAAATGAAGTTCTCTTCTCTGTATAGTCCTATTAAACCACTAAAAAAAAAAATTATAATTATATATAGAATAAAATATAATAAAAAATAACACTTTTATTCTGTCATAATTTATACAAACAAAGAGTGTTATGTCCATTACATTTGTGTGTGTGCGTCCTCCCAAAACACTGGTCCTCACATCCGTCTTTGCAGAAGAAATACTCTTAAATCGGCCACCACACACTGACTAAAAGTTGAATCAAAAACAAACAATTAGAAATGACAAGTTTTTCAAGCTTCTCAAAGCACAAATATTTAAAGGAATATTCTGGGTTCAACACAAGTTAAGCTCAATTAACAGCATTTGTGGCATAATGTTGATCACCACAAAAAATTATTTCGACTCATCCGTTCTTTTCTTTAAAAGATCAAAAATCGAAGTTTCAGTGAGGCACTTACAATGGATGTGAATTGAGCCAATATTTGGAGGGTTTAAAGGCAGAAACGTGAAGCTTATAATTTTATAAAAGCACTTACATTAATACTTCTGTTAAAACTTGCATGTTATTAGAGCTGTAAAGCTTTTTTTTTTAAGTCAAACCCCTTTTTGAGCATAGGCCAAAAAATGAAATACTCAAATTTAAATGGTCATAACTCATGAATACTTGGGAGTACAGACCTAAATTTTGACTCTTTTTAAAGAAGACATGTACGTTTTTTGTGGAAGTGCAATTAGTAAAAAAAAAATTATAATAAAAAAGTTAGAGCAGTTTGTTTATTTCAATAAAAATACTCTGCACTAAATTTTTCATTCCTTTTCATAAAAATATATTTAAAAAATAAGATTCACCCAAAAAATGCCAGAAAATCAAAGCCATATGGCTAACATAGTTCTGTGCAAAATGTTGGGTTTCATAAGTTTTAATAAGAGCTATCTGTAACAATTTGTTTGGACACAGAACCAGAAAGATGGCCACAAAACTCCATTGGTGGAGTGTCCAAAGGACACTTGATCTGAGTAAACAAATATATAAAGTATATAAAGTATTGCTTTTTTTATTTAATTTTTTTTAAAGTTCGACTTTGATATACAACAGTCAGAATAAATCAATATACTATAGTATTTATTCTTTATTATCTAATAAAAATAGAGTAGCTCAAATATATTAGACAGTAACTATATATATATATATATTAGATTATAATATATTAGAAATATATATATATATATATATATATATATATATATATATATATATATATATATATATATATATATATATATAAATTGCACTTACAGTTTAGTGCACAGATTAATCTTTTTGTCACCAGACTTTGTCCATTTCACACTTTAGAGTCACTCCCTAACTTTACCAGACGAATGTCTAATGAATGTCCAATATAAAAACAACTTTACAGCAGTACATAAGCTTGTACTCGTGTGTACAATGTTATAAACACACACCTGCACTTTATCTCTGGATAATGTGCTACATTTGTTCTGGTCTGATATCCATAATAAAAAGGTAAACCAAATGCATATGCACATTACTACGGATCATGCTATGCATCCATGCTGCTAACAAGCTAGCAATTCTCGTTTTAACTCACGTGAACTTCTGTTGAACAAGGTCCACCGATCATTGTTAACAGTCTGGACGCTTGTTGCCATCTGGAGTTCAGGTTCAGTAGATAAAGACAGTGACATTTACAGGTATTCGTTAACATTGACATCTTGTCAAACAAGGATGGCAGTCTCTGACTAGTCAAACCGAAGATTGTGTCCTTTGCTTTGACAGTCCTCTGGTAACCGGCGATCTTTCAAAATAAAAGTCCTAACAAACTATATTCAGGAAAAAGCTCTGGAGTTCGCTAGTTCGAATCAGTGTTGCCAGATGTACGATAATTATCGTATTTGTACGATAATTTTGACCTCTGTACGATGTACGATCAATAATGAAAAAAATCCCATAATGTACGATAATTTCAGAGTTTTCAGTCATTCGTCCAAACACACATCCTACCGCTTCTCTCTCGGACCCCGAATCATTGCACGCATCCTGCACGCAAGCACACGCACGCACACGCACACGCACGCACACACGCACGCACGCACGCACACACACACACACACACAGCACAAGTGGATGTGGCATCCGATGATGACAGCGACTTAGAGATCGAATTTGAATCTTTTTTGTGTTCATTGTGCACTTTTTTCTTTTTTGTGCACTTTTTTTCGGCATATCTTTTGCACGTTGGAAAAAAAAGTTATTCAGACTTCCTCCAGTTAATGTGAGCGTATTATACAGCTTGTTCAAATTGGCTGTAAAATTATTTGGAAAATAAAATTGTTGGAAAATAACTATATTTTATGCGTTTGGTTTGTGTACGATAATTTTTTTTTAAAAAACGATAATTTTGAGGTTTTGGTACGATACTTCGACATTTCTAATCTGGCAACACTGGTTCGAATCCAAGAGCGTGATGAGTGCTCCTAAGCAACCAAGTTTACCCAGTTGCTAGGGAGGGTAGAGCCACATGGGGTAATCCCCTCGTGATCGCTATAATATGGTTCAAAACCCAAATTGAGGTGAGTCACAACGCCACCACGAGGACTTGAGCACATTAAGAATTGGGCATTCCAAATTGGGAATAAATAAGTAAAATGATTAAGAAAGGATATCACATTGTATAATGTGTACCAGATCAGTAGTTATAGCGATAGTTCACCCAAAAATAAAAAATGTCTCATTTACTCTCATAATTTACTTTCAGGCCATTACAGATGTGTATGACTTTCTTTCTTCTGAACACAAATGTAGATTTTTAGAAGTATATCTCTGCTCTGTATGCCCATACAATACACATATTGAATGGTGACCAGAACTTTGAAGGTCCAAAAAGTATATTAAGGCAGCATAAAAGTAAAATCCGTATGACTCCAGTGGTTTAATCCATGTCTTCAGAAGTTATATGATAAGTGTGGGCGAGAAACACTTGCTATAAATTGTCCTCCCTGCCCAGAAGGTGGCGATATGCATGAATAATGCAATTTGTCAAAAACAAAAGAAGAATGTGAAAAAGTATTGATCTGTTTCTCTGTTTCTCACCCACACCTATCATATGGCTATAGAAGACATGAATTGAACCACTGGAGACCTCTTTCAAAATAAAAGTCCCAACAAAATAAATTAAGGAAAAATCTTACAGAGATATTAGTACCAGAAAATGTAATATATATAAAAATGTAAAGGTAAAACTTTAACTAATAAAATTAAGAAAGGATATCACATTGTATAATGCATAACTCTCTCATAATTTACTCGCCCTCATGCTATCCAGATGTGCATGAATTTCTTTCTTCTGCAGAGCACAAACAAAGATTTTTATAAGAATATTTCAGCTCTGTAGGTTCATACAATGCAAGTGAATGGTGGTCAGAACATTGAATCTTCAAAAAACTCATAAAGGCATCATGAAAGTAATCCAGAAGACCCCAGTGTTTAAATCTATATCTTCTGAGATATAGATATGATCAGTGTGGGTGAGAAACAGATCAATATATAATTCCTTTTTTCTATAAATCTCCACCTTTGATCAACACTGACTGCATGAAAAATGCAAATCGCCAAAAAGCAAAAGAAGAAAGTTAAAGTGGAGATTTATGGTAAAAAAATAAATAAATAAAAAAAGACTTATTCGAACCCATACCTATCATATTGCTTCTGAAGACATGGATTTAAACACTGGAGTCTTATAAATAACTTTTATGATGATTTTTGGAGATTCAAAGTTCTGGCCACCATTCACTTGTATTTTATGGACCTACAAAGCTGATATATTCTTCTAAAAATCTTAATTTGTGTTCAGAAGAAGAAAGAAAGTCATACACATCTCGGATGGCATGAAAGTAAATTATAAGAGTAAATGAGAGAATTTGCATTTTTGGGTGAACTATCCCTTAAACATCCATTTTTGTTTTTTCATATAGGCTACAGTGGGGTCAAAAAGTCTGAGGCCACATTGAAAATATTCTCTCTCTCTTTCATTTTTTACTTTTTGTAATAGTTATGTACATTGGAGCGTTTATTACATTTTATGTGGTAAAGGTGATGTTTATTTACTCCGTGGTGTAAGAACTCCTCAATAGGATTTAGTAATGGGGAGCATGGTGGGAGAAACTCCATAAATAACGTGGGTGGGCAACAAAACACTCCCTGACTGTATTCGAACGATGGAAACTTACGTTGTCCCAAACTATAATATATGTTACGTATAATATACGTAATTTCTTTCCAACCCCCTCTCATTCTCAGGAATGAGATCCCTGTAAAGAGTTTCCAGGAGTGTGTTATAGGGCCCAATGATGGGAATGAGGCTGAGTACAACATTCCCACATATGGCAGCACACGTAATGTTCCCTATATGCTGGCCTGGCACATCAACATTGGCTTAGTGACCAATAATATTATGGCCACATCTCCTGACTTTGGTCAAGCTGAATCCTGACTCATCAACATACACACAAATATATAGGAATTCATCAGTCTCCAGCTCCATCACTCTCTATAAAAGATAGTAAAGCAATTTAGCAATTATTTACAGTAGATATTGTAAATCATACAGTTACACACTGTGTAACATATTCTTCATATACAGGTTGTACTCAATACTGAAAGACAAGGATATTACAGCACTGTGTAGTATACAATGATGAGTTCTTACCTGTACATACATTGAATTGTTCCCCATCTAGCCTAGGTCTATCCATCTGACAACCATTTCAACAATACCACATAACTATTATGTATCTAATATATGTGTGACAGGTTATGGTGATTGTTGGTTGTTCTATTTTGCATGTAGGGATTTACACAATGAACATTTTTCTAATTACATTTGAGAGTATCATTCAATAGCAAATTAATGCAAACTATTTTGATCTGCAAGGCTTACTCAATGCATTTTGTGCCGAAGCAATTATACATGACTATAGTCATGTGAACAAATTACTTCATGTTCATGTAGTTAGTCATATAGTTAATAGTCATTCGACGATTGTGCCAAAGTGAAAAAACTTTTTTGCATGCATGTGTTTAGAATTTTAAATGATACATCTATAAACTATACATTACAGTCACTAAAATGGCCAATTTTCATTTCAGCAGACGGACGGACGGACGGACTAGATAGATAGATAGATAGATAGATAGATAGATAGATAGATAGATAGATAGATAGATAGATAGATAGATAGATAGATAGATACATAGATAGATAGATAGATAGATAGATAGATAGATAGATAGATAGATAGATAGATAGATAGATAGATAGATAGATAGATAGATAGATAGATAGGCATGCTGTGTCTCGTTTGAAAGGACGCGTCCTCCGGAGGTCGCATTTGTCCGTCGCATACATCATCGAGGATTTCTCGTTTCTGAAAACCGAGTACGACACTTCGAACGCGACCTTCTTTCACAGTAATTCAGAGGATGCTTGAGATGCATCCTTCATGGGCACTCACAACCCACAATTCTTTGCTTCAACGGAAATATCTAAAAAAAAAAATAAAAAAAAAAAAATACAAATGACGCCAATTTTCCCGTTAATATGATGTTCAAACGCAAGTAATGTTAATTCCCAAGTTGAAGTACCTCCGTAGATGGGTGCAGAGTATATAATATGTATAATTCTATTAATATATAATTTAAATAAAGTATTAGACTAAAAGTACACCAGTAAAATCTATTTTATTTTCTCTTTACATCATTATAATTCTCCTAAAATGTACCTCACGCATTCCTTCCAGAGGAACATTGTTCCCTTCTCACTCAAAGTGCTCGCGCTTGTTAAAGAGTGGCGTGCTGTCATAGCAACCATGTTACGTTCCGTGTCCGTTTGTCCTACGAAGGCCGTCTAGTTTGAACGAGACTTGTTTAAAGGAGGACACTCGGTATACTGCAGCCTTCAAAGGACGCCTCCTATCTAGCACGCAGCCTTCGAAACGAGACACAGCCATAGATAGACAGCCTGCAGGTGGCATCGAAAGCTCATATTGAAAGTGGGTTTTCTTCTGGAGTGCTGGAAGAGGCGGAGACTTGCGCTGCTGTGACTTTACAGTCGCCTTCATTAACAATTTCACGAAGTAGAGGGAACATTCAGTACACCTGTCTAGTGAGCGAAACGTTTTGGGATCTCGGAATACTAGTTTACACAAACCCTTCTTTTTCTGAAAGCAAGACAGACACCACCCAAAAAGGAGATATATATACAGGTAAGATGTTTTTTTATTATTATTATTATTATTATTTTTAATTATGTTTGCGATGTGATGAAATTATGTAGCAGCATACTATTTATTTTTTCTAAATAACAGGAAGTATACAGTATACTATACAGTATTCTGTAAATAGTAATCATGTACTGTATAGTTAAGATTGCTAAATAAATAGACACAACAACTTTTAATAGGAGAAGAAAATGTTTTCCATGACTTTTGTTGTTCTAAGAGGTCACGTGTCCAGTCAAACTCCTCAGCGTTTTGTCCAAATGGGTTATGGGTCTGAAACTGTGTTGGGTCACTACTTGATGTCCAATGTAAAGTGTGGATCCTGAAGCAAAACCAGTTGAGAACACTGTCCTAAATCCTCTATCAGAATCAGACCAATGGACCATTTACATTTTTTTTAATCTTTGTTGAGCCTTTCAAAACGGCAGCTGGAAGGTGCACAGCTCCTGTCGTGACCAGCGGTCTAACTCCCATGCACATATTTATTGTTCCCACAGTGGCCTGCTACATTCCTCCCTTCTGTTCAGACTGCAGACAGCCAGTTGACAGACATTTACATACTAGCCCCAAGCCAGCTTGAACGCCTCTTTTATAATACAGTAGAATAGGTCACATTTGAAGGCAACTAAACTGGTCCCAGGTCAGTATAGAAGAGTTCTTTTCTTGTTTGGGATGTGACATGCTTTTTTCATCTTAATGTGTGAAATACCATCTCTCTGGCTGGACTGGGCCATAGTCATCATCATTAGTATATCTGTAGTGGTGATTTGATTGTGAACATTTGGCTATGAGAAGGACTTTCGGTCCAGAGAGAATAAAAGAGAGCACACAGTGAGTCACATGAAATCAAGATTTCTCTTGAGTACTTACTTAGTTTGCTGCATACAATAGATAGCAGTGTTACTGGATTTACGTAAGGTATGTAATTCAATGTTGAGAGTAGGTCTTGTTAGTATACAATAAATAATTGTGGTGCAGCCTTGTCTACGAAAGCTTAAAGGAATATTCCGGGTTCAATACAAGTTCAATCGACAGCATTTGTGGCATAATGTTGATTATCACAAAGCTTCATATCTACTCGTCTCTAGTTTTCTTAAAAAAAGAAATAAAAATCGAGGTTTCAGTGAGCCACTTACAATGGAAGTAAATGTGGCCAATTTGAAATGTGAAGCTCATCATTTTATAAAAGCACTTACATTATTTCTTCTGTATAAACTTGTGTATTATTTGAGCTGTAAATGTATTTAAATCAAAGGTTTTAGGTTGTTTTATTGTTTACAACACTACGTCATCACGACAACAAAGTTGTTTTTATTTTATCACAGTAAAATCATGTCAACACACATATTATTTACATTTTGTGGCTGTACTTTTGTACCAGTGAGTATTTGAATGTTTACAGATTGTCCCCATTCACTTTCATTATAAGTACCTCATTGTAACCCCAGATTTCTACTTTTTTTAAGAAAATGAGGGACAAACTAAATGTTTGTCGTTATCATCATGATGTCACAAATGCTTTAGAATGAGTTTAACTTGTACTGAACCTGGAATATTCTTTTAAGATGGCATGGGCATGAAAATATATTGTCTGTCCTTCCTGTTTACATTAAGATATACAGTGGCGGCCAAAAGTTTGGAATAATTTTGCTGTTTCGGAAGGAAGTTGGTACTTAAGTTCATCAAAATGGCATTCAACTGATCGCAAAGTATAGTCAGGACATTACTGATGTAAAAAACATCACCATCACTATTTGAAAAAAAGTAATTTTTTATCAAATCTAGACAGGCCCCATTTCCAGCAGCCATCACTTTAACACCTTATCCTTGAGTAATCATGCTAAATGGCTAATTTGGTACTAGAAAATCACTTGTCATTAGATCAAACACAGTTGAAAGCTATTTGGTTCAGTAAATGAAGCTTAACATTGTCTTTGTGTTTGTCTTTGAGTTACCATTTATGCAATAGACTGTCGTGTCTTAAGGTCAATATTAGGTCAAAAATGGCCACAAAAAAAAACCCGTCTCTCTAGAAACTCACAAGTCAATAATTTTTTTTGGAGCAGTGAAGGCTATTCAATGCTTGAAATTGACAAAAAACAGAAGATTTCATACAAAGGTGTACACTACAGTCTTCAAAGTCAAAGGACAACTGGCTTTAACAAGGACAGAAAGAGATGTGGAAGGTCAGATGTACAACTAAACAAGAGGAGAAGTACATCAGAGTCTCTAGTTTGAGAAATAGACGCCTCACATGTCCTCAGCTGACAGCTTCCTTGAATTCTACCCACTCAACACCAGTTTCATGTACAACAGTAAAGAGAAGACTCAAAGGCCTTATGCGAAGAATTGAAAAGAAAAAGCCACTTTGAAATAGAAAAACAGATAATTGGAAAAGAGTGTTATGGGTCTTAAATCCATTGAGCTTTTGTGGGATCAGCTAGACTGTTAGGTGCGTGAGAAGTGCTCGACAAGACAGACACATCTATGGCAAGTGCTACAGGAAGTGTGGGATGAAATGTCACCTGAGTATCTTGACAAACTGACAGCTAGAATGCCAATGATCTGCAAAGCTGTCATTGCTGCACATTGAAGATGTTTGTTCAGAAGTTCTGAACTTTTATTTTTCAAATTTTAATAGTAATTTTTCATGTTATTAATGTCCTGACTATACATTGTGATCAGTTGAATGCCACTTTGGTGAATAAAAGTACCATTTTATTTCCATAAGAGCAAAATCTGTACATTATTTCAAACATTTGGCCACCAGTGTACATTATTAATAAATATTATTTATTTGTTATAAATAATTAGGGCCTTCCATCCGGGTGTGTTTGTGGTTTTGGAATGCTTTACACTTAAAATGCTTATTGCTGGAATGTTTTAGAGAAATCTAATACATACAATCTGAAAAAAATATTAATCATTAATCACTGACATCACATAATCAAGCATCAGAGGTTCTCAAAGCCAAAGCCCTTACTTTGATAATATTGGTATAATCTATGTGGTATTTGTCACTCACATAACACTGTTGGAACAGGTATGTCTTAGGACAGGAGGATTCCTTGTTTAAATAGTTTTGTCAAAGTCACTTAGGGCATGTAGAAAATGCAAAAAGTGTATTTTGCAAGGGTTTAAGGTTTGTTTGAGGGGCGGTGCATTCTGAAAGACAACATCTGGCGTAGGAGTTCTTGTTCTTTTCATTCAGTCATGCAGCTCTTGGTAAAAGGTTATTTAGCCAGTGCTTTTGAATGGGAAATGAGTGGATGCAAATGAGCGCCAAGTAAAACACATCTTTGGAACACTCATCTTTCTCTACACCTGTATGCACCCTTTACTTGAAGAATTTCATAACAAAAGGTACAAAAATGCATGGCTGAGCCAAAGGTTGATGAGACAGTTGCATTTTCAGACCTCTATAGCCTAAACAAGCACAAGTCAAATTATTGTCATGCTGTTCTTGTGTTGGTTATAGGGCTGGACAGTTTAGCTAAAAATATATATCTAAATATTTTTCAGTCTTTGGCAATGTACTGTATGTCTATATATTTATGCATTTGCTCTTAAATGGCTTAAAATGGTGATACTGTATTTTCAATTAGAGATTTAAGGTATGCTCAAAAATGTAGTGTAAGAACTAAAACAGTTATAATCTAGTTAGTTATAATCAATTCATGTTTTCTAGGTTCACAAAACAAGGAAGAATGATATTTAATCATCATATTTAATTTAATCCATTTCAATACATATTATACAATACAATAGTTAGTTAGTTCCAGTCCTGTAATCTGATTGGGTACTATTTGTATCACTCAGCTTGTCAGTGTTCTGTGCTTTCCTTAAAGTACTGGAGATTTTGATTTATTTCAGTGGCTTGAGTATTTTGAAACCAAAATTATTTTATTATTATTATTTATTTCTCCCCAATTTGGCTCTCCCAATTCACAATGTGCTCTATGTCCTCATGGTGGCGCAATGACTTGCCTCAATCTGGGTGGAGGAGGACAAATCTCCACATCTGAGACCGTCAATCTGCGCATCTTATCATGTGGCTTGTTGAGCATGTAACCGCAGAGAACTAGTTCATGTGGAGGCTCACGCTATTCTCCGCGGCATCCACACTCCACTCACCATGTGCCCCATCGAGAGCGAAAACCACATTATAGCGACCACAAGGAGGTTAACCCAACATGACTCCACCCATCCTAGCAACCGGGCCAATTGGTTGCTTAGGAATCCTGACTGGATTCACTCAGCACACTCTGAATTCAAACTTGCGACTCCAGGTGTGGTAGTTTGTGTCTTTACATGCTGAGATACCCAGGCCCCATATTTTTTGTTTTGAATGAATCACTAAATCATTGATTCAACTGATTCATTACAGAACACCCAGTCGTTCACGACCAAAACAATGGAAGTGAACGAGAATGATTCGTACACTTAAAATATTTGTTCGAAAAACAGATTCTATCCATTCGAACGAAACACCACTAATTTGAAAGAGCCTTGCAAAGTGCCGAGTTGTGCTTGATGTTTTGACTCCTTTTGGAACTATTTTCGTTGGATGGAGAAAAAATGCATGAGCTAACTGACCAGAAACTTAAGTTAATCAATATTATTAACTTTTTTTTACTAAAACACTGTGATATACTGTATGAAAAATGCCACGCAGAGACCTCTGTGAACACCAGTCATGACATGCGAATTGTTGAATCAGAGTTTGTCTTCGACTTGCAAGTCACGAGACAAGGAAGGATTGTGAAACTATAATCTAATGACATGCTAATTTGCAAACTAGTGTTTAAAAGTCATCACGATAATAACGATGCTATTAATATTAAAACGGCAACAGAATAATTGTAAATCTATAGTGAATATTCAATATACCACCCAGGCTGGTTTGCATTAGTAAGAACTGAATGACATTCCTTCCAACTGATCTACTGAAATGGTTAGTCACTGGAGGAGTATGATAAAGAAAAGGTAAAGCATGCAGTCGGCATTTGACACATGTTACATAACCATGTACACTGAGGCTGTAATAGCCCACAGGCGGATGTGATCACTTGGGCCTTGTGACATTTTCAAAAGAATAATGAATTGCATTCTTGAATGTTGTTGATCAGGGATAAAAATTGAAAGAGCATGATCGGTTTGTTGACCGTGAATATGCTTCTGTCTTCTTTTATTCAGTCTGTAACAATGATAGTGTGTTTGAAGGTTTCTTTATCTTATAATCCATCTGTTAACACTATATGTAGATACTCATTGTAAAACAGATCAAATTCATGGGCAAGGAAGAGGCGAGAAACCGGCTTGACAAATAACTTAAAGGTTTAATGCACAACTCAAAAGACAAACATAAGAGGACGGACATGTCCGTAATTGAGCTCTCTTTCTCTCGATCGTCGTCTGCGAGTGGCCTTTATCCCTCTTGACGGCTTAATTAGCCTAATATGGGACCGGGCGTGCGTAATCACGCCCCGGTCCCGCCCTCCACCGTGCCACACTCATACTCCATTTGTATTCCAGTGTAAGAAGACTGGCGATAGTGAAATAGCTGCGTCAAATAGTAACTCATCCACTAATGGGACATCAGAACAGATCAACTGAAATTTACTTCCAAACTATAAGAGCAGAAATTATTTTCACAACTATGTTTTGACATTTTCTGAAGAAAACATGAGTGGTGCTTGCCTGTGCAAAACTTGTGTGATTGCCACGACATTGCTATGTGTTTACTAAGGTGTTCTGAGTGCTTTTAGGTGTTCTGAGGTGCTTTGGGCTGTTGCTAGGGCATTAATATGTGGTTGCTTACTGGCCCAAGTCACAAGAGCCCACCTCCAAGTGTCTATCTTTTGGTCCCTATGTTTTATTGTCCGCCAGGAAAAATAGAAAAAAGTTCCAAAATGGACAAACTGCTGAAGCTTTCAAATCTCTTTTGCAGATGTTTTAAAATTTGATGCATTGTGATTGGTCATGTGACATGCAAGAATCAATGTAATTTGGTGTCAAATGATGTCAAACCTGCTGTGACTCATCTAAAAGTACCTTTTTTTTTTAATTGAACACAAGTGCAAATGAGATTTGAGAGCAAATGGGAATATTGTCAGCAAATAACAGCCTAAATTTTACTTAAATATAAGCTATCATGTGTTTTTTTTCTCCTCCCCAATTTGGAATGCTGAATTCCCAATGTGCTCTAAGTCCTCAAGGTGGCATAGTGACTCACCTCATTCTGGGTGGCGGGGGAAAAATTTCAGTTGCCTATGCATCTGAGACAGTAACGTGGCTTGTTGAGCATGTTACTGTGGAGACAATGTGCATATGGAGGCTTCACACTATTCTCTGTGGCATCCACGCACAACTGACCACGTGCCCCACCGAGAGTGAGAACCACATTATAGTGTCAATGAGGAGGATAACCCATGTGACTCTACCCTCCCTGGCAACGGGGCCAATTTGGTTGCTAAGGAGACCTGGCTGGAGTCATTCAGCATGCCCTGGATTCAAACTCACGACTCCAGGTGTGGTAGTTAGCATCTTTACTCACTGAGCTACCCAGGCCCCCTGCTATCATATGTTTTTCATACTTTTCTGAAGAATAATAAATATTCAGAGTGACTATTTGAACTAGATGTAAATATCATCAGCCACAGGGCTATTTGCACTCTAAAGCTGCGTTCATACCGCCAGCACCACGCAGCGACAAAACAACCTCATCTCATTAATTTTCAATGAGAGCTGGCAACTTCCAGCGATACGAGCGACGACGACCGTTGGGCATGTCCAGCGACGCAACATAGTTGAGAAATGTTTAACTTTATCCAAATTAAGAGTGACTTTCGGGAGCGACATCCAATACGAGAGAAGATGGTAGAGCTCACGTGATCCTTCTCTCTCTCTCAGCTTCTGCTGTGGCGGAAAGATGGAGGAAAGGCTACTCTCCATACACACCACTAGCGACCTAACCGCCAGCCACTGTCGACATGCAGCAACAAAGTAGCTGGCAGTGTGAACGCAGCTTAATAGTCTAGTGAAAACACAAAAAATAATAAGGCAAAATTGAAAAGACCCGGGTTCTCATCTGTCTTTTGTCTCACTTTTTCTCATCCTGAATTGGTTATGGCGAAGGTCAGGGAGTTGAGAGAAAGGTTTGATTCAGGTCAAATTAACCATTGTTTTAGAGTAATATTGTAGAAGCCATGTTTTTTTGCAGAAACCATAGTTTTAATGCAATTAACCGTTGTGTTACTATTATAATATGGTGTTAATAAAGTAACCATGTTTAATTTTGTGGTTACTGTGATTTTACTACAAAATACCATGGAAGAACTATGGTTGCTGTAGTAAAACCATGGTTAATTTTTGTAAGTGAAGGTTAGGGTTAAAGGTAGGGGTTGGTGTGGGGTGTCTGTTGGACTCTAAATAAACAAAATAAGCATGCTGCAGTGATGCCACTATACTGTATGTTAGTATTTGATTAGCAGTGCAAATAGCATTATTATTCTGCCATAAATAATACAGTGATGGAACAACATGAGTTGAGTAAATTATGACAAACATTTTATATTTGGGTAAACTGTTCTTTTAATACTTAGTGTTAAGGTAAGTGTGGGCAGTAATAATGGTGAATAACTAATTGTGACCACTAAATGCCATAGCAAGCATTAATAAATATTTCTTGTAAAAATTGCAAAGAGATAACTCAGACTAGAGTGGCAGGGCAAACCCACCCTGGAATGCTTGTAAATAAATTTGTTGTCATGATTGGCTGCATTATGTGTAGGACTGCACCAACATTTTCACATTTAAGTCTTAAATGTGAGAAAGCTGTGCGTGTTAACTGTCGTGAGACAATGTGGTGGAGAGACGGACGGAAATGCAGGCAATGTTGTTGGTCTCATTGGTTTCATAACAACAATGGAATCTAGACATACACATATCCTGTTCTTTTCATCTTCAGAAAAAAATGCATCAATTGCCTCCAACAGCAACATGTCCCCAGTGGGCAGTAAGTTCCTGGAAAAGCTCTCTTCAGATACAAGCTTAGGCAGTAATTTGTCCTCTGCATGGACAGGGCTCGGTCACGAGATTTGTTGTTTAAGTTACCGTGTTTTGAGTTTTCAAATTAGATTTAAACATCCCATATACCATTTGGCTTTTTTTTGTAAGAAAGTGCCCCTGCAAAACAGCTTGCAAGAACTTTAACATTTTTTTTTTACTGTTAATATTTGTTAATACATTAATACTAATATATTAACATGTTAATATGTTTATATTTTGCTCTCCTAAAGTGTTTTACTCTCAGCTTTTAAGACCTAACCTACAGTATTTTGAAAGCGGAACCTCCTAAAATAATTAATTTAAAGTACTCCCTGAGATTTTACACAATATACCTTTCAGTAAACAAGATTAATTTCACATCCTCACATGTTGGTACTAGGCTATTATTTGTAGCCTAGTACCAACATGCGAGGATGTGAAATTAATCTAATTGATTAAAAGAATCAATTTAATCATTTATATGATATCAGAGTGTTCTATGTTGATATTTAAACTTATATATTCAGTACTGCCGCTCCCTATATATTACACAGTCTGCGTAGGGCACCAGCTCCCTAGGGGGGCACCATCGTACCCAAGGGGGGCACCAGAATCTCCACCAGCTGCAATTCTTCACACTTTATATGTTATTCAATGACCTGAGCAGCTCGCACGTCTCGCACAAGCACCACAGGCGATCACGGAGCTCTGCGTAAGGTATCAATTTGGCAAGCGCTGACCTTGTATATAAGTCAAAATGAAATAAAAATTGACCCTATTTACTTTTTCTTATCGTGCATGATTCATTGGTTGTTCGAGAAATGCAATAATTTGCTCGACCTCTGAAACAACTTTTCTTTAAGGCTGATGTCACAAATCCCTCTTAGTTCTCAACCCCACTAACCACCTGGCTCCATTCTGGTACAGTATGAAATGGATACTTTTCATGATAATTTCTATTGCTGAATGGATTAAAAACAAGCCCTGACCCAACCTATTTTTTTTCTTGATGAATGTCCTGTTTAGCTCAGAAACACGTCAGACTGCAAAAGTAAAATGTGTTGTGAACAGCATTTCATGTTGCCGTTGCATTTCTGTCACCATTTCAAAATCCCCTTGGAGTTGCAACATATTTGATAGGCATAACCTTAAGGAGAACTTCTTGAGGTATAATTTCATTGGAACAAAATTATCTTGAGTGATGTTGACTGCAGATCTCTTCACTTGACGATTCCTCCTGTTGTAATAACAGTTGCATATGCTGAAACTTTTCAACCCAAAGTATCATATAGTCCATTTAAATCTCCGACTTATCACAACTTCCTATCTACAGCATGCAGTGACTTAACAGACAATGTATATGGAAGTGTACAATGATTCCTTTATCCCTAGGCAGAGAGTGGAACAACGGGTACACCATTATCAGATAGCAGTGTGATAAAAGCACATAGAGTCTTATCATGACCCTGTTCTAGACATCCACCTTCCTTATCTCTTACACCTCATTGGCTTGAAAATATTTTAGTTTAATCCCTAGAGAGTTGAGTTCACTTTTTAAAATATTTGTCCCAAAGTGCCGTTTTACACTTTTTGTGTTTTTCTGCAGAGAAATGTGCCTATTTTATAGTTTGACCTGAAAATACTGTATGCAAGTGATCACTTTAATCTTTGCAAACAAAATTTGTTCATGACTCCAGTTAATAACTCTATTCTCAGCATTTCCACAAGGGTCGGTATAGTCGACACTGTCATGGCAGGGAAAGTTAGTTAAAAGTGGAGTGTGTAATTTTTGTCCCGTGTAAAAATACTTGTTAGATCCCAGCGTATTACGACAAGTCATTCGTAGGTTAATGTCGTAGACTAAAAGTGTAAACACTGTGGCACTTTCAAAACATTGCTCTGCTTGTGTAACAGTAGCCAGCTGGTAGGTAGCTATGCAGTATGTAAACCTCACTCCCCTGTCTTCAAGAGGAGCACTAGCAAATTATGCTAGAGGCTCTAGCCTTTAGCCTCCTCGTTAATGTGCCCGCCTCCAATGCCAGAGACGCTGGTTCGAATCCCGCTCGGAGCGGGTCGAGTAGAACAGGTTACACTTGTTTCAGCATTCTTGGGGTGGGGCAATTTGTTTGTCCGACCAATAGAAATTGGGGGAGTACTGAGTACTGAGTATGGTTACTCAATTAATTAACACAAGAGCACACATTAAGTTGTTGCACTTTAAGTACTCAACAGGACTGCTCAATCTTTTTTTCACTCATTTGACCTCTGCAGCAAATCTCTCTGCCTTTGCTACGAGTTGAGACTTTCAGCAGTTGGTCTGATCACCTGACACACGTTGCTCCGTGTATGCTGTGGTGAACTCACTTGGAATAGTAAATAGTAAATGTTATCCCTTCCTTTATCTCTTACTATTTCTTAGTTAGTTTTCTGACACTCCCCTGGTGCCCTTCAGAGGTCATAAGACACGCTCCACAATACTTCTGAATAAAGATGCTTTTTGACATTTTTGTATGGAGAAAAGGGGACAAAGATATCAGGAACTTTTTCAGTCCAGGTTTAAACTTACTTCACCCACTTACTTCATATGTGCTAACTGATAGTCCATGCCTTTTACAAATATGCTTAATTATTTTAGACTGAACTAACTATTGCAATGATAGTTTACAGGCTGTATTCTCCAAATATCCTTTAAAAGACATTAAGCCTGTTTGTTAGCTTTAAAACCATGCTAGTGTACTCCTAAAAGTTGAGAAAATAAAGTTTTAGCAGAAACAGTTATTGCATTTAAAATTTGCATACATGCTCCCCTACGAAAAATTACCAAAGTATTGATAACTCATCATGCACTCACGGCTGTTTCCAAATTGTATTCAATGCTCCTCGATACAGTGCTTTAAAAGTTTTATCTGTGTATGTGTTGTCGTTACGAGCTATAATATGCTAAGTAAAGTTTGCTGCAGACATGCACATTTGGAGGTGTGATGTCTCTTATCTTGAAACTTCATTGTTTGTATTCACAACTGCCATCTTTTAGCTTCTTTTGGCTAGTGAAGTCTTGAAGTCTAAAAAATACTCTTTTTGAATGTTTTTAAGTACTAAACTATTTGATTATTTTTTGAATTTTAATGAATGGGTAGCTACAGCAACCTGAATTTAATTACCCTCATGCAAAACCACCCATGCGTACATGGATTTGCCAACTGTATCTATTCAATACAGCAATAATTAGGATTAAGAAGTACATTTTGGCATGCTTAATAACAGCTTTTTGTGGGTAACCTTCACACAGTACACTAAGCTAATTATGTAATCACTGTCACTGTACCCAATTAGCAAACTGAAGAATGAAGTCTGAACAAAGAGCGCATCCGTGAGGACTGTGTCATGTTGGATATGGTCTTAATCTTGTTTCATAGCTTTAAGCCCTCAATTAAAAGAAACAGCATGGGATTCTGTCCCTTATACATGAATAATCCTTTGAAACTGTTAAAAAAACCTTGAAGAGATTAAGTTTCCACTGCAAAGCAACATTTGAAAGTACAGTATGTGAAATTGGGACGGCTGCACATTGTACAGCATTTGGGAGGCAAGATGGACAATAAACATGTGCATGGATTCCCAATTCGATTAGCTAAATCAAAAAGTTCATTATGAAATAATATAAAAGAACAAAATTATTTGTTAAGATTGTTTTAATAACAGATTTCAAATCATCGAAAAAATTCTTCTTTAGCTCAAATCATGCAAAAAAAATACAAATAAAATCAGGTTAGACAAGCTTATGCGCATGTGCGTTTTAGTGTAAACAAACAACCGTTGTCTTAATCAAAATGGCGATTGGCTCTTGTTACTGAAAGGGGGGTATTTTATTCCAATAGCCATAACATTGAGCGTTATGATTTCTCCAATTAATTTTTCTATCTGAGGCTTGTCTACTCCCCCTTAAACTGTCTCTATGTTAATACTGGAATACTGGACATAAACACTGTTTACTAACACTGAACTTGGACGTGTAGCAACCATGTAGAGAAGCGAGATAGAGATAAATGGAAAGAAAGAGAAAGTGAGGACAGGTTTTTAAAGTGGTATGGTGATATAAACATAAGTGTTTTATGTTCTCCATGTTGTTATGTCTGGCACATGGTCATGTATCTTTTAATACATTGAAAGGGCACTTCCCTCAAGTTCTGCATGATCCGTGACCTTCCACTGTCAGTGCCACATAAGTTGCTTTTCTGTGTACAATGGGACTATTGTTCTTTATTGGATCACAGAAGAAAGTCAGATGCAGTGTTTTAAACTTTAGGTTTTATGTTACAAGTTTTAAATTGGGAATATGGTGTTCGCGGATATCCCTGTATGGACAAACAGTGCCCAAGGCTTTGTCAACAGGTTAAAATTGCAATGTAATACAGTAGAGTTACTTATTATTAGATGTTACATAACTTACATAATTTGAATCCAGAAACTCAAATAAATTCAAATTCAAATATTGACTGATATATCAACTTATATTGACACTTGTTTCATAATAACTTGGCTTCATCATAATATCTATGATTCAGCATTAAACCCACAGTGCGCAGAAATTATGAAACGGATAATTCTGACTCTAAATTGTGATTGGATTTCAAACTGTAGTTAATTGCGGATTAATGCACACCTGTGATTGCACATTCTGTATTAATGCACCAAATTGCTACATTCAGGGATTGACATTAACTTTTTGGCTTACTGGCCACTGTGGCTACTGCTGTTCCAAAGTCACTAGCTACTCAGCATTTTCACTAGCCAAAATACCCCACCCCACAAAAAGGGATACATGTAACTAGAAACTGTAACTGCATGCGTTTCTTTGGGCATTTTATTTGAACAAGATATGAGTTTAGCAGGGCACAGGTGTAATGATTTAAGTCATCTCTATAGAGACTATCTGAATGCACAAATGACCAGTTAAAACGGGAGGAAAAATTAGTAAAATATTGTAATTGTACTTGCCTTCATGAAAGTTAACCATTGTTCTTCCATTTTTTAACATTGGCATAATTGGCATTTGTAATAATAAAGGCCATATCCACAGGTAGGACAATGGATGGCTCCACAATACTATGGTTAGGCTAATGTAGATAGTCTTTCTAAAAAATAAACTATATTATTTGTTATGAAAAACTAATAGCCTAAATACAAGAAACCTTTAACTACAACTTTCACCATTAATAGTTCCATGAAGTCACCATTTACTTTTATTGCACCTTTTCCCATAAATGGAAAAAACATTCATCTATTTATTTTCTATTCATAGAAGAAATAAAGTCCTAAGGGTTTGGATCAAAGGTGAGTGAATGATGAAAGAATAGTTAGGCCATTAATAATACAAATTAAGCTTTATAGACCTTCTATACCAGTTAGTTTTACTAAAGAAAAACATTAGTTTGGATGATGATGTGTATTTTAAAAACATGAAGGTTTGATGGTAAGGTAATCGATGCCAGTGCATGGCACACTGTAGTCTCTTTACCTCGTCAGTGCTGTTTAATGTCAGGGCTGTCTAGCAGTTTGAGAGGCATCCTTCATATAGAGCTTTTAACTAGAACGTTCTCTGTAGAATTCAAATGGGTCACATAAGTTTTGTGGTCTCCACCGGCTGCCAGATATCCAGTGAAGCCGACTTTGCTCTGCGCTGAGCTCTGGCTCTATCTCTGGAGCACACTGATGTGCACTGCGGTGGTTTGCACGAAAGGATGCTTCATTCGTCCTGTGGAGATGCACGTGTCAGATTTGAGAAGCATATTTACTGCTTATAAAACAATGAACACGAGAATTTTCTTCAGCTGCAGCCACCTGCCAAAGTGGCAAGTAAGAGTAATTGAGTTAACCGCCCCTACAAATAGGTATAGCTGCAGGCCGGAGACCACCAAATGGGGGTGGAATCTCCAAAATGGGGTTGCACCAACTCGAAAAGGGGCCGTCACTTCCACTCATGGTTAAGGTTAGGGAAAGGGTTAGGTTAGGGGCTTCTTATATCTTTGCTGGCGGTTTGGAGCTCCCGACTCTTTTTGGAGCTCTTCCTGCAGCTATATCCTTCTCCAACACTGCCGGAATTTTGCGGGTGGGTGGGTGTTAATGTCAAGCCCTGGCTACCTTGGTAAACTGTAAACTTCAAATTAGGTACAGCATACTTTGGAAAATGATGACATTAGAAAATGGAAAACAACATTTTCCACCAAAAACTGTATTAATGTGGAATAGGGCTTTTCTGCATTGATTTGTTATCAGAATTATTGTAAATACTTATTCTATCGTAAATAGCGTGTTTCAATTCTGATGTATCACATGAACCCACTCGATGACTGGGAAACTTTTCCGGCCTTCAAGTGGAGTTGGAAATATCCTAATTATGAGTTCTGAACACATTAATGACAAAAGAAAGTTTTATTTAGAAGTGAGAAACTCAGAATTCTAGATAATACCGAGCTGCGTTTGCGTTTCTGTTTGAAAAGTCTATATTTTAGCAGTTCGTGTGGTGATACTAGTGGTGCAGAAATGACACACATCAACTTTAATTAATCACAACATTGTGGATAAAGACACGAGGAGGAGGTTGTCTTTGTGCATGAAATCAACTGGGACGACTTCTGTCACCCTGGAGGATTGTGTAATATTGTGATCTGGATGGCAGTGTTGAGGCAAACTGCACGCAGGTGTTAAACGCTACAGACAACAGCTGGTTATCAGGAGCAAACATACACACTTTCTCTCTCTTCCTCCCTTGTTCCTCACATGCCCGCTGCGTGTGCTCTCTCTCTCTCTCTCCACAGTAGACCCATAGATATAAACACGCTGGCACAGAGCAAATGGCACCGTTGCTTTAGATGTTCCGACTGAGTCAGAGGCTGCTCTTAGCTCTGAATAAGGGCTCAGTCTCACAGTTTGTTTATGCCTCCAATTTGAAAGGCCATTATTCCTCATTCACACCAACTCGGAGGGCCTGCACTCTGTCTGCTGGCTTTACGAGGAGCAATTTATTCAGTGCTGTGGCTGCTGGACGGCTGGCTGCAAACCCACACACACTTAGCTGGTCATGAGACCAACCTATAAAAACAATTAAGTTACTGCATTGACTCAATGAGACTCACTCATTATTTCACTAAAGGTGAAGTGAGACAGTTTGCAAAGAGGTTTCCCCAAAGACTCCCCCCATCTGCAGTTTGTCGGACAAAAAAATCATGTAATTGTTCGACCCAATGTTGCTATGTCAGGCCGGACATGCTGGTTGTTTACACCTATACAGGCTATCATATGCATATGTAGATGTAAACAAACGCACACCTACAGACCCACATTCACATACACACTCATACACCGAAGCAAGGCTATGATTCACGTTTCCACTTTTTAGTATTGGTGATATTTGTTTGTTGGAGTTATTGAATATGTGACAGAACTATCTGATCTGATCTATCTGATCTGATCAACTATCTGATTATTTTTTTTTGGTCCAGATCCATTGTTATTCAAAATACATAAAAAAATGTAATTTATGGAAAACAATTACTTCTGTTCACCTCTTCTATAAAAAACATGTTTTCAATTACTAATTTCAAAGTTATATTGATACTTTTTCTGGGGCTAAAAGTAAAAAATGTCATGTGGTCTAACCATCAGGAGACAGTAAAAAAAAATCAGTCTCATTAAAGCTGAAATTCTTGAAAACATTATTTTAATTAATTATTTAGTTGTGTACACTCACATGTTTATTAATATCCAAGGGGAAAGAAATTAATTAATTTTTTTCTTGATGATTACACCACTTGACATTTTTAGTCATAATTTTTTGTAATATTTTTCAAAAATGTATGAGACCTAAATAAATGAACACAAAGATTACATTTCTATGTACATTACACGTGTGTTTTAAACTTTACATTTTCATCACCTCCTTTATTGTCCATGACCCTTTAATCAAATGCAACTTCTTTGTTGGAAGTTTATTTGTCAATTTAGTATTTTTATCAATTAAAACTTTATGTAAATAAACCTGGTGTTCACTTAAAAAAAAATAAAAAATCCCCCCTTTATCAAGTTTGCCATAGGAGAACCTTACTAAAGGTGATGTGTGCAATTTTTTCGTTGACAAAATATTTTCTTCTGGCCAAACTTAATGTGCAGAGACATCAACAAGTAAGCCGTTCATAGGGTAAACACTGCAGCTTTGTGGTGCTTTCAGTGTTATTTTGCTTGTTTGAGTGGTCCAACATGTCAATTTCTCAACCAAGGCCTTGTGTTTGGGGCCTGGGCTGGGACGATCAGTTTGATCAATCAATGGTAGATTGGATGGGTGTTCAGGAAACCTGTTGGAAAATCACTGTCATTATTTTTGCAGTTGCATTTTGTGACTTAAACACCATAAATTCCACAAAGAACTTTGCATTCTCTAGTTAGTTACAAACCATTTACGTACTGATGCTTTTAAGACCCCAGCAACCAATACAGTTCTAGGAGAACCTACTCTATAATGTAACCTCCAAAGAAAATGTAACCTATTTTCAGACCATTACGATTTTACATGGTATTACAATAATGCGTCCAGAGATTTAGAGAGAATAATTATTCTCTGTAGTTACTCTCATTAGATTCTCATTACTGTAATACAGGTACAAAAACATTTCTAACCAAAATAAATTAAAGGCAATGCATCAAACACTACCATGCTGTATAAATACTTTACAATCTAAATAATATATCATGATTGTTTTTCCACATTACAGTAATGAGAATGAGATGGTTTTGCATTATGACAATGAGAACATACAATATCCATATTTATACTTGCATTATTCTTTCATATAATATATTTCTTTATATATTTTATATGTATTTTATTTTTATTATCTGTGTCACGTTGTCATATTCTTTGCGCACTGGGTGCTTTTGTGACCAAGACAAATTCCCTGTGTGTTTATGCATTGGCAATAAAGCTCATTTGGATTCTGAAAAATGTTAGTCTTACAGTAGACTATTTTTAAATATAATTTGTAATGTATTTCTATTGATTTTGGTGAGAAATATGACCTTGACATGTTCTAGACAGGTTTTCTGAGATTAACCCTCATTGTTTGACATTAAAGCTTTTTGGTTTTCCAACCACAGCCACAGTAACTAGGTCTAACTAGGTCACACTAACTTAATCTCTTCCCGTCCTCAGGTTGATAGCAAGAACATCCATTCTAAACAACTCCCAGACCTCTGCCTTCCATCCAGTCCACATGACTGAGCCGTGCAGAAGCCGTGAACAGCACACCAACACCTGCGTTCTCGGTTAAAACAAGGTAAGCCCCAATGACATCATATTTCATTAGCAGAGCCACAAATTGCTCCATTTACAGGCTACTTACACATTGTGGCAGGAAATCCTGTGGTCCGTGTCAGGCTCTGTTGCAAATTGAATGGTTTATGGCTGGGCAGGGCCTGAGGACATTATTTACATATACTCAACTATAGGGCTTGGCGATATGGCCAAAAATATTATCACAATATTTTTTTTTTCATATCATATATAATTGATATTTACAGTATCACGATACACATTTCATACCGTTAATGGGGTTAGACCCCAAGAATTAATCTAAAAATAACTTGGGGTTAATCTACCTTTAATTTAAAGTTTAAGATGTATACTCGTTTTAGATTAGTTTGTTGTGTGACCCTTTTTTGCCACAATTTCTTCATCTTCGGTGGACATTTGACTCTCTTCATAGCCCAGCATAGTTTCCAACAAAGTTCTTCTTCCTGGATTTGACCAGGCAATTTCGCCTGATCGACGTAATGAGCACTCCTGGTCTAGATGTAGAACATAGACTAAATATCGCAAATTACTCAAAAATGGTTTATCATCGATATTGAGGATCCCCCCTGTGCTACATATCAAGATAATATTTTTGCCCAGCCTACTCAACTAATGGTTGTAAACGTGTCTCATTTGACCTTTAACTCTTTATTGCTTTAATCAAAGATGTCATCGACCAAAGAGAATGGAGTCAGCGGGTCTAGAAATAACAGTCGAGAGAAAACGTACAAAAAGGTAAAAATGTTTCTTATTTATTTCTTATTTATTTGATAATTACATTATTTTTATTTTATTATAATTAAACAGCTTTAAACATTTATATATTTATTTAAATAAATAAATGTATTATTATCTATTCATTTAACCTTTGTCTTTTTTAGTTGAAGTGTGTTATTGTTGCGGCACACCAAATAGAAATGCAAAAATAAATGTTTTAAATCAAGTTTTCCAAACACTCACCCCATCTGATATTGGTCGAACAGACAGTTCTGCCCTGAACTCCCTACATTGGTTAAACCACTGTTGCTATGTCATGCTCATAGAAATGCACAAACAAACAGAGCAATGCCACAAAGCCACAGTACATTTTTCAGGGAAATCAACCGAAAAATGGCTTACATTCAGTAGGTGGATTCAGTCATTTTTTTTCCTGACATGAATTGTAATTTTGCAATATATATGTAGGAAATCATGACCACTCACATTAAAACAAAGACTCCAGTCATATCAGTAACCTTATAAAAGCTGTTTTGTTCTACATGGAGAGGGTCCGCACATGGGGGCGGCCATGTTATGATCACATGACCAGCCAAATATAACTCGCTTAATCACTGTAACTGTCCTGTTATTTGACACTTTCACTCATTGATTAAATTAATCATGGCTGACTGTGAATACTAAATTAATACAATGGCACCTGAAACTGAAAACTATTGATTTTAAATGATGCTGCATCCAAGCCGCTAGGTGACAGTGTAAGTCCAAGATGACACAAAGACAAAAGTTACTGAGTGCAACTTTAATGATCTCTTTGAAAATGAAGCTAGTATTTTCATATAAAAAATTACACACTTCAGCTTTATAAAGGATTTTTTGGTTTGTGTATTAGTTTTTTGTTTCATTAGTTTGATATATATACTCATATACTCTTCCTCCTTGTGTTAAATATTAACATCATTAGCTAGTAAATGACACACTGATACACGCTACCCTACATTAGTACATTTTCCCCGAACACCTCTGTTTAGTCTGAAGAATGAGCTACATTTTTCCAATCACCTTATTTTCAATGTCTCCTATGATGATTTCATAATGTTAATAGTGTCCACTCTCCTAAATGTTGGTATAAACAGCGGTCTGTTGAATCAGTCCAAGATTCCAGGAGTTTATGGTGTTGTTAGAAGCCACCAACATGTAGTCTACTTTTCTTGTTATGGTTGATCAAACCATTTCAATGAACTTTGCTCAAGAGGTTTGACCCATAAATGGCTCCCATAGTCATGGAAAATCTGGAAATATTTAAAATGTATGTATTCCAAGACTGGTAAAATAATGGAAATAAATAACATTTTAAAAGTCATGGACATTACTGTAGTGAATATTATTTTTTTATTGTTATGCTGTGCACAAAAATATTTCATTGACTAGATATTGCTCTTGTGTAGAGTAAAATTGCACACAAGCCATATTGATATCTGATTTAGAAGTATGTTGTTCTTTTAAGTCGGTTCTTTCCAAATGAATCATATTCACAACTTGATCTGAATGATTAATTTACAATTTTATTTTAAACTTCCTTATTCAGTAATAGATCATGCAAAAGTTGAAAAATGGATATGAAAATTAATTGATAAAAACCTGTGGTAACCTGTTATGTGCATCTAAATTACCTCAATAGACCTACATTTTATATATATATATATATATATATATATATATATATATATATATATATATATATATATAAGTACTTGGGTAGACTGATTTATTTAGATTTTTTTACCAATATTTTTGTCAGACTACGTCATCTGCCCTGAAAGGAGCAATCCAGCTGGGCATTGGCTACACCGTGGGGAACCTGACCTCAAAACCTGACCGAGATGTGCTCATGCAGGACTTCTATGTGGTGGAGAGTGTGTTCTTACCCAGGTATGGACAAAGGACAGTGTTTTGTGCAATTTTCTTTTCTCATATTCTTTTTTTTTTTTCATTTATTATCTTCCCTGAGGTCCACTGAAAATGTTAGTAAAGTTATTTATTTTTTGCACCAAAACTGTAATAATTTAGTTATATATGATGTACCACCCTGTTTTGGCCTCAGCAGCTCCTTTAAACTTCAATGTAAGCACCCACTGTTAAGATTGGCTAACATTGTGCAGCCCCTCGAATACAGCCATATTTGAAACTCAATCAGAATCAATCATGAACAAGCTCCGTTATACATTTCATTGTTTACACATAACACATATCCTACACATTGCATCAGAATATATTAAACCTCACTCAAGCACAGCAGCACCATAAACTATCAAACAGTCATGAAGATTGGTGTTGATGAAGAGCTGTTTGAGCCTTATTAGCCTAGTTTCCATCCACCTTTCACGCTATTTTGTTATCGACAAAGTGAAAATGCGGAAAATAAAATTGCGACATTTGCCGCCTTCTGCCCGTTTACATTGAAATGGCCTTTTATCGATAAAAAGGGTGTGCGTGATGACGTCATGCCTAAAAAAACACTTTGTCGCATACGTTTTGGTTTAGCACAAAATAAATCTGCCCTGAAGCCGTTTCCATTTAGAAATGTGTGTTTATAACTAATTTGCCTCCCAGATGTCCCTAATTTTTTTCCTCTGAAGTTTTGGTAAAATAGGGAGATTATTGAGACAATTCATTAAAATTAGCCAGTTTACTATCATTTTAATTTCACAAATAAAAGCAATCAGAAGAGGACGAATTGCAATCAAAAGGGAGCAGTCGCCCTTCTGATAGGACTGTAAAATTGAAAAAAAATTATATTATTATTATATTATATTAAAAATTAAATTATAAAACCTATCGCAGGTTGGCACCGGTTCCGACCCAAAAGCGGATCGTCATGGCCCTGTTCAAGCTGGCAACCTGCACCAAGTATTGGCGGAAACTTTCTGTCTCAGTAAAAGTACCATAATCATGTGTATATATATGTGCGCACAACTATTTAAGAAAAAAAAATTATGCGGTGTAATATCAGGGTTTACATATGATACATCACTGATATTCAATGTTTTGAACAATCATCTAATCAAAAGCATCGCCATCACAACTGCATTATGTCCCGCATATTTCTCCAGCAACTTTTAACGACCAACTGAACTTGATTGTCATCTAAAATGTATTTTAGCTTCAAAATGCAAATGTATATTTTCTGAAGAAGCAGTAAATGCGATCTGAGGTAAAGAGGGTTAGATTTAAAGTATTTAAATGTTTTAAAAGGTTCAAAAGCTAATTTTCTGACAGTGAACTCCGCACTGGACAAATAGTTCTGATAGTTTATAGTCTTGAAAAAAGTGCAGAACATTCTGAGAACGCCATTCAGCCGACTATATTCATCTACAGAACAGGGAGAATTTAATTTATGTTTGAGAAAAGAAAAGGCATATATACTGTAGTCTAAAAAAAAAAAATTGTTTGGTAACTAATTTTTTTAATTTAATGCTTTTTTCGTTTGGTAATAAAAAAAAAAAAGGTAATTTATTTCATTTAATACAGGGGATTTTGACGGCATTTTTTTTTCAAATGTAGACTAAAGGACAATTTAATAGAATTGGGCTGAAAGTGTTCCAAAAAAGCCAAAAAAATGCTTTTTTTTTATTTATATGTGTATATATATATATACACAGTGTATTTTTCTTAATTTAAAACATCTTTACACACAGAAATGATGTGTTTTTTTTACTGTGGGCTAATTCCGTGACTGCCGTCTACTATTTTGAATGGTGTGGAAAAGAAACTTTAATAAATAAACGGATGGATACTGCGATTAAATTAATCGCAAACAGTGACCATTCATTTGTTCAACGTGTACAAGATATTTGTGTTGGCACTCCTGGAAGTGTCACGTTTGCAGATCGGCTCTATATGCCGTAAAGATCAATCCATAATCAGGTACTATAAATCGTCTTTCAATACTGTCGTTATGATTAACACAAGCTAACGATTGGTGCAAACTCTGTCATGTGACACTGCATTTTTGGGTTAATGCCAATTTTATCAGCAAAAAGTTTTTCCAAACATGTTGCGACATTTTATGTATCGACATCGAGTTTATGCGCTTGAGTTAAAAAGAAAAATATTATGTCGACATTTGTGACATTTTAGCGATAATGTGCATTTCCATCAGCTTCATTTTGATGCTCTAAAACTTTTCCACAAAAAATCCTTGGATGGAAATGTAGTTATTGATGTGACTATGGGGGTACATAAGACAAAAACATTTGGGAAGCCTGCATCATCAGCAAGGCCATGAAAAATGAAGCATATGTCAATTTAGGAGATTTGCACACTGTTACAGTGTAGAGTCAGGTCAGTTGTCTGGCTCTCATTGGCCTGCTATTGTCCCAGACAGTATTTAGAGAATAACACCAATTTAGAGTTCAATTGTGACTGCTTGGATTGTCTTACATAATCGACATGGATTGTGGTTTATCTAGTTGTGGGTCAAAGTCTGAAAACAGCTAAAGCCTGGAACTCTATTATTGTCTGAGACGTGCCCTGAAAAATTAGCAACTCTGTAACCCACTTTTGAGGGGTCACTGGGACTTTTTATCGTAAGTGATTAGTAAGATATTTTTAAGTGATAATAAAAACATTAAACCCTTTAAAGTCACATGTTTTTATTGAACAATTAAATAGGGTTCATTTAAATACTAATGACATCATCACAACCTTTGAACACACTTTCTCATTTAAAAATGAAAATGGGGTTAATCCCAATACTAATGACATGCCTCATAATATGGAGTGGCCTGGGAAAAAATAAAAAGCATAAAAGTGGGTTACAGGATTTTTTTTCACAGAGCTCGGCTCGCTTACAGTACATTTGATCGTATGTAACTTATTTGGTTTTAGTTTGTGTAACTGCCAGTCAAAATTGACTAGGATCGCCTTGTCTCTGAAAAAGATTACCTCTGGTGTTTTCTGCTGGTGGGTCATATTGCAACAAGGACACACTTAATGGGGCTAAGCAAGATCAAATGTGTCTCTGTTCCTCTGGGATAAAGAAGCATTTAGTTTGGGTTACAGTTTCTCATAATTTCCAGTCTTCTCAGAGGATCCTCAGATTCTGCCCTGAAGCTTCTTGTCCTGGAGGATGTGACATTAATTAATGTGACTCACAGTTGATTTACAGTACATGTACATGTTGTTCTTTGTGATACCTGAAGCAAATACTTTCACTTTTACAGTGAGGGGAGCAATCTGACTCCAGCGCACCATTATCCAGACTTCCGTTTCAAGACATACGCACCTTTGGCATTCCGCTACTTCCGGGAGCTGTTTGGGATCAAGCCAGATGATTACTTGGTAAGACACAATGAATTTATTTTGGTCAAAGTTTATTAAATGAATAGTTCACCTAAAAATGTGTCTTTTACCAATGTAATTTTAAACCAGTACAATTTTCGTACTTTTTGAAACACAAATGGAGATGCTAGGCAGAATGTCCAAGCCTCAGTTATTTTCATATTACAAAAGTAGTTGGTGGTTTTTACTGTTTACTTTTAAAAAGCACAATAAAGAACCAGAACATTTTCACAAAAGTTGTCCATACGTCTTGTTTTCATTATTCCAAGTCTTCTAAAGTCATATGATAATTTTGTGTGAGAAACAGACATTGTAGCTGTTATTCGCTGATAATCTTACCCATTAGGCTACTATAAAAATTGTTAATACTTTATAATTACCCTAATTAATAAACGAATGCATACATAATATGCAATAGACTGTTAAGCATTGTATAGCTAATTTGAGTGTAGTAATGTTCAAGTTAATATCTAGTATTACCATATATAGCCTACATAAGAATGAATGGTTCTATGTTTTAGTTGTGTACTATAATGTGCTTTTCTGTGTATAGGGAAATTGTTTTCCTACTTAGAAATATACATTGAAATGATATGATATCATGAGAAAAATCACCACCGACAGCAGTAAAAGGCAAAAAAAAAAATTATATAATTGATGAATGTTGAATAAAATTACATTTTATATAATTAAGGGAGACAGTTGTCCAGCATCTGCAAAGAGTATCATAAACTAGCACTTGTGCACAAACATGTAGTATTTACACAAAGTTTAATTGCATAATTATGTTAAATTTAAATGGATGTATTTACGTTTAGCAGGGAAATAAAAAATTGTAGTGCATTAGACACTGGAAATGTCCTGCCCCTTACTGAAACAGAAAATATGATTGGTTATCAAATATCCAATCACGTCTGAAATTAACATTCAGATTTGTTGTATCAACTTAGACTGTCTGTCTTGCCAGTGCCATCAGTTACACTCCGGCCTCCCGCTGCTCCATGTGCGTTTAGAGAGAAGCTACAGTATGTACACTTTTTAAAGTAAAATTAAAAACACAATTCACTCAGTGGTGCTGCGGCATCATGTTACTAGATTAAAATTTCTAAGTCAAAAGCCTACTCGTTGTTCTGACGGCCATACGTATCATAACTTATTTTAGGTGGGCATTCGCAATGTATGCCTGGTTATGCCCTAGACTACACTACCGCTGTGTTGGAACGACATGGGAATTGAGTAAATTATGATAATTGTTTTCCTTTTTGGTTGAACTATCCCTTAAATAGAGATGACTGAAAATGACAATGAGACGAAGGTGGTGGATTTGAATTAATTCATGAATGAACTGCAAGGCCCAGTGACTCTGACAAGGTCATTCCCTTAAATCTCTCTCTCTCTCTCTCTCTCTCTCTCTCTCTCTCTCTCTCTCTCTCTCTCCATCAGAGTAGAAACAAAGCATCTTTGTTTCAGTAAAAGTTTACTACTGGCCAATAATGAACTATAGCAGTGTACCTTGCCAACTGTGACATGTAGAGACTCAAACCCGTTATTTACGTCCTCATTTTAAATTCCCAGCTGGAATTAGTGCTTTGGTTTGATGTGTTCTCACTATGCAAAATGTGTCCTGGCACATTATGTTGTGAGACTGCAAGGTGATGGAAGTGTGCATATCAAGAGCCCGGGACTGCACTGCCACACTGCCTCACTCACAGCCACTGCAGTGCCTCTGCAGTATCCCTGAAGCTCTTGTACAGTTGAATCTATGGATGCATCCGAAAGATGAAAAATGCTGCCTTCACATGCTGTATACGGAGTTTGGAAGGCATCAATTTCTAAATCCAATATTTGCATCACGTCCTGTCTACTAAGATTCATAGATGCATCCTTCGCTACTTTTGGTATTTCAAAATACTGTGTGTGTGATTTGGTTGTGCGTTGAAAGAATAAAAATGGTGTCTGAAGGAACATTTGAAAGCTGTAAATTAGTTTATAGATATCCTATTTTAAACATGCAACTTTATGTAATATATGCTTGGTTAGGTCTATAGTTCACTTGAATTTGTTGTAGATCATTAAACAGGACATTCATTGAAACCTGTTTCCATATGGGCTGTTCACACCGAATGTGTTTTTATGGACGTCTTTTACCATTTTGCTGTGTCTTGTGTTTTTTCAGTGTCTCGCACAGGAGCGCTGCGTATTTAAGATGCCATGTCAAGTTAAAAGTGCTTGATCTTTTAAAAACGTGTCTCGAAACACCTGCGTTTTGTTCTATTTATTGCTCTTGGTTACTCTTGTAAATGAAAGTGCTGATGTTCATAGACTAATGAGTTGAAAGAACACAAATGGCATCTGAAGGAGTGATTGAAAGTGGTAAATTGGTTTATAAATGTCCCGTTTTTCCTTTCTCTCAATGTACAACTTATGAATATTTTCTTGGTTATGTCTAAAGCTCACTTGAACCGAACGTGGGGTTTTTTTTCCCTTTACGCTGTTTTTTATCGTTTGAATACGTAAACATGTGTTAGACAGATGTCTTTGACCGTTTCACCCTGTCTCGCTCAGTAGAGTCACATTTTTAAGATGGCTTGTCAAGTTAAAAGTACTTTCTCCTTTTAAAACGCATCTTTAATCACCTGCGTTTTGTTCAATTCGCTAATTCATTAGTTTTGGATTAACAAAATTACTGATCAAAATGTTCTTTGACAATAATTTTTTTTTACGCACTGTCAGTTTCCTTGTTTCTTTCATTGATATTTTCATGACAAAAAGTTATAGGCTATGCCATTTCAGTATGTGATGA
Source organism: Moxostoma hubbsi (assembly GCA_032164185.1). Taxonomy (NCBI): domain Eukaryota; kingdom Metazoa; phylum Chordata; class Actinopteri; order Cypriniformes; family Catostomidae; genus Moxostoma; species Moxostoma hubbsi. The sequence continues at coordinate 9,107,783 of JAVLUX010000018.1, read as the reverse complement.
TGCGTTTGGTCTGAACAGCCCTTAGGAGGTGACTTCATATACAAAATGTTGCCTGTGAAGTCACTGACTGACTGGGCGGTGTGGCAGCAATGCAGTCTGTGTGCTTGCTTGCGTGTGTGTGTGTGTGTGTGTGTGTGAGAGAGAGAGAGAGAGTCAGGAAGGAATTGTGGATGATGTTGATTAGGCATATGATCTCATTCGAGCTGTTAATTGCCTCTTATGCTGTTTAACATCAAATGGGCATGTAATTAGCCCAGTCGAGCGGTATCACTCCCAGATGTCTGTTAAGTCTGCTCTTCCCGTGTAATTTGTGAACCTGTACTCTCACCCCCTTTTAAATGACTCTTTTGTGTGCTGCCTTCAGCTTGCATTAGACAAAAGTGATTTTTACTGAAGAATACGTGAATAGTGCTTGCTCATGCAAAAAGTTGCCTCAAGGTTATAGTTTACAAAGGTATTCTATGTGATTGATAGAGCATTGCTAGGTGCTTGCCTGTTTGATCTGGGTGGTTTTAGGTGGTTACTTGTAAGTCTATGGAATCCCCTAACCCTAATTATGAGCATAAATAGTAGTGAAAATATCAAAGAAGACAATACAAGCCCAGAACTGCTGAGTGTGTTCAATTCAATTCAGATGTTGGGTTCCCCTTCTGTCACTCACTCGAAGTTGTGTTAATGTAGTGACACTAGGGGTCGCTCTTGAGAGCCCCAAACACCTCCCATTCTTTGAGAAAAGGCCAATGAGAATTGGCGTGTGGAATTTGTATGCCACTCCCCCGGACATATGGGTGTAAAAGGAGTTTGGCATTCTCGTGAGCACTGGCCAATGGCACCTCTTTATCAAACATCTGCAGAGCAGCGAGCTGGGCAACACCTAATACCTTTGTGAGATTTTACAATCTCCGGGTTGAGCCAGTTTCGTCCCATGTTCTTTCAGGTACGAAAAGGTAGTGTTCGGTAATACGATACAGCTGGCCGGCTGTATCACTTGCGTTTAGAGCCTTTCACCTCTCCTGAGACAAAAACGTGTCCTTTTACTCCCAGTTGAGTTCACGAAGTCATGGACCCTGGATGTCCTTCCTCCCTAGCCCTGTGGTTCGCGAACTTGGCGGAGGAGTTCGCAGCCAGCCCCACTATGGGGTCTAATATGCCCTGTACTGGGATAGATGCTCCACAGGTGCCGATTACTCCGGTAACCCCTGTGATGTATATTCCGTGGTACTCGCGGTTCATCCAAATAGCTGTCTCCCTGTCGGCAGACCCGTGTCTCCCTTGGCAGAGCTCTCTCTGCCCCCGGTCGCTGTGTTTGTTGACCTATCCTTTTGGGCAGGATGTGGCTCCGCGGGGTCTTTTCCTCCTGAAAGAATAGGAAAGGAAAAGAACATCTTCCCCGATGCATATGATAGCATTAGATGGCCCCAGCCGATTCTAATACTCTGTGGAGAGAAAACATAGAGAGAAAAGGCTGCGGCTGGCACGGCATGCTCCCATGCTAGTTACGTCGCTTCCCCTCTCAGGGATGTGGGGAACTACATGACTTCTTTTGGGGCGTTGGGGGATGTTACGTGCATTCTGATTCACCTGATATTATGCACGCAGCAGCCTGCATGCACCTGCATCAGCAGTTCACGTAACACAGTTCAACTGTTGTGGCGTTTTTCTATAGGGACCCCTAGTGTCACTACATCGACACAACGTCAGGTGAGTGACAGAAGGGGGACGTCATGGTGTATGCTGTTGGATATACGGCGCATTTCCAGCGACTTTCTCTCCTTCTGCACAACGAGTGCCGATTTCGCCCTTGGGCGCTTCGGCAGCGGTAAAAACAGACTAGAAATACTTGCATACTGCTTACTGCATACTACCTACTATTCATAGTATTTCAAACCCTAATATGCTACATTGGTATGAGCTCACTGTATTGCATTAATTAATTCAATGCTATACAGTTATCATCTTGAACATATTCTCGAACACATTTTCAATTCAATTTTACTTTTTGGCACTCTGCTCAAGTAATAAATCAAGAAGCATATCAAATTAATTTACAGTATGCATAATTTCTACACTCCTACATTCACATGCAACATGATGTAATGTGACTACATACGAATGTACGGTAGCATACTACTGTTTAAAACATTAATCATGGAATAACAATGTTTCAATTAGTAATTAAAAGAGTATACAGTGTATGCTGTCCAGTATTCAGTTCTTTTCCAAGCATAGCCATACATGCAGAAAATCTGCACAGTATACAGTATATACTGCATACTGTAAAAGTGTTTATACACTAGTCTTTGTACACAAGGCCATTTTTCAAAGGCTGTGCATACAATATTTTGTTTCTCAAGTGCTTTTGTGCAAAGACATATTTCAAAATGTTTTTTGTATTGTAATTAGGTACTAAACATTTGGAAGTCTATATAAAAAGGAATGTAGAGAAAAGGATGAAAATAAAGTAGGAGTGGATGAGGCTAAAGAGGAATAAATGAAGTGCCACTTCATGCTTCTTGATTTTTTGGTTTTAATTTTTGTAATTAAGCAGGATAGGGCAGAGGAAGTGCAAGTTAATTAAGAAGTCACACACGCACGCATTCAATGACTCGCAGAAACAAATGCAAACGGCCATGTGTTTGAGCTCGGGGTACAACGTGACTAGTGACTTTCATTAGGCACACTCTGAATGTGAGAGTCTGGCCTCAGTTCAGTTCTGTCCTCACTGTTGTCCTTAGGGAACTCCGCCAGCACAGAAACCTCAGTAAAAATGTTTGCTTAAAGACCTCATAATGTTTCTCTTTTTTTCTGAACCCCAATTAAACTGTGGGACATGCAGGCAAAAATAAGGTTGTCTTTCAGTGTGTTTTTTGGATAGTGCCAATAAAACATATGTCAATGCACTGATGTTTTATGAGTGATGTTTAAATAGTAATTCATAGTTTTTGTGTTTACTCTTGTTCATTTATGCAATGCTTTCAGTTGTCTATCTCTGTAAATGTCCCAGAGTACAGCATTATAAATTGCAAATACTGTCGTTGTTGTCTTGTGCATTTCGTAATTCAGATGTCTTCTAATTATTAACTAGATTTTAATTTTATGAAGGAAATGGTAATGCTTACATGGCAGTAAAAGAATAGTGTTAAAGTTTAGTATTTTAGATCAGCTTAGGTTTTAGGCATTGGTTCTGTAGTTTGGGGTATTTCCCAGGGATTGAGATTTATTAAAACTAACAGATTTCAACTTTTTGATTTTTGTTATATGAAGGTCACAATAAAACTGACTTGGAAATTTGTTCCAAGGCCTTCATCATTTATTTCTGGTACTTTTCAAATGCATTTTATGTTAGAATTGCCTTGTCTCAGACCCAGACATTCAATATTAAACTATGAAAATCCATTAAAAATATTATTATGTTTAAAATTATGATAATCTGAATGAAGAGTGAAACAAACCTAAACCATTTTAATATTTATTATATGAACATGATTTCTATAAATGTTTCTAATAAATGAATGTCCCACATTTGTGGCGTCATTTCCACCCCACAATTTTGTCCCTAATTAAGTGGTATTTTTATTTATTTATTTATTTTTCAAGTAAGTGTACTTGTTTACCAAGTTGTCAAAAGTGACAGTGAAGAGCATTCTTGAGGTTAAATATGAGACAAGTGAAAAAATTTAATGTTTAGCCATTTTAATGTTCAGCATGTTAAAAGCATGGGAATTTCACCAAACACTTACATATCCAGGTCTTTAGAGACACAGAACATATATCTATCACAAATGGGTCTACAAAATGCCCAAATAGTGTCACATTTTCAATAGATTTTTAAGACAATCAGAAAATAATAGAATAAAACATATTCTGATGTTTTATTTTTCTTGTTTCAAAGAGATAATGCAATAAATCTGGACAAATCTAGAACAGGATCCATTACTCTTACACTGAAATTTCTTGAGATGCAACTGGCTGTCAAACACATATTGAGCATAACACATAAGCTACACATAAGTATTTACTTATTTAGCCTATATTAGATGCAAATTTATATAATATCAGTAGTACACCCAAATGAGAATAGTCATATCATGCTGTTCACGTGCTTTACTTGCTATAGTTTACTTCCAAGTTGTTTCTACGGATATCAAATAGCAATGTCAAATTGATCAACTCAAGTCAATCACTGAAACACCAGCGCCACCTTGAAAAAGGAATAGTATGTAAAATATGTATAATTCACCATTGTTGATAGTTCATTATTGCACATAAAATCAATGTGATACAATATATATTGGTATGAATATAGTACAAATTTATCTTGTAATAAACAAAGAAATAGATGTCATGTGATAGTAATTTTAAATAGATATGAAATAATCGTAAAAATATAATTTATGGAGTGCAAAAAAAGGCAACACTATTACATACCGAGGGTCTCTAATGACCCTATACTTTTTTGATACTGAAGCGATTATAATTATTATAATTATTATATTTATTTATTTATTTGGATTTAATTTATTCAATTTTGGATTTTTATTTGTGTGTTACACAATTTATAAGATTTAGGAATACTAAAGAAGAGTGGGCATAACTCCAAAAAATGGATGAGGTACAGGGGTGGAATGAGGTCCCGGGTCACTAAAGACCCGAGGTATGTGTTTAACAGTTAAAAGAAAATGTGCCTTGCTAGCATTGCAATTCCCAGTCAGTGACATTTGCATGCTCATAACATTTTGTGTTATTTATACATTTTTCTTTCTCTGCAGTACTCCATTTGTAAAGAGCCCTTGATTGAGTTGTCTAATCCGGGCGCCAGTGGCTCACTTTTCTACCTGACCAGCGATGATGAATTCATCATCAAAACCATCCAGCACAAGGAGGCAGAGTTTCTACAAAAACTTCTTCCAGGATACTACATGGTAGAGCATCATTTAAATGTATTCTCACCAGTAAAGAAGGGTTTTAATGACCTCAGAAGCTGCCTAAATACACTGAACACAAAAAGTAGCATGATAAAAATGAATGAATGTCATTGCATAACATAACAACATATCACACCAAGTGGCATTTATTTGAAAGAAAACATGTTTCAATTAAACAATAGATATCCTGTTAAGATTTTGATAAAAATGTATTTGGACAGTTGTTGTCAAGCTAGTCGATAATTGACAAACTATACTTGTGGTTACTCAGCTAGGGAACCTGACTTCAAACATTCACTAAAAATCACCTTTAGACAAGTTTGTTAAAAGTAATTGCAAAAATGGCTCAGAAAAGTGAATTAGTTGAGAAAAGGCCTAGCATCTTTTGTTTGGAGATGATACTTGGTTTGATATTTTGTAATGTAATGCAATTTACATTCAGACATTTTTTAGTATGACTTTAATGTTCAAATACTTTTTGAAACACTGTTTAGCACTATGGCCTGCATATTCTGAGGACTAATGTGATCTGAGCATTTAAAATACATTTTGTGGAAACTTTATTGTTATAAAGGAACATTCTTCAATGTCAGGTCACACAGGTCATATGTACTCAGTGTCTCTTTTTCCAGCCATTCCAGTTCAGTATGATGTGTAAACATTGTTGCTAATAACCAGAGATGAATGGCTAACAAACTTTATTTATTTTTTTGTTGTGTAACCTTTGCTGGTAAAGTCATGCCATCTATCCTGGAAAATAACTGGACAGTCAACAAAAATAGAATTAGTTAAAGAAAAAGTTCGTCCATAAATGAAATTTTTTTCATCATTTTATATTTCTCATGTATGACTTTCTCTTTTCTGTGTTATAAAAAAAATAATATCTTAGCTGCTCTTTTCCATTTAATCAAGGTGAATGGGGGACTGAAGCTGTCAAGCTCCAAAATGACAAAAATAAAAGTACCTTAAAAGTGGTCCAAATGACTTGTGCGCTATATTCCAAGTCCTTTAATAGCTTTGTTTGAGGAACAGACTGAAATTAAAGTTATTCGTTGAAAATTGCCCTCCAAAATTGCAACTCTCAAATAGAATATGACACCATTAGATGCTTTGCGTTATGTATGATTTCAGTGATGATTGGTCACAGGACATGTGAGATCAAATGTCCCATGTCTTGTGACCAAACAACATTGACAGAATTTTCATTATTAGGGGGAACTGTTCATTTAACTGAGATACATAAATTATAATTTCACTTGCTTTCATAAATCAAAATGAAGCTAAGTTTCAGTTCGACTAACAAAGTCATTTCTTTCCATTTATTTGCACAGAACCTCAATCAGAACCCAAGGACTCTCCTACCCAAGTTCTACGGGCTGTACTGTATTCAGTCTGGAGGAATCAACATTCGTCTCGTGGTTATGAACAATGTTTTACCGCGGTCTTTAAAGATGCACTACAAATATGACCTGAAAGGCTCCACGTACAAGAGGCGAGCATCGCGGAAAGAGCGGGAAAAGTCCTGCCCCACATATAAAGACCTAGACTTTGTGGACATGCACGATGGCTTGTATTTTGACACAGAGACTTATAACGCCTTGATGAAGACTTTACAGCGAGACTGCCGGGTGAGTGCACAAATCTCAATCTGTCAGGTCTGGGTTTTAGCTGCATATCTCCATTCGCATACTTCGCACACTACCCGTCCTTTATAGTATGCAAGATTAGGATTAGTGCGTCCAACACTCATAATATGTTGAAAATGGAATGTCAATGGTTCCCAGATGGTGTACTTCTCCTGCTAAAAAGACAATCATAAACCATCTTAAGCTGGTCTAGCTAGTCTACCAACCTGGCTGAGAATGTTTTCAGATGGTCTAGCTGGTTTGGACCAGCTGACAAGTGCCCCAAACTCTTCTAAAACAGTGAAAAACAGCCTGGTGGCCAGTTAAGACCAGCAAATTACCTTAGGCTGGTTTAAGAAGGTTTTTTTTTTTTTTTGCAGGGATTTCCAATTATTTGTTTTCCAAATATGCATCCATGCATGCTGTAGAAGAGGAGTTTTTAACAGTTCTCTTTCAACTACTTTGCTATACTGAGGGTGCTATTTGGAGCACGATTCAGAAACACAAAGATGTAATTTAAAACATATACACATCATATTGGTATGCCAAAGATTCCACGATGCTCAGTTTTAATATAACGTAATAATCTGGCCTGAGTGTTAACACAGTGTTAGATTACAGGGTATCAGGAGACAAATCATGCTGTAAATGCATCATTTTGCTCCTTTATCACTGGAAAAAGCCATACAAATGTATTTTATCTTAAAATAGAGACAAACAATGTGTTTGTCATGTTTTGTTTTTCTGCCTGTGTTTTTCTGTCTGAAAAAAGTTTTTTGGGGATTCTAGAAATGCCATTTAGATTTAGATTTCCCCAGATTTGATATAAAGCAGCACCAGTGGTTGGGAGTAACTAACCGAAAGTAGCAACATTACTATCTGAAACTGATTTTTTTAGCTTTTTTAAAAAGCATGTTGCTTTTGTGACAAATGCCAAATCGCTGTTTTATTGCATTGTATTGCACATAACAGAGCAAGCTGATGCAATAATCTTTGGGCTCTCCTAATATCCTCTCTTTTTTTGTGTTTGTGTATGTAGCATTGGAGAGTCTGATTCGTTTTGGTCAATTGGTTTATTTGGATGGTGTGAACTAACTACTTCAAAAAATGATTCACTGCTTCATTTGAGTTCATGTAATTAATTTTTTGAGGCTAGTTATTGGTTAAATACTCCTGTTCACCACTATGATTATGAACCAGTTATGTAAAGTTGGGTTAGAACAACAAGAGGGTGAGTTTTTCATATCATTTTTGGCTGAGTATACTTTTAACTACATCAAAATGATGGCTTGGGAAACTACAGTTTCAAAGTAGCTTTCCGAACACTGATCTGAGACCAATGAGAGAGTCTGAAAAGATGTTATTTTTCACTCTTATTCACAAGCACCCACTATGAGGAGATGCCACAGTTTCACAGAAAACAAGTTCATGACAGTTTTCGCCCTTGCAGTAGCTTATTAACAGATTAAAATTGTGCTGAGTGGCTAAACTCCTCATTCAGCTGGGAAAACAAACTGCTTAAATCCAGTCTGACATTCCTTTATTTTTCAGAATATCAATACCTCGAAATGGTCTAGTAGATACTGTTGTAGTTCTTATGATTTTTCCATGAGATGATTTTGAAAACAATCAGACAGCATATTTTCCTTGCTAGTTGTCCATCAGTGCTTAATTTGAGGCTTTTGCTGTGAACAGTTAATGTGTTTGTCTTACATGGTCTATTGTGATATTTCAATATACATGACAGTATTTGACAAGCATAGAAAATGTTTTATATTCAAGAAAATGTATTGATATATAACCCAACAATATGTGTTATGGTCTACTGATTTGCATTTGATAATTTGAGACTTTTACACAATTAAATTGTTGAATCAAATTAATTACATGATATACTAATTATTACAATAAACAATAGTTAATTGAATTAATCACAATTAATCACATTTATCAATGTTTTCCCAGAAAAATATAATTATAAAATTATTATAAATAATCTTATTTAAATAATTACAAATAAAATATATACAATTAATAAAATAATTCTGATAATTGATATATTTGTTTTACAGTATTGTGGTAGACACGTAAAACATTGATTTGTCAACTGAAAAAGTGAATTTAAAATGCAATATATCATCTTGGTTACTGTTGCAACCTCCATTCCCTGATGGAGGGAACGAGAAATTGTGTCGATGTAGTGACACTAGGGGTCGCTCTTGGGAGCCCCAAACACATCCAATCTTTGAGAAAATTGGCGAGTGGAATTTGCATGCCACCCCTCCAGACACACGGGTATAAAAGGAGCTGGAATGCAGCCACTCATTCAGGTTTTGTGCTGAGGAGCCGAGACAAGGTCCCGGCCATTTCAATGGATAGTATAGTGTTGTGGCAAGAGGCTGTGCCATATGAGTGACCCGCAGAGGCCTCAATCGCTGTTGATTGCGACGGAGGAGGGCTTTTTGACTATCCTTATAGCTCGTCACAACTGCCTGGCGGATGCTGCCTCAATGTGAATGCTGCCCAGACACGTCGGAGGCAGAGAGACATGATCCAGGAACTACAAAAAGACGGAAAGGCATCTTTAAAAAAAGTGTTGTTAAAAAGACGTTCACGTCAATGTGTTTTGATCTAATATAGAAAATATACTCTCTTGTCAGGAATATATACTCTCTTAGTGCTGTCGAAGCACCCAGGGGTTTACTCTGCACTGATCGTCCAGAAGGAGAGAAAGCCACTGGAATGTGCCATATATCCAACAGTATACGCTTCTAATTTTAGAGGTGAATGGACCAGCAGTGGGATTCAGCTCACTGACACTCAACCACTCGGCTCCGAAGAAAAAATCTGAATGAGTGGCCTCAATCCAGCTCCTTTTATACCCGTATGTCCGGAGGAGTGGCAGGTGTTTGGGGCTCCCAATAGCGACCCCTAGTGTCACTACATTGACACAATGTCGAGTGAGTGACAGAAGGGGAATGTTTATTTCCATGTTATTTCCATATTTATTGGCCCACAGTCCATAGCAATTTGTCAGTCTGTCTGAGGTAGTCTTAAAAGAGATTTTGTAAGGAAGCGTCTATGTACATGTGTCAAACAGACGCAATTGGGGCATCTCATTTTCATTGTGTTGCGTCATAAATACGGTGTTTTAGGACACAGTGTTGACACTGCATTTTAGGACTCAAGTTAAACAGTTTAAAATGTAGAATTTGTATTCGGAATTGTGCCCCGTCCAGCTGTGTTTGAATATAAGTGCGAGTCCTCATCTTGAGCTGTCTGTAATGCATTCTGTAAGTGTGGTTTGTTTCCTCTATGGCTGCACGAATGTACAGCTAGATTTTGCACTTACTGCCCCCTACTGAAAACATGAAGGTGGTACTTCAAGCTTGTATTGCTCTGATGGTAGAGATATTCCTTCTTACATTCTGGGTAAATGATCAATACCCCTTTCCACCATGTTGCTCATATCAGAGCCGCTTACTACAGAAACTTAAGAAGCGATCTCAATACTAGCGAACTTTTCTAAAGACTTTTGAAAAAACCGAACAATGATCTAACTGACAACATTCATTCATAAACAGCCCAAACAAGCGAGTAAAATTTAATATATCCATGTTTTGAATCACTATACACTTAGCATAAGAATAAATAACACTTACTCAAGCTGTACTGTATTGCCCTACAAAGGCAAAAGACCTTAACCTTTTTTAAAAAAATTTAATGTTTGTGTGATAAGTATTCACAGAGTTTCAGTTTATTATTGTGACGTGTTTCAGGAATATGCTCGCGAAGACAGAGACGGCGCACCCTGTTTATTTTCTTTATTTTACAAAAGCACAAGTTTTTGTTGTTATTGTGAATTTACACAAATAAAAGTAGACCCTTTATAGTTTCTAATGATGTCTTACACTTATTTTAACTTAGTATATAATACACTTAGTATTTTAAGTTGTTTCCGCTGTTATGAGCTGTTACCGTCCATCAACCCCAGAGGGTTAAACACGATAGTAAAAACACTCAACAATATTTGTTTTCTACACTTTTATCGAGGTGTCGTGTGTGTCAGTTTGCTTCAATGATAGATGTATGACAGTACACATGCTACACCATAATTTAAACGCTGCAAACTTTAATGTAAAAACAAAGGCAGGGTACCGTAACTCCATGCCGGCACAGCAACTTCACTTTGACACTCGGCTAAACAAAGGCAGAATGCCCTAACTCAGTTTGAGCGAAACAAAGCCAAAGAGCGGTAATTGGAGTTATGGAGTTCTGCCTTGGTTACTCATGGGCTTTTGGAAGTTACTGTTAAGACAACCCATTAATTTCTCAAAAAAACAACAACATCAAGATACTTATCCACATGATAAAGGAGGTCTTGAAAGTCTCAAAAATGTAAATAACTCATTTTCGACCAAAAACAAAGTTACGGCCTTTTGCCTTTGCACGGCAGTGTACATCCCAAAAAAACTCCTTCTGCACAAAAAAATAAACAAACTAAAGCAACTTTCCTCGTGTCAAGCTTGTGCATTGCAGCGTCCTATTCAGAAATGATTATCCCTGTACCATATTACCTTCTAAGACTATTATCCTCCACTGTGAGAGCTTCGGTTGGCTGAAAGATGATAACGGTCAGTCAGTTATTTTTAATGGAAATTCTGTTTGTAGCAGCCCTACAGTATGGATTGTGCTCTCTTCTAAGTGCCCTGTGAATACATGATCAGCGCCATTTCAGGCACACTAAACAGTTGTGGGGGGAAAGTGTGTTCTCGTACTAGAAAGCATTTGATAGGACAAGGTTTCTCAACCTCTTCACGATGTCATGTATGTTCCTGAGTCTTTTTTAACCAGAGGAGGAGAGACACTGTATATTAGAAATGCTTATATCATCTGAAAATTAAAGTTGTCAATGTATAGAAGTACACTAGCATATAGATGACCTTAAAGCTAATAGATATGGATTGAAAGCAGCAAAACGCTTTTTTTTTTCTGTTAATTTCACATTGTCTTTTCACGTTTCACATTGTCTAATTTCACGTTGCTAGCATCTTGTGGTTGAGCTTGCAAGTAATAGCTCCTATAAATACATGCTAGTTGGGATCTGGTGTTTCATATGATTCTCTTAAATTCTTAGTAGAAATAAAAACGAGACAAAGTTACCGACATTAAGTAAGAGTATTGCAACTGTATTACTAAAGAGTATTGTAGTGTCTTCCCAGGACAAATACATATCTGATATGTTACATTTTTGTTTTACTCCTAAGGTTCCCACCAAACAAAGCTGTTAACAACAAACCACAAGTAAACACTAGTAACTGAATTACCCAAATCAATGTGGCATGATGTTCCAGCAGTCTGTGGCTGTCTTGTGCTTCTCGAAATCTTGAGCGGGGCTGGCACTGGGCCAAATGCATTTTTTTGCTGTTAATTTTGTTTACCAATAAAGCTTCACAATGTTGCCATTTTTGGTGGCATTCCAGACATTACATGTTGTTAAAAAGGTTAGAGACTTAGGGTTCCATTTATAACAGTCTTTTCCTGAAAAGGCCAGATTTCTTTCTTTGCACCTCAAGAATTTTCTGTCTGGCCTATATGAGCACTGAACAGCTAAAACGATCAGCCATTATGCAAGTCACAAGAGGGCCAAGCTAGGGAAGACTGAGAACTGAAGTTTCAGACAATACTGACCATGTTTGGTAACAGTCTGTCCACTGTAGCCCATGAGAACTCTGTGCGATTTAGTCTGGCGTAGCTAGAGTTTTGATTTGCGACATGAAGTCCATGAAGCAGCTTATTTCAGCTAAAAACTGGCCATTTAGAGGCCTTTTTATTGACATGTAAAGTGACCAACCATGGTTCATTTTGTTTTTACAAGCCTTTTAGGACTTTTAGGATATCTTAAATAGATACGACAATAATAGCTCGCTGAAGAAAAATGTAATTGGATAAAGGCGTGACAGTCCCAATGAACGGTTGTACAGAAAACTATAAAATAGAGGTGTGCCATCTGATGCCAAGGGTGGGCAACCAGGGTCGTTTGATGTCAAAGTTCAGTTTGTTTGGATGATGTGAATGCAGTGCACCTGCTAAACGCACCTGTGTCTGCTTGAAAATGGTGGTCATGGGTACAGTTCATGTGAACTCCAGTACAGTTCCCTTCATAAATTGGAATTGTGGAGGTTACTGCTATTGATGACATATATAAACTTAGATGCCTTAGATTAGAAGATAAACAAGCCAAAAGCCATTAAATGCCATGGATCAATATTTACTGAGTAATCCATTATTTTGTAGAGAATAAATTTTCGCCTATGAATTTGCACCAAAACTATAGGCAAAAATATAACCCCTTAAAGTTTTCAGCATTATTATTTAATTTTTACACAGAGATGTGTAGGTCAGTTACTAAAATCAGTTGACTTCAGCACCCCATTGCTTTATATGCCAATGGTGTCCAAAAATGGGAAAAACACTCTTTTTGTGTTGTTTTACCAAAGTTGGAATGCCTGTAATTCCAGAAGTATTAAAGATATCTTAATATCCTTTTGCATTCTGGTTCTGAACAAATGTTCATTTTTGTGTCTTCATTTTTAGGGCCCTAAATAGTAAAATTCCTGAGGTATGGGGCTCTTAATGTGGCTCCATCTGAAAACTGTTCAATTATATAAATTTTCAATTGTCAAAAAAACAAATATGGTTCACATGGTATGAAGATAGTTATTCTTGTCCAACAAAACAAAGGTCTGAAGCACAAAACATTTTGAAACTGGAAAAATACCTTTATATATTCACATTAAAACAATAGTCAAAATCTTAATTTTTGAGAATCCTAACCATATTAATAAGAATAAGCAACACTTGCTTACTGCTTTTCAGTTAGTGCAATACCTATAACTCATTTTTGGAATTCAGAAATGTAAATATCCATCTATGGTATTTAATATTTTGGCTTTTATCATAATCTATGTTTTTCTTTATTTAGAAAAAGTGGTTGCTTTGACATGGAATTACCCTACTTTTGGTTTTTAGCATGCTGTTCTCTCACAGAACGTGCATGCATTCATCCCAGTATGCTCGGACTGTCCACGTGCAGCCCAGTTTATCTCAACACGTGAACAGTCCGTGTCTGAGTGAATCATAAAGCAGTCAGAATCGCCTCCATATCAGCTCGTGCTCAAAACAAAATTGAAAAGCTAGAGCACTTAACTGTAAACAACAGAAAAACAACACTAGCATTAAGATTACATACAACCTAACTTCAACATTTAAAATTTCATAGTCTTTTAAAGATTGCATAAGTGATTTCTTTGATATTCTGAATTTGTTGTTGACAAGTTCTTTAATCTTTTCAATCTACTAGTTTCTTTATATTGTCTTCCTTTTAACACTATGTACTTTTTGAAAAGTATTGTGCTTAATGCAAGCAAGCACACACACACACACATACTGCAATCCAAACAAATTACCATAAATACTATAAGTGTCCACTCCAAGATTTTATTGTTCGCTTTTCCTTTTGACTTTGTCCTTTTAACAAAGTGAAATGAACACTAAGCAGAAAGTTTTTCCTGAGTAAGCAACACACCCAAGGCCTCACATCCACATACTGCAGAGCATTTTAAAGCCATAATCTATAAGAATTAAGAATAGTAAGGCATTACTGCCTGTAAATAGATCATTCTGTGCAACCCATCACCAACCAGACAACATATTTTAACAGCCCTTATGGGATTTCAATACTGCATAGAGCATATCCCAGCCGTTTATCTTCACTGTCTAAATGCCTTCTATGCGGTGAACGGAAAAGTGTAAGCATTCATTTTAATGACCCGAGACTGACAATGAAGATTGCTGCCATTACACTGTCCCTGACACGTGAAAAATAATGGTGCCAGTCTTTTCGGAGAGCTTGGAAATGGAGGTTAATAATGGGCTACTCCTAGTGCTAGCAGTTGTCTTTTACTTTTTACAGTAAGAAGAGAGGATTTATCTAAATATTTAAATATAATGGTGCATTGTGTCATTTCTGCACCTCTATTATTGTCGTCTTCTCAGTGACCACGTTTACATGCACTTAAGAAAGCAATTTATTCCAGGGATTTTGCAGTAAGCAGTGTTCTGAAACGTCATGTAAACGAGAACCCAGATTTCCTTACGCCATTTAAGTGATTATGGGAAAGCGGATTAACAGACCTAGGTTTCTCCCAGTGAATGCAGCTTAATGAGGTCATGCAAACATATAAGCGGTGTTCTTACAGGTTTTTGAGGAGTACACATGTGTGTGGAACAGACCAGACAACAAGAAGTAAATACAGCAGAAACAATTAAACATTTCAGGGACTACAGTGGGAAAAGCACATACACTATAAACTATACGCATTTACGCACACACCAATGTAAACTATCGACGGTCCCTCTTAATACTTTTTATTCTTAATTTTTTTCTTCTTGTCCTTTTCTGCATATCACGGCGCCATTTTGTGTTCATAATTTTTATTTAAATCATAATACGCACACACAGCGGGCTCGCCGTCTCCAAAGGCTGTTCAAAATACTGCATCATCACGGAGCGCAACTCGCATAGTTTTCCATTAAATTCGATCCAAATCATTACCAAAAGACATAATTATTTACTAGCCATCAGTAGATAACATACAGTATACGGCATATGCATCTTTCATGTAATCTACACAGTGTATATTCAGATACAATTATGTCTTATTGAGGTTTGACAGCTTGAATGAAACCTATTCAAAGCTACATACAGAGAAATTGCATAATAAACGTTGCCATTTCTAATTGTTCAGTTTGCACAGTTACACCAGTTTCATACTCTAACCTGCAAACTCATCAACGTCACTGTTCATTCTTGAAGAAGTACAAAAACCTTTGAAATTTTGGACTGCCATAAGCTCATAATGTGTGTGTGATATGCTGTACCAGTTTCAGAAAATGTTATATCACCCACTTGTGGTCTCCCAAAGCTATTACGTCAGATTACATGAATGGAATGCAACAGCCAGTGAAATGAAAGCACACAAATTAGGCTGATGTTAATATATCGATTCCTCAAAAACGTATTGCTAAAATAAAGTGACGATCAGTAATTGATATATCAATATTTTATGACATCCCTAATGGTCATGCAGACCTCTTGGTTATTGCTCTCCAGACACTTTAATGTTTTGAAATAAAACATAAATACCAAAAGCTTTTTTTTCATCAGGTGGTCATTAAACAATCTGCCACTATTTGTGTTCACATGAGAGCAATTTCAAGTGACACTTTTTCTTGATGAAACTGCACCTAATTCCTTCTTTTAAAAAATGTGCAGAGAACTGTAGAGAGAACATCCTGGCTGCTCACACAATCTCATTTCTGCTGACTCCACTTATGTCAGCACATAGCAGCAAAACATGTTATTTTTTTATAGTAGTGGCATGACAGCACGTCACTGTTGACTGCTGCCCCAGAGCCCAAGATATTTTCTGTGGAAAATGGAATGAACTTTAAAGAATTTAAAAACAGGTAGAGCATTCACATTGAACAGACTGTTCACATTTGTTCACCTGTATATTACAGGATTATCAGTGATGTTTGTATAAATTTTGATGGTTTGAAAAAGCCATGCCTGAAAGTTTTAAATCATTTTAAAAGCTTGAATTGTTAAGGTCATAGTTTAAAAAAATCTAGACAGACAGACAGATTGATTGATTGAATGATTGATTAATTTTTGTCAAGCCAACATATCTTTGCACAATCTCTGCTCATTTGTTTTGAAGTGGTCAATTAAAAACCTAAATGCTTAGATTAGCTTTATCTTAATAAAGATCTTTACTTAAGAGACTTTCATCATGGAAATATCTTGTCAAACCACTTTTTGAAGAGGACGCTGCTGCCTACAGTGTTTATACATCTCAAGCATAAGGGATTTTGTAAATAGGGACATTTTTCAAACACCTTCTCAGAGCAAATTAAAATGTTTAAAGACATGCAATGCTCTTTGTCACACCATTTGACAATTAACTAAGAAGTAAACCTTTGACCTAATGGCTCCCTGTAAGAGAAGAATCTATTCTCTTTATATCTGTCACTTTGAGTGACCAAACAAGGACTATTACCTTCCACTGTGGCCTCTGAGATGACCTAGATGAGGGCTGTTTTAGAGACTTTTAGACATTCCTGACGGTATGCAAAACAAGTATGTTTTGTGTGTGTCCCTATTCCAATAATATGCATTTGAATATGGAGGAAACGAGTGGAACAATAGTGCCATGCAAATCTGAAATTATTTTCAACTTATTATTGGGTCACTGCTGTAGGTTTAAGTTCCTTGTCTGGGCTTGTTCCACTTAACGCCATAAGGTTACCATGCATCCTGAAAAACCTGTAATATTGCAATGCAGTTTTGTTTTGGAAAATAATTTTGCATATTAAAACTGTTTGCCTGTGTTGCTGACTAGGTTTTTGTTACATGTACAAAAACATGGTAATGATCGGGATTCGGGATAGGTATCAAATACACATTCGTATCGCTTTGTCACTGCTGGTGGCTGCGCGTTGTGAAGCTACGTCAACGGTTGATTGTCACAAACAAAGCCCTGTCAGGTACATTCTCTGCACATCTGCTGTCATCTCTGCTTTACCCTGATGAAAAAATTTAAGTAATTATTGATAAAGTGCAAAATATGATTTTTTTCACTCCAACATTTCTGTTGTGTTACCGACAAAAACATTTGAGTTGTACATTTTAGACAATGATGAAGGTCAAAACGCTGGTTTAAAAAAAAAAAAAAAAGGAATTCAACAATGTGTTAACATGGTTATGCATCTTTTACACTTGATTTTCAATAATTCAATGATCGGAGTATGCTTATACCGCTGTTACCACATTTCCCCGATGTGGAAGACGTGGGCGGAATCGCTGAATCCAGTCATAAAAATATCATTAGATAGGTATGTCATAGAATGTGACATAATTGGGATGAAAATTAATGTTTGAATGCATAATTAATCAAGATAAAATCGCAATATGTGATTATTAAAGCGCAAAAGGGTGAAATTTAATTAAATGTATAAATAATCTGCATGTGCTGCATGCTTCAAAATGAATGTTTGAAGCCAGTTGCTTAAACACTGTCAGCACAGACCCTTACAAAAAATCTAAATGTTTGCCAGAAGTTTGCAGCTCTTTGCCAGTAGTAGTAAACCGCTGGCAAACCTTTGGCAACAATGGATAACTTGTTGCAAGTTTGCTGGAAATCTAATTTGCATATGAAAATTGTCAGTGGCGAATTTACCATGAACTCTCTTTTTATCATAAGGGGAGTCATGAGCATTACGCACGCTAGGTGTGTGTGTAATAGATGCAAGGCTGAACTGTGTGACAGTTTTGCTCACATGTGAGATTTAAAAAATTACAATGTGCGAATAGAAATCTTAACCCATTCTCACGTGTTCAACAAGTTTTTATCTCTATCTCTTGTAAAATCCCCAAAGGATGCCATTTAACAGTGTTGCAACAAAGAGCATGTAAAATAAGTGTGATGTCCACTTTGCTATTGCAAAATATCAAAAGCTTGAATTTGGCCATGGGCACATTTTCAGAGTCAAGGTAATGGTTCCTTTGTGCTTTGTACATTTTAATTAATTAAAATAATTCTATTTCCACTGTTTTGATAATAAAATGTAATTAAACGGTTGAATATGGAATTCAGAAAAAATAACCATCCAATAACCACAATATACATCATGACCACTCATGTGTTTTTTGCTTAATTATACCCGATATGTACATATGTACAAGTTCATTCGTAATTTGGAATATTGTTGAGCTTGCTTCGTTTTTGAGCATTATGGGCATTTTTAGCCAGTAATCACCGCAGAGGGCTTTTGTCTGGTGGCCTATTAATGATAAATGCTGATACTCTGTTTAAAGTGGTTATTACTTCACCACTCATAAACAGCTTTTCCTCAAACTCATTTTTTGGAGGTACTGTGCAGACTTTCCCATGCTGCTATCTCAGAACATATTTTAACCTTTTCACCTCACTGTTATTTAATTCAGTTTATTATTATTATTTGTACTTTAATGCTTGACATCAGGTTTGATTCGTGACTCCCGTGGATTAAATCTGAAATATGTGTGTAAAGTGCCACAGTCGGGCTGAATGTGTGTCACAGTGTTGGTTCTAGATTGACTGCTAAGATATTTTGTATGTGATTCAGGTGCTGGAGAGTTTTAAGATCATGGACTATAGTCTGCTGCTGGGAGTCCATGTGTTGGACGAAAGTCACAGAGAAGGAGAAGTCAGTGTTGTAGATGGCAGGAGAACGGTGGCACAGAGAATTCTTTACTCCACTGCCATGGAGTCCATTCAGGGAGATGGCAAAGCAGCTGAGGCCTTGAAAACTGATGACACGTGAGTCACTGAGTATTTTTGCTGTTCACATATATTCGTAATGTATGTGAATATATACAAATAAACAGCTTAATGCATATTGGTCGCAAATTACAGATGTTGTAATAGTTTTAGTACTATTTTTTATATTTATTTATTTATTGTGTAGCCAATTGAATCTCCTGAAATCCAGGTAATATTTAACCCCAAAATGTAAAGATTGTTTTTTATTGGGACATTTTTTCAGTTAATAATTTTCCCCCTTCCAATTCTCATTACTATTTGCCCAAATAATATGTATTATTTAAATTCATACATAATGGCAGTATTTGTCATACTGCCTTTAATTTATGCTGATTTAAGTCCTGTAGCACAACTGGTAGAGCATTGTGCTAGCAACAGCCAAATCGTGGGTTCAATTCCTGGGGAACACACAAACTGATAAAATGTATAGAATGAATACACTGTAAGTCCCTTTGGATAAAAGCGTCTACTAAATGTTAAATAAAACACATGGGGGGGGGGGACATGTTAAAGAGATAGTTTGGCCAAATGTGTATGTCTTTCTTTTATATGCTGAACACAAACAAATATTTTTAGAAGAATATCTCATCTCTGTTGGTCCATACAGTGCTCAAAAAGCTCAAAAAGCATATAAAGGCAGCAAAAAAGTAATCCATACTCCAGTGGTTAAATCCATATCTTCAGAAGCAATATGATAGGTGTGGGTGTGGGTTACTTTTTTGTTGCCTTTATATGCTTTTTGGACCTTAAAATGTTCTGGCCACCATTTGCTTGCATTGTATGGATCTACAGAGCTGAGATATTATTCTAAAAATCTTTGTTTGTGTTCTGCAGAAGAAAGAAAATCCTACACATCTAGGGTGAGTAAAAATTGAGAGAATTTTCATTTGAACTAACCATTATTTAACCATTATTTATCATAACATGCAAATGTTTATTTTTCTTCAGAATGGGTGGCATTCCTGCAAGAACACACAGGGATGAGAAACTACTTATTTTTCTTGGCATAATCGACATTTTACAGTCTTACAGGTAAGACTGGCAGAAATCTGAAATGTCACATGTCAGCTGACTTCATTTTAGCTCTTTACAAAGTCTTTACATAAACTCCCTTACCCCTAACAATATTTCTCATTTCACCTCAAGATTCATGAAGAAGTTAGAACACTCGTGGAAGGCACTCGTCTATGATGGTGTAAGTCTATTTGGCTCATATCTGTGCTTATGAATAGGCTATTCATACCGCTGGGTAATTAAAGATGTTTCCCTTTGTAATTGTATGCTCTCATATTCTCTTTCTCCTAGGATACAGTGTCTGTGCACAGACCAGGTTTCTATGCAAACAGATTTCTCAAGTTCATGAGCACCAGAGTATTTCGGAAGATTCAGCGTAAGTCAACAAGATACGTTCCTTCTGTTTGCATGACATATCTATGTTTTTAGATTGAGTGTAAACTTGCCCTGTATGCTATCTATCTTGGGTCAATAGCTCTGCATAGGAAATGTTGGCATTCAACAATACCATTTAGAATTACGAATTATAACCCAAAAGTAAGGGAAGTTTTGCTTTCTTTTACTAGAAAAGTAAAGTTTGTCAAGAAAAATTGACAATTGTTGACTAACAAAGAAAAAAACTGTTAAAATCCTTGAAGTTTGAAAGCCTTATGCAGTTTGAATTGGGCTTTAAAGATTCCAGTTTGAGGGTTATGTACTAAGCTGTTGCTAAGGTGTTCTGGGTGTTTGGTAGATGGTTCTGACTAGTTACTGAGAGAGAGAGAGAGAGAGAGAGATACGGGTGGGTCATCGGGCAGGTGGACAGATGGACGGATTGAGAGAGTATGGACAGATAAAGAGAGGATGGAAGGATTGAATGATAAAGAGAGGATATCCATCCATCCTCTCTCTCTATTCATGCATCCATCCATCTATCCAGATAGATAGATAGATAGATAGATAGATTTTCATTCATCATTTTAATCTCATTCTTATCAACTATATCAATATATAGTGGAATTCAGATTAATTTTTATGCCTTCTAATGATGTTTAGCGCAGAGATTTCATTTCATGGTCTAATTGGCCGCTGCCAGGGAACAGTTAGCGGAGAGTTACATCATATTTTTAGTAATGAAGACAACTTAATTAACTTTTGTTCCCTTCTTTTTCTGCTCTCCAAAACTGTTGCTTTGCACCTCCAGCAAATCGTTTCTCCCCGAGCAAAAGGGCACGGAATTCCGTATCTGCGCTGAAGTTCTCCTCTCAGGAGGTGCTTTCCACACAGAAGGAGGAGAAGGTCGAGGAGAGGGTGGACAGAATTGCAGGAGCTCGTAGTCTAGCCAGTCTAGATGGACAAGGTGGGCGGCAATGACTTTGTTGATCTATTAAGAGAAAGGTTTGAGTATGTTGAGTAAGTTTTTTTTACATTAAAGGAGTCATAGTATGAGGAATCAAATTGTTATTCTGATTTTTTTTTTTATTTTTTTTTTTTTATAAACGCTGCATGAACTATGGAAACATACCAAATGAGGAAACATACTATAACTTGCAGAACTACAAACTTCCTCCTCAGGCCAAATAGAGCATTTATTGTTCTGAACTTCTGCAACTTTCAGATTTTTTACACATAAATTGCACCTGTTGGGTGTTTAAAAATGTGGCCTGCACAGTCATGGTGAGGTAATAAAGAGAATGCAGGATAGATATTATTATTCATAAAGACCAAAATAACTCATTATAATGTCTGGAAAACTTAGCCAATTCTTTTCTGGTTTTGTGTAGCATTTTCTGCTTTACCTATTCTTCTGAAGAATCCCAACATTAAAACCAAGACATTTCGGAAAAAGTCCCTGATCATTTCAGTCTGACTTGAACCTTTTGTGGCACATTTCAGTGCGGATCATTTTGCGGATTACATCATGTCACAATGTAATGTAGGCTTTGCAAAGAGCCTGTTATTGAAAGATTAGGCAATAAAAAAAAACTGTTGTTTTTTTCAAGGAATGTTCGTGATCAGTATAAATTCAGCTCAGTTGACAGCATTTATGACAATGTTAATTACCATAAAAATGTTTTAATTTAGCTAAAAAAAAAATTAAAACAAAGAAATCGCAGTTATAGTGAGGCACTTACAATGGAAGTGAACGGGGGCCAGTCCATAAACATTAAAATACACACTGTTTCAAAAGTATAGCCACAAGATATTAACATTATATGTGCTTAACGTGATCGCTTACAAAACTTACCTGTGTAAAGTTCTATGCAGTATTACAGATTGTACTTGTAATCTGGTAAACACCGTAATGCTGGAAAATACCTGATTTTATCACACAAAAGTTATGTTAACATGAATAATGTTTACGTCTCCATTGTAAGTGCCTTATGTTTTGTTGTAATCAACATTATACCGCAAATGACTTCGATTGAGCTAACTTGCATTGAACCCCAAACATTCCTTTAAGGCTGCACTTGTAGCATCATTCAAATTAGTCTGTTTTCGGCACATAAAAAAACTAAATTATAGATATTAAAAAAGTATGATATGACCCCTTCAAAATATAAAGATTTGTGTCTCTGTTGACCTACCAAGTACCCCCCCCCCCCCCCCTCCAACCTTGCACACACAAACAAACAAACTCATACAATAATCTGCATCTCATTCCATCACCCAAGATAAATGATGACATTTACTTGCAAACATACTTAAGTTCTGTTGCTGATACATTTGTGAATAGGAAGTTTCTGCTATTTTATTTCATGAAGTATCATTTGAAAAACCAGGAAAAACAAGCTGACATTCCAGACAGTCATTTCTTCCTCATTCAACTTACTGCATTCTCAACATGAACACAAACTCTACTGTTCAGAAGCTAAAGTTTGCCAGTGTCCTTCTGTTGACTTTTGTGCTGCTGATATGAATCGTAATTTTGCAAGTGTAATTGTAATGGTACAGACAGTACTGTATTTAATTGAAATCTAAAGTGTATTGTAACTCTTTCAGTATATGTGTTTCCATCTCATATGATCTCTTTATCATCTCCTACCACAGTGTTCTGGTCCTATAACCGTCCTGACCTGGTTCCTCAAACTCATTATCCATATGAGGCCTCTTCCTTGAACCACACCCTCTCCCCACCCCCAGTATTCGTCTCACCCCCACACTACCTGGAGGCCAGATCAAACAAAAGGTGACACCTTTCACACACATAATACAAACATGTTGACCCTTAGCATTATTCAAACCCATAAACCTGACACAAACCTGTTACCCTCCTATTTCATCCACAGAGACACTGAAATATCCAACTCCTTGAGACTATAGTCAAACAATGCTACATTTAAAGGAATAGTTCACTTTCTCGTCTTTCGAAACCCGAATGACTTTCATTCTTTTGTGAAACAAAAAAGGATTTATTTATAGCAGAATTATCAAGCTGCTCTAATCCGTACAATGATAGTAAATGGTGACCACGGCTGCCAAGCAAGTTTTCAGCATATAATTTGCAATATTTTGATCTATTTCTCACTGGATTCAGAACACTTGGAATATAGAGCATGAGATGTTTGGTTTTCATTTGTCATACTTTTATGGTGCTTTTTGGAGCTTGACAGCCGCTGGTCACCATCCGCTTTCATTGTATGGAAAAGAGCTGCTTGTTAAAGAGCATTCTGCTAAACACCTGTATTTGTGTTATGCAGAAGAAAGTTGTGCAGGTTTGGACATGAGAGTGACGAGTTAACTTTTATATTTGGGTGAGCTGTCCCTTTAATTCTTTATGATAAATTTCCTGTATGATGCTACAGTTGGCGTGAGCAACTGACCAGGTGCTGTCATGCTACACTTGTCCTGTTGTTTGATTCTTTGTGTTTGGTTTTCACTGATATCCCCACCATAGACACACACCTGTTTTAAATGGAATTCCCGTAAAAAGACCTCATAAATATTTCACCTGCTTGTTAAGGAAGGATATAATGGTGGTAGTTTTATGACATTGAAGGGAACATTTGGTGTTCCTGAGCTTAAACAATGATTGTTGAGTTACATAACATTGTCAGCTGTTATCTTTGACTTAATCAATATGATATATTAATTAGTGGTGCTGAATGATACCTCAAATTATATGCCATGTTGAGGAGAGGTGTGCTGTTACTAAGCAATAG
This sequence comes from Moxostoma hubbsi, assembly GCA_032164185.1. Taxonomy (NCBI): domain Eukaryota; kingdom Metazoa; phylum Chordata; class Actinopteri; order Cypriniformes; family Catostomidae; genus Moxostoma; species Moxostoma hubbsi. The sequence goes on along the minus strand of JAVLUX010000018.1, from coordinate 9,083,649 downwards.
CAGATGATGAAATGGGTGGAAAAAAGTGTGATCATTTATAATATCATAAATACTTGGAGATGGGGTCTTTTGACTTGCCCAGTAAGCTTCCACCTAGCAACTAGCAAGAACACCCTCGCAAAAGCATAGCAACCCTTACAAAAATAGAGAGATCATGGCAAATTTGCCATTTATTTTTTTCACATGCAAATGAGCTTTGTGGCAAATAGTTTTTTGTTGCCAAAGGTTTGCTGTAGGCTCACCCCTTCCGGCGAAGAGCTGCAAACTTCTGCCAAACGTTTGCGGTGAATCACAAGCTCATTTGCAACAAATTTGCCTTTAACTGTCGGTTTTTGTAAGGGAAGGTGTTTTGCACACTCAAATGTTCTTTAGAAAATCTAAGGCCACATCTTCGCTAATCCGTTGTCATTTGAAAACTCTGTGTTCAGTTTCCTAACATCATCTTTTTTCCAAAGTATGCGATGATGGAGAGCTTTTGGTGGAGGAAACGCGTTCTAGTGTCGATGAGACGAACAAACATAGCAAAATGAATGCGTTTTCAAAATGTGTTAATGTGGACGTGGCCTAAAAGTCTATTTTACAACAACAGAGTACTAATAAACTTTCTAAAGAATATTTACAGTTTGAATTAGAGCTGGGTATCCTGATTCGATTCGGTTTGATTACGATTTAGAAACTATTTGATTAAATCCTGATTCATTTGGGTAGACTATATTTCAGTTATAATGTCCATTTTGCTTACATTACATATGAAAGAAATTCTCTCTCAGCTAATGTTGTAAATTATACAGGGAACCTTCTAAACTGGTACATTACGAACATATTAATTAAAAAAATGAACAACAGGGCCCAAACGGAGCAGCTCAAATGCTATTTAACAGACATAATAATTAACAAAACCAAAACTGACGTAAACTTTAAAGTAAAAGATCAATCTTAGGATTTTATAAATTGATTTTGGGATCATTTATCTGCCCAACCCTAGTTGGAATGACTTAATATGTTGTATGAAGCTAGTTAACCAATTGCAAAGTGTACTGATGGGTTAAAAAACACTCTGGCGTGTGATGAATTCTAGAAAATGTTTGATTATGTACAGGACAAGCCTGTGTTAATGAATACCCTCAGTGTCTGAAATGTGTCATAGCCACAAGAAATATTACAGCTGACATGCTCTTTCTCAGTTTCATAAACAAATTGACAAGCCCACACATGTCCTCAGATCACTGCAAACATACAATGCTAATTAATATTTTGAGACCATCCATATTTGCAGTTGCATTTTGAGGACTCTTAACTTGGCATTGCGCTTTTTAATTCATTGGTGTGGTTTTCTTTGCGGATCAGAGGTGGCATTGTTTCCTGCTCAACTTTCACATTGGATGACAGCGCCATCTGTCTGTCATCCGAGCAAAGCACCATGGACATAGATCGAGATGACGATTCAGTGCTGGACGTCTACTTTGTAAGTTTGTGCTTTAGTATTACAGTTAGTGGATTGGATCTCTTGGGATGTATTGGATGTGATACTGTATTGTCAAAAGTGATAGTTAATCATTAATTAATAATAAGTTATTAATATATTATTAAGGTTTTATTACACTCTTCTCTGGAATACTTGGTAATAATTGGTTAATGGCAGCATATGTGGTCAAATATTGTGTATAATGATCATTGAACTGTCTATATCTGACCCTTGTCCCAGGCTAAATATATTATGACAATATTACTTATTAAAAAATAACCTTAATGATAACAACTTTCATAATTACTTAAATTAATAAAAATAAGTAAAAGATAATGTGCAGCCATTTTTCTGTAGCACCGTTAAAGATAACTTCCTGTGGTGCCTATATAGGAGAAAACGAGATATTTAAATGCAAAATGAAGAAAATATTTACATATAACGATGGGAACAATACATAATTATATATTATAATATTAATAATAAAATACCATAAGTAATCAAGTAACTGATTTTCTAAAATAAAAAGTGGACTGCTAGTTATTATCACAAATTATAAAACAGTTCTGGTTCTGGTTGCTGATTCGCCAGTACATCAGTCCAGCTAAAATGCTAAAATACACAATATAGTAACAGCTGACACACAACACCTTTTTACCAAGCTTCTATGTACAGTATGTGGTGTACTATGTGTATGCAGCTCACTTTGAGACCAACTATTAACATGTTAGAGACATCTTTTATAATTTTCTTGATAAATTAGCATTTTAATAAAAATGTGTCTTTAATAGACTATATTTATTATACAGTAACCATTCAAGGCAGTGCTGTATTGTGAAAATAGTGACGATATAACCCTGTCACATAGTCACAGGGTTTCATGTACGGCGCAAATAGCCAGTGCAAATAGTTACATCCAGTAGTTGCTCCGTAAACCTTTTATTAACTTTATAACTATTACTACTGTCTGTGTTACTTACTATTATGCTTCGCTAGTAACTATGAATTTTGATGTTTAAATATTGATATCATGTGTTCATGAGACAAACAAAAATGAAAGCTATTTTGATTGCAAAAGATTTTAAGTCTATTTAAGGGGATAGTTCACCCAAAAATGAAAATTCAGTCATTGTTTACTCACCCCTGTGTTGTTATAATCCTGTATGCCTTTCTTTCTTTTTCTTAACACGAGGGAGAAATTGTGCAGAAATGTCGTGCTCAGTGATGTCATACAATGGTAGTTTATAGTGATCACCTCTTCAAGCTTCAAAAGGACACAAAAGTATAATTCTAAAATCGAATAAATTATTCCATGAGACTCATGACTGTTATGAAAGCGTATTATAATTTACATTTACATTTATGCATTTGGCAGACGCTTTTATCCAAAGCGACTTACAGTGCACTCATTACAGGGACAATCCCCCCGGAGCAACCTGGAGTTAAGTGCCTTGCTCAAGGGCACAATAGTGGTGGCCATGGGGTTCGAACCAGCGACCATCTGATTAGTAGCCCTGTGCTCTAGCCACTACACCACCACCACCTCGTGAAATTCATGATAGGGCACGAGAGCAACAGTTCATGCGGCTCCCTCCCTACATTGGGGCGTTCAAGCGAAAACTGAATTTGTTTATCTAAAAAAAGGTCCCCCACAGCGATTGTGACAAAAGAAACAAAACAGCTGCACATAAAACCGAGAACAGAACTTACTAAACATGTCTGAAGAGTTTGCAGTCAAAGAATTGATGCATTTCTATGCCCGGCCTTAACATTTTTTAAAAGAGTACTCAGAAATCAAACAGAGTGGAGGCTACAGGCAGCCACTGTCACACCATGTCCTAACCTGACAGCAAACGGCACATGATAAAAGGTAGATTTCGGTTTGTTTCTAAAACCTTGTCGCATGCTTTCATAACAATCATGAGTCTCATGGGATAATTTATTCAACTTTTGAATTATATTTTGTGTCCTTTTGAAGCTTGAAGAGGTGATCACTATAAACTGCCATTGTATGACATCACTGAGCACGACATTTCTTCACAATATCTCCCTTTGTGTTAAGAAAAATAAATAAAGTCATACATGTTTATAACAGCACAGGTTTGAGGAAACAATGTCTGAATTTTCATTTTTGGGTGAACTATCCCTTTAATGACTTTCATAAATAAGACTTTTTCATTTTTGGGTGGACAGTTCCTTTATCTTATTTCTACACGATCTCTAACGTTTGGTAAAAATGTTTTGTTTTAGTGAGGAGCCAAATGAGATGATCCTTCATCATCTTTTAGTCCTCCTCATCACCTGCTCCTATGGTCCATTGGATTCTCAGGTGCCGAGAGCGCCCCCATGCTGCCAAACCACACATCATTGTGCAGACATTTGCCAACATAAGAGCTACAACTACCAACATACATATTTATACATCAAATCACAATGCAAAACTGTTAGCAGGAGTTGTAGCTTTAAGTGGCCTAAGAGGTCACGCAATCTTACATTCATGGACACCATCAACCAAATAAGAAGAGTTGCTGTGTTTTTTGCTGCTTCACTACAAAAGAACATTACAGACCATAGATAAAATGGCAGCTCTGTGGTCCGAGTGAAGATAGACTTGACTTCATGTGCAGTCATCATTTTTTGTTTTGGAGACATGCAATAAATTTGCTTGTCTGTTATGTAAACAAAGTTTGCATGTACGGCTTCCCACTATACAGTACTGTACCTCCTAAAGGGATAGATCACACAATGCAAATTAATTTACTCATGTGTTCCAAACCTGACTTTGTTTCTTTCATGGAACACAATGAGATGTTCGATTGTTATCTACTTTCATGATACAATGAAAGGTCCTTTTTGGGTGAACTATCCCTTTAAAGGATCTAGTGTTTAGTGGCATAGATGCTTTGTGACTTCAACTCTACATAGGTAACACATCAGTTCAAATATTTTTAAAATGTGCAATTTTCATACAGTATATATGTGTGTTATTGTTGTTCTCCTCACTGGAGTAATAATCTTGACATTTTAATTCCAAGGAAACACACAGTTTCTAGGAAACAGTCTATGTGTGACTTCATTTCTCCAAACTATGAGCACAGACATGCCTTGTACTGTAAATATATGTGTAACTTTCACTGTAAAACTTTAGTCACGCTCAGATTCATGCTGGTACATCAGCTCCTGATAATCAAGAGTGAAATTTGTATCAGCAGTATACTACTGGTCAAAACCTTTGAAGCACTTGACTGAAGTGTTTCACATGATCTTAATAATCTTTTGATCAGAAGGTGTATTCTTAAATGTTTGAAATTAGTTTTGTAGACAAAATTATAATTGTGCCACCATATTAATTTATTTCATTATAAAACTACAAGATTTTGAAATTTATGACTTGGACCAAATAATAAAGAAAAGCAGCCAATAAAAAAAAAAAAAAAATATATATATATAATTTAATTTAATACAGTTTTAATCAATATTTGTGTCTTGTTTATAATAAAATATCTTAACTTCCTTATAAAATACATTACTTGAGAAGAAAAAAAAGATATTGTGAGATGTTTTCAGATAATATATCTTGAATTATTATTATTATTATTATTATTCTTGTGTTTAGCATGAATGTAACAAAATATAGTGAGGTTTATGGTTAAATTAAGAAAAACCTAATTGCCTACTATTGAAGATACAATGTATTCACTGTCTTATTATCTTTCACAATTTAGCTTCTCAAGTAAATTTATATTGTTTTAAGAAAGTTTAGATATTTTTACTGGAAAACAAGACAAAAATATTGAATAAGTCTACAGTTTTGATAGATGCCAGAACTGTTTTGTGCTAAAAATGTAGATAAGAAGAAGTCTTTAATGTGGGGTGGGGAGAGTTTTATACGTATATATGCATTCTCTCAGGAGGTCCTTATTTCTGAAGTTGTCAAATTGATTGCTTGATCTTAGATGCTAGAATGCTTCTATGATTTACATTGTCAGAAATGTCTTTTGAATATTATTTTTGTTTGTTTTGAGGCCATAATTTATTAAATCATTATTAAATAACCACTGTGTTTGTCTGAATTTCATGCCCTTGGTTATTTGAGAAGTTGGCGTAGTGATAGTGTAGTTTTGCTAATGTTTCCTTTATCTCTGCACTACACATGTATTAAGAACATGCTAGAACTTGATTCTCTTTATGGACTTCTTGTATTGACATCAGCCTATAGATCAGGGTTTACCAAGTATTAAAGGGATTGAACACTTGTGCATATTCGTTGTAAAGGTGTTTATATCCAATGCAAATTTGGATGTAAAACCAATCTGTGTTGAATCGTCGAACCTTACCCTGATAAAGGAAGACAGTATAAGGTGTTTAAAGGAATATTTTGGGTTCAATACAATTAAAGCTCAATTGACAGCATTTGTGGTATAATATTGAATACCACAAAAAAATATTTTTTGACTTGACTTTCCTTTTTTTTTGCTTAAAAAAACTAAAGTGTGTGTTATAGAGAGGCACTACAATGGTAGTGAATGAGGCCAATTGTAAAGTGATACCAAAAGTTTGGCAATAGTGAGAGGCACAAATAAACAACTTTTTTTTTTTTTTTTTTTTTTTGTGACGGAGTTATTGAGACCAGACAGCACTTTAAACATTATTCATGGTATGTCAAGACTAAATACATACCACAATGATAACACTGACCAAACAGGACAGACCCACAAGATTGCAGAATATTTTGATTGTAGAACTTTCCCCCACTTCACTCCAGTCTTCGAGAGCTCTCCCATTCTAGAAACTACCAGTCAGGCCTCCACTACACCAGCTGTTGGCCCACCCCCCGCCCCGGCCAAGTGGGTGGGTTTGGACATTTGCTACTGATTTCTCAGCTGTCATACCCTCTCCCTAAATAGACCATATCAGAGACAGTCCATTCCACTGATTGATATAAGGGATTACCAAATAACAGCATTTTATAATTCATTTACCATTACAGCAATAATCCAATTGAATTGCATGGCATGGTCAAATGTATAAAATATATAATCTAATTTAGTTATTTGCATTATTATGCATTAGTTGTTCAACAGGTGGGGTGCGTGAAAGCAGTTCCACCCCCTCACGGTAAAAATGGTTCCACCCATTATACTGGTATGTGCCCCCCCTTTTGTAAGATATAAATAAGTGTCTCTTTGGGGGCTGTTACAACTGATAAAACAAAACGTCAAGAAGCACCACAACTACACTGTTAAACAACAGACTCTTCTGTAAAACAAAGAAACAGAACTCACTTCAAAAAAGGTACGTAACTAATAGCATGCATGTAGGATTGCTTGTTTTTGTATGTGTAATCTGTAGAGTTGTAGCGGATAGATTAGAGGATTATATTTTATCTAAAGGTAAAAGAGGTTGCCATCCACTCTGCTCAATATTGTGGAGGCAGGACCTCTCAGGGGGCTACATTGTTGCCCAAATAAGGTGTGAGGGTCAGACGTTTAAAGTTGGAGGTAACATGTGCTTGACTATTTGCTTGAAAACAGTGTAAAAAGGGGCACCTGAATGGTAAGTGTGAGAATAGTACGGAAAGTATTGAATTTATATTAGAATTGAAAAATGTTGCAAGGAATGTGTTTGGATGAAAGGTTTGTAATTCATTCATATTCATGACTTGCACAAGTGTTATTTAGTTTTAATGGGGAAAATGCAGCTATTTTTAAGATCTGTACCCTGCTGTGTAAATTTTCACATAAAGCGGGGTCCAAAAGTCTGAGACCCCTAGTGAAAATGCTTTTCATTTTGCATTCTTTTTAAATTTTATCAAATGTTTTTATTATATTAGCAACGCAACAATTTGATTGAAAAGTTTAATTGACAAATTTACATGCATTTTAATAATTCCTTATTTGGCCTATTATTTGCCCTCCTTATGCCTTAATAACAGCCGTTGATGACCCATGCTGGGATGCCTACTTTGAGAATAAAGAGCAAAGAGCATCTTCAATGGAAGCAAGGAAATGTGAACTTTTGTACAATAGATTTGACATAGTAAATGTCACAAATTTGCCTACAATTGAGTAATGACCTAGACATAGACTTATTCTTCTTTATTTTCAGTCATAACTTTTAAAAATACTAAAACTTCATGTTTTTGCCCAAGGTTAACTTGGAAAAAAAAAAATAAGAAGAAGAAAAGAAAACTCCTTCAATGTGGTCTGAGCCATATGAACCTAACTGTTCTGTCTTAAAGCTAAATTAACTTGTTTATTGACAGTTCCCTGTTGTTGATCGTTGACTTTATTCATTCTAATATTCTGTGTTAGATGGGCGAAATAGCAGATCCAGTCCAGTTAAAGGAAGACGGTAACAAACACTTCCAGGCAGGAGAAATCGATAACGCCATTGAGTGCTACACTAAAGCTCTAAAGACTTGCAAAGACAAGAAAACACTGGCTGTCATCTACAGGAACAGATCAGCCTGTTTCCTGAAAAAGGTGTGAATCTTCATACGTAAACAATATAAGTCTGTATAAAACACATAATGTCTTTCTGCATGACACATTCCATTTATTATCTCGTTTTCCAGGAAAACTATAACAATGCAGCATCAGATGCCACAAAAGGTATGTATGATTTGTAGATGAATTACATCTGACCAGACTTCAAGCTCTCATTACTATTAAAAGCTTTATGGTGTAAAAAAAAAAAAGTGAAAAGTTATCTTTTTTTTATTTTATTGCAAATTTCAGCTATCGATGTGGATGCTGCAGACATCAAAGCTCTGTACAGAAGATGTCAAGCTCTTGAGAAGCTTGGCAAACTTGACATGGCTTTTAAAGACGTCCAGAGATGTGCAACAATAGAGCCTAAAAATAAGACTTTTCTGGAGACCCTCAGAAGACTTGGAGCTGAGATTCAACAGAAGGTGGGGATTGTTTTATCAAGATCAAATTGGTTGCGGTTGCTTAAACACTCTTGTCTGCTGTAACCACACATGATTTTCTAAAGAGAATATCTTCTTTTCTCACAGCTGAAAACATCCTTCTCGACAGATTCCAGAGTGCAGAATATGTTTGACATCCTATTTTCAGATGAATCAGATAAGGAAAAGAGAGAAAAGGTTTGAGCCCCCAACCCCTGAGCGATTAGTCTAAAATTAGATTAGTAAAGCTCGAAACTATATGAATGGGTAACACACTTAACAATAAGGTTCCAATTGTTAACATTAATTAACATGAACTAACAATGAACATTTATTAATTATTTAATAATTAATGTTAATTTCAACATATAGTAATACATATATAAAATCAAAAGTAGTATTTGTTAACATTAGTTAATGCACTATGAACTAACGTGAACTAACAATAAACACAATTTTTATTAACTGACATTAACAAAGTTTCATAAATTATGCCAAAAATATATTGTTAATTGTTTGTTCATTTCAATGAATTAACGAATGCTAATGAATGGAACCTTATTGTAAAATGCTACCAATGAATGTAAAAGCATTCACAAATGTCCCAGTGAAACTGAACTTCATGGTTGGTTCCACTAGGCTGCCAACAACCTGATAGTCCTGGCCAGAGAAGACGCAGGTGCAGAGAGAATATTCGAGAACAACGGCGTGCCCTTACTAGTGCAGCTGATTGACACTGGAAAACCCGAGATGGTTCTGGCTGCCATTCGGACTCTGTCAGGAATGTGCACTGGCCACAGAGCAAGGGTGAGGAACTGCCGTAGACTGATGACACCATACCGTTGTGTTAAACATTTTCTCTGCACTTGTAGTCACTTATATAGTATGCATTTGTTTTATTGTGGTTCTAAAGGCAACTGCCATCCTTCACTTGGTGGGAATGAACAAACTGTGCAGCATCATGGCTGTGGACAATGAGGAGATTGCTTTGGCAACTGCAAACCTGTTCCAGTGCATCAATGACTCCCTTGACGGAGCAGACAAGAGAATTTATGGCAAAGAAGAGGCTCTCCTGCTTGGTAAGAGAATGGCATGTGAACAAAAATGGCCATTCAGAGTGTGATAATTGTTTATGAAAGGATTGTTCACCCAAACATTTAAATTCTGTCATCATTTACTCACCCTCATGCCACCCCAGATATGTAAGACTTTCTTTCTTCTGCAGAACACAAACAAAGTTTTTAGAAGAATATTTCAGCTCTATTGGGCCATACAATACAAGTGAATGGTGACCAGACATTTGAAGCTCCACAAATCACATAAAGGCATCATAACAGTAATCCATAAGACTCCAGTGGTTTACTATATCTTCATTTTAGGGAGAGAAACAGATCAATATTTCAATCCGTTTTTACTATAAATCTCCACTTCCACTTTCAGAATGTGAAAGTGAACATAGAGATTTATAGTAAAAATAATGAAATATTTATCTGTTTCTCACACCTATTATATCACTTCTGAAGATATACATTTAACAACTGGTGTCGTATGGATCACTTTCATGTTGCCTTTATTTGATTTTTGGAGCTTGAAAGGTCTAGTCACCATTCACTTGCATTGTATGGACCTACAGAGCTGAAATATTCTTCTAAAAACTTTGTTTGTGTTCTGCAGAAGAAAGTCATACACATCGGGGATGGCATGAGGGTGAGTAAATGATAACAGAATTTAAATTTTTGGGTGAACTGTCCCTTTAAGCAGACCATTAAAAGTGCACACTCAATACTGATCTTATTTTGCTCCTTTCTGGTGACTGGCAGACTCCAGCAAGGACTTGAAGGATATCTTGCTTGCCTTACTGGAGATGATCGCGAGCAAGAAAGTGTCAGGACATGGCCGAGACCAAGCTCTGAACCTCCTGACAAGAAATGTGCCAAGAAAAAATAAGAAAGTGACTGACAACTCTAGGAGCCTTTTCACAATTGACCATGGTAGGTCATTCACCAATATGGCACAATTAGCATGAGCCAAAACAATTTGGTGGTACCGAGTTCATACAGTAATTCCGGTCAAAAGTTTGGACACACCTACGGATTGTTTATTATTACTATTTATTATTGCTAAAATAAAACAAATAAAATGTGTAAAGAAATTCATACTTAGGCACACTATATATGTGTCTACAATAATTTAACATTTAAATAAATATTCAAATGAAATAAAAATATTAATACATATTTCTGTTAAAAAATTCATACATAGGCACACTTAATATGTGTCTATATAGCATTTAAACATAAGCCCTTAGATCAAAAGTTTTTTTAAATCACAAGGAACATATATTCAGTCCAAAGTGCATTCTGAAGCAAAAGTTTAAGAAAACCTGGGAACATTCTGGTTTATAAATAGTTTTCATGTCAATGTCTCAAAAACAGGCATGAAAAAGATTCTGAAGGTTTGTGGTCAGGTTCCAGATTTGCCGGATCAGTTGCCAATGACGGAAAACACACAGCTAATTGCCAGCGTTCTCCTCAACAAGCTTTACGATGACTTGCGTTGTGACCCTGAGAGAGATAACTTCAGAGATATCTGTGATGACTACATTAAGTAAGTTCAATCATGCCAACTATTGGAAAGATTTAGCATGTGAATGTGGGCATGACATATTGATAGGATATTGGTCTTGGTGGACTAGATCTGCTACACTACTGCGGTTGCAGAGCAAGTACGGAGACTTGCTACAGCTAAAAAAACACATACATACCGAGTTAGCATGTGGACATGCTGCTGCTGCTGATCAATAAGACAAAACGTAAGTCATGCTTTATTGAGCATGCGGCTTGATGTAGGCATGGGCAGCAAACGTGAGTTTTGCCCACCCAATCAAACTTTTACAATTTGTGCATTGGTTAAAAGCAATTTGGGGGCAGGCTATGTGTTGTAAACATTGATGGTGGGCTATAGACCGCCCCAATCAATCGCAATATAGCACCAGAAATTTGTAGTATTTTGCCAAAGCAATGACACACTCAAGAAGCAGCTGCTGCAAACCAGACAGTCAGGAACGTCATGCGAGTGAGAACGGTAATACAGATATTTTTGTGCAGTGTATAGGATTTATTGTGGCTTATATTAATGTACCATGTGCTCCCTCTTCCCACTCATCAAATATCTTGGGGAATACGTGTAAAATATAGGTGCAGTGGGTCTTATGATTTTAACAATTATGCCATGTTACGCCAATTATAGACCTGAAATTAAATCGGACGAGCACCACCTTATTTGCCTGTATAGCTTATTTGCCTGGTGTAATTAAATAGTTAATATTATCAAGTTGGCATACCTGATCCTTGACGTTTCACACACACAAGATTGTGACTCTCAATTCAACATAATTAAAGGTGCACTCAGGGCTGGACTGGTAATCTGGCATACCGAACATTTTCCCAGTGGGCCAACGCACTTTGGGGCCAATCAGGGGCGGACTGGCCATCGGAAGAACCTAGCGGGCAGGTGGGTCGGCCGCGAAACGGGGGCGCTAAGCTAAAATGATCCGCCGCGTTATGCAGAACGGACCACAAAACAGCACCGCAATATGTAGAAAAGGGCCGTGAGGTTGCAGACCCCTGCTGTAACACATGCTGAAAAGACCAGCTAAAACCAGATTAAACTGGTTGGCTTGTTTTAGCTGGTCGCCCAGCCTAGCCAGGCTGGTCAGTTAGCAGGTTTCAGAGGGGGTTTGAACACTTTTTAGCTGGTCAGGCTGGGAGACCAGCTAAGACCACCCTGACCAGCTAAGACCATCCTGACCAGCTAAAATCACCATGACCAGCCTGACCAGCTAAGGCATGGAAATTCCTGCTGGTCTTTCCAATAGGAAAGTGCGATATGTTTGCTCAGAATATGCATATGCCAATGTTTAAAAATCCTGTAATTAATGTTCCTGGTTTTCATCAACAGGAGCAAGTTTGACCCCAATGACATGGACAAAAACATCCATGCAATCAATACTCTGTCAGGCCTCCTACAGGGGCCTTTCGATGTGGGCAATGTCCTAGCGGGTCGTCAGGGTGTTATGGAGATGATGGTGGCCCTTTGCGGATCGGAGCGTGAAGTGGATCAGTTGGTAGCAGCGGAGGCCCTAATTCATGCTTCCACAAAAACAAGCAAAGCTTCGTTCTTCATCAGCAATGGTGTAACTCTATTGAAGGAGATGTACAAGAAAACTAAGAATGAGAAGATCAAGATCAGATCCCTGGTGGTAAGCAGACATGCTTTTCAATTTGTAGTTGCTTTGTAATGTTCATTAGTGGTTACATGAGTCCAGCTCATGTATTTAGTGGCTTAGGGAAGGATTTAAACAAACTGCTAAACTAGTCTTATGACAACTTGTAATATTATGTATGACGAAATTTTAAAATATCATACGACTTGGCATGTCTGAAAAGGTATGGCTTTTAGTTTCATACAGACCAACTAATCAAGAAATATGATTCAAAATTGATACAATACAGGCATACAATTTTAGCTAGCATCCTATCCAACACTATTTTAAGAAAAGACCAATTTAGTCACTCGTTCCATATTTAAGCAATACAAAAGACTTAAACATAGGACAAATTATAATAACATAGTTTGTTGGTTTGTTTATTTGTCTCGATGGGAGTAAAATTTGTACATTTTTGTATGAACCAATTCATGCAATGTCATGAGATGGGGTTGAAAAAATCCCATTGACTTACTGTACATGAAAGGAGAAACTCAAGCCACAGGAACAGGGAATGTTATAGAGACTTAGTGTGCTCTTTTGACTTGGGCCAGTAAGCTAAGCAATCACTTAGCGATGACCCATAACACCCTAGCAACTGCGTAGCAATAGCATAGCAAAGCCTAATCACATAACAACAAACCCTAGACATTGCATTGTGGAGGGAGTTTTGCCTGTGCAAGCACCACTTAAATTTCCTGGGTTGAAAATGGCTGAAAACCAGTTCCTTACCTAATATCCCATCTCTTTTCACAGGGTCTATGTAAGCTGGGATCTGCTGGAGGAGATGATTACAGCATGAGACAATTTGCTGAGGGTTCCACCGAGAAACTGGCCAAGCAGTGCAGAAAGTGAGAATGCAAATCAACTTTACTGTTTGTTGAAAGGAGTCCTATAACAAGAAATTTTTTTTTTTTTATCTTTTGAGTTAAATGAGTTATTTTTTTTAATTGTTCTTTATAAACATTCTCAGAACTAAAAAAAATTTCTGCAGTCCAAAAAGACAGTTTATTAAAACAAGTTCCTGGCTATATGTAGCACCTTCTGCTCTGCATGTCCTTCACTAGAATTCCAATTTTAGCATATATTAGATAATCTCAAACACCATTACTTGTTGGGGCCTGGGTAGCTCAGCGATTATTGACACTTATTACCACCCCTGGAGTCACGAGTTTGAATCTAGGATGTGCTGAGTGACTCCAGCAAGGTCTCCTAAGCAACCAAATTGGCCTGGTAAAGAGGGTAGAGTCACATGGGCCTCGTGGTCGCAATGAGTGGTTCTCACTCTCAATGGAGAGCGTGGTAAGTTGTGCGTGGATCGTGGAGAATAGTATGAGCCTCCACAGGCTGTGAGTCTCCGCGGTGTCATGCACAGCGAGCCATGTGATAAGATGCACGGTTTGAATGTGTAAGAAGCAGAAGGAGGCAACTGAGACTTGTCCTCCACCACCCAGATCGAGGTGAGTTACCGCGCCACCACGAGGACCTAGTAAGTAGTTGGAATTGGGCATTCCAAATTGGGGAGAAAAGGGGCTAAAAAAAAACACTTTTACATGTTGTTCCATCCAGACATAATGGGGTCCTACTGCATTTGATAGGGTCTGTTTCAAAACTTAGTGAGCTGCCTACATAGGCAGCTGTCATCTATGGCAGCATCCTACCTGAAATGAAGCATCATAAGAGACAGATTTGGAACACTCTACATAGGTAGCAATTACTCGCATCATTCAAATAGCGGTCCACACGGGCAGTGCACAGGAGATGCGACTTTCAACTGATTTCAATACATGTGATGCATGAGGAATGACGCGATACTCTAATGACCATCTCACTTAATCTGCCATCTTGGGTTTACTTTCCCATCAAGCTCATCACGGTGATACCTATCTTTGGAAAAGCTGGTTTAAACCCCCTTTGATGTGGTATATTCCAGGTGGCTCTGCAACCCTACGCTTGATGTGCGTACCAGGAAATGGGCCATTGAAGGTTTGGCTTATCTTACTAATGATGCTGATGTGAAAGATGACTTCGTTGAGGATGAACCGTCCTTGAAGGCTATGTTTGAACTAGCTAAGGTTTGACAGATGGCTTGAAAAGACAGAATTACTTTAACCTTATGTTTTTTGGCTGATCTACTATGTCAGATTTATTTAAATCCATATAAATGTTCATATACATTCTCTCTTATAGTCAAGAGATAAGACCATCCTGTATGCTGTAGCCTGCACCCTGGTAAATTGCACAAATAGCTATGAAAAGAAAGAGATAATCCCTGAGCTAGTACAGCTAGCCAAGTTCTCCAAACAACATGTACCTGAGCAGCACCCTAAGGTAATCAATCTATCTATCTATCTATCTATCTATCTATCTATCTATCTATTATAGTATATTTTTCAATATTATAGTATGTTTTTATATCAAAATACTTATATGAGTTTCCTGGCCTTTGTGTGACCCTGGAGAGAGCATATGAGGTACTAAAAGTGTTGATGCTGCAAAAACCACAATGAGCACCCAGCTGTAACAAAATAATGAGGCTATGGACCTTGAAACACAGCTGAAGATAAGGAGTAAAAACAACCAGTGGTCAAAGTAATTAAAAAGATGAAATCCAGGTTTCTACCATTAAAAATATATCAAAAGTCTCTGTGAGATAATGGTGGTGAATAGTATCCATTGGTTACAAAAATAACGAAGGGGCGTAGAAATGAGGTAATGCCAGATAACAAACTGTATAGAAGATGAGGTTTTGGACTAAGAGAGTCAGAATGGAACCCTTCTTGCATCTTAGAGAGATTCCACGACACTATCTGTCTATCTATCTATCTATCTATCTATCTATCTATCTATCTATCTATCTATCTATCTATCTATCTATCTATCTATCTATCTATCTGTCTGTCTGTCTGTCTGTCTGTCTGTCTGTCCATTGATTTCCAATGCTTAAAATTGAATGCCAATAATCCATCAGCAAATTAGATGATACTTGGTTTTAAAGTTTTTCTCTTGTTATTTAGGATAAGAAGGACTTCATTGAAAGGCGAGTGAAGAAGCTATTGAAAGCTGGAATCACATCAGCTCTCACTGTCATGGTCAAAGCTGATAATTCCATCCTGACAGATCAGTCTAAAGAGATGCTTGCAAGGTAAGACCCTAGATAAAGTTATACAGGCACGGTGATGCCAGAAATGACTCTCCACTTATCCTTTTGCCCTTTATTGATGTTAATAATTTCTTTTTTTCTCCCATGCAGAGTGTTCCTTGCATTGGCCGAAGATATTAAAGATCGTGGCACGATTGTAGCCCAAGGTGGAGGAAAGGTAAGGGACCATTGATCCTAACACAAACTCTGTTAATACTTAAATTAAGAACATTTTCGCACTTGTGAAACTAAACCTATTTGCTACCATGTGCAACAGGCCTTGATTCCATTAGCCCTGGAAGGAACTGAAAAAGGCAAAGTAAAGGCCTGTCATGCTCTAGCTAAGATCGCTGCCGTCTCCAACCCTGAAATTGCCTTCCCTGGTGAGAGGGTAAGATAGCATTTTTTCATCTCAACAACTGTGAAACCTGTTGAGCCGAGTTCGACAAAATTGTTAGTCAGGAAAGCTGAAAGCCTCATTTTGTCCTTTCACTCTATAACAGATATATGAAGTTGTCCGACCATTGGTTTCCTTGCTAAACACAGAACGAGATGGAATGGAAAACTTTGAAGCTCTACTGGGTCTCACAAATCTTGCTGCCTTTAACGACAAACTTCGGTAAGTGCTGGAGAAGATACTCAGTCCATACTGAATTGAGATATCTCTTTCTTCCATCAATATAATCATATATTGCAAAGACGGTATTTACTGGTATTTCCTTTAGGAAATCCTAATCTAGTCCTTTACCTACCCTTCCACAGAGTGAAAATTCTGAAGGAAAAAGCTCTTCCGGAGATTGAGAACTACATGTTTGAGGAACACGATCAAATCAGACAAGCTGCCACTGAGTGCATGTGCAATCTAGTTGGCTGCAAAGAGGTACAAAATTACTAAATGCATTTTGTTAGTCAAATTATTTTGCTGAGTGCTTTCAGAAATGTATGGATGGAAATGTTGACCTGATTCCTTTATTTTGACAGGTCCAAGACAGATATCTGGAGGATGGTAATGATAAACTCAAGCTTCTAGTTCTGCTGTGTAGTGAGGATGATGAGCATTTACAGAAGGCTGCAGCGGGCGCACTGGCTATGCTCACTGCCGCACAGAAGAAACTCGCTGTTAAGATGACTAAAGTGGTATGTATCATTAAGCAACCGACATGTTCATGTGTTTTTGGTTAGGATTTGATCTAAACCCCTAACCCTAAGTATGAAACTTCTGCTATTAATTCTGTCCATACAGATTAGCGCACAGACACTATTCAAACCTTTTTGTAGATCATTTCATTCTTAGGTGTGCCATCTCATTTTATTTTTTGTACAGACTTTGTACTCTTATAATAAAAAAATCCAAATATGATTGAGGTTTAAAAATCTCCTATTAACTTCCATTGATAGTTGTATGCCATTCAAAATCTAACCAACAATTCAAATTCTGTTTTTCTTTCCTGGAAACATTTACATACTGAATTGTGATCAGTGAATGGAGCAGTGTTCATATACCATTGTATTATATCAGTCTATAGTATTTGTAAGTGACTGTGATCTAATACTCTATGGACAAACACATAATTTGTATCATAGCATACAATATATTATGAAAGATTTCAAGAAGTTGCATGACTGTATGAACAATTAATTTATTTATTGATGCTATTATATTTTATCATCCACAGACTGAGCAGTGGCTTGAGATCATGCAAAGGTTGTGTCTCCATGACAACCCTCAAATTCAGCACAGAGGTTTCGTGACTGTGTTTAACATGCTGGATGCTGATGATCAAATAGCCAAAAAGCTGTTAGAGAGTGAAATGCTGGAAATCATGACATATGTAGCAAAACAAGAGGACAATCCAAAAAAGCAGGAGGCTATCGACGCCGCACGTTCCTGCCTGTCTAGAGCCATGGATAGTGGACTTATAAAGCCTTTCTCCAATTAAATCTGAAAAACAAAAAACTAAAATATTATGATGTCTCATTAGAAGAAAAGAGAATGGTCTGCTTTCTGGGAAAGTGGAAAGACTGCAAACCATTTGCAATAGGTTTAATTTTTTTTTATTTATAAAGATACTTTTTATTTCTTCCAGAGTATCTGTTTGTGTGGCTGTTTGATTGATTAGGGTCTTGTATTTGGTATTTATTAAACATGCTTGTTTCATATGTAGTGTATTTGCACTTGTGAAATTTTGATTTAAAGATTAAAATCTTTTTTTTTTTTTTGGAGATAAAATGACTGGAATCTTTTGTTATTATCATATCAAAAACAAGACATACAATACTATCAAGCTACATCTATTTTTAAAAATTGGGAGAAGTAACATTAGTAACTTATCATTTACCTAGTTATCTCAATAGGGACTTCTCAGTTTTCTAAATTTTTTACTCTCTCACTTGCTGTTTCAAATGTGTATGCTGCTATTTGTTTTCTATCTGAGGAACACAAAAGCAGAAATTGTAGCGAATCTTCATGTAGCTCTTTTCCATACAATGCAAGTTCATAGTGACGACCACGTTGGTTGAGACAAGCAGTTACCATCATGTCATTTGTTTAACAATTTATAAAGAGAATAAAATATCAAAATGTTATCTATAGCTACATGTTATAAAAGGAATATTCGAGTTGGCGACTGCATTTGTGGCATAATATTGATTGCCACAAAAATTCATTAAATACATTTTCTTTAAAAAAAGGAAAAATATGGGTTTCAGTGAGGCACACTTACAATGAAAGTGAATGGGGCCAATCCGTAAACATTAAAATACTCATTATTTCAAAGGTATAGCCAAAAAACATAAACAATATGTGTGGTAACATGATTTTAGTGTGATAAATTCACTTACTTATAAAGTTAACACCAATTGTACAACTTTTTTGCCATAATGATGTAATGTCAACAAACTTCTTTAAATTAGTTAAATTAGTCTATTTTTCTTTCAAAACATTCTCAGAACAATTTTTCAATTCTCCAGTCCAAAAAGATCATTTATTAAAACAAGTTCCTGGCTGCATGTAGCACCTTCTGCTCTGCATGCCCTTCTGAAGAATCCCAATGTTAGCATACATTAGATATTCTCAAACACCATTACTTGTAATTGTTCAATCCAGACATAATGGGGTCCTACTGCATTTGATAGGGTCCGTTTCAAAACTTAGTGAGCTGCCTACATATGCAGCTGTCTTCTATGGCAGCATCCTACCTGAAATGAAGAGAGACATAAGAGACAGATTTGAAACACTCATAGGTAGCAATTACTCACATCATTCAAATAGCGGTCCACACGGGCAGCGCACAGGAGACGCGATTTGCAACTGATTTCAATACAAGTGATGCACGAGGAATGACGCGATACTCTAATGACCATAAATACGCATAGCACACTGTAAAGGCGTTAATGGAAAGGAGGAGGTGAGAACCGGCTTAACAATATAAATAATAGTTTAATATAAAACTGAACCAAAAAGACAAAAACACACACAGGTGTTGGACAGCTGTCCATAAATATCTCTCTCTGTCGCACTGCCGTTTTCGTTCAGCCTTTATCCCTCTTGAGGGCTAATTAGCCTGATTTAGGGCCAGATGTGCAGAATCACGACAATACGGCGTAGCTTGGTCCTCAGCCACTCCTCGGCCACTCCTCCACTCTCTAATGGACGACAGCCGTGCCTCCCTGGGTGGATCAGAGGCAGTCCTCCTTGCCATTCCATCACCTTGGCGGATGGAATGCCCCGCCGCGTTTTTGGTGGAAGGTAGGGGTCTCCCCCGCACTTGGCAGCAGTAACCACTTCAGGCAGTTGGGTGGGAGCCCCTCCTCCCCTCACCTCCGTCCTCCGGCGGATGGCCGTGGCTGCTCCTTTGAGGTGGATGGTAGCAGTGAGAACTCTACTACGGCGCATCCCTCCTCCTTCCTGGGTTTTGGCACCAGTGTAAAGGGATTAATGGAAAGGAGGAGGCGAGAACCGGCTTAACGATAATATAAAATAATAGTTTAATATAAAACTTAACCAAAAAGACAAAAACACACAGGTGTCAGACAGCTGTCCCTAAATCTCTCTCTCCGTCACACTGCCGTCTTCTGACGTCCTTTATCCCTCTCGAGGGCAAATTAGCCTGATTAGGGGCCGGGTGTGCGGAATCACGACCTGGTCCCGCCCTGCCACACACACATTTTGGATAAAATAGTCAGTTTCTATTAGATAGATAGATAGATAGATAGATAGATAGATAGCTATATTATCTATCCATTAATTTTCAATGCTTAAAATTGCATGCCAATAATCCATCACTTTAATAAAAAAAAAAAATTTTTTAAATGCTATGAAAGTAAATAGTGACTGACACTTACATTCAGCATAACATCTTTTGTCAAATGTGTTTGGAACAACATAATGGTGAGTGAATGGTGAAAGAATTTTCATATTTGGATGAAGGATTGCTTTAAAAAGGAAAAACGGTTTCATTGGGTAACCTCGTTGATGTTTCATAATAGTAAATGCTGTTGTATTTTTATACATTCCTCCAAGACTAGGTTCACATTTGTTCCACCAGTATTACTATAACCATAGTTTTTGGCTTTGTTTGACCAAATGTTTGTTTGCAAAGATACAAATATCTTATCTTATTATCTGATAAGCAGATAAATGCTGTTGTTAAAGGAAGCTTTTTTCATCTAAGGTTCATTGCTAAATTAAAACAGTTTCTCTCACAGAAGGACTTGGAAATAGTGATTCATGCTCTTATTACATCACGGCTGGATTACTGCAATACCTTATATTTGGGTCTGTCTCAATCTTCTTTCTCACGACTGCAAGTAGTCCAAAATGCAGCAGCTAGACTTCTAACGGGTACCAAGAAAAGAGAGCATATTACCCCAGTTCTCGCTTCCCTACATTGGCTTCCAGTTAGCTACAGAGTTAATTTCAAGGTCGTGCTGTATGTAAATAAGGCCTTGCATTATTTAGCCCCTGCTAATCGGGCGTTTGTGGTTGCGGCCCCCAGGATGTGGAATGCACTCCCATTTGTCGTTAGGTCTTCTTCCTCATTGCCTATATTTAAATCTAGATTGAAGACACAATTTTTTCTCTCTAGCCTATAATGTTGGTTGGAAATTATAACAGATTTTTTTGGGTAGGTTTTATATTGTTTTATTAATTTGTTCTTTTTTAACATTTTATAAGTTCTATTTAATTTCTGTTATTAATGTTTGCAAAAAATTGTACAGCACTTTGGTTAAAACACTTGTTGTTTTTAAGTGTGCTTTATAAATAAACCTGAACTTGATTAATCTTGTTTCTCAGAACTGTAACCGTGCGTTCAGACCAGAGGTGGCGAGAGTGTCAAAATCCGCTCTGGCTGCCCTGCCAACAACACTATCGAAAATTTGTGGACGCTCTGACGTATTTGAAATAGGCGGCAACAGTCGTTGAGAATGCTTGGTTTTGTGAACTATATTTAATGGGGCCACAAAACATAAAGACATGTCGAACATATCACAAGTAGCGTATATCCTCATGAAATATTTTTATATATTATTATATAATATTATATAAACCATAATATCCACTTCATCAACTCACTTGGCACACCAACAATTTCAAACACCTTTGTCCACGCATCGTTTTTTAATTTTATTTATATCCCTGTAAGCAAACAGGGACAGTTCAAATATTATGGGGAAACCCACCACGGCAATAATCAGTTTCTCCTCCATGTTGTTTTCGGAACTTATGTTTGGTGGGATCCAAAGTTTACACGGTGGTGTTCTCTAGACTTCGCTAGAACAGAGCACTTCTATATTCCAATAGGTTGCCGCCGAACCGCGTCAAAGCTCATTACCATAATGTTGGCTGCACTTGAACTTTCCTCTGACGCCCACACCGCCCAAGACTCGCCGCGCCGCTTCTCGCCACCGAGAGAAGCTGGCTGTCCCCAACGATATCATAGCTAGCCTCTCAGCACTGATAAACACGCAGTCAGACAATATTGAAAGCGTGGTCAATGCCAATGCACTTAAAATTGAAGGACTTAAAAAAGCAATTGACTGTGTATGTGCAGAGATTAAGGAGGTAAAGAGCAAAGTGTATACACTCAAGAAAAAAATGGCAAAAGAAGAAAATCAAGTAGACACGTGTCAGCAAAGGGTCTCGTAGTTAGATAAGATACTCCAGGAGATGGAACCTTAGACTTTATGGAGTCGAAGAATCAGAAAAGGAAAACACGCAAAAGAAGGCCATCGAGGTCGGTCAGGCTGTTCTGCCGCAAAAAGAGGTGAAGAAAATGATTTCCAGACAACCTTCAGCACCGGATACGAATCCCATACAACCCACCGTCGCTGCAACAAGTCCCATACATGTCACCGCTGCCGCGACAAATCCATTGTTAACCCCAGTCAGCGCTTCCGTGAACGCCGCTTCCTCTATTACTTGCTTCGCTGTTCCACCGTCGCGTCCAGCGCCATTCTCTGGTCGGGCGGAAGATTGCAATGGATTCCTGTTACAATGTTCACTTGCTCTGGAACAACAAGCTCAACTATATCCTACTGAGCGGTCTAAAGTGGCTTTCATTATCCAACAATTATCCGGAGCGGCTTTGAGATGGGCTGAGGCATTGTGGATGAAGGAATCAGCTGTGATAACATCTGTTCAGGATTTTGTAAAACACTTCAGGGAAGTTTTCGGTCGCCAATTGAGGATTCCTCTTTCGGTGATCAGTTGTTGCAGTTACGTCAAGGGAAGAAGACTGTTTCTGAGTATTCTTTAGAGTTTCGTACTCTAGCCTCCAACAGTGGGTGGAACGAAAGGGTGCTCCTCTCAGTGTATCGCCGTGGATTGAATCCTGCCTTGCGTCTTCAGTTGGTGATTTATGATGACAGCTTAGGAATAGAGAAATTTATCCAGCAGGCTATTCGCGTGCAGCAACGATCTCAAGATTGTTACCAAGACAATCTATATTGCCATTCTGCATCTCCACAAATTGTCATGAGTTCCACATCAGAGAATCAATCAGAAAGAATGCAGGTTGACACCTTTCGACTTTCCCAGACAGAACGCACTCGACGAAAGGAGTTGAAACTATGCATGTACTGTGGTTCCAAGGGCCATTTTAGACTTAACTGTCCCATACGACCAGAACGACTGATGGTAAGCTCCGTCCAAGACAGCTCTATTATATCCACACCCCTCACGATTCCTGTAATCCTGAAATCTCGAAATAACTATGTATCTGTAACAGCCATCATCGACTCTGGGTCAGCTGGGAATTTCATTTCAGGACGACTCTGTAAAGAACTCAACCTCCGGAAGATCAACACCCCTAAGCCCTACTCCATCTACGCCGTAACAGGTGAGCTGATTAATAAGGGGCATGTAACTTCCCAAATAATACCCATCCAGTTGTGGGTTGAGAACAAACACCAGGAAATGTTCGAACCTTTTGTTCTGCAGAATAGTCAGACAGATATAATCCTAGGTCGTCCATGGTTAATTCGTCATCAACCAACCATCAATTGGCAGTCTGGGAAGATCAAGAAATGGGGTTGTCATTGTTCCCTTAGTGAAATCCCACCTCCTAGCTCTTCCAGTGTCCAAATACCCAAAGAAATGACAGTTAACTCTACATCCATAGAAAGTCCAAAGAAAAACCTGTCCACGAGTATCCCCTCCTGTTACTCCTCATTCTCTGACATTTTTAATCCAGTTGCTGCTTCCCAGTTACCTCCCCATTGACCATGGGATTGTGCTATCGATTTGAAACCTGGAGCATCTATTCCCAAGGGTCGAATATATTCGTTATCTATCCCTGAACAAGAGTCCATGCGGAAGTACATCGAAGAAGCTTTACAACAAGGTTACATCCGCCCTTCTACATCCCCTGCCGCGGCTAGTTTCTTTTTTGTTCCCAAGAAGGATGGGGGCCTGAGACCATGTATCGATTACAGAGCTCTAAACCAAATTACAGTGAAATTCAGTTATCCACTACCACTCATTCCTTCAGCTCTGGAACAGCTCAGAGGAGCTAAAGTCTTCACCAAATTGGACCTAAGGAGCGCCTACAATCTGATCCGAATTAGAAAAGGTGATGAGTGGAAGACGGCTTTCATAACTCCTGCAGGGCACTATGAATATCTCGTTATGCCGTACGGATTGGTAAACGCCCCTTCGGTTTTCCAGAGCTTCATGGATGAAGTACTTCGGGAGTTCTTGGGAAAATTCGTTTTGGTGTATATCGACGACATCCTCATTTTCTCCAAAAACATAGTGGAACATCAACATCAGGTTTCTCAGGTACTCCAAAAACTCAGAGAATTCACCTTGTTTCTAAAGGCCGAGAAGTGTTCATTCCATCAAACCAGTGTCGAGTTTCTGGGATTTCACCTCAGTGAAAGAGGAGTGGAAATTAATAATCAGAAGACAGAAACCATCCTGTCCTGGCCTACCCCCAATTCAGTTAAGGAACTTCAGAGATTCCTGGGTTTCGCAAATTTCTACCGACGATTTATACATCAGTACAGCCTGTTGACAGCTCCACTAACCTCACTGCTAAAGGGAAAACCCAAGACACTTCTTTGGACCCCAGAAGCAGAAGGAGCTTTTAAGTCACTGAAGGCTGCATTCACCACTGCACCCTTACTTCATCACCCAGATCCGGAAAAGGTATTCGTAGTGGAAGTAGATGCCTCCACTACAGGAGTAGGAGCGATCTTGTCCCAATACTCTGATAATTCTTTCGAAACCATTCCCTGTGCATTCTTCTCAAGAAAGCTTTCTGCTGCTGAAAGCAATTACGACATCGGAAATCGGGAACTCTTGGCTGTAAAACTTGCCTTAGAAGAATGGAGGCATTGGCTGGAAGGGGCCAAACATCCGTTTATTGTACTCACCGATCACAAAAACCTCCAGTATTTGAGAAATGCCAAGAGATTGAACCCACATCAGGCTAGATGGGCCCTGTTCTTCACTCGTTTTCATTTCACAATATCATACCGCCCCGGTTCAAAGAATACTAGAGCAGATGCTCTCTCTCGTATCCATGCCCCTGAAAATCCAATTGAAGAACCTGAATCCATCTTACCCGAAAGGCTATTTGTCAACCCAATCCTTTGGGAGATCAATGAACAACTACTTGAACTGTCACGACAGCAACCCAGAGTCCCAGGATGTCCTCCCGACAAGATTTATGTACCTGAAGATTTCCGTAATTCCTTGATTTCATCGGCGCATTCCTCGGTAGGCACAGGTCATCCGGGAGTAAGTAAGACTACATCAACTCTCCAACTCAAGTATTGGTGGCCCAACATGCAGCGAGATATAACAACATTTATC
This sequence comes from Moxostoma hubbsi, assembly GCA_032164185.1. Classification (NCBI taxonomy): domain Eukaryota; kingdom Metazoa; phylum Chordata; class Actinopteri; order Cypriniformes; family Catostomidae; genus Moxostoma; species Moxostoma hubbsi. The sequence goes on along the minus strand of JAVLUX010000018.1, from coordinate 9,058,543 downwards.
CAAGGATGTATTCCCTGTGCTATGTCCAAAGTTCCCAGACATCTACCCATGGGTAAGTTGATGCCCCTTCCTGTCCCACTTAGACCTTGGTCTCACATCGGGGTAGACTTTGTAACTGACCTTCCTGTCTCAGATGGTAACACTTGTATCCTCGTGGCCATCGATCGTTTCTCCAAGGCATGTAAATTAATTCCTCTGAAGAATCTTCCCACCGCCTTTGTCACTGCAGAGCTGTTAATGGAACATGTCTTTCGAAACTTTGGTATACCAGAGGACATCGTGTCCGACAAGGGACCTCAATTCACCTCCCGGGTGTGGCGCGCATTCTTCTCTCTGATGAATGTAACTAAGTCTCTCATCAGGGTACCATCCACAAACGAACGGCCAAACCGAACGAAAGATCCAAGATGTCGGACGGTTCTTGCGTACGTTCTGCCACTCTAACCAAAACATCTGGAGTCACTATTTGATTTGGGCAGAGTACGCACAAAATTCTCTCAGACAGACATCTACACAGTTAACTCCATTTCAATGTGTTTTGGGTTATCAACCCCCATTGTTTCCTTGGTCCGGTGAGCCCTCAGAAGTCCCAGCGGTAGATAAATGGTTCAGAGAGAGTGAAAGAATTTGGAATCAAACTCATCATCACCTTCGACAAGCAATCAATCGCCAACAAAACTTTGCAGATGCTCGTCGACGTCAGACCCCAGAATACCAACCTGGACAACTAGTCTGGCTTTCTACAAAGGACATCCGTCTACGTCAGCCTTGTCGGAAATTAAATCCCAAGTATATCGGACCATTCCCCATAGAGAGACAGATCAACCCAGTAACCTATAAACTTCGTCACCCGGCTCAACAACGGATCCATTCCACATTCCATGTTTCTCTCCTGAAACCTTATCATCCAGCTGTGCCCAGCTCAACTACAGAACCAGCTCCAGAAGAAAATCCCACGATACCTCCTATGGAACCAGACTCCATCTATTCAATAAACGAAATATTGGACTCTCGACGTTGAGGTGGTCAACTTGAGTATTTGATTGATTGGTTAGGATATGGACCAGAGGAGAGGTGTTGGATACCTCGGAAAGACATCCTTGATCCCACTATGCTCTCTGAATTCCACGCTCAGCATCCACAGAAACCTGCACCACGACCCAGAGGTAGACCACCACGACGTCGGGGTCCACGGTCCGCTGGTGCGGACTCTGGAGGGGGGGTAGTGTCAGGAACCAATCAGGTGCTACATCTCACACCACACAACGATCACTCTCTCCAGAGTTCTAATCACTTGCACCTGTTCCAAATCAGCAGTCAGCTCCATATAAACACCCAGTTCACAATCAGTCTTTGTCGAGTCTCCAACAGGAACAGACGCATACCAAAGTCTCAAGAAGTCTCTTACTCTGCCTACACCAGTCAAGTAACGTATACTCACCTGAAAAGATACTAACCTCTATGTCCATGTTCTGATGTTCCCAGAATCCGCTGCTGAATCCAAGTTTCCTGATTACTTGTGTTCCTTCTGAGTTTCGCTTGCTGGTGGAAATATTTGAAAGAGAAAAGACAAGTATCACTGAACTGTGTTAGTTTGACTGTGGATTAACGGAAGAGGATCTACTCACCTGGAATCCTTCACGCTAAGTTATCTTCATCGAATTCACCTCTGAAACTTGAAAAGACTCACCATTGAACTTGATGCACTAAAATAAAGCTTTGTTCTTATACACTTACCTCTGTCTCCGAGCCTGTATCCTGACAACGTCATCATACTTGTTTTGTTTTTTGTTTTGTTTTCTTGGCCGGGATTATTTCCTTTCCCCTCTACCATTATTTTTCTCATATGAAGCAGCACTCTGTCCCCTTACTCAGTGATACATTCTTAACTAACTGGTTATTGATCATCTTCTAGTTTATTCCCTGTTCGTGTTCATTAATAACTTTGTCCTCTTCCATTGTTTCTTTAAATGCCAGGGGACTAAGAGAGATTTGTAAAAGGAATCTTTATTTTTATTTGCCAAACAACAGATTTTTGTTTCTTCCAAGAAAGTCATTCTACATTTGCTGATGTAAATTTTTGGAAATCTCAATGGGGTAATGATTTGGTTCTCTCAGGGCTCAGAGAGATCTGCTGGAGTAACCGTGCTTAAAAATACTTTCACTGGTGATGTCTTACACTCAGACTGTGTCTCCCTAGGACACTACATATGTCTTATAATTAGAGTTGACAATACTTCTATCATAACTTTTAATCTTTACGGTTATAATAACAAACTTGAGAATGATAAGTTACTTGATTCAATAGAGGAAAGAATTACATTTTGGCTCACCAGATACCCAAACTCTCTTCTTTTAATTGGTGGAGACTTCAATATTGCTCTAGATAATGCTATTGACAGGTGGCCTCCTGGGCTCCCCTCCTCCCTCAGCACAAATCTTAAAAAAACTTAACATTTAACATTGTGGGTGTATGGAGAGAAACATTTCCTGATGAAAGATCCTTTACTTGGAGCAATTTTATAAAGTGTTCTCAGCCCCATTTTTACTACAGGTTTTCATGGAGAGTATAGAGAATGATGCCCTTCCTCCTAGCCTCACTCAAGGGCTGGTCACGTTGATTCCCAAACCTAGAAAAGATGCTTTTTATTGATAACTGGAGACCCATTTGTCTGCTAAATAATGATTACAAAATTATGGCGTTAATATTTGCCAGGAGAATCAAAGAAACTCTTGACACAATTAAAGATGAGACACAATAAGGCTTTATGAGGAATCGGCACATCTCTAACAATATTAGAATAGAATTAGATATTCTTGACTACTCTGACCTGATATCTGAAGAGGGCTTCATCCTCTTCTTGGATTTCTATAAGGCTTTTGATACAATAGAACACTAATTTATTTTTCTGTCTTTAGAAAAATTTGGTTTTGGGGATTTTTTTCTGCAAAGCAATTAAAACTTTATATATTAATGGCAATAGCTCTATCAAACTGAAAAATGGAACTTCCCCTAGATTAAATCTGAGACAGGGCATTCGTCAGGGATTTCCCCTTATCTGTTTTTACTTTGTACACAAATTCTCACAACTCATGTCGTTAACAGTGTTATACAAGGAATTTATATTGCGGGTAGGGATATCATCATCAGTCAGCTCGCTGATGATACCACAATTTTTTTTTTTAAATGCAAGCCAGATATCTGTCGCCATTCAAGTAATGAATCAGTTTTCAGAGGCCTCTGGTCTATGCCTAAATATTAATAAATGTGAACTGTTACCTTTAAAAGATTGTAATACACAAACTATTTGCGACAGTTACCTATTTAGGTATTCTTATCTCTAAAGATCAGAAAATGAGATGTCCATTCAATTTCTCTCCAATCATTATAAAAACCCAAAACAAATTGAACCAGTGGTTGCAAAGGGACTTATCTCTAAAAGGCAGAGTGTTACTTACCAAGACTGAAGGGATATCCCAGCTTACATATGCAGCTCTCTCTTTACACTTGGACAGTAAAATTTGTAGAGATATTGATAGAATGTTTCTGACTTCATCTGGAAAAATCGTATACATTATATCAAAAAGTGTTGTTATGAATAATTATGAATCTGATGGGCTCAACTTTTTGGACTTCAATACTCTAAACAATATTTTTAAGATTAATTGGGCTAAGCATTTTCTTAAAAACCCTGTGTCGATTTGGAATTTTATTCCCCACTATATATTCTTTCGCTTTGGTGGTCTGAGCTTTATTTTGAACTGTAACTACAATGTGGATAAACTCCCTGTAAAACTATCCACTTTCCACAAGAAGGTCTTTTCAGCATGGTCTCTCATTTATAAGCATAATTTCTCACCTCACAGGTATCTAATTTGGAATAATAGAGATATTTTATATAAAAACAAGTCACGCTTTTTTGAGAATTGGGTACTCAAGCAGATTGTGCTGGTGGGCCAGCTATTTGATGGAGAGGGGCGACTTTTCTCTTATAGAGAGTTTATATTAACATATAATATTCCAGTCACGCCAAGAGAATTTGCAATTGTATTTGACGCCACTCCATCAGGCATAATCATGCTTTTTAGAAATACTGGCAGACCTCCGCCTACTTCTGTCTCCCTCCCCGATGTGGCTGAATCACCAGTTGGAAAAATCTGTTTTTCTCAACTTCCTCAAAAGAATAAGAACATTCGTGCTTTGTTTCAGAAAGAAATGGTCTCTATTCCAAATGTTACTTTTTATTGGAACCGATATGTAAATGACATTGACTGGAAAAAAAGTTTGGATGATTCCTCACAAATACCTGATAGTAAACAAGGTGAAGGAAGTGTCGTTCAGGATGACTCACAGATACTACCCTGCTAATCATTACATGGTTAAATTTAAAGGAGACATCGATACAAACTGTTCTTTTTGTGAAATCCACCCAGAAACTGTTGTGCACCTCTTTTGGTATTGCTCACACACCAAAACATTTTGGCAAAACTTCAGTAGATTCATCATTGACCATATTTATAAAAACTTTACCTTATTGTGGGAATATGTTGTATTTTGCTTTTATAGAAGACAAAGTTTAAAAAAATATATACTTCATTATAAATGTATTAATTCTGTTGGCAAAATTCCACATTCACAAATGTAAATTCAGAACTAAAAAAATCTAATTTTGTACTTTTTCTCCATGAAGTTGTACATTATATTAATTTGATTTCTGGCTCCAACAACAAAAAGGCAGTTAAGACTGTCAACATATGGTCCTCTTTCTCCTTATAATGACCTAAATGTTTCCCCTGGCAAAACTCTATTGTATTTTGTTTTCATATTGTGTTTGTATATTGTTATGTATATTTTGCCACTTAGTCACTTGTGATATGTATCTTTTATTTTTTTTATTTTTTGCAAGAAAAAAAATAAAAAAAGAAACTGGCTGTCATAGAAAATGAATGACTTCCGGTCGATTTGACGCTCCCGACGCCTCTGTTCTGAACAAAACTGAGGGAAGAGGAAGTTCAAGAATGCAGAAAACTGAATAGCGCCACTTAGAGGCTGGATGTGTAAATTACATTTCTTCAATGCAAGGAACAACATGTTCCTTTGGACCAGTGACGTGACTTTCAGCAGCTTATCAATATATACAAACATACATACATAAATACATATGCATGCTTTCTCGCTAAAGGTTAAAAATCGTCATATCTGTGGTAATTCAGCCTATAACATCTTTGAAGTTCCGTTTTAACGCCGTCGTCAGGACGGAGTGTTGCGACTACCAGCGACGCAAATCGGAACAGCAGCGAGACGCAAGATGGACGCAAACTTCTGACTTTCTGTTTCCTTTTCAGTTCGATTCGGCTCAAGCGCGCGCTCGGGTTCTCGCGGCAACCCTTTACCAGTCAGCGCGCACAGTTAAATGAATTCAAATTTCAATCAGAATTCTAATTCGGTTGAAAAAACGATCACTCAGGCGGATTCGCTGGCGGTACTTCTTTTCCACAGCCCAGCCTTTTTGTAGACCTCTTCCTGGTTGCAACACAGTTACACACACACGGGATTTTGAGTCCTATATAGCACAGTTGAGCTCGCGAAACCAGTCGTCGAGTCTGGAAATAAACGGAATCGCTTTGACTATGCAATTCTAGACTATTTGGTGTAAAAGACACAATCTTTTTATTCCTTTTGAGTGGAATGTCGTGAGCCTCCGTGGATGAGAAATATCTAATATATCGAATGAAAAGCAATAACACGGGATCTATGCCTCGTCTTCATGGAGAATGAGACAACTCAAGCAAAAAAAGGTAACTAGTTCGTCGACGTGTTGACGCCTTTTATTTTGTTGTTCGTATAACGTGTACCATATGTGTCATTGTATGTGCTGAAATATGTGTATTTATTCAAAATTCTCACACAAGAATTTGAATTTAGAAAATGTGTACTCAAGAATTCTCTCACGTGTCTTTTTTGTGTGTTGACAGCCAACGGAAATCTCTGGTTGTTTTTTAAGGGTTTCAGTTATATATTTGTGTAAGGTATTTAAGCCATTGCAGCAGTACTGTGTATGTGTATGTATATATATATATATATATATATATATATATATATATATATATATATATATTTTTTTTTTTTTTTTTTAATTACCTGTTTTTATTGGTTGAAAGTAGTCACTGGTTCTTGGGTTTGTTGGTTGCTTTTAGCTCTTAAGCAGTTGAGTCAACATGGGCCTGGTAAATCTACACGTGATAGTAATAACTTTTCCATCCACGTTGTAATGTACATAACCCATCTTAAACCCATTTTCATCCATGTATCAGTGATTTTTAAAAAAACAAAAAAGTAAAAAGATGTTTATGTATCTATTTCATAATTTTATGAAGGACCTTCTCTTTGCCCTTTTAGTGTTTTTAGAAATAACTAGACAAAACACAGACTTAAATGGGTATGGTAAAGATGTATAGAACTTGAGAATCTGTAACATGTCAAGAAGACTTTTGGCTACATTTCATATAACATTTTAATAATTATTATGAACAAAGTGTTATCTGCACTAACATCCTGGCCTTTGTTGCACAACGTTGAAATTGTTGCGCAATAATACTTTCCATAAAATACGTGCTCAAGGACCTTGTTAACTTTTCTCTTTTTTTTAGAGAACTTATCCAACCAGTTTTTTTTAAACTGTTGGTTCTTTACACAGGCTATTGTTTATGAAAAGTTTTCTGTACTTGCCTTGCTCTTTTTACTTACCATTGATCTCAAGATTTGGATATTCTTGTGATAACCGTAACCCTTTGACAAGATCTTTGAAATTCTATTTAGTTTGTTTTTGGTTTAGATCAATTAATTAAAAAAAAAAAAATCTGTCTGGGATGTAGACTTTTCACCTTTCGGCTAAAGTCACCTTTTTCTGAAGCTAATTTGCCAAAATTGTTTGATAACATTTTCTACATTTCACTTATTAAATCACTTGAAAGGGTTACTTTATGCGTACACACTTAAAGCTTTAAATACAAGAAACGAATCAACAGAAATTATATATCTGGAACACCTGCTATGACTATCACCTTTTTTTTTACCTTATGCATTTGGCAGACGCTTTTATCCAAAGCGACTTACAGACTCACTATATGTTCAGTGTAAATAGGTACAAGAACTAGGCTTATGTTCAAAATGTACAGATTTGAATTTGAATGGCTGTTTCTGGTTGCCCTCTAAATGAAAAGGGTTTCATAGTTAAGAAATATGACCACTTGCGATTTTCAAATTGTTGTTTTGGATTCGTTTGAAATCCCCAGTTTTCCCTGCCTCCAGTTAGCATACACTAAATGTGCTTTTCTATTTCCTGGACAAGTTTCAATTCTGGACAAGGTGCAATTCTTAAACATGCCTGTCGACTAATTTGGCCAGAGACTGAAGTGCATTTCTAAAATTCTACCCAGTGTTTTGCAGCCTTATACACTCACTGAGGACCATATTAGGACCATAGTGTTCCTTATAAAGTGCCCGACATGGTCTTCAGCTGTTGTAGCCCATCCACCTCAAGGTTCGACAAGTTGCGCATTCTGAGATGCTATTCTGCTCACTACAATTATACAGAGTGGTTGAGTTACCGTAGCATTTCTGTCAGCTCGAACCAGACTGGCTATTCTCCGTTGACCTCTCTCATCAACAAGGTGTTTCTGTCTGCCGAACTGGTGCTCACTGGATGTTTTTTTTTGTTTTTCCCACCATTCTAAGTAAACTCTAGAGACTGTTGTGCGTGAAAATCCCAGGAGATCAGCAGTTACAGAAATACTTAAACCAGCCCGTCTGGCACCAACAATCATGCCACAGTCGAAATCACTAAGATTAAAAAAAAAATTCCCATTCTGATGGTTATTGTGAACATTCACTGAAGCTCCTGACCCAAGCCTTCATTATTTTATGCATGATCGCATGAATAAAGGCGCGGTCACACATACCATTTCACGGGTGAAATACAGTCTTCTCAGTGGGTATCCAGTTTCCTCTTGCGGTTTTTGCTTGGAGTTCAAGTTTTGTGAACTTTGACAGGCTAAACCCCACAAGTCCATATGAAGTCGCTTTATTTGGCAACGACCTCTGTGTGTGCGGTGCGTCATAAACCGCTACACTGAATAATCACAAAGGACAAATGTTATAAGTTTCATTTTAACGTAAGCCTCAATGGCTATTAAGTGCAGCATTAAAAAAGCTGCTTGGCAATAAAAAAAATTAGCTGGTTTCATATGCGTTCTAGGTCCACCCACGCCATCTTCGCCTGTGGAATTTCGCCTTAAGAAGGTCTGTGTAACTGCGCCTTAAGTCGGTGTACATGTGTTCCCAATAAAGTGCGGTGTATTTTAAAAAAAAAAAACATTGCTAATGTTTTTAATTTCCTTGTGTCATCCTGTTAACCTCATCATTTTGAACTTCATGTACATTTCTGTGTGCATCACATGATTTTCTATTTTAGCTGTGGAATAGCTCAATATAATGCTTGGAATGTTTTGAAAGACTATTGTAAAATAGATCTCAGAAAAATGTCCTGTCTTGCCAGGTCTTCTGGAGCCTGTGCTTCCAGGCTCAGTAACCTTTAATAAGTGGATTCTTGCACCACTTCGGAACAACTATTTGTATAAGGAGTCCAGGGAATGTTTCACATACAACTCTGCCCATCTCATCAACAACTCTGATTTACAAAAACGGGTAAGTTGCATTTGAATGCTGTTCACTCCATATTAAGTTTAGCGTCAGATTTCTGATTTGTATCGTGTTATAACGCAAATGTTTTCTGCCAACAGTATGCTGCTTTTCATGCTGAGAAGCAGGAAAAGGGATATTCTGAGCAGGAACTTGAAGAATCATTTGGCTTCCTGTTGTTTAATGATGAAAACAAGGTACAGAAACCCAAAACTCATTTAGTGTTTTTAACTGAATCTATACAGACACAGCCTAGTTTTAAAACTGCTTTCTAAATGGTCAAAACCATTAATGTAACAATTGATTTTCCTACAGGCAAAGAAAGTTGGGGAAACAGGCTTGTTGGTTGGTCAGGGAAAATGCACTACTCTTGGAGATTCTTTGAAAGGTAAAGACTTAATGTTGGCCATTGCACTTTGGGGATAATTTTAGCATTACATTCTTGTTTTTTTACTTAAATGCCAAAGATCTCATGTTTCACATGTGACTGCAACAATATCAGCCAAGAGGAGGTTCAGAAGTCAGACAAGAGATGGACTGTGCTATATGTAATGTGCTGTTGTCACTGACAGTCGTTGGCACCAACATTTATTTGACTGATTCTGTGCAAATCTTATTATACACAGGGATCAACAATTGTGTTTTTTTTTTTTTTCTGCTAAATTTCTGATTTTTACTTGCCCTACTTTCCACAACACTTGCGTTATTTTTAACAACAAATTTTTAGATGAATGGTGTATAATAACAGATTACTAAAATAATTGTGCCATTTTAAATCATAATATTCTCATTTTCAAGAGAGAATATGTATAATAACAGATTACTAAAATAATTGTGCCATTTTAAATCATAATTTTTCATTTTCATGTGCATTTATCTGCAAGTTAAAAGTCTTTACACCTACATATGTAAAGGAAAAGTGAAAATATGAATTGTACTGTTACAGTACATAGTGTAACAGTTATGTTATAACTCCTCTATAGAAAGAGAAAGTGAAGGTAGCCTTTACAAAGGTCTTGTCACTAGTGTAACGTATGCCTCTGACATCAAATGTCAGAGGCACTGTCAAAAAAAAAAAAAACAGTGTCTCCGAACGAGCCACTCAGGTTTGCAGCCCCTTATGACATCAAAAGGTGAGAAGTACTGCCCACGGCTGGTCTCTGATCTCTTTTTCCCTGATTGATTTTCTCTGTAAAAGAGGCCCGCTCCTTTTGCATGAAAATCAGTATACAGGCTTTAATGGGCAACCTCGGAAGTCCGGGAAGGGCTGATTTTTTTAAGTTGCATTACAAGCCGTTCACACATTACATGAAAATTGTTACATATTGCACCTTTTATTACACTGAACAAAAATATAAATGCAACATGTAAAGTGTTGGTCCCATGTTTCATGAGCTGAAATAGAATATCCCAGAAATATAACATGCGCACAAAGAGCTTATTGCTCTCAAATTTTGTGCACAAATTTGACTACATCCCTGTTAGTGAGCATTCTCCTTTGCCATGATAATCCATCCACCAATCCACCCACCAAGTGTTGCATATCAAGAAGTTGATTAAACAGTGTGATCATTACACAAGTGCTCCTTGTGCTGGGGACAATAAAAGGCCACTAAAAATTAGCAGTTTTGTCACACAATACCGATGCCACAGATGTCTCCGGTTTTGAGGGAGCTTGCAATTGGCATGCTGACTGCAGGAATGCCCACCAGAGCTGTTGCCAGAGAATTGAATGTTAATTTCTCTACCATAAGCCGTCTCCAACGTCGTTGTATAGAATTTGACAGTACGTCAAACCGGCCTCACAACCGCAGACCACGTGTAACCACGCCAGCCCAGGACCTCTACAGCTGGCTTCTTCACCCGCAGGATCGTCTGATACCAGCCTCTCGTACAGCTGATGAAACTGTGGGTTTGCACAACTGAAGAATTTCTGCACAAACTGTCAGAAACAGTCTTGGGGAAGCTCATCTGCATGCTCATCGTCCTCACCAGGGTCTTGACCTGACTGCAGTTCGGCATCGTAACCGACTTCAGTGGGCAAATGCTCACCTTCGATGGCCACTGACACGCTGGAGAAGTGTGCTCTTCATGGATGAATCCCGGTTTCAACTTTTCCGGGCAGATGGCAGATAGTTTGTATGGTGTCGTGTGGGCAAGCAGTTTGCTGATGTCAACGTTGTGAACAAAGGGCCCCATGGTGGTGGTGAGGTTATGGTATGGGCAGGCATAAGCTACAGACAAGGAACACAATTGCATTTTATTGATGGCAATTTAAATGCACAAAGAGGCCCATTGTCATGCTATTCATCCACTGCCATCACCTCATGTTTCAGCATAATAATGCACGGCCCCATGTCGCAAGGATCTGTACACAATTCCAGAAATCTGAAAATGTCCCAGTTCTTCCATGGCCTGCATACTCACCAGACATGTCACCCATTTGTTCATGTTTGGGATGCTCTGGATCGACGTGTACGTCAGTGTGTTCCAGTTCCTGTCAATATCCAGAAACTACGCACAGCCATCGAAGAGGAGTGGGACAACATTCCACAGGCCACAATCAACAGCCTGATCAACTCTGAGAAGGAAATGTGTCTCACTGCATGAGGCAAATTGTGGTCACACCAGATACTGACTGGTTTTCTGATCCACGCCTCAACCTTTTTTTAAGATATCTGTGACCAACAGATGCATATCTGTATTCCCAGTCATGTGAAATCCATAGATTAGGTCCTAATGAATTTATTTAAATTGACTGATTTCCTTAAATGAACTGTAACTCAGTAAAATCTTTGAAATTGTTGCATGTTGCCGTTTATATTTTTGTTAAGTGTAAATGTCTGAATGAAACATTCTGGACACTTTTGTCCATACCACGTGCAAATGCGAGATAACAGGGTGTAACTTCTCCGGTTAGATTGTTAGAAAGGCTTTGCAATGGCGAAATAGGGGCAAGTACTTACTGTTCAATACAAAACCAGGGAGGGGCTCTCTCAGGTGGAAGCAACCAATGAGCCAAATGTCTGAGACCGAGTGCATAATAATAAAACAAAATCTTTGGTTGGCCTAGCCCACCTTTGTCAATCGGCCTGTGCAACTTGTAATCTGGTATGTTTATGATTCCAAATGAAGGACTTCGCTATGCTATCAAATTGGTTAAAATAAGAGATTGTACCAGGTAGTTGAATTTTGGAAAACAATTCATTTTAATAACATTAACCTTCACAATCAAACTAAATCACACACATTTGCTGGGAATAAATTGCCAAATACTTAATGCCAGCAACTGTATAGAATAGAATAGAATCCTTTATTTTGGTCACACATTATACACACAGTTTTTTGCATATATACAGTGAAAGTATTAGTTTTCACATATCCCAGCTAAGCTGCTGTCAGAGTGCAGGGTCAGCCATGATACGGCACCCCTGGAGCAGATAGGGTTAAGGGCCTTGCTCAAGGGCCCAACAGTGGCATCCCTGACCTTCTTGTCAGTAACCCTGAGCCTCAACTGCTGAGCCACCACTGTTTGGGCCACTGGAAGGTGCTGTGCTGAAAATCCATTACTGGGCAGTACGGTCTCAGAGCCAAAGCTTCGGATTTTGACCAGTTAGCTCTGTAACCTGAGAACTTAGAAAATGAATTAATAATTCTTTGGAGGCAAGGAATAGATCTAGTAGGGTCGAAGACTTATAACAAAATATCATCTGCTTAAAGCAAAAGATTTTAAAAACCATACCTCCCGCCACCACCCCTGGAAAATCATCCTCTTTCTTAACACGGCTGCTGATGGTTCCAAGGCAAGACAGAACAATAATGGGCAAAGAGGGCAACCCTGCCGGGTGCTCCTATCCAGAGTAAAATAATCTGAAATTAATCTATTTGTTTATAGACACCTGGTAGTGGCAGTACAAAGTAACTTGATCCATCCAATAAAGTATTTCTGAACCTGTATATTTCCAAAATCTTAAAGATAATCCCTAGTCGGAACCAGCTCAAAAAGAGCGTGAAGAATCTTCAAACAGTCAAGCAAATGTTCAGTGAGCCGGTCCACTCGGCTCCAACATGAGTACCACAGGGTGACTTGCTCACTCCATTGACTTTATGAAGGACATCACTTGCTGTGAGCATTTGAAAGTTTTAGAGCCATCATTTATCATCTATAAATCATATCAAGTGGGCGGCTGTGGCTCAGGTGGTAGAGCAGGTCGGCTGCCAATTGCAGGGTTGGTGGTTCGATTCTGCATCCCTTCCGTTGATACAGAAATTTCTTTGATTCCTTGAATCAATCATGTTTCTCCCTTGTCGAGTTGCAAAGTCTGGGAACAAAAAAATGCTGTGGTTCTTCCAAGAAAGCCTTCTTTTACTCATCGCCTCGCATAACACAAGAGCTTTATAGGATGATCTCAGAAATTTAGCCAGAATTGATTGGGGCCTATCGCCTTCCGCAGATCGCCAAACTGGAACTCTGATCGCCCGATTTCCCGCATATGGCCTGCTATGTCGAGGAAATTTGTAAAGAGCCCATCTAGGAATTTCATCATATCCTGTCCTCCTTTGCCCTCATGAATTCTGGCGATACAGGCATTATTCCTCCGGCTACGGTTTTCCTTGTCCTCCAACTTCTCCCAGACTTGCTCCAAATCCACCTTGGTTGCTAGCGGATTAGCAGATAATTCCCTCTCCCGTGACTCCAGATAATCAATCTGTTTCTCGACGTCCCCCACTCTATAAACATATCAATTAATTTTGCCTCCATGGCAGTCGATTGATGTATCACTGCAAGATCCTCCAAGTCCGCAACGACCTTCGTCAGCATTGCCGACATGTTCAGCATCTCTCGCCGCATTTCCCGCATCTCTCTGACCAAATCATTCCCGAGCTGGCAGCCTGAACTGGGTAATCAACTTGAGCATGTAAGTATCTTTTAATGTCTCTAGAGCCGAGGATTTTGAATTCTTTGACATATTGTCCTCCTAGAACATTATGGAACAGAGTGTATCGAATCTCACCGGTTTGTCATTAAAAGTGTTAATCTAGCAAAGTGCGCAGAGCTCGCCTTTCATCACTTGTGTGACTCCCTGATTAGTTTTATTTTTGGCAATGTGCCCACAACAATAGGAAAATCCCTATATGTTTGTGCAAACCATTTTACGTCAGACTGCTTCATCAACAAGGGTCAACAAAAGGCTAGATTTGCTTCCAACCTAATGATCAACGATGGATCAATTCTAACTCTCCATAATCCAACTTCAGATTTGCAAGTCATAATTTTGCACTTTATACTTTTTAATGTATGCAATTTGGCTTTCTGAATGTTGTTCTTTGCACTTTGCGTGAAAAACGCTTATTGTGAAAACATTGTGCTTTGTGTAATGTAGCAACTTTGTAGGCATCTGTGGTAGCGGGGGCGTGGTCAGGCAGCCGTTCGGAGAGGGAAGGCGGTAAGGATGACTGCATCTGAGCTAAATTATGTCTAACACCTTTTCTCTAATTCCAGTGAGCACGGGGAGTGGCGTGGCCATTTATATGCCGCTCTCCCCATACTCACTGGAATTAGAGACATGTGTTAGACATAATTTAGCTCAGGTGCAGGCATCCTTACCGCCTTCCCTCTCCGGACGGCCGCCTGACCACACCCCTGCTACCATAGCATCGTTTCACAATTTCCACATAAGCACCTGTACCACAATTAAAAAATGACCGTTATACTAAATCTATCATGCCACTATATTGCGCTTAGCAAACGTCATTACAGTATTTGGTGTGTGTTGCTTATTGAAGTAGTACTGTTCCCTAAAATGGAAAGCGGAGAAAACTAATGTTGGCATTCAACATCGAACAACACATCATCCATCGTAGCAAAAATGGCTGAAATAACCCTACAAAAGTTACACTTCAGTACGGCTGAACTCTGGTGTTTTCAGTAGCAGCCATAGTGGATCTCCTGCATTGTTGTCGCTGGGGTATCCATGGCACCAGCAGCAAAGGCACAACCAACTTCAAGAAATGGGTATGGGGAGCAGCAGCGTTTTTGCATTTAAAGCTACAGACACTAAAACAGCCCGTTTGGAACAGGGCTACAAAACAAGGGTATAAAGGGATGGTAGAATACATGATCTGTGAGGTTTTTTGAGCTGAAACTTGAAAAACACATTCTGGGGACACATGAGACTTGTATTACATAGGGTAAAAAGGGGCATAATATGTCCCCTTTAAGATTTATAAATCAGACAGAACAAAACTGGGTCTTCCAAGAAAATAACCTCATACTATCAGTCACATAGTGGGAGAATCATAGCTTGAGCAAATGGTTTGCTGTTATTAAGGATTTTTTTAAATAAATTTTGGATAGTATACACACATTTGCATGGGAATTTCTGATAGAGAGCAGAAGCAATATAACACGGATCATGCAGCACTAATAATAAGAATAAACCTTAACGCGCACTGAAGCAAGACAGCCACAAAATAGCATTTACTTAAAAGCAGTTTTGTGAAGACAAATGCCATTTGCTAAAAGGTGCTCTCTGTAATTTGTTTGTTTACATCATCTTGGGCTGACTCCTAGGGGCATGGATGCTGCATCATTCAAATGCAGTAGTTTTCATTTATCGATGCCATTGTAGTAATTCACTATTCACAGTCACTCATGACTCTCTATGTAGAATAAAACAAGCTTTTATAAGGTTACTTCTCTGACAGGAGTCTTCATCTTATGGGAGTGCTCGTGATTTTATAATGTTTCATAATTACAGCTCATTGCTTTAATTAGGAGTAAAACGTTTTTAACGAGTAAAACCATACTGAGTGCACCTTTTTATCATATTCTCGCTGGCTTTTATTATGAGGTGAAATTCAGCTTACATTTTAGTCAAATGAATGTTGTGTTTCTGATGATTCTTAAGAGTTCACAAATGTATTTTCAGTTTGTTTGTTTTTTAAAATATCATTTAGCTGTTGAGTTAGACTGAGTTAAAGTGGTTTTCACTTCTGCTTCCTCTGAGGGAAAATCTTGATATATACAGACAGTGTAAAAGCAGACAGTGTTATTCTGTATGAAGGTTGGGGAGCTGCAAATACAAGTAAAGTAGCTTACAGTCAATCTCACTTAGACAAGTTGTTGTTTGATCCTTTTATTTTTGCAAAAATATTTTAAGGCGTAGGATATACAGTGGCATGCAAAAGTTTGGGCACCCCTGATCAAAATTTATGTTGCTGTGAATAGCAAAGCGAGCCAAAGATGGCCTCATTTCCAGATGGCATTGAGTTAAAGATGACACATTTCTTTAATATTTTAATATATTTTACTTTTTTATATCCATCTTTTACAGTTTCAAAATAACAAAAAAGGAAAGGTTTGAAGCAAAAGTTTGGGCACCCTGCATGGTCAGTACTTAGTAACAACCCCCTGGCAAGTATCACTGCTTGTAAAAGCTTTTTGTAGCCAGCTAAATGTCTTTCGGTTCTTGTTTGGGGGATTTTCACCCAATCTTCCTTGCAAAAGGCTTCTAGTTCTGTGAGATTCTTCAGCCGTCTTTCATGCACTGCTCTTTTGAGGTCTATCCACGGATTTCCGATGATGTTTAGGTTGGTGGAATGTGAGGGCCATGGCAAAACCTTCAGCTTGCGCCTCTTGAGGTAGTCCATTGTGGATTTTTGAGGTGTGTTTAGGATCATTATCCTGTTGTAGAAGCAATCCTCTTTTCATCTTCAGCTTTTTTACAGATGGTTTGATGTTTGCTTCCAGAATTTGCTGCTATTTAATTTAATCCATTCTTCCCTCTACCAGTGAAATGTTCCCCTGTGCCACTGGCATCAACACAAGCCCAAAGCATGATCAATCCACCCCCGTGCTTAACAGTTGGGAAAGGTGTTTTTTTCATGAAATTCTGCACCCTTTTTTCTCCAAACATACTTTTGGTCATTGCGGACAAAAAGTTATATTTTAATTTCATCAATCCGCAGGACTTGTTTCTAAAACGCATCAGGCTTGTTTTGATGTTCATTTGCAAACTTCTGACACTGAAATTTGTGGTGAGGATGCAGGAAAGGTTTTCTTCTCATGAATCCTCCATGAAGGTCATATTTGTGCAGGTGTCGCAGCACAGTAAAACAGTGCACCACTACTCCAGAGTCTGCTAAATCTTCCTTAAGGTCTTTTGCAGTCAAACAGTGGTTTTGATTTGCCTTTCTAACAATTCTACGAGGAGTGCTCTCTGAAAGTTTTCTTGGTCTTCCAGACCTCAACTTGAACTCCACCATTCCTGTTAACTGCCATTTCTTAAATCTATTATGAACTGAGGAAACGACTACCTGAAAATGCTTTTCTATCTTCGTATAGCCTTCTCCTGCTTTGTGGGCATCATTTATTTTAATTTTCAGAGTGCTAGGCAGCTGCTTAGAGGAGCCCATGGCTGCTGATTGTTGGGACAAAATAGTCAGAGTACATATAAAGCTTTGAAATTTGCATCACCTGGCCTTTCCAAACAATGATTGTGAACAAGCCATAGCCCTAACAAGCTAATTAAGGTCTGAGACCTTGGTAAAAGTTAGCTGAGAGCTCTAATCTCTTGGGGTGCCCAAACTTTTGCATGGTGCTCCTTTCCTTTTTTTCACTCTAAAATTTTACAAACTAAAAATAATACACTAATATTGCATAAAAATGTTGAAAGTAATGTTTCATCTTTAACTTTTATGCCTTTTGGAGATCAGTTCATCTTCTACTCACTTAACTATTCACAGCAATAGAAATTTTGACCAGGGGTGCTCAACATTTTGCATGCCACTGTAGTTATTTGCTGGATAAGAAAAGGTTTATATTTCAAAGTTTAAAAATGGCTAAGTATATGTTGACAAGGTACCAAGTTAATACAATGAACTCTTGTGAGGAAGGACTAATCTCTGTATTTCCAGATTTGTGAAATCGTCAAATCTTTGAAATATACTTTTGTAAAAGGTGCTGCAAGATAGATAGATAGATATCCACACGTAGAACTGTATTTTCTGCTTTTTCATATCTTATTAATTGTAGATGGACAATACCTGATCACGTCTAAATACATTTTCAGATATTTTTTTCTTTAAGTGTACAACTGTTTGTGTGGGCTGCCGCGCAATCTTATAAATTGATTATTTTCCGATGCCGGTCTATTATTGTAGTGTAATATATTTCAGCTAAACGCACTGCTTAATGATATGTAAAAGCAAACTGTGGTTTGTTTAACGTACCGTTCACAGTAGTGCCATCTTTGATGAATGAGAATTAGGCTGTGTGGTATTGACTTACCATCTCTACAATGATCAATAGATCACATTTAGGCATGTTTGGCAACAAGTAATCTGATCTGATTTAATAATAATCCCAATCTATCTCCACGTATCTTTGTGAAGTTTGTGTTGTGAATCATATAAAAAAAGTGCACTTCAAAATTTCTGAGAGACAGGTTTCAAAGTTATCCATTTTTAACGATAGTAACCAAGATAACCACTCCTCAGCTGGCACGCATGATTGTATATCAAAAACGTCACGTCCAAACCACACCCATTATTAGTTTTAACCAATCATTAACATTATTTGACTTGCCGAGTTCTCAAGAATTACAAAGATTTGAACAGGAGAAATATCGCACAAACGAACACCAAAAACCTCATTGCATTTTGTCATCATTTTAGGCGAACTATAAAAAGCCTGTTTGCCCAGTAAGTATAAATTAGCCTTAAGTGGGTGGTTTTTGAATAGAATAACATTAATAAGCTGCAACCCTGACTAAATGATATGCCGTCAATCGAAGGTTTGGCTACATGAGACTAAGATTTGTTAAATGATTAGCGATACTATATATTAGCCTAATCATGGCAGTTTCACATGTTAAGGAGCTTTCTCAAAACAACCTTTCTGAGAACTCCTTTTACTCATTAGGTGTGTTTCGACACACAAATATGTAGAACTAGTTTTCCAGCTTTAGAGAATCCATTTATTGCCTTTGTTGAATATGAAAAACACCTCTTACCCAGCACTCTAACGGAGTTATCTGGTTTGGTTTTTAGAATCATACAGTTCTTGTTTTGTTTTTTTTATATATACATATATGTCATCTTTGAGGACAGATTTTCAAAGCTTTGTTACATTTAACACCATTTATACCAAAGCACTTTGGACATTTTAAGGTGAGGCTTGTGAATGGCTAGTCTCAAAATGTGTTTTATATAACAGGTTTAGAATGTTTGAGTAAAAATTTAGATTTTGCACAGGATTCCGTTGGTGCAGGGAATTAAATTGTTTTGGAATTGTTTTCTATTCTTGGTTAAGATTATTATCATTTGTTATTTTCCATATTTACCCTTAAATTAGGTGTCTATATCTCAAAATACTCTGACTGCCTTGACCTGAAGCGCTGGTACGATGGCAAGACTGGCTACATAGTCCTTTTGAAACTAACCAAGGTACAGATTTTAACAAGTTTCATTTGAAAATTGTTATCCTACCATCAAAATTCTCTTTCTTTGCCAATTGTTTTTTTTGATTTGTGTGTTTTTAATCAATTAATACATTTATTATTTAATACATTTTGAGATCGGTTTTCCATATGCACATATTGATTTATTGATTTCATTGACTGAAATCAGGGCAGGGTTAAAGAGGTTACTGACAACTACACCCAGAATTTCACCCTTCCATCAGCTGGCTTTGACTGCCACATATCAGAGCAGATCGGTGCTGTGTCTTCAACTACTAGTTCTTTCTTGGCCTATGAGCGGACACAGGTGAGATATTTATAAAATATTAATATTTTATTAAAACATATAGTATTAATACATTAACTGGTTTCCTTCTTTCCTACCATAGTATTAACCTGCATGTCTAACAAGGTTGGTTTATATTGCAGTACTACATGTATGAACTTGCTGATGGAAGTAGTGAAACAGAAACAAGTCCAAGACATGCTTGTCCATTTGCCATTGTGGCATTCTCATATGGGAAGACTACCACCACTTCAGAGTTGGAGGAAAAGAGGTTTACAACTTTGCTCTTTGAGTTCTGATTAAGTTTTTTTTTTTTTAAAGGCTAAACATCTTTGGCTATATGTTCAAATGAATAAGATGGACACTAAAAATCTTTTGTTTGCTCTCTCTTTTCAAGCGAACTAAAAACAGGTAAGGATTATGGATTACATTTGGCATGTTTTCTGATTTTATGGGGAAACTACTGATTGAATTAGGCAATTTGGGAAGATTGTTTCATTCAAATTCTTGTTGATTAGCTTTATTCCTTGTTATAATTTTAAATCTTTGACTGATCCATCTTTTTGATGATATGAAGTGTCTTTAAATGCTTACCTTTCATTCTAGTGTTTCATTACAAACCATGGATTGGCCAATTCAAGATCGAATCAGCTGTCTATGATGTTGGTCTTCAGTCTGTGAACGGAGCCTGGTTTCCAGCAAAACTGTATGTTTTTTTTTTAAACGTATTGACCCTCTTACTTGATACTATTAAATAGTTGTTAAAGAGCTAAAAAAAACCTGCCCTTGCATCTTTTGTGTCTACTTATAAACTATAGGACTAAAAAGCAAACTGTATCTTTCAGCCCAAAAATGGTTAAAATTGACCATGCA
Source organism: Moxostoma hubbsi (assembly GCA_032164185.1). Classification (NCBI taxonomy): domain Eukaryota; kingdom Metazoa; phylum Chordata; class Actinopteri; order Cypriniformes; family Catostomidae; genus Moxostoma; species Moxostoma hubbsi. Next base: position 9,038,220 of record JAVLUX010000018.1, on the reverse strand, counting down.
ATTGGTGTGTCTGAACTGAAGAGGACCTTGCCTTGCGAAATCTTTGAAACTTGCATTGTTGGTGAAGGTGTGTTAAAGTTGATATACCAAATGACAGTATGTTGCCCAAATTGGTGCTGAGATTTGAATAACTTTAAATGTTTGGGCAACATCTGGTAACTTTTTTTTTTCCTCTCCATATGCCCACAGTTTGTATAGATGGCAGATGTTTCAACTTGTATGACGTTGTCTCTTCTGAGGCAAAAAATGACCTTGCACAAATTACCTTGGAGCTCAAGGCAAAAGACATGGTAAATATTTAAAATAGGGAAATATTTCATAGTAGTTAAAACCCAAAGAACAAATCTCTGAAAATTCTTGTTTGTAACTATGATTTATGTTTTGTTTTTTTTTAAATTTGCCAGGCTTTTGTTATACCACTGGATGATTCTGGATTCCTTATACTTTTACATTCTTCACACCTCTTTTCTTATGAAGGTACGGTGTTGCCCAATTCTGATGTTATTTATGCCAAGCAGAACCTCGAAGTACCTGTTAACTTGTTGTTTTTATAGATGCAAGGTCCGGTAAAGTAGCAGCACTTCAAGGCATGTTTATTTTCCCAGACACTAGAGCTGTACCAAGAGGTAACAAGGAGATTGATTTGACCATTTTAATATAAAATTTTGTGAACCCTCTATGTCTTATCAACTTCTCCCTGTTTTTATATTAAGATACCAAGTCTGGACTACAAAAGACTAAGGTGTCAACAGATATAATCCAAGTGATACCAGCGCTCAACTATGCTGAAACAGAAATGGAAAAATGTCCTCCAATCCAGCAGGGGGCCCCTCATACTGTTTTGGAGAAACATCTGCAAAATTATGCCACTCTTATTCACCCAGGGCTAATGGACATTCCCACCAGGGAAGCTAGTATGTTTCCTGACCAATACGATGTGCCTGGCGGTTTTACTCTGATTGCCCCCAAATGGTCACAAGAGACTGGAACTCAATTAAAATCCTATTTTGATGAGCCTTGTGGCTTTACAATTCCAGTAGTAAGGGCATTGGAGTTACTGGCTGCTGGTCGACAGCAGCGTTGTGATGATCATGATGATGATGTCTACTATTGTATATCATCACCAGAGGAGGTGCCACAGACTCCTGCTGATGCCAATGTGGAAATGGAGAAGGCCATGAGTGATAGTCATAGTCCCTCAGATGTGGTAGTTGAAAAAGCTGAGAATCTTAAAAATGCACAGAAGCATTTGTTTACGGAGCAGCCTCAACCTGATTTGACAAAGGAGCATGGAACCCTGGGAACAGCTGTAGTTACAGCTGACACTGTGTTGGAGAACCCAGTTCTTACAGTGTCACCCAAGTTGCTTGATGTGCCTACAGAGCACTGTGTAAGTATGCGCACTGATGTTGAGAAAACATCTCCAATCAGTTCTGAAAGTTGTAATGGAGTGGTTGTAGGTTTAACCTCCAATGAGACTCCCATCCAAACTAGCAGCACACTATTGATTGTATCAATGGAAGAAGGTGGTACTGCTTCAAGTGGGGGAATGCAGAATCTTACACTTCCCGAGAATACAAAGGCTGCTTCTGATAAGAAAGTAGATGGGAGGTCTCTTCCGAGGCATAGACGTAGGAAGTCCAAAAGGCATTGGAAAACCAAGCAGGTTAAAAAGGACATTCAAAAAGAGCTTGCTTTACCAACTTCAAGTTTGACTCTCATTTTACCAGTCAACTCCACAGAAGCAATTTTTGAAGACCCTACAAAAGACAGGACCGAGTCACACTCTAGGTCTGAGAATGTTTCTGAGAGTAACATCAATCAGAGAAGTGGTAGGGGCAGGGGACGAAGGCAAAAGTGTGTGAATCGAATTCTGAGCAAAGCCACACAAGAGCAAGCCTCTTTTGAAACAGCCTTACCCACAAGTTTGTCATCTGAAACTTTGCATGACCAAAGAATGGAAAATGAGGCACTGAGTCCATCAAAAGGAGACTGGCGGTCTCTTCCAAGGCGAAAAAGATTGTGGAATAGTGATGTCAGTCTGAAGCGTTCCTTGAGATCAGATGCTGTAAATAATATTGATAATGATTTAAAAAGTGGCAAGACTAGAGTAAACTCACAACTCAATGCCACAGAAGTGAGTTTGTCTAGTGCTCCCAAGAGGAAGATGGAGGGATTTAGCATGAGGGAACGATATGGTCTAAAGACCATAATCACAACATGTGGCAGGGTCTTTGTCCCGCACGGCTCAAGCAATGTGCAAAATGATAGCATAAATGAAAAAATGTTTGTTGAGATGAGCAATGACGCAAATACACAAATGATTTCTCCCATGGAGAACAAATCCAAAGAAATAGTGGAAAGTAAAGGAGCATCTCCTTTGATACAAAAGGATGAATACTCGTCTAAAGATCCAGCGGTCAATGAAGGTGAAGAGAGGCCTTTAAAAGATAAGCCCAGTGTTCAGCAAGTTTCACCAATAACAACACTGGCCAAACAAAACAAACCTAGCCAATCAGAAATTGACAAAGACCAGCATTTATCTCCAAAACAATCAGTGTCCATGACTACTACACTGAATGAGGCATTATTTCTCCAACACACTAACAAAAATCAGTCAGTTTCTATTCAAGCAGATGAAACTAACAGGCCACCCACAGTTCCTGACCAGTCCATGCACTCTGACCCAACAGTATTCTCTCCTGAGAAAATCAAAAAGAAAGCGAAACATGTGTACAGTGCAATATGTATAAGTAAATTAAAAACGGTACTCCGAAGGGGAAAGAGGAATAAACCGTCTTTCCCTGGTGACACAGAGCCAGAATCAAAAAAAGGAAAGCCTGGCTACATCATGGATGTGATGCTTGATGATAAAATTAATAAAGAGTTAAAAGACAAAGGATCAAAATCCATCAGTGTTGAGGGACAGCACCCCTCATTGTCAAATGGAAGCCATGATCCAGTGACCACTTTTGAGATGATTAAACAACCTGTGTCTTGGAGAGGTCTTATTCACAAGGCCTCAAAGGAAAATGGTAAGAAAATTCAATAACTCAAATTAATCAAGTGTGATAATATGCAAAGTGTACAAATATGGAAAAGCTTAATTTGCATGTTTAGGTCATGTAGGCGAATGGCATGTTCTATTGTAGTAATTAAAGACAATTTCAAGATGTAGGTGTTCTTAAACACACACACACACACACATATATATATTAGGGCTGTCGATTTTACGCGTTAACTCAGTGCGATTTTTAATTTTATAAAAAATAACGCGTTAAGAAAATTAACGCAATTAATCACAATGCCCCCGGACCGTAATAAGGAAGATTCCTGAGAAATGCAAACTTGTAGTAGCACCTGTTTAATCCAGAGGGCAGCAAGTAAAACTTCAGCTGTATGAGCAACACGCAGTTTATACAGTGAAGAAAACAACCATCTGGCAGACACAACACAAACATGCGTTACGTTCCTGCATTCAAAACACTTGATGGAGCGCAAATCTGAACTAAGGGATCTCAAGATGTGTTCTAAGTATTAAACTATACTTAACTTGACACAGTGACCTAAAAATGTTTGTTTATTATGCAACGCACACGAAAACCTACACAAGCATGTCTGACGCTTGTTGAAATTGACGGGCCCTTAAACAAGCCCTCATAATAAATCTCGAACTGATTGACAAATTCACTTGCTAAATGGATTGCTGTGAACCGTATGCCAATGATTGACTTGTATTCAATAATATGGTAGTAAACAATACATTGTAAAGCCACTTTTTGTATTGTCTTATTAATGATTAACTCTTCTGCCACAAGAATGTAATGCATTTTAATTATCTGAATATTTTATATATATATATATATATATAAATAAATAAATAAATAAATATGTATAATTATTTCATTATATTGAATTATTTTTATATTGTTATATTCAACAAATATTTGTATATGCGATTAAATGCGATTAATCGGAACAACATGTAATTAATTCGATTATTTATATATATCTTTCCCTCTGCTAATCATTAGATTAAACATAATTTGGTTATTGGCTTGAGCATAAGCATGATTATGTTGGCATTTTAAAATTGGCCCCACATATTCTCTGTCTTTGTCTTTCGTGTGAATCTTTTTCAGTATCTTAAAGGCAAAGTGTGTAATTATTTTTATATTATAATACTTTATCCTATTACAGCTTAATATGCAGATACAAGTATATGTAATTCACTGGTTGATTGATTTCCCTGAAGTGTAAACACTGTGGCGCTATAAAAATTTAGCCATTTGTCCTGACCAACAACATTTGCTCGATCAATTGCTTGAGTCTGGGGGGGGGTGGACTATCTGTCCAATGGAAAATGACAGGAGTGTTTGGGAAACCTCTTTCAAAAACTTTTTAAATTCTGTTTCTGTCACTTGCGGCACAGGAATTGCACCCTTCACCTTTCAGACTGCTGTAACTTCCTCTTTTTTATGTCTTTGTAATAACTGATTATTTGCTTTTGCAATTTCCATTGCTGCTATTTTATGCTCTATTGTCTTTGTTTTTGTCTATTCCTTACAGGTTCCTTCAGTTTTAACACATCAGCACCTTTTGAAATGGTTAAACAAGCTGACCAGCAGCTCATATCATCACTTATTGAGGAAGGGGTTGGAAGGACAAGAATTAGCTCTGATGGCAAGGGCAGTACAGAGAAACTGACCACGGGTACAACGCTGCCCTCAGATGCTTTGAGTTTACTTGCCGACTTGGCTCTTGGTGCAAGTAATGATAAAATGTTAACAAACTTAAAAGCCAAGCCTAGCCAGGAGACTACTGCTGGAGTCAAGGGCACTGGCTCCCCAGAGTCAGTCCTTCATGCTCTTCTTCGGTGTCCATCCACCAGATTTAAATTACCCCCCAGGTCTCCTTTCCCAGAGGGTCTTGTAGTGACTGGGGAGTTGATTTTGGAAATATCAAAAGAGCATTCTTACTCACAGCCCACCTCTCTACGGTCAGGTTTGTCTGGTACAGGCCAACATGTTTCCTCTCAAGCTGGATCTGTAGAATCTCCACTGTCCTTAAAGGCTGGAATGCATATGAACCTGCCCAGAGACACTACAGCCTCTTTTTATCAAGAGGAAGGAGGCAAATCTGAATTGAATCATCTGATTTCCTCAAACGTGCCAGTACAATCAACCCTCAAGACGAAAAAGAGGAGGTCCAAAATATTTAACAACAGATGCATAATTGAAAAGGAAGGATCCATTCAAGTGATTAGAATTTGGAGAGAAACGTACGAGTTTAAATATGACAGTAGATTAACCAATGACAATTTAGACAAAACTGTCACACGAGCACTTCATGGGTAAGTAACACTTTTTGTATATATATATATATATATATATATTTTTTTTTTTTTTTTTTTATTATTTTTTTTTTATCAAATTTTCAGAATTTTCAGTGTTATCTTAAAAGTTGCAGAAATCCTTGATGCATAGCATTTTATGTGTAGATATGCCCACACATAAACCATTCACACAAGACAAAAGTCAGTGCATTATTACCTTTAGGTACTAACGCTTACCCTAATAGTCATTTTAGTTATTAGTCATAACATTAATTTGGCACTTTAGTTGTTGAAATACATAAAACACTTATCCATTTCACACCAGAAATAATTGAATAATATTGTTATAAATGGTGCACTTGGTTAGTGTTGACCTAGTTATGAAGGTCAAATGTGGAGCATGAGATATTTAATTTTGTTATCTAAAACACTTTAAATGTGATCCATTTTGTTATAAATAAAAAGTGTAAAATTGTGAAAATAGTAACTAATATGCAAAATAATAATAATACTAACACTAAGGCTACTTGATGAACAGGTATGGCAATGCAGAACTGTATTGATTTTTTTTCACATGCTGAAGAATTCTTTTGAAAAAGGAAAAAATACACATTTTGTACCCATATGGAACCACTTTTACTTTCAGACTATCCGAAAGCATTAGTGTGTTTTTGCTGACATTAACACATATAGCCGTGGCCAAAAGTATTGGCAGTGACGTAAATTTTGTGTTTCGCAAAGTTTTCTGCTTCAGTTGTTGTTGTTGTGTTGATTCACATTGTTTCTAGATTATTGTGCAGAGTGATCAAATGCATTTTAAATAATTACAAAAAGCATCATTGGCCAAAAAGATTTACTTTATCACAAAAACCCAAATTTCACAGTTTTTTGGCCCTGGCACAAAATGACCAGCTAACATAATTTCACTAATCATAACAGCAGAACCTGGAAGAGTGTAAACGAGTACTAGTCAGGTGAAATCACTCTATCATTCTGATTGGAATATAAGAGCAGACTGATTGCTATAAAAGGAGGGAAGAAGTGCTTTAAATCATTGTGTTCTTGTTCGCAATGGTTACCTATAAAGAAAGACGTGCAGCTATCATCGCTTTGCATCAAAATGACCACACATGCAAGGAAATTGCTGCAAAGAATATTGCACTTGAAAGAACCATTTACCGGATCTTCAAGGAGAGAGGTTCAACTGCAGTGAAGAAGGATTCAGGACATCCCAGAGTGTCCAACAAGTGCCTGGACATCTCCTCCTGAGGATTCGGCTACAGAATCGTGTCACCACCAGTGCAGAGCTTGCTCAATACTGGCAGCAGGTTGGTGTGAGAGCATCTGCATTTACAGTGAGGCGAAGACTTTTGGACAATGGCCTGGCGTCAAGAAGGGCTGCAAAGAAGCCACTTCTCTCCAAGAAATACATCCAGGACAGACTGAAATTCTGCAGGAAGTACAAGGATTGGACAGCAGAAGACTGGTGCAGAGTTATTTACTGTTTGGAACATCTGGAAAATCGATAGTCTGGAGAAGAAAAGGTGAACGCAACCATGAGTCCTGTGTCGTGCCAACAGTGAAGCATCCTGAGACCATCCATGTGTGTGGTTGCTTTTCATCCAAGGGAGTTCACAATTCTGCCGAAAAACACTGCCATGAATAAAGAATGGTATCAAAACGTCCTGCAAGAGCAAGTTCTCCCAACGATCCAGGAGCAATTTGGTGATGATTCGTGCATTTTCCAGCATGATGGAGCACCATTTCACAAGGCAAGCGTGATAATGAAGTCGCTCTGAGATCATTACATTGAAATTTTGGATCTGTGGCCAGGCAACTCCCCGGATCTTAATCCCATAGAGAACCTGTGGTCAATCCTCAAAAGGCGAGTGGACAAGCAGAAGCCCACAAATTGTGATTAGTGCAACTCCGAGCACTAATAAGGCAAGAATGGATCGGCATCAGTCAGGATTTTGCCCAGAAGCTGATATCCAGCATGCCAGAGCGAATTGCAGAGATTACAGTTGAAGACAAAATTATTAGCCCCCCTATGAAATTTCAATTCTTTTTCAAATATTTCCCAAGTGATGTTTAACAGAGCAAGGGGGTTTTAACACAGTATTTCTTCTTATATTTTTCCTCTAGAGAAAGCCTTATTTATTTAAATTTGCCTGGAATAAAATAATTATTTAAAAAAATTGTAAAACTGCTACAGTCAATATTATGGAACCAACCACTGTTATCCAATGACATGCCTAATTAACCTAACTCGCCTAATTAATCCCCCTAGCCTTTAAGTTGCACTTCAAACTGAGGATTAATATCTTGCAAAACAACTAGTGAAGTAAAATAAAACTGTCATCATGGCAAAGACAAAATAAATTTGTTTAGACTTAAGAAAAATAATTGTTAATGCTCACAAAGCAGGAGAAGGATATACACGTTTATCAAAGCATTTTCAGGTGTCAAGAACTGCCGTGAGGAGTATTAGATTTCAAAAACCTTGGAAAGAAAACTGGTGAGAGCGGTTTCTAAAGACCCAAGAACAACTGCCAAGACACTAGTGAATGATTTAGCCAAGTCTGGGATTGATGTCTCAACGAAGACAGCCATTAGAGACCCTGGACAGGAATGGACTGCAAGGTTGCAGACCAAGAAAAACTCCACTTCTGAAGAAGAGACACCTCCAAGCTAGACTTGAATTTGCCTAGGACAACCTAGAGAAAAATTATGCATAATGGAAATGTGTCCTGATGAGACAAAACTAGAGCTCTTTGGCCATAGAGATATTGCCTATGTTTGGAGAAAGAAGGGAGAGGCGCTCAACCCAAAGAACACCGTTCCCACAGTGAAACATGGCGGTGGGAGTATAATGCTGTGGGGATGTTTCAGTGCATCTGGAACTGGGAATCTCATCAGGGTCGAAGGAATCATGAAAAAGGAAGACTACGAGAAGATTTTGAAAGACAACGCCAGGCAATCTGCAACAACTTGGTTAGGGTCGACATTTCGTCTTCCAGCATGATAACAACCCAAAGTATACCTCACTTCTAGTGAAGAGCTACCTCCAAACGAGCAAAAGTGAATGTCCTTGACTGGCCTGCACAAAGCCCAGACTTTAATCCCATAGAAAATGTGTGTGCCACACTGAAGACTAGAGTCCATGCTAGGAGACCAACAAAACTGGAGGAGCATGAAAGATTTGCCAAGCAGGAATGGGCTGCGGCGACTCAGAAATGCCTAAAACTTGTTGAGAACTACAACAAACGACTCAAGGCTGTTTATCAAGCAAAAGGGATACACTATTGACTATTAACATCAGAGGGCTAATAAATTTGACCTGTAGATTTTTTTATTCTTGGTTATAATTTTGTTTCTATTTGTATTATAAACACTCCAAGTTGCCTAAATATAATATCATGTTTAGAAATGCTATGTTGAAAAAAAATCTTTGCTCCATTAAACAGCACTTGGAAATTATTTGAAAAATATCAAAATATTTCAAAGGGTGCTAATAATTTTGTCTTTAGCTGTATGAAGAACAAGGGTCAACACTGTAAATATTGACTCTTTGCATATATTGAATGTTTTTGCCAATAAAATCCTTGCCAATTAAATGTTTTTCAATATACCATAGAAACGTGAAAGAATTATCTACAAATACTGAAGTAAAATACAAAATTGATGTCACTGCCAATACTTTTGGCCACGGCTGTACATGGGTTATGTAGAGGTTTGCACCCAACAGTTTGAGTCACCATAACCTTTAAATAGATGTTTCCAACTCAACTCGAATTCAACACTCTTTGTGAACCACATTGTGTTAACCAAATTATTTTTTTCTCATTTTAACAGCAAATGGAACTTAGACATTGAAGACACCTTTGAGGAGGTCCATCTCATTTTTCACATGTGGATTGGTCTTTACTATAGTAAATCCACCTCCAGGTTATTTGATCTTGACAATATTACTGCACTTCCAAAGAGGAAGGACACTGCAAAAGTTCAGCAGGATAGAAATCCCATTCAGACTCCCACATCATTGCCCAGTGTTGAGTTGAGATCAAAAGAGAACCCCACCCTGCCCTTGCATCTATCATCAGACGTTTTGGATCTTTCTGTGAAAAATAGTGAGCCTGTGAATCTCCACTCAGTCTCAAAACAAAGCAGTGAAGATAATATTGCAACACATTCTGGTGTGATATTGTGTCATAAGCATGAAACGGCACCAAGGCATACACCTTCTGGGACAAAAGTCACCTTCACCATTCCAACATTAACGGCATTAATGGTAATGTTATATATCTTGAAATGATAGTAGGGTCGTTCCATGTCAACTCAAAGTTCCCCGGCTCAAAATGTAGCTTTGTCATTTTTATTATTTATTTTTTTTCTCCCGAATGATCAAAATTATAATTTTCACCTATGAGGTTGGAACAAAACTACAGGTTAAAAAATAACCTTAGAAAGGTGACAGTGTCATGATTTTATTTATATAGGTAGGTGTATTACTAAAATCAGTTGACTTCAGTACCCCTTGTTGCATTATATGCCAATGGTGTGAGTCCAAAAAGTGGAGAAGGAAATCCACTTGTGCTGTTTTTCCCAAGTTTAAATGCCTATAACTCTAGACATATTAAAGATAAGTTATTATCCTTTTAGATTATGGTTCTGAACTTCTGAATATTTTTCCTTTTTGTATCTTCATTTTTAAGGCCCTATATGGATAAATTCTTAATAAAAATTGTTAAAAGTCTACCCGTTTTAAATGGTCAAAAAGCAAATGTGGGTCACATGGTATTAGCTTTGTTTTCCTTTTCCAAAAAAATTAATTCCTGAGGCACATGTAATATTGAATCTAGAAATGTACCTTTGTTTATTCACATTAAACAATATCAAAATCTAAATTTTCAAGAGTTCAGAAGTACACTATTAATAAGTGATTTGGTTCTTCAGTTAGTGAAATACTATATCTGGTGTTTGGATTTCTAAGCTTTGGAATGCATCATTAGGGCTCCAAACACCAAAGGGGCTGAAACTCTACTGTATTGGGACTTGGGACCATAGTTTGAGATCTCTGTGATTTACAGTGTCGTGACACCCTGACACTTTTAGTGCAGAAAAAAAGCATAATAGAAAAATACACGAGTTTCAGCCCCTTTGGTGTTTGGACATCTGATCCTGAATTCCAGAGATTTGCAACTAATTCTAAAACCCAAAAACTAGATATAGGTATTGCACAAACTAAAGAGCCACATTATGTCACTTATTCTTAAGTGTATTTGTGGACTCTTGAAAATTGTGATTTTGACATTGTTTTAATGTGAAATAAATTGAGTTACCTTTCTAGATTCAACATTATTTGTACTTCAGATTTAGTTTTGTTGTAAAAAAAAAAAAAAAAAGCTTCTTACCATGTGACCCGTATTTGGCCATAGAATATGAAGCCATATTGAGAGCCCCAAATCTCTGGGATTTATTTATGAAGATTGAAAAAGAAAAGTTTATTATGAACCTGAATCTAAAAGGATATTAACATATACTAAATTTAATTATTAAAATTACAAATTAGAATTTTATTTTTACATTTTATGGACCATTGTCATATAAAATCATGACGGTATCACTTTTGTTATTTTACCTGTAGTTTTGCTCCAAAAATCATAGATGAAATTTGTTATTTTGATCCCCTCTACAAAACACTGGATAACTCCGTAAATATTAATCCATGACATTTAATATTTAGGCATTCATCATAATTTGTTTATCTTTCTTTAGAAAAAGTATTAACAAAAGAAAGTAATTTGCCCATTTGAAGTTCTGAAATTTGGTTGATTTAACATGGAATAACCCAGTAACATATTATGGCACATTTATTAATATAGTATCAATGTACATTGACAGCAATATTTGTTAATAGTTATGTCAATACTTTGTATTAGGGATTATCTGTTATGTTCTTTGGTATTTGTCTTCTGTATGTTTGGATGTGATTGTGCTATTAACATTGATTTAACTTTTATATTTCTCTGTTACAGGATTATAGATCTGCTGTGCACATACCAGTGGAAAATTCAGTTCTTGACAAAGATGATGACGTTGATGAAGAAAATGATATCATCGCTGATTGCTCATTCTCTCCGCTCTTGGAAACAAACAGTGCATACAATCAGTTGTGTGAGCAAGTATCAAATATTAGCATAGGTATTCAACCACATCTACAAATAGCAAAGTTAATAAATGTTTCAAAGAATCTACAACCCATTCAAGTGACAACTTCAAAAGAAATTGGTGTGTTCCATCAAGTAATTGGTCCCATAAAACCTTCAGTATTCTCAAAACGACATGGTTTAGTTTTGGGCAGGAAAAGTTTTGATCAAAGCATTAAGAAGAAAACTGGGAATGGAGTACCTGTAGTACTGCAGAAGGAGGTTGTGTTTGAGAATGCAGATGGTAAAGTGCTTTTGGAAGCAGATAAAACCCAGGATGGTTGCCCAGTGTCTGGGATTGATGGAAATGTTGACAAGACCTTATTTCAATCTGGAGATGTAGCACCTGTTTCGGTACAGAATGAGAATGTTTCTGCAATGGAAGAAAGTAAAGAAGTGGCAGATGAAGTTAGCCAGGGTGGGTGTCTGACAATTGTGGAAGATGAAAATGTTAAGGAAAACACATCCTCCAAATGTTCTAGCAGAGATATGGCTAGTATTGCAGAGGATAATGACACTGCTAATGCAAAGGGGGCGCTTAAACCTTTGGTAGATCTAAAAGAGGATGCAAATTCAATTGACCATGTGGAGGGCCTGAGAGACATTTCGTCACAGGAGACTAGAGTTAAAGAGCATATTGAGACTATTAATGCAAAGGAAGAACTTGATGTAACAGATCACACAAATGTGGTTGATGCATCATCCCTTGTCATTGAAGGGAATAACACCAAAGAGCCTGTGGAAGAGAGAGATGAAAGTTGTACAAGTGATGATATGATGCAAAGAGAGCAGAGTAAATCAAAGGAAAGTACTAAGCTGGATGGGAATGATTCTGAATCTGAGATATCAACAACGATGGTGGAAGATGAAGTTGAGTTTTTTGGAGGTCTACAGGATGATACAAATAATGTTGATATGGAAGTATGTGATGATGATTCTGATGACAATTCACAGATCGAAGTTTATGAAAACGACTCCTCCAGCATCACATCATTTTCGGCAGAGCCCATCATTTGTGCCTCCATCAGTGAAGACCATGATTGCAAGATGCAAATGAGTGACACGGCACCTAAGACCCCAGTGGTATTTCATGAGGAGGCAAATCCTAGAGATGGTGCCTATGACAATACTGGGACTATTTTAAGTTTAGAAGACGTGAGCTCAATGGCATCTCAGCCCATGTCTGTTCAAGAGCAACAAAATGCAGCTTCTAATAATGATACTGTTGAAGTAATTCAAAATGGGAATGAAAACATGACCCTTGAGCAGAGTATGGTGATACAGCAAAAACCTTTTGACATTTGTCAAGATGAGCCAAATGCAACAAGTAATACTGAACCCAGCAAATTAGATATAAGTCAAGATGAAAGAAGTGATTTAGACCAACAGGATGTGATTGAAACATTCAATGGTGATGATGATACACTTGTTAATGAGAATGAGACACAAAGTCAAATGTCTCACTCTTGTGAAGGTAAAACTCAAGTGACCAGGATGCACCAAAAAGGCATGTCTCCTAAGGTGTGTGCATCGCCCCACAATAGCACTACTATCTCTTGTAATGAAATGGTTGCTCGAAACACTTTGACAATGGAGAAAACTTCAGAAGTTGAGGTAAACAGCATCTGCTCTACCCCCACTCAGGATGAATTTCCATATGATCCAGAAGTAATTGAAGGTGTCAGGGAAGTATCTAATTTGAAAGAGAATTTGAATAGAGACCTGTATTATTCTTACAACACTGATCCTGATGCCACAATGTTGTCACCAAAAAGTACAGTGAGCCCTCATACCCATGTCTGTTTCAAAATGCCATTCTCTGACATTAAAGAACATTGTGAAGAAACTCACCCTGAAGAGCCAGGGTGGAATAGCAGCAAATACTGTGGCACAATTAATTTAGCATTTGAAGATAACACTACTTCCCAACAAAAAGACGATGAGTACAATAACTTCTTAGATGGTGCACCTCAAAATGATACTAAACTTTTATACAGAGACTGTGATGAAGACAATTTGCATGGATATTACCAAGAATGTCCATCTGATCAAGGGTTACCATGGCTTGATTGCAAAACAGATAGGCCAGATAGCTACCACACTTATCAATGCGAAGAGTCTAATAGTGACAGTAATCCACACATTGGTTTCATGTACAGTACTTCTGAGCTTAGAGAGGATTCCTACAGACCAAAAAAGCTTACTGAGAAAGAGAAGGATAACTTTTTGTGGGCAAAAAAGAATTACAAATTAGACAAAACTCCAAAAAAGAGGTATAGAAAAAGTAAATTCACTGGTGCTTTCTCACAAAATACTGAGTGGGATGAAGAAGAAGCTTCCAGAAGTATTCCAGACTTTAGCAACAGAAAAACATGCTTTGAGACATATCGAACAAAGCCACCTATGACAGTCACAATTAAAAACCTTCCACATGATAGGGTAAGCAATGAGCGATTTGATTGGCATAGGTATTTCGGAAGGGAGGCGGCTTCCAGACAACTATTTGATTTGAGTGAGGGGAATAATACATTTGACATTCCACCCTCATCAATTGTCACCATTCTTGACAAGAAAGGAAACCGTGTTACTTTCAATAACTCTGCCACTGTAAAAGCATCAGGAACAAGTAGTATGAACTCAGGACTTGAAAACTCGCTTAATCATTGGCAAGATCAACAAAGTAAGGCTGATGTGATCCGATCCGCTGTGGATCTCGAGTATCTTATCTTCTCTGAAAAACTCAATCAGATTCTCAAAGAAAATAAGAGTTCTCTCAGTACCAAATCACACTGTAGGTCAAATACTGATCGCACAAAATGTCCTATGGCGATTCGGTTTTCAAATCTTGATGAACTTGAGAGTTCCTCTGAACTTGGTAAACCACAACCATCACTTTCTGAGATGAAGATAATCGTGGAAATGCCAGACAGGAAAATTACAATGGGGCCTGCCAGAAACGGCAAACCCTTGAATCTCCAAAGACTTTTCTATGAAAAAGGCAACGAGGTTGAGTGCTTCAGGGTCTCAGAAATGACTGAGCAGTGTGCAGTTTCATACAAGTCCATGATGAATGATGTCTGTTCTGGCAAGACTCTTCGGCGCCAAACTGAAGCAATCAAAAAGTTGAGTGATCAAGAGAGTGTAAACCAAAAGACTGGATTCTGTGGACGTGTCAAGAAAGACATGTTCGACAACCTTCACAGCAATCTCAATTCTATTGTGAGGCAAGCGTGCAACATTAAATATAGGTTCTATATCCTTGCCACATCCAAAGATCCCTTCTTTGAAGAAACCAAGGTAATAAAATGTATATTTCAGAAGTTTTCAACAAACTTAATGTGGTCCAAAACAATGTATAAAGATAATTTTGTCATAATGTTTTGTGACTTGTAGAACCTTTTGGAGATTGAGGGCCACATACATGTAGAGCCAGATGAGTTTGACCTTGATGGCAATAGTCAATCCCCTCTTCTCATTGTACTGAGGAATGAGGATATTGCAGAGCATGTATGTGAGGTAAGTGAATAATAGATGCTACAATTAAGGTCTATGGACAGAATTTGTGGCATGCTGTGGATTACCATAGAAACATTTTTAGACTTGTTTAGATTTGTTCCTTGTTTGTTAAAATAATGGACTGTACAGTACAATTGCACTGTACAATTGAAGCCTCTGGGGCAAGGCACTCTAGAGGGTTTAAATGCAGGATAAATCTCTCGGTGTATATAAATGTTAATGTTATGTCTTAATCAACCTTGTAGTGGACGATTATGGGGCTTTTCCATTGCACGGTACAACTCTACTCGACTCTGCTCGCTTTTTGGGGGTTTTCCACTGTGGATAGTACCTGGAACTTTTTTTAGTACCACCTCGGTCATGGTTCCAAGCGAGCTGAGCCGATACTAAATGTAACGTACAAACTGCAGATCACTGATTGATCAGAGAGTGTCTTCACTACCAGTGTCACTGAATTTTCTACACGGGACATCAACCTGCTAGATTTTAAGTTGGCAACAGCGTGACTTTCAATTGTAAAAAAAAATGACTGTGCGCAAAACCACACCGTGGTCAATAAACGAGGTGCAGACGTTCCTCTCGTTAGCGACAAACGAAAAAGACTTTCAGGAAGTGCCTTTTCAGGAAGCCGCACACGGCTACCACCGGACCTATCAACAGTGTAGGGTAAAAAAAAAACAACTTAGAAGTGACTACAGAACCATCAAGGTGAAGTGGTTTGACCAAATGGACGCTTTCTAGATCGGTGAGCAATGGGAGTGAGAGTGCCCTGGACTCAGCCACGGCTGGGGTCCGTGATGGAGGATGGTATGTTTTGTTACATTAACTCTATACTCTGCTTGAAAGCTTCACTTTATTTAGTTGACCAGCTACTGGAAGCTTGCTTCTAAAACAACAAGGCCAATTTAACTGTTATACTTGTGTAAAGTATACAACAACTGCTTTATGCAACACAATGAGCTAGTAGCTAACAGCTAGTGGTCGAGCTAGTAGCTAACAGATAGTGGTCGTGTTATTGTTTATTGTTTTGTGTCACGTTTAAGATGATGTCATGGCAGTAGAGGTGGCGCAACTATGATGATCAGCCTATAATCCCACCCATGTTGAGGTGACATTAAACAGCAGTGGAAAAGCAAGCTCAGAAAAGTAGAGCGAGTAGTGTCGATTCGAACCGTAACGTGCAGTGGAAAAGTGCCATAAGACCCTGATGTGAAATGGCAGATGTAAAAATTTCATTGATTCAATCAATTCAAAAGACATGTTTAAATGCTTTTACTCCAGTCTAATTTCTCTAGAGTTCTAAATCAACCTGAGGTCAGACCCAAATTACCTCAGAAGAATAGTTTACAACGTAGTAGGAAAAAACTTAATGGTGCAGTATAGGTTTAATTTAGCTGCCATTCAAATGAAGTATGTGTATGATTAACAGAGTTGGGGAACAAGGGCATGAGTTCAGAGATTTTATTTAGATGAATTGCTTATTTGAATGTGGTTGCCCTCCAAATGAATCTAGATTTGCATTTATCCAGGTGCCTTATTTGCTGGAGTTGAAAAAGTCATCCAGTGTCCTGTTTGCTGGCATTGACAGCCCTGATGATGTGGTGAACCTCACTCACCAAGAGCTTTTTGCTAAGGGAGGCTTCATAGTTTGTGATGAAATGGCTCTTGACACACTTAGTCTAGGTACTGTTCAAGTTGCTACAGAAATTATACATATTTTACAGAAGTTGGTATGATGCATTATTACATTTTCAATTACTTTTTATTTTTGTCAAAATTATATGAAGGCAACATGAAGAAAGTTGTGACGATTCTGGAGGAACTAGAAAAGAAAGGAAAATGGAAATGGTTTCTGCACTATAGGGACAGCCGCAAGCTTCGAGACAGTGCAAGGTAAGATCAAAGCTATGAATTAAACAATGGCTGTGTCCAAAACCAAAGGTAATGACTGTGTTTTCGACAAGTAGCGCGTTTATGGATCAACATCCTTTTTGGTCCTGCAACAACATTTCAATAAACCAATCAGATTTTAGGGTTACATTCAAGGTTAATGTTGGGTAGTGCTTAGGACAAGGATTAGGGACTTGTCAACCGATCATTTCTCTTTAATTGTAGGGATAGTTTATGGTTAGGTTTAGGATTAGTCAAGTCAAGTAATATTTAGTTGTATAGCACTTTTCACAACACATAATTTCAAATCAGCTTTACAGAAAATTATGCTTCAACGGAAAAAGCTGTTATATAGTAATGTTTTTTTTTTAGTCATAATAGTGTGGTTTAAAAAATTAAAAGCACCTTGATACCTTCATACCTCCTGGATCCTGCCTGATAAAGCAGCATTTGCTTTGTTCCAAAAACGGGAGGGAGCATTTTCACCTATTATAGGTGTAGTCCCGGTATGAAGTCTGTTTCAAACGGTAGGCATCTTAATTATGCTGCCTCCTAAGATACTTTGTTGAAGCCAAATTCTGTGGCCCCATTGCATGTTTCTTCACAGATAAGACAATCCCTGAATGCATTGTAACAGATCAGTGAAAAAATAAATCCAAGACTGCAGATGAGGCAAGAGAAATGTTGATTATAAATAAACGTATTTTATTCAATAATCATAGTATCACATGGTTAGTTTAGAGCTTGTTATGATCAATTTCTATTTGAGTGGTGCACAGTTGGAGTTGCTGCCTATGTAGAGCTCTCCAAATCTGTCACTTGTGAGGTTCTATGATGGAAAGGATACTCCCTCCGGGTTTCACACATGCTTAACATCTGACCATGCCTTTTTGATTGAGGAATTTTATGCAAAGTTAAATGTAGCAGAGCCTTTAGTAGGCAGCTGCCTTTGTAGACGGTTGGCAGCAAACTAGGTTTTTGGAACAAAGCGATTTTGAAGGTTTTGGACACAGCTAATCCAGTAAAAACTTGCTTTACAAGTAACATACAAAAAAGAATGAAAAAGTTTTAATCATGTATATTAGACCACATATGTTCAGGCAGTAAAAGCAGAAGCATAATCCTGTCTTGCTACTGGATGTGGGTGCCGTCAAGTACTGATCCCTTTTCAACAAAAGCTACTACTATTAAAGGATAATTCCCAGTTCAATACAAGTTATGCTAAATCTACAGCATTTGTGTCATGTTGATTAAAAAATATATATATTTCAACTCGTCCTGCCTTGAGAAAAAAAAAAGGCAAATTACAAAAGTTACAGTGAGGCACTTACAATGGAAGAAAATGGGGGTTTAAAGGCAGAAATGTGAAGCTTATCATTTTAAATAAGCACTTACATTAATACTTCTGTTTAAAATCATGTATTATTTGAGATGTAAAGTTGTTTAAATCATTGACATTACATCAACATTAGCTATAACCTTACACAGAAATGGTTAGTAAGTGATTATATCACACTAAAATCATGTTAAAATGCATATTGTTTATGTACTGTATACTTTTGAAATAGTGAGTATTTAAAAGTTTACGGATTGGCCCTATTTACTTCTGTTGTAAGTGCTTCACTGGAACCCTGATTTTAGCTTGAATACAGGCAAACTCACCTCACCTTTCTGAGAAATTTGCCATTTTGAAACCAAAATATGTCATGATCTTTTGTGATTTGTGCGATTGGTTTGGTATGCATGTCTACATTGTTCATCAAGGAGAGAAAGGTGCAGAAGAGCTATTAAAGTGTAAAAGTGACTGATGTTTATATACATTAAGGGGCTTTCACATGACTCCTGTCAGCTCTGCCGAATACATTGAAGTTTATGGAGTGATGCCTCAGCACTCAAAGCACATTAGCAGTTCATGTGTTGCCACCTAGTGGCAGCTCCAGAAGTGTTCACTGAACTAATCAGTAATTGAAACAGAACAAATGCATTAAACCGAAGCAAGCCACACCAAAATACCCTTTATTTTTGCAGCTAATTCTGCACAATTGCAATGTTATAATTTGCTATACTATTAAATAGCTGGAATTGGTGCTTTTAGCTTTTTCTTTTTAAATATCCCTAGGAAAACATGTTCGTGGATGAGTGATCGCCCCTCATGCGTTTGCATCCCTGAGAAAAAACCTCACTCTTTTCCAACTTATTAAATGTAGGTCATATTATATCCTTGGTAGGTCCAGTCTGGAGTCAAGGAAGAAGCAACACTTTATAGATTGCTGTCAGGAAGCTGGCATAGTCGAGGTATTGCCCTATCATGACTGCGATGTCATATCACGAGACCGACCAGACTACCTCTTCTGTATAACTCGTCTCCAGATCCAGAATGCTTCTGTTCGGTTTCCTGTGTTTATAACAGGTGAGTTTTTGTAGTTTTTCATTTGTTTTTAAAGTCCACGTGCCTTACAGTTAAGTATAAGTACACCAGCCTTTTGTGGTTTGGCAAAGACTAATGAAAACTTGTTATCTGATAGTTTAAAGTCGCAGAAAAGTGCCTTGATGAGCACCCTTCTATTTGGTCTATTTGGAATTTAGATTCCAGCAACACACACACAAACACATGCTCATAAACACACACACGCTGCTCAAATCAGTGCCAGATAGCAGGAAAACGGAGAACCACTCTCAATACCACCCTGCTTTTCCACTGATTTGAGAACGCACGCAGCACATCGCAGTTTTCGTTTATGACGAGGCTGGAGCTGTTGCAAATGAATGAGAATCAAGCGAGTAATGATCATAATATTTTTTAATCAAGTTTTGAATCACAATACACTAAATATAAAGATGCTGTGCATCCAAAGATACCTCTGAAAAATACAAATAAATTCCAGCTACTTCCTCTGCATCTTACGCCAGTTTCATTCTGAAGTGATCACCTCTAGTTGCATTCAGCCGGATAAGAATAAGACCAGTAACATGCATTACGAAAAAAAAATTGGATAAATTTAGATTTCATGCCGACTTAGAGTTTTATTTCTCTTTCTTAGTTACTGGTCTCTTAAATGTGTAATGTGTCATTTTTGTTTTGATTGTGACTGATGAGAAATGTGCAGTAGTATAATTCTAAACTCTTGACGGTAAATACTCCCCAAGTCCCATCATTACATTAGAAACATTTAAAATAATGGTTATTATAATGTTGTTATTATGTTTTCATTGTTTTCAATATTTAATTTCTGTTTACTGTAAGCAGACTATCCTTTGAACAACATAACTTTGACCTATGTAGAGAATGTAAAGTATTTGATACAATAATAATATTATTTTAAAGGTTTAATAATATGCTGATATAGCTTGTATTTTTTCTGAATATACTTCAGTTTAATATTATTTAATAATGGCTGGATTTAACTTTAACACCCCTTGATCTTTTGTTTTTCAGACACACCAAATGATTCTCTTGGAAAAAATGGCATTTTAACCATGAACATTTATACATTCTCACGGATACTCGCAACTGACACTTGTTCTGTCTCATAAAGTTGTATTTTTGTTCAAACAAATTACTTATAGTTGGTAAGCACAACTTTGTTTATAGTAATAATTTATTGTTTTGTGTAAATGTTAAAATCAATATCTTTGTTACTTCATGAAATTTCTTCTAAACAATGTATAAGCTTTTGTGTGAGAGCTAACATCATTCTTAAACTGTTTTTGAAAGCCTGAAAAAATGTACATATATAGGTCATGAAAATATTTTAGTAAGTTTTAACCTAGTTTCATGTTTTTATAGATCACAAAAACTCTAATAAATGAACTGATTTATTATGGATGTGTATTTTTTAGCATTGTGTATTTGTATAGATTAGATTAGATTAAACTTTATTGTCATTGTGCAGAGTACAAGTACAAAGACAATGAAATGCAGTTTGCGTCCAACCAGAAGTGCAAAAAAAAGCAGAAAGGTGCAATGTGATATTCAAGTGTAGACAGGTGGTGCAAAGGCAGGACAAGATATATATTGCAGTGTTATAAGAGCAGAATAATTAAATATGCCTATGTAATATGAACAGTGTATGAACAACATGTACAGATATGTGCAATCATTAAAATAGTAGTAAGAATAATAAAGATATATGCAGTGTATTAGCAGAATATATAATAAGAAAAACAGAGTAAATGTGGATATTCTGTATGAACCATATAGACAGATATGTACAAGTATGTGCAGCTATGTGCAGTGTGGTATCATTAGAAGAGCAGTTAGAATAAGTGTATGTGTATGTGCAGGATGAATAGTATAAAGAGCAGTAGAATATGGCTATGTATAGGTGTAATATACAGTATGTACATTTTTAAATAAATCGAACAGAGTGGGTGGGATAGGGTAGTGCAAATTGTCTGGGGGGCAGGGGAGCTAGAGTTCAGTAGTGTGACAGCCGCAGGAAAGAAGCTTCCTCTGAAACTGCTGGTTCGGGTGTGGAGAGACCTGAAACGCCTCCCGGAGGGGAGTGGGGTGAACAGTCTGTGGTTGGGAAGGGAACAGTCTTTAATGATGCTGCGCGCCTTACGCAAGCATCGTTTGCACCGGATGGCCTCGATGGAGGGAAGTGAGGAACCGGTGATGTGTTGGGCAGTTTTCACCACCCTCTGCAGTGCTTTCCGGTCATGGGCAGAGCACAATTGGTGAGGATGCTCTCGATGGTGCAGCGGTAGAAGTTCACCAGGATCTGAGGAGACATGTGGACCTTCTTGAGTCTCCTCAGAAAGAAGAGACGCTGGTGAGCCTTCTTGATCAGGGTAGAGGTGTTGAGGGTCCAAGAGAGGTCCTCAGAGATGTGGACACCCAGAAACTTGAAGCTGGTGACACGTTCCACCTCAGTCCCGTTGATGAGAATGGGTGTGTGTGTGTGTGTGTGTGTGCAAGCTTTAGACTTCCTAAAGTCCACAATGAGCTCTTTGGTCTTCTTAGCGTTGAGAGCCAGGTTGTTGTCAGTGCACCACGATGATGGACCTCCTCGCTGTAGGCCGTCTCATCGTTGTTGCTGATGAGACCAATCACAGTAGTGTCGTCTACAAACTTGACAATGGTGTTGGAGCCATGTACAGGTGTGCAGTCACAGGTGAAGAGGGAGTAAAGGAGAGGGCTCAACATAATATATTATACTTGATGCATTCAATATGTTATTAGTTGTGGATATAACAATTTGTATGTTTAAGTGTAAGCTTAGAAAAAGTAATCAAACAAATATGCAAGTAAAATCTAACATAAGAGCTACAAACACCTGATTGAATCTTTGTTTGAGCCAAGATTATATTGTGTCGAAACATCAGGAAAACTAGGTTCATCTTTATTCAAACCCTTTTAAATTAAAATGCTGGGCTTTGTTGGTCTGGAATGAAAGCCTAAATTGATTACCAACTTAAAAACATTAGTATCACCTGAAGGAAAAGGATGGAACGGAGTATAACAATGAAGGTAAGATACTACAGATTATGGTTTGTATACTGTAAATCATATTTTTACTGCAAATTGGTGTGGTCGTTTTCAATCCAAGATTTTTCAGATTGAATACATTAATCAGTATTAATACTTATAATAGATTACCATAAACAATATATACTATATTGCCAATGTATATGTGGACTCCTGAACACAACACTGATATGTTCTTGTAGTGCATTTCATTTCAAAACCATTGGCATTTATTGGGAGCTGTGAACCACACTTCTGCAATGGCTTTCCATTAGATGTTGAAACATGACTGAGGGGATCCCATTCAGGCACAAAAGCACCAGTGAGGTCTGGCACTGATGTTGGGCAATGGGGCCTGGCTCACAGTCGGTGCGCCAATTCCTCTCAAAGGGGTTCAGGTCTGGGCTTTCTGGAAGCCAGTTAAGTTCTACACCAGACTAAATAAATCATCTCTTTATAAACCTGGTCATTGTAATGCTGAAGCAGAGAAGGCCCCTCCCCCTTCTCTAGCATTTTGTTTTAGCATTAAGATTTGATCTCAGTTTAATTGTGGGGCCTAAGCAAACATGTTAATTAGAAGAGGTAAGTCTGGACGTGTAGTTATGTAATGTTGTGACTCACATTGGTGTGATGCTTTTTCGTTGCCTGTAAGACCTAGTACAGGTATCAGGTAATCGTAGCTGTGCCAAAGGCAAAGCATTAATAAAACAAGCACAAACTTGCCCAGTTAAACAGATAACCAGACTACTGTATCTGCAGAAGGACAGGTTTATTATGACTGGTTTTGTTACTGGCACAGGTACTTGTCTACAGAGTAGACATATTTATTATACGGTACAGTACATAAGAGCAGTAATTCAAATGACATTGTCATTTGTTTCATTTATTGTTCAGTTCCCATATAAATGATGGGATCCAAGGAGCATTTGAACAGCTGTGAAATACTTTCTTGTGATGTGCTACATTCATACAAGTTCATACTGTTGTGAGTGAAAAGGTGGATATGACGTTATTGAGGAATTTTCCTTTGGGAGCTAAATAGAGGAGCTACATCATGTTTCTACAGCGTAACAAAAAACAGTTAGAAACGCTTTGACAGATGAAACAAAAATCCATTAATACACAAATACATGCCTTGTCAATATTTTATGCAGATAGGGTATTTTTTTCATTTATTTTTTTTACAAGAAATGCTAACCAATGTAGCCTTTAACATCATATAGACAGCTACAAATAATATATTTTCTGCCTCATTCAATGAACGGCATCCACATACAATCAGAAAATGATGTCCTTGTGCACACACTGTGGGGATTTGATATTTGGAGCAGCAAAAATGGTTAACTTTGTGTAAATTGTCATGCGAACATTTAGCTTTATGCTAAGCTAAAATGCTATTTATTGTCTTTACATGCATCAAGTTTTAAAATAAGACACTTAAATGTGGCACATTTTCCAACTTATATCAATGTTAAATTAGCGATTGGAACAATTTCACCTTGTCCCAATACGAGGCAAATCACATCCTGTATTGATTCGATATGGGACGCATAATTTTATCTTTAAATACGATCGCGTATTTTTTTACGGGAGGGGTGTCAATCCTAGTCACCAGGCATGGTTATATTTTATAATAAATTCTATCATGAAAATTCACATTGGAGCGTAATTTTTTTCTCTAGTAAGATCTTTGATAATAAATCAAAGACGAATTGCAAAAATCTTATTCTTAATGAGAATTAAAAACATGTGCAGCAAGTGTATAACAATCCAATCGTTTATGGTTAGTTCATAATGTATTAACCAATGTTAATATATACAAATTTTATTTTTTTAAATGTATAGTATATGTTGAAATTTACATTAACCAAGATTAATACATGCTGGAAAAAATATTCACTCAAAAATTATTTAATTCTAATCAATTCTATCAAATTGAATTAGTGCATTAAATTAAAATAAAACAAAACTGAAAATATTACGTTTTTTATATTGTAAAACATTTTAAATTATGTAACTAATTTAAATGCGTATATATTAAAATAAATTTTTCAGTGATGTTCATTGTTAGTTCACGTTAACTAACATAGTTTAGTAATGTAAACGAATGGAAATTTATTCTGAAATGTTACCATTTTTTCCAAGTCTTTTAATTGAAAATATTAAATGGATGCGGTCCTCAATGCTGATTGGTCAACAGCAGTGTTTATTCATGCTAAAGCACAACTCTTGACCTCTTCACTGATCATCTATTTGTATCACCCCACAGCACCCCTATCGGACAGTTATTCATGTTGCCTAGCAACGTTCTGTTTACTCTTGACTGTCAGTGACTATTTCTTCTAGCGGAAGTATGGCATTTAATTATTTTAATAATAAAAAATAAAGTTTTAATTACCATTTGTGTCCTTTAATATTTTTATGATGTGGTAACTGTTTTATCATGGCTGTGCCATAATTTGAAAATAGTCACATTTTGCGTCGTGCCCTCTATGATCGTGCCTAACAATACCATAGATATCATGAACAATACCCTTCATCCATGACAATATTCACAATACAGCTCTGCCTCTTGTGCCTTATGGCTTAAAAATCATTAATGAAAAAAAGTTTCATTAATGATTAAGTTCAAATAAACAGCAATTTCTCAAAAATATGCGGACAATTACCAACCAATTGGAATTGGTTAAATATAGATTGTAACATTTTATGTGGCGTCTTTATCACTTTTATTATAAAATGCAATATAATATAAAAATACATAGTTTGCGTATTTGTACGACTTGATTCTAAAATGCATATATCTCGCAAGCAACACTTCCATGAGCAAAATAAGCACACAATAAAATATAAATTTCATGCACGTCAAAGCTTTTGAGCTTTTTCAGATTTAGCAGCCTATTTCTTTTAACGTTAAAGTAATGTTTAGTCTTTAATTTGAGTTGTATAGGCTATAGGAGAGCCTATCGCAATTATATTACAGAGTTTTGTCTCTGCCTCCATTACTGCGTCGTTTCTGACATACTGGGTTCCGCTTTGCGCATGTGAAAAAAAATAAATAAAGATACACTACCGGATGCGTTTAGTTTTGGTTTTAACTCAACTTGCTGTCAACCCGGAAAGAGGCTGCTCACTTCTATCATGCGCCAGCGCACAGGGTTCTGCTCTCCGCGCTGCGCTTTCATCTGGTTTCGCGGATAAATGTGAGCAGATATTGTGTCCTGAGGCGCACCGACTTTTTAACACACAGGAGAACGCGGGTGAGTCACGAGCCTTTGGGATTTTGGAAGTGAAGCAAGTTGATATTAGGTGTGGCAGTTGTACGCAATAACCACTTCCTCTCCAAACGCTTGATCTCATACATTCGTGATAGATTTTTTATTTTTTTTTTGTTGCATGAGATTTTATGGAAACCTGGTTTAGCTGCACATAACTTGAATGCACCTGTCAGGAGCGCTCTTAAAACTTTGTTTTTGATGTTGTTCCACCCATGCCGGATCTATTATTGAGAGTGTAAAGACAGGAATAGCCATATCAATTATTCTGGTTTTAGTCATGAGTGTCAAACTTTGTATAAAACAGATGCTCCCTATTGCTGACACTCCCACGAGAGCAGCAGGCAAAGAAATAATGAGATATATAAAATATGTAATATATAAGATTATGCATGGAAAAGAATTGGCCATACTGTATTTGCATTGGTTTTACATGGACTCCGGACACTTAGGTCTGATCCTAAAGCTTTCCATGGATTGTTTTAAAAACTCGAAAGAAAACTTTTTGTTGTTTTGTTCTTTGTGTTGAGAGTGTAAAATGGATAATCCCATGAATAGCTTTAGAGAATTGAGGGAAATGTGGTTTATTGTCATAAATCAGTCAAAATCTGATCAAAATGTCATAAGTCATAATAGTCCTAAAATATGCTTTATTTTCTTTTGATTTGGGGGTGAAATATTATAGGGAGAGTTCACCCAAAAATACACATTCTCTCATCATTTACTCACCCTCGTGTCTTCCCAGACGCGAATGACTTTCTTCCTTATGCTGAACACAAACAGATATTTTTAGAAGAATATCTCGGCTCTGTAGGTTCATACAATTCAAGTGAATGGTGACCAAAACTTTGAAATTCCAAAAAGCACATAAAGGCAGCATAAAAGTAATCCATATGACTCAGAAGCGATAGGATAGGTGTGGGTGAGAGATGAAAAAGTCATGAATTACTAATATATATATATATATATATATATATATACTGGCAGCCAAAATTTTGAAATAATGTACAGATTTGACTCTTATAGAAAGAAATTGGTACTTTTATTCACCAAAGTGGCATATAACCGATCACAATGTATACTCAGGACATTAGTAACATGAAAAATTACTATTACAATTTGAAGAAAATCTTCAGAACTTCTTAAACTACTTAAAAATGTTCTCATCAAAAAATCCTGCAGCAATGACAGCTTTGCAGATCCTTTGCATTCTAGCTGTTAGCGTGTCAAGATACTCAGGTGACATTTCACCCCACACTTCCTGTAGCACTTGCCATAGATGTGGCTGTGTGGTTGGGCACTTCTCACACACCTTACAGTCTAGCTGATCCCACAAAAGCTCAGTGGGGTTAAGATCCATAACACTCTTTTCCATTTATCTGTTGTCCAATGTCTGTTTCTCTTTGCCCACTCAAAACCTTTTCTTTTTCATTTTCTGTTCCAAAAGTGGCTTTTCTTCTCTTTTGAGTCTTCTCTTTACTGTTGTACATGAAACTGGTGTTGAGCGGGTAGAATTCAAGGAAGCTGTCAGCTGAGGACATGTGAGGCATCTATTTCTCAAACTAGAGACTCTGATGTACTTATCCTCTTGTTTAGTTGTACATCTGGCCTTCCACATCTCTTTCTGTCCTTGTTAAAGCCAGTTGTGCTTTATCTTTGAAGACTGTAGTTACACCTTTGTATGATGTCTTGACTGATGGGTTTCTAGAGAAAGCTGTTTCTTTTTTTGCCATTTTTTACCTAAAATTGCCATTAAGATATGCCAATACCTTATAGCAATAGTTATTTTCTTGTACAAAATTAGCAATTTAGCATGATAACTCATGGATAAGGTGTTGGAGTAAAGGCTGCTGGAAATGGGGCCTGTCTAGATTTGATTAAAAAAAAAAGACTTTTTTTTAAAATAGTGATGGTGCTTTTTTTTTATGTGATC
Organism: Moxostoma hubbsi; assembly: GCA_032164185.1. NCBI lineage: Eukaryota > Metazoa > Chordata > Actinopteri > Cypriniformes > Catostomidae > Moxostoma > Moxostoma hubbsi. The sequence continues at coordinate 9,010,592 of JAVLUX010000018.1, read as the reverse complement.
AGTTGAATGTCACTTTGGTGAATTAATGTGCCAATTTCCTTCTGAAACATCAAAATCTTTACATTATTCCAAACCTTTGGCCGCCAGTGTATACATATATCTGTTTCTTTGTATTGTTGTAAAGAACTAAAAAAGTTATCACAGGTTTAAGGAGTTTTATGTGCATGTGTGAGATACAGTAACTGTCTTGGTTTCAGATCTCGGACATGCCTTACCTGGACAGACAAAATCGGACCTGTGGATTCCTGGATATCGAGGAAAATGAAAACAGTGACAAGTTTTACCGCCGTTATTTTATCTTGGATACTGATAAGAATTTTCTGCTATGGTACATGGACAATCCACAGGTATTGCTCCTTTGCTTTTAAACTCTGTGAAGTTGCTGTATTGTTTTGGACATGATATAATATGTTTAATATTTAATTTGACTAAATCAACTTTAACCTTTAAGGGTCAGATCAAGCTGTTTTAGGGGATAATTTACCCAAAAATAAAAATTCTGACATCATTTACTTACCCTGATGTAGTTTCACACCCCGTATGACTTTCTTCCGTAGAACACAAAATAAGATGCAAGAATGAATGTTCAGTCTCAGTCACCATTCACTTTCAGTGTGTAGCAAAATAATGCAATACAAAGTGAATTTTGACGGGCTGTTATTCTGCCTAAAATCTCCTTGTGTTCTTAAGAAGCAAGAAGTCATACGGGTTTGGTACAACATGAGGGTGAGTAAATGATGACAGAATTTTTATTTTCCAGTGAACTATGCTTTTAAGGTAACAAACAATGACACATTTTCACTTTTTACAGTGCATTTACGTACACCCTAAACCTCTCATTTGCATTTTTTTTATCCTACATATTTTGCATAACTCTGCCTGTTTCTTCACAGAACTTACCTGTGGGAACAGACTGTGTTGGAAGTTTGCGACTCAGTTACATTTCAAAGGTAACTGCATATAATTAGCTGACGTATGTAAAGAAATACAAATCAGTGAATGCATTTTTATTATTACCTTTTTATTTGCTTATGTGCTCTTTCATTTGCTCCATATATTTAATGGTAGGTTAATGAAACATCCGTTAAGCAGAAACCGAAGGCAGAGTTCTGCTTTGGTAAGTATAGAAAGTGGCTCGGTTTTTGTTTTGGTTGTCACAGTATCAATAACAAACCACTGTCGACTTTTTCTTATAGTAATAAATGCGTTGTCCAGACGGTACTTCCTGCAGGCAAATGATTCTGTGGACTTGAAGGAATGGGTCACTGCCTTGAATAATGCAACCAAAATTACAGTATGTCGAGCTTGTCACACATTTTCCATCAAGGTTAAACATAGACTCGTGGTTGTCATTTTAGGGCATTCTTTCTCATATCTCATTTTCAAAGGCATATTTCAACCAAAATTGGCAATTCTATCCTCATTTATTCACCCTCCTATTCCAAACCTATATGACGTCCTTTCTTTAGTGGAACGCAAAGGAAAGATTCTAAAGATTGTGCTGGTCGTTACATTAAACAATAGGACATTTAAATGTGAAAGCTTTGGAACTACCCATATTTATGTGCTTTTTGGACCTTTAAAGTTCTGTCCAGCATTCACTTGCATTGTATGGATGAGGGTGAGTAAATGATGAGAGGACTTTCATTTTTGGGCTTCTTCCATATGCAAATAGAAGTTACACACCTGGACTTTAACCACAAATAAGCAGAAAAAAAGTCAAGAGGTTATGGTTTTATGCAAAGTCTGTATTCTTTTAGTTTGGTTTGTATGAAATAATGAAGGTTTATGCGTTTGTGTGTGTGTATTAATCAATGAATATCTGTTTAAGGTTCCAAAAGTATCACCAGTGGCTCAAACCTCTGATGTTACAAATGTTTCAAACCCAAGTCAGTCAACATCTCGTCTGGCTTACAAAACAGAAATTGTCGGAGGTGTGGTTGTGCACACACCTGTCCAGCAGGTAAAGTATTTGTACATGTTCTTTAATCATATTTGAACTTAAAAGGAAAATATGAACATTCATTTGTTTTGTCATCAGAGCGATACTGAGGATGTCTTTGTGAGTGAACCGGCATCACATCTCACTTTAAGGAGATGCCAGAGCGTGCGTCCCAATGTCGTGAGGACTGGCTACTGTGTCAAACAAGGCAACGTGGTAAGACAAACGTCTTTGGATTTTGGATATAATGAGCATATAAAGCATGGATACTTGTAGAAAGTCTTGGCAAGAGGTTCTCAGCTGGGGGGGGTCATGACCTTAAATGGAGCTAAATGCAACTAATCATATAATAATCATGCATAGTTAGGACATCCAAAATAAATATGCTAATCATCTTTTATAATGGATGAGAAAACACTTCCCTTATATTTTTTGTTGACGTAAAAGTTTTTGTCTGTGGTCTGTGGAAAACTGACTGCTTGGGCCATAATAAATATGAAAATGCATAATATTCCTTCCATTGTGTTCATAGTTTTAAAAATGCTATTTGGAATAAGACCATAGTGACCACATGTAAAACCATGCATTACTGTTTATTACCATGGTTAGTGACTGTGGTTCCTATATAACAAACTATGGCATTTTTCTAAATACCACAGTTAATACAGTAAATCCATGATAAATGTTTGAAAGGTTTGTGATGTGTGGATTAAAAAGCCTTCTCATTTATGTCTACATGGCATAACGTTTTCTTTGTCAGTCTGTTTATAATGTCAGGGCTGTTTAATATGACTTTAAACTAGTTTAACCAATGCGACATATGGAGTTTTGCAACAGAGAATTTATGCCGCATTCGACCTGGATTCATAATCGGCGCTGCATTTCTCACGAATGCCATTTAAAATGGTCTGTGCTCTGTGGTCTAGTTCAGTCCACGAATAAAAGCAGCTGCCCTGTGCTCATGCACCTCTTTCCATTCTGTTGTTGTGCTAATAATTGATTGAAGGAATAACTAGTGCTGTTGATAATGATCAGCGCTGTTGTTACGAGTAAACCCATTGAGACGTGCTGATAATAATGTGGATAGCACGGTTTAGTTCCACTTTTTGAGTGAGCAAAATGCACTCCAAAAATAAGGTTAAGATGACGGCTCATTAATATTCATGAGAAAAGCACTAACTGATTGGTCATTGATCTTGAGTTTGAGACCTGTGTGTTAGGCTGTTAAATCACACTTCTGTTGTTCTGTTCATCCATTTACAAAATTGTCAATTTTCCTATTCAGCCTACTGTGGCAGGGCGGAGGGCGGGGCCGGGACGTGATGATACACACCCGGTCCCTTATCAGGCTAATCAAGCCTCCAAGAGGGATAAAGGCCGATGGCAGACGGTGGTGCAAGGAGGAGGCGAGAACTGGCTTGACAATATAAATAATATTTTAATGATAAACTTAAAAGACACAAACAGACACACGACAGACATGTCCGTAAATGATCTCTCTCTCCTCGCACCACCGTCTGCCATCTGCCTTTATCCCTCTCGGAGGCTTGATTAGCCTGATACGGGACCGGGTGTGTATCATCACGACCCGGCCCCGCCCTCCGCCCTGCCACACCTACATAATGTTATTAATATTGTTGCCTATGCAGTTTATTGCACTCTCAGAAAGTTAACTCTATTACGACATTAAATGTCTTTCTATTACTTCTAGAAAGATGAAGTGTGTCATTTCTGTGCCGTTAGCATCAACGAAAGAATTTAGAAAGAAATGACTGTTTACAAGTAGGTTTTTCAAACTCCACACTTGTCTACCAACGGTCAGAAGAACAAATTGCTCTGGCCCAAACTCACTTCATTGGTTGTGCCAGTGTTGCTATGCAAGGCAGGTGAGGATGCTCAAAAAAAATCAAAACAATATTTTGAATGTTCTACAGATTCGGTTTAGGGAACAGCCAACTTTCAGGGAAGTTAAACTACAAATGTAGGTACTGTGCCGGGCTACCATTTGATGTCCAAAGTAAACTTTTGGTTTTGAAGTGAAACCAGTTGAGAATCACTGCTGTAAACGATTACTTATACTACCACTGTTATTGACAACTTCATTTTGTCTTCACTACAATTCCATTGAATATTCTTTCAGAGGAAGAGTTGGAAGAGGAGGTTTTTCATTTTAGATGACCAAACTGTGAGCTACTATAAAACTGAAATGGTGAGACACTGAAATGGCAAACTCTTTAACAGAATACAAGTTATTTTACAGTTATCATGAAAGGATATGCCAACTATTACTCTGTATTTAGGATAAGGATCCATTGCGCAGTATTCGACTGAGAGATGTGCTGAAAGTTAACGAATGCCTTGTAAAATCAGGGTGAGATAACATTTATTTTCTTCTTTTCTTTTCTTTCTTTTCACAACAGACAGGATGTCTTGGTCAATAGTAATCTCTGTTCTATACAAATGAACTTCAGATTGAACATATTAAAGGAATAGTTCATGCAAAAATGAAAATTCTGTCATTATGTACTGACCCTTGGTTAGTTTCAGATGTATATAATGGTGGTTATTTTTTCTGTAAAACAGAAAAGTGGACATTTTTGATTAATCATTTCGTAACTCTTCCCGAACACATCTGTGAAGCTACAAATGAAGAAAAGATAAAAAAAGAAACAAATACACCATATAAGTAGTCAAAAATCACCACATACAATTTATGCATCATATTCATTAGACTTACAATAGTTTTGTTTGAGGAACAGACCAACATTTAAGTCATTATTTGCAATGGTGAAGGGGAAGAGTATCTTAAATTTTGGTCTGTTCCTCACACAAATCTATCACATGATTTCAGTACACTTGAAATATAGGTGACGAGTCGCATAGACTACTTTTATGGTGCTTTTTTGTCTTTTTTTAAGAGTTTAAAGTTAGTAAAATTGACAGAGTTTTCAGTTTGAACAGAGTTCTTGTTCTTGTCTTAAAAATAAACGTGTTTCCGTGCTTCCTTCCAACTGAGGGACTTTTTTTTGTTTGTATTTTTAGGGATTTGCTGTCCCGTGATAACCTCTTTGAAATAATCACAAGTACTAGAACCTTCTATATCCAGGTAACTCGAAATAAATTTGATTTATATTAATCTAGGTATGAGTGAAAATGGTAATGCATGAAAATACATTGTAATAAGTTGTGTGATGTGGACTGCATAATATGGACATATGGTCCATCTCATTGGGTAGCAAGCAAATTCGCAGCTGTGTGTAAATGTATTTTGAGATCAACTGTTTGTGAATCATCCCTGCATAAATGCTCTGTCACTCAAGCAAAACGTAAATAACTCATAAATATTCTTTGCGTATGTAACAGGTGTGTATGTGGCTACTGTTCTGCTGAGGCATTTTGTAAATGCAAATGCGACATTCAGTTATGAGGATCTTGTATAATTTAGTATGCCTATGCATAGTGACTACTGTATGTAGCAGTATTTGTAATCATCATAAATTAAAACAATCAATAATAACATTTGTGGACATATTTCCATAGTTAATACAAGTTAAGCTTTCTGGACATTACCTATGAAGTGCTGTCAACTACCACAAAAATAATATTGACTCATCCTTCCGTTTTTCAAACCACCAAAAATCATGTTTATACTAATACACTTTCCATGGAAGTCTATGGGGCAAGGTATTGCACTGGGCTAAATGTCAAAGACTTCAACTTTATATGTTAACATGACACTAGAGTGATTGAATCATTTACTGACCTGGCCTGTGCAGTGTATTATGCATAATTCAACTCCTGTTATAATCATGAAAAGCCACTAAACATTTACACAATACACAAAAGGATACCAGAAAAGAGCATGACGTAACTGTCTGCAAAGTATTGTTTAAAGGGATTTTCACCCCCAAAATAAAAATTCTCAACATTTACTCACCCTCATGCCATCCCAGATGTGTATGACTTTCTTTCTTCTGCTGAACACAATAAAGAATATTTCAGCTCTGTAGGTCCATACAATGCAAGTGAATGGGTACCACATTTTTGAAGCTCAAAAAAGCACATTAAGGCAGCATAAATGTAATCTATATGACTCCAGTGGTTTAATCCATGTCTTCAGAATAGATGTGATAGGTGTAGTTAAGAAACAGATCAATATTAAGTCCTTTACTATACTATAAATCCTCCTCCTTGCTCAGTATGTGGCAATATGCAAGTATGTGAATTGCCAAAAAAAAAGGTGAAAGTAATGGTGGGGATTACTTGTAAAAAAAAAAAAAAAAGGACTTGATCTGTTTCTTAAACTGCAAACAATCCCACTGCTAAAAGGACGATTTAAACATCTTTACAGAGGAATAAATGTGTTCTAACAAAAATATTAGTTTTAAAACTGTTAAACCCTCTGAAATGCTTGGCCCCATAGACATCCTTTACAGTTGCAGTTGCATTACAGTAAACACATTTTTTATTTTAGAAACTGAGGAACATGTTGAAATTATTTTGTGGTAGGGCTTAATTGGTATCGAACTCCAAACATTTCTTTAAAAATACAAACTTAACATGCTTAATGGTGTGTGTGTGTGTGTGTGTGTGTGTGTGTGTGTGTAGACAGACACCCCAGAAAATATGAAAGGCTGGATCAAGGATATTGCCTCAAAAATTCAAGACTTTAGAGGACCATCTAAGGTAAACTTACGTTATTAAGTCGTCATTTTTATATGTATATGCTTTTCACATTACACATCATTTTCAAAAAAGCTTTAATGTCTGTAATTATTTAAATGTCTTTAAATCCCATCAACCGCTTATTTAAAAAACTTAAGTCAAGTTAATGGTGAGGGGGAGAAGCCAGACTCAGCCTCTGGCTATACAGTGTAAATTTAATGCCAATATGTGTAATACAAGTCATGAATTAATTGAGTAATTCACTTTAATTAAAAATGAATTAATCAGATATTATGAATTTTCAGGATTTCTCACAGTTCTCTTCTCTGTATTGACAGCATCGTGGTTCTAGAAAAGTCTTTTCTGCACCGGGGAAACCTCAGCTCGTCAAGTCTTGTTCCATGGCAGATTCGTGGCAACCCTGGACCCCTGTTCCCAATCAGGAGAAGCGTTTGAAGGAAGAGGGCCAAAGAGAGGGCTCATACAGCTCTCTCCCCTCCCTCTCAGATCCCAGCCACATCTCTCAGTCACAAATTCGTCAACGGCACCATTCTCAGCCTCAGTTCGCTCCCGTTGATACAGACTTTCCCGACTGCTTCGACAATCTCCGCACCACTGACGTTTAGTTGCTTTAACGGATACTGCTGGCCAGCACACGGATAGTGTTATGATGTTATTCCTTTTTCTTGTTTAATGGAGCATACCCAATTTTGCAGCAAGACTGCAAATAATTAAAGCTGTGCAAACATGTATGTGCTCATTGCAATCCTGTTCACCCACCTTAAAGGAATGTAAAATCAGGAAGGATCAGCTGGTGAAAGTTTCTTTAGTAAGATTTCAGCCAAATGTCTGTATTTTTACCAATCCAAAAGTCTGAGATCATGAAAACGCTTCAATTTTAACATTGTTCTAATTTAATCCAAATGTCTTTAGTAACATTTTACAATAAGGTTAAAATGAACAATTAAGCGACACTTTTGCCGCATTTGTTAACGTTGGTTAATATCGTCATTAAATACATTTTAACACTAGTTAATGCATTATGAACTAACACAAACTTAACCCAGATTAATGAGTGCTGTAAAAATGATTGTTCTTTGCTTGTTCATGATACATAATGCATTAACTAATATGAACACATATCTTTATTGAAAAGTGTTGCCCACTTTTCCTTACAATTTATATTATTAGCATAACAAATTTAGTAAAAAAGTTTAATTGAAAAATGAACATGAATGTCTGCATTTTGTATAAGCTGAAGAGCATCAGAGCATCTTTTGTGCTTCAGTAGAAGGAAATCAGACCCTTTGTACAAACGAGTTAACACGGACAATTATGCATCTGATTAGTGACCTAGAAATACAGCAGAATCCTGAATACTATTTATTGATTTTACACAATACATTTTTTATTGTTTTAAATCTATCAACACGATTACACTTTTCAATATTACAATTATTATTATTATTTTTGTTTTAAAATATTCCCAGATTTTCAATGTGTTCTCAGACTTTTGGAGCCCAATATACACTTGGTACATCTGGTAGAATTCAGTCAAGGCACTGGGCTTGATTTTATATTATTTTGAAGATATTTTGGCCTCACATCACTAATGAATTCACTTGAAGGATTGTGGAAGTGCAGTGATCTTTCCTGATTAGGCTACTACCAGGCATTCTTTGACCAGGATGTCTGAAAATATAGTCCATATTTTCAAACTGATTTCTTAAAATGACTGAAAACCTTCATATAATGCTTTATTTTGATTTTGTTGTGAATGGTACTAAATGTTAAAGAAGTCTGTAATGTTGATTAGGCTACTCATAAGTATGCGTATTTGCTAGATATGCATCCTTGCTTTGCATATGAAATAAACCAGTCTGTGACGTAAAATAAACCACTGACTTTGTCTAGTTGTTGTAAAGGTTTAGCTTGTTCCTCCACCAGTCTGGAACAATGCGTGCATTGACACTTAACTCAAAGAAGATAAAACCAGTTGCATAGAAACATAATATGCAATAGCAAGGCCATTAATCAGAAAACGGTGTCTAAAAGGGGCGTGGCTTGACAGTTATTTTGCATTCAGTATTTTTTAATTAAATGCATTATTTGGTGAGGTACGATGGGTCTAATAATACATTTCAAATAATATATATATTTTTTATTTTTAATGTCATTATACAGGTCCAGAACAGTGACACTTGAAGCATAAAAGATGATTATCACATGGCACGTGATCCTTTTGTCTAAGCCTCAGACGCCATGCCCACAGTCTGTACTATTATTATTTTTTTTATTGCAATAAAGAAAAAGATAACAGCACTGCATATATCTATTCGAGAGGATATAACAAAGGGGAAAAGATAAAGATACCAAATATACAAATAGATCAACAAAGGGAGCATTCGTCAATAAAATAATCTTCGTATACTTTAAGAAATCTGTTATTCTTGTTATTATTTAAAAGTTTAAGGGATTTTACCATAAGAGACATGTCAGCAAGAAATGCTTCAAATCTAGGCGCGGTATTGAGAAACTTGCTTTTGTGGATAAAATATTTGCAATGCAAAATAAAGAAATTAACAATAAGTTCAACGGCATGTTTACCATCAGAAAAACAAAGCAACACATCTTTCAATGAAAAACATCACATTTTAGAAAAGGTGATAGGTAGCTACTTAAACTCTCCCAAAAAAGGATGCATCTGATATTGATCAAATAAGTGCTTCATCTTCTATCTTACAGGACACACATAAATTAGAAATATCAGTAAAGATAGAAATCTGGGAGTTTTTGGGTAGATATTAGGCAATATTTTAAAATGCATTTCTCTTATTTTATTGGAGATGCAGTATTTTTCTGGAAGTAATAATGTTCTTTTCCAGTGAATATTATCAAAAAGATTATACCAATAAAATGTACATCTAGGGGATGAATGATTTCTATTATGTAATATTTGCTTTATGTGTTTATTATTAAAAAAAAAATTGTCAAGAAGGTTAACACCGTAAAAGTTTGGGCATAATTGTTTTTCTCTCATTAAAGCAAAGGTATGTTTTAAACGAATGAATGTAGCTTGGCGACAAAACTTTGGAAGGAAAATTAAACAAAGTCATAAATTCTTCATATTCAAGTATACTGCCATTATTTTTAAATAAATCCAAAACAAACACAAAAACAATACTCTATCAAACCATTTGTCCAAGAAGAGGGATTTGTTTCGGATTACAGTATTCAAGTTATTCCATAGAAATTCTTTGTGGGGAGAAACATAATTTCCAAGCAAGCAGAGCTTATTGGTGAAATTTAGAGAGAGAAAAAGGTCATTTAGATGGAGTAAAATTGCATTTTAAAAGAAAGCCTAAGCCTACAAATCTACTGAAAATGGAGTTAGGGATAAAATACCACAGTGAGTTGTAGTTGCTTAAGCATTTTTTTAACCAGCTAATTCTGAAGGAGCCAAGTAGATCACTGAAATCTAAGACTTCAAGCCCAGCTTCTGAACATTTATTAGATAAGATGGATTTTCTAATTTTGTGGGACTTATTTTGTTAATGTCTGTGCAAATTTTGTCGCTGGCAAATAAAGATAATGAAGGATAGACACAACGAGATAAGCGTTCAACTTTAGAGAGAAGAATTCTGCCATAAATCGATAGGTCACACTGTAGCCAATAGTTAAAAATAGTTTTGGTTTTCACTATTTTGGGGGAAAAATTAAGTTGTAACAGTCTGTACTAAATAGACCCTATTCACAGACTGTGATGACGTGCTTCCACCTTATTTAAGAGCGTAAATCTCACAATTTTTGAAATATTGAGTGTAAATTGATAACATTAATTAATTTGGCATCTCCTCCAATTTTACGTCTTAAGCCACCGCTCACTAATTGTTTCCTCTTCTAGAAAGTCATTCAAACATAATAGCGGCTTTTTCTCTTTTGGTCTTGGTCTTGGTCTTGAAGTGAAAATAATATTTGCTGTGATCTGCCATATCTTATTCATGGTTGCGCCATCTTTGATGGAAATGACAAGGAGGCTGTGAGGATTAGACTTTATACACACGGTATAAAGCTGTAAAAAGCCTGTAAAGCTGTAAATGTCGTCTGGAGTGTTCATGGAATTATGTTTTTTCAATGTTTTGTCTGCAGAACGATCCAAAAACACTTTAAACTGCAGTATAACCAATTGAAATGACTATATGTCTGTCCCTCACAGCCTTGTCGTCATCCCGTCAAAAATCAAAGATGGCGCTGCTATGAATAAGGTGAATAAGCTTTCCCGGTCCAGTCAGACTATCTTCTGCAGGATATCTGAAAGCTTAGTTTGCGCTGGTCCGGGTGGAAGCACGAGTCGTGTTCACAAGGTTCCGTGTTGATACATTGAGCTTTTGATGACTAAATAATCACAGAATTTGTCCAAGTTTGCCAAGTTAGTCACATCAACTCTTTTAAAGATATTCAGCGTTTGGTTTGAGGCACGTAGCAGAAAGTAAAGCGGATATCCATGAGCAGAACAGTATATTCTGCTTTGTTTTCTTAGTTATGTCTGTGAAATACTCTGTAATGAGGTTCTGTGCTGTACTTACACTCGCTACACATTTTCCGCTGTTTTCCCGTGTTTTGCGGAAACTCAAGCGCAATTATATAAATTATTTATTTTCTCATGCCGGTCTTTTATTATGATATGAACCGTATGCGATAAGCCCGTCCCTAAACATCACGTGATGACAAACCCAGCTGTGACTGGTCGCTTTACATGTCAGTTACATGGATATTCCTGCCTAAGTGGGCGGTTCTTTGCTAATGTCAGCTGCGATCAAAGTCTTTCTTTTATTGCATCAAACACATACATACATCGAATAACAACAGTGGGGCATATTGCTCACAAAGGGACAATTATAAACAAAAGCAACACATAAGATATCACAGCGAAAGACTTCCTTAAGAATGTTATATGTTTTGGATGCCTTAGGATGCCTAACAATATAGTCAAATTTAGCATCATTAGAATGAATATCTGAAAGAAAAATCATAGTTTCTGTAATCTGCACCAATTTTTTTAAATATAAAAATTATAACAGGGTAATTTCTGTCCAAAAATATTTGTAGAAAGGACACTTCCATTTTACAAAAGGAGTCAAAGGGGGGATACATTTTCAAAAAAACGTGTTTAAAAGCTTATTGCAAGGGTAATTTTTGTGAGTAGTTATGAAATGAAGTCCTCTAATTTTATTTGGATAAGAAATTTGCTAGGAGAAATCCATAAAGTACTTAAATTAAGAGTTTAGGTAATAAATACTCCATATTGAGCGTGCTTTCGAGAGAATTATTTGATCTGAGACAAGAGCATTTCTAATGAAAAAATATTAAATTTATTGTCTAGAATATGACTACCGTTAATTGAAAGTATATGAATGTGATTAGAGAAGCTAGCATAACTTAGGTGCGCTCTAAGAATAGATTTTAAGCTAAGTGGGATACTTTTAATCACCTTATTGATGTTTCTTATAGAAAACGAAGCACTCTTCAGAGTAATAAGTTCATTAAATGAGAGAAGTTCCCCTTGATTACTGAAGTGGTCAGAAATAAAAAGGACATTTTGTGCCACCCAGTCCTTCAAAAAAAGTGATTTGTTGCCAGACAGAACATTTACAGTCACTATTAGAGATACATTGTCTTTATACAATTAATCTTAAATGTCTGGTTGATAGTCTTAAAATCCAGAGCATTAAGACCACCCAAGAGTTTTTCTTTGAACATGTCCTGCTTTATTTTTCCAAACAGAACGAAACAGCAGAGAGTTTATAGATATTATCTTTTTTTATCAACATATAACGAGAGAGCCGGGTATATTAAACATGATATGCCTTCAGCTTTAGTCAATAAGACTCTCTCGTAAATTGTTTAGTCTCTCTGCAGCCAGCAGTTACTGTAAGTACCTTTTATGTTTTGTCTTTTTGCCTGAAAATTTTGGTGAAGATGTTCGGAGTCTGATTTACATATGACAGTCCCAAGATACTTGACACAACGTTTCACCTTAATTCCACAAACAGATGTTTTGTCTGAATCATGCACATACATGATTTCACTTTCCCTCAGGAGGCTATTTCCAGTCATGCCGGTGCGGCTCCTTTCTACTTGAATGGGAAAAGACTGACGATGAGACTTTGAGTTACGATGCTCTCCCTCCCTCCGTGTCTCCGCACACATCGGCACATCAGACACACAGACAGGCAGGCAGCATCTCCTCCCAGCTCCTATCCCAGTTGTGTTTTTCTTGGCTTGTGTGGAGGTGAGAGGTAATGAACAAAAGACTAGGCTACCAGTGCCACGAGTTTACAGCTAATTAGCCAAAAGACAAATATAGTCAACTAAAGTTGGAGTGGAGTATTGGTGGCGTAGTGTGCTAAAGCACATAACAGTTAATCAGAAGGTCGCTGGTTCGATCCCCATGACCACCACCATTGTTTCCTTGAGCAAGGCCCTTAACTCCAGGTTGCTCCGGGGGGATTGTCCCTGTAATAAATGATCCGTAAGTCACTTTGGATAAAAGCATCTGCCATATGCATAAATGTAATGTAAATGTGAAGTTTTGCTAATGCAATATATCATGGCCATACAGGCTACTGTACTTAATGGAGTCCCTACAGGTGAATACGGTAAATTTGTGTCTAATAACGTCATCACAATCACATTGATATGCAAATTAGGCGTTAACTAATGCGCTAATTTGCATACATTTGACACCACAGAACTTCCCCGGTTAATGACTTACATCAACAGTCTTTTCCCCTGAAATATTATGTTTTTAGTTTTAGATTAGCTTGTTTTGGTTCATTTAGAAGAACTCTACAGATGCAAACAGACAGAGCGTAGTAGGCTGAAAACAAACAACATCTAAATGTGTATTTTGGAAGTTTTATTTCCATTAGAGTAAAAGAAGACATGGAAGCAAAACAGACCAAAATCTCATTATTTTTGTAGAAATCTGTTGAGTATGAAACAATTGCGTGAGTGTGAGGGAATTCAAATAAATTGGGAATGAATTAACAGGGTTGTGTTAATACATCTAATATCTAATACATTTTTATGAGAAGTTCCCCTTTTTTCCACTTGACCCCCTGCCCCCCAAATTGTCTGTGCACGCCCCTACTTTGCAATGTGTAAATGTCTCCAATATGACAAAAGCGTCCTGAGATTTGAATGCGACTCTATGAGAGATTCGCCTTTTTGAGCCGCCAAGCGACCCCTAGAGGAAGACAACAGTTGGTAACAGGAGGACAGGACACTTGCTATCCCATTAGAGAAAGAGTCCGGTTGAACCGAAAACAAGTCGACTGTTTGTAAACTATGGTGAATGATGGACTCATGCCGCCTCTATATGTGACCAATCTGTTCATCATTATTCTTCTTTAAATAGAAAGTAATAATGGAATTTGATATAACGCGCACAAGGCCATCGCTGTTTGGAGAAATAGGTAAGACACGTTTGTTTGTTTGTTTGTTTGTTTACATAGCAGATTGCGTTCTTAGTTAGCAGTCTACCCTATTAAAAGAGGCTTGATACATTGTAAGTAACCAGCAGAGTAATTAATCATTCGGCACTTATCATTGAAGATCTCCCTTTAACTGTATGACACCTTTTTAGAGGTCTCGATGACATACCTGTATATTGCTTACCTAACCTGTCCTGAATTGCAGCGTGTCCACATGCTATTTGGCCTTGAATCATTCACCAATGACAATTAGCAGGTTACAAAAGCCCTGGATCAGTGTGACATCACCTGAGTCTACGCATGTAGACGTACGTTTATGCCCTCTGTAAAAAAAATATTAATTTATTTAAAGATACAACTAAACTAAGGAAGTTTTGTATCTTTGTTTAAATAAATGCTTGACTCTTACAGTAAAGTGCTGTGGCTGTATTGTCTCAAATGGTAATACCATGGGACTTTGATATACCATTGTATTGAAATATAGTGCATAGTTTTTACATAGTAACTAAATGTGCTTCAAAGAATACCTTGATATTACTGTCCAAATAACATGATAATACGATTGTACTTTATTGTAAGCAATTTATTAATATTATGCACAAACAATAAGATGCTTTTGACATTCTTGCCAGTGGATGATTGACACTTGCAGTGTGCATCATACCGAGGGAGTTTTGTAAATGTTCATCTAAGTTAAGCTTATGTCTCATTTGTTATCATTATTAAATTGTATTATATCATAGATATCTAGTAGGGATGTCATAAAATAAAATCACTCAAACACAGGATGAGCGGTGCAGCAGATCCACAGTTAGGAAGGTTTTTGTACTTCTTATAGAATAAACCGTGACGTTGATGAGTTTGCAGGTTAGTGTATGAAACTGGTGTAACTGCGCAAAACGAATGATTAGAATTGGCGACATTTATTATACAATTTGTCTGTATGTAGCCTTGAATTGTTCTTTTATTCAAGATGTCAAACCACAAATCTACATACTTGTAACTGCTATATGAAAAATACACTGATTGGCCAAAAAAAAGTTCCCGTTTGGATTTATTGATCGGAGATCAATAAAACGCTTGGTCACATCTTAAAAAATAGACAGTTAGAACTCACGGCTATGTTTAATAGTGAAAGTAATTTCAATTACCTTCAATATCAATGAGTCAATTTGCTTGGGAGCATAAAGATTGGACTGCGGAGCAATGGAAGGTCATGTGGTCTGATAAGTTCAGATTCACCCTATTCCAAAGCAATGGGCGCATCAGGGTAAAAAGGGAAGTGCATGAAGTAATACACCCTTCATGCATAGTGCCCACTGTACAAGCCTCTGGAGTCAATGTTATGATCTGGGGTTGCTTCAATTGGTCATGTCTAGCTCAGCAATGCTATACGGCAATAAAAAGAAGTCAGCTGACTACCTGAATGTACTGGATGACCAGGTTATCCCATCAATGGATTTTTTCTTCCCTGATGGCACAGGCATACTCCTTTAGGAACACGTGAATTAGCCACCACAGAGTCCTTACCTTAACCCCATTTAAAGTCTTTGGGATGTGCTGGAGAACACTTTATGGAGAGGTTCGTCTCTCCCATCATCAATAAAAGATCTGGGAAATAAATGTTGTGACATTGCATAAGGTTGTCGAAACAATGCCGCGACTAAATATTAGAACTTTTTTTTTTGGGCCAGGCAGTGTACATATACACCCATGGCTCCCAACACTGCACATTTTGTCAATCTCCCTTATTTGACACACCCAATTCATGTGTAGAGTCTCTACTAACGTGGTAATGAGTTGAATCAGGTGTGTTTGAATAAGGATATATCCAAAATGTGTAGTGTTGGGGGGCCTCCAGGAACAGGGTTGAGAACCACTGATATACACAATATATCATTCAGTGATGGCTAGGGTAAATAATCTTTGTCCCTTGATAATGATTTGGGTTGAATTTAATGGAAAACTATGCGAGATGCATTCTGTGGCACTGCTGAATTTTGGCGCTGAGCATTGGCTGTGTGTGCGTATCTCTGTAGAATATAATTTTTAAGAATTTGAGAATGCATCATGTCATCCGGCAGACGTGTCCAGTGCTCGACCCACTTTAATTAACCCTGCCGCTCACACTTTACCACAATTTACCATTTTGCAACGAGCAGCCCAATATATATCTGAAAAAAGTCTCTATATCTAGAATCATCGGGAACATCATCTGATTATTGATGCATGAAGAAGAAATCGATCCCAGCCTAATGTCTAGATTTTGATATCGGCCATTGAAAAACCCCATATTGGTCAAATGCTGTTTGTGAAAAGTGATATAGATCAGAGGCAATGTATGGAAATCGTTTATATTCACTCAAAAGCGCCTATGTTAAGCTAAAAAAATTAAATTTCTTTTGAAATTCATGCAGCACATGGTTTGGGCTTCTGGACCGATCGTTCTGCAGTGCACGAGGCTGCGGCTCAAGGCAGAGCTATGCAGCTCCAAAAGCTGATCGAAAACGGGGCATCTGTCAACATTGTGGCTGTGGACTCTATTACACCTCTCCATGAGGCCTGTATACAGGGCCAAACGCAGTGTGTCAAACTACTCCTGGATGCTGGAGCTCATGTAAGGACAGTAACCCAGCACACATTTTTTTCGTTTTGGCATATTGTTGTTGATATGAGCCAATAAGAAACTTCCTTACCAAGGAGATTTTTCAAACTGTAGACTTTATTAATCTGCTGTTTCAGTTGTTTATGTGCTGGTGTTTTTGGTTAACAGGTCGATGCTCGTAACATAGACGGCAGCACTCCGTTATGTGACGCCTGTGCTGCTGGTAGTCTGGAGTGTGTTAAGTTGCTGTTAGAACATGGAGCCAAAGTTAACCCTCCCCTCTTCACCTTCTCTCCCCTGCATGAGGCCTGCATGGGCGGTAAGGCAATCTGACACTAAATGTTTATATATATATATATATATATATATATATATATATATATATATATATATATATATATATAATAGAAAATTACACATGACCACTTTCAAATTTGTCAGTCATGTATGTTTTATGAATAGGAATGTGGATTTATGTGTTAAGGGTGAGAGAAATTTCATACTGATTAGAAAATAATTTTTGTTTGCCAGGTAACTCTAAATGTGTACAGCTCATGATCGATGAAGGTGCACTTATGGAAGCCCATGACTGCCACTTTGGCACTCCTCTGCATGTGGCATGTGCCAGGCAGCATCTAGACTGTGTCAAAGTTCTGCTTAATGCAGGTGTGATTTCCGGTTTTCTATTTTTAGGTTTTAATAGTGGTAGTCACTAACTTAAAGGTATAGTTCACCCAAAAATGATAATTTCCTCATCGTTTGCTCATCCTCATTCTATCTCAAACTCGTATGACTTTCTTTCTACTGTCTATTTTTTCATACAATGCAAGTCAATGAGGTCCAAAACTTTCAAGCTCCAAGAAGGACATAAAGACAGCATAAAGTTAATTCATACGACTCATGTGGTTAATGGAATAATTCACCCAAAAATGAAAATACTCTCATATTTTTCTCACCCTCATGCCATCCCAGATGTGTTTGACTTTCTTCTGCAGAATACAAACTAAGATTTTTTAGAAGAATATCTCAGCTCTGTAGGACCATACAATGCATGTGAATTGTGACCAAAACTTTGAAGCTCCAAAAAGCACATAAAGGCAGCATAAAAGTAACCCATATGACTCCAATGGTTTAATCCATGTCTTCTGAAGTGATCCATTTAGCTATTTTTTCTTTCTTTCTTTAAACCTTGCCATTGCAGTCTCTAGATGCAATCATGATTTCAAGCTCAATTACACCTTGCGCATGCACAGAGCACTAGATAGGGCTTGAAAGTGTAATCAAGCTTGAAATCATGATCGCCAAGGAGACTGCAGATGTAAAGGTTTATAATAAAAAGGTTGTTACATTTTTGGTCTTTTCTCACCCAAAACAAATTGGATTGCTTCAGAAGACTAAGAATTAAACCAGTGGAGTCTTAAGAATTACTATTATGCTGCCTTTATGTGCTTTTTGGAGCATAACATTTTGGACCCCATTCACATGCATTGTATGGGACCTACAAAGCTGATGTATTATTTTAAAATCTTAGTTTGTGTACTGCAGAAGAAAGAAAATCGTATATCTCTGGGATGGTTCGAGGGTGAGTAAATTATGAAAGGATTTTTTGGTGAACTACAGTTGAAGACAGAAGTTTACATTCACTTAGGTTGAAGTCATTAAAACTAATTTTTTAACCACTCCACAGATTTAATATTAGCAAACTATAGTTTTGGCTAGTAGGTTAGGACATCTACATTACACGAGACAATTTTTCCAACAATTGTTTACAGACAGATTGTTTCACTTTAAATTGACTATATCACAATTACAGTGGGTCAGAAGTTTACATTAAGTTAACTGTGCCTTTAAGCAGCTTTGAAAATTCCAGAAAATGATGTCAAGCTTTTAGGTCCTTGTGAAGATGGTAACACGGTCATCTGTACAAACAACATTATGCAAGAATAAACACCATGGGACCACGCAGCCATCAGGAAGGAGACACATTCTGTCTCCTACAGATGAATGTAGTTTGGTGCGAAAAGTGCAAATCAATCTCAGAACAACAGCAGAGGACCTTGTGAAGATGCTGGAGGAAACAGGTAGACAAGTATCTATATCCACAGTAAAACGAGTCTCATATCGACATGACCTGAAAGGCTGCTCAACAAGGAAGAAGCCAATGCCTCAAAACTGCCATAAAAAAGCCAGACTACAGTTTGCAAGTTCACAATAGGACAAAGATCTTCATTTTTGGAGAAATGTCCTCTGGTCTGATGAAACAAAAATGTAACCTTTTGTCCATAATAACCATCATTATGTTTGGAGGAAAAAGGGTGAGGCTAGCAAGCCGAATAACACCATCCCAACCCTGAAGCATGGGGGTGGCAGCATCAAGTTGTGAAGTGCTTTGCTGCAGGAGGGACTGATGCACTTCACAAAATAGATGGCATCATGAGGAAGGAAAATTATGTGGATATATTGAAGCAACACCTCAAGACATCAGCCAGGAAGTTAAAGCTCGGTCACAAATGGGTCTTCCAAATGGACAATGACCCAAGGCATACCTCCAAAGTTGTGTCAAAATGGCTTAAGGACAACAATGTCAAGGTATTGGAGTGGCCATCACAAAGACCTGACCTCAATCTGATTTGTGGGCAGAACTGAAAAAGCATGTGCGAGCAAGGAGGCCTACAAACCTGACTCAGTTACACCAGTTCTGTCTGGAGGAAGGGGCCAAAATTCCAGCAACTTATTGTGAGAAGCTTGTGGAAGGCTACCCAAAACATTTTACCCAAGTTAAACAATTTAAAGGCAATGTTACCAAATACTAACAGTATATGTGAACTTCTGTCCCACTGGGAATGTGATGAAATAAATAAAAGCTTAAATAAATAATTCTACTATTATACTGACATTTTACATTTTTAAAATAAAGTAGTGATCCTAACTGACCTAAGACAGGGAATGTTTTCTACGATTAAATGTCAGGAATTGTAAAAACTGAGTTTAAATGTATTTGGCTAAGGTGTATGTGAACTTCTGACTTCAACTGTATTCCTTTAAATCCATGTCTTCTGAACATTTCAATTACACAAGCATGAGGTGGTGCAATGGATCTTCAAATTATGATCCCGACAATTTGACTGCAGATAGCAAGATTTATTGTGAAAAAGGAGTTACATTTCAGTCGGGTTTTCACCCACAATCGATCATATCGCTTCAGAAGACATGAATTAAACCATATAAATCATATGGATTACCTCTATGCTGACTTTACATCCTTTATGGAGCTTATTGACTTTCATTGTATGGACAAAAAGACATTCTACTTTATATCCTTCAGAAATATTTGTTTGTGTTCCTCAAAAGAAAGGAAGTCATATGTGTTTGAGACAGCACAACGGTGAGTAAATGAGGAGAGAAATGTAATTTTTGGGTGATCGATTCAAGTGATTATAAATTCAAGCTTTCCTGAACATCTGATCTCTAGATTTTAAAGGTATAGTTCTTAAATTTGAGCATGCATTTATCATCTATAAATGATACATAGATAGTTTGAGTGTACATTCTTGCTATGGTGTTCATGTGTCCTTTAATTTATTTAGTTATGCTTCCTTAAAAATCTCTTCTTTCTTTAAGGTGCAAATGTAAATGCTGCCAAGCTTCATGAGACCGCACTGCATCATGCTGCCAAAGTGAAAAATCTGGAGCTAATTGAGCTTCTAGTAGAATTTGGGGGAAATGTTCTCGCCAAAGACAACCTCGGCAAAAAGCCCATTCAGTACACCAGAGCTGGTTCACCATTTGCCCTATGCCTAGAGTTTTATGAATGTAATGTAGAGAACTTGCTTTATACTGCTTTACACATTTTGGATCTGTTATGATATAGAAAACTTGAACAATGTTAAAGGGGTCATATCATGCAGAATCTAATTTTGTGAAAAACAAACAAAATAGATTATTTATTGAAACTAAGCTTATAAAATGATTCGTTTTTAACTTATAATTACAATTAAACACATGCACGCATAACAGCCAATCTTTACACTTCAATGACACCTATAAACTAAAAAATATAATACAGAGTATTTAAAGAGGGCGTTTCTATAAAGCAGAGCCACAAAAACCAACCCATTCAATTCTCAGGGTGAGAGAGAGGGTGGAAAATGGTGAAAATCTAAATTATGATGATGAAAAAAACTATTGACATGACCCCTTTAAAAATAAATACTTGTTTGAAATTTAAGGATCAAAGATGTTTTATTAGTTTGGCTTAAGTAGAAAGTACATTTATTTTGCTAACTTTTGGTTTTAACATCTTTCAGCCACACCCCTGAGTCTTCAGCAGTTGTGCAGAATTGCTCTAAGAAATGCACTTGGGAAAAGAGCATTGGGGGTGTTCACTCAACTGGGCCTCCCAAATCGAATCATCTGTTTCCTGTCTTTTTTACCAGCCCCTCCCCTGGACCTCTTCCACTCTTGACAGTCTGCTACTCTGTTTCTGTCCAAGTCATCCATAATGGACTCAAAACTGACTGTGTTTCAGAATAAGGGGCTTAGAAAGTTGGTTTCCAGGAGTAATGAGATTTCTCTTTGTGAAGCACAGCTACTGTAACAGCCGCACTCAGTATGTATCACGTATTTGTTGATTTCCTCCCTGCTGTAGCAGGCAACCAGTAGAAGACGTGGTCACTTGGTATGGATGCAGTTTACTGCCGAAATATGTCGAATATTTGATTGTGTGACTTGGAAAGAAGCACCTTTCATAAAAAAGTAAAATCTGCGTTGGCACCTTTTTGCTGCTGACAGATCTTGTACAACATCAGACAAAGAGCAAATTGTTTTCTTGCTGTTTTGTCAAGGTTAAAAATTACATCTGATTGATCAAAATCAGTTATATAAATAACATCTGTAGTCTGTGTATGTTTTAATTTACGTTATCTGATTTGTAAATACATTGTATATAAAACATAGTCTTATTGTAAATCAGGTTTTGTATGAGGTATGCAATTTTACTATATGTTACCTAGTTCTCATTTATGTGTTTATACACATAATACACTGGCTGCCATAAGTTTGGAATAATGCAGATTTTGCTCTTATGGAAAGAAATTGGTACTTTTATTCACAGTGTATAGTCAGGACATTAGTAATGTGGAAAATTACTATTACAATTTGAAATAAATATGTTCAGAACTTCTTCAACTACTTCAGAGTTCTCATCAAAACATCCTCCACGTACAGCAGTGACAGCTTTGCAGGTCCTTTGCATTCTAGCTGTCAGTTTGTCCAGATACTCAGGTGACATTTCACCACACAATTCCTGTAGCACTTGCCATAGATGTGGCGGTCTTGTCGGGCACTTCTCACGCACCTTACAGTCTAGCTGATCCCACAAAAGCTCAATGGGGTTAAGATCCATAACACTCTTTTCCAATTATCTGTTGTCCAATGTCTGTGTTGCTTTGCCCACTCGAACCTTTTCTTTTTGTTTTTCTGTTTCAAAAGTGGCTTTTCTTCTCTTTTGAGTCTTCTCTTTACTGTTGTACATGAAACTGGTGTTGAGTGGGTAGAATTCAATGAAGCTGTCAGCTGAGGATATGTGAGGCGTCTATTTCTCAAACTAGAGACTCTGATGTTCGTATCCTCTTGTTTAGTTGTACATCTGGACTTCCACATCTCTCTCTGTCCTTGTTAGAGCCAGTTGTCCTTTGTCTGTGGAGAATCTTCTGTTTTTTTGGCAATTTCAAGCATTGTATAGCCATCATTCCTCAAAACAATCATTGACTGATGTTTCTAGAGAAAACTGTTTCTTTCTTTGCCATTTCTGACCTAATATTGACCTTAAGACACGCCAGTCTATTACATACTGTGGCAACTCAAAGACAAACGCAAAGACAATGTTAAGCTTCATTTAAAGAACCAAATAGCTTTCAACTGTGTTTGATATAATGGCAAATGATTTTCTAGCAATTTAGCATGATTACTCAAGGATAAAGTGTTGGAGTGATGGCTGCTGGAAATGGGCACTTTTTTCAAATAGTGATGGTACTGTTTCTCACATCAAGTATCAATTTCCGAACGAAACATCAAAATCTGTTCATTATTCCAAACATTTGGCTGCCTGTGTGTGTGTGTGTGTGTGTGTGTGTGTGTGTATGTATAGTATGTATATTTTACATTTTAAAATGCTTAAATACATTATTTAATTTGTCCTGTTTTACGTTATTTTATGTTTTATCATTATGACTATTCTTACTGTTTGTAATATAAATTGTAATAGAAAATAATTATACATATAAGTTGTCATTAAATTGCAAAGGCAATTGTAATTTTCCATAACAATATTCCATTCGTTTTTATGTTACACTCAAATTCGTCTTCCTCCAAGTTGTCCTCATATCAACAGTGTATTTCATATTTAAATAACACCACAGAGCAGTGAAAAACGAAAAAATTTACAACATATTCATGCATAAACAATATTTCACTTTAATATAATACTAATACAAATTTTAATAATTTTTTTTGTTTTTATTGATCATTTTAAATATCAGCAACACATCAATCTAGAAGAGATTTACTTTTGATTGACATTTGGTTGAAACTGTGTATATATATATATATATGCATTTTGGCAGACTTACAGAGCCCTTATATGTATATATAATTGTGTGATATTAGACACGACACTCTTTTTAGCCGTGTTGCAGGACTTTTATTTTGAAATTGTTTGAGGACTATGAAGCCGGAAGTCCCCTCTGAAAGTTCTAAGGGAAGCTGCTTGGCCAACTCCTATCCAAAACTTTAGATTGACTTATTAAAGTACAGTTTTACGCCGTGAGTCTACAGCCGCCTACTATTCGTGCATGTTATGCTGCTACCAGACTAGTGTAAAGTAACTTTATAAGTTACTCATGGCATCATTCTGGGCGAGACAGCTGTAATTAGCAGCGCCCTGTTGATCAGATCAGGCAGAGGTCGCAGAAGTGCAGTTTAAGGGGTGAGTTTCCTCTCAACATACACGCCTTATAAACCAATAACATCCACGTTTATGACCATCATCGACTGTTTATATTAGTTTGTATGCTTATTTGCCTCGGAAAACGCGCGGTGGATCTTTTGTTTAAAAAAAAAAACTGATTTCCTCCTTCGTGCGACATAAAGGCTGTGTATCAAATTCAAGTGAGCTGCCCACTTTCACAGTATGTTAGAGTACACGTGCACGAAGTTTATGTCCATTTTATATTACTCACTCACACACACACACAATAGAAGAAAATCTCAGCTCAATATCAGGTCCTAGACAATGTAAGTCGCCATCTACTGGGCAGGTAGGGGAATTTACAGTAAAAAAGTACTTAAATATTGATCTGTTTCTCTTTGTGTGTGTGTGTGTGTGTGTGTGTGTGTGTGTGTGTGTGTGTGTGTGTAACAGAGCTGCAGCTCTATTTTGTAAATTAAGTTCTTTGGATTCCCAGCATTGAGTTTTACAATTGATAATGGTCATAAACTATAAAATATTTATCAGAAGTGGTGCATTGCTGCTGTTAAAAATATAATCATCATGAAATCTAATATACATGAGGTGGAATATCACATTTACGTTTATATGGTAATTAATTTACACACAACAGAACCCAAACCACAGTTTGCTGAGAATAATCTTCTTAGATCGTCTGGATTCAGTCAGATTTATTGAACAGAAAGTGTTCGTGTGTTCATCACTGCATGTGAAACTTTCATCATATCTGACTCAATTTAATGACATTATTTTATGGTGTTTCATAAAAGCCTATATTGTAAATGATTGTGTAGATAAATGGGTTTAGACTCCGTTCATGCATTCAGCTGAGTTCAGCGTGTCCTTGCGGCAATGAAGGGCTCAACTTCTCTCCTGCATCTGGATGCAGCACCGCAATTCGCATGCAGTCTACCTATTGAACCTGCCATGCTGTGTCCAGCGGGTCTGTGAAAACTGGATGCCACCTTTGCAAGTGTTGTTGCATTGCAGAAGTGATGTTTTGGTTAAATCTTGTGGTTTTTCAAATCTAAAGTGATGTGCTGTCTCACAACTGGCACTTCTTGCATTTTTTCCTCATTAATAAAGTTTTAATTCTAAAGAAATTAATAATAGTAATTTTGAAACATAGGTATAAAATCATGAACGATCACATGAAAGTCTCCAGTTATATCAGTATTCTTGTAAAAGCGGTTTTATTCTACATGGATGGGGTCTCCTCATGGGGGCTTCCATGTTAGAATCACATGACCAGCTGAATACTACCCGCTCAATCTCAGTCACTGCCTTTATATTGGACACTTTCACTTAATGATTAAGTTAATCATGGCCGATTGTGAATAGTGAATTTCTACAGTGGCATCTGAAACTGAAAACTGTTGATTTTAAATGATGCTGCATCCACACCACTAGGTGTCACTGTAGATCCAAGATAACACAAACACAAAAGTTACTGAGTGCAGCTTTAATTGAGTAATCGTGACTATAGGTTTGAAATTAATATTCAATTATTTGTCAAATTTAAGATAAAAATGCACATTCGAAATCTAAATCTGTGCACTCGAATTTTGGATGTGTGCCAAGCATTGATGATTACTCGAGACCAGTCACATTATTGCACTAAAAATGTCTAGATGCAGCGCGACAAATACAGTTTAACAGAACGCAGTCGTCTCAAAACGTGCTTAAAAAGGTTCTTTTTAACTTGACACAGCTTCTAAAAACGTGGTGAAATGGTCAAAGATGCTTGTCTTGTTTGCATAGAAAAACAACTGGAAAATGTTTGTATATGGACTCAAAATCTTTCAGGTTGAACAGCCCCTTAAGTGGAGGTCTTCGGGCGTTGTGTCTTGCTCTCAATCAGCGTGTCTTAGTTTAAGCAATGGGATTTTTACATTTTGTTGTGCTCTATCTGTTTGAACAGCATATAACTGTTAATCAGAAGGTCGCTGGTTCGATCCCCACGGCCAACACCATTGTGTCCTTGAGCAAGGCACTTAACTCCAGGTTGCTCCGGGGGGGATTGTCATAACGCTTTGGATAAAAGCGTCTGCCAAATGCGTTTATGTAAATGTAAAAATCCCATTCATTTCTACCATAGAAAATTGATTTATCTATGGTATATGCTACAGTTGAAGCCATCCATCTGTGTTATTTCAGCTTCATTGTTTAAAAATCGTCTTTAATAGCAGAATTCCAGTTGAACAACGACATTCCTCATGGTTCAGCAGAGAAAGTTCCACCAATCAGATGACCGCAGCCAACAGGGCCCTCGAAGTAAAACCGGACACGACCGCTTACGCCTGTGACGCACTTTGAATGACACAAATGAGTCAGTCTCCCTGCATTTAATATTTAGATATTTGTGTATATCTGAATATTTCTCAATAAACTATATATTTTTTATACTTCTAATCAACAACCTAAAATTAATAGTCGTATATATTTTTATATTCGATTACATCATTCGCAGTGTTTCATGGGATTGTAGTCTCTGCCCTCATGAAAGACGGTAAGTGCACAGACTTGTACCTTTTGCCTTTTTGTTGGATTTTCAAATACTTTTTTGCCTTAAAACAAAGTATGTAATGTTGTGATTCAAATCGGAGCTGGTTGGTTTGGTTCATACTTTACAACTTTTTAATATAGGATTTTTTGAAAAGTCTATGGAAGAAATGAATGGGGAAAAAGTGGGAGGGCACTGTTGCGGAAACCATATTTGCTATAATATAATACGGTGCTGTTTGGCTTGTATGTATTCGTTGCACCCTCTTGTGGACTAAGGAAACAAAGTCAATTTTACAATTATTATTGAACACAGATTTATCCTAAAATGATTGTACCTTTTGATATTTTTCTTAATCAGTGTCCAGTCATTCAATCAAATTTTGTTGTTTTTTTCAGGAAATAGTAACACACCTACCAAACTGCTTGTCATTTTTCAGTAAAAATCTAATTTGTAGTAAGCATTTAATGTACTAAGTACTGAAATATGTTCGAGTATTTAGACTTGCACACATATGTCTAATACATTTTAAATCTGCTGAATTGTTGACCGTATAAAAGTCATGTTCAAGCTAAATGTTTAACCTATGTCTCAGGTTAAGGTTGCATTAAAAAAAACAGGGGGTTGTGACTTCTGCTCATGTTCAGTGACGTTAACTGCTAAACCTGAGAACAACTTTGACATTTAGAAGCTATTCTATAAATAGCTTGCAGGGATAATGTTTGTAGAGTTCTTGCTGGCATCCATTGGAGTTGCAATGTTGTGTACACAGAACTGGGACTCACAAGAGTGCATCCATTGTTTTAATGTCCATGCATTTACATGCTGTTTTATATTCCCTTCTCTAAAGATGTAAGAATCACACAAGGGGTTAAACTGCCAAAGCGTTGATAAACATATGTATATACACAGACAGCGAGTTTTAAGTTAAGCTATCTGCACAAATATATACAAGTTTGAATGTTTATTGAAGTATGAATGCAGTAATGAAGTATTAATGTTAAAATAATATGTCTGTGCAAACTCTCTCTCCCTCTGTTTCGATCTATCTGTCTTTATTGCAGGTTGGGCACAGGAGTATAAAATGACGGAGTATAAGTTGGTTGTTGTGGGAGCAGGTGGTGTTGGGAAGAGTGCTTTGACCATTCAGCTCATTCAGAATCACTTTGTGGATGAATATGACCCCACTATTGAGGTACTCAAAGTGATCATTCAACCTCACTTTTTCCAAAGGCCATGCTTACAGAGAGCAGTTGCACTTTCTAAGTTTCTGTATGATGCCACATCATTACATATATTTTGAAGCGTTAGTTATAGTTATAGATTGTTTATAGTTTGTCTTCTGCTCTGACATTTGTGTTAGCATGAGACTTAACAAATGCATAATAAACAATAATAAAAACTAGGGCCGGGAAATTTAACATGTTAATTAGATAGCTTAGATAGTTTACTGTAATGCGTAAAAAAAACATTGACGCAATTAATGCAATATCCGTTTTTTTTCCACTTCCTTAAACTTCACTAATGTTTTTCCTTAATTCCTGTGGCTAAAATTTGCATAATTGCATTTCCAGGAGGAAAATGTACTCTACTGTACATCTTAGCACAGAAACTGACTGTGTGGAGCAGTGCACGCTTATTCGTGACGTGCAACGCATGTCCCGAACCTAATAAAAACGAGAGCGGAATTTGAACTTCAATCGCAAGCGGTGAGCCAGGTGTGGGAGAGATATGCACAAGTGGCTGTAACTCTTTACGTATTGCCCATAAACACACACTCACTGTCATCTGAACCAGTTTCAAAAGCAAAACTGTGCGAGAGAGACCCAAAGTGTGCATGATAGGAACTGAACGGCAGCCAGAGAAAATAACAGTTTTGAGATTTAAAACTTCAGCATATTAAACTTTAGCATTAAATTTGATTTATATCTGTATGTATAGTTTCTAATAATTATTAGACTTAATTTATCTTGCTTAAAAATCTTTGTATGAATGAAATTTGCCCATTTGGTCTTATTATTTAAAAAAAGTCCACTAGAAAAAAGCAGAAGAGATTTTGCCCAACTTTTAATTACAGCATGTCCACTGATTTTATGGCATGTACACATACTTGTATAATTGTATCAAAGATTCATACCTGTAATACCAAGATTGGTCACAATTAATCACAGAAAACTGATTTAATAATAATTAATGCTACTAATAAAAATGTGATAAAATAATTGTAATCAATTCACAGCCCTAATAAAAACTTAACGGCTCTGCCAGGATGTATACAAGCACTGTACTGATGCTATGTGTTACCTTTACTTATAAACCTTCAAATTGTCAGAACTTTCGAAGCAATAGCATGTAACACTGTTTTCGGCATAACATGCACTTAATATTTATTTAAAATATTGCTATATCTATTACACTATATAACACAATCATATTTGAACCACTTGATATTTGCTATATTTGGGCCACTTGCCTATGTCATTAGACTTTAAATATCCCAACCAATGCAGAGTTACAGTGCTGAATACTTCCATCTCCACAGGACTCTTACAGGAAGCAAGTGGTCATTGATGGTGAGACGTGTCTGCTGGACATCCTGGACACTGCAGGTCAGGAGGAGTACAGTGCAATGAGGGATCAGTACATGAGGACAGGAGAGGGCTTCCTCTGTGTCTTCGCCATAAACAACAGCAAATCCTTTGCCGATGTGCATTTGTACAGGTCTGTGAGCCAGTCAAAGCCTATGCAGTTAAAGGGTCATGATTTTCACATATGTATTTTGTGACACAAGTATATTTATTTTAAGGTAGGGTTTGTTTTTACACTGTAATACGTGCTTTTTAGAGAGCAGATCAAGCGAGTGAAGGATTCTGATGACGTCCCCATGGTCCTAGTTGGGAACAAATGTGATTTGGCCAGAACGGTGGACACCAAGCAAGCTCAGGAACTTGCCCGAAGCTATGGTATAGAGTTTGTAGAAACGTCTGCCAAGACCAGACAGGTAGGCAAAGACTGAATATTAATTATAGTTGAAGTCAGAAGTTTACATACACTTAGGTCATTAAAACTCATTTTTTAACCACTCCACAGATTTAATATTAGCAAACTGTAGTTTTGGCAAGTCGTTTCGGACATCTACTTTGTGCATGACTGGGTAATTTTTCCAATAATTGTTTAGAGACAGACTGTTTAAATTGTAATTGACTATATAACAATTCCAGTTGGTCAGAAGATTACACACACTAAGTTAATTGTGCCTTTAAGCAGCTTGGGAAATTCCAGAAAATTATGTCAAGTATTAGACAGTTAGCCAATTAGCTTGTAGGTATGAGGTGTACTGAATTGGAGGTGTACCTGTGGATATATTTTAAGGCCTATTTTCAAATTCAGTGCCTCTTTGCTTGACATCAAGGGAAAATCGAAAGGAATCAGCCAAGACCTCAGAAAAAAATTGTGGACCACCACAAGTCTGGTTCATCCTTGGGAGCAATTTCCAAATGCCTGAAGGTCCCACGTTCATCTGTACAAACAACAATATGCAAGAATAAATACCATGGGACCACGCAGCCATGAAGGAAACGCATTCTGTCTCCTAGATATCAACGTTTTGTGCGAAGTGCACAAATCAATCCCAGAACAACAGCAGAGTACCTTGTGAAGATGCTGGAGGAAACAGGTAGACAAGTATCTATATCCACAGTAAAACGAGTCTCATATCGACATGACCTGAAAGGCTGTTCAGCAAGGAAGAAGCCACTGCCTCAAAACTGCCATAAAAAGCCAGACTACAGTTTCCAACTGCACATAGGGACAAAGATCTTACTCTCTGAAGAAATGTCCATTGGTCTATTGAAACAGAAATTGAACCTTTTGGCCATAATGCCCATCGTTGTTCTGCTTGCGAGCCTCACCCATCCCAACCGTGAAGCATGGGGGTGGCAGCATCATGTTGTGGAGTGTTCTGATGCTGGAGGGACTGGTGCACTTCACAAAAGTGTAGTTTAAATGTATTTGGCCAAAGTGTATGTAAACTTCTGACTTCAAATGTATTTGTATTTTTACGATTATACTAAGTGTTGCATTTCTTCTCTTTTTTTTTTTTTTTTTTTCAGGGAGTTGAGGATGCTTTTTACACCCTTGTTCGTGAGATTCGGCATTATCGCATGAAAAAACTAAACAGCAGAGAGGACAGGAAACAGGGCTGCCTAGGCGTCTCTTGTGAAGTCATGTGACGGCAATGCCTCGCCCCTCTGTTTTCTTTTAAGCAGTTTGTTGACCAGGCAGCTGGGCGTTTTACCAACACTCGAGGACAGATGATTTTAAGTGGTTAATCTCCGGTTTGGTTCTTGCTTGTTAACCCCTGAGATTGCTCTCTGTAATGAGTGTCTGCAGAGTGGGCCCCCTGCTGGCTAAAAGGGATTAATGCACAACTGGTCAGCTTTCTGTTTACTTGTTGGGAGGCTGAGAGAGAAAAGTGTGGCCATTTAAGGGACATTTAGATGTTACCATTATTACCAAGGTTTGTTTATCTCACGGAGTGAAAAAAAAAAAAGAAGTTAAATGGGCATTTTGATTAGGCATTGAATTATGTTTCCTTGTCTTCTGGGCCCGTTTGAAGACAATAGTACAATAGTATACCTACTATACAGGCAGGCTACTGTTTGCATTAGTAACAGTTTTGTATGTATCAATTTCTTTTTTCCGAAATCACCTAAAATCATTGCAAATTCACCTAATTGTACAACTAATTCGTAAACATTATTATTATTGTTCTCATGAATCTCATAAAAATACTTTATTCCATTGTGACATGATTGTATGATTATTAACGTTCTCCTGAGGCCCAAAAATGTTCATTACTGGCAAGTTTTATTTTTTTATTTTTTGGTGATGCCCATTATTCTCAATGGCTCATTTCTGTAATACAGCATTTTTTTTGAATGGATATTTATTTACTTGAAGCCAAATACAATTTCTTTTGATTTTAGAGTGAAATATGACTTGGACATGTGCTTTTCATAGTTTTTTGAGATTCACACAAGAATGTTTTAGTTTCAAAAACATTCATTATAAGAGCTTTCAGTGAAGAGAAGGAACTGTAAATTGGCTTTAAATAATATACTGTATGATTATCACCATAATCTATATCCAGATATGGAAGCTGTTATCTTAAATTCTGTTTTAAGGGTTTAGACGTCTCTGGCCTGATGTTGTAAAGGGCTCAGAATCAAGAACATTAAAAGCCCTTTAATCTTAATCTGCAGGTTCATTGCTCAGGAATACTGTGAAAGCATACATACTTGAGGAACGTGTGTGGTTATTTCTCTTTATTTCTTAACACCTCCCCCCTCTTTTTTTGTTTTGTTTTTATTTGTGTCAAATTCTTCTTTTTTTGTCCATTTTCTCATTTCCTTCTCCCCTCTGGTCTCAGATGTCGATTGTATATTTTGACTTAATTATTTGGTTAAGAAAGAGAAAAGTCGATTGAATTTTAAGCATGAGGTATGATGGATTTTACTTAAAGGGCCTTTTGAATCATGGTGCTGCTGGTGAACTTGCCAAATTTATGTGCCTCCTGTACATCATGACATCCTTTTGCCCTTGAAATAATGTCTTAAATCATCAAATGAAAGCTGTAAAATAAGATTTATTTTGTTGGGATTGTTTAACAGATTATCATACAGTTTGTAGAGAAAGATTTCATTTTCTAGCAATGGTTTGCCTGAAATTGAAGAACTTAAAACTTAATTGGCTCTCAAGAAGAGCAAATTAATATGATCAAAAAGTTGAAATGATTATTCATGTTCTTGACCCTCGTGTTATTTATATGGCATTTGCCTGAAATGGTTGGATTTCATCAAGAATGAAATATTTGGGTTTGCTTTTGGCCTTCTGTCCTAGCACTAAAAGGGTCAGGATGTTTTCTAGCAAACAAACTATACTTTACATTAACCATCCTTTTTTTTGACTTATGATTTACGTATTTTGCAGGGTTAACACAATTTATTGGTATCACAGACTTTACCTAATCAGATAAAAAAATGTACATTTCATGTTTATTTTAGAGAGGGATATTCCTATGTAACAGATGTTTAATGTGCCTATCATATTACAAAATGTTTTATCAGTAAATCAGTTGAAAACTGGAAAATTGTGTGGATCTCTCTCTGTGAGTGTTTGTGTTGTCATTTGGGCTATACATGTGTAAATGCATGCATATATGAGTATGCTTACATAACATGTCTCACTCGGCTTTCCCATGTGTGTGCTTGTCACTTGAACTTGTCTGTCTGTGAAAACCTAAAATAGAGTCGAGTATACTAGACCTCGAGTGTCAACTCATATCCAATGTGGGTACATGGCTCTGGTTACAGTGGGCAAGCAGTGCTTTATACTGCACTGGCATAGTGGCCAACTGCACACTTCCCCACAACCGAGGAACAGTGTCGGACCTGCCAGCATTCTCCAGGAAGAGTGATAGTGTCAGAGACAAACAGCCAATATGCCCAAAGTCGCTTTGCCCGGTGAGTGCCCAGTCGTCACCTGAATCCATTATGCAAAGACAAGATTTGGTCCTTTTTTTTTAACATTACTTGTATGTCTTAGTTTTTTAATGTCACATATAACAGGAAACCTAAAAGGTGCATATAATGACTGATGTAATGTGTATACAAGGCTATTAGAAGAATGTTTTCATTTGTTTGGGTCTTATTAAAGGGATAGTTCACTTAAAAATAAAAATTCTCTCATTTACTCACCCTAATGCCAACCCAGTTGTGTATGATTTTCTTTCTTATGCTGAACATTTTTTGAAGAATATTTCAGCTCTGTAGGTCCATACAATGCAAGTGAATGTTGGCCAGAACTTTGCAGATCCAATAAGCAAATAAAGGCAGCACAAAAGTAATCCATACAAGTCCAGAAAGAGGACATTTATAGTAAAAAAAAAAGAAAAGAAAAAGTAAGTACGTTTAAAGTAAAAAAGTACTTAAATATTGATCTGTTTCTCCCACACACCTATCATTTTGCTTCTGAAGATATTGATTTAGCCACTGGAGTCTTATGCTGCATTTTTAATGCTTTTTGGACCTTCAAAGTTCTGCCCACCATTTGCTGGTCACTTGCATTGTATGGACCTACAGAGTTGGCATATTCTTCTAAAAATCTTTGTGTTTGGCAAAATAAATAAAGTTATACACATCTGGGATGGCATGAGGGTGAGTAAATGATGAGGGGTTTTATTATTTTTGGGTGAACTATCCCTTTAAAAAAGCTTTAAGGGGATTTGTACAAGTTTCATAAGTTATGGAAAATTATCTGCTGATTTGAAATACCACCATGGTCCCTGGCATCAGCTGTAATCTAGGAACGGGAGTGTCCGAATTGTTTATTTTCGAAATCAACTTTGCAAAGAAGCATATATTTTACAAGAAATATAGTAGCTAAAGTCAGGTTATTTCAACAACCATTATTGTTTCTTCTGAGCCCTGTTTCACACTGATGTTCTTTGCAGCTGTAGCACTGTGGAAGATTGATCGATATATAAATCTATGAGTCTTATGAGTTATGACTTATTTGTTATAGTAGATGGAGGGTTGCTTTAAAATGCAAGAGATACTCTTGCTAGTCAGCAGATTCTAGCGGCTCAAGTGTCTGGACATGTCATAACTAAAGTTTATTTTTACATCATAAATGTTTGTCCAAATTCAGCTTGTCCAGAACAGCTGAACTGTTTTCAAACCTGATGTATTTGAATTAAAACGTACTTAAAAATCGGTTAAATTTCAGCCTCCCATTTATCGATAGACGGAGAGCTTGCAGACATGGCACTTCCACGTGCAGGCTAAGAATAATCTGAATTTTAATTGGCAGATTTGTACATCTTTTATATCACCAGGTTTTCGGAATGATCATAAATAGAAACGCTCAGGGTGTGCAGGGTAGGGACAGCTGTTCACTGATGGAACCCCAGAAGATGATTCATTGAAAAGGAAAGACAGAAGGGGAATATACAGTATCAGGCTATTAGAAACGCCTAGCTAAATATTTTCTCATGGTGTGTTCAATCTAATACTCAGTTAGTCGAAATTCTAAAATGAATTGCTCTGACTTAAAACTCTGATTGGATGAGTTGCATTCAAATCATTGTTAAAGTCTGATGTTAAAAACACTTTTGACCGCATATTCTATTTTAAAAATAGTTATAGTTAGAATAGTTGAGCCATGATCACACTAAGCTTTTTAATAAATAACAAATAACATTCAAAATGTTAAAATATACCTGGGTCCTGGGTAGCTCAGCAAGTTCAAGTTCAGGTTGCTGACTACCACCCCTGGAGTCGCAAGTTTGAATCCAGGGTGTGCTGAGAGACTACAGCCAGGTCTCCTAAGCAACCAAATTGGCCTGGTTGCTAGGGAGGGTAGAGTCACATGGGGTGAACTTCTTGTGGTCACGATTAGTGGTTCTCGCTCACAACGGGGCATGTGGTAAGTTGTGCGTGGTTCGCGGTGAGTAGCATGAGCCTCCACATGCGGAGTCTCCGCGGTGTCATGCCCAACAAGTCACGTGATAAGAAGGATTGAGGCGAGTAACCGCGGCACCACGAGGACCTACTAAGTAGTGGGAATTGGGCATTACAAATTGGGAGAAAAGGGGATAAAAAAAAAAAATACACCATCTGCTCACTTTCCTGCAACAATAAATACATGCAGCTTTGAAATATGTATTCTTTTGAGCCAAGAGGTCAGTGTGTGACATTTCGCAGGTCCAACATAAACACGCGGGAGGTTGGCATGTTGTTTCCGATAGTTCCGACACACGAGGATCAGTGACATTATGTCGACTCATGGACTGCCATCATATCCTCACAGACATGTCCGCAACGGCTCTAGCTCAGTTGTTTTCTCCTGTGGTGCACACAGAAGCATGTCACATCTGGATGCGTGTCACGTCAGCGGGGAACACCGTGGATGGAATCCTGTTGTGACCAGGGAGTAATCGCTATTGCATAATCAGTGATGGCCGCGCTGCAGACGTTGCATTTTCGCATCTTACATTACATTTTTTTATACACTAATGGTTAAGGTTAGGTATAGATTTGGGCTGGGTAAAACAGGCATTCCTCATATGCACCTGTACAGCAGAAAACAACTCGCTTTACGGACATTACACCCAGAAAAAAGTGCTCCCATGTGACCATACACCCTAGAACACTTACCGCTTTGGCCACGTGGGGCAGGGTTCTGAATTTCGGAAAGTATACGCCGATTTTGGAGAAAGAAAAGTCAACCTACTCTTCCGATCTCACTGTGAGATCAGTCTGGCAGGTCAGAGTTCCACCAGAGCGGAATATTAAATTTCTTCACATGAGCTTGTGTTTCCGGTCTCCCACTTTTGGATATGTTTGAATGGAGTGTGACATGTAGTGTGACTGTACAATAGGCTATTACTTGACGGAAGAAGTGTTTATTCTGATTATTATTGTCAATAAATGTAACTACATTTTGAACATTGGTGACTTTTATCATATTGCTGTTGCTGTTATTTTGTAAATGCATTTATTCTATTGTATCTAAGAACACCTGTTACCCATGGTAAAATCACTGCAATGCATGATATGGAGTTGCTTATTGTATTAATAGCTTCCCTTTACCATCTTGATTTAACTGATGATTTTTACACTTCGCTGGCCTCCCTCACAAAACATCTAGAGTACTGGCAAACTAGCTGAAAACTTTCCACAAATTTGCCACTGATTATTTTCACTTGCAAATGAGCTTGTGATTCACTGAAAATGTTTGCCAGAAGTTTGCAGCTTTTCAACGGTAGTGATAAACCTGCAGCAAACCTTTAGCAACAATGGACAATTTGCTGCTAGTTTGCCGCAAAGCTCATTTGCATGTGAAAATAATCAGTGGCGAATTTGCCATGATCTATCGATTTTCGTAAAGATTGCAAACAATGTGACTATTAAGTGAAAGAAATTACTTTTTCGTAATTATAATTTCACAGGAATGGCTTTTTAAATTGAAAACCAAGGTGTTGTGGTCGGTGTGTGTTATTTTCATTTTGTAATAATAACTTTTTGTTTGTCCCCCTCTACATGAAACATGTCCTATGTCTGATGGGTACATTTTACTAACCCATCAGAGGAGAAGCGTAAGTATTCAGAAGGAATTGTAGGCGGGTGATTGCTTGAGTTATGGGAAGGGTGGATGAGCATGAACTGGTAGATGTGGAAACCTCCAATATGCGGTACCCAAAAGATTGCTCTTTGAAGGTGTGAATTTAAATAAAGTTTGGGAGAGGAAG
The DNA here is from genome assembly GCA_032164185.1 of Moxostoma hubbsi. NCBI lineage: Eukaryota > Metazoa > Chordata > Actinopteri > Cypriniformes > Catostomidae > Moxostoma > Moxostoma hubbsi. The sequence continues at coordinate 8,974,063 of JAVLUX010000018.1, read as the reverse complement.
GGTCTGGGCTAAGGAATACTCCATGGAGCAATTAACTTTTTTTTTGTTTGTTTATTACAAATATAAACAAAAACGTATTATTGTTTAGTGTTCACTATCCATGAATTAAACCAAAAAGCACATTCCTGTCACTATTCTTTTTGGAATAGTCATAAAAGTGAACACAAAACAAATAAATGTTTTTCTGTGGGAAGAACAGATTGTGATTGTGTTCTTTCAAAGACGTTGGAGTCTTAGGATTGTGTAAAAGACACAATGAGCATGATTTGCTGATGTTTGATTGAATTTCTCTTTATCTTGTTCCATAAACTGACAACACACATTACACTTCATTATGGGCCTGCACAAATCTTTTTCCACTATAACCAATTTCAATATAAAATACATTCTACTGCACCCCTATATAGGATTTCCATACATATTCACATTATTTTACTTAAAAAATGTATTAACCTTTTTTATACATGTTGCTCCAAAATATCTTGTGTTAATATTGTTGTTTATATTGTTCTTTTAATTTAACTGCTCCTTTGTTAAAAATTCTTAATCCTGGATGTATGCAATACCCCATTTTGCATTGTCTCAGACACGAGAGGAAAGTCCATGTTCATTTGATATTACAGAATTATTGCTGTTCAGGTGGCATGTGTGATGACTCAAATGTGCACAACAGCTCTAATGAGTTGTTTGCTAACTCAGTCTAAACTATAACTTCCTTTTCTTTTCAATGTTTTGGATCTTCCCTGCCCACTCTGGGGAAATGAATTATCAGAAGGGAGTAAGTATAAAAGAACTCGCCTGAGATAGACCTGGCAAAATTGTGAAGGAAAATGATGGACCTCGTGGCATCCATATAGCTTACATATTTTATTAATTTGTTTGTTTTGGGAAAAAAATCTACAGTGGGGTTCAAAAGACTAAGAATATCAAATCTGTGATTCAAATATTATATAAACCACAAATTAAACTGAAAACTTTAGGATTTAGATTTAATATAATAAGATACATAAGATTTAAGAAATGTTATGACGTATAATGAATAGGACATATTTAAAGGAATATTCCGGGTTAAATACAAGTTAAGCTCAATCGACAGCATTTGTGGCAAAATACTGAATCCACAAAAAATTATTTTGACTTTTGTCCCTCATTTTCTTTAAAAAAAAAAGGAAAAATCTGTGTTACAGTGAGGCACTTACAATGGAAGTGAATGGGGCCAATTTTTAAACGTTAAAATATTCATATTTCAAAAGTTTAGCCACAAGACATAAACAATAATAAGCGTATTTACATGATTTTTAGTGTGATAAAATCACGTACTAACCTTTTCTGAGTAAAGATATAGACAATTTTACAACTTCATTGCCATAACACCAAAACCATAAAAATTAGGATTTAATCAACTTTACAGCTCAAATAACAAAGAAGAATTCATTTGAGTGCTTTTATAAAATTATTAGCATCACATTTCTGTCTTTAAACCCTCCAAAAATTGGCCCCATTCACTCATTGTGTTGTACAACACAGTTTTTTTGCTTTTTATTTTTAAAGAAAGGGTCGGACAGGTCAAAATGAATTTTTGTGGTAATCAACATTATGGCAGAAATGCTGTCAATTGAGCTTAATTTATATTGAACCCTGAATATTCCTTAGAAATTCTGCACAATTTCTAGGTCACTAGTCTATTTATTTTTTTATGTATTTTTTTTTTTGGCACAAGCTTGTTGAGTCCAATGCAATTTTCATCCAGGTTTTTAAGATGATTTCAATAGAGATGTTCATTCGTGAAGTTAATTTCAGTGGAAACCAGGAAATCTAATTCGCAATGGGTTCCCTCTGGATATTCCTATGGGTTTTTATAATGGGGTTTTTAAACTCATAAGTAAAATAAGCTTTGTGGTAACCCTTACTTAATGATATGTCCCGAGGGAACCAGGTTAAACCTAAACTGCTCTATTGTAATTATATTTTATATTAAATTGGAAAAATAAAACACTAGTGATCTCAGACTTTTGGACCCCACTCATAAGCAAACAAATTATAAAATTGCCTTTTTGCGTCATTTGGGCTTACATTGGTGATTTCTGTGCATGTCTACTGCAATTCTTGACAACTTTTATTAAGCAAGCCTGTGATATCACATCTTTTCTTGTCTGTATTTATTTAGACATTAGCTTCTAGATGTTATGATTTGGATAATGCTGTTAGTAGGTAATGTGTGTCTTGGCTTAATGAGTTTGTCATAAATAGTTTTGTTCATCTCTGCATGGGATATTTTGTTTAATCATTGTTGGAGATCCCAGCAATGGCTCATTCTGAATCGGTTGTCTACTTGTGCCAAATGCATGCTTTGAAAGTTCGAAATTAGTCATTAGTACTGTCCCAAAATGTCTAAAGTTTTAGTTCGATACTGCTATAAGTTGGTGGTTCACTTATTGTAAGTGCTTACCATTTAAAATTAATTTTATGTTTAGATGATTGTCAGACCATACAGAAAATATGGTCTTGGTTGATGCTTCCAAAATGATCTTGGGCTTTCTTGTGCTATAGTGTTTATGTTCTGTTTTTTTGTTTAGCCTTGGTAGACAAATGTCTACTTTGAAAATGTACTTGTATTAAAACCAATGTGTGCATGCATTTTGTTGGTCATCAGAGACGGACGACCGTACGCGTGCGATCGCTGAACGGGTGTTTGCTTCGGAAACCAAAGATGAGGACGTCCGTGAGGAGATATCCATGTTTGATGTGACTGATGACTGCCCTATCCTCAACCAGGAGCTGGCCCAGCACGTAGCAGATGATGATGATATAGAGAAGCGGTCAGTGTACTAATTATTCAATTACATAATTTTTTTGTTTATGTTTTGCTAGCTGATATGACAGTGGTCTTGGACTATACAGTAGGCTACTGACACCTATCGGCATAGTCATAGATGAAGCTTCCAGAAAAAGTTTTGGCAAAATGATGCAATAAGTGTAAGATAAGAGGGAGGTTGTTGACATAAAGTGAATGATATTCGGCTGGTCATGTGATCTCAACTTTGTGGCCACTATAATAGAGATATTATTGCCATGATGTAAAACCTTATGTAGAATAAAACAGCATTTTCTAGGCCACTAATTCTTGAGTCTGAAAAAAATCTCTGGGGAGTTAAATATTTTTGACAAAAGTACTATGTATGTATTTATTTAGGTGTAAAATATTTTAAAGTGTGTGAAAAAAGGTACTTTTAAAGTATGATACCTTCAAAAGGGATTCGTGATATTGAGGTTCCTCTTGCACATCCCAAATTGTCTTTTGGCGCCCCTAGAAGTGTTAAGCAAACAAACTATCTTTAGGAATTTTTTTTGTTAAAACAAGAATATAAAACATGTTTTACGATATGTAAATCTATAATACAGTGATAATTAATGACAGTACTTAATTTTTGTCGAGGTATCAATAGTGATCCCAACGGAAAATGTGAGCGGTCTTCTGTTGCTTTGGTTACTTTCGACTTCTGTTCGCAAGCGTCATTTTGGCGGCATTTGAAAAAGCGCGGTCTAATTAATTGAGGTAACAAAAACTTTGTTTGAAAACGCTGTTTAAAATTCTTATTTCTAATTTAAAAATTTTGTTCTATAATATAGAGAATTAAATCTATTTGTTAAAATATAGTCTACATTTTTATGTGTCTTTAGTAGCCTACAATTGCAAGAAAAAATATGTTAACCCTTTCGAATTTGCTGTTTTTCTGCATTAATTGGTCATAACTTGTGGTCTCATTTTATCAGTCACAAGTATAGACAATTAATTTTTTTCCTCATTAAAAAAGTTTAACTCCTAAAGACATGAATTGTAATTTTGAAATATATGTAGGAAATCATGACCACTCACATTATAACAAAGACTCAGTCTTCTTTCTTTCTTCCTTCCTTCCTTTATTTATATAGCAGTTTAAAACAACACAAGGTTGACCAAAGTGCTTTACAACAGGGTAGCATTTCTAAAACGCACCACTGCAACAACGAAAAAATAAATCAAACAAAATACTGAGTCATAGTTGGAGATGGTCCACACATGGGGGATGCCATTTTGAATTACACGACCAGCCGAATACTACTCGCTTAAAATCTCAGTAAACATTCTGTTATTTGAGAAAACAAGGCTGACTGTGAATACTACAGTGGCATCTGAAACTTTAAATGATGCTGCATCCAAGGCACTAGATGTCAGTGTATGTCCAAGAAGTCCAAAGTTACTCTGTTCACCTTTAAGCTAAAAACACCAACAATTATAATCTTTCAATTCTTTATTGAAAGGATACATCGAATAACTTTAACCTCATCCCTAACCCATCCCCACATAGTAAGAAACATCTCACCCGCACTCTACCCCTGCTAGAAGACGAACCAACCTACTTGGAGGTGCCTCACTTCCAGAGGGTGTCCATCACTGGTGACTATGCTGCTGGGGTACGTTCCAATGTATAACTTCTTTGTATGTCCTTAGTGACTGGGACATGTTAAATAAGTACTGAGTTGTTCTTACATCTTGTTGGCCTTTACCAAGACCATTGCAGCTAAATGACCAGCAGAAATAGACCAGCCAAGGGGATTTCTCCATCCTTGCAGGTGGAGCCCAGCCCTGGATTTGGTTTCTGAAATGTATATGTGACATTTAGGATGGAGGGGTGAATGTGTAGTCATCAGTTCTTGGCTAGGATTCTATTTATCTGTCCTGGCATGACAGCAGGGAGTTCACATTATTGCTTTTAAATATAGTGCCACCGAGTCAGTGTAATGCATCTTATTAATTTTTATTTGCATTTATATTTAGCCCGCGACCCTGTACAGGATAAGCAGTTGATGATGGATGGATTTATATTTAGGACATTTAACAGATACCTTTGTCCAGAGAAACTTACTGAAAGTGCTTTAGTTTTAAGCGAGAGTGGTGTGATAACAAGATAGCATGTAAAATCAGGTTATCTGGTGGATAATTTACTGCTGACCAGTGTTGGGCATCGTTACTTTTTACTAATTAGTATATTGAGTTACTCCTTAAAAAAGTAACTTAATTCATTAAAAAGTAATTTTTATGTAAATTAAAGCATTACATTACTTTTGCATTACTTTTTTCTCACAGCCACTCTCTTTTCTGCTATGATATGTATTCCATACAAATAAGCCATGCATTGCATTATAGAGACATTACAGGTCATGCTAGCTACAACACTCATGTCAAAACAACATACAAAACAAACAGATATTTAGAAAGTAGGTCTTCACATCATATTTAAAACAAAGAATCAATAACAAGAATATGCATGATTTGTTTTCATAGCAGCCAATATGAATAATGAAGTCTTACCTAAAGCAGCAATGTCCAACACTTGAACCTGCATCATATATTTCATATGCGGTGCCCATTGACAATGCCAGAGTCAACATAAGATGTTTTTCAAAAGTCAGGATAAAATTCAGCAGGGAATGACAGTCTAAAATGTTCAAGGAATAAGTCTGATGAATAAATGAATATTTTTCACTTAAGTAATTTCAGTGCACGCTTGTTTTGAGTTGATCCATGGTGCATACAGACGCCACAACTTCAAAGGCGCATGTTGATACAACTTGAATGGAATCGTTTTTAATGATACCAAAATGTCACAATTTTTTTTTTCATGAATCAAATTTCTTTTTTATTATATAACAAAAATGTAGAATATTTTTAGAAACTAAGAAATTTTTTCTGCATACACTATCAATGTAGAACGTTGCCTGGAATCACTGATCCACTGATCTCATCCCATTCCCCAACTTACAGGGAGCTCTAACACAGAGCAGTTTGGCTGCATAAAGCTGCGTTCACACTGCCATCAACTTTGTCGCTGCATGTCAGCAGTGGCTGGCGGTTAGGTCATTAGTAGTGTGTATGGAGAGTCTAAACAGCACTGTTTCTTTACAATTAATATAATTATTAAAATATTTGGGTCCCGTGAGCTCTACCATATTCTCTCTTATTGGCTTTCGCTCACGAAAGTTGCTCTTCATTTGCATAAAGTTAAACATTTCTCAACTTTGTTGCGTCGCTGGACACGCCCACATCCGGTTGCCAACGGTCGTTGTTGCTCGTGTTGCCGGAAGTCACCAGCTCTCATTGAAAATTAATGACACAAGGCTGTTTTGTCACTGCGTGTCGCTGGCAGTGTGAACGCAGTTTAAGTCAGTGAATTAAGTCAGTGACACTCATGGACAAAACACAGATTACTGACCTTAGCCCCCATTGATAATCTTTGGGATGTGCTGGATTTTACGGAGACTTTACGGAGTGGTTCAACTCCTCCTTCATCAATACAAGATCTCGGCCAAAAATGAATGCAACTCTGGATGGAAATAAATGTTGTGACGTTGCATAAGGTTGTCAAAACAATACCACAACGAATGCGTACCATAATCAAAGTTAAAGACAGTTCAAATAAATATTAGGGTATGCAAAAAAAAATTTGACCAGCAGTGTATATAATTAAATAATATGCATTTCATCTAACCCTAAGACTAACTGTCCTGCAGGTGACCATTGATGACTTTGATCTGGCTTGTAAGGGTCTGTACCGTGCCCTGACCATCAGAGAGAAGTACATGAAACTGGCATTCCAAAGATTCCCCAACACACCCTCTCAGTTCTTACGAAAGATCGAAGGAGAGAAATGGAAACCTGAAGATCAGGTGTTTCCAGGTAATAACGGAATACTGGACAGAATACTTTCATAACATGTCCTATATTCACAACGGTTATTGGCATCACACCTATTAATCAAAGCACATCATGCCTTAATACAAAAGAAAATCTGACAATTACAGATTTGATCTAACATAGCTCTTTTATAACTTAACACAATTTCCTCAGTTGTTTCTATGCATCCTAAAATGCACTTGTTACTATAACATTTTTTGAAGGGTAACCAAAAAATGGAAGAAAAAGTATATTTATGAATTTGCTAAAATGCAACCACACAGTGTTCCAGATCAAGAACAGCATCTCCACCACACTGAGCACTGGGCCCCAGGGCTTTGTGCTCAGCCCACTGCTGTTCACTCTGCTGTCTCATGACTGTGCAGCAATGCACAGCTCGAACCACATCATTAAGTTCACCGATGACATCACCGTGGTGGGTCTCATCAGCAAGAACGACGAGTCAGCATACAGAACGGACTGGTGTAGAGCCAACAACCTGTCTCTGAATGTGGACAAAACAAATGAGATGATTGTTGACTTTAGGAGAGCACAGAGTGACTGCTCTCCGCTGAACATCGACGGCTCCTCTGTGGAGATCGTCAAGAACACCAAATTCCTTGGTGTTCACCTGGCGGAGAACCTCACCTGGACTCTCAACACCAGCTCTATTACCAAGAAAGCCCAGCAGCATCTCTACTTTCTTCGAAGGCTGAGGAAAGCACATCTCCCACCCCCCATCCTCACTACATTCTATAGAGGGACTATTGAGAGCATCCTGAGCAGCTGCATCACTGCCTGGTTTGGGACTTGCACCGTTTCGGAGCGCAAAGCCCTGCAGAGGATAGTGAGGACAGCTGAGAAGATCATCGGGGTCTCTCTTCCCTCCATCAAAGACATTTACAAAAAACACTGCATCCGCAAAGCCACCGGCATTGTGGACAACCCCACACACCCCTCACACAAACTCTTCATCCTCCTGCCATCTGGCAAAAGGTACCGAAGCATTCAGGCCCTCACGGCCAGACTGTGTAACAGCTTCTTCCACCAAGCCATCAGACTCCTCAATACTCAGTGAATGGACTGACACACACACGTGTCCTGAGTTGCACTTTAATTATTGTCACTTTATACCTGGCTGCTACCTCAATAACTGCTATGTGCATAGAATATGATCTCATAGTATGTTATGTTTACATTGTTGCGTTTCAGTCTTCACCTCTCCTCCTAAGGCTGGTGAGGACCCTTTCTGCACAAAGGATCTGCTTCCAAGCCTCGGCTATGTTGCTCGCATGAAGGATGGTGTTATCTACGTCTACAAAGACGCAGCATCTGCTGATAAAAACCAGCCTCTTAACTATCCCGGTCCTGACCTCGCCACTTTTATCGACGACATGAACTTCCTCATTGCTTTGATTGCTCAGGGCCCAGTGTGAGTCCAGTAAAGTCTTGTTATGATATGATTCCTTGTTAAGATATGCTCCCATGTTGCATTCGGTGTTGAAATCAGTATATTGTAAGTTGGCTTACTTAGTTGGCTCTGCACAGCTGGGTAATTAATTAATTAATCAATTTCTTTAAATTACACACGTTATCTTTTTTTTCCAGATAATTTTTTTTTAATGATTTGTATATATAACACAGAAAAACACAACATATATATACACTGAATTAACATTTAACCCAAACTATTACCCCCACCCCAATCACCAACCCCACCCTAACCACCCACAAACACCCCTGTGGTCACACATAAGAATACACACACACACAAAAAATCCAATAAAAACTTGTATTACTGTATGAGCAATGCGCAGTTTATACAGTGAAGAAAACACTTCAGTAGGCAGAACAACACAAACATGCGTTACGTTCTTGCGTTCAAAACACTCGAAGGAGCACAAATGCGATCTAAGGGATCTCATGATGTGTTTAAAGATTGAGTATTAAACTATATTTAACTTGACACAGTGACCTAAACATTTTATGTTTATGACGCAACACACACGAGACGTCTAACGTAGGTGTAAATGTACGGGTCCTTAAACAAGCCCTCATAATAAATCTCCAACTGATTGACAAATTCACTTGTGAAATGGATTGCTGTGAACCGTATGCCAATGATTGACTTCTGATCAATTATATGGTAGTAAACAATACATTGTATACAAATGTATATATATGTATATCTATATAGTTTTCTCAGCAAATATTTGTATATGCGATCCATGCGATGGACACCATGTAATTAATTCGATTTTGACAGCCCTAATATATATATATATATATATATATATATATATATAATCTTACACATCCAAAACTGTACTTCTCTCTCCACAGCCCCTCCCCGAGAGTCCCCCATTTCCTACACACGTTACCTTTTAAGTTTGTTGGATAAGTTCTAAAAGGAATTTTCCAGGTTCATACAAATGGAGCTCAATCAACAGCATTTGTGGCATAACTTTGATTACCATGAAAAAATTATTTAGACTCGTCCATCCTCTTCTTCATAAAAAAAAGTTACATTGAGGCACTTACAATGGAAGTTGGACAATTTTTGGAGGGTTTAAAGGCAGAAATGTGAAGCTTATAATTTTCTAAAAGCTCTTACACCAATTCTTCTGTTAAAACATGTATTATTTGAGATGTAAAGTTGTTTAAATTATAATTTTTACAGTCGTTTTAGGGTTTGTTGACATTAAATCATCACGGCAACGAAGTTGCAAAATACCTTTACACAGAAAAGGTTAGAAAGTGATTTTATCACACTAAAATCATGTTGTTTGTCTTGTGGCTATACCTTTGAAATAGTGATTATTTTAACGTTTACAAATTGGCCCCCATTCACTTCCATTGTAAGTATCTCACTGTAACACAGATTTTTTGCTTAAAATAAACTTTTGTGGTAAACAGTATTTTGTCACATATGCTGTTGAATGAATCATTAATGTAAGTTTTATTGATGGATTGTGCTTAAAGAATAGTTAACCTAATAATGAAAATTCTGTCAAAATTTACTCACCCTCATGTTTTCAAATCCGTATGACTTATGCGCATGTTGAGCGCGTAAGGAGTTGTTTTATCAAAGGCCGTCTTTTCAATGCGATGATAGTGGATAGCACCTTTTAAGCTTAAAAAAGTACCCAAAAGTAATCCGAAACTCAAGTACATTTGTTTTTGTGGAAATTTTGACATCCATTGTGCGTTATGCTATGAGAGAGGCTCATTCACATTGGCTCGTGTGTTCACGCAAGTACTTGCATTGTTAAAGGGGTCATGACATTTTATGTTTCTTGAGGTTTACTTATAATATTAGTTGTGTGTAAAGGGATTTAGATGAGCAAGGAACCGGCTCAACAATATAAATAATAGTTTTAATATAAAACTAAACAAACGACACAAACATACACATGACGGTCAGCTGCCCGTAAACGATCTCTCTCTCTGTCGCACCACCATCCGCAGTCGGCCTTTATCCCTCCTGGAGGCTTAATTAGCCTGATAAGGGACCAGGTGTGCAGAATCATCACCCGGCCCCGCGGTTCTCATTGAGCCCCTCCCCGCTCGCGGTCGGTGGTCTCAGACCCCACCGTGTTTCTGCTGCCGTTAGGGGACTCCTCCGCCCCTGGCAGCGGCCCTGACCGCTCCAGGCGGTCGGTTAGGAGCCCCTTCTCCCCTCGCGGTCGGCAGATGCTCCATTGGGGTGGATAGTAGTGGCGAGAAATCTGCTATGGCGTATCCCTCCTCCTTCCCGGGTCTTCGGCACCAGTGTAAAGGGATTTAGACGGGCAAGGAGGAGGTGAGAACCGGCTTGACAATATAAATAATATTTTAATGAAAAACTTAAACAAAAGACACAAACACACACATGACGTCAGCTGCCTTTTGTCATCTTAGTTTCAACAAATGCTCTTTTTGCAGTGAGAAGAAAGTTTTGAGTTCTGAAACTTACAGTATGTTTTTATAGTACAATGACCTCTTATATCTCAAAAGATCAAGAACATATTTGATTTCCTGTGTCATGAGCCATGACTCCTTTAAGTGCTAAAAATGTTCAAGTTTTCATGTCATTTCAGGTTATTTCTTACCAAAAAAAAGAATGTAAATTATTACTTTTCATTTTCCTTTACATATACACCCATGTGTATTGCATATGAGTATGTTTTGTGCCATTTTTGTGTTATTTTTTGATGTTATTAAGTCCTTGTATTTTGCCCCTCAGAAAGACATACACTCATCGTCGTCTGAAATTTCTTATGTCAAAGTTCAATGTGCACGAAATGTTGAACGAGATGGAGGAAATGAAAGAGCTGAAGAAAAATCCCCACAGAGACTTTTACAACTGTAGGAAGGTACGACTCACAAAGTCTACCTGTCATTGACAATAAAACAATTTACAATAAATGACTCACAACAAAACATTTAAATAATATTACTCAGATCAATTATATGAGTCATGATCTGATGAGTCATCTGAGAAGATATTTTAATTTCTTCATGCATGGTAAATACTGTATATAATATATTTCCAATGGGTATCTTTTGTCCATGTGTTACAGCAAATTTAGCCTGTAGATAAATATGTTGAAATTTGACATGTCATGCTTTGTTGTCTCTGGCATAGGTTGATACTCACATCCACGCTGCTGCCTGCATGAACCAGAAGCATCTTCTCCGCTTCATCAAGAGGTCCTACCGCGTGGACGGAGATCGGATTGTTCATGTTTTGAAGGGCAAGGAAGTAACCATGAAGGAGCTATTTGCTTCTCTCAATCTGCACCCATATGACCTGACTGTAGACTCCCTGGATGTCCATGCTGTAGGTGTCATACATAGTCCTTCAGGACTACAATAATATGTGTGTGTGTGTGTGTGTCAAATTATTCTTTAGAGCACTTGTAAATTGGTGCTTGAGGTAGTAATGGCAGATCAGCAAGCTTATTATGCAGTGGTATATACTTTTAGGCATAATATTTAGCACTCATAATTTTTTGCAATAAATATTATTTGTGATGACTGTTAAGATATTTATTGCGTCAAGCTTGACGTTTGGGCTTTTGATACGTTTTCTTATCTAATGATGTGTTAATGTAATTTTCTGATTTCAAGTTGTAAAAATCGTTCACATACTGGTAGAACCTGTTATTTTCAGTCGGAAAGTTGGAATTTTATAAAAGCAGACTTGACTGCTCTGATGTCATGTGAGTACAACCAAAATGATAACAACTTCAACAGTTACAGTTCACCCAAAAATGAAAATGCTGTTGTTATTTACTGACCTTTATGTTGTTACAAATCTGTATGCCATTTTTTGTGGAACACAAAAGGAAATATTAGACAGAATGTTAGCCATCTTTTTCTCCATACAATAAAAGTGAATAGGTTTATATTTTTGCCAGAATCTTTAATAAAAATTAAAGCCAGTTTTGGAGGAAAATTATGGTGAGTAAATGATGACAGAATTTTCATTTTTGGGTGAACTATCCCTTTTAAGGTAGTTATGTAGCTAACTCAAAAAAACTTCATTTGATATGTCATTTTATTTAGCCTGGTGTGCACTTTCCAAGTTCTTCAATATTTTGCAAAGGAATATAAAGGTGAATTGTGTTTGTTTTTTTTTTGTCATCAACAACATGGATCCATTTTTGTGTAATGAGCTTTGCTAAATATGAGCTCATAGTAGAATCTCCAGATTGTCATCTCATATTTACAGTTATTCAGACACAGTGTTAACACAGTATAAAACAGTCATCTCTTCTTTATTCTCCATTATGCAGGGAAGACAAACCTTCCAGCGTTTTGATAAATTCAATGCCAAGTACAACCCTGTTGGTGCCAGTGAGCTGCGTGATCTTTATATGAAGACTGAGAACCACATTTCTGGAGAGTATTTTGCCACCATCATTAAGGTAAAGGTTGTATTAACCATGCTATTATTTAATGTCACATTTGCACTAATGGTAAACCAAACAAACCAGCCAAAATCTCTGGACAGGAAGTGGCAAGTGACCTGGAGGATGCCAGATACCAGTATGCAGAACCTCGTCTGTCCATCTATGGCTGTAATCCTAACGAGTGGACTAAACTTTCGAGCTGGTTTAACAAGCATAGAGTCTATTCTCCCAACCTCAAGTGGATGATTCAAGTGCCCAGAATCTAGTATGTAAACCTGTTTCACTTCTCAGATACAGTAATTCACACCCTTTTAACGGCTCTATGACCAGTGTCTCAGTCTTTGTTAAACATTGTTAACAGAATATCTCTTATTTTCCCTTTAGTGACATTTTCAGATCCAGGAACTTTGTGCCACACTTCGGAAAGATGCTGGAGAACATCTTCCTCCCGGTTTTCCAGGCCACTATTGACCCACAGGCCAACCCAGAACTTAGTGTCTTCTTGAAGCATGTGAGAGAATCTAACAAATGAAATAGCATAATATGCAGTTTTTAAGACCTAATATTAATTGAGAATACATAAATATTTGTACTTTTAAAAATTCACTTGTCACACAAAGTGTTTAAGCGAACTGCAAATTTTAAAAAGTGAAACATTTAAAAGAAATGGTTACCAGTCACAGCGCCTAAAATCCACTCTTTGTTCTTTTGTTTTATATTCACATAAATTTTACAAAAAATCTTGATATTGAAAATAAAGTTATTTGTCAACCATCCACTTAGACTTGATACTAAATACCTCATGGGTCTGTTAACCCATCAAACCCTGTGTTTTGTCTATCTGTAGGTGACTGGATTTGACAGTGTGGATGATGAGTCTAAACACAGTGGTCACATGTTCTGCACAAAGAGTCCTAAACCCGAGGAGTGGGATATTGTTAAGAGCCCATCATATACTTACTGGATTTACTACATGTATGCAAACATTGCCCTACTCAACCAGCTTCGCAAGTGAGTACCTAAATAGCATCAAAAGAAAAAGATTGCATTTTTTAAAAACCCTAACCCCTAACTAAGACCCCATATTCACCTGGTATTACAATGCGTCTCGGGAGGTCTGATCGTTAGACACATTGCTATTTACACCTGGTCGCTTAAATGCATTTCCAGTAACCATTTGTATTCGGATTTTGAGGGGAAGGTCTCTGTTTCATGACAACAGAAATCAATCACTATGTCAGTGTTACTTCATGGTATTAAAGCACAGCAATGTCAGTAAAGACAAAAAAAATGCAAAAAAATAACAAAAAAACGTCACGCTTTAAAATGTATTTAAGCACAAAGGCAACGTCAAGCAGAGTTATCCATTATTTTAGTGAATTACCTGTTTACCTTAACTTCAAATGTTCCTGCTTTTCCTCTGTGTTGATATCAGACACGCTAAAAATTATCCGTGAAGCTCTTGTGATTGTGTATGTGTCCACTTTCTTTTAATTTTCCGATCAACGTAAACAGCAAAGTTTAAACTCTTGTTTTAGTGCAGCGGTTGATTGAGATGTGAGGAGTGGTGCTTCACTGCTGCTGGGACACATACACATACTTAGTGAACAATGTTCCCCAAAGACAAATTTGAAGGATTTTGGGCATTTCACCCTCTAAAATGCACAATATAGTTAAAGATTCAAGGTATCTGGTCAAATCTCAGTGAGTAAAGGGCAAGGCGAAAACAACTTCTGAATGCACATGATCTCCGATCCCTCAGACATCACTGTCTAAAAGCATCATTCATCTGTAATAGATATAATGAACATGGGCTTGGGATTACTTTAGTAAACCTTTGTTAGTCAACACCATTCACTGCTGCATCCACAGATGCAAGTTAAGACTTTACTATGCAAAGCAGAAGCCATACATCAACACTGTCCAAAAGCGCTGCCGACTTCTCTGGGCGTAGTCTCATCTTAGGTGAAACTGTGTTTTTTGGTCCACATTTCAAATAGTTTTTGAGAAACACAGCCATCGTGTTCTCTGGGCCGAAGAGGAAAAGGACCATTCAAGTTGTTATCAGCATCAGCTCCAAAAAGCCAGTGTCTGTATGGGCCAGGGGTTTGTCAGTGCTCATGGCATGGGTAACTTGCACATCTGTGAATGCACCATTAATGCATTGATGCATTGATGACAGATATGTATACATTTTAGAACAGCATATACTGCCATCCAGCACCATCTATGGATGGGGGGAAATTCCACTTTTTCAACTTAACAAACTTCTGTGCCTAAATGCTTAAGAAGTGCTATTAGAAGAAATAGTGATGTTTCACAGTGGAAAACACTCGACTGTCCCGACTTTTTTGGAGTGTGTTGCAATCATCTGATTTGTACATAAATTACTGTATATAAAATAAAAAACAAACAATGAAATTCACAGGTTAAAACATCATATAATGTGTAGTTGTAGTGCTTTCAATATAGCAAAGTGTGAATATAATTTAAAAATCACTCCTTTTTGTTTTTATTGTCATTTTGCATACTGTCCCAAGATTTGGAATTGGGTTGTATGATTTTTGCCTTATTGGTTGAAAAACTCCTATGGATTTGCCAGAATGAGGGACCTGAGTTATAGGGACTTGTGGGTGTCCTCTTTTGACGGGCCAATAAATAACCACTAGGCTTGGGATCGATGCCTGATAATCAGAACATTTTCCCAATGATTATCAATATATTAGCATTCAAATATAAATAGGGCTGCTCGTTGCACAATAGTCTTTGTCCTTTAAACAACATTCTCAACACAACTTTGTGTGAGCGGCAGGGTAAATTAAAGTTTGCACACCGGACATGTCTGGCGGATGACATGGCGTATTCTAAAATTAGAAACAATTATTTTCTATGAAGGTACATATACATACAACACACCTACGACTCCTAGCAACAACTCTGGAGGCTGCTCAATTTTACAGCGCCACAGAGCGCAACATGCATAGTTTTCGATTAAAAGCCATTACTGGATGATATATTGTCCATATGTATCTTTCATAAAGTCTACACAATGTATTTTCAGTTACAAGTATGTCTTTTTGTGATTTGACAGCTTGAATGAAACCTTTTCAGGCTACATAAATAGAAATTGCATGATAAACTTTGCCATGTCTAATCATTCAGTTTGCGCAGTTACACCAGATTCATACTCTAAACTGCAAACTCAATAATGTCACAGTCTTCAATCTTGAAGTACAAAAACCTTCATAAAATTTGTGTGTATGGTGACAAGATTTACAACTTTGGAGTGACACCTGTCCTGCACCACATCCACGTGTCCTTCAGTATTAAGTACAGTAAATGTTATACCACCATCTTGTGGTCTCCAAACGCTATTACGCCAGAATAAACAGAAGGCAAACAGACAGTGAAAGCAGGGAAAGCACACAAATTCGGCTTCTAATTTAAATGCCAAGTAATGTTAATATATTGATGCCTTAAAACATATTGAAAAAATTACATGCCGATCAATAATCGATATATCATTATTTTATGACATGCCTAGCAACCACCTTGCAACCATATAGCAATACTCTGACAAACACCCAGAACAAACTAGCATTGTGGTAATGAGCAACACTTATATTTTCTTCATATATAGTTCATTAAATAAAATCCTGGGTTTGTGCATAATACAATTTTTTAACCATTAAAACAAATTCATGAGATGTTGTTATATTAGAAAAGTTGCACTTAGATGCATATTTTTGAGTAATTTTACTATATGTGTTCTGATATGATCCAGGGAAAGAGGCATGAACACATTCCAGTTCAGACCTCACTGTGGAGAGGCTGGAGCTGTTACTCACCTGCTGGCCTGCTTCATGACTGCTGACAACATCTCTCATGGCCTCAACCTCAAGAAGGTTAATACACCACTTACCCTCACATACAGGGGGCGCCCTTTACCTT